>CM018037.1:16404075-17899075 GCA_008638375.1 Nyssa sinensis | reverse complement strand
TATAATGAACAAAATTCCAAGGAAAAAATATTTCTAAGAGGGGGAGAATGTAAAGACCTAGATTTTTTTTATAAAATATAAAATAGTGACAATGATGTGACTAGAGAGGATAAATAATGCATGAGTGAACCATGTAATATATGTACATAACTTAAGGGTAAATTAAGACAAGATTAAATGGGTTAAGTATCCCTAAATCAAGTAAAAATACTGAAAGGGCCATGGGATTAAAAGAAGATGAGGGAAACAAAATGGGGTAAAAGAATAATTTTACAACAAGGCATCTTTTTAGTCTTATAAGACCACACCCTAAACACACACCAAACACACACACACAAGACTTGCGTAAAAGAGAAAGAGAAGAAGAAGGAAAGGAGAGGGAAGCTAAAGTTTTGGAGATTCTTGAAAGAATGGAGCTTCTCTTGGGAGATTGAAGAAGCACAAAGCCTCTCTACTTCCAAATCTTCAACCTATGAGCAAGAAATTTGGAAAATCCATCAAAGTTCAACAAGGGAAAAGTCAGAGTTTTTATCAAAACACCAAGAGATTGAGGTAGGGGCTTCTAAACCTAGGTACAAAGCATGTGTATAGGTAGATTACCTCATTCATGTCATGAAATTGCTTGATTTGTTAAAATAGGCCATGTGTTATTTCTAACTTATAAACCCATGCAATTGATGCTTTCTTGCCATGGATTGACTCATTTTCATCTTGTCTTGTGATCTATATTACTCTGGATTGAATGCGAAATCATTTACATAGAGTATTTACAATATGGGTTTTGTGTGTAATATGTACAAAAATCTCTTCTTGTACTTGTAACTTATAGACCCATATATTTGATGTTTCCTTGCTATGGGTTAACTCATTTTCATCTTGTCTTATGATCTATATTACTTTCGATTGAATGCGAAATGCTTTACTTGGAGTATTTACAATATGGGCTTTGTGTGTGATATACATGAAAATTCCTACTTGCATACCAAGTATTTGTGAATTTGCCTCTATGACTATTCATGGAAGAATAGAAATGTTTAAGTGTTTTGATCCTAAAAATTGCTTACATTGATGAATAAAACATGGAACTATGAATACACAAATTGATAAAAAGGTCCAGGAACTAGGAGGATGGAGAACTTGAAATAAATGAAATAAGCATAAATACCTTGTTTAGATATTGATCTAACTTGACGGTATGCTCTCTTGATTGATTTGATAAATTGAATTATGAAGACATGGAATTTAATGGATTTAACATGCTTGCTATTATTGTTTCCTTTGCATGTTACAGTGACCACTTGTGTGCCACTTCACTCGCACATGCCTACACGTATCACCATATGTTTTTACCTTTGTTTAGAGGTTCCTACTGGGGTTATTGTACTAACCCCCACTAGATGCAAGAGTGGGCAAGGAGTCGGCCACAAGTTAATGAACCACTACCAAGCTATCTTTGGAGGACGTTTATTTTTGTATACTTAAATACCACTACTCTTTTTGAAAACTTGTTTGAATGTATATTTCCTTTTGAATAGACCATGTATATTATAGATAGAGTGTGTATGAAATAAAATGTTAAATGGTGATATAAACGCTATAAGGAAACTTAATAATCTTTTGACACTTACGAAAATTCATGTAGGAACATGAATATTGAATTAGATGTATGGTTTCTTGATGAATTAAAGTAAATGTTGGATGTTAAAGGAATATTAGATTATGATATGAATGTTTAATGCACTAAAACTATATGTTTAAGACTCTTGAGAATTAGGTTGAAACAAGAAAATGACCCGAAATAGGAAGGATTTTCGAAAAAAAGCAAAGTAGGGAGGTGAGAAATCGCCTTCTCTGTGTGCCAATCGGCACTTGGAGAGGGGCTTGACCACCTTTCTCCTCGTTTTCCCAGTTTGGCTTTCTGATTGACTTTTCGCCACCCGATTTTTCTATTATGGACTTCTAAACATAAATAAGGGTATTTGAACTCGTGTATTATCCAATTATCTCATCTTAAGGTGACTCGGAATGAGGTCACACACCTCACCCCTGGGCCTCCTCGATTTTGGAGCGTGAAAATACCGAGGTGTTGATCTAAGAGACTTCACTCATTGGTAACTTTAACTCACCACCATTAAGAACTTGAGTCCACTATTCTCTTAGGATTAAGAGCTTAATTCGAATAGTGAATATAAGAATCACATCAAAGATGACAGCTTTATATGACGTGTTTCTTATAGTAATCCAGTACAGTATATTCCAAATATACCAATACAATAACCTAGAGTCCACTACTCTAGTGGTTGAGATAAACTGCCCTATCACATTTTATAGACAATATGTCTAATCTCATCAATGATTGCTAATCTTTGAAAGAGGAACTCCGATATTTTACTAATTCTTTTTTTTTTTCAAGAGTTGGAATTACGTTTGATTACTCAGGCTCATCTTCTATGTTGTTAGGTATGCTAGGCGTTATTTTGTGAAGGGTATTGGCAAGTTAGTGGAAATTTTGACAAAGCTAAATAAATTGGCCGGATCTGCTCCTAATGAAGAAATTGAACTCATGAGGTTACTCTTCACCCTTTTTTCTTTTCAATTTTGTTATGATATTGTATTTTGCTTTTTGCTCGCATAGTTTGTGATATATATCTAGTAGGGTATCTTACCCATCCTCTTTAATATTCAGGAAATAAAATTTGAACCTAATGTTATGTGGGAACACATTGATAAGATGGTTACTTTTCATTTTAGCCAGGTAAATATTATCCATGACAGTTGCAGGCTTCCTAATTTTTCTTTAATGTCTCACTATTTCTCTTTTATATTTGTCCCTTTTTTTGTCGAGTATACAATATCCACTAGTTTGAAGGTTTGCTCAATTTAAGTTTTTTGCATGCTCCCTCCTTTTCACAGCTTGAAGATGGGGACATCAATTTGTTTTCTAGAAATCACCTTGTGTTGAAAGTAGTGAGTAATGTTGTTATCCCGATGTTCCTTCATTTCTAGAATATGTGCATAATTGTCTGGTATATTGTGAACCTCGTTAATATAACACTTGTATCTTTAATAGTTCCATGCCAGATGATGAAACAGTCCCAATTTTTGGATTACTCTGCTGTTATGTATTGGTATGGATGTCAATCGTTACCCAACTACCTTTTCAAAAGCCATTAATTGGTTTTGGGTACAATTTGAAGGAAGCAAAGGTTTTTTCAGTTCAGTTCTAGGTCCTTAATTTAAAGAACCATTTAGAACTAGAATTGCTCATTATGTACCCAATGAATAATCATTAAACCAGAGTGCATCCTTCCTTCATATTCTCCTAGATCTGAAACCTTTTCTTTAATAAAAATAAATAAATGAAAGATGAGAAGATATAGAAAACTTATCTCTTTTAACTTTGCATACATATCTACCGTCATATCTCGAAAATGTCGTTATCCTAATGTTTAAAATTTCAATGACCACTTTGTAACCAACAAGTTCTAGCTTGGTTGGTATTTCCTCTCCATGTGAAGGTTGAGGGTTAAAGTCTCCTTAGGGGAAAAAATGGTGCGTGTGTGTGTGAGAGAGATTTACCTATCAAAAAAATAAAATGATTACTTGGTAAGTTAAAATCAACATGATGCATCTCATTTGATAACTCAATCATATTTGTTTAAGAGAATGGAATTGAAACCCATTGTTTAATGGATTTAATTTGGTGAAGAATTGTACTAAATGTATATACTATTTTGGACTAATTTAGCGTAAATGTGCAATTCTTGGATGCTTTGCTCCAATTATTATCCCCCCCCACCACCCACCACCACCCAAAAACAAAATGAAGAAGACAAGAAAAGGATGAAACAAATACTGCCTTTTGCAGTGGACAACTCTGAGTTAGTGTTACAAGCTTGAAATCTTTTTAAGCAATATTATTTGAAGGAAAGTTGATGCAATCCCATAAGAAGCTCAAAGTAAATAAAATTATGGGTTGTTGGTTCAATTTGAAGGCGGAACCCACTTGGTTGTGCATAACTAAGTTTTGAGTCACATTTTTTGGGTAAGTAAAAATTCATTCAAGGGCACCACAGTAAGGGGTGTAACCCATGTATATAAAGCATATACATACAATTAAATAGTTAATCACCTCCAAAAACTTGAAAAAATAATCTAAATTAGTCCTAAATGATCCTATACTGTAAACAAATAATTCTCGAATTATTAGTTATCTCCAAAAATTGAAAGTGTCCCTCACCTTCAAATAACCTCCTTTTTGCACTTCGGCCAAATACTCCGCATTACACATAGAGGGTCCATGTATACTAGACTTTTTTGTTTTGCCTATGCCATCCTTAAAAAAATCTAGAACCACCCCAAGCATAACCCATTTAACACCAGAAAGGAAAAACAAAATAGCCCTTAAATCCCAAGCACTGAAATTCTTTTTTATAGTTTTCCTTGCTTTAGTAAGTTAGTTGTATTTTGTGTAGTGTTGTCAAAGGCTAGCACCTAGTTGTCTAGGCTACCAAGCAAGGCAATTTTCATTCTTAACATTCTTTAGGCCAGGCGTTGCCAAGGCGATTAGCCTTTGGCTACACGAGAGGCGACCAAACAATAGCTTTTTTAATTGTAATGTATTTTATTTGTAACTCCCTTATGTTTATAATATTTTATGAACTTATTTAACAATTCTATAAGAGGCATATCGGTATAAAAAACATAGTTGTAGTCTAGAATTATTATTATCTAATCTATTATATTAATACACTTACTTTAGCACAAAAAATGGCATGATAAACATTTAAATTATTTGAGTTGCCAAAAATAAAAAGTTAAGGGGAATAACACTTTCAACATGTAAAAATTAGGGATCAACATAGCACTACAACCACTAAATTATCATCATTTTTCACTAAATTGGGCCTACCCATAATAAAACATCTTCATTCCATTAACTAGTTTGACCACTTAGTGAAGTCTTCCCAACATAGGCATAACCTTTGTGAATTAGTTTAGAAGTTTATGAGATTGGCTCTATCATGTTTTATACATTATTAGGATCAAGTTCACAAAAAATTCTTCTATAAGACTTGAATAGGTAACAAAACTTTAAGTATTTATTAAGAAGAAAGTAAAGAAGCTTAGAATGATTACATCAATTTAATACGTCATATGTCACCTTTAGATTGAACGTTTTAGTGTTACCTGATTAGGGACGAAAATTTTCCTCACCTTCCTAATGGGACAGGGTATGGGATGTTTGTGTTAAAACCACTCGAGTTCAGGGCGGGTCGGGGGATGGTCGCCCCGCCCCGTTTATATATTATAAGAATTTTCTTAATTCCTATTTACACTATATTTACCAATAAATCATACAATATAAAATTAGTTTTAAGATTTCTCATACCACCCATACTTTGTATTATTTTTTCTTTTGTTGGTTGTTTTGATAATAATGTTTTAATTTAACTACAAAAAAAATTAACTTTGAAAGAAAAAAAAATCAAAGTTCGGGGTGGGGTCAGGGTTGGGGTCAGAGGGAACCTCTAGGTGGGGTAGGGAATATAATTGGGGTTGGGGTTGGGAAATGGGCACCCCACCCCGAACCCGCCCCGTTGCCATTCCTATACCTGATAATTAATAATTATTACAAGATATTATTTAACTTAAAATGAATAAACTACACTAGAGATTTTTGATTATTTTATAAGTTAACGTCCTATATCACTCAAACTAGCGATTTTTATCGCATTGCTTTTCGGATAATATAGAACCTTAACACTTTAACAGCGCATTTTGCCTTTAACTACACTAAATTTATGGATTTTGTTATGTCATTTAAACCCTAGATTCTTCTTTATATAGCCTGACCTAATCTGACTTTGTTTCTTTCAGCCATCTGTTTTTAGGAAATAAGAGAAGTTGGCCACTGCCCAAGCTAAAACACAACTGAAAGCCTTTTTCTAATGGGACAACACTGTTCAGTCTCCTATTGAACAATCCCCTATGATTTCCACTATCCAATCTTTACCAAGCTCGATCTCTATGCCTGTTGCACCGACTACAACCCAGCCAGCCCCTACAATATCAGGAAATGAAGAAACCTTGCCCCCGCAACCTCCAACCTAGCCAGCCTGAGCACAATCCACTATCCAATCTTCACCAAGCTTGATCTCTAGGCCTGCTGCACTGGCTACAACCCAACCAGCCCCTATAAGATTAAGAAATGGAGAAACCTTGCCCCATAGGCTCCAACCGATACTAGTGAAAGGACCTCGACCAAGATGGTAGTTCCTTCCTTGCGTTCATTTGATCAATCTACTTCCATACCTGTACTGAAAGAATATTTCTTACAGGTTTCCTCCATCTCCACGTCCTCAAGGTTGAATAGGAGTATTTTTTAAATTTTGACAAGCTTGACACCCTATTTGAGGATCTCGATGTGCTTTATGTACTAGCTTCTCAGCCACAAGTCCCATCTTCCACGCCAACTATAGAAGAACAAGCATAAGCCTTTCGAATCTTTATGAAAACTGTCATAAGAGAGTTGTTTGGTCTCACCAACTTTGAAGACAAATTCAAGAACACCTTGGACATTCTCATATTTGGCTGTGAATTCTCACCTGAGCAAATTGATGAGCTGAAGCAGCTTTGGGAGATTATGACTTCATTGCTTACAAATTTTCAACCTTCGAAGAGGATTATGGATGAATTTGGACAAAAGTTAAAGGGTCATGAGCTTTTTCTAGGTTATCTTTATAGAAATAAGGCCAAATTTCTCAAGATGAAGAAGAACCTATGTGGTCTAGAACAAGAAGAGAAGGAAGTGGAAGTAGAGATCAATCGACTTAACATAAGATTAGCCAACCTCAAGGAGGAAACTGAATAAGTTGAAGGAGTAATTAAGGATCTTTATGACCGTTCAGTTCCTAGGAAAAGAGAGGCCGAACAAGGACAGATAGAGGTGCCCAAATGGGAGGCAAAAAGGAAGAAAAATGAGGAAACTTACTAGACAACCCAAGCAACTTGGAATTTTTTCAGGGTGAAATTCATCAAACCAAGTGATTAAGAATGGCATGTTTTGATTGGCTCGTATGAGGGAGCCAATCAAAACATGTTGACGTCTTTTATGTATGCTCACAACATCAAAAAAATCTCAATATGAACACAAAATCATATAATGATGAAATATTGTCACACGATATCCAATACATTAAATCTAAAATAAGCCCAATTATTTACCACAAGATGTAAAACATCACTAAGTATAGGCTTAGGACCACATCCCTTTGCGCAACTCTATCTCAAACATGTGTAGTGAAAAATAATGCCAATATCTTTTGTTCTCCCTTCACCGTTATTGGTCTACCAACCCACTAACAAGCCTAAGCTTCCAGCCTAGTGTCGAGTCCACACGGTTTTGTCCTTTTGGACCCTAAATCCAAAAGACACCATAAAAAGGGAAAGGCATCGGCAGCACTTATAACCCTCAAGCTTGTAAAACTTATTAACAATGTGGAATAAAGTTGCGATGAACTCAATACTTGTATATGCTAGAGTTTTCATATAATCATAGCTTATGAACATATCATCCTGCCTACATGACGCTATGTTAAGGCACTACTAAAACCTCCACTACCAAACTATTACCTCAATTGCGACGACCAACCATGTATTGTTAACATCATATAGATATCAAATAAACCAATTAACTAAAGTTCGATGAGCAAACACTAAGTTGCTCTTATAGTTTGACCATTCATACAAGCAAAGCACCAAGCTGCACTAATAATTTAACCAACCATATAAGCAAAGCACTAAACTGGTGTAATAATTGACAATCCATATGAGCAAAGCATTAAGTTGCTTTAATAATTTGACCATCTATAAGAGCTGCAAAAACAATCGAGTACATATCACAGTGCATTTCAGAATCTTAGTTGTGCTCAAATAGGAAACCTTACAAAATCTCTCTCTTTTCCCTACTTATCCAATACAAATAATGAAAACAAAAGTATACCCCTATCAATCTATCAATAGGTTAGGACCGTTTAAAGAAGATTGCTTATAGATTTTGTCATGCCCCGAATTTCCAAAACCTAGGGAGTGAATGGAAAATGAATTAAAAGAATTTATAAAAGATAATTAAATGGATTTTCCCAAACTTAAGCTTTGATACCCCGTTGTCACGCCCTGAATTTCCACAAACCCGGGGAGTGAGTGAAATGAAATAAGAAAAGTAAATGAAAGGCCATTAAGATTAATTTAATTGATTTTGCATTCATTCCCCCATGTTTCCTCAAAAATTAGAAATGAAGACTTGCTATTTGACTTAACCAAAATAGTCTCCTAATGTCAATCAAACATCCCTCCCAATCAATATTCATAATTGTTTAAGTCATGTTTAAAAATGACTTCCAAAACAGCCTCAAAGCATCTCTAAAATTGTCTTGGAATAATGACCCAACTAAGCCCCAAATGCCCTAAGGCATAGGCCAAGAATAGGTCAAAAGGTCTATCAAAATTGTTCTAAGGAAGTGGCCAAACATGGCCCATGAGAGTGGCTAAACATAGCCCATGAGAGTGGCCAAACATAGTCCAATAGGGTGGCCAAACATGGCCCAAAAAAGTGACCAAAAATGGCCCAAAAGGGTGGCCAAACATGGCCCAATGGGGTGCCCAAACATGGTCTAAAGGGGTACCCAAACATGGCTAAAAAAGGTAGCCAAAGGAGCAAGTGTCATGACTGTTAGGCTGGCACACAGGGATAAGGTAGCAGGCAGGCCACGCGCATGGCCATGGGGCGCGCAGGGGTAGTAGACGCTTGCGGGCAGGGCGCGACGTAGGGCGCAGGGCCTTGTGAGGGGTGCGCGGCATGGGGGCGCGCAGCAGAAGGCTGGGCTGCTTTGTTTTTCTGTATTTTCACTATAGTAATAGAGGTTGATTTTTCCATTTTCAACCCACACTATGTTTTCAAAGGATTCACCATATGCTAATATGCTTTGATTTTACCATGCAATAATGCAATCTCAATAAAGCATTTTATCAAATACATGGCATACACCTTAAATCATGTATCATCCATAAAGTAAATTATAACTTCCAAATCTCAAAACTTCTTCTACATTAACATATGTTATATACTATCCATTTCAACATATACTCAAGTCACATATTCACCATCATACCAATTCTCAAAGAATATATAATTTCACAAAGCATCAATGTATTAAACAATCATATCTTCTAAAACACAAGATCTATCTACATGAATATAAGCCACAATGTAATGAATCAAACATATATTAAAGTTACATGTTCATCATTTTGACAAATTCTCAAAGATTACAAAATACATAAAGTACTAACACATTGAATAGATCATAACTTTCCAACTACAAGATTTTGTCTACATGAACATAAGCTAGAATACAATGAATTATACATATAGTCATGGTTCATGTTTATCACTTTACCAAATTCCCAAAGAATACAAAGAACACACAAGTACATAAACAACCAACTCTAGGTTTTCAAATTAACTACATTCTAAGTGACTTTCTAATAACAATTAAACGTATAAATCATTTAATCAACTTATAAAACACTCCTAAACTTAACCCTATTCCTTACTTAGCAAAATATCATACCTAGATAGGTTTTTCTCAACCCTAGGGAGTTTTGTTCGCTGTGCAGCTAAACCAATCGGTTAGAACGTAGCCCTTGACGTGGGGAACAACTTCCTAGAAGGAAGTCTTGTGAGAATCCTAGCCTAGAGGTGTGTTTTGGTGGCTTGAAACTTGGAAAACCCTATGTTTTTCTTCACTTGTCTCCCATGCACGAGTTCTGCTCTTTCTCCAGACCAAAAAATGTGATTTTAACTCTAAGGAGCTGTATTTATATTGAAGAGGCAAAGGGACAAAATGACCTTTTTGCCCTTAATAAATCCTGGATCCTGTTACACTACAACCCATCCTGAAATGCCTCAATTCAACATTTTGCTTTAGCCAAAGCTCTTAAAATTATTTTAAATAAAAATTTTCTAAAAAATTTATTTTCGCCTGTTGGCGGCTTTGGCTGGGCCACCCAAGATGCCCTTTATGGTCCATTTTTCAAATTAACTCCGATTAGGCTCAAATTTTTACAGTAGGTGTATTTTAACATTCTAAGCATGTTTATATTCTATGAAATATTTCAATTATGCTCCTAAACATGACTTATACCTAAATGATGCATGTATAATGCCCTACCGGCAAACGGTGCATGAATAGTGACCTACCGGCAAAAACAAAACATTTATCCTCATTTTTCAGGTCTCTACAGATTTCTAAAGACAAAACAAGAAATCCCTCAAGGCAATCTCCACAAAATTCAAATCCAAGCACAGTCTACTTCACCCATGTCCTCAATACAGAACAACTACCTCCAAGTGGTGACAACTAATTCCATTTATGTCAGCAAGTAAACAAAAGACCAAAATACTTTATTTGGATCATCCATGGCTTCCTTGATCATCATGAAGCCAATTTTTCAATGAAATCTAAGGTTTCACTGACTTGGCGATGACTTTAGGTCATAAATGAATACTTGAGCAAGCAGACTTTGTGCTCTTTGTTCATTAACCTTAAAGTCCAAAATTGCATAGACGATATTTAGGTCACAAATGAACACATGAGCAAGCATACTATGCGCTCTTTGTTCATTGACCATGAAGCCCAAAAGTTGATTCACATAAAATCATCGTCTAAATCTCCACAGAAGAGATAATCTTTAAGTCCATCTAGAAAGCTTTTAAGATCCACATATGCGACAATCATTGAAATAAGGTGGATGGGACAATTCTCACCACTAAGGAGATTCTCTTTCTTCATAGTTAATATCCCTTTTAGGATAAGACATTTTCAAAAAAGATAGGGCAAAAACACTAGTTAATCAATCCTACACAAAAGGAGATTAGTCATTCTCAAAGTTTGATTGTTTGCTAATTTAGCTCTACTTATCACTCATAGCAACCATCCATACATCTATTAGCATAGAAAACTTTTGCCTCTACATAAGAAGCAATATTCACTTAAACATGTGGAGCAATAGTAAAAATTTCTCCCTTCAATGTCACAAAGACGATGAGAAAATATTTTACATTTGATTCTACACAACTATTTGCCTCTACATAAGAAGCAATATTCACTTAAACATGTGCAGCTCACAAAGGCGATGAGAAAATATTTTGCATTTGCTTCTTCACAACAATTTGCCTCTACATAAGAAGCAATATTCACTTAAACATGTGGAGCAATAGGAAAAAAATTTCCCTTCAATCTCACAAAGATGATGAGAACATATTTTATATTTGCTTCTTCACAACAATTTTCCTCTACATAAGAAGCAATATTTGCTTAAACATATGGAGCAATAGTAAAAATTTCTCCCTTCAATCTCATAAAGACGATGAGAAAATATTTTATATTTGCTTCTACACAACTATTTGCCTCTTTACATAAGAAGCAATATTCACTTAAGCATGTGGAGCAATAGTAAAAATTTCTCCCTTCAATCTCACAAAGACGACGAGAAAATATTGTACATTTGCTTCTATAAAACTAAGGATCTTAAGAATCTTCCTCTAATGGCACAATCCCAATTAATGCTACACTTCCACTATCCAAAATATTATCAGCGATTCGAGAATAAGATAACAATTTCCCACCCTCGCCACGATATGGTGTAACTTCCATAGATTCTATTAACCCACAAAGTTAAAAATCCTTTAAAGTTTTCTCATTGCGCAACTCAATTCAATCATTCCTTAATTTGGGGCGTTCATTAAAAATCCAATGACCCTTTAAACTTTCAAGAAGAATATTTTAAAAAGTAACATTTTTAAAATTAGGGTCAAGTTTTCACAAAAATATTAAATAATGTGAACAAATCACATAAATCCCAAAAGGTGATAAGCCCTCTAATTTAGGGTTTTCACCGTTCTCAATCTTAAAGGAACTGACTACTAGGGCACTCGGTTTAGGATATAGGTCGCACAAAATATATTTGCGCCATTATCGACCTAATCGTAAAAAATCCAAATTTCTCATTTTTCTCACAAAATTGTCTTGAACCAATCAAATAAATACTTTTGCTTATAATTAGTCTAAAGAATTTTTGAATTCTTCATTCTCGATACTCAACTTCTTGACTAATGCTTGAAGCAACTAATGTTTATAGCAATGCTCAAAGCAACTAATACTTGAGTTAGGTGAGAAATCATAGTACAAGTAACAAAGTAAGAAAACAAGAAGTTTTATTATGTGCCCAATTTTCAAAACAGCATGAGTTTGCATATACTATTAGGACTAGCTCTAGTGGATAAGGAGTCTACCTTACAAATAAGGTTTCCTGCAGGCCTTTCCAAACAAATAGGGTTTGCACATTGATAGGCTAATTTTTACGAGTAACCTCAATAGGTCTTCTCAAGCTAATCTAATCATCCAATCTAGCTCAATGTGTCCATTTTATTTCTCGAAAAATAACATGGAAAGACATAAAGAGATAAGTCCAAAAATAATCCAATGAGACAGTCACTATCATACTTGTATCATGAAGTTGCTTCTAACATGTGGTAGATCAAACTAATCAATTTATAATGAACTATTATTTCACAAAGAATAAATAGTTTCATTCAGTCCTAAAGACTGAAATTTAAAGATGAGAAAAATATAAACATTAATTGGGCAATAGGTGGACTAAACGACTAGTCAAATAGCAATATACAATTATTTTATCAGAAATCTATATGTTGTTCAAAGAAATTAATCAGCTCACCCTTTTGGCGATTTGTTATTATGCTACCACTTGTGCACAATATACAAAACATTATGAACATTGTAAAGGGTCGCTCTCTACGTGCCATTTTAAACCTCTTACTCAATCTCTTCTCAATTTTGAATAAAATGGTCAACGTTGACTCAGTACACTTGCGAGCAAAATGATTCATTTTATTTTTAATAGTAGCTCATTTTATAATGTTTCTCTTCATTTGTCATGTATACCCCTATGGCACTTGACTTTCTTGCCTATTTTTAGCGCAAGTTTTTCTCAGCCCCACCCTACTTAGTAACTCTTCCTTGTCCACAGTTATAGGCCCAAAAGCCTTGTTTGGCCCACTCTAAGTAACAAGATTAGCTTAGGAGTTCGCCGCTTGACGCTCTACCTTTATCTTAATTTGACATACTATTTTGAAAAGTATTTTTATTTAAATAAGTAGCGTCATGTAGGGTTTTTAAAAACTTTTTAAATACAAGCCAGAGTATTTTATGACGAGAATTTGTTGCTCATCGAAGGCAAGTATATTTGTCATGGAACAAATGCAAACAAATTTTCATTGAGATTTGTGCATATGTTATTCTACATAATAAAACGCATGCACTAATTTAATTAATTATGATAGGCTTCCAGGTCTCAAGGTATTGGACTATGTTTCCTATTAGTCAATGTCTACACATGTTATATGTGTGATGTGGTCATTCTAAGCATTTATGTTAGTCAAGTCGGCATTCACATTCATTGAGACTATTTCAATACTATCATAGTGTGCAGGGTGACATTTAAGCATACATTTATCGTATTATTCTGCTACTAAAAATTCAATTAAAAATATTATTCTATTTTACACTATTAGATCGAAAATGTTGCTAAGTTCATAATCATCTCCCATTTATGTAAACAAAAATATATTTTTAAATAATTTCAAGCAAAATAATTTTGAATTAAAACAAATTTAATTCATCCACACAACGATTTCTGAATTCAAATAAATTTAATTCATCCACATAATAATTATAGTCAATAAGAAGTAGACTCTCTTGAGTCTAATTGGCGTTCAGTACAACATGCCAAGAATAATTGATGGATATATGAGTTTGCAGCGAAAACACATCACCTTAAAAGTCTTCATAAATAATTACAACACTTTCAAAAAATTTATTACATTGTAGAATGAACCTACTACGTCAACCTACTAAAAGCAATAAAATAAATAGGGATGTCACGCCAATGACTCGTATATCTCAAAATTAACTTTTTAATCCATACATTACAACAAACAAGTGTACTATAACATCAATTAAATAAGCCCATCCATTCACAACATACATCCACTTGCATAACAATATAATAGTCTTGCATGGATGGCTTTACCATATATCACCATAATAGGAGTGGATATTTGGGTCTCACAATCAAATGGATCAATGTCATAGACATATAATGTAACAATTAATCATCCACATGATAATTAATGCAAAAATGATCCTATTAATGACCCAAAAAATTATGAATCCGTCAAAATTAATTGTTCCTATTTTTTAGAACCTTTCCAAGAATTTTTCACAATTAAAATAAATTTTCTGAAATTTTTAACCAATTTTTGAGATAAAAACTAATTTTTAAAGCCCCAAGAATATCAAAAATAGGTAAAACAAATCCATTAAAAAATAATTTGAGCCGCCAACAGTGTACTAAACACAAATATGTAATTTTAATCACAAATATAGTTTTCTAGAGTTTTTATAAAATTATTTAATCAAATGTTTAACACTTTTTACCTAATAAAAAGTTAAATTAAAATACTTCTCGAAGCCGAAAAAATACAAAAATACATATACAGACCCAAAATCTTGTAAGGATGCCACATTCTCCGGAGGTGTCAAAAAAAGTCCCAGAAGATGATGCACGCACTCCCACGCGTCCTACCGAGAGTGGAGGTTGCATTCATCTACAATTCATCTTCTCTAAAAATAAGGTTTGGCCATAACTGCGGTCAAACTTTAGGACCTCATAGCTCATTCATTTTTTAACCAAAAATTGTGTGCTATATAACATTGGAAATCTCTTGGAACATAAATTTCATGCACAATAATTGAGGTTTTATTGATCGTATTAAAATCCAAAGATTTGTATTAAAGTTTTGTTTTTTTGAAAAACCAAAACTTTAAACTTAGATCTCTCATAGATTTGACAGAAGAACGTCGTGAAATTTTAAAGGCTTCCTATTGGGTTTATTAAGAACACATCCACCGTAGAAGATCATTAAAAAGGTGTTCTTATAATGATATTTTAAAAATCAACCGTGTGGGTTTAATGTATGACTTTTTCTCTTAATAAATACACATGCATACAACACATATATTTTTTAACACAAGCCTATGGCTCTGATACCAATGAAGGAAATACATAAAAAGAATAAACGGGTGTTAACTCGATACCTCTTCAGATCAAGATCAACGGAAGTGAAAGAGGTGGCTTGTATTATGAGCTTTCTTGAAACACCACGAAGATCCTTGGAATGCTGCAAGAGATCCTCCTTATCAAACTGGATAGCTACAAGATCGAGTCGCCTATATATTTCTATGATCCAAGACCAAGGGCACTATGATGGTCACCCAAGAAGAATCTTAGAAAGAGCATCACTCAAGACCTCATGTGATAATTTGGGAGACTACACATGAATGGATTAATCACACTTAACCAATGCGTATATGTTTATATCCTATGATGACAACTAATGTTGTCATGACCCGAGACTCACCCTCAACAGATCTTGAATCGCGAACCCCGGCCCAACTCTAGGTGCCGAACCGGGACTGTCTCAACTTGCTACACAATCAGTGCTACTAACATGCAACAACTAAATAGTAGAAGACTTTAACAATAAATAAATAAAGATGCATGTGATATATATAATGTTCTCAAAATGCGGAATACAAAATTTCTTAATACGACTGTTCATCCCAAAGACGTGGATGACATGGGAGAGCTATAAGACTGTTTGTACTAAGTATTACACTGCAACTTTAAAAATGAATGTCCACCTCCTAGCTATCAAGCTCTATAGCCTGTTCTCGAGATCTATGCCTACAAAATGTTATGTAGTATCTGTGAGTTATGAAAACTCAGTAAGTAGTCCTTTACTCTGCCATGTGTGCAAGGGTATAAAAGAGTACTAGCCAGTCAATGAATGAATATATATATATATATATATATACACACTTAATAGCAGATGATAGAAATCAAATGATAAGGAAATGAATCTGCTATGCTAACAATGTCATACTGCTACAGCCATGAGCTATATCGAGTATGAAATGTAAGCACTCAACTGAAATCTATAAAATCTCATGATCATTTAATAATAATATAACATGATCAAGCTTTGAATATCATCAATAAAGGATAGTGATATCAACTAAAACTGAGATGCACTCGTGGGGCTTGGAAATCCCCTTGAGCTCGTATTCAGTTCCATAGGACTCGCTGAATAATATTGCTCTGTGTACACTGTAACTACACGTTTCATGCCTCGCATACCAATGGGTAAATGTTCCACTCAGAACCTAGACCCGAAGGTCATAAGTAGCATCAGATGGAAATGTGACTAAGCAAAAATCCGGCACTAATAATATATCGGGATCATGCTATCTTCCACGAAGAGTATAGTGGAATCATAACTGATTCTAGGCAATCTAACGTAACAATAGTTTCCGAGGTTATGGTTACTAGACTACTTAGAATAAAACTTCTGGCCCTCACGGCCCTAGGTACGAGTGTACAAAAAGGAATCTGTGCACAAGTGTACAATCATGATCGAGATATATATAGAAATCAATAATTGTTTTCAACATGATAGGGCAATATCAATGTGGCTAAACAAACACCGGAATGTATGTATAGAATACGATAAGCAATATATATACAAGAACTATGACAAGGCTTGGAATGTAACACATGCAGAGATCGGATTTTACTTACCTCTTACTATCTATAAAATCGAAGGATCTAGAATGCCTTCTCTTTGCCTTTCCGTGTTCCTAAAATTCATGAAACATGTCTCAGTCTATTGCTACCTGAATTATGCTATTCATCAAAGTTTATGCCTTCGTATCATAAGTTCCTCTTTTATGAAAATAAACTCTACCATTGAGTCCGGAATGTCGAAGAAAGTCAATTTAGACTTTCACGAAACTCAATTTGGACATCTGTGCTTAAAAGGGCAAAATGGTTATTTTACTCTTTTACGTGTCTTTTATTTTTTGGGACCCCATCTCATGACACAGACCTCACCATTGTTCTTAGAAGGTCCAAGATAGTCAAAATACACTAATAACTTGTTTAATTTGGACTTCGGACTATTTTGTTATATTTAAATTAATTAATTTAAGTTAATTAATTTAATATTATAATTATAATATATATATATATATATATATATTAATTTAGGCGCCACAAGAAGCACTGGCTTGCCTGTCCAATTAGTTCAATCTTGGGCTTCCTTCTAATGGGTCTTGGGTTCGAACCTCAGGGGTTGCGCCCCTTTTATTTTTTTTTCTATTTTTATTACATATCTATTTTTTTTATATATATATATATATAAATATATATATATATATATATATTGTGGCGAAATAAAAAGCATGGGCTTGCTTGTCTCACATGGTTTGGACTTGGGTTATCTTCCTTGAGGTCTGGGGTTTGACTCCTGCACATTTTTTTCTAATTACCTTGGAGCCAAACTGCGGTCAAGGCCGAAACCAGAATAGCGTTTCCCGTCCCCATTTTAAATCAATTTCAATTTCTTAACTTTGGAACCAAACAGTCCCATTTCAATTTTAATTTAAAACAGCTGCCCCTAAACGACGTAGTATCAACTTTAAATGACACAACATGGTGTCGTTTCAAGTCCTACTATTCACTTTCACTTTCGACTTTCCAGTAGGGTTTCGGTGGGTCTCCGGTCACCCTCTCTGGCGACGATGACCGGAATCTGCAAAAATATCACTTTTAAATCTCATTTTTTTGGGTACTTTTTGAAGCTATTTTCAATCCTAAATTATTCTAAAACGTTTTTAAAACATTTTTACATAGTTTTGAGCCTTCATAACACAATGAAACAGCCCCATTTTCCTTTTCTCAGTTTTTCGGCCAACCACTGTTTTCTTGATTTCGTGGCTTTTCAGCCATGGTTTACTCTTATTTTTCCTTCTATTTTCTTCCTGCATAAAAGAGGAATAAATCCTCCTTGTTTAAACTACACAAACTCCCTAAAAAGCTCCACCCATTTGATTATTCTTCTACCTATAACTAACTATATCTTCCTCAATTCTTAACCATTTTAAATGATTTTTCTTGCTAACAAATCCTTATTTCATGCTCAATAAGAACTAACAATTAAATCTAATTATCATGCTTTAAATTTCAAAAAGACAAAACCAATGGACTCACCTATTTTTCTGTTTTTCTCTCGCAGTTCCTCCCTTTTCTTTTTCTTCTTTCTTGGTTCACGTTTCTGTATTCTCCCAATGCCCACAGCTTCCTCCAAAACACTCTTTCTTTTTCTGATTTCCTCCCTACACACATACATATATATAGACACAAAACCCACCAACTTGAATCTCTCTCTCTCCCTCTCACTCTCTCTCTCTCTATTCCAGCCCCCTTCAAGCCCTCTTTGTTGATTTCCTTTTTTCGCTCTTAAATTTCTCTTTTTCACTTTAGCTTTTGCATTAATTAGCTAGGTGATATTTGTGTATATATATATATATATATATATATATATTATATTACACACCAACACACACACAATACACCAACCAACACAAACACACAAGCCTACACACACACTGCATGCTTGCATGCTATTTTTCTTTCTTTTCTTTCAATACCTATATATATATATATGTGTGTGTGTGTGTATATAATAACTTATATTATATATATACATATATAATACATATTTTATACGTAGATATATATATTCATATATATATATATACGTATATACTAGATTCTGAGTACGTATGCATACACTGATATCTCGGGGCCTAAGTATATACGTACACGTATGCATGCATGGGTTTACGTGCGTGCATGCATTATGAGGCATAGTTCTGGGTTACTCGGGCATTGCCCGACACTGACTGCATAATTGATACTATTTATATTTCAAAATCGTATAGTACATGTGATATCATAATATAGAGCTTAAACAGCTCGGGTCACAACTGATAGTACACTACTCGAGCCGGTCTACCTCGATATACGTGCTATTTCGGGTCAGGGTATTACATTCTTTCCCCCTTAAAATAAGTTTGTCCCAAAACTTAGTACATACTAGGGTGGAAATATAACTACTAAGATGAAAATAACTGAAGATACTTGGCATGCATATCCTCTCACTCCCAATTAGTTTCCTCTATCTAGTGGTTCTTCCATAGAATTTTGACTAAAGGGATAGTGTTGTTCCGTAGAACCTGATATCGACTGTCCAGAATCTGCACTGGATGCTCTATGTAACTCAGATTCTCTCGGATATCTAATGGCTCGTGCTCTACTACCAGATCTGCACTCTGTACACACTTCCTTAACATCAAAACATGAAATATATTGTGTACATGTGATAACTCTGAAGGTAAGACAAGCTGGTAGGCTACTAACCCGACCTTTTTCATGATCCTGAAAGGTCCAATGTATCTCGGCCCTAGCTTTTCCCTCTTGCCAAACCTCACTACATCCCTCATGGGTCATACCTTCATAACACGTAGTCATCTACTGCGAACTCCAACTCTCTTTTGTGAGCATTAACATAGCTCTTCTGTCGGCTTTGAGTCGTTAGTAGTCACTATCTGATCAGCTGTATCTTCCCTATAGTCGGTTCCACTATCTCTAGCCCATAAAGCTTCATCTCTCCCACCTCTGTCTAGCATAAGGGTGATCGGCACTTCCTACTATACAATGCCTCATATGGCGCCATACCAATACTAGCTTGGAAGCTATTATTGTAAGTGAATTCTACCAGTGGCAACTGATATTCCCAACTCCCTCTGAAGTCCATGACACAGAACCGCAGTAAGTCCTCTAGAGTCTGTTTCGTCCTCTCTGACTGACCGTCAGTCTCGGGATGATACGCTGTGCTAAGACTCAGTTCGGTGCCCATGGTTCGCTGTAGACCTCTCCAAAACCTGGATACAAATCATGGATCCCGATCAAATATAATCGATACCGGGACTCCATGAAGTCTGACTATCTCTCAGACGTACAACTCTGCTAGTCTCTCCAAGGTCTGTGTCGTCTTCATTGCCAGGAAACGAGCTGTCTTGGTCAGTTTGTCAATAATGACGTAGATAGAATCACTCCCTCTCGATGTCTTTGGCAACCCTGACACGAAGTCCATCGTAATATGTTCCCACTTCCACTCGGGAATAGGTAGAGACTGTAGAAGTCCACCAGGTTTCTGATGCTCTACCTTGATCTGCTGGCACTTGGCATATCGTGCTATGTAGTCAGCTATGTCACGCTTCATCCCAAACCACAAATATATGCTTCTGACGTTGTGATACATTTTGGTGCTTCCTAGATGCAAGATAAACCTCGAACTATGTGCCTCATGAAGGATCGCCCTTACACAAATCCTGCCCTGGTAGCATAACATCTTATCTCTCACTGAAAACTCAGAGTCTATGCCTGACTCAGCCTCTTGACGAAGCTTGGAAAGCTTCTCATCCTGAGTCTGGTGCTCTCTAATCCCGTCAACAATCGATAAACTGACTGTGACATTGGCACACAATGCCTCAGAGCTGGGCAGAACTACCTCGATCTCCATATCCTCCAAGTCTCTCAGTATTTTTGTCTGAATGGTCAACAGGCAAGCCAAGCTCCCTGATGACTTCTTACTAAGAGCATTAGCTACCACATTCGCCTTCCCTAGGTGGTACTGAATGCTGAGCTCGTAGTCTTTGATTAACTCTAACCAACGGCACTGTCTCATGTTGAGCTCCTTTTGTGTAAACAGATACTTGAGGCTCTTATGGTCAGTAAAGATCTCGCACGTGGTTCCATATAAGTAATGCCTCTATATCTTCAAGGCGAAGATAATGGCTGCTAACTCAAGATCGTGTGTCGGGCAGTTCCTCTTATATGGCCTTAACTGACGTGAAGTATATGCTACTACCCTTCCACTCTATATCAAAACACATCTCAAGCCCTTCAGTGAGGCATCACTATAAATCACAAACCCCTCGGTTCCATCTGGCACTGTCAGAATTGGAGCTGTAACTAGTCGGTCCTTGAGCTCTTGGAAGCTCTTCTTTCGCTCCTCTGTCCAGACAAATGCAACGTCTTTCCTGGTCAGCTGTGTAATTGGCGTAGCTATTTTTGAGAAGTCTTTGACAAACCTTCTGTAATAGCCAGCCAATCCCATGAAACTTCGCACTTCCGTGACACTTGTAGGCCGAGGCCAATCCACGATTGCCTCAATCTTCTGAGAATCAACAAAGATCCCCTATTTGCTAATCACATGCCTTAGAAATGCTATGCTAGGGAGCCAGAACTCACACTTCTTCAGCTTAGCCTACAGTTTCTGCTTCCTCAATTTCAGTAAAACCTTCCTCAGATGTACCTCATGCTCCTCCTGGCTCTTGGAATAAATCAAGATGTCGTCTATGAATACGATTACGAAGTCATCCAGATGTGGCTTGAAAACCCTGTTCATCAGATCCATGAATGCAGCAGGGGAATTTGTGACCCCAAACGGCATCACTAAGAACTCATAATACCCATAGCGGGTTCTGAAAGCCATCTTTTTCAATATCTACATGTTGTACCTTCAGCTGGTGGTACCCGGACCTCAAATCGATCTTAGAGAAGGCTTGTGCTCCCTTCAACTGGTCAAAGAGATCATCTACCCTTGGTAGAAGGTATCGGTTCTTGATGGTGACCTTGTTCAGCTCATGGTAGTCAACACATAACCGCATGGTCCCATCCTTCTTCTTCACAAACAACACCAGGGCACCCCACGGTGAAGAACTAGGTCTGATGAATCCCTTCTCTAGTAGATCCTATAACTGGAGCTTCAGCTCTGTCGGTGCCATACGATAAGGATTCCTGGATATTAGGGAGGTACCTGGCTGTGCATCAATAGTAAACTCTATCTCTCTATCCACAGGCATTCCCGGCAAGTCATCTAAAAAGACCTCGGGAAAATCTCTAATAGTGGGAATCTGATCTAAGGGTGGTTATTGTGAGCGAGTGTCCATAACGCTACCCAAGAACCCATGGCAGCCTTACGTAATAAACGTCTGGCCTAGATAGAAGATAGAAAATAGGGTGGGGTAGCTACACCCGTCCTATCAAACTGGATACTCGGGCATCCTAGTCTCTGTACACTAACTGTCTTGGCCACGCAATTTATAGATACATGATTCACGGCCAACCAGTCCATACCAAGTATAACATCAAAACTATAAATGTCTAACGGTATCAGATCGGCTAATAAATGTGAGTCTCCGATCTGAACCTTACATGCTCAATATACTGTGTTGCTACATAGTGACTCTCCTGAAGGTATAGAAATGGTTAGCATATAACCTAAGGGTACTGTTTCTATGTTCAGTCTAGCAGCAAATACTGGTGATATGAATGAATGTGTGGAGCCAGTGTCAAAGAGTACTCTAGCATACTATGAACAAATACAAAGAGTACCTGCGACTACGGAGGTGGTAGCTTGTGTATTTTCGGGTGTCAGTGCAAAAACCCTCCCTGAGCGCTGCGGCTCAGCTCTCTGTCCACTACCTCGAGGCTGTGCTACAGCTACAGTTGTAGCTGTTGAGGTAGACAGAGTACCAACTGTACTCCCAACTGACTGGATCCTCTAGGGGTAGTTGGTCTTGAAATGCCCTTCCTGACCATATAAATAGCAAGCACGGGAGTTAGCCTGACACGGCCCTCGATGATGTCTCTGGCATGTGGGGCACTGGGCTACACCCCTATTAGTGGAATTGACCCTTGATGGTCTGGGTCCAGAATTCTTAGGTGCTGATCCTGCTCTTGGCCGAGTGAAGGTAGGTCCTATCCCTCTGCCTTGGCTCCTAATCGGCCCCCTACTTTGACTCCCTAACGGCCTCGGGGCTGGCTGATTTCCTCTTGGCCTCAGTTCTGGGTTTGCCCTCCTCTTGGCAAATTCCTCGCCACTTTGCTTTATGATCTTCGCAGTACTCACCACTTTATCATAAGTGGCTAACTGCAGGGATTTAACCCTGTCTCTGATGTTCCACTGCAGACCACCCTCAAACTTGCGGGCTCTCTCATGCTCGTCCCCTAAGACGGCAAGAGCGAATCTAACCAACTGTGTAAATCTAGCCTCATACTCTTCCATTGTCGAGTTCGCTAGCTGTAGAATAAAGAAACTGCGACTCTCTAATCTCTGACTTCCTTGGGGAAGTACTTCCAGTTGAAGACCACAGTAAATCGCTCCCATGTCATCTGAGGCTCTCTAGCCTTCTCTAGTAGCCACCACTCATGAGCCATCCCTCTGAAAATGAAAGTAGCAAAGGCTACCTTCTGTACCTCGGTACAGGCCATGATCTCAAAGATCCTCTCCATCTCGAGCCTCCACTCTTCAGCTAAAGTGTGGCCTCTGGTACCGTCGAACGTAGAGGGTCGTAGTGCTTGGAACTGCTTATAAAGACAAGTCTGACCCCTCTCGTTCTCCTGACGCACTATGTGTACCACAGGTGGTGCCTGTCACTCTGGTCGGGCTGGAGTGCTGGAACCTTCTTGATTCTGAGGCGCATTCTGAATAAGTCTCTCTACTAGTCGCTCTAACCATGCTATGTTGGCATTAGCCTCATCTAATGGTGTGGTAGTATGAGTGTTCACCATTTTCTGCAAATAGTTAGAGATCAGTTTCATATATTAAGAGTCTAATATCACATGTTTGTTTCTATCTACTAACTCTACTTAGACATTTGCAAAACTAGTACCTTAGTCTATCACCCATGAACCACTGTGTTACCTAGGATGCTCTAATACCATGTTGTCACGACCTAAGACCCACCCTCTGTGGATCTCGAATCGCGAACCCCAGCCCGACTTTGGGTGCCGAACCGGGACTGTCTCAACTTGCTACACAATCAGTGCTACTAACATGCAACAACTAAATAGCGGAAGACTTTAACAATAAATAAATAAAGCTGCATGTGATATATATAATGTTCTCAAAATACGAAATACAAAATTTCTTAATACGACTGTTCATCCCCAAGATGTGGATGACATGGGAGAGCTACAAGACTGTCTGTAATAAGTATTACACTGCAACTTCAAAAATGAATGTCCACCTCCTAGCTATCAAGCTCTATGGCCTATTCTCGAGATCTGTGCCTACAAAATGTTGTGTAGTATCTGTGAGCTATGAAAACTTAGTAAGTAGTCCTTTACTCTGCCATGTGTACAAGGGTATAAAAGAGTACTAGCCAGTCAATGAATGAATATATATACTCAATATCAGATGATAGAAGTCAAATGATAAGGAAATGAATCTGCTATGCTAACAATGTCATACTGCTACAGTTATGAGCTATATTAAGTTTGAAATGTGATATCAACTAAAACTAAGATGCACTCATAGGGCCCGGAAATCCCCCTAAGCTTATATTCAGTTCCATAGGACTCGCTGAATAATACTACTCTATGTTCACTGTAACTCCACGTTCCATGCCTCGCATAGTAACGAGTAAATGTTCCACTCGGAACCTGGACCCGAAGGTCATAAATAGCATCAGATGAAAATGTGACTGAGCACAAATCCGGCACTAATAATATATCGAGATCATGCTATCTTCCACGAAGAGTATAGTGGAGTCATAACTGATTCTGGGTAATCTGACATAACAATAGTTTTCGAGGCTATGGTTACTAGACTACTTAGAATAAAACTAGCTGGCCCTCAAGGCCCTAGGTACAAGTGTACAAAAGGGAATCTGTGCACAAGTGTACAATCATGATCGAGATATATATAGAAATCAATAACTATTTCCCACATGATAGGGCAATATCAATGTGGCTAAATAAACACTGGTATGTATGTATAGAATACGATAAGCAATATATATACAAGAATTATGACAAGGCTTGGAATGTAATACATGCAGAGATCGGATTTTACTTACCTCTTACTGTCTATAAAATAGAAGGATCTAGAATGCTTTCTCTTTGCCCTTCCCTGTTTCTAAAATTCATGAAACACGTCTTAGTCTATCGCTACCTGAATTATGCTATTCATAAAATTTTATGCCTTTATATCTTAAGTTCCTCTTTTATGAAAATAAACTCTACCATTGAGTCCGGAATGTCGAAGAAAGTTGGTTTAGGCTTTCGCGAAACTCAATTTGGACATCTGTGCTAAAAAGGGCAAAATGGTCATTTTGTACTTTTACGTGTTTTTAATTTTTTGGGACTCTGTCTCATGACACAGACCTTACCATTGGTCTTAGAAGGTCCAAGATAGTCAAAATACACTAATAACTTGTTTAATTTGGACTTCGAGCTATTTTGCTATATTTAAATTAATTAATTTAATATTATAATTATATAATATATATTAATTTCGGCGCAACAGGAAGCACGGGTTTGCTTGTCCAATTGGTTCAGTCTTGAGCTTCCTTCTAATGGGTCTTGGGTTCGAACCTTAGGCATCTTGTGTTGTTCTGTGCGTTTTGACCTGTTTGTTCCATTTAGTTTAGTCTTGTTTTATTCTACTTAACTGCATTAAGTGAATTTATAAAACTGCTATTTCAGAAGCAACTGAACTCCCCATGTGCTTTGTAAGCAAGAATGGTTTTGAAACCCTTAACAGGGAACCTATGTTACTCACTAGGCTTATTTAAGCTCACCCCATTATCCCCACATTTTTAAGGACTCATCTCCATTGGATTAGAAGGCACTATGATATGACATGGATAGGCTGAGTGGCATTCCAAGTAAAGGATCTAATGGCACCGACTTTTGGAGACTTGGACTCTTATGGATTGAATCCGGTTATTCAGATGGCACCAATTTCAGGTGAGTGACATGATTTGATTGACATGAATGATATGCTTTAGATGTATTGGGACATGGCTTTTGGTAATGGTACTCTAGAGATATTAGATGTGCTCTGTGTTATATGTCTGATTATAGATGTGCCCTGTGGCTAGAGTTATTAGCTATTTGATTTTAGACTCACTCTGTGGTACATACCTCTATGCTAATTATAAACGAGTTGCATTCTTGAGATGAAAAGGTTTTTAATTCCGCTGCTCTGACCCTACATTCGGAATACAATTCATCGGTAAGTTCAGAAATTTGCCTTTGGTTGGTCGCACTGTTGGTCGGCAAACCGGTAAAGCGGCTAACTGGCATCACGTCCTCGACATCCGCGTAGGGTGGGGTTCGGGATGTGACACACATGATCACTATCGTCAACACATCAAAGTCATTTGCATGGCCAACCTTACAAGGTATTCCACATAAATGTCCTCAATTATAGTTTTCAGATTTACCCACACCAATGTGGAGCGGTATACAAGAACCTCCAAGATAAGGGGCTTTTTTAGCCCTTCGAACCAAAACCAGTCCCGAACCCTTTACATATAGGGTTTGATCCAAACCAATATTGCACCTATCACCAAGGCGATTGGACACAACATTAATCAGTGTCAAGCTCTAAGGCATGCAATTCAAGACTTAATCAATGGAGGAACCATAGGGTCCCTACCAGCAAAGCCCAATGTCACCCCTAACCCATTGTCGACCCACAATGCATGACTTAACATCAATATGTTAAGCCTAAAAAATTCAGAGCCAAACGGCCTCATCAATGATTCTACAAATGTCTCCAAATGTAATATGATCACTTGAGATGAACTGAGAAAGCACACTTAGTCTAGCTCAACCAATGTAGTACATGTCACACAAAAGGGAAGGCCATTTAAACCCACTCATCTGCAAGCAAAATGGCCCGATCACAGAATTCCTAAAGTTCGAAGAGTCAATAGGGGTCCCACCTCATGTCCCTATCGAAGATGAGCTCTTTAAACAGCTAAAAAAAACACAAGCCAACATCTCAATATGGGAGCTATTGACATTATCCTTTCCATATAGAGAAGCTATCTTGAAGCACCTCAATGAAGCATAGGTCCCCATCATTACTACCCCCGAACAACTCACTCAAATCATTAAAGGGGTCCAATTCAATAACATCGTCACTTTCACAAATCATGACCTACCAAAAAAAGGGACGACCACGCCAAAGCCTTGCATATTACCGTGGTTGCCTTCAGGAAAAAGGATACTTATGGTGCTCATTGAATATGACTAAACTCTTAATGTTTGTCCTTTTAGGACTACAAAATGCTTTGGCTTTGAGGTGGCTAACCTAACTCTATCAGCCCAACTAGTTAGGGCCTATGATAATACTCGAAGGGAATTTGTAGGGTTATGGCACTTACCATGAATCTTGGTCCAGTTGAAAGCACTGGCTGTTTTTAAGCACTAGACATCCCAACATCCTTCAATCTAATACTTAGAATACCATAGCTACATGAAATGAAGGTTGTAGTGTTCTCTCTACATCAAAAGCTCAAATTCACCTACTAAATAGGGGTAGTCACCATATACTAGAGATCCAACACAATGTTGATCATCTGCCCTTGACAGGCTTCGACCGGATAGGAAGCCTTGAGATAGAACAAGTACTTAATAGTGACTTATACAAAGAAGCCGTTATAAACATGATCCATATGGGATACGTGCCACATAAGGGCCTTGGATGCAATTTACAAGGTTTACCTACACCGCCCCACCAACCAGAAAGAAAGTACACATTTGGGCTCAGATACTCACCCACTAAAGAAGATTTTTGTAACAAGTCTTTAGCCCCACAAGCCAAGAAAATTGCTATAGAACAGGGGCTACCCTCTAAGCTTTGTAAAGCAAAGAGAGGACTATCGATACTATGGATTTTGTAAGGACCCGAAAAATCATTAAGAGTAATTCGGCAAATTGCTAGCATAGGCTAAGGACAAACTGGAGATAAATCAATTATGAGTCAGATAAATTGTAAAATGAGTCGATAAGACATCAATATGACACAGTGAAGCTAAAAAGAAATTTTTGATAATTATTCAGAACTGGTGTGAGCCTTGGGGCTCCGTAGTCATTTGCAGGACGCAGATAAATATGAAAACCCAAATGATAGAATTTGGGAAATAGACCGCATATTTGGAGTTAGAGCACTGAAATTAGCTAAAGTGTCAAGTTTGGTATGATTTTGAGATAGCTTCAATTGGGCTAGTGTGCACGCACAGTTAGCTAACTGGCCACGTGGTGCCTCGAGAAGGGTGAGAAGCCTCTCCAAGAAGCTACTAAAAGCTTCTAAAATAGGGACATGTGTCAGCAAATTGGTGGTGGAAGGTGTGATTATGTGTGGGTGAGGTGCATATGAAGAGGACAAGGTGGGGTGTGTGTGTATGCACGTGATAAAAGTGATAAGAGAGACCACCTACCTCTTTCTCTCTCCTCTCTTTTTCCCCTCAACTTTTCAGATTCCCTCCCTCTCACACACAACACTCTCTCTCTCTCTCTCTATCTCTTTCAGATTTTCTCTCTTTCCTCTCTCTCCCCATTGTCTCACTCTCCCCCCCCCCCAACCGACTGTGCATGTGTGTAAGGATGAATGTGTGTGAAACATTGTGTGTGTATATGTGAGTGTGTATTTGAAAGAGAGACAAGGTGTAAAATAGTGAGGGTGTGATGGTGTAAAATAGTGTATGTGTGTGTGTGGCTATGTGTGTTTATGAGTGTGACACAATAGAGAACTAAATCAAAGGCAAAGAAAAGAAAAAGGAGGCGAGAAGAATTACGAAAGGAATGGAAAAGAAGGAAATGGAAAGAAAGGCAGCTAGACACAGAGTGTGGCAGCCATTGAAGCTCACTGAGCTTTCTTTCTCTTCGGACTTTGTCTCTGTAGAACAGTAGATTGAGGTAGGGACCTTCTTTAAGCAGTTTGAGTTCCGTTAGGAGAGGTATATTGTTGTTGCATGCTTGGGAGTTTGTTTGGATATGCATATATGTGTGTGTAAATGAATATGTAGAATGAGAGAACCGAAACGAGTTCTCTCACTTCTTAGGAATTTAAGAGATTTGCAACCCTCTAATAGAGTCTAGGCGAGTTGTAGGATTGTTGGGAGAAGATCTAAAACTAATTGGGAAAAAAATCAAGAGAGAAAAGTGACGAAAATAGTAGGTTTACAAGTAGTCAAAAAAATTTAAAGGACTCCTCACTGGGATGATTCATGCGTTTTTAAATCATAAAATGTGTAGATATGAAACCACCTGTAGAGATCTGAAAAATGAGGGTAAATTTTTTGTTTTTGCCGGTAGGGCACTATTCATGCGCAATTTTGCCGATAGGGTGTTTTCATGCATCATTTAGCTATAAGTCATGTTTAGAGCATATTTTGAATGTGCCATAGAGTAGAAACATGTTTAGAATATTAAAATACACCTCCTGTAAAAATTTGAGCCTATTTGGAGACAGTTTCAAAAATTGGACCAAAAGGGCATCCTAGGTGACTCAGGTGGAAACGGCCAAACCCGGCCACAGGCGAAAATTTATTTTTTTGAAAATTATCATTTAAAGTGATTTTAGAACTTTGGCTAAAACAAAATGTTAAATTGAGGCGTTTCGGGATGGGTTGTAGTTTAACCAGGCCTAGATTCATTAAGGGTAAAAGGGTCATTTTGCACCTTTGTCCCTCCACTATAAATACAGCCCTTTAGTGTATTTTCTTCATATTTTGGGCTGAGATTCAGAGCAGAGGTTGTGCATGGTGAAAAGGTGAAAAAAAGTCCTAGGTTCTTCAAGCTTCAAGCCAATAAAACACACTCCTAGGCCGGGATTCTTGCGAGGCTTCCTTCTAGGAAGTTGTTCCTCTCATCAATATCTGTATTCTCACTGATCAGTTCAGTTGTGAAGCAAACACAACTTCCCCGGTTTGAGAAAAATCATTCTAGATATGATATTTTGCTAAGTTAGGAATAAGTTTGAGTTTTCTTGCCTTTCTACATGTTGTTTGAGTGTTTAAGGTGTTTATTTAATATTAGGAATTCACTTAAGAGGTAGTTGCTTTGAAAACTTAGAGTTGGTGGTTTAGGTGTTCTTTAAGTTTTTTGATGATTTGTTGCTATGATTAAGGCGTATCTTGTTTACATGTTTTGGATTATTATATTTTGGCTTACATGCATGTTGAAATATCTTGGTTTTGGAGGATGTGATGGTTTAATGTCTTGGTGCTTTATGAAAATTATGTGTTCTTTGTGAAAATATGGCTTGAACATGTGATGACATGGATTGTTTATGGCACATGTTCATGTATAAGATACTTAGGTATTTTGAAGTTATGATTTATGTTGGGCATAATGCATGACTTGAGGAGAACACCATGTATTTGATGAAATTTTCACATTGAAGTTGCATAATGAAATCATGGCATCTTGGCATATTGTGATTCCTTGGAAACATGGTGTGGGTTGAGCACTTGGTGCTATGCATTATGAGGGTATAGATCCTATGGTGAAAAACCCAAAATCTGGCCAATGGCAGTACTCGCGGGCTGACGGAAGGACCGTGAAGCGAGGTATGGGTGGCATAGAGTTGCATGTGTGGGTCATGCATATTGACATTGCATGACATTAAGGGATTATGGGTTATAGCATTAAAATGTACACTTGCACATGCCACGCCTTAAATTTGTTTCTAATCTTAGCATTATGTTATACCAGTTGTCGAGCTGACACATTCGTGGGATATCATATTTCAGATGAGGCCGCGGTGCTTGAGACTTCTTTGAGTCTTGAAGAAAAGGAGGGAAATGGATTATGTAGAAGATTTTGCCCTTAGGGCATATTTTGATTTGTATGAGGACATAAGCCCTAAACTCATGTAATGAATCTGTAATAGCCTTGTGTATTGTGAACAAAGTGAGCAAGGCCCTATGGTTGTAATTAATATGTTGATGTAATATTTTAAGTTCCAAAGCATATGTGTGTGTGTGGAGAAATAGATAATTAGAATAATGTATGTTTGAATTATGTGAATTGTGGCCACCGAGTGAGGGTGGGTTGTTTACATATTTATTCATATGGATATTGTGAAAATTAGGTGGGAAAAATGCTCAAAAAACAAAGGAAGTTATGTCCAAATTTTTAGAAAAATAAAGCATTAGATAAGTGTGTAAAACAACCTTTAATAGGGGTGAGAAAAATGCTTAAAATAGGGGTTTAGTGACCTTGGGAAATTGGGCTAAAGATGGGTGAAAAGTGGCTTGAAAAACTTGGAAGAAAATTCAGAAATAAGAAAAATTAGCTTGCAACCATGAACAGTAAACCTGAAAAAAAAATCAGATTTTAGCTTGCAGTCGCTACAGTGCCCTAACTAACATGCCTCAGCCCTAGCCGCGCGTGCCAGCCCACTGCCCTGTGCGCCCTACGTGAGCTGCCTACAGGCCCGTGGCCCTGCCCGCACCATGCCGCGCTTGCTTCCTGCCTTGCGTGCCATGCTGCCCTGTTGTGTGGCCTTGCTGCCTAGCCATTTGACACTACCCTTTTGGCCACCTTTTTGAGCCATTTTTAGGATACCTTTTGAGTTATATTGGGGTACTATTTTGGGGCTATGTTTGGCCAATTTTTAAACATGTTTGACCACCATTTAGGGCTATGTTTGATCACTCAATTGGGCTATGTTTGATCATTTTATGGGGCCATGTTTGGGCATTATTCTAGGCCATGTTTGGGCCACATACTTGGACCATCTTAGGTAGACTTCTTGACTTGTTCTTGGCATATGCCTTAGGGCATCTTGGGGTCCATTTGGATCATAATTTTAAGACATTTTTTGGGACATTTTAAGGATGCTTTGGAAGCTATTTTTGGATATGACTTGAACTAATTTGAACTTCAATCGGGTGGGATAATTAACCTGGGGAGACCATTTTAGTCATGTTAAATAGCAAGTGTTAAATTCTAATTTTGAGAAAAGAAGGGAAAGTGAATGAGTAAGCAATTAAATCCACTGAATGACCTTTCATTTATTTTTTTCTTCTTTCATTTCACTCACTCCTCGGGCTTGTGTAAATTTGGGGCGTGACACCACTGACATGTCAAAGACACTTTAGGACAAAATCGGAGGCAAATTAATCAAGAAACGCAAAGAAAAACCCCATCGCTGATAAGTTGATCTTCGTCGGAGCCAACTGTGTTAAGGCTTCTAAAACTCCAATCCTTAAGCCAAATGAAAAGAGAATTTGATAAACGGAATCTCGGATCAAAAACAATGTAGAAACAGTAAATAAAATTCTAAAAAAAAATCACTATTTTCGGCTTCGTCGTCAAAGAATAAAGCACTGTTCCAATGGGTCAACTGGTCAAACAGGTTGACCCGGTCAACGATCAACCAGGTCCGGTCAATAGTCAAACCCAAGTCGGGTCATGGTCAACCGGGTCTGGTCAACGGGTCTTTAGGTTGGTCAATTGGGTCACTATCCTAAGAGCCTGTTTGGTTGCACAGTAAAAAAAAAAACTAATTCTGTGGTTCTGGTTCTATTCTAAAGCGGTTCTGGGAGAGAACTGGTTCAACAGTGAACCAGTTCTAGGTAGAAAATTACAAAAGGCACTTGTTTTAACTATTGAAATTTAAATGCAATTAAAATGAAAGAGGGATCATTCTTAAGATTTTGGGGCATTCTGGAGTCAATGACAGAGTCAGTTTGGACATTTGAGGACCTGGGGTAGTCCCACGTGAATATGAAAAATTATAAAAATGCCCTTAATGATATTTTAAGAAACTTAAAGGCTAATTAAGATTCAGAAGGGGCTATTCCAAAGTTGTTGGATGTTCAGATTCAAATATGTGATTAGATTGAACAAATTGGGACCTAGTGATGGTCCCACATAAAGTGAGAAAATAACGACTATACCCCTAGAATTACATTAAGCAATTGAAAGTCAAATTGAGATCCGAAAGAGGCATTTTTAATTTTTGGGCACTAGGAATTGAAATATGACATTAGATTAATGAAATGAGGACTTGGGGAGGTCCCACATAAAAATTTGAAATTACTAAAATGCCCCTAAACATAGAACAGATACATAGAAGCATCGATAAAATATAAAAATGATACCTTGAAGATTGTTGGACCTTCTATATCTATTCGTTAAATCATATATCCTCTCTTATGGTTGTTAGTATTGTTATGGATGTGAATGATGCTGATATGCATATTATTGACTATACCTGAACGGTGTGAGATTTGAGAGGATATTGATGTTAATGAACACTATTTGTGGTATGGATTGAGATATTGGAATTATGGAAAAGAACACATATGAGAAAAAGACTTGGGATGAGAATTAGTCACGTCTTTTGTGTCCTATTGAGTGTGGTAAGATTGCACTTTACCCGGGGTTCTATTTATGATAGGGATGGTGTTTTTCCTCGACTTGCAAGCTGTAAACCCATGCCGGTGGTCATTTGTCTCCATCGAATTAATAGCCCGTAAAGCACTTAGGCTTACCAGGAGCCAAATTAGGTGAATACTCATGGGATTGAGATTGTTGAGAGAATGAAATGAGATGAATAGGGTTTATTTCCTTTTTGTTGTGGGTGGAATGACTTGAGATTATTTCCCTTGACTTATCTATGATATTTCATTGTGATTATTGATGGATTGCATACTGATAGTTCATGATATAGTGACATTTGTAAATGGTTTCTTAGCTGTGAATGTATACATTATTCTTGTGGCTTTGAACAGGAAATGGAGGTGTTTCGTGGGCTGGGAAAGTTTGAACTTACATTTTGTGATTGGTCATGTATTTATATACATTATTCTTGTGGCATTAAAATAGGAAATGGAGGTGCTTCATGAGATTATATGTTTATAATTATGTCATGTGTCCGACCCTCCATATGTCAACTACCTGGTAGTTATTGTCAAACCACATGTAATGGTGCGATGCCCTTTGACATTTATGTTTATACTTGTGTTTGGAATATGATGATGTGGTGTGCTTGTGATGCATACTGGACTATAAGTTGTGTCCTATTCTGATTTGCATTAGTTTTTAGCTTGCTGCCTACTTGTGTGTTTTGGGAAACCTTACTGAGTATTACGGCTCACCCCTGCTATTCATAGGAATGGCAGGTATTGACTTGATGGAAGATAGCTGCAGGAGCAGTACATGATGGACTGAAGTCAATATAGCATTTGACTACATCATTATATTTATTCATTTATTTATTATGGGTGCTTGTACCCTTCAGACTATTGTTGTACACGGCATGTATATACCTATTGGACTGTAGAGTCAGCTCTGGATGTTTCCATGGAGTACCTTATTATTGGATAATTGACATAGTACCTTTGAATGTAAGCAATTTCATTTAGTCCCGTTATGGGACTTGAACAAGTCTAATCAGGAAACCGAACCAAAACAATAATGGAAATCGTTTTAAAAAAAATGGCCTATATTTTATGTACTTAACTAGGCCGGGAAGACGGTGTTCCTATGGAAGGGAAGGGGAAATGGGAAAGGATAATGCATCCCACATCGCTTGGCGAAAGGAAAGGTGAAGGATTCATAGGTAGGACCACAGTTCTCCTTGTCACAACACGTTTTAAAGCCGTGAGGGTGGAAATCCCAAATAAGACAATATTGTGACACGTGGAGTGGGTCGCTACAGATGGTATCGGAGTTGGACCCCAGTCGGAAGTGTGGAGATGGCTTCACGCCACTGCACACCCACCTTGGAAGACAGTGTTCCTATGAGGGAAGGGGGTAATAGGAAAGGGTAATGCATCCCACATCACCTGGGGAAGGGAAAGGTGAAGGATTCATAAGTAGAACCACAGTTTTCCTTGTTATAACGCGTTTTAAAACCGTGAGGGTGGAAAACCCAAAGTAGACAATATTGTGACATGTGGAACGAGTCACTACAAATTCCTTGAGCCATGGAACAATGCTAAGGCCAGGATCAGAGTTCTTGGTTGGGAAATATTCGGCAACTACACCAGTGGTTTTGATGAGGGGGTTGTGGTACCAATTGAGCAATAAGATCCTCAACAAAAGGATTAAATTGAAGAACTCAGAGGATTAATATAATGCATTGCTAAAATATAACTCACAGATGATATGGTTGACATGATCTCCAAAGGCAACATTGGAGAAGATCCAGTCAAAGATATTATACCCATCCAAACTTCGATCAACAATTGGCTCTTGGTTAAAGGGGTGCTAGCCTTAGACGAACAACTCGAGCAAGAATTTGGCTATTTAAATTTGATTGATACAGATTTTGATAATGTTTTTTACTTCGAGTCAAAGGACTTTCTTTCTTCAGATCTCATTAATCTTGATGAACTCGCTCATTTTATTTTTCCTTCTTTCAATGAAATAAATACATTTTATGAGTATCCTTCTTTCAAGATCGTCGCAACCCTTAGCCAAGATGAACAAGAAACCCTATCTAAGCTGTTAAAAGAATACCAAGATATCTTTGCATGGTCCTACAAAGACACACCCGGCTTGGACATGGACATTGTCCAGCACAAAATCCCGACCAACCTGGATGCTAAGCCAATCAAACAAAAATTGAGGAAACTCAAGCAAGAGTGGTCCCTCGAAATCAAAATGAAAGTCGAGAAACAGTTAGTTGTAGGGTTCTTAGCCATGGTCGAATACTCGCAGTGGATGGCTAATATTGTCCATGTCCCCAATAAGGATGAGCGATTTCGTATGTGCGTTGACTATAAAGACTTCAATAAAGTTTATCCAAAAGATGATTTTCCCCTACAAAACATAGACCTTTCGGTAAACAACACATGCCAACATGCCATGATGTCTTTTGTAGATGGCTTCATAGGGTACAATCAAATCAAGAAACACCCTGATCATATGGAGAAAAATGCCTTCACAACACAGTGGGGCACATACTGCTACATAGTCATGCCATTCAGCTTGAAAAATGCAGGGGCTACATATAAGAGGGTAGCCACTACTTTCCTAGATAACCTAATTCATAAAAAGGTTGAAGTCTATGTTGATGATATGATCATAAAATCCAAAAGCAGAGAGGATCATTCTGATTGCCTAAGGAAATTATTCGAGAGAATTAGAAAATACAAGATGAGACTAAACCCTCAAAAGTGTGTATTCGGTATCACGTCAAGAAAACTCCTATGCTTTATGATAAGTCAAAAATCAATGCCATTATGGAAATGCCTCTGCCTAAAACAAAAAAATAGGTTAGGTGCTTCCTAGGGAGACTTTAATACATCAGTAGATTTGTACCACAGTTGACTACTATCTATAAGCCCATTTTCAAACTTTTGAAGAAAGATTCTCCTAAAAAGTGAAACCCCTCATGCCAAGAGGCTTTCGAAAAGAACAAAGAATATCTAACCAATCCACCTGTCCTGGTTCCACCACAACCTGATTTTCTTATATTACTATACCTCACAGTAACTGATACGGCTGTTAGGGCCATGTTGGCCCAAGACCAAACACGAGAAAGAAAATAGATGGTCATTTACTATGTAAGCTAAAAACTAATCTCCTATGAGCAAAACTACAACGCCCTTGAAAATACGTACACTACTCTTGTCTGGGTTACCCAAAAGCTCTGCCTTACATGATGGTCTATACAATACACTTGATTTCTCATATGGATCCTGTGAAGTATCTCTTTGAAAAGCTAGCCTTGTCAAGCTGCACAGCTTGATGGCTACTATTGCTTTTTGAATTTGACATAGTGCACATAAATTGGAAATCTATCAAGGGAAAGGTCGTCGACAATTACCTAGCAAACTACCCGATCGAAGGTGAAATTGTTAGGGAAGCTGAACTCCTAGATGAAGTTATGCAAGTCCACGAGGATGGGTGGTATCTTTTCTTTGATGCCGCCGCCAACAAGAAAGGATATGGCATTGGTATGTTCCTAATAGCCCATACGGGTCACACATACCTCTAGCTATGAAGTTGTAGTACCCTTCCACTAATAATACCATGGAACATGAATCTTGTATAGTGGGTTTACAGGCGGCTTTAGAACTGGAAGTCGAATTCTTACATGTATACGGGGATTCAGCCCTTGTTATTAGCCAAGTCTAAAAGAAGTGGAAAATCAACGAGGAGAAGCTCCTACCCTACCACTAGTTCTTAGAGACAATAATGACCAGATTCAAGGATGTATAGTTCTACTACATACCTAGGGCTAAGAACAGTTTTGCGGATGCCTTAGCCACATTTGCCTCTATAGTAGACATCCTGGAAGAGGCCACAGCTAAACCACTTATGGTACAGATTCGAGAAATTCAGATACATTATTGCAATATTGATGAAGTTATAAAGTACTCGACATCTTCACCATGGTACAACAAGGTTTGGTCATTCATCAGACACTCACAATACCATGAAGGATATACAAATGAGGATAGGGCAGCCCTAAGATGGCGGGCCACCCAATTCATCATTTGTGGGAGGAAAACTTTACAAAAAATACTTCAATGGTATACACTTATTATACTTGGATAAACATGAAGTTGAACATGTCATGACAGAAATCCATGAAGGGGTCTGTGGACTTTACATGAATGGACACATACTAGCCAAAAAGATAGTCTAGCAAGGTTACTACTAGAATACCATGGATGAAGATTATATTGCATTCATCATGAAGTGCCATAAATGCTAGATATATGCCAATCTTCAACATCTCCCCCTAGAGAGTTATACAACTTGATATCCTCTTGGTCGTTTGCTACTTAGGGAATAGATATCATTAGGAAAGTCACACCAAAAGCCTCCAACAACTATGAATTCATTTTGGTAGCCATCGATTACTTCACTAAATGGGTAGAGGTTGCTTCATATACGGTCCTCAATGTAAAGAAAGTGGCTCAATTCATTAGGGCTAACATCATTTGTCGGTATAGAATACCCCATGAACTAATTTCAAACAATGGCTTTCACTTCAAAAGGGAAATCACTGATTTGGTTGAAGAGTTCAGAATTACCCATTATCACTCTTCGCCTTACTGGCCTTAGACAAATGGGGTGGTGGAGGCGACAAACAAAACTGTCACGCCCCGAATTCCCGACCGAACCCGGGGACGGTCGGGAATTCGGGGCGTGACAACATGGTATCAGAGCATAGGTTCGAATACCTAAGGACAGTGGGAGAAGTTTAGACTTTCAGTTTAGTTGGGAAAGTTTTAGTAGTATGTCTTAGGTACTTAGGTTGCACTGGTGTGCATGAGTATGGATTATACTTGATTTCCTAATTGACTGGGAGGTACGTGGCTGTTGGATGTATTGGTTGACTGAGATTGAAAAATTTCTGTCTATGTGATAGACTGTATATTGGTGAGATAGGTCGTGTGCCTAGTTGTTTGTGACGTAAGTCGTGTATATAGTTATTTATGTGGTGGGCAGTATGCCTAGTTATTTATGACATAGGTTATCGATTTAGTTATCTACTTGGTTTGCTGTGTTCATTCATGTATATGTATATGTTTACGATGGATTCTATGTTTGAGTGCTTATTTGGTGGGATAGGTATTAACTGTTGACTGTTACTTGTGGATTTTGTATGTGTGTATGCTAGGTTAGTAACCGATTTTCATGGATTATAGTATTATGGCTATAATATGTATACAGACTGGATTGGTCTCAGGTCTTGAGTTACAGTTGATGGATGGCGCCCCATCAGCCAGTAATAAAAGGAGCTGTGATCCATGAAGGGTTATCACCTAGTTATAAAGGTAAGAAATAATAAAAGACACATCAAACCTTAAAATACTAAAATAAGGAATTGGACTTATGGAGCTTTTTGTGTAATAGATGGATACTTAGAGCGTTTATCTTTAAATTTTTAAAGATGTTCTTGTGTTAAACACTGTTTGTGGAGAGATGTATTGTTTTGGATAGTATTCACTAGGAGTTGAACATTTGTAAGTTAGTTGAACACTAGCAAGGTTTAAGTATGCGTATATTGCATTGTTTAGATGAAATCCTTCTTAGAAAAAAGGGCTATGTTAGAACCTTGTGTCAGTTGTTGAGTGTAACCAACGGGTAGGGATGGTTGACATTAGATACGTAAGTATTGATTGGGCAAATGTGTCGTGACATGTTATGGCCAGCCAGAGGTGGCAATTGGCTGCTGACAGGATTAATAGATTTGGCGAGGGTTGGGATACATTTGTGGCCATGTGCAATGACCATTAATTCCCACGGACTGCCAGGATCGGGTTTAGGGAGGAGATTGAGGTACTTATTCAGGGAGACATGATAGTGACCGAGTACGAGTCCCATTTTACCGCCTTGGGGAGATTTGCCCCACATATTGTTAGGGAGGAGCCACTGAGGGTTTTCTATTTTCTTAAGGGGTTGAAGACCCCTATTAAGGAAAAGTTGGCAGGTCACATCTACCCCAGTTTACATCGGTAGGACACCACCGAAGAGGTACTGACCTAGTACTTCTTCTGCACAGACATCCCAGGAAACCGTCGCTTGTTTTCATTGTGGACAGCCAGACCACAGGTTCGCCAATTACCCTCACAAGAGACCTTAGTTAGGGACATGGAGCTAGACCGAGTCTGACATCATTTCCACCTCAGGTACGGAGTCAGGAGTGAGGAACTCCACGGCCTTGCTTTGTGTGCCACTAGTCAGGACATGTTGGGCCAACTGTCCTCAGGGACAGACTTCACGGGGCTCGCAGAGACCGTCTCATCATCTGTCAATTCAGACATTACAGCCACTACCACAGTTAGATTATGAACCTCCAATGCCTCATTTTCAGTCTGCACCCTCAGTGCAGAGTATTAGGATCGCCGAACCAAGGGGGGAGATAGGCAGAGTTAGACCACCCAGAGTCGTGTTTATACAGTAGCTGCACCCGAGACATCTACTTCCGGACCTCCTATAGTTCGAGGCATATTCCTTGTTTTTAGTTCACGGGCTAGCAGACTGATAGGCTTGTGCATCTCATCCATTCATGTTTATCATGTTTACCATGACATTGGGATTAGATGTTTATATTTGTGTGGCAGACTGAGTGAAACTCAGAGGTAGGTTGGGTGCTTGTCATTTATGAGATAGGCTGTGAACCTGGATATCCATGGGTTTGGATGTCTACCTGGCTACCTATATGGTAGGATTGTATGTTTATTCTTGTATCTGTGTATTCTGGTGATGGATTTTATGCGTGGGTACTGACGTGGTAAGTTATGTGCTAATTATTGAATGTTATTTGTTTATTTTACGTGAGCATGCTAGTGTGGTACTTGTTGCAGTACTGTGATTGTGATTTTTGTGCAAATTGATTATTGTTAAGGCATGTTTAAGAGAATGTTTAAATGTGTTCATATGGTACATGTGAATAAGCACAGATGTATATCCATGATTTAAATTGGTGACAGGTCTCACTAATGTGTTATCTTTCTGAATTGAAATGCATTGCTTTAAGTTTTATGATTGTAATGCTGAGAATGGGATTATTGCTTTACACTGTGATACTGACAGTATATAGGTGATGCCATTGAGGTAAATCACTAGATGGTTTCATGACTAGATTTGAGATTAATTGGAAGGTTAGCAAACGTGTGAGGGGTTTTGAGGTGTCCTTGTGAGCGTTGAGATTTTTCCCTTATTTTGTTTTTGTGTTGAATTATTGAAGTGGGTCGTGATGCCCGGATGGATTGAAAGGAAATTGGCGCTGATAGGCCAATGTGTTTTGAGGAATTCATTATGTGTTGTGCCATGTGGAGTGAGTCGTTACGGATGGGATCGGAACCAGACCCTAGCAGGGAGTGTGGAGGCGCGGGCTGAGGGACCCTGCCTGCCCCGGAGTGGCTGAGCCGGAAAGGGGGGAGGGAGAAGGTGATAAGTCGTCTCACATCGCCTGGCTGAGGGTGAGGTGAATGGTCCATTGGTAAGGCTGCACGTTTACATGACACAATGCATTTTGTATCGATCTTTTATCATTTTGTTGAGGAAATGTATTTTTAAATTTCGGGACGAAATTTCTTTAAGGGGGGAAGGATGTAGAGATTTGAAAAAATAAAATAAAATAAAATATAGGGAATAAAATAATGGGACAATAAATAAGAAAATGAAGTAAAATGATTTAGTAAAATAAAAGGTATATATGTATATATATGTCTCAAGTTAAAAAAAAAAAAAAAAAAAAAATAATAATAAAAAGGGGAGTGTCGGCAGCCTTGGGAGGGACATATATTGTGTGGTGTGTGTTTGAGTGAAGAGGGAAATTAAAAGAGAAGCCGCAAGAATGAGAGGGGAAGTCGGTGAAAACAGGGGAGGAAACTGGTCGCGTGAGAAACGGAGAGAAGAAGGAAGAAAAGAAGAAAAGAGAAGAAAGAAAGAAGAAAAGAGAGAAAGGGGGAAAGGGAAAGAAAGAAAGGGAAGAAGCCGACGCGGCGGTGGTCGCGACGGAGGAGCGATGGCGAGGAGGCGATCGTCGCAGCATAGCACCGGAGGTGTTGATCGGAAAGGTGAGAGTTCTGTGAATACGGCCTGTATGGCAGTTAGGGAAGAAGATGGCGGTGGAGAAACGGCTGGAGAATTCCAAGTTGCCGATCAGAGTTGTACTCGGGTTTGGTTTGGATCAGAACGCAAACGATACAAGTTATTGAGGGTTGTGTATTGCAGATCCCTGTTGGCCTAGTTGCGGTGCAGATGAGGTTCCGAATTGGGGCAACAAGTATTGGGCAGTAGTGCTTAGTTGCGTGTTGAGGTCTTGTTTGTTTTTTTTTTTTGGCTTTGGAAGATCAGTTCAAATTCAGGTGGTGGATTCTAATGTAGCTCGGAAATTGTGTGTAATTGTTACGGTTTGTGGTTCGGAGTTAGCGGAGGCAGCGATGCAGCAAGTAATATGCGTATCTGTGTATGTGTTTATATATAGATCAGAGTGTGTATGTTGTGGTTTGGGATGGTTTCCTCTGTTCTGCCATTCTGGTTGTAATCAGAGGTGAACATCAGACGGATTGGGAAGTGCCGACTTCGGCCATGTCACTAGGTCACGATCCAAATTGGGTTCTACTTCAGGTTTTGGTAACTGAGGTGGCCAAGATAACAGTGAAACTATAGGTTTGGCATCTGGTCAGCAAGTTGGATGTTGTGACTAGTGGGATTTTGGAGGATTTCTCCGTGGCTGATGTCGCTTAGATTTGGGGCTATGGTTTTAGAATTTTTGTAGCAATTGGGACTGCTGTTGCAGCAGTAATTGGGGCTGCTATTGCAGCACTTGGTGGAGGATTCAAATTGGGAGGTATTGAGTGCTAATATGTTCGTATGGGCTTGAGGAGTTTGATGAAATGGAGTGGGTCTAATATGGTGTTTTTCCAGATCAGTGAATCTGTAGAGGGTTGCAACCATTTTTACTGATCTGAAGAAGAGATTGTGCAGTGGTTTCGGGTTGAGTTGAGGAAGATCAGATGGTAGTAGGCATGTAGATTGGGTATGCTTAATGTCAATGGTTCGGATTGGGCAATATGCAGAATTATGTTGGATTAATTGTATAGATTGATTTGTTTGTGGTTTGAATTAAGGGAGAGGGGAATTGCAGCAGAGTAATCTATGTTACATATGAGTGTGTCCGTGTGTATAGTGATGCATAGAGGGAGACGGAAGCAACAGATGGGTTTCATGAGACTAATTGAAGAATCAGACCCGTATAGGCAGTATATTAGCATGACTGAAGCAATAAAAAGACTTGGGTAGCTTATGATGGAGGATCTTGTTACAATACATGGAATTCAGGCAGTTTTATGGATCGGAGGAGTTTGGTTTCTCTCAATAGAAAAAGGGGTTATGGAAAGTAGAATTGTTCATGTGCAGTAACTCATGCTTTGCAATTGGATGGTTATGAAATTAATGAGATGGAGACTATGGGTTTTGAATTGCTTGTAGAAAGTGAAAATGGTCTCTGTTGGGAATAGGTTGAAGGAGCCAATGTAACTGGCTGGTTTAAGGATGACCAACATCTGTCAGACCAATTTGGTCGATTGGTTTCAACTCTTGAAGTTTGGTCTGAAAGAGCACAAGAGGATTCTTCAAGGTCCAATGGGTGGGATGCAGTGAATTCTAGGAAAAAGGCACGACCAGTTAGAATCCTGGATAGCTTGGGGGAAAAGGCTGAAGAAGCTGATGAAACTGGATTTAAAATGGCAGGACGACTCGATCAACCTGTCGGTGTGTTTTCTTCAACTTCCAAACCATGGACCAAAGATGAACATGGTTGATTGGATTGCATAGTAGACTACGTGGTGGACATGACTTCTTGGGGTTGAGATAACCCGATCAGGTATGGTACTTTACTAAGTAAGGAATAGAATTAAATTAGGATTGATGTGCATATTGCTTGAATGCTTTTTGTGCTTGTCTGCTGATAGAAGATCACATAGGAATGATTGCTTCTTTGAGTGGATTGTTTATGTGTTTCCATGTTCTTTATGATTATTTGGGAGTTGTGATTTACTTCTTGAGTTATTATCATATGTGATTTATGTTTTAAACGGTTTATTGATATTGTGACACGTGGGTTTGCGTAAGTGTTGAGATTGATTGAGTATGACACGTAGATTGTGGATGAAGTCTTGTGATTTAATTTTAAATGTAATACATTATGTAAAGCATGTTGCATATGCTTATGAAAGTGATGTTTCATTTGAACTGTATTATTGCATGATGAAATCATGGCATATTGGCATTGTGTGATTCCTTGAAAGCATAGTGTGGGTCAGCACGAGGTGCTGGTGCATTATGAGGGTGTAGATCCTGTGGTGAAAAACCCAAAATTGGCCATTGCATTGGTACTCCGTAGCCATCGGGGAGTACCCGTAAACGAGACATGGGTGTGACATGGAGATGCATGGGTGTGTCACGCATGATTGCTTGTACATTGTGTTGATGAATTTGTGAATGCGATATAGAATTTTATACAGATGTAGTTTGTACATTGCCATTATATTATATGAATGATTAGGGAGGCATGTAGACATATATGTACACTCGCACATGCCACGTCTTAATTTTGTTCCCTGCATTAGTATTGTATCATACCAGCATGTTGTCGCTGACCCATTCGTGGGCACAGGTTTCAGATAAAGCTCCTGGTACGCGGGACTTGATGAAATCTTGGAGAAAGGAGAAGAAATGAATTTGGAAGAGTATTTGGGCCCTTGGGGCGTATTTAGATGTTATAAAAGATTGGTGTGTTTTTGAAGAGAATGAAAATGACATTGTATGTTGTAATAAATAATGAATTTGTGATCTTTTAGTTTAAGTGTAGGAGTAGACGTGATAGATTGTATAAGTAGGTGATGTATATCTGACTTTGATAGAGTTGTGGCCATCGAGTGAGGATGGATTGTGATTGTTGTATATATATATGATGTATTGTGTTTATCAGGGGGAAAAAGGTTCGAAAAACAAAGGAGGTGCTGCCGAAATTTTTATAAACCGGGAATGTATGTGTATTGACAGAGATATATGGATGTAGCGTTATGTTAGTGGAATAGGCTTGTAATCTATGTATCTAAATTAGTATATTAGTTAAATCGGTATTCATTTATTTATCTAAAAAAAAAAAAAAAAAAAATTCGTCAAATATTTATTTATTTATTTACTCGTCTATTCATTTTCTTCTTTTGTTTCCTTCAGTCGCGTCCCCGGGTTCGGTCGGGAATTCGGGGCGTGACAAAAACTCTAAAGAGCATTTTGAAGAGAACAACAAAAACCATCAGAAAGTGGCATGAGAAACTCACTTTTGCTCTATGGGGGTATCATACATCTATCAGAATGCTTACCAAACAAAACCTATACTCCCTAGCATACGGGATAGAAGTGATGTTACCTATCGAGCTAGAAATACCCTCACTTAAGGTACTTCTCGAGAATCAAATTTTCAAAATTGATTGGCTGTAAAACAAATATGATAAGTTGGCATTCCTGGATGAAAGACCACTCAATGCTTTACATCAGACATAGGGATATCACAGAAGGGTAGCCTAAACCTTTAACAAAAAGGTGAAAAAGAGAGGCTTGAAAGTAAGAGATTTGGTTTTAAAAGAAATCTGAACACCGATACTTGACCTGAGGGGAAAATTTAGGCCCAACTAGAGTGGCATGTTCGTTGTCAAATCCATAGCCATTGTAGGAGCAATGTGGCTCATGGATATGGATAGAGATGAGTTTTCATCGCCTACCAACCATGACTAGCTCAAGAAGTATTTTGTTTAGTAATTAGTTGTCCATTGTATTAAACTACAATAACCTGACCTCCCCCTCCCCCCCCCCCCCATCACCCATTTTTGTTACACATGCAATATGGGGGTATGTATATAGCTCATGAAGTTACTGTGAGTGCAGTTTAAAAATTTGTAATAAAAGTTTCATTCTTTCAAATCCAAAAGTTAAAGATCATCTTTTATTCAAAAACAGGTAAAATCCCTATCAACTTGGCCTAAGTCTAACATGAAACTAACTTCCTCTAAAGAAAGAATAAAAAAATTTGAATTTTCATCACTAAGTGTACTCAAATCTTTTCTTCTTCTTCCTCACTTTTTCTTCTCCACCAACCTACCCTCTAACTCGAAGTAGTGGCCTATCTCTTGTTCAATGAAACCTTGATAATTCCTTATTGAGTCTACTTGTAGAAAAAAACTCCCAAAGTCCTGCTCACTATTGCTATATTTGAATTCTTGTACCTTTTTAGCTCTTCCACGCTTTCTTTTTAGGCTTAAAGGGGCCACTGTTTCTATTTCTGTCTCGCATCATGGCTGGCTCACTGCTTCCTAGTCCAACTTTTATATCCTTCATCCTTCGAAGTACTTGTAAGATTCTTTGATCGGTTCCGACTTTGAAGTTATATCTACGTTAGTTTCTGTTCCAGTCACTTCAAAGATGATAGAAGCCCCTAAGTTCTTCATTTTCACTGATTAGTTTCCAAAGCCATCATAAATGTTCTTCCATCATAAGCACTTTGCTAGAATAATCTGTATTGCTCAAGTCTGGGACATGAGCACATTTCCAACTATTGGATATTTTGATGGCTACAGATAGAGTCAACATTTCCACAATGAAATGGAAGCCTCAAGTTCTCGGAGCAACCTACATATACCAAAATTGGCACAATATCTGGATAGGATAATAAAAGGGGGTTTCTCTTAATCTTACCAAGATGACACAAGAATAACCAGGAGAGAGCAAGCAAGCAGTTCTACTTTACCAATGAACAGTAGACCAATCAATATCATAAGGTGTAAGTTGAGCAAGGAACTCACACCAATCCCTCTTATTATCTTTGGTCACTAACGAACAGTAGTGTTTTGACATGTAAGGGATGGTAACTGCAGGCGCCAAGAGCTTCAACTTATCATGAAACCACATGGTCAAAAACAAAGGGCTACCTTTGAAAACATTTGACCCATTGTGAACCAAGTCCAAGCCATTTGAGGTCTCAACCAGAACAATGCCAATCATATTGTTGCCCTTATTCAGTCCAGTCACAACATCAATTAAACAAACATCGACCTGATCAAGCTCTTGGACAATCAAAAACCTCAAGATAATGCACAAAGCAAAAGCATATAACTTGGGGCGGCTAACCTCTTGATTCATGAAAAGTTTTAGTATGGGAAGTAGAGAAAAAGCTTCACCTTGAACCGATTCCTTTGCCTTCTCGGCATCCAAGTCAAGTAAAGAAGACAGAGAATAAGAGTAACCACTTTGTATAGATAGGACGATCAGTTTACCTTAAACTGTGACATTGAAAAGAGCACAGAACTTTTCAGAGGTTGGACATAACTCTTTTAGATGAAAGCGAAAGCAATGATCAATAGGATCCCAAAAGCGCGCATAAGCCCACAACAGATGTCGGTCTATGGTGGCTTCAACAAGAGAAAAAAGAGCCTTCAGTCTCAATGCTCCCAAGTTAATATTCTCTGAGCCTAAGAAGCAATAGAACCACTTATGGATTTGTTTATAAAAAATAGCCACATCCATGATTTTAGAAGCCAAGAGAATAGAAAGGTAGAAAATATAGCGATGAGGCTATCAAGAGGTTAAAGATGATGAATTAGGAGTTTTAGGGTTTACAACATATCCTCAAATACTCGCAAGTTCATTTCCAAGTTAATTTAGGAGATTGATGTTCGAAAAACACGCAAAAACAAGCAACAACTCACAAAACTGCACAGGGTAGGACCCACTACTAATCGGCACACCCTAAGTGCCAATCGACACACAAGCTAAGAAAATCCCCATCTCTGTATGCCAATCGTCACACAAAGAATCTTTAGGCAATTTGCCCAATTTTGCCTGTTTTCACTATTTTCCTCTCATTTTGTTAGTCCAAAATATGTCGGATACCAACTTCTGTTTATTTTTGCTCATGTGTTGCTTATTGAACACCTTTATAATGGAAATGCAAGCATTCATTGATCATTTGCTGTTCAAAACAAAACAAAAAAAAAAATCATAAAAATAAACAAATTGTTCATCAAACAAAATGTTCAAAAAAAGGGGAAGTCTCATCTAATGGAGACATTGCCATGCTCCCTCTTGTCATCAAGACTTATGGGGAGGAGCCTCTTCCTCCTCAGTGTCCTCGCTCTCAGTTTCCACCACTTGTCTCGGGGCTCCACTGGGCCTAGTTGACTGAGTGCGGGAGCTACTCAGTTGACTCCCTCATTTCTTATTCGACTCCCCACATCACCTTCTGCTAAAAACCTTTCTCTAAGGCGAACATGTCCCTAATTCATGCTTTCAAGGCAAGAGACCCTAGCAACCTAAAATGCTATAAGTTTTAGATTAAAATCCACGCAATGTTAAAATATAGTCAATGCATAAACATTTCAAAAAGGGAATCATGTTCTCACAATGTCCGAATTTATCCAGCAAGTGGCTTTCCGCCATAACTCCACAATAACTTAAGATACCTTATCTTTCAAGGTTGTGATGTACACACAGGCCTCCTCATAAATGGTTTAGGCCACCTGAAATTTCTAACAAAGGCTTAGTTCAATCCGAAAGTGAAAGGACCACAAAGAGTCTTAGGCAAAATTTTGAACCCTAGTTAAATGGTTTAGAGCTGGAAGTCCTTCAATAGCTCTAGTCGGCCAGGATAACTCTTCTAGCTTGAAAGTCTCATCATCGGTCATCACCGTTACATTGAAAGTCAAAAAAACCACTAGTAACCCTACATCAGCCGTTGTAGTGGCAGCCTCTTAAGATGATCTGTCCCTTACACTAAGCCTCTCGACTCTAGATGGAAGAGGTGGACCCCCAGTCAAAAGAAGCACCAGCTCTACCAAGTAACTTATCATATGGCCAAACTGGTTGAATAACCGTTGCATGGCCACTCCCTTGTAAAGCTCTAGGAAATCAGGGTTAGGTTCGAATGAGTCCAAGTCTCTCATGTTAGTTAGGGGAGACATAGACAGGAAAATCCTCATAGCCGTATCTACCTGGCAGATCACCATCTCGCCCAAATAGTACACCATCTCAAAAACAAGTGTCGACGCATTGTACCAATGCTCTGCTCTACCGAGGCCAAGACCACCCTCCATAGATTCCACAGAATCTGTTATAAATGAAAAACATTTGGTTCCTCACATCGCATATCAAAAGAAGAATATCGAATAGAGAAACTAACCATGTCACGCCCCGAATTTGCATAAACCCGGGGAGTGAGTGAAATGAAATAAGAAACGTAAATAAAAGGTCATAAGGTGGATTTAATTGATCATTCATTCATTTTCCCATATTTTTCAAAAATTAAAAGTGAAGATTTATTAACTAGACCCACCCAAGATGAGTCCCAAATGGTAGCCAAGCATTTCCCCTAACTAATGGTCAAGGTAGTCCAAAGATGGTCTCTAAAATAGTCCCAAGTCATCCCTAAAAATGCCTTGGAATAATGGCCCAAATGGGCCCCAAAATGCCTTAAGGCATAGTCCAAGAATGGGTCAAGAAGTCCACCAAAAATTGTCAAAGGAATGGGGGCCAAACATGTCCCAAAAATACCCAAAAAGGTGGTCAAACGTGGCCCAAAGGTTGGCCAAACATGGCCCAATATGGTGCCCAAACATAGTCTAAAAAGGCGCCTAAATATGGCTCAAAAGGTGGCCAAAGAGTGGTGTAAAGGTGCAAGGGTTGGGTGCCCAAAGGGGCTACAGCACGATGGGTGCTCAAGAGGGCAGCAGCAGACGCGGCATGCGCATGGGCAGGGGCATGGCGTGCGCGGGCGCGCGGGGTTGCGGGCGACTGGGGGGCTGGGCACTATAGCGATAGAAAGCTGAAATCTGATTTTCTGCATTTTTATTGTTCATGGCTGCAACCTATTCTTCCTATTTCTGAATTTTTACTGTAGCGGCTGCAGCTAATTTTTTCCAGTTTTGGCCTATTTCCTCAAGGCTTTTAACCCCCACTTTGCGGCACTTTTCCCCATTTATTCATGGGCATTTTATCCACCTAATGGCTCTTTTAATTTCACAAAATTTTGATATGGTTTCCTTTATTTTCTAAGCATTTTTTCACCTAATATTTTGTAATTCTTCATATAATTAAGGGATTGCACATTCCATCCTCACTCGATGGCCACAATCTCATGGAAATTAAATATACATTCATTTCCTTCAACATATATACATGTAAGGCACATTAAATAAATATATCCTACATGTTATTTAGGTTTAAGCCCTTACATTACAAATTAGCCCAAGGCCTATAGTTCATCATTCTTCCAAATTAATAAGTCTTTTAGGCTTATGCCCATATGTACAAAATATGCCCCAAGGGCCAAATATCCTTCCAAGTTCTTTTCCCCTCCTTCCTTCAAGACTTCATCAAGTCTCAAGTACCAAGAGCGTCATCTGTAATATGATATCCCACGAATGGGTCAGCTCAACTACTGGTATGATAAAATGCTAATGCAAGGAACAAAATTAAGGTGTGGCATATGCAAGTGTACATTTATATCTACATGCCTTCCAAATCATCCATACAATGCAATGGCAATATGCGTGACGCACCCATACAAACTCTATGCCATACCTATGTCTCGGTTTCACGGATCGCTCCCGATGGTCAATCGAGTACCACACCTATTTCACGGATCGCTCCGTTGGGTCAATCATGCACCAATGCAATGGCCAACTTTGAGTTTTTCACCACAGGATCTACACTCTCATAATCCATAGCACCAAGTGCTCAACCTACACTATGTTTTCAAAGGATTCACCATATGCCAATATGCTTTGATATCACCATGCAATAATGCAATCTCAATAAAGTATTCCATCAAACACATGGTATATGTCAAAACAATGCAATATACTTAAAGCAACCATAACTTTTACATCACAAGACTTTGCCTACATGAACCTAACATGTAATCCCATCAATTTCACATATAACACATTACATATTTACAACCTTGACAATTTCTCAAAGATCATAAAATACATAAAACACCAACACATGGAATAAATCATAACTTTCAAACCACAAGAATTCCCTTACATGAACCTAAGCTAAAATACAATGAATCAAACATACAAACAAGTTACATGTTCATCACTTTGACAAATTCTCAAAGATTACAAAAATGCCTAAAGTACTAACACCTTGAATAAATCATAACTTTCCAACCATAAGAGTTTCTCTACATGAACATAAGCTAGAATACAATGAATTAAACATATAGTCATGGTTCATGTTTATCACTTTACCAAATTCCCAAAGAATAACAAAGAACACACAAGTACATAAACGATCTGATATATCATAAAAGGACAGGCCAATCAACACTTGACACGTATAACCACAGTCCGACTTATGCTCGGCCAACATGATTCTCACTCAGCCAATAACTAAAAGCTCAAGCATCCAAATCATCACAAAAGGTTGGAAGTAACCGAACATATATATCCAGAACTGACCACAGGGTCCAGACCAACACTTCAGAGCTCGTCACTGCCTTAGCGGATTCCGAGCAGAGAATAAGGAAGCAGTCTCCAATACGGAAACTACTATTTATGATTATCTCCATCTACGACTCAAGGCTCCACAAGGTAACTGCAATCTCCGATGATCATATCCCTATATTTATGGCGTCGAATCCTAATCAACTTAGGAAAGCCTCGGCCTATATATTAAACCCTAGAGATGCGCTTTACTTTCATGCTCATTCTTTGGCTTTCAATACAGTCTTTCAATTCTCTTACTTACTTAAGCATCGGAGCGGCTACCGTCGGAGCCAATCTGGTGGTCCTCTGATCATCTCTCTGAGTGTTCTACAGGTCACGGAGCCCACAAGTGTTGCGAGTCAAAAAGTGCAGCATCAGTTTGGCGCCGTCTGTGGGAACGACAGTCAACATGCTACGTTCTCTACCACTAATATTTCTAATTAATGATTATTTAAATTCTCTCAAGTTCAATATAAATGCTAAACACGATTGAATCAGATTAAATCTTTGCATATCAACATAGAAATCAAATTCTACAGATTACTTGCAAGATTATGTATATATAGATACCAATCTATACATATAATCTGAAGATCTTTTTATATATATATATATATACATATAACTGTATGTATATTCATATGCGTCACGATCAAATCAGTATAATATATATACTGATCAATCTATTGATCTATGATTTTTTAGCATATCAAATCACTACATGTGATTTAATTTTTTATTATTTTTTGGAGCAGAAGCAACTTTAATCTAACTTTTTAATATTATTTCAGGCAACAAATAAGAATTATTTTTGTTTCTTTTTGCCATTGCAAGTTCTGTAACTAAACTGTAACGCAGGGAACAGAAGTTTGCAATCTTTAGAATCTTTGCTCTTCGTCGCAATCTAATTATCAAGATGCTCAGTACCAGAGCACTTGCAAGATTATATATATACAAATATATATATATATAGTCTCAAGATTTTTTATATACATGCATATACATATACGCATCAATCTCGAGGCATCTGAATAACCATCATATTAATGTTGAATTTGAATGCTTTTATAAAAAGCATCTCAGACTCTTTATTGCATTGCTTATCTCTTTTATGTCTACATCTACTGCTCTAATTCTTTGAACTATTTTGACTCTAAAAGAGTGTGGAAAACTTATAGATACCATGTTTGGCCAAAAAAAAAAAAAAGGTCTATTCCAGCACGTCTTAGTATCTATCATCGTTCAACATCTTTTTTATATCCGTGTATATAAATATATATATATATATATATATCCATACAAGCGTCAAACTCAAGATTGGCTTCAATCTCAAAATTTTTTGAATAAAATATGAGATCCACTATTTTAATATTAAATTTGAATGCTTTTGTGAAAAGCATCTCATACTTTTTATGACATCCTATATATTTTAATATAAATGCTTTTGTGAAAAGCATCCCAGATTCTTTATTGCATCCATCATCTCTTTATGCCTATATCCTCTTTTGTTTATTAATTTAAACCAGTTAGTCAAAGCAATGATTTCACAGGTTTCAACCGTGCCCTCAGTGGGGCTCATGTTCTTATGCATAAGGACAGGCGCATGGCAAAATTAAATTACACGAAACCCAAAGACACAGCCCAATCTTTTACTCAGGATGACTAGCAGACTATTTATCGAGGCAGTGCTAGAGTTCTGCACCTGAATCAAGAGTTCTGTACCTCTCTCTACAGCCGCCTGCGAAGAGAGATAGAGCTAGAGAGAGAAGTGCTAGAGGTCTGCACCTGAATCAAGAGTTCTGTACCTCTCTCTACAGCCGCCTGCGAAGAGAGATGGATCTAGAGAGAGAGAAGCAAAACTCTCTTTGGTTAAATCAGGCAAATGCCATGTGACCATATTTATCACTCTGATCGCATTGTTCATGGGTTGGTTCAGCACAACTCAGAACCTGTATTTCAGCCGTATTCCATAGCTGTCTTCGGTCAACCTTCCCCACGATTAGAGGGGTTGAGACAGTCTCATTGACTCATCCCAATCTCAAAAATTGAGCCCAAATTTATTGCAGATTTCTTGCTTTATCCCAGAGTTGATTCGAGTGCGAGCTGAGCCAAATTCCAGCCAAGCCAGGCCACAGTTTAGGCCAAATAAGGCCAAGCCGAGCCAAGAGATCAGATGAGCTGACCCAATATTTCAACTGAGCCGCATCAGAAATTCAGTCGCACTGTGTCATATCCCGAACCCCACCCTACGCGGATGTCGAGGACGTGATGCCAGTCAGCCGCCACGCGACCAACCGAAGGCAATTTCTGAACTTTCTAGTGAATTGCACTCCGACTGTAGGGTCAGATGCAGCGGAATTTAAAACTTTTTTTTTTTGCTTTGTTTTGTCAAGGGAATGCAACTCATGTATTCACTGTAAGGTTATGTACCACAGAGCCAGTCTAAAATCCAACAGCTAACAATTCTAACCTCAGAGCATATCTATACTTCGACATATAACAACAGAGCAGAACTATAATCTCTAGAGTACCATTTAAATCCATGAGCCATATCTATATTCAGTACATATCAGTCAAGTCAGTCATAGTACATCACTCACTTGATTAAATAGATTCAATCCTCAATAATCCAGTCTCCACAGATCAGTGCCATCAGATCCAATAGATATCGTTCCTGAAAAATGTTAGGGAATGGGGTGAGCTTCGAAAAGCCCAATGAGTAACACAGGTTCCCTGTCAAGGGTTTCAAATCCATTTCTTGTTTACAAAGCACAAGGGTAGTTCAGTTGTTTCTGAAATAGCAGCTTTATAAATCTACTTTAAATACAGTTTCAGTAGAATAAAGCAGGACTGAACAAAATAAAACAATAGATCAAAACAGACAGAACATAACAGACCGTATCAAGCATAACCGTACAGAACAGAACACAACAGGTCAGGACGGAGCAGAACCGAGCAGAGCAGGACATAACAAATCAGAACAGGATGAAGCAAAGCACAACAAATCAGAACAGAATAGTAAATGATGCCAATATATCAATCAGAGACAAACAGGTCAGAATAGAACGGGTCAGAATAAAACATAATAGAACGGAATGGAACAGAACATAACAAGTCATAACCGAACAGAACGGAATAGGTCATAGCAAATCATAACCGAACAGAACGGAATAAAACATAACAAATCAGAATAAAATAGAACAGAACATAACAGAACGGAGCGGAAACAATATGTGAACCAGAGATACAGGTATATCATCAACAGAACGGAACAAGACAAAACTGAGTGGAAACAGTATATCAATCAAGGGTACATGTATATCATCAACGGAACGGAACAAGACAAAACTGAGTGGAAACAGTATATCAATCAAGGATACATGTATATCATCAACGGAACGGAACAAGACAAAACTGAGTGGAAACAGTATATCAATCAAGGATACATGTATATCATCAACGGAACGGAACAAGACAAAACTGAGTGGAAACAGTATATCAATCAAGGATACATGTATATCATCAACGGAACGGAACAAGACAGAACTGAGCGGAAACAATACATCAATCAGAGATACAGGTACATCATCAAAAAAATGATAGATCAGAATTGAGCAAAACAGGATGGGACAAAACAGAACGGAACAGATCGAAACAAAGCAAACAGGTTAAGACGGAACAAATCAAACATAACAAATCAGGACGGATCAGGACGGAACAGATCAGACAGATCAATCACAACAGGTCAGGACAGATCAAACAGAACAGGTCAGACAGATCAAACGGAACAGGTCAGGACAAAACAGATCAAACATAACAGATCAGGACGGATCAGGACTGAATAGATCAGACAGGTCAAACGGAACAGGTCAGGACAAAACAGATCAAACATAACGGATCAGGACTGAATAGATCAGACAGGTCAAACGGAACAGGTCAGGACAAAACAGATCAAACATAACAGATCAGGACGGATCAGGACTGAATAGATCAGACAGGTCAAACGGAACAGGTCAGGACAAAACAGATCAAACATAACAGATCAGGACGGATCAGGACTGAATAGATCAGACAGGTCAAACGGAACAGGTCAGGACAAAACAGATCAAACATAACAGATCAGGACGGATCAGGACTGAATAGATCAGACAGGTCAAACGGAACAGGTCAGGACAAAACAGATCAAACAGAACAGGTCAGTGTTGAGCGGAACAGAACAGAACAGATCAAACATAACAGATAGTTAAACACGTTCATTTGAAACAGTATTAAAAACAAGAGTACAGTTAAAACATCAGAGTAACAGAACAAATCAGTTAAAACATCAGAGTAACAGAACAGATCAGTTAAAACATCAGTGTAACAGAACAGATCAGTTAAAACATCAGTGTAACAGAACAGATCAGTAATGAGCAGAGCAGAATAGTATAGCAGAATAAACAGTACAGTATGCACAGATTAAACAGTGCAGTATGCTCATATAATGCTCAAGGTTGAGGTGGTACCAAGAGTCAGTTGTTCTTTTAATAAAAACAGTGATAGGTTTATTGCAGTGCAGAACAGAGGAATCAGACAGAGTAAAAATCATGCATTTGAGTAAGGGCACGAAATCAGTGTATCAGATAAAACAGTACAGTACAGTATTTAATATACAGTAACTAGAAGGTGTACTTATACACCAAGTCAGAAGTTCCAGGTTACTCACAACTGTTACGGTTATCTCCTTGCATAAACAATCTGATAACCTCCAAGTACGTCAGGCATCACCATGTATATCCTGAACAATCATCATCAATTACATTCAGATCAGAATTTATCCATTCAGGTCTTATTCGTCATCTTAGGTGTCTATCGGATTACCTAAGATAGCCTAGTAGCCTATCGCCCTCTTATCGGGTTTCATCCGGGGCTATGTTATTCTTAATTTAGGCTTAGCAGTCATCAAGATTATAACCCAAGTCATTTAGACTTCAATCGTTATCAGTCAATCACTTATTCAACCTTAGGGGCAAAACGGTCATTTTATCACTCTTGCCCCGGACCCTGTCAAGGTCCTCAGAATAGTCTTTATATCTTAATATAAAGTTCTACGTCTTTTAGACTCCAATCGGTATCGGTTAGGTTCTTATTTTAACCATAGGGGCAAAATGGTAATTTTGTCATTCTTGCCCTGGACCTTGTCATGGTCCTCAGAATAGTCCACATATCTTAGATATAATTTTCTAAGTCCTTTGGACTTCGTTTGGTATCTGCTTTTGGTCATTGGGACACATTAGTCGTTTCTCGTTTTACGCGTTAACTGTCCCGGAGTCTTATTTAGCCCTTCAGTGTTCATAAGTATCCTTATGATAATTTATCAGATCAGTTTGACCTTTATTTGACCTCTACTTTGCACTTACTGTGCTCAGGGGTATTTTGGTCATTTTATGTTTTGTAAGATTCTGACCCCGGTTCGTCATTTATTCAGGTATATAGTTTCACCAATGTTCGGGTTTCTATCGGTATCAGTTTCGTTCCAATCGGGCTTCATTTGGGCTTCGTACAGTATCAGGGGTAATTTGGTAATTTCACATGTTGTGTAACCAAATTGTTCAGGACTCCAGTTCATAAAATGGACCTTACCATTGGGTCCAAAGCGTCCGACATAGTTAAGTTGGACTATCTTTTATGTTTAATCTGCCCTGGGTATCACTAGGGGCAGTTCAATCATTTTACAATTTATGTATGTGTATTTTTTTTTTCGGGACTTCAGTTCATTAAACGGACCTCACCGTTGAGTCCGGAATGCCCGACATAGTCAAAATAGGCTGTCTTTTATTTTTAGTTGGCCTGGGTACCATCAGGGGCAGTACAGTAATTTACACCTACGTGTCTGTATTTTTTGGTACATAATTTCCCAATTTGGACTGTACCATTGAGTCCAGAATGCTTGAAATAGTGAAAATACACTATTTATTTGCTTTATTTGGACTCCGTTTGACATTAATGTCCAGGGGTAAAATCGAAATTTTACCTATTTAATAAAATAATTAAATAATTAATTTATTATTTAATTAATTTTTCAGGGGCTTGATTGCACAAAATTTCAGAAATCAGGGCCACTGTGCAATATTCAGAACTATCAGGGGTAATTTCGTAATTTTCAGAAACATTTGGGGGGTTAAATATAAATTCAGAAAATTAGGGTTCAAACCAGAGGGTTCAGGGGTTCAGAAATTGAACCGGTCCAAAACTCAGAAAACCAACCGGTTTAGTTACTTTCAGAAAATCGGAATAGCATATTCCAGTTAACCCTAAATTGCCCTTATCCGTGTTCAGGTTATCCTTATAACCTGATTTTAATTTCTTATCACTGCGTCCAAACAGGTGGAATTCAATTTTAAAATCAAAACAGTAAACTTCAAAACGGCGACGTGCCACTTATCCGGTTTTGCAACGGGTCAGGTCCTGACCCGAGTCCGATCCAGGACCCACCCGAGACCAAATGGTCTCTGTCTTCTCCGGTGAGCTGCAGGTGTCTTCTCCGGTGAGCTGCAGGTGTCTTCTCCAGCGCCGGTGGGAAAATTTCGGTGACTTCGTGGGTTCGGTCCAACAGGGTTTGAAAGGCATTTCCGTGATCTTTCCATCCCCGGTGTCGGTTTCTGTCCCCGACCAAGTTTTAGCCGTCGAACAGCGGATTACAGGTCGCGGCTCCGGTGAGGCCGATTTTCCGGCGACGCTTCTAATTCCGTTTTTTCACCATTTCCAATCGGTTTCGACCCCTCTTTCGGATCAGAGAGACCATCTAGGACCCTTAGGGAGTATTTGGTGCATTTAAAACTCACGAATCAGTTGGGTTGGGGAGATTATCATTTCGGCCAACCGAACCTGCAACCGCCTCTTCCTCATTGGTTTTTGGACCATTTCGGTCCATTCAACTTGAAAATGAATCCCCTTGGTGTCTAGATTATGCCCCAAGGGTCAGAAGTCTATTTTATGACAGTTGTTTAAAACCTTCACTTTTGAGGTCATCCATGGTGGCTGTTCACGGGTTTTGGGTGTTTCTACCCTATTCGACACTCCCAATCAATTCGGAACAGTTCTAAAGTCTCACAGAAGCTCACATATGCAGTCTATATGGCTCAATAAAGTCAAAACCGTAGTAAAAATCCAAACAGAAAATTTTAACAGTTTTTTGTGTTTACCTCATAAAACGACCACTGTTCCTCTCCATGGTTCGGATCCAGTTTCTGGGACCTTCCAGTACAGTCGTGCCCTCAGTCCTCCTCTTTTTGCATCACATTGAGGACATACACATGCATGTTTACACCAAGTTGTACACACCACACCATGTTTGACCTCACATGGCTTCTCTCTCTTAACAGATCAGTTCTCACCTTATCACCTTCTCTGTATCAGTATATCAAACCCCCAAATTTCTGATCTCACCCTCACCATATATCACATATGAAATGGTTATTGATTTGTGAGATATACCATCATTGGCTTGCATGCATTTGGGTTGGGGGAGGGGTCATCATGTGATGTGTAGGCATGATAGCCTAGGGGGCATAGGGTGATGCATGCTGATGTGTTGCATGCTTGTTCATTGGTCACTTGGGAGGTGGCCTATTCAGATTTGTATGTATATACATTTCATTGTATATATGGTCACAAAGATGCCACTAGCCCAGTTGGTTATTTTTTGGATGAGGTTTCTTTTCACTCAAAGGTCAAGGGTTCAATTCCCTTGGCCTCCCATTTGGCCATTTTTCTCATATTTTTGGTTAAGGCCACGTTTGGTTGCGCAGAAATTCAGTTTCAGTATTTCCTTCATAACTTTCATTCCGTAACTCCCTTTTCGACACGGTTTGTTCCGGGAGTTTCATATTTCAGTTATCTTCAGTGTCAGAGGTTCCGTGTCATTTATTAATCATTCGAAATTTTCCGGGTTAGCTAATTCGGGTTCCGTTAGTGTTAAAATGGCATTATTTCACCGAATTAATAAGTAATCGGGTTCGGGTAAGGTACCCTTCCCTCCAGACATATTTAAATTATTTAATCGGTCTATGGCGACCGCCGGGATTATGATTAATTCCCTAAATCATTCTGTAAGTCAGTATTAATTAATAATTATTAATTAATTATTAATTACACGGGATCGGGGTGTTACACACTGCGTCGACCCTGAACGATTTTCTTTCCAGGCAATACTTTCTTTATCTTCTTCTATTATGCCATCTACAAGAACTTCAAAGATCGATCCAATTCAAGGAGGAGATCGCAGACCCAAACAAAGGAAACTCATGATGATTTTCTTGAGGAAGATCATAGCCCTGTTTAGGAACATCCCATCTGAGTGCTCTGCTTTCTTGATTCACACACCAATTACCCCATGTGCCATGCCGGTGAAGTCTCAGCCACTGCACGACTTCTTTCTGGCGTTCTTGAAATGGGGCTAGAAGAACCAGATGAATTTACCTCTAACCGAGCTGCTGTTTGCTGCACCATGGAGGCGATTTTGCAACCGACCAACTCGACGGAAAACGATTTGCAGAGAGTGCCGACCATTTTTCTGATCAAATCAAGCTTCAGGTTCATTGTTCAAGTTCGCCATGGTCGCTCTGCAAAACCTAGAGTCTCTGTGTGATGCCCATCCAGAGCTCTCCGATTGGTACAACACCTTATTAGATCTGTATCAGAAAGATCCTTGTCCACACCAGACTTGCTCCTTTGCTTATGGTGATGCAGAATTCGCTGGTTCCTTCAATGAAAAACAAAAGATCAAATTCAAAGATCACCTCGTCAATGGCAGTTGATATGACACTTCTACCATCTCTAAAGCTAGCTTTGGGAGATCGGCGATGAATACACTGAAAAGTTGTATACGGCATTCTGTTCTGATCCAAGCGGATAGAACCTTCCACTGAGTTCCAAGTTTATGGAACCCGTCTTTAAGCACTCATGCTTTGGGACATATACTGTTCAGAGCTGGTTGCAAACTTGGATGATCATGGCAATAAAGTGGAAGAGATGCTTTTGATTCCTATAGTTCGTCAGTTTATCAGCAATCAACAAACCCTGTTACAATGATTAATCAGGCTCATAGCGCTAATGTTTCCCAGCCTGATACTTCCATGCTTCTGGTTACTAAAAAGGTGGTTTCAGAGCTTCTGAATCAGGTTCACTATGCAGATTTTTTCTTAGTGATGCACAAAGTTCAAACCATGAAACACACCACAAACAGGTTGGTGCTGGTAGTGCCGGGGGAAACCACCTTCATCCAATGCCACCAGTGGTCCCAAATGCTGATAACACCTATGAACAAACAAACCATAAAAAATTGGGTTGGAAACATAAGCTAGTGCAGCTCAGGTTTGCTTTGGTCTCACGGTAATTTTTGATTTTCTTCTAACAATTTTTAGTAACAGTAATGGAGATTACTCTCTTCTCCTCATCTTCGCTATTCATTGACGAGGATGGCAACTTTAATGATGAAGAAACGACTAAGACGCATCAGAGCTAGTGAAAAGCAGTCTTATATGCCATATTTCATCAACTTTTCTCTCTTTTACTGGCGTTTGTTGTCCCTGGTCAAAGTCTGTTTATGGCTCTTCAGCCTAAGATAAATACATGACGGGACTCAATCGCCGCATTTGCCATGGCCTGGACAACCCGAACAGCACGCCTGCATGCAGCTTGCCTTTCTGACTATCAGCTCAGTCGCTCACAGGCCTTCTGCAACATTTGGAAGATTCTGCACAGGATTTTCCACTATGAAAACTAGTATAGTTTCAGAGGATCCCCGCCTACGAATATTTGCTCCACAAAGCTGGCACATCATCTAGCCCAAATACAGTTACAGAGGGGATTTTTAGGCCAAAGGCAATATGTTGATGACGGATTCAGCAACCCAAATATTTACAATCTTAAAGCAGCTGGATCTCAAATACCTCACTCAGGGTGACTTCAAAGCCTCGCTTCGAGAACTTTTGGCAAACTCACCCAGCTATATCTTTTGCACTACATATATATATATATATATATATATCAATTGTCTACTATGCTAATCATGCAGATTCTTCCATCTTAAATGCACAGGCCTCTAGTGCCTGGTCCATCTCTAATGCACAGACCCCCAGGTCTGGTCCATATCCAATGCACAGACTCAGGTCTGGTCCATCAAATGCACAGGCCTCCAGTGCTTGGTCCATCTCTAATGCACAGACCCCCAGGTCTGATCCATATCCAATGCACAGACTCAGGTCTGGTCCATCAAATGTACAGGCCTCATGGTCTGGTCCATCAAATGTACAGGCCTCATGGTCTGGTCCATCAAATGCACAGGCCTCATGGTCTGGTCCATCAAATGTACAGGCCTCATGGTCTGGTCCATCAAATGTACAGGCCTCTTGGTCTGGTCCATCAAATGCACAGACCTCATGGTCTGGTCCATCTTAATGCACAGACTCAGGTCTGGTCCATCTTAATGCACAGACTCAGGTCTGGTCCATCAAATGTACAGGCCTTCTGGTCAGGTCCATCTTAATGCACAGACCCTCTGGTCTGGTCTATTTTATTAATTCCTGAAGCCTTGTATCCCTTACAAGTGTTGTAGGCTTGGTTCATCTAAATGTACAGACCACTAGGTTTGGTCCATTTTTCTCACCCTACTGAGTTTTGTAAAAACCCTGTTTTGTTTCTAAGTGTTGCAGGCCAGTATATTATAAATCATCAAGTACACGTGACTCTTCAAAAATCCTAAACCTCAGCTCTGCACGGATCTCACAGAACTGAGGCTTGGGGGGGGAGTAACTGATGAGCCATAAAATGTGCCTCTAGAGCTAACAGACTTAGCAGAGCAGCTACCTTTAGATCTGCCTCCAGAGCAGCCTTCAAAGCAGCTACCAGTAGAGCTGCCTACAGAGCAGCTACGAGCAGAGCTACCTCCAGAGCAGCTGAGAGCAGAGCTGCCTCCAAAGCAGAGCTGCCTCCGGCAGAGCTACTACTAACAAAGTTGAGCTGCCTCCAGAGCAGCTACCAGCAGGCCTCCAGAGCAAAACTGCCTCCAAAGCTGAGCTGCCCCTAGAGCAGCCACCAGTAGGCCTCTAGAACAGAGCTGCCTCCAGAGCAGGAGGAGTTCCGAACTGGTCACCGTCTTCCATAGACTTCCGACCTTAGAATAAGGAATATATTTTGGAGTGCAAGTCTTTCAGATAGGAAAGGAATCCTACCTCAATCAGGGAAGATTATCACATATCTTTTAACCTTATCAAACAAGGAAAGGAATTCTATTTAATATAGAAAACTGCTAAAATCAATGACTCTCAACCTTATAAATAAAGGGGGCAGGTACGCCTAAATATCCAGTCTCATATTGAGTCTCACATTGAATCTCAGATTCAATCACACATACAATCACTATCTTTTATACATATTCTTTATATTTATTTCTTCTTCCCTCTTTACTGACTTGATCGTCGGAGGGTCCTCTTTCTCTTTTTTGCAGGTCCTTCTTGCCGAATCACATTGAATCGACAAGTGCTGAGTATCAGAAGGGACCCACCAAGCCCAAACGCCATGACGGTTCAGAACAATGATGACTTCGAGAAAACCAACTATCGGCCCAGTGTGATCATGACCTTGAAAAGACTTAATCTACGGCTACGCAATAAATAGCGCCCCAACAATTGTCTTGGAAGACGAATAGGCAGGACACATGACACTCTGGAAAATACTTAGCCCTAGTTGCTTGCATCAAACTAGGACTTGGGGGGGGAGTAACTGATATATCATAAAAGGATAGGCCAATCAACACTTGACACGTATAACCACAGTCCGACTTATGCTCGGCCAACATGATTCTCACTCAGCCAATAACTAAAAGCTCAAGCATCCAGATCATCACAAAAGGTCGGAAGTAACCGAACATATATATCCAGAACTGACCACAGGGTCCAAACCAACACTTCAGAGCTCGTCACCGCCTTAGCGGATTCCGAGCAGAGAATAAGGAAGCAGTCTCCAATACGGAAACTACTATTTATGATTATCTCCATCTACGACTCAAGGCTCCACAAGGTAACTGCAATCTCCGATAATCATATCACTATATTCATGGCGTCGAATCCTAATCAACTTAGGAAAGCTTCGGCCTATATATTAAACCCCAGAGGTACGCTTTACTTTCATGCTCATTCTTTGGCTTTCAATACAGTCTTTCAATTCTCTTACTTACTTAAGCATTGGAGCGGCTACCGCCGGAGCCAATCCGGTGGTCCTCTGATCATCTCTCTGAGTGTTCTACAGGTCACGGAGCCCACACGTGTTGCGAGTCAAAAAGTGCAGCATCACGATCAACTCTAGGTTTTTCAAAGCAACTATATCCTAAGTGATTTTCTAACATCAAATGAACATATGAATCATTCAATCAACATGTTAATCACTCTTAAACTTAATCCTATTCCTTACTTAGCAAAACATCATACCTAGAATGGTTGTTCTCAAACCAAGGAAGTTTTTTTCACTGCACAGCTGAACTGATTAGTGAAAATATAGTTCTTGTGGAGAGGAACAACTTCCTAGAAGGAACCTTTGTGAAAATCCAAGCCTAGAAGTGTGTTTTGGAAGCTTGAATGTTGGAAAGCCTAGGTTTTCTCTTCCCTTTCCTCTCCCTGCGCGAATTCTATGTTTTCTCCATACCAAAAGTGTGATTTTTAACTCTAAGGGCTGTATTTATAGTCAAGGGGCAAAATGACCTTTTTGCCCTTAATGAATCTAGGGCCCCGTTACACTACAACCTGTCCCGAAACGCCTCAATTCGACATTTTGCTTTAACCAAAGTTCTTAAAATTGTTTTAAATGAAAATTTTCAAAAAAATAAATTTTCTCCTGTGGCCGAGTTTGGCCGGATCTACCCGGGATGCCTTTTTGGTCCAATTTCTGACACTATCTCTGAACAGGCTCAAATTTTTACAAGAGGTGTATTTTAATATTCTAAGCATATTTCTCTTCTATGTCATATTCAAAATATGCTTCTAATTATGACTTATGCCTAAATGATGCATATTTAACGCCCTACCAGCAAACCGTGCAAGAATAATGCCCTACTGGCAAAAATGAAAAATTTATCCTCAATTTTCAGGTCTTTACAAACCATGTCTACCTAGAGTCTATCCAAGGCCTCTTGAAATTTGTGCGCTATAATTGCCCCTTGTGAGTCCGCTTATTCTCCTTCCACCACTACCATATTTACGAAAATACATATTCTTCCACCTCCACCAGTGAGAAGGGCAACCACTAAAAGACCTGATAGGTCCAAATCTGCCAAAATAGAAAAATTCAATCAAAATGGCATTTTCTACAAGAAAGAAATGGGGATTTTTAATGTCATACCTCCCAAATGACATTGAAGCCACCAATCCCTTTGGTGACCGCCCATGACAATGTACACATCTAGCAGTATAAAACTGCCATTACGGTGCCTCCCCAGTTGAAGTGCCTGAAGTTATCCACATCCTCCAAAGCGGGAAGACACCAAAGATGGATAGTGCCACCAAAGATGGATGCAGTCACCAGTATTTGCCAAAAGGGTTTGACAAAAAACAAAGAGCATAAAGGCTCTAATCAATTGGTCATCCTTAACCGTACTATGGCACTCCCGAAAGTGAAAGGTTTCTGAGATATGCTTGACTCTCATGACACCACTAGAGGCCATTGTGGGCCGCCACCCTAGAAGCCGAAAGATCTCATAATCCCGGTCATGCATCTCACTCTCCCACGGCACTTGATCACTGCTAACCTAAAAGCCCGTGATCATTGAAAAATGAAATGGGGTTTTTGTCACCACCCCAAACTAGAGGTGAAAATTATTGGTGGTGTCCCAACATCTCTTGGCTATAGCATAAAGGATATCATCCGGTCGTGATCGATATGGAAACTCTAGTCCAAGAATTGGCCAAAATCGGTCGCTCTCACATGTCCCTTGCAACTAGCGAGCAAATTGGCCCACCATTCCACTATATCTGTCGCTGAACCTCGAGCGCGGATTTCCAATTCTTTTTGCAGAGAATCAAGGCCAACATGTTAGAAAGGCCTTCCAATGCCATAAGAATGCAAAACAAGCATGACCAAATGCTAAAAACCAAAGAAAAATAAAAATTTCCCATTCGGGCATTTTCACAAGTGCGTGGTATGTATCTTCTCAAAAGGCACAAGGGTGAAATATCCATACATACAACCACCAAAAATTTCATGCAAAATGCTTTAAAAGTGTGAAAAAAAATTGAATACATCAAGAATCAACTCAAAAATTCCAAAACAATCGAAAGAAAACTCGAGAAAATCCATACTTGGCCGTTGCAATATCATTGTGACAAATGGTGCGTCGATTCTTGGAGCAAGCTCGTGTTATTCTAGAAGCCCAGGGCCAGTTTCTTTCGAAAGATTGTTCCATGAACTGGCTCAGACAATCCCAAATCCCAGTCCATGTTGAACAATGGGTCTGAATCACCATGGCCTTCACTTGATATTTCTCTTGAAATCTTTAGATTTGTGATTGAAAATTGAGTTTTTCATCTTCCAAGAGGTTGAAACAAGTTCCAAATACTTTAATATAGCATCATTCACAACCTTACAAAAAACGTTCACAAGTGTGGTAGGCGAGAACTCAAGAACACAATGGAAAAAAACAAAAGTCGCAACACATATTAAACATTCTGCCCAGGCACCCGAGTGCTAATTAGCATTCACAGGTAGCCGATCGGCACACAGAGGATGAAAAACTCCCTCTCTATGTGCCGATCAGTACACAAGGACTAAATAGACCAATTTTCAGATTTTGGCCCATTTCAGCTAACTTTTTGTCAAATTCAAGCGTTTTTGACAATATACGTCTAAAAATCCACCGTGATCTGATACCGAACAACAAAAACCAAATCGATAATTTTCCAAATCCGGTCAATGTTGGCCAATATGTCACTTAATAGAATCGACCCACTAACTCAAAACTGTTATCAAGTAACTCGTGATTCTTTCAAAGGATCATGCACATAACATTTTCTTTAGTGGTCTCTCGAGATCCGAGCCACATCTTCTTATCAAGAAATAACCGCTCATTTCCCTAAAAAGTCAAGATCATTGAGTCAACTCAGTTCATTCCCTAATGAAGCTTGAACCATCATCTTTTTCTTAACGAAATTCATCTCCCCAGCAAGTCATATTCTGGCATTCCCCATAGAGTATGTACTCTCCACAAAAGCGATCTAAGAACGTAATCCATCTCAGCAAAGCGTCTGAGGACGTAATCCATCCTGGCAAACCATCCACCAAAGATATAATCCATCTTGGCAATCTGTCCATTAAGGACGTAATCTCATTAAAAATCCTATTAGGATAGCACTCCTCTTATAAAAATCATGTTAGGATAGCATTCCTTTCAATTAAGCTATCCATTATAATCTTATCAGCCTATCAGGATGAAGTTCCCTTTTAGGTAAGTCATTTGAAGCCGCATTCTAACAACCTATTAGGATGAAGTTCCCTTTTAGGTAAGTCATTTAAGGACGAAAATTCATTATCTTGTTATGATAGCATTCCTTTCAGGTAAGTCGTCTATTGCATTCTTTCTTATCAACCTACTAGGATAAAATTCTCTTTTAGGTAAAGTGTCTGAGGACGTAAGACCATCTCATGAGAACACAACCTCATAAAAGACTTGTTAGAATCGTATTTCTTACCAAGTAAATCTCTAAGGAGTTATTTTTTAGGGCGTAACCTCACAACAATCTTATCAAGACGAATCTCTTTAGATAAATCTGGTAAAGATGACATTCATTTTCACTAGTCATGAACGATGAACAGTCTTATTCGCCAAAGGGTGATACGTAAAAATCTCATTTAGAAATGAGTCTAACCACGTCAAACAAAAAAATCACAATCAAAGTCAAAATGGGTATCTATTTTTCTTGCATTGATGTTCACTTGATTGCAAGTTCCATCAATGATGAGCATTTTGTAGACACCACATTTTGTGACCCTTGATTGGGTAGGAACGATTTAGTAATTATACCAAGAAACCTACTTCTACTATGACTCTTTTCAATAGAGTCACAGTCTCATTAGGACTCTTCCCAATAGAGTCTCAGTCTCATTAGACTTCTTCTCGATAGAGTCCTATTCCAAGTAAGACTCTTCCCGTTAGAGTCTCATTCCTATTACGAATCTCCTACCAAGGTCCTAGTCTAAGTAGCACTCTTCTCGATAGAGTATCATTCTTGTTAAGACTCTCTTGATAAAGTCCTAATCCCAGTAGGACATTTTTCGATAAAGTCTCATTCCTGTTAGGGCTCTCTTGATAGAGTCCTAGTCCCAATAAAATTCTTCCTAATAGAGTCGCACTCTTGTTAGGACTCCCTTGACAAAGTCTCAGTCCAAGTCGGCCTCTTCCCGATAGATTTCCACTCTTGTTATGTCACGGCCGAAATTTCCACAAACCTGGGCAGTGAGTGAAATAAATAAAAAGGGAATAATAAAGGACAATTAAATGCATTTCAATACTAACCCAATTCATGTTCTATTACTAATCCATAGAGTCTTGCCCGTTGTTTCATAACATAGAAATAAACATGTATGGTTTAGGGCTCATGCCCTTGTACAATATCAAAATATGCCCCAAGGGCCAAAAATCCTCCATGATCCACGTCTTCTCTGTTTTCCAAGACTTCCTCAAGTCTCAAATATCAGGAGCATCATCTGTAATATGGTATCCCACGAATGGGTTAGCTCAACTGCTGGTATGACATAATGCTAATGGAAGAAACAAGATAAGGCGTGGCATGTGCAAAGTGTACATATAATCTAGATGCTTTCCAGTTCATTAATACGATGCAATGAAAATATGCCTGACACACCCATGTACTCTATGCCACACCCATGTCTCGTTTACGGACCGCATCCGATGGATCTGAGTACCAACTCCCGTTTACAGGCCTCCCCCGTTGGATCTGGGCACCAATGCAATGGCCAATTTTGGATTTTTCACCACAGGATCTACACCCTCATAATGCATAGCACCACGTGCTCAACTCACACTATGTTTCCAAAGGATTCACCATATGCCAATATGCTTTGATTTCACCACACAATAATGTAATTTCAACGAAGCATGTTTTAAATGATGTATCATACTCAAAGCAACAATAATATTTAAATCACAAAACTTATTCCACATGAATACATATCTCATACAGTCAATTTAAACAAATGGTCACAGTTCACATTCATCACTTTACTAAATTCTCAAAGAATACAAGAAACACACACGCACGTAAACAACCAACTCTAAGTTATCAAGCAAACATATTCCAAATAATTCCCCAACAACAGTTAAGTATATAAATCATTCAATTTACTTATAAAATATTCCTAAACTTAACCCTATTTCTTACTTAGCAAAACATCATACCTAGAAGGGTTTTTCTCAACCCTTGGGAGTCGTGCCCACTGTGTAGTTGAACCAAACAGTGAGAATATGGAAGGTCAAACCTTCTTCTCCTTTCTTTTCAGTGTTCCTAAAAGCATGAAATATAACTCAGTCTATTGTTACTTGAATTATGCTATTCATCAAATTTTATGCTTTTATTTCATGAGTTTTCATTTTTACTAAAATAAACTCTACCATTAAGTCTAGAACATCGAATAAATTCAGTTTAGGCTTTCGCGGAATTCAATTTGGATATCCGGGCTAAAAAGGGCAAAACGGTCATTTTACACTTTTACGGCTTCTTACTTCTTGAGACCTCTTTTTTACAAATCAGACTCCACGGTTGAGTTTGGAATGCTCGAAATAATAAAAATTTACTATTTGTTTACTTTAATTGGAATTCGTTTGACTGCTTTTTAACTCAATGGCATTTTCATAATTTTCCTTTATTTTTTAATTAATTAATTAAATTAATATTTTATTGGGGGGGTCATTTTGTAATTAACCATAAATTTTGGGCCTGAATTCAATTTCTAAGACTTTTAGGTTAAATCAGAATTTTTGATTTTTACTATTCTAAATCAGAATAGCCAAACAGTGGCCAATCCTCAAAACTAGGATAAGATATCCCTATCCCTAAATCAATTTCCAATTAAATTTCTTAAGCCCGTAGCCAAACACTCCCAATTCCCTTTTAATTTATAATGTAAAACAACGCAGCTTTGGGTATCCGATATGTCCGGGTGGGTCGGGTCTGACCCGAACCTGAACCGACCCAAACCCAAAACCCTACACAGTGTCTTCTTCTCCGACAGAACCAACTAGGGTTCCGTCACCATCTCCGGTGGTGGCGACTTAACTCCGGTGGAGTTTCAGCTCTTTTTAAATGCAGTTTTCTTCAGTTTTTCAAGGAGATTTCATTTCTAAAGCTTGTTTTTAATTTGGTCCATCAAATCCTCACAAAATTGAGAGAGATCGAATTTCTGGCCGATTGGAACTTTCCAATTTTGAGCCATTTTTCTCTACTGTTTTAACTCGAATATATTCCTATAGGTTTTCTGCACTCAAAAGGAACATTTCCTCACCATTTAAAAAAGTTTCATGCACAAAATATGAAGGACCCGTGTTATCACCCTAGACCTGCAACTCATTATATCTTCCTCAGTTTTTGACCATTTTGAATGATTCTTCTTGCAAAATAAACCATATTTCATGATCATTTAGATACTATAATAAAAATCTAACCTTCATGCTTTTGAAAATTAAAACAGAAGCTAATAGACTTACCTTTTTTTCTGATTTTCTCCTCCCTCTCTTTGATCTCCACCCTTTGGTTCTCCACTTCTGAGTCTCTTGAGTCTACTCAAGATGCTCCCAGCCTCTATCCTCTCCCCTTGCTTCTTCTGCCCTTCTCTCTAACCCAACAGACACATATGTATATACATATATCATAACTCTTTCTCTCTCTACTCTCTCTCTACATCAGACCTGCACACACTCAACACCCCACCTGCTTTGTACACTCACACACTCCTCCACTTTCTGCACTCACACAAACACACGCAACATATAATATGTGTGTATATATATATATATTATATTAAACACACACTCACTCACACATGCACACTGCCGACACTACAAACACACACACATGAATGCTGCTTCTCCACTCCTCTTTTCTTTCTTTTTATTTTTCTTTTTTTTTTATATGTACAAACTTGTATACATGTATAATATATATATATTCTACTATATATATCTACACATACATATTACACATTTCATACGTATACACATATTCATATTTAAATAAAAAATTTATTTCAAAAAATTTAGATATCTACATGTTAAGACTCCTCCTATCAGAGTCTCATACCTAATAGGACTCTTATGCCCACCGAAGGGCATTTCGATAATTTTGGCACCTTTTTGCCCATTGAGCGCATTTTGGTAACTTTGGCACAATTCTACCCTCATTAGGACTTGTTGGTCACTTGAGGGGAATTTTTGTAATTTCTATATCATTTTACTCATTTGAGGGTAATTTCATAATTTTAGCCCTTTGGTGACAAGGTAGGTGTCACGCCCCAAATTCCAGTGAACCCGAGGCGTGAGTAACGAGACAAAAAGAAATAAAATAATAATGAAATGAAAATAATGACATTCTCATACATTCCGTACACTGTTCTGATACATACATAGGGTCTGGTCCATTGGTTCACAACATACAAAATAAAATACAGTCTCGGGCTTATGCCCTTACACAATATCAAAAGAGCCCCTTGGGCCCAACATAATCCTCAATCAGACCGTCTCTATGTCTCGTACAGCTAGGACATCATCTGAAATGTTTGCCCCACTAAAGGGGTCAGCTCAACATGCTGGTACAATATAATGCTAATGCAAGAAACAAAACTAAGGTCGTGGCATGTGCAAGTGTACAGTTATTTCTATATGGCATTCGATATCATGATGGCAGTATATAAACAGTATATAGTATATGAATAGTATGCGTGACACACCCATGCAACTCTATGCCACCCATGTCTCATGATACGGTCATTCTCCGCTGGCATGAGTACCGCCACTTATGTCTCGCTTCACGGTCCGAAATCCGTCAGGCTTGCAAGTACCTAATGGCCGATTTTGGGTTTTTCACCACAGGATCTGCACCCTCATAATGCAAAGCACCAAGTGCTTACCCACGCCATGTCCAAGGAATCACACTATGCCAATATGCTCTGATCTCATCATGTCATAATGCAATCTCAATGATGCATCTCATTCATACATAAAGCATGCTTTCAAGTACATATTTCATAATGTCAACAGTTCTCAAAGCATGTAATTCACACACTACACTAACATATGCAATATACACATAATCATCTTCCACATCATCACCCAACATCAGCAAGATAGCATGAAGCACATAAGCATGTAAACATTCAAGCAACAAGTGAACAATCAAGGCAGCAGAACAAATATTCCTAATCTTAATTCTATTTCTTACTTAGCACAATATATCGTACCTGTAAATCGGCCTCAACTCAAGAAGTGCACTCGAGGTATGGTAGGATCACTGTGAAAATACTGAAGGTCAGAGCACCTTCTCCTTGCCCTTTCGCGTTCCTATAAGCATAACAGGTAATTCAGTTCATTGTCATTTGGATTTATTCTATTCGTCAAATTTTATGTCTTTAACTTATAAGCTTCTACTTTGCTAAATTAAACTCTACTATTGAATCCGAGACATTGAAGAAAATAAGTTTAGGCTTTCGTAGAATTCAATTCGGGCACCTGGGTTAAAAAGGGCAAAACAGTCATTTTGCACTTTACACAGGTCCTTACATTTCGTGACCTCTTTTCACAAATCGGACTCCACGGTTGAGTCTGGAATGCTCGAGATAATAAAGTTTCACTATTTGTTTACCTAATTCGGAGTTCATTTGACTGTATTTCAATTCAGGGGCATTTTGGTAATTTTAAGGGTTTCTACGGGTCTTTTATTTTTCGGGACCCCATCTCGTAAAACGGACCTCACCATTGGTCTCAGAATGGCCGAGATAGTCAAAATACACTAATGACTTGTCCCATTTGGACTCCGAATTATTTTAGAGTATTTTAAATAATTAAATTAATTAAATTAATTAATTAATTAATTAATTTAATTATTATTTTATTAATATTTAAATCTGGTGGGTCTCATTGTAATTTCTCTAAAGTTTGGGGGTTAAAAGGTAATTTTCGTAAGTTCAGGACAGAATGGTAATTTTCAGAAAGTTCAGGGGCAATTTCGTAATTTGTAAAACCCTATTCTATATTCGGATACCCAAACAGTGTATAGCGACAGAACAGGGATAGGATATCCCTGTTCTGATTTCAATTTCTATTTCAATTTCTTATGTCCGTGACCAAACACTCCCAACCCAATTTTAATTTAAAACAAGCATGCGACACGTGGCAGGGGCGGACCGGCCCAAGCCCGACCCGACCCGAACCGACCCGACCCAGGTCCAGAACAGCATCTTCCCCCCCCCCCCGTTTTTCCGGCGAAGCTCCGGTCGCCTTCTCCGGCGCCGGTGGCCGGAATTTACAGAAAATCAAGTTTTCAAACTTGATTTTCTTGGTGTTTTCGAAGCCTCTTTCAATCCCAAATCATTCTAAAACATTTTTGGAACTTTTTAATACCATTTTGAACCTCCCAATCGTGATGAAAGACCTGGATTTCTCCCCCATGGCCGTGACCTGTTACTCCATTTTTCTCTCTCATTTCTCAACCATTTTGGTTGATTCTTGTCCCTAAATTCTCCATATTTCATGCACTATAAGTCCCAACAATTAAATCTAAACAATAGGCTACAAAACAAGTTGGATATTTGAGAGATTTTCTAGAGAGAGAAAGCTTACGGTTATGGGTTTCCAACCCTGTGATGGTGCTTCTCTCCTCTTGCTTTGCCTCTGTTCTCCCCTTTGGCCTCCTTAGCTTCCCTCTTTCTGCTTCTCTTTCAAAAACTAGAGCACACACACATCACTCCCTTTCTTTCCTTTCACTTTCTCTCTCTACACTTCTCTCTCTCTCTCTCTAAAATCCCACGACAGGTCTGCTCCTCCCCACTCTCTTCACTCACTTATACACACAAAGTCCCACTTATGCACTCACCTAACCCCTTACACACCTACTGCCATACTCCACCTCAAGCATGCTCTCTTGAGTATGCCACACTCAATACATACACACACACACGGCACACACCTGACACACACACATATATATATATATATACATATATATATATATATATATATATTTACATATTTAAATACACACTCATATGTACACACATATACACACCAAACAATTTAATTTATATATATATATATATACACATCCATGTTTACATTATACACATTACATACTTACATTCATCTATAATAATAATAATAATAATATTAATAATAATAACTTGAAAATTTTATTTAAAAAAAAAAATTTCAGGTTATTACAGTAGGGGTAATTTGGTTATTCCACATGTCTTGTGGCAATCTAGAAAATCTTTATCGAATTGGGAGAAATTTGGTAATATTGAGTGATAGTAGTTTATTTAGTTATAATTAGGACTTTCTATTTCTAGAGTTTTCATAAATTTGGTTGCTTGATATTTCTTTAAAATGAGATACATTGAACATAGACATTTTTATTTTAGAGTTTATTTCCAGGTAAATTATATTTTTCTTAATTTCATTGGCTCTTGTATTGTCATAATTAATTATTAATTCATTTATTTAGGATAATTATTTGATTTTTTATTTATTTAATTAGATAATTATCACTCAATACATGATCTTAGCCTTCCGTTCTAGGGTTTCATTTCAGGCCTTTAGATCGAATCTCCATATTTTGCCTATAAATTGAGCCCTCTGGCCATTACTTTTCAACATAAGATTTCCATAGCTTTATGCTCTTAGTAGAGTTCTAGAGTTCTCTCTACAAGAACTCTCTCTCCGTAAGTCCGAAGCCCTGCCGAAGTGACTGTCTCTTTTCAAGAAGCAAGTCGAAAGAATGGTTTATGAACCAAAGAAACAAGTCGAATGTCTGTTCGATTAAAGCCTCCGAATCAGACTTTTCTAGCTGAAGTGTTGCCCGACTACCACGACTAAATAAGGTACACATCTCAAACCCTTAATAGTTTTTTTCTTATTTAGTTGATTTCCCCTCTTTTATCACTCTTGATAAAATAGGGTAGACTGGAGAACTACATGACTTTGATTTCATTTTCTAAACAGATACGTAGGAAACCTTCGGGCTCGAGTCATATCTTATTTCTGTCTTTTCCATTCATTTTATTTCTTTCATGCTAGATTATTTATTCTTTATCTTTTCTAGAATTTCATCTCTCTTTTCTCTTTTCTCTTTTTCATGACGAAATAACCTTGCAAGTGAATATTTGAAGCCGATCCATTCGGATCGGATGGAATGGGTGCCTAACACCTTCCCACTCTGTACCTTAACCCCTAGATCTATAATCTTTGGTTTCGTATTGATTAATGTTTTATTTTTATTTGATCCATGTCAAAGGATCTTTTAGTTTGTATTTAGGAAAGAAACCGATGTATATTTCTCTTGCATTCTTTTCAACTTTTCCTTTATATGTGTTATTTAAGTTGTAATGGGTTCGCTTGTTTAATTAACCAAAACAAGTTGGCGACTCCGCACTTTCTCTATTTCCCATAAGAGGCGTTCTTTCTCACCTTTATGGAAAGATACAGCCGGGATCCCCTTAATCAGCAAGAGGACTTTTTTACCGGCATTAGCGCCCACACGTGCTATTCATGGGAATGACAGTTATCTAGACTAGTAGATAACAGTTATTGGAGCAGCACAAGATGGACAAAGACTTGAGTGACATTGGTTTCAGATTATTGTATTTATTCATTGTATTGTAAAAGGTGCATGTACCCTTCTTGACATAATGTATATATTGTGTATTAGATTATTAGAGTCAGTTCTAAACATCACTTTGTTATATATTATTGATGGATATTTTTTGTTTAGTTTCAACTCGTGTAATCTATTTCACTTAATCCTGTTAGGGAACTTGAGCAAGTCTAATCATGAAAACGAACCGAAATCAACTAAAGGAAAAATGATTTAAAGAAATCAACTCTAAAAGAAATGGATTGTATTCACTTGACTAGGATGATTAGTCTTAATCACTTTCTAGTTTGGGGTCCAATGACCCCGTGGTCAAATCCTACAGGTCAGGGACGTTACAAAATGTTATCAAAGCTTTAGGTTTTGAATACCTAGGACAGTGGGAAAAGTTAGACCTCGAATTATTTTGGCTAATTTGGATTGTCTGTTGTGTGTGCTTGTTGCATTTGGTACTAACAGTTGTATACTATACTTGACTTTTGATTGATTGGAACTGTCCATTATACTTGGTTGATTGATTCAACTAAAACTGTATTTTCTTATGTCTATGTGGTAGACTGTGTGTTTGGTGGGATAGGTTGTATGCCTGGTTGTTTATATGGTTGAGATTGGATATCTTTTTTCTATGTGATAGACTGAATACTTATGTATGTGCATATGCTTGGGATAGATTCAGTACACATGTGCTTCTGTGGTAGGCTGTGTATTAGTTGTTACTTGCTAATTATTGATTCTATATGTATGCTAGGATAGTACCTGATTATTCATGGGTTACATTCCCTTGACTTTGTTGTATCTATACAGATTGGATTAGTCTCAAGTATTGCATTATAAGTGATGGATTATGCCTAATCACCTAGTAACAAAAGGAGTTGTGATTTATGAGAGGTTATCACCTAGCTAAAAAAGTGAAAAAATAATAAGAAAACGTGAAGTATTGAATAAAGAGATGTCGGGTAGGCTGGAAATCATAAAGTAAAAGACACATAAGACTATAAAAATTAAAGTGAGGAATGAAACTTGCTATTGATTTCCTTAGGTTTGGGATTGAGCAGTGGGTGCTCAGTATAGTTTGTGTTTAAGACTTTAGAACTATACTTGTATTGAACTCTCTTATCAAGAGAAGTAACGTTTGTGGACCGTATTTGCTTAAGGTTGTATCTTGTGTATAATAGTTGGTTATTCCCTTGGAGATTGTGTACAATAGACCTTGTCAATCTTCTAATTGGTTAGATTAAGTTAGTGATTTAACCTTAGTATGCTCAGACTCAGTTTATGATAGAGATAAAGCGACGTAACTTGAGGTAAAATATTGAATGATCATTTTCGATGGAGAGAATTGTAGATTCTCTCAATGGATAGTGATTTATGGGATTATTGATGTGGCCTGAGTTTCAAGAATATATGGAATTCTTATAAAGGGTAGAGGCTATAATGACCCCAAAAATTGTCAAAAGGCTATTTGGTAAATTGCCAATATTGACTAATGTCAAATGAGTAATTAATTAATGACGTATCAAAATAATTATGAAGTCGATTAGTAAACCATCATTGCGATACTGTAAGGTTAAATGGAGGTTTTAGCAATTTATTCGACACTAGTGTGAGTCATGGGACTACATAGCCATAAACGGGGCGTAGAAAAGTATGAAAATTCAAACGATTGAATTTGGAAAAACAGATAGCATATTTGGAATTAAAATATCAAAATTAGCTAGGGTGTCAATTTTGGTGTGATTCTGAGACAGTTTATTTTCATGCGCCTATGCGTGTACATTTGGCCAACTGGCCACGTGGCATATTGGGAAGTGTGCAAAGCTTCCTCAAAAAGCTTAGTTGGGTTTTCTAGAATAGGACAAGTTTCCCATTTCGATTGGGTAAAAGGGCATCCAATTTAGAGTTAATTTAGTGTGTGAGGGTGCACTATAAGGGAACCAAAAAGGTGACCTATGTGTTTAATGGGACTACTCTCTCCTTATGTTTCCCATTTTCCTCCCTAAGGCGGAACCGCCCTCCCTCATTTCTAGTTCTCTCTCTTTCTTTCTCTTACCGAATGGGAGCATGTGAGAGTGTGTATTTGTGTATGAGATGTGTGTTAGGGAGTTGTAACATAAAACATAGAGGGATGGGTTGTAACAACCGTGAAGGGAAGAGATGTTTAAAGGTGTGAGTGATCTGTGAGGTGAGAATAATGGGGGAGTGCAAAATAGTGTTTGTGTGCGTGTGTACGTATGTATATTGGGTGTGCTTAACACACACAGTGGACACCCGAAGAAAACAAAAGAAAAAAAAAAAGAACAATAAAAGGAAAAGATCGGGCAGTAGCTAAGCATAACAGTTGTTGGAGCAGCACAAGATAGACAGAGACTTGAATGACACTGGTTTCAGATTATTGTCTTTATTCATTGTATTGTAAAGGGTGTCTGTACCCTTTTTGACATAATGTATATATTGTGTATTAGACAATTAGAGTCAGCTCTGAACATCACCTTGTTATATAGTGTTGATTGATGTTTTTGGTTATGTTACACCTCGTGTAATCTATTTCACTTAATCCCGTTACGGGACATGAACAAGTCTAATCATGAAAATGAACCAAAATTAGCTAAAGAAAAAATGATATAAAGAAATCAATTCTGAAAGAAATAGATTGTATTCACTTGATTAGGATGATTAGTCTTAATCACCTTCTAGTTTGGGATCCAATGACCCTATGGTTAGACCCTGTAGGTTAAGGGCGTTACAATTGCATACAAATCTTGAATCTATATTATAATCATAAATAAAATGTATATAAATTGATGACATCTGTATATATCATCAATTATCAATAAAAATGCATATGAAAGAATGAGATATTAGAAAGGATTGTCTCTTTTTTGTTTGTTGTTAAATGAGATTTTGTAACTTGACCACAAAAAGGAGGAGACCTGCACATTCCTAAGAAATTCTCAATCTGATTTTGGACTAATCTAATGGCAAGTTTCTTTATTTTCCCTTCTGTTTTGTGATGTATATATATATATATATATATATATATATGAAGAGAGATGCAGTTGCAAAAAATAAAAGAGAGAATTTTATTTTTTATTTTTTTAATTTTAATAAGGTTAGAAATGGTATTTACGAAAATATTTAAGATAACATCATCATCATCTGTTTGGTCAACTAATAGTTGACTAACAGAGAAGAGGTCATTGTTACTATCATCAAAGTAGAAGGGATGTCGGCGTAATTTATTAAACTAGAGGGGAAACACATGTAATATCAATAAACCTTAAGGGAGGTTAGTGTGTTTTACTCTAAAGAATAGGGTAATACTAACTCTATGTTTTTAAGATTGTATAATTCATGTACTGCAAAGATCAAAAATACTTTTTTAAAATCACTTCTGCCTAGGTTATGAACCTAATAATTGGTATCGAGCAACTTTACATGAATCCATTAATTTGGAAAGTTATTACTTTGTTTTAAACCTATTCATAGATCCTTAATAAAACATAGTGTTATTTTTATATGTATTAACATGTGATTATATAATAGGGTTCTTTGATACAAAGATTCAATCATTGTTTAAAATCCTAAGGTATTGGGTATGCGAATCTTGAACATTGTATATCTAATGGGGTCTAGGCTACTTATAAGTACGTATTTAATAATAATAAAATTTAGATTTTTCATCTATTTCTGCCATGGGCACTTGGTACTTACACCTCATCAGGGTTGCACCATTGTAATTGATTAATGGCAGTCGATTTTTATCAAAGTAAAAAAGGCAAGTCGCTGATACAATAGGAATAGTGGTAAATAGCGCATAGGGTATTTGATACCTATATTGCACAACTTTTAGTTACATTATATATAAAAAAACCAATTTGAATTCATGAAATTGAGTGGCTCCATTTATAAGAGGGGATGAGATCATTACATGTGGGCCCCCCATATGATAGGATCTACCTCTTCTCACAAATGAAGCCTCTCCATTTCACTTAAAATGGAGAGGCATCGAACCCATAAAAAGTATTTTTTAAAAAACTGATATGCATAAGTGCACGCATGGTGTCAAACACGAAAAATGTGAAAACAATTTTTTCTTTCATTCATTTTATTTGCACACCTAAAGAATAGGCGATGTTGTGTTGAAAATTATGGAAAAAAAAAAATCAAATCAGTCTTATTTATTATATATTTTCAAACTAATCAAGTGTTTATTTTTCTACAGGTATTAAATATCCACATATATCGAACAATTTTTTTTATTGTTACCTGTCATTTTTCACCCATAAGTATTTTATACTCACTTTGTTTTTATATAGATAAACGATAATTTTATTAATGTGTCCGAGAAGAACAAACAAGTACAAAAAAGAAAAAAAAAAGGCAACTTACAATTAATGGCTAAACCCTTTTTCCAAAAAACAAAAGTCAACAAAAGATTCTATACATTTAAGATATGCCTCTCTCATCCAAAAGTGTAATAAGTATAAAATCATATCTTTAAACCTATTAAAGGGATTAACTTTCCCTTCAAAAATTCTACTGTTTCTCTCCCTCCTTAAACACCAAAAAATGCAATAAGGAGTAAGACTTCGCACCCTTCTAAATTCACTTGAAAGCCAAGTTCAATGTCATATCTTTATAAAGTCTCCAACCATCCATGGCATAACCTAATGATGACTAAAGAGATTTAGACAAATATCCCAAACTTCTTTAGCAAGCGGGCAATGAAGAAATAAATGATTATTAGTTTTTTCTCCCTTCAAACACATAGAATATCTATTAGCCAAAAGGTAGCCCCTGTCATTTCAAATTATCCATCATCAAAACTTCCCCCCACAACATTGTCAACACCAAGACAATGACCTTACCAAACACAAAGACAATGACCTTACCGAGAATTCTCCTCTAGCCCTCATATTCCAACAAATAGAATCTTCTTTATTTCTATCCAACCAAACCTCATTGACAGTAGCCAAAAGAGAAATGGTTCCCACCACTTCCCATTCATGCAAATTTTGTTGAAACGAAGGATTCCAAGTCCATGCGTTCTTATTAAACACCACATAATCACTTGCCAAAGCTATTTTATTAGTAGCCACTTTAAATAAATGAGGGAATCTATGGGCCAAAGCACTTACCCTGCATCAAGTGTCCTTCCAAAACTTTATCTTCCCACTATTGGCCACAAGAAATTTTGTAAGGTGAAAAAAATCATCCATACCATTTCTAATTGTTTTGGCTACAAGGATTAATCTTAGTACACTTTAGGATATGCATAGATGAAGTATATGATTTGTCACATACTTGATTTATTATCTTATTTCTCACATTGAATGGTTCATAGATGTGATGGTGATACCCTGTCTCTCACGATTGGTCATTAGGTATTATTAAATAGTTTTGATGCAATTATAAAGGGTAATAGACTTGAAATTATTATTTTTCGCAGATGGGTAAGTTCATTGGTTTCTCTAGCTTATTTATTTTCTTCTAAACTTGATATAAGATCACTTATGTGACAATTGGTTCTTCGTGTATGTAAATAATTTTTTATTTTATTTCAAAGAATGAAGAATGGACTAAAAGGTGCAAGTCATCATGAAGATCAAAGAAGGCTCAACTTTGCTATCATTTTTTTGTTGCATTGTAGATTTGTCCATGAGAGATATGGGAGTGTGTATCCTTTATTTTCATATGCATATTTATTATCTTTATGCTGTGAAATGAGAATACATGATTTTTTATTTTTTTATTAATAAATATTCATTTGTAATCCTTGAATAGGTAGGTCTTATGTGTCAATTATATTTATTTTTATTTTATTTAGAAGAAAAATAATTTGGATTATTATTAACACAAGATGATTAAGTATGCATGAGATATATAATGGGATATAATGGTGTTTATTTTTGTTGGTTATAAGTAAGTACCTCATAGGATAGAATTGAGAGAGATGGTGTGGGGGTGATTTCTCAATGGAGACATAGTTCACAATGGTTGTCTTTTAATTCGAGATGATGGTATACACTTGATCAAAAGGGAATGGTATTCTCTCTATGGAGTTTATCGTTTTCTTTTGAAGGGTAAAGGATATTGGAAGTTATGTTTCCATTTAACATGAGATGGCTAGGGTAATGAAATCATATAGGATACGATGGTCCTCTTAATCATATAAACGAAATTGTCATCCCTATGAAACATGTCCTTTATAGGGTTAGGTTCCAATGTATTCATTGAAGTGGCTAGAGGATACCACTATATATTTATGAAAGTAAAAGTTATTTTGTTATTTATTATACATCCACATTAACAGCTGCTTATATGTGATTCTCAGATGTTTTCATTTAATCCACTTGCTATCATCCTAAAAGAAAACCGCCTGATTATGTGAACTATAAATGGAACTTAGACATTGTACTCATTACTGAGAGGTACGAGTATGTTTTCACTATAGATCACCCAAACCTTCCATGTGCTCATGAACTCTAAGAGGACAATAACCGCTATGATTGGTGGACAAGACTGATGAAATGACAAAGTGCTATATTCTAGCATCAATGTCAAGTGTTTTATAACATTAACATCAATATCTCTATAGTGCTAGGGATATGATACATAACATTAATGAGATGTTTGGGGATCAGGGTTGTTAACTAGGCAGACCACCATAAAGGCTCCCATGAATACTAAGATGGTAGAGAGAACTCCAATAAGAGAACGTGTTTTAAAAATGATTGATTCTTTAAACGTATTGGAGGTTCTAAGGACTAAGATTGATGGTGAATCTCAAGTTGATTGTTGTGCCCCTAACCGGTAACGTTGGACCAAGGGATTATTGGACCGCGATAAGGTAGGTAATAAGACTAACCATCCTAGTTAAGTACATAAAATACAGACCATTTTTTTTCTTTAAACAATTTTCTTTAATTAGTTTAGGTTCAATTCCTTGATTAGGCTTGTTCAAGTCCCATAATGGGATTAAATGAAAATGATTATTATTACAATGTAACTATATGAAAAGTCCATCAACTGTATTAAACAAGGTATGTCCATAGCTGACTCTAACGGTCATTATATACATATATACATCAACCGTTTAAAGAATGCATACACCCTTAATAAACATAACTAAATAAATACAAGGATGTAATTAAAGCTATATTGACTTCAGTCCATCCCGTGCTGCTCCTGTAACTATCTTCCATCAAGTCAATACCTGTCATTCCCATGAACAGCAGGGGTGAGACATAACGCTCAGTAGGGTTTTCCAAAACACACAAGCAAGTAGTAGCATGCAAAAACTAATGCAAGTCTGAAGAGGACACACCTTATAGTCCAGTATGCACCATAAGCACACCACGTCATCATATCCAAACACAAGCATAAACATAAGTATCAAAGAGCATCGCACCACTACATGTGGTTTGACAATAACAACCAGGTAGTTAACATATGGAGGGTCGAACATATGACATAATTATAAACATAAAATCTCACGAAGCACCTCTATTTCATATTTTAATGCTACAAGAACAATGTATATAAATACATAACCAATCACAAGATGTAAATGTAAGCTTACCAACCTCACAAAGCACCTCTATTTCCTGTTCAAAGCCACACGAACAATTATATGCATTCATGGCTAAGGAATCATTCATAAATGGCACAGTATTATAAATTAGTAGTATATAATTCATCAATAATCATAATTAAATATCACAGATGAATCAGGAAAAATAATCTCAAGTAATTCCACCCACAGTAAAAAGGGATAATGTAAGGGCAAGGTATTAAATGATATAGATAAACACATCATGTGAATAACATAGTAAGTATACACATCCACACATCATGACATTGTTCTAGTCCCAACCTTAACTCCACTACAAAGAGACACTACCTGTGTCTTTCATAATGTTTTTAAATTGTCTTACGTATTTCCTATTTTATTCCCGGAACTACCCTGACCCATGGCACTAAGGTGTCGTATCAAGTATTACGGTTCTCTATGGCTAATTACTCTTTAGCCTACATCTCGGGTAACGGTTTACCCAAACGGATATCAAAAACGTGTTTTCGAGTATCAAAAACCTTAAAGAAGCCCTATCATATTGTCCCTAAGTCATTTGACTAGCTTTTAAACCCAAAAGGGCATTTTCATAATTTATCAACAAGTTGTGCATCTACCGAGATGCCGTCTCTCAAAATCGGCCTTGGAATCAAATTCAGAAGGTCTAACAATCTTAAAGTTATCATTTTTATATTTTTATCAATGTTTCTAAGCATTTGTTCCATGTCTAGGGGAATTTTAGTAATTTCACATTTTCATGTGGAATTACCCCGAGTCCTTATTTCATTAATTTGATGTCATATTTGAATTCATACGCCCAAAAACATTGGAAATGCCTCTTCCGGATCTCAATTCGACTTTCAATTACTCAATGTAAGTCTAGGGGTATAATAGTCATTTTTTTACTTTATGTGGGACCATCATCGGGTCCCAGTTTGCTCAATCTAATCACATATTTGAATTTCGGGTGTCCAATAACCTTGGAATGTTTTGAATTTTAATTAGCCTTTAAGTTTCTTAAACTATCATTAAGGACATTTTCATAATTTTTTATATTCGCGTGGGACCACCCTAGTTCCCTGAATGTCCAAACCGACTATACCATTGAGTTCGGAATGCCCAAAAACTTTAAGAATGACCCTTGTTTCATTTTAGTTGTATTTAAATTTAAATATTTCAAAATAAGGGCATTTTTGTAATTTTTTTTTACCCAGAACTGGTTCATTATTGAACCAGTTCTCTCCTAGAACATGTTCAGAATAGAACCAGAACCACAGAACCATTTTTCCTTTGACCATGCAACCAAACAAGCTCTTAGTCCAGTGACCCAATTGACTAGCCCAAAGACCAGTTGACTACAACTCAACCGGGTTTGACTATTGACCGGTCAACCAGCCGGAACAGTGCCTCATTCTCCGGTGATGGCGTAGGAAACAGTGATTTTTTCAGCGATTTCTTTAAGGTTTTTAGAATTTTTTTTTATCCGAGATTCCATTTATCAAATTCTCTTTTCATTTGGCTCAAGGATAGGAGTTTTATAAGCCTTAACACAGTCGGCTCCGGCGGAGCCTAACTTTCTAGTGAAGGGGTTTTTCTTTGCGTTTCTTGATCGGTTCACCTCCGATTTTGTCCCAAAGTTTTTCTAACACTTTGGTGGTTTCATATCTATACATTTTATGATTTAAAAATCCATGAATTACCCCTAGTGATGAGTCCTCTAAATTTTTTTGACCACCGGCCTATAAACCCATTATTTTCGTCACTTTTCTCTTTTGATTTCTTTCCCATTTAGTTTAAAATCTTCTCCTAATGATCCTACAACTCACCTAGACTCCCTTAGAGGGTTGCATATCTCTCAAATTTCCAAGAACCAAGAGAACCCATTTCGGTTTCTCATTCTACATAGTCATATACATACACATATCCAAACACTCTTCCAAGCATGCAACAACAATATACCTTTCCTAACGGAACTCAAACTACTCAAAGAAGGTCCCTACCTCAATCTGTCATTCTAGAGAGAGAAAGTATGAGGAGAGAGAAAACTCGGTGAGCTTCAATGGCTGTCACACTCTATGTCCAGCTGCCCCCCTTTCCACTTCCATCTTTTCCATTTCTTTCTTTTTCTCTTCTTTTTCTTCTTTTTCTTCTTCTTCTTCTTCTTCTTCTTCTTCTTCTATTTTCTTCTTTGTTTCGATTCTCTATTGTGTCACACCCACAAACACACACACATACACTATTTTACACTGTCACATACTCATTGTTTTTGTTTCTCTCCCAAATACACACACACATCCATAGATTCGGCCATGGTGGCTTTAGAAAGAGAAAGAGAAAGAGAGTTGCATGGGAGAGGGGAAGGATGGATCAAAAATGAAAGGAAAAAGGGAAAAGAAAGAAAGGTAAAGTAAGAGAGAGAATGTCCCATCAATATCACACATATCACCTTGTCCCCATCCTATGCACCTCACCTACACACAACCACACCCTTCATCAATTTGTTGACACGTGTCCCTCTTCTAAAAGCTTTCAGTAGCTTCTTGGAGAAGCTTCTCACGCTTCTTGAGGTGCCACATGGCTAGTTGGCCAACTATGTGTGCACACGAGCACGAATTGAAATTGTCTCAGAATTGCACTAACTTGGTACACTACCTAATTTTGACACTCTGATTCCAAATATGCAGTCCATTTTTCAAAATTTCATCTTTAAGGATTTCATATTTATCTGTATCTTGTAGACGACTATGCAGCCCCGAGGCTCACACTAGTCCCGAATAAATTACCAAAATTCATTTTTGGCTTCATTATATCATATTGATGACTTATCAACTCATTTTACAATTTATCTGACTCGTGTTTGATTTATCTCCAATTTGTTCTTAGTTTATGTTAGCAATTTACCGAATTGCCCTTGATGATTTTCCAGGTCCTTACATTAATATTATCATTGAGTCACTACCTGACTCTTTTAATCAATTTAAACTTAATTATAATATAAACAAAATGAATTTGACATCGGCTAAGCTTACTAACTCTTTACATGCAATAGAAGATATTATCAAAAGTCATCCTAGTGCTCATATGGCTGAGGGTTTTTCTTCCAAGCCTAATCCTAAGGAAAAAGTTAATGGGAATAAGAAAAATAACCTCAAGAACTCTAAAGAAAATATGAGTCCTAAAAGAGGTGTAGGCAATAAGAATAGAGGGGTAAATCCAAGGTCTAAAGGAAATTGTTTCCATTGTGGGGTCTTTGGGCATTGGAAAAAATATTTTCCACATTATTTAGCCAATAAGAACTAAGGTATAATCAAATCACTAGTCACTAAATTAAGCTATATAACAGGGACTTCAGATTCCTAGTGTGTTAACATTGGTGCAACTAATCAAATCTGTAATTCGTTGCAAAAGTTCACGGAGACCAGACGACTAAATGATGATGAGATTATATTGCACTTGGAAACAAAACCAAAGGTTTTTATAGTGTTAGTAGTAGTAGTTATTTTATATTTTTTCAAATAAAACAATAGTTCTTTATGATTGCTTAAATGTTTCTAACATTTGAAGGAACTTATTATTGGATTAGAATTTAATTAAATGAGGTTATTAAGGCTATTTTTTTAATTCAAATGTTGTTATTGAACATTATGCTTCTTTTATGTGTTGGCACATTAGTCAATGGTCTTTATTTGATTACCCTTAAAAAGTGTGAGATATATGACACCGAAAATAATGATTCTACACAAACCTTGCCATTTAAAAGTTTCCTCTAAGAATTCAACTTATCTTTGGCATTTGAGACTTGGTCATATTAATTTGAATAGGATTAATAGACTAGTAAAGGAAGGTCCATTATTTTCCTTAGTTATTGAACTATTGCTAGTCTATGTATCTTATTTAGGAAAAATGATTAGAAAACCATTTTCAATAAAAAGAAATAAAGCTAAAAAATTATTGGAGGTAGTTCATATTGATGTATGTGGACCCTTGAATGTTAGGGCTAGAAAAGGATATGAATATTTCACCACTTTCATTGATGACTACTCTAGATATGGTAATGTCTATCTTTTACACAACAACGTAGAAACTTGTGAAAATACAAAGAGTTTTAGACATAAGTGGAAAAATAATTAGATAGGAACATAAAACCACTTTAATCGAATCAAGTATCTCTCTAGTGACTTCAATTAATATTTATTGGATAATGAGATTTTATCCCAGTTTTTTGCACTTAGCATCCCTCAATAAAATGTTGTAGATTAGAAAAAGAAACAAAACTCTTTTAGGCATGGTGAGATTAATGATGAGTTATTAAGATTTACCTATATTTCTTTAAGGATATACACTTAAGACAGTAGTATATATATTTTGTATTAGTTCCAACTAATTCTATCCCTAATACCCTAATGGAGATTAGGATTACTACCAAATCTATGGTATCCAACCTATATACTCAAATAAAAGGCTACTAAGTTAGAACCAATGTCAAAATTGAGTTATTTTGTAGGCTATCTCAAGGGAACAAAGGGCTGGCTACTTTATAATCTTAGATAGCAACAAGTTTTCGTTACACGAATGTTATCTTTCTAAAATATGATTACATTATAAGCGAGAAACCCAAAAAAAAAGATCACTATAGAGGAGACATCAGATGTCTCTTTAGTTCGTCAACCTAATAATTCTAGTGTTAGGCAAGATATACCATAAACCACTACTCCAACAATTTCTATTACATAGGAGCCACATCATAGTGGGAGAATTGTCAAGCCTTTTGACATGTACATGTTCTTAGGAGAGAATCACTAATGAGCATGTTTTATATCTGAGTAACTATGATGAAGTTATCTCTGATAAAGATTAAGGACCATGGCATTCTCATAATTTTGATGATAACAAGACATTAATGATGTGGACTAGTGATCTACCTTAAGTGATAATGTAAATAGGTTAATAAGCTCAAATGATGGTTGATCAAGCTTTAACTAAAGATGAAAAGGATCAACATCATGAAAATTGTAATACCCCAACCCATGATTATTAGGTAATTACAATTAATAATGATAATTGAGGATAACTTACCCTGATTTCCGAAGGTATTAGATTGTGTAATTAGGAAGAAAATTTCACAAAGCAAGCCAACTATTTGGTGACAAATAACAGAACAATAATTCCATGCTCAGGACTTTGGTAATGACTATAAAATGAAGACAACTATGATTAGATGTTAATCATTAATTAAACACATAAAATAATGAGTGACATAGGCTTCAGTTACACTTAAAAGGTGTTGAGACTTTGAAATACTATTTACCTAACACTGATTGTATAAAATAATGAATATGGAATCAATGAAATCCCAATAATTAGACATTATTGGAGGATAGTTATTATCAATAAATTTTAGCTCAAATTAAGCAATGTAATGGAAATTTCATAAAGAATCATTTCGTTTCTTTGTGTATCATGCAGTAAAACAACATGGACTAAGGTTAGGAACTGACCTAACCCAACGGCGGGCCATAACTTTAGTTAGGCCATCACCCAAGTAAGGTTAAGACCAAACCAGACCATGCGTCAACCTAACCCAACCTAAGATAATATGACTATTGGCTAAGTAATTAACATATCATTAACCTAAGAATGGGACAAATATTACATCAAATATCATGAATTATTAAATAAATTAATTATTTGATAATTATAGAAAAATAAAAAAAAATACAAAATAAATACATAAAATTTAGGAAAAATAAAGTAAAATAATAGCCACTACATCATAGGTACGACGTGTATAAAAAGGGAAGAATGTGTATACATTTCACATGTATATACACATGAAAAACTATATACATAAATATACAAGTGTGTATATATATATATGTATACACACCCATGAATGCATATATATATATTTATATATAAATATGTGTATACACATATACCCACAACAATGTGTGTGTGAGAGAGAAATGTAGGGTATGTGTGTGAATAGATTTGTGTGTGTGTGTGAGCATGTGAACTATTGTGTGTGCCATGTGTGTGTGTATGATTAGAGTGAGGAGTGGAAAATTCCTTAATTGTGAAGCAAGAGTAGGAGCTTATAGAAAAAGCTTGAAGGGGTGGCTACATGCTTGCAGCAGCTCTTAAAGCTACGTGCAATAGGTAGACAGAGAGAGAGGCAGTGAGTGAGAGAATAACAAGAGAGAGGGAGAGAATAGAGAAACCGAAGGAAAGAGAAAGAATGAGAAAATACGAAAGGGAGGAAAATGAGGTGAGCTTGGGAAGGAGTTGCACCAACTAGGGTAGAAAAGTGGGACTCAGAACCATGAAAGTTTAAGACGAAGCTCAAACCAAGCTTATAGATTAGCCAAATGAGAGGAAAACCTAAAAAATTTCAAGTTCTCTCTCTAGGAAGTTAAGATTGGAAACTTGTTATTTAGCATGTTTATACGAGTATATAAGTATATTTACATGAAGAATACACTAAGGAACTGAGGTTAAAGGGCCTAGAAATAATAAGATAAGGCTAAACCGCCATTAATCTGTGTGGGCACTAGTGTTGAAAAAAATCCTTTTGTGGATTAAAGGGATACCGTCTGTCACCTTCCCTAAGGGTGAGAATGAATGCCTCTTATGGAAAAGATAGAAAGTAATGAGTAGCCAACTTGTTTTGGGCAATTAAACAAGTAAATCCGTTACAATCTGAACAATACATATTACATACTAAAAGATACCTTGACATGGATCAAAAAACAATTAAAGCATTGATCAATACGAAACCAAAGATTATAGATCTGGGGGCTAAGGTATGGAGTGGGAAGATGTTAGGCACCCATCCCACCCGATCCAAATGGATTGGTCTCGAATACTCACTTGCAAGGCTATTTCACTATTAAAAAAAAAGAAAAGAAAAGAAAAGGGAGATATAAGTCTAGAAAAGATAAAGAACGAATAATCTAGCATAAAGAAAAAAAATAAACAAAAAAATAGAAAAAAGATCTAACTCGGGCCCGAAGGCTTCTTACGTATCTGTTTGGAAAATGGAATTAGAGTCACGTAGTTCTCCGGTTTATCCTCGTTTATCAAGAATGATAAAAAATGCGAGATAAATCGGATAAAAGAAGACTGCTAAGGGTTTAAGATGCATACTTTATTTAGTCATGATAGTTGGGCATTACTTTGGCTAGGAAAGTCTGATTCGGAGGCTTCAATCGAGCAAATCTCCAGCTTGTTTCTTCGGTTCAGAAACCGTTGCTTCAACTTACTTCTTGAAGGGAAACTGTCACTTCGACATGGCTTCGACCTTAGAAGAATGGGAGTTTTTGGAGAGATAACTCTAGAACTATATTAGCAGCATAAAGCTATGGAAATTGTGTGTTTAAAAATGATGGACAAGGGCTCTATTTATAGGCAAAATATAAAGATTCAATCTAAGGGCCTAAAATGAATCCTTAAAACGAAAGGCTAAGATCATGTCTTGAGTGATAATTATCTAATTAAATCAATAAAAAATTAAATAATTATTCTAAGAAATGAGTATCCTAGATAAATGAATTAATAAATAATTATGACAATACAAGAACTAATAAAATTGATGTCTACACGCAAGACCCAATGAGAATAAAGAGAAATAGAATTTAATTGAAAATAAACTCTAAAATAAAAATGTATAGGTTCAATATCTCTCATTTTAAGGAAATATCAAGCAACCAGGTTTATGGAAACTCTAAAAATGAAAAGTCCTAATTATACCTAAATAAACTATTATCACTCAAGATTACCAAACTGCCCCCAATTTGTTGGAGAATCTTTAAATTGCCACAAGACACATGAAATGATCAAATTACCCCTAATTTGTCACCAAATGGATGAAATAACCAAATTACCCCCAAATGGGTAAAATGATATAAAAATTACGAAAATACTCCTCAAGTGACCAAAGAGTCCCACTGAGGGTAGGATTGTGCCAAAATTACTAAAATGCCCTCAAAAGGAAAAATTGTGTCAAAATTACCGAAACACCCTCTATTGGGAAGAGTCCTACTTGGACTGGGACTTTGGTAGGAGAGTCCTAACAGCAGTGGGACTCTATCGGGAAAAGTCCTACTTCGATTTAGACTCGAGTAAGAGAGTCTTAAGAAGAGTGAGACTCTTTCAGGAAGAATCCTACTGGAACTCTCGCAAGAGACTCCTAATAGGAGTGGAACTCTATCGAGAAGAGTCTTACTATAAGTAAGTTTCTTGGCATAATTACTGAATTACTCTTACCCAATCAAGGGTCACAATATGAGGTGTCTACAATGTGATACTTAGAATGGGTCTGAATCGAAAGATACCAAAAGGGTTTCCAATGATTGGAACTAAAACTAGATGCAAGGAGGATCACAAAATCGAAAGAATTAGGTAAAAAAAACCCAAAAACAAGGGAGAAATAGAGAGTTGTAGTCAATAGGTGTAGAATCGAACTCCACAAAATGAGCATTAAGCTTGATTCTTTCTGTGTGAAATGAAACGCTCAATATGAGGGGATTACAACGCGACAAACCATTTTTGATATGGTTGAGAAATAAGGAAGAACCAAAGTGATAACCAGTCGGCCATGGAAGCTTATACCGAGCTCCCATGTGTGAATTAAAGTTCAAAATTGATGAGGAAACTTAAATTAAGATACTAGATGATGATTGGTATTGAAAATAGACCAAGAAAGTAGCCAAAAATGCATGAAACAAGATCAAAAAATTTTAGGGTTTTAGGGCTACAGTGATGGTCGTGACGGAGAAGATGAACAGCGACGGTCGGTTCGAGTTTCAGGTCGGGTCCTAACCCCGTATAAATGGATCTTGATTTAAACCAAACGACGTTGTTTCATTAAAGAGGGTGCCGACATCACCCTGGCGTCATGATGGCGCACTAAACCAGATAAAGTGGTTGGTTCCTAACCAAATGGAACTAGTTCACTAAAAAAGTGACCGGACTGGACGACTTTAATTAACGTTTTCCTAAAATTACGTTTTAACCCCAAATTTTATGAAAATTATTAAATTACCTAGAAAAATAATTAAAATCTATTTTTAAATCTTTTTAAAAGTAAGAGAAATTACAAAAATTCCCTTAAGCTAAAAATTGGCCAAACGAAGGCCAATTAAAATGTAAGAAAAGTCTAACACAACGTTTTTTGGCATTCTGGACTTAATGGCTGAGTCCGATTTAGGAAATTAGACCCTAAGATATATGAACAGACAAACTGGGATAATTTTAATTGTGTCCCAATATATTAATTAAACTACCAATTGAACTCTAATGACTATGAAAACACCTACCTTAACATTTTCCGACATTCCAGACTCAACGATAAGGTCTGTTTCATCAAACAAGGTGCCAAAAATACAGATACATAAAAATATAAAATTTTTAAACTGCCCTTAGTGTTATATGGGCTACTCGACAAACCGAGAAAATATAGAAAGGGACATATTTAACATTTTGGATGCTCTGAACCTAACAGTGAGGTCAAATTGAGCATTCGGGCACCCAAATGTGGTCTCGCGTGAAAATATAAAATTATAAAAATGCCCCTAGACTTAATATAAGCCATAGATAGACAAATTAAGATCCGAAAAAACCTAAATTTATTATCTTTGACATTCCAGACCTAATGGAGACGTCCGTTTCCAAAAAATAGAACACCAAAACAAACTTCAAAATGATGAATACGTCTCTAAGACTTAATGAAGCTACTAGAATAGTATAGTAAGTAAAGGAAAACCCATACCAACATATAATACAAGTAAAGTACCTAACAGTATAATACAAGTAAAGGAAAAATGACCAAAATGCCCTAAAGGCTATAATAGACCACCAAAGAAGATACGAAGTGTTAAGAACCCTAATTGAAGGCCATAAGGGAATCCTAAATAATAAGATTAAGTCTAAAAGAGACTAAGAATACTAAGTAAACAAAGAATTAAGTTGAGATATATGCTGATATAGTATCCATGTATTTTGATCTATGATTTAGGATCACTAACAAGAAAATAAAGATAAGATGAATGTCAAGGCAAGTCAAGTAAAAAAGTGACTGGACCACAAGTGAGTAACCTTAAACCTTGAAATGGAAACTTTTAAATGAAATGCAGTTCTTTACAGCTTTATAACATTTCATGCAATTCTTTTCAAGTTTTATGACATGTTTCAAACTACTATGCTAAATATTTTTACTGCATGACTATTTTCAGAATATTTAGATAAATGTTTAAATTGCATGCTTTAAAGTAGCATCTTTTTAAATGCTTTATATGATATGGATAGCTTAAAAAAAATTTTGCAAGCATGTTTTAGCATGAAATTTATATGCCATAAAATGTTTAAAGTTCATGACACAGAGTCATGCCTAATTGGGGGGTTAAGAAATTTTTCATGACACGGTCATGTCTGGTTGGGAGGTTAAACCATGTCGTGTAAGCCTAGAGCTCTAGATTACACTTAATCACACAAGTGATTACCCACAGGTCCTACGGGACAAAGACAATGAAAGGTTGGCATATGTTATTTCATTACTGAAAATTTATAACCATAACTTTATGTTATCATGATTTATCTTGCAAAACTAGGCTAACATGAATCCTTGCTTGATTTCATAATATATCTTGCAACTCTCAATTATATGCAAATATTTTAAAAGTGTCAATAGCTTTCGATACAACTTCTTTTTAAATGTTATCCATGAAAGTTTATGAAAATATTTATGAAAGGGGTTCTAGAAACCTATGACAAGGGACTGGTGTTACATATGAGCCTTTCTCAAAGCTCACAGAATTTTATCTTTTATATTTTAAGGTTGACTAAGAAGTTGCATATCCAGATGTTAGTAAGCTTATAATGAACAGAGACTCTAACAAGAAGAGGATTAATATCCTAGTCATGGGGATAGTAACCTATAGTGACAGATAGCAAATTGATGTGACAAGTTGGAGTAAGAATAGAATGTGAACAATATTTATCGATGATGTATTAGTTTAGGTACTCATGTGTAATGTAATGTTGCACTCATATTATTATAACTCTGATGTTATGTTACATATGCTCTACCAAGTGTGACTACATTCAAACAAATTTTTTACAGGCTCATATTTTCGCTATATAACTTTATATAACAGAATGCAATCTACTTGGATATGTAAAGAGGCTTTCGATTAGACACGTCATCAATATTCTAAACAGAGTTAGTGTATTAGCGAAGTGCCTAATTGGCTGGTTATTATCCTTAATCCGTATGGGGTGAGATTTGGAATGTGATAGAGATATTCTCGAAAGATCAAACATCAAGTCAAACACAAGACAAATGAATCACTCATGCCCAAGAAATCAAGTAAAGACTTTAATTTTTTTTTGGTTTATGAGTGATCTAAGATTGATTGATAAAAATATAATGCTTAAAGTATTTAATTGATCACTTAAAATAAATCAACAAAATGATTTTTCAAAGGCGTTACACTATTAGAAACTAAGCTTTGAAAAACTAATGTATTTGAAAAAGAGAATATTGAACAAAACAGGCATTGATGCTAAACTGTTAGATTTAGTCAACTAAGTTCCCAATTCTGTTGACTGAACCATGTTCATAAAACATGCCTATTTTGTCTCTATTAAATTCAGTCGATTAAACGAGTATTTTGTTCACAAGGCCTCAACACACTGCCCAATTTAGTCAACCAAATTGAACATTCAATAGACTAAATTACATAAGCATTTTTGTGTACAAAATCACACTAGAAGATTCAATTGACTAAACCCATGATTCAGTCAGCTAAATTACTTCTTACAAAGATCAACCTCTACCCTCTAGACAAATTAGTCGAGTTCTTCAGTCAACTGAGTTATGATTCAATCAACTGATTTTGTTAATCTAGCACTTTTGAATTCAAATTTTAAATAGATCTGAATGGAAGAAATGGGTAGTTTTCAAATCAAACGACTATATTCTTTAAAGGCCTATAAATAGAGGTTGTTGGAATCATATATTGATATTCACAAACTTACTTTTACATTCAAATCATTCTTAGTGACTTGAGATCTCCTTGTTTTCATATATAGATCTCAAAGTTCTCTCAATTCTTAAATACTCAATCATTTATTGATCAATCATTAGAGAGTGAACTTATATTGAACCATTTAGCTCTAAAGAGAGCATTCTTTGGTAAACTCTTTGTATCTTCTCATTGCGGTGAGATTCGCGGGTAGGTGTTACACTTGTGAGGCAAAAGGGGACATTTTGTTGGGCAAAATGGGACATTTTCTTGGGCAAAGAGCTAAAAGCTCTTGTTGTAAAGGTTTGACCTCCACTTGCAAAGAGATCAAGATAATGGAAAAACTCAAGTAGGGATACTTGATTCGAGGACATGGAAAGTTTTTTGAACCTCGTTAATTATTGTGTTTTCTTTATCTTTCTACTATTTACATACTTGTGCATATTTAGCATTCAATTTTAAAGTTTGTAAAAGTAGTTAATATTTTCAAAATACCATATTCACCTCCCCTCTAGGGTAAATATCTGGGCAACATATGTGGCACATTGGATGTATTTGAGTGGGGTAGACAACTTAGTATGTCTTGCCCATTCAGCTTGATTTTTAAAATAGGGAGTTGACCCTAATAATACATGGTCTTTTTTGACAGGGATTATGTTTCCTTTTGGTTGCGAGCCATAAACTCGCACGGGAGGTCGTTTGTTTCCTAAATATTTTAAATAAATAATTCATGTTTGTGAAATGGTAATGCAAGATAATTAGTGCATAAGCACTCTTGTTTAGTGGATTCTTCGGGACTAGCTCTTGTAAAGTCGATGAGAAGTTTAGAGATCTCTCGTATTTAGGTCATGAATTATATGACCTCCTATAAACTTAGAGTCCAGATTGATGCGGATTCTAGTGTAAAGTGAAAACAAGCAAAGTTAAGAAATGGATGAAAGTTTTAAACTCCCATTCTGCTAAAAATGATTTTCATCCTCGTGCTTTGTGATAAAGGGATTTACGCTTCTGATTATATTTAAAGAACTGAATCCTCCTATTATGTATTTGAAAAATGAAGTGTTTTACTTGAATTATCCTGTATTACTTCTTGTTTCAAGCCTATGTGTTTAAATATAGTGATTCAAATATTTTGTATCCTACATTTGAACTTGTGAACAATTAATAATGATATTCTTTATGAACTATTTTATGCTTAAAACCACTATCAGTTGAAAACCTATGACAAGGTACTGGAATTGTTCACGAGCTTTTCACAAAGCTCACATGGATTTTACTCATGACTTTTCATGCGATGATGATGACTAGAAGCCTTACCCGTACTAGTGAAATGCATCTAGAACTCCATACTTTTGGAATCATTTTCGTTGTAAGATAGCTAAGATCGTGTTTGGCTCCTAGCTGGAATCATAATTTTAGCCAATAGGAATTGGATGTCAAGATAAATAGATCGTCCACATCTTTTGTATTAATATTGTGGGATATATATGTAATTTTCTCTAGTAGAGACATGGTAATGTAATATGAATGGATGTTTCAAAAAAAATTGTACTTAGTATGTTTAGAAGCTCTAGTCAAATCATTGTGCATTTATCTTCACACTTCTGTATCATATTTAACTATTTGTTTTGTTACACTATCGCCTCACTTTGTTTTCGATCCTCGGCTTGGGCCACGTTCCCCGACTCAAACCTAGTGGGTCGGGGGATGTGACACATGTTTCACCTCATTAACACCCTCTATTGTCTTGAGACATCCACTCTCTACTACCTCAACAAATTTTCTCTCTGTTGCCCCCAACTCTAACATTTTTTCCCATATTTTTTTCTCATACCCTTTTCCTTATTTTTACTTACAATGGCATAGTCAATATTTTCTTCAACATTTGTATCAAATATCTCATTATCATTAGTGAGAACATAATCATTATCCACAAAATCAAAGTTCTTTGTATCTACATCAATATGCTTAGCTATATCCTTCCCTTTACCATCTATAGAAACACCCTTTGTTTCTTTATCCACGATGTAATCTACACCCCTAACTCTTTTGTCAACTTGTAATTCTTTAACCCTTACCTTATGAGTATTACTAAAGAATATCATATATCATATGAGCCTATTTAACCATGGATAAATTGGATTGCATTAACATGTTTCAAATAAACTTCAATGACTCTACTTAGTGGATGTAATTAACCATTTTCAAGATATGTTAATTTTTTTAGACCAGTATCAAAAAATCTCTTTCAGGTACTCTACAAAATAGTTAATAAACCATTGGTTACCAAGTTCTTCTACCATTTCATCAATCTCAAGCATTGACATTTTATCCACATTACAAATAATAACGTAATTAACTTTGCCATCCAAATGCACCTTATGTGGTGTATAACTAAATTCTCCCCCATAGTGAATTTATATAGTAAGCATTTCATCATTATCTATAATTAACCATTTCTAAGATATAATCACTAATCTGCATATATCTTAGATCAATATCTAAAAAATCTATTTCAAGTACTCTACAAAAATAGTTAATAAACCCTTAGTGATCAAGTTCTTATACTATTTCTTCAATCTCAAAGCATTGACAGTTTATCCACATTACAATTGTCAAAGTAGTTAACTTTATCACCCAAATACATCTTATATGGTGTATAACTAAATTCGTCCCCATGATGAATTTATATAGTAAACATTTTGTTATTATCTGCACAAAATAATGTAAAAAAATGTGATATGACTAAAATACTTCACCACTATTAAGATCAGGACACATGGATACTAAGGTATGCACATTGTGGCAATAGGCTTAGAACTAATAAGTCATAGGTTCTTAGGTCTGGATGAACGAGCCTCTAGTTCAACTTAGTAATCACACAAGGAGTTAGAATGCACACTGTGGCAATAGGCTTAGAACTAATAAGTCATAGGTTCTTAGGTCTGGATGAACGAGCCTCTAGTTCAACTTAGTAATCGCACAAGGAGTTCTTTCCTCCCAAGTTGATCAATTGTAACATTAAACAACTGATTTCAAGGTATCTCATAGCTCTACCTTAGATGAGCACGCTTGTCGGCTCAATTGTTGCTACATCTCTTGAGCTCTTGTTACAATCATAGACTCCAATAAGGAAACTACCACTTTGAGTTTATCCAATGGATATGGAAATTTTGTGATTTTCTCCACAAGAGATTCTCTTAGAAATAAAAACTAAGTTGCTATATAAAGGACTCAAAGTACGCACTAAAACCCTAAGTCTAATTCTCCCATTCAATTTTTAACAAGATTTTTGCTTTTTCTGTATTTGACTTGATCGTTGGAGTGATCACCAGTGGGACTTCTTTAGTGACCTTATTTACTTCTTGTTATTCTATAGGAAATCTCAACTGTTGATCAAGCCCAATTTATTTTTTACCACAATAAAATGCTTAGATTAGTTCAATATAGGACAATATAAGACAACAAAGGACCATACATGAAACATTTTCATATTCTCTAAACTATTTACAACATGCATGACATTCCATAAAGTTAAGTAAGATGCAACGATAGTCCACAATGTCTCTATTTAAGATGCATACATTATAAAAAGCACTAAAACATTCAATGTCGACATGAAAACAATGAAGCTTTACTTATGCGAGTAAAGTTTAGAATATTAAAGTAAAAAAATCAAAATGAAACATACCATAAAATTTAAACCCTAATATATTTTTGGATCAAGAAACATACCATAAACGTTTGCTCCACTTTGATCGCCACACACATAACCCATTTTTCTCTTGATGATTGTTGCTCTTTCCTTGCTTGTTAAATAATAACCGACTATGAAAAATGAAGATTGTGCCCTAATTGTTTCTCTTGCTAAGGCATTTCGATAGAGTGGAAATACTATTACATTTACCTCTATTGCCCTCATAAAGGCATTTCTAGCAGTGAACCAAACTCAGACTCAAATTTAAATTTGAGTCAAAATCTTCAAAAATCCTTTCCAGCAGTAAACTCAAACCCATATCAAATCCATTTTTACTCAAACTTAAACCCAAATCTGCAAAATATTATTCATAAACTCAAATTTACAATGGTTACAAACTATTCATGAACTGCTGGATAGCATCAAACTCAAATGAGGCTTTTACTCAAATTTGAGTGTAAATTTGAGTAAAAGTTTGAGTCACTGCTGGAGATGGACTAAGAGGCATGCACAAGGAAATGGGTTATTTCAATCCATTTTTATGACAGTGGAATGAACATTGAAATATGAAGTAGTGTAAGGATAACATTGCATTGGCAAAAAAAAAAGGTCATTTAGACACAAGTCCATTAAAAGTATGAAAATTATCATAAGGTCCACACTTAAACATATTAATTCCATAAGTCCTTCAATTATTTCATGACTAGATTACCCTTTCAGCATTTTTTTTCCAATTTAGTCTAATTGAATCCCGTAAAAAACGCCCAACAACCAATAAAGAACTTCAAAACTTCAAAAACTCACAATATATAAATTCATTTTAAATAAAATTTATATATTTAAATTCTAAAAATCGAGATCTATCAAACAAGATCCATATTAAACATGAAATTTTTAACCAAAAAAAAAAATGATTGTAAACTGTAAAATTTTGTCTCAGCGAAAGTGTGAAATTTTACGCTTTCAAAAAATTGAGAAAATTATAAATTATTATTAATTTAATTGAGCTTTTGAGCCACATGTTGAATGGTAAAAAAAAATCAGAATTTAAGACATGAAGAATTGAAAGCTCACTAGTTGTGAAAATGTGAAATTTTACATTAGCCCAAAAGTGTGAAAATTTACACTATCTCAAAAGTGTGAAACTTTACACTATTACAAAAGTGTGATAATTGGGAGCAGAGTCAAATATATTGACTTTTATCTGCATGTATCAACTCTCTTTCACAGAAAAGTACTGTGTAATAATTAGAATTGAGAAAAAGAAAGCACTTGACCAGCCATCAACCAGTACCACACAATTGACTAACCGAGATCTAGACTCTTCTTCATGGTTTCATAAACCAGATATGTAATGCTTGTTGCAGTCACAACTTTGAAAAGATTGGGAAAGAGTCCTTCGTAGAAACCTCTAAAGCCTTCATGCCAAAGAGTTTTCCAAAACACATTGGACATTCCTTTATAAGCAATAGATGTATCAGATTGTTGAACTTGCATTCTGAAAAGAGACGATTAGAATTAGCATCAATAGGTAGCATAGTGAATGTTGTAATACATGTGGTGATAGTGGTTAGAGAAGAATTGCAGAGACGATGGGAGAAGATGGAGTGTCGCTGTGGTTTATGGTGAAAAGGTAGAAGAGAAAATGAGAGAGAGAGAGAGAGAGAGAGAGTTGGGAAAAAAATTAGGAAAGAAGAAGAAAATATAAGTAGGGTTAAATTATATTAAGAGTATTATTGTCACATAATAATTATTTAGTGCTAACACGTTAAAAATGGATTTCAATTTAAAAAATAAAAACAAATTGTCCTTTATCTTATAAATAAAAAAATGTATGAACTTTTTAATAATTAGACATCTTTTAAAAAGATTTAAGATTAATTAACTAAAAAAATAATTGCTACAATTGAAAAAATAAGGAGTAAAGGGAAACTACTGTTAAATAAATGTTATTATAAAGACGAACAAATATTTAGTAGGACAGTAATACTAAATTACTATTAAATACACAGAGGATCACAAAAATTTGCAAACTAGAAAAACCTAGTGACTGTAAAGAGGTCCAGGCATTCAAGCCGGCCATAGAGCACCACGCAGCACTCCCAAGCGTTCGTTCTCTCTCCTCGTCACTGTTAAGGTATGTAAGAGCACATGCCATGTAGTTTCGGGCCTCGGCTTTCTTACATTTATCGTCTTCTCTCAATCATTTCCTAAAATTCCGAAACTATCCCATTTAGTTTTAAAACCAGACGCTTTTTTCTGCGGCCAACTCTCGATCGTGTTACGTTGCAGAGCTCCGCTCTCTTTCTGGACGACAATTTCCACCTGCAACTCTCTCCGATTCGTTGATCGGAAGCCAACGACCCCCCGCCCATGACACTTATGACGCCTCCACCATTAGATGTAATTACTTTCACTCTCTCCATATATACTTACGTGCATATTTATCTACTCTGTTTGCTCTCTTTCCGTCTTCCTCACTTTCTCTTACTACCTCTGTTTCTTTCTCTATAAGTTCTATAAAATCTGGATCTTTCAACAATTCGTTCCTTGTTTCGATTATCTTCTGAATCGACCTGAATTTCATCACTTTCTTACAATGCTTAATTTCTAGGGTTTTGATTCGTCAACAGTAGTCAATTTTATTAGATCCAATCTCTCACTTTGACTTTGTTTTCGCAGCAAGAGGACGATGAGATGCTTGTACCGCATTCGGATTTTACAGCCGAGGGTCCTCAACCCATGGAAGGTATTTACTTTTATCTGTATCATGTCCAAATTTCTAATTTTAGGTTTTGGTTCAGTCAGTTGAATTAATTCGCCCAGAGCTATGTAGATAGGTGCAATTGATTGACTCGGTTGTAGGGTTTTAGTTTTTTTGCTTTGATTGTTATTGATCAATCGTTCTTAGTTACACCAGCGGAAACTGCCAATACAGTGGATGCTCAGTCAGTTGATGATCCACCATCAGCGCGGTTCACTTGGACAATTGAGAACTTTTCTAGACTGAATACTAAGAAGCTCTACTCTGAAATTTTCTATGTTGGAGGATACAAATGGTACTTTGATCTATAATCTCTTTGTAGTTTTAAGATATAATTTTGTGTAAGCTTGATTTTGATTGTTATGATTGGACTTTAAGATTTCTTGTGTTGCATTGTTTTGGGGCAGGCGTGTGCTTGTATTCCCAAAGGGGAACAATGTGGACCATTTGTCAATGTATCTTGATGTCGCGGATTCGTCAACATTGCCATATGGCTGGAGTAGATATGCACAATTCAGTTTATCTGTAATCAATCAAATTCATAACAAGTTCACAATCAGAAAAGGTATGCTCTTCACAGAATTTTATGGTCCTATTAAAATCATATGAAAATTAATTTACAAATAACCATAAGTATATTTGTTATTTGTTTGCATTTATGTTATTGAATGTAATTGTCACTCATTTGTTCTCTCAAATTACACTTACGTCCCTTCTCAGTGATGTCTCTTAAAGAGACATTAACGGATTTAATAAAATGACAATTTTAACCTCATTCAATGTATAGTTAAAGCAAGCAAATGTAAATGACTATATTCCCCTCGTCATTAAAAGATCTACCAAACCCAATGCAACAAAGCCTCCTATATCTGCAACCTATTCTCCATGTCCATATCTCTCCTCTTTCAGCTTTCCTTCTCCATCATTTTCTACAACTCATTTTTCTTTCTAGAAAACCATTTTCTCTCTAAGAATCTATGTACCAGTCCTGTCTCCCTACATCTTCCTCATACAGAAAACACCATCATTTTGCAACTCAAAAAATAAAAAAAGCCTCTTTGATAAAAAAAGCCCTCTCTCTCTCTCTCTCTCTCTCTCTCTCTCTCTCTCTCTCTCGTAAATCCCTCTCTCCGTCTCTCTCAATTTCTATCTCAACCCCTTTGCAACACCACAACCCCTCTCACCTTTACATCTCCATCAACGAATTGCTTGACGTATAATTGTCATCAGTTCATTTCCTTTTCACATTAAGTTTTTATTTCATATAATTTAGGGATAATTACACTGCTCCCCTAAGGTATCTGACAATTACAAGTACCACCCCTTTGTTATCTGAAATTACACTGATTTCCTTTGTCAGTGATGTCTCTTAATGAATGAGGTTAAAATGTCGATTTTAATCTCATTCAATATGCAGTAAAGACGAGCAAATGTAAACTGACTGTATTGCCCTTGTCATTAAAGATCTACCAAACCCAATGCAACGAAGCTTCCTATCTCTACAACCTAAACTCCTTGTCCATGTCTCCTCTTTCAGCTTTCCTTCTCCATAATTTTCTACAACTCATTTTTCTTTCTAGAAGACCATTCCCTCTCTAAGAATCTATGTACGAGTCCTCTCTCCCTCTCTCCAAATTTTTACATCTCCCTCACACACAAAACACCATCATTCTGCAACTAAAAAAAAGAGCCTCTTTGATGAAAAAAAAAACCTCTCTTTAAAACCCTCTCCACTCTCCCTCTCTCTCTCTTGCTCTCAATTTCTATCTCAACGCCCTTACAACACCAGAACTCCTCTCACCTCTACAATGTTTACATCGTCATCAACGAATTACTCGAAGACCAAAAAGAAGTAACCGAGGCATTTTAGATTGAGCATTTTGTTGAAGATGAGGATAATGATTGAAGCCACTGTTGAAGAAGTGGGAGATGAAGCCACAACATTAGAGAGAGGTGCTGAAGATTTAAAGAAACTAAAGCCACAACATTAGATGAAGCCACAACATTTCAATCATCGGATTGGCTATAGCCACGTCATTTTAAAGTAATGATCGAAATTTTGTATATACCACAACCCTTCACCCCTTGTAGACAATTGAATTCACACACACACACACACATATATATTAACCATTGCCGAAGAATAGGGTATTGTTTACAGTTTTTTTCTGCCTTTTTCATTGGGTAATTACATTTTTAGGTTATATGCTAAGGAACTGGGGTTGCGTTTTTTAGGTTATATCTATATCTATGGTTTGTATGTTTTAGGTTATATATGATTCCAATTGAATTATCAAAAGATATATTATATGTGTATATATATAATATGTAATATATACACTAAATCATTTTTATGTTCTTAATTAAGTGGATTAGTAAAAATTATATGTAGATTACATATTATTTATGTATTAAGTAGGTCATAAATTATATATATAGCATATAAGACATATATACATAATATACCTACATATATTTATACCTATAAACACACGGCTGAACCATAAATGGCTTTCCTATGCTCACCAAGTTGGCCCTTCTCAACTTCTCCTCTCTCAAATCTGCCTCTCTTTCTCGTGGTCTCTCTTTCTTCTTAAATGACATTCAAATGAAGGTAAATTTACACTAAATGTGCAGGACACTTATTTGATGCAAGTCATACACACAGGACTTGAAAAGAATGCAGAGAGAAGGATTTAAAGAAGTTTTTAGAGAGAGAGAAATAGATTTGAGGGTGATTTTTAAATAAGGGATTAGAGAGATATATATGGGTCTAGATATAGAAACTGATTTAATTTTAATTTTAAAAAGATAAATTTGGAGAGAAATAAATTTAAGATATATTTTAGAGAGAGAGAAACATATTTTAATTTTAAAACAAATTTAAGATTAATTTTAAAGAAGTTTTTAGAGAAAGAAAATGAATTTTTGGAAAGAGACTTGTACAATTGTTAGTGTAAGTTTTTATTGCATACAATATAATACCTTCCCAATAAGTTCCTAGGAAAGAATTTCATTTTTGTGTAAAGGAAATTGGGCTATAATCTATGTAATGTATATGTATATATAGAATAGAGAAAAAATGTGAAAAACTTGATGTTTAACATACTAGGCTCATTCTTGTCATGACACCATCCTCATAGGATAACAAATTACAATAAATATTGGCCGCCTAGCTAGAAGCATATGGGCTTCATAATACTATGTCATTATCAATGTGTCCATATATGATAACTTTTGCATTTATATTTAGCACTCTCCCTCTCTCTCTCTCTCTCTCTCTCTCTCTCTCTCTCTCGCGTATGCGCGTAGTCACTCCCTCATTATACTTTGATGCATCTAAGAGCTACAATATCTTTATTTATTTTGTCTGTTTTGAGTGATCTATATCTTATTATAGACATGTCATTAAGATACACAATTGCTCTATCATTAGTCTTGTAGAGGATTGATTGCTTTAACTAACCCCCACTTCCACTACCACCCTAACAAAGAAAAAGAGATTGGTATTTTCTTTTTTGTTGGAATGTTGTATGCTGCCTCAATTTATGGGAGAGGGAGGACCTATTGAGATGGAAAGGATCAAAGAATGGTAATTTTGCAGTGATTTTTTTTTTTTTTTGATCCTTTGTGGGAGGTGCAGATCCTTTTTTTTTTCTTTCTTGGAAGGATATTTGGAGAGTGAAGGTGCCTTTAAGGTGTCTTTTTATTTGGATGATAGCTTTGGAGACAATCTTGACTACCGATAATTTGTGGCATAGAGGGAAGTTATTACCCAATTGGTGTCGCATATGCGAAAAAGGCTGAGAGTACAAATATTTTTCTTCATTGTTATGTGGCTAGAGTTCTATGGGCAATGTTGACCACCAGCTGTTAGCTTGAGTGGTATCTCTTGCCACTTTCAAAGCGATAGGTGTAAGATTGAAGTCCTGGTTGGGGCATGAGTGCGTGCGTATTACCTATCAAAAAAAAAAAAAAGAAGAAAAGAGTTCTATGGGCAATGCTTTTTTCAAACTTTGGAGTTTATTGGACTATGCCTAAGAGTTTTTGTCCGGCGTGGAAGGCAGGGGTCCTGTGTTCTACGTGGGTTTTTGGAGGGAAAGTAATCGTAAGGCTTTTGAAGATGTGAACTGTTTGAATATAAACATTACAGTTCTGGAACTTGAAAAGTTTTTGGAACCTTTGCTTGCTTTTGTAGTTGATCTGAATAGTATATAGGTATAGCTGCTTCTGTATACTTTCCATGTACTCGGGTTGTTCTCCCTTTGGCACTTGTTTATAATACTAATCCAAAAAAACGAAAGGTGGAAGAATTGGTCCTTTTCATAGTTTAGCCAATTAAGTAGTTTTGTATAATGTTGTGTTAGATGATAGCTAATAATGTTTTCCTATAATCTACATTTATTTTTCTTCTTTTCTCTTCATCACAAACATGGTAAAACCTATGCATGCAAGAAAATTACTCTACTGTTTCGACTGCTGTAGATTCTTCTTTTGTTTCTCTTCCCCTCTCACAGTGAAGATAGAGAAGTGGTTCTCATGTAAAAGCTACTTTGGCTGTTAAATAAATAAAATCTATGATTTTTCCTCACCACCTTTCTTTCTTCTTGGGGGAAGCCTTTTTTCTTTGAAACATTATTTGGTGTTTTTTTTTTGTTGGAATGAAGTGCTTTTTCTATTTTCTTTCTTCTTTGTAAATTTAGATATTACCCTTAATTTTGTTTTGTTTTTTTTCCTCTTTAAATTTTTTAGCTTTTACTTTTCTTCTTGGTTTATATGCTTTAAATAGAAAAGTTGTGCTATACTGATTTTTCTTTCTTGTTACCTTTCATGATTGACTAAGTTATTAAATAAGGTGAATACTTAGAAAAAAGGTTATTAAATATTGTGAATGGCTTGTTTAAAAAGTCAAATGATGTAAAAAAGTTTCTAAAATTGTAGTAAATGATTGGGTAAATTACACTGACCTCTAACCCCATGGGGGGTGGCCAAGTGGTAGCCGGCCACAAGATAGATGGGAATAATCCCCATTGGTCTTGGGTTCGATACTCCATAGGCTCAAGTTCCAAGGATCAAAATATCGTGTCGTTTCGGATGTTTCGGCCAAAATGTTTCGGTTTTGCTGGAAACCGAAACAAAACCGTGTAGGAATCACGATATTCCAGTGTTTCGATTGAAACACTTTGGTTTCGGTTTGTTTCGCATGAAACGACATCGTTTCGAACGAATCGACGGTCTGATTCGAAACCATATGCGCGAAGCCTGGGTTCCTCTGCGCAAAGCTAGGAAAAAGTAGAAAACAGAGAAGAACATGTGCGCGAAGCCAGGAAAAATTGGAAAAAGAAGAAAAAAAAAGATTCTGCCTGAAATGTTTGAAAAGTGAATGAAGAGAGGAGAAAAGAGGAGCTAACCTGATTGTTGCTCGCCACTGTGACTCTGGACTCATGCGAACCAGCCACAGCCGACCATTTTTCTTCCTCTTCCTCAGTTCTTCTTCTTTCTTTTTCACTCTTCTTTAGTTCAGAATCTTCAGATCTGTGTATCACTTTCTCAATTTTCAATTCTTCACATTTAGTGACTCACGGGTGACGGATCGAAGCCCCTTTGGCCCTCTCTCTGTCGTCGATTCAACACGACAACGCCATCCGACATTCCGACGCTAACCAAAGACACCGAACCGAAGTCGCGACTGTGACTCTTGTCTCCCTCTCCCCGACGACCCCGACCCCAGGTTTGTTTCTAATTTTTCACTTCTGTTTCTCTTAACTCTTAAGTCTATATATATATATATATATTATGTATTAAGTGTATACTAAATTTATTGATTAAAAAAATATATATTGTATTAATTATTAAGTATATATTAATTATATTAATAATATATATATATATATAATAGTCTAATATATATTATGTATTAATTATATATTAGATTAATATATAATAGTTAATTAAACTGATTTATATTGTTATTATGTTTTTATATTTAATATTATATTTTTATACCTAATATTATTAAATTAAATTAAATTAATTAATATAATATATTAAAGATATATAATTAATTAATTTGATATCATATATGTATGTGTGTGTGTATATATATATATATATTAGTATTAGACTAGTTAACATAATATATCATATGTGCTTAGTTATTTAAATTTTTTATAATTAATATTAATTTAAATTAATAAAATAAAAATTAAATATGTATCAAATTATGTATTAAAATTTTATTTATTACATACATGCTTAGTTATTTACATACAAATAATATATTAAATTATATCATTTATTATTAATAATTAGTTTTCAATGAAAAAACAAGATCATTTATCATGAATATGATGTATATGCTTTAAACATGCACAAATATTCAACAAATAGGCATATTTGTATACATAAATAAATTTTAAGTTATGTTTCCATATGTTTCCAATTTTTTCTCCGTTTCCATTATGTTTCCGAAACGTTTTTGTTTCCGGTCAGACCGAAACTATACATCGAAACGATATTTTGATCCTTGGGCTCAACATCTTCCCTTGGGGCCACCGTAGGGCCTTATAGCAAATGCCTGCTTTACTTGGCGCGTGTATTGGGGGGGGTATGCACTGCTCCGTGGGACTAGTCGGTCAACCTAGCTCGCTCTATGACAGGGATTGGAAATCCACGATTATCAAAAAAAAGAAAAAATTACATTATCCTCCACTAAGATTTTTGACAATTACAAAAATTTCTCATGAGGTTTTTGAAATGACAATGACTTCTCTTACTTTTACTACAAAGCCCTATTTTTTTTTCAAAATGTTGCATTTTTTCAAATTTGACCTTTTTTTTCCTAACTTGTTTTAAAGAATTTTTTCATTTTATATAAAAAATAAATTTAAGATAAATAACTTATATTTTTTAGTCAAAGAAAGATTTAATTAATATTTATTTAAATTTAAAAATGGGAAAAAAGATAGAAAAAATTGGTCAAAATTTAAAAAATGCAAAAAAATAATAAAATGGGCACTTTTGTCATTTTTAAAAAAATAAGACTGAAGGGGAGGTCTTTGTAGTTTGTTAGTAAAAGTGGGGGAGTTTAGTTTCATTTTAGAAAACTAAGGAGAAGTCTTTATAATTGTTAGAAACCTCGGGAGGTTAGTGTAATTTACCCTAAATGATTTAATTGATTATGGAAAATGTTGTGGGGGAAACTTTGTGTAGTCTTCAAACAGAACAAGTTCATTATGTGTGGGACCATACAAATGTAGTTATTTGCTTTGGTCTGCAATAAATTTGTTTAAATCATCTTATGAAATTAGCCTTTAGCAAATCAATTTCTTTTGTGAGAATCATCTTGTTATAGGGCCGCACTGCTTTTATTGTGGACATGTCTGACCAAGTCTTTAGGGACCATGTAGTCCAATTGCATGTTGAAAAACCTAATTGCATGCTATCACTGACGGCTGCCTTCTAGGCATTGTTTGGCTGTTGCTTAGCTACCACGGTAATATAGGGCCTACACTCGGCTGGCAGTACATGATTTTGTTGGTCAAGAATCTGAAAGCAGCCCATTTGAATTCCTGCCAAGATTGATTTGCCCTGGCAGCTTTTGCCTTTCGATGCCATATGAATCTGTGTTGACATTCTTCAAAGTTGTTATGTAAAACAAAATGTTATAAAACAAGTTTGCCCCTAAATGAATAAAATAGAGCAAGGAGACAGAAAATAGAGCATGAAGTGATGAAAACCAAATAATCGTTAATATCTAGCCAATGCATGCAAATAATGTACACTTATCTAATCAATTCCAAAATTATGAAGTTTATTTATTTCCCTTTTTTTTTTTAATTTCTGTCACGTAGGGGTGTCAGTATACCCCTTAATGTAGCCTTCTGTGCACACCTGGAAAACTAAGAGATGATCTATCCTGGTATGAAAGAGGCAAATGATTAGTGGCATTAGCCCATCCATGAAGAGGATGTTGGGCACCGGGCATTGCATAGGTGATAAATAGATGTTACTGATTACTTGCCCATCATATGCAGTTCACTCTAAGCTTGCTACACTGATTAGTTTTCCATGTTCTATTTCACCCGAACCCGTCTACTGCTGCCCTTGCCCTTCTTTACTATGTACTGCTTTCTCACTATGTCCCTGTTCTATACTTCCTTCGAAAATCTCACCCTAGTACCACCCCCAAAATCAAAACGAGTACAATGGAAAAAGTTCTTCCCATTTTGAATTTTTTTTTTCACAAACTCACCCCATAAGGCCCCTCAACCTCCTTAGAAAACCCATCCCCCTGGCTCACATCCTAACTTAGCTACAATGACTTTCCCCCAGCTAGCCTCTTGCTCTGCCACAAATCGCTGCAACTATTTACCCAATAAAACTCTATTGAATTATTTAATTCCCAGTTCACGTTCCTTTACTGGAGTTCTATTTCAGTTCCAATTGACCCAGTGTATCTTTCTTTTCTCCTCTTTACCATCCCATAAGAAGTCCCTTTCGATTTTAACCAACCTCTTCTCAATTGACGCTGACGTCGGGAACAAGGACATGAAATGCATAGGGAGACTTGCTAACTTTCTCTTAGTCAACGTGATTTTACCTCCTTTGAGAATGTATTGTCTCTTCCAACCTACCGATCTCTTCTAAAATCTTTCTACAATTGTATCCCAAATTGCCTTTGCCCTTGATGACGCTCCCAAAGGAAATCCCAGGTAAATTGAAGGGAAGGACTCAACCGTACACCCCAAGTTCCAAGCCAAACTATGAACCTCACCTGCCTCCCCATCAGAATAAGCTCACTTTTATTTTTGTTTATTTGCAAACCCGAAAGAGCCTCAAAACGTAAAAGAACACTTCTCAAGTATCTAAGTTGGACTCCTCTCCCAATAGATAATTATGTCATCTACAAAAAGGAGGTGTGAGACTTCAACTCTATCACTTGATCCCTTCCCTTCCCTAAAGCCTAGAATGAGACCTCCCTCCAATGCTTTAGACATCATCCTATTCATAGCTTCCGTAACAATAACAGATAGAAGAGGCAAGAGTGGTTCTTATTGTCTTTTGTTTTTTGGATAGGTAAGACATAAGCCCCCACTTTACCCCTATTGGGACTTGAACCTTCAACCTCCTCTCTGGGAGGTGGAGGAGTTACCATTTAAGCTAATGCTTGGTGGTAGTGGATCTTCTTGTCTTGACCATCTAATACTCTGAAAGAAGCCCGTGGAAGAACCATTCACCAATACTGAATACACTGTAGATATATACCACTCCATCCACCATTGCCATCTATCCCCAATCCCATTTTCGGCAACGTAAACAACACATGGTCGTTGGCCTTTTCAATGTCTAACTTGCACAACGGTCCCTTTTCTAGGATTTTCCTTCCTGGGTCAATACATTTAATCTCAATCATAGCAACATATAAAATTTTTCTCCCCCACCCGCAAAAGCATTCTCTTTGAAATTTGGGGACCCAAAACCCTTCTCAATCTATAAGACAACACCTTAGCTAACAACTTATAAACCCCTCCCACCAGACTAATAGGACAAAAATCCTAAATGTTCTTCACCCATTCCTTCTTAGGAATCAAAGCAATAGAAGAGGCATTGAGACTCTGTTTGAAAGAACCATATTTGTAGAAATAATAAAAAATAATCACATCTTTCCTAACTACAGGCCAATAGTGCTAAAACAAGACCATGGTATACCCATCTGGGCCTGACACCTTTCTCCATTACAAGAGTGTGACTCTTCCATCGCCTCATTCTCTTCAAAGGTCTCTCTAACCCAACCCTCTCCTCTCTCAAAGCCTCAAACTCCATCTCCTCCAAAGAAGGCCCTCCTTTCACAAGTTTCTGGGTACATAGACTCTTAAAAGAGTGTGATACAATGCCTTACCTCCTCTTCTTTAGTTTAAAGATCTTCCATAAATAACCACCAAACTTATATTGTTTATCCTCCTATGAGCAATTGCCACCCCATGGAAGAACCTTGTGTTTCTATCTCCCTTTTTAAGCCACAACGATGTAGATTTTTAACTCCAACTAATTTCTTCCGCTTGCATTATTTTTCCGAATTCCGCTTTCATCTCTTAAAAAGGAGAGACTTCCTACTCCTTTAAATCCAAATCCTTGATATCTTGAAGGATCCTCTCTTTTCTCACTTTAAGATTCTCAAAGCCCTCCCTACTCCACTTCATCAACTCTCTTTTTAGTAATTATAACTTTGTGGCTATAATAAACCCTGGCATGCCGCTGATTTGATATTTCTCCACTACTCTTTAACCAAAGGTTTAAACTTGGCTACTTGGACGACATGTTCTCTAACCAAAATGGACTCTTTTCCCTCCACAACCCCACAATACAACAAAATAGGAGCATAATTCGATACTGGTCTAGGGAGGGAAGCTTGGTCGCTCCTTGAAATTGTTCCTCCCAAGAAGTTGAGAGCAGAAATTTGTCCAGCCTTGACATTGCTGGGACAGTTCTGCCACTTGTCCATGTAAAACCTCCCCTCCACCAACTCCAATGTGTTAATGAAGTCTTAAAAATCCTTCATTTCCCTAGTCATCCTGTTCCATCCCATCTTTTTATGAGGGGTTATCACCATATTGAAATAATGCAAGGATTGCTCCACTTCATCCTTGGCAACTGCAGTTCCTCCTATAATAACTCCTCTCAACATCTATAACAGGACCATCTACACCAGAATAGATCTGGGTAGAATCCTCTTCAATTAACATTAACTTGCAAGAAACTGAGAACCGACTAACCCAGTGATCAATACATGAAATCACCCTTGTGTCCCATATAAGAAGAATTCCACAGCCGTACATGTAGCACCCAAACTCCTCCACTCAACCATCCACTCCCCCAAATGCTTATTATCATCTCTGCAAAAATATCACCCATCTTCATCTTTTGTAGGCAAACAATGTTTGCCTTCCATTCCTTTAGGAAACCCTTCATGACTACACGCTTGTATGGGTCATTCAGACCCCTCACATTCTAGGACAACTATTTCAAATTTATGTGGCAATTAGACTCAAAACACCCCCTTCCCATCTTCCCCCTCCACAACCCATCTCCTCACGTTGTAATTCATTGAAGATGCTAAATTATTCAACTCTCGTTTTAGCTTGGTCCTCGACTGCTCACCATCTTTTCCTTTGTTTGCTTCTATATTTTGAAGTAACCTCATTAACTGAGGAGATTGGCAGGTTGGGATGGTCAATTCTTATCTAAGGGAGGGAGACTCTCCCCACTTATTTCATGTCTCTGTTTCCCATTCCAACGGTGGTGAACAGAAGGTTGGAAAAGATTCAGAGAGACTTAATGTGGGGTCATGAAGGGGAGTCTAGGAAGATCCACTTGGTGAGCTGGGACAAGGTGAAGAATGTAGTTTCTTTAGGTAGATTAGGCGTGAAGGACTTCAAAGCTTTTAATAAGGTGCTTCTTGGTAAATGGTTTTGGAGATTTGGTGTGAATGACATGGTATTGTGGAGGGAGGTAATTGTTGCCAAGTATGGGTGCGAGGAGGGAGGTTGGAGGTCGGGCAGGGTGGAGGTGCCTTGGGGTTGTGGGGAGCCATAATGGGGGTGTGGAGGGAGTTTTGGGAGAGGGTTAGGCTTGATGTGGGTATGGGTTTTTGGGTGAAGTTTTGGGAGGATGCGTGAAGTGGGATGAGCCTAAGGGTTTCTTTCTCTTCTATGTACGGTCTGGCTTGCAACAAGGGGGCTTGGGTGAGGGAGTGCTGGGAGAAGGTTGGGGGTGAGTTTGTTTGGAGTCCTAGGTTTGGTAGGGAGTTTTTTGACTGGGAATTGGAAGAGGTGGGATTATTTATGGTGCATATTCAGAATGTGCTGCCGGGGGAGGGGGAAGGGGGAAAGGAGGGGGGGATGGTTGGTTTGGAAACAGGCTGGGAAGTCTTCCACTGTTAAGTCCTTTCATAGGAGCCTGGTTGTTATGGGGGGTTTGAATTTTCCGGGGAATCAGATTTGGTATCCTGCTGCTCCCCCAAGGGAAACTTTTTTGTTTGGGAACACAGGTTCCTCCTTAAAGTCCAGTCCTTCCTGGACAGAATTCTTGCCATTTATTACTTTGATGGTTGCTCGAACACAAAGAGTGCTCCGTACATGTCCACCACTCTTAACTCCAGCAACAACTCTCCCTTGTTTGTGGTAGAAAGTTGAAAAGAAAGTTCAAGCTTCTTAAAAGACAGACAAAGGGATGCCAAAGGGGGGGTAGGAAATAAGTTAGAATAGGGTACGTATTAGGTTTAAATTCCTGTTGCTTAGACAAATAGCAAGATTCTCAAAACTCCAGCATTTTTCACAACTCTTCAGTTAAGGTTAATGCCCTAATTGTTGTTACTTAAATTTCACGTTGATGATGAGGACAAAATTGAATTCCGCCCAAAGTGTATATCATGGTTGTAAATCGCGGTATCGGGACATGTAACAGTAGTGATAGTGGTGTAACGGTATCGGAAGTAACCGTCGATATGTAACGGGAATCGGGAGCCGCACCTGTAAATTTTTTGTAATTACTAGAAAATCTCTTAAAAGTTACTGATATTCATTGTTTTGCTCTAATTTATTACTTTTTAATTATTTTTAGGCATTTTGTTAACTCCAATGAAAAAAATCATTTATTGTATAGGACTTTGTATTGGTTTTATATTAAAATAAGAAGAAAGTACAATCTATTATGACTGACTATGACAAATATAATTATAAATGCAACTATAAATAGCAAATATAAAAAAATAAAATAAAACATAGGTAAAGAATACACTATAAGTGAATATTAATTGTTAACTAATGGACTTAAAGTCGAATAAACACATAATTTAGCAAAATTAACAAAAAATATAAATGTGATTAATCATATTACAATACTGGAGTTTTCTACCACAAAAAAAAAAACTCAAGATACCTTTATATGATTTTTAGAGCAAAAATATTAATACAAAAACAAAGTAGCAAATGAATAATTTTTACAATTAGAATTTTTTTTTTGGTAGAAGTAGCCTAGGCCCTAGTGATAAGATTCATTAATTTTTAAGCAACATCTACTAATCTAATAAGATAAAATTTTACTTTTAAGTTTGTGGCTATAAATAATTAGATATAATTCTAGGAATTACTAAACACTTTGACTATATCCATAATTCCAAATCTCGTATTTTATAAATTTAAATCACTAGATCTATGGCAAAAAATGAGTTTTTTAGCCCTTAGAATAGAGAAAAATGTACCATTATTGTTATGTATCGATTGATACCGTTACACATCGGTCTGTAACGGCCATTACATAACAGTATCGGCCGTTACGCTTGTGACTTTTTTATATACTGATATATCGGTGTGTAACGGTATCAGAGGGTTCAAAATAGGTTACGTAACGGCCAATATTTAATATTATGGTATATATTGAAAAAAAAATGATTTTGCTGATGATGCAGTGCAGTATAGTCACTAAATGGTGAGATTTTTATCATTTTTGTTTGATTCTGGTAAGATGGGAGGGGAGGTTGGGGAAAGAAATTTATTTATTCATGTAATTTTTTTTTTTTTTTTTGGGGGGGGGGGGTGTTGGGGAAAGAAATTTCAGTGGAGAGGTACTTGGTTCTTCTTTTGGAAAATATAAACTTATAATTTTTTAACTGCTTAAAGGGTAATATGGCATAGAACTCTGGTAATGTTAAATGGATAAAAATTTTGTGCACTTGATGCTTTATATATTGAAAACATGGGTAAGTGCCCCACCTGCCTTCTAGGTGTAGCCTACAGCCTTGATTTCATGTAGTAGAATAGCTAACTGGTTTCCTTTTTCATCTTGCAGACACGCAACACCAGTTCAATGCACGAGAAAGTGATTGGGGTTTTACTTCATTCATGCCTCTTAGTGAACTGTATGACCCTGGTAGAGGTTACCTTGTGAATGATACATGCATTGTTGAAGCTGATGTTGCTGTCCGTAGAGTTTTAGATTACTGGTCACATGACTCAAAAAAGGAGACTGGCTATGTTGGACTTAAGAACCAAGGGGCTACTTGTTACATGAATTCTCTCCTCCAGACACTGTACCATATTCCCTATTTTAGAAAGGTTACCAAAGTCTCTCAACTTGTCTTGTCTTGTTGATATTAATTTATAATGAAATCCCTTATCTGGAAATGTTTATATCAGGCTGTGTATCATATGCCGACAACTGAGAATGATATGCCATCATGGAGCATCCCTCTGGCTTTGCAGAGTTTATTCTATAAGCTTCAATACAGTGACACTAGTGTAGCAACAAAAGAGTTGACAAAGTCTTTTGGTTGGGACACATACGATTCTTTCATGCAGCATGATGTGCAGGAACTTAATAGGGTTCTTTGTGAAAAGCTTGAAGATAAAATGAAGGTATAGTGGTTTAATACACCATATCCAAAGCTTTATTTTTATATCCAAGGTTTGATGGTCACCTAATACTTGAAAGTGATTTTACTGGTGCAGGGAACTGTTGTTGAGGGTACAATACAGCAGTTATTTGAAGGGCACCATATGAACTATATTGAATGCATCAATGTGGACTACAAATCAACAAGAAAGGAATCATTTTATGGTACTTGTTTTAGTTTACAGTCCCAGAGCTGTATTACTTGTGATGGATTTTGTGGGCTGTACTCACTCATGTATTTTTTAATGTAGATCTTCAGCTTGATGTCAAAGGCTGTAGGGATGTTTATGCATCTTTTGACAAGTACGTTGAGGTGGAACGTCTTGAGGGTGATAATAAGTATCATGCTGAACAACATGGATTACAGGTTGGATTTCTTTTGAACCTGGTGACTTGAGTTGTCAACTTTAGATTATTTCCAATAGAACTACCTAAATCAATCTATCTGTAGGGTGTTCTGCACAAGGTTTTACATGCTTGATTAAGTTATAATAAGATTTCTATTACAATTGGGCAATTCATTGTATCACTATCATTGCTAAGTAGTTTTTACTGTATCTCTATTATATTTTTGGGGACTAGATTGCTAGACACAATGGTGAATGTCTGCCTCTAAAAGAAATGCTGTAAAATTGACCTTTTCAGGATGCTAGGAAGGGTGTTCTGTTCATTGATTTTCCCCCTGTTCTTCAACTTCAGTTGAAACGGTTTGAATATGATTTTATGCGGGACACGATGGTAAAGGTTAGTAGTTGAATAATTAGTTGTTTGGCTTCATGATATATGTTAATCATTATTGCATATGTTATGCATTGCTTGCTCAATTTGATGAGCATTAGTGTTGTTTGGGATATATGCAAGTTAGAATCTAGCCTAGAACATATGCCATGGGAAAAAAATGTATTCGTATCTTGAGTTCTACTGTTTGCATTTTTACTGTTCATTTTTTTTTCTTATGCAAAATTGTAACCTGGCCATATTTAATAAATATAACAAGATGATGGATTTTTGCACAACCCTAACTTTCACTTTTGATACTATAAAAGACGGTTGGATACCTCCATTGAAGGTGCTTCATCTGTGAAGTTCTGTGTAGTTTTAGTTGTAACTTTTTTCTTTATTTATTTATAATTATTTCATGTTATGTACAAGTTATGGAGGACTACCAATCTGTTTAGTCTGCGCATATTTCTCTTAGCTGATGTATTTTACATGTTGATTGTTGTACAAAATGCGATCACTGTTTAATTGACTGTAATGCTACTTGGGAGGTGCAATGCTTTTTTTTTTTTGCTTTCATTCTTTGTCCCCAATTCCTTGGGAGCTTTGCTGATACATGTCCACGTATAACAAAATTTGCTGTTTCCTTTTGGTTTGTTACCTAACCTGAAAGTTCATAGATAATAGGGATATAATTAGTTGAGAGAATCTAGAATTGATAGTGCGAGTTTGCTTCTGAAAATTATTCTTTCAAGCTGTGAAAAATTTAGATATTCTGTTTTTGAGAGAATCTAAAATTGATAGTGTGAGTTTTTTTCTGGAAATTATTCTTTCAAGCTGTGAAAAATTCAGATATTCTGTTTTTGATGTTAGTACTTTGTTAATTTATGTCAGAAACTGTAATCAGAATTAATAGTGGTAGTGAACTAATGATTCAAGTTGTATTTTTTACATGCCACACTTTATCCTTTACTTTGAATGTGGGACCTAGGCTTAAAGGGACTTATGCCTCAAGTGCATCTCTCTTTCTCCCTCTCTCTCTCTCTCTCTCTCTCTCTCGTGAGATGTGTTTTTAAAAGAATTATGGAGAGTGAATGTTACTTGAGGGATGCATTTTTTCGGTACCATCTGAAAGTCATGTAGATGTACTTTTAATCTCACTTGTTAGCTTCTCTGATTTGCCAAGATGTTACTTTTGCCTCTTATCTTACAATTGTACGAGGGGTTTACGTATCTTAGAAGTTTAGAAGCTCTTTCCAATATGATCAAGTTCTAAATCCATTTAAAAACTGTCTAAAAAGTTAATTTTAAGGAAAAGTTCTTTAAACATGGGTCCCACGAAGGCACAACTTCGTACTTCATTGGTTCATTTTGGAGTTCTCCCCATTGTCAATCAGAAGTATTTGGATTCTCACTAAAGTTGTCAAAACGTGTATCGGAAGCCGTATCATTTTTTAAAAAATGCGTATTGTATTGAGTATCATAAGATACATGTTTTTTTTTTAAATACATTTATAAATATATATATATATATTATATTCTCTAACATATATATACACACACACCATATATATAATGTTTAAAATGATATAAATAATATTTTAATTCATTTGTCATAAAAATTAGATATAAAAATTATTATTATTTATCCAACAATTAAAATTCAAAGTAGTATCAAGCATAGTTGTCTTGTTTTTCAAATATATTTTATCACGTTATATATAAACAATGTATAAAATGATAAAAATAATATTTGAACTCACTTATAAAAAAAAAGGCTCAACTTAAATTTCATACAATACAAGATTCAAGATTTATAAATATTACGAGTTTCAAAGCAAAATTTAGTAATCCAATTTTTCAACAAAGTTCATTAATGTCAAAATTTGAAGATAAGATCTAAAATTATTCATTTTTATAATCTATCCTATTTTCATCTTAATATCCAATTTCAATGCCATCGATATCATTGTCGTCGTCGTCAAATGCCAATAAATTCTCACTTCTTTTTTATTATTCAACTTCTTGTATGTGCTCACTTTTCATGCTCGTCTTCTTAAAATACTTACTTTCATTCTTTCTTGTTTGTGGAAAGATCTCTAGGCATTACAAAGAAGCAATATAAAACCAAACAAAGCAAAAAGTGTACATAACAAAATGACAAAAAACAGTTCAAAACTATGTCGTTTAGCCTAATTGCATGTGTTGCATGTATCGAAACATATCGTAAGATATGTAGAGCGTATTGTAAGATACGATGCAAAAAGATACAACTATAAGATACGTATCGATTTATGTTCATATCGTAACGTATCGTAAGATACTAACAACTATGGTTCTCACTCCAATTTCCAATCTCCCCCCCCCCTCTCTCTCTCTCTCTCTCTCTCTCTCTCTCTCTCGCATGTATGGTCAAGAAATTGTATTCAAGGAATATGAAGGAAACTTATTACAACAGGCTACTTGCAAGGGTACTTTTCTCTTTGAAATTCACTACTGAAGATGTAGCACAGTTACCTTAAGTGATGTCTCTTACCACTCCCAAAGGGTGTGGTAACGGATCTAAGTCTTGGTTGGGACATGGTTATGTCTATTGCAATTATCCAAAAATAAATAAATAATAAAAAGTAGTGGTTTATCTACTTGATTATTTAATCCATTATTCATTCTACATCTTGAGCCACGTGGATTGGATTGGATGAAACTAGATATACCTGCCATTCATAAAATAGGTTGTTCATGTAGCTGTCTACATCTTGCTTCCTGCCAAAAGCCAAAAATGTATTTTGTAAGATAAAGTTAATACAAAGTGTTATAAGACCAGCTTAGCTTGAGTGGTATTTCCTGCTACTTCCAAAGGGGAAGGGTGTAGGGTTCAACTCCTGGTTGGGAAACTGGCATGTGTGTTGCATGAATGAAAAAGAATGTACAGTGTATAATATATTTATTTTTTCTAATTTGAAATAAATTTTTTTCTTGATGACATATATATATATATATTGTGTGTTAGAATGCTAAGCTCTTAACTCTCTTTCTCTAGCTCTCAAATCTTTTTCTTTTTTTGGGGAGTGGGGAGGATAAGTAAAGCAATGACTAACACTTTGTTTCAATAAGCAGGAGGAAAATGAGAGGAGAGAATAATAAATAATGTGGGAAAGGAGAGCAGATCAGAGGATAATGAAACCCCCCCTTCATATTTTGATAACTAATGAGGGAAAGGAAAGGAGATGATACTATAATTCTCTCATCTTGTTTTGGAAAGATGGATGAGAGAAAGGAAATAAGTGAAATGTTTTATTATGTGAGTGTAAAAGGTAAAATAGGAATTTACTTAATTTAAAAAAGGGATAAAAGGGTAATTACAAAAGTCTCTTATCCTTTTCTTCCATCTCTTCCTACTTTTGAAAGGAGATAAAATGTGCTTTTAATCCCATCTCACTTACTCTCATTTTCTTTCCTTCTTTATTTTTAAACAAACATAAAATAATGTCTTCTTCGTTCTCCATCTCTTCTCTTTCTTTCTAAAATTCTTCAATCCAAAACGGATTGTAATAGTAAGGTGCCAAAGGGATGCAATCCAAGTGCATGTAAAATATACAAACGGACACAAAGGCAAGCCTACTAAGAGCATGTTGCTCCCTGAGAAATCTACAAAAGAAGCGAAGGAAAAGGAATCCTTCCCTGAACCTCCTAGTAGGGGTTGGATGTTTTATGCTTGGAAGAGACCTTCACGTAATATCTTTGCAAAACCCATACCGCCATTAGTTATTATACAAGAAATGTAATATCGACGGTTACAGTTGAATAAATTTTTTTTTTGCTGATCCCAAAAAACAAGTTTATACCCCCCCCCCCAAAAAAAAAAAAAAAAAACCCAAAAAAAGAAAAGAAAAGAAAACCCTTTCAAGTGTAATTCATTTTACTTTTCCTTAAACTGTTTCCTTTTTTCTTTGATAGTAAATAATTCTTTTTTGTTTTTGTACCACTTAGTTTATTGATTCCTTTTGCCAGTGATGCTTTTGGTATTATCCCAAGCTCTACTTTGACCTATTTTTACCAATTTCCACTGTAGGTTTTCTCAGTTTTTTTTTTATCGGTAAATAGTAATTGTATTATATAATAAGGGCACCCGAGAAGGGCAACCCATTTATGAAGGATATTTGTGCTCACTTTTTTGTATCATATTTGTAATTTTCTGTGTCATGACGCTTATTACTGATTTTAGTTTTTTGACTTGTCAAACAGATAAATGACCGCTACGAGTTCCCTTTACAACTTGATCTTGATAGAGAGAATGGGAAATATTTATCACCTGAGGCAGATAGGAGTGTCCGCAACTTGTATACTCTTCACAGGTATTTGCCGTTACTAGAATTTGTTTATAATACTATTATTTATTTAAAAACATTATGAAAAAATTATCTTTCTATTGCTTGTTTAACACTGCACGACTACACTGATTTGTTTGGTGAAACATGTTTATGTGGCTAAATTTATTTGGAGGTTTGACTTGTTTAGGCAAATTACTAGCTTTACTGTCTAATTCTTTTTGTCCATATTTTTATAATCAACAAAGACTTGAACAAATGGCATGCTGTGAGCCTGTGCAGTAGCCGAATATGAATTTTTTTTTAATCTTTTTCTTTAAATAACAAAATAGATGCCTTTTTTAAGTTATCATGAAAGATGGAAAAATGGATTATTGATTTAAGTTTTGTGTTTTTTGGTTTGCTTCCAAGTCCCAGCACTCCTTTCCATAGAAAACCTCTAATTTCTCAAAATTTCTTCCCTTGTGGGATGCAACTTTGTTTTTAGGGGAAATAGGTTGGATATACAGCATCAGTTGTGCATATACTTCAATAGTGATTCAGATATGATTTTCTGCAAAATGTTTTTGAAATGTGTTTCAGAATTTTGCAATTGGTTTTTTAAAAATTGTGAAAATGCGTTGGGATATAATTGTAAATATTTTTTATTTTTTGTAGGAATATTTTTTATTTTTAAAGAAATATTAAATAGGGATTTTAATTTAAGAATTAATTGATAGAAGGTCCTTCAAAATAAATCATTTTAGGCTAAGATCCAAGTGTAAACATCGTAACTCCAAAAGTTCCTCAATTTTTAAATTTATCATCTCTGGTCTAAAAGTGAAGAGATGGCATAATCATTCTATTATTAATGACAAATTTTCCCTCTACACCATAATTCCTCTGGTTCCATCGTCTATCCTCTCTCCCATCTCTCTACACACTTTGAACCTAGGCCTTTTTCATCGTTGTTCAACGAAACTGTGCGCAGCGAGGCCATGGCCACCAACGACCCCTTTTGCTCCTCCCTATCAACCACCGACCGCCCTTGCTCCTCACCAGAGCCAGAAAATCACTGGCTTGGTCCATGACTCTATTGAGTTAGATACGTGTAATGTGGGGGTTGTAGGTGACAATGGAACTGGAATTTGCTACTCATTTATCAGAATCACTGATGTGCCCTTTTTCAATAGTGGGAGGCATGGATTTAAATTGAGGTCGCGGGATACGAATCGGTCGCGGTCGTGATATAACGGTATCGGGAGTATCGGGTCATTCGTAACGGGAATTAGAAATCTCAACCGTGAATTTTTTTCAAACACTAGCAAATCTCATAAAAGTCAATGATACACATATCTTGATTACAATCATCACGTTTTAATCTTTTTTACTATTAATTTTTAATTTTCTAACGCCTAAAAAGATTTTTTTATATAAATAATATTTAAGAAGATATTTTATTAATTTATATGGATATTTTAAATTTAAACTAATAAGAAATATCATTTAATTTGAGTGGCATTACAAAAAATAATATAAATAATAACAAAAAATAATTATAAGTATGAAAATCAATTTAGTTGATTAGTTATGAAATAAAAAAAAATTAAAAATTTTGAGGTCAAGAGGCCTTTTCGAGTTCGTATTGACTCGAATGTTTTGGTAATCCATTTCAATTTTTTTTGGATTATTTTGTTAAGTATCTCTATTATATATAAATGTTATAAAAATAGAAATCATAAGAATTATGTAAAAAAAAAATTAAAAAAAACGAAAATAAAAAAATAAAAAAAAAAAACATAAAATAGATGTAACAGTCTCGTAATGGTCCTGTAACACCCATAACAGCTGATACATAACAGTATCGGCTGATATGACTATGAATTTTAGTAACACCGATATATAGGTCAGTATCGGTATCGGAGGGTCAAAAAATTGATACGTAACAGCCGTTATTTAACACCATGGTGGGAGGTCTACCAACTGAATCCAGAAATTGATGGTGGGACTAGAAGTAGCTTTTTATTCGTGAAGGAAGTTGATTGGATGGTTAAACATTGGGGTGATTCTCTAAACCTCTTTACCCACCTACCGAAAGCATCGCCCCTACTTGTGGTTTTTCTGGCAACGCTACCTCACTAGATGGCTGGGAATGGGCTGGGAACATGGATATCAGGTGCTCAACTATTGAGACTTTACTTTAGAGAATAGATTTTTTAATTGTTTACAAACCTTAATATATATTAGGTTCTCAACTATTGAGTTACTTTTGGGAATAGATTTTTTAATTGTTTACAAACCATAATTCTCTGCCTCTGGATTTTTAATTGTTCTAATTAAGTGCATTGAATTGAATTCAATAGAATTGATTTTTGGTAAAGGCATAGTTTGAAGTGATTTCAGATTATGTTTTTGAGTTTGTGGTGCTTGAATTTCCCAAGAATGAGAGTTTTGTAGGTTTTCATGGGTCACCCATGAATCAATAGTTGAATTTTCTATTCAGTTTGCTTTTCCTAAAGGTATTGTTTATATATGGTGGAATTGTTGGTTGTTGAATTAAATGTGTATAAAAGAAAGGAAAGTAGTGATAACAAACCACATTATTTGATGTCTCTATACGAAAAGAAATGTATTGTATCCATATGATCTTGTGCACATTAGAAAACATGACATTAAATGGATTCACATAAAAAAGCCACCATAATATATAGCAAATGGTTTGCCCGTTTGGGGGATTGGAGCAACAGTTTGTGAAATTAAAATTAAGCATATTATGAAAACAAAATACTAGCTAATCGGTATTAACATATTTAAATATTACTATTATTTTTATTATTAATTTTCAAGAAGATTATAATTAAGGATCACGAACTTGCATTTAGTTAAATATATAAGTATGTGTGTATGTGCATACACACGCTATCTTGATAGAGAAAAAAACAAAATATGTTTGTTAGGATTTTTAAGAAATTTTCACAATATATATATATATATATATATTATTTTTTGGACAGAGAATTTTCTTTTTTGTTATATTTTTTTAAAGTGTGTGTTCTTTTTTCTATCTATTTTTTTTTTGTTTTATCAATGTTGAAGTATTACCACTTTCCTAATGAACAAAAGTCGATTGATGCATTGTTAAAAGCATGTATAATACTTTTTTTATTTAAGAAATTTCTCAAATTTTTCTGTCTGGAGACAGAATTTTGACGAAAATTCTCTGTTGAAAAAATATGAGTTTTTTGACTGAATTTTTAATTTATTTTTTTGTTTTATCAATGTTACAGTATTACCACTTTCCTAAGGAATAAAAGTTATTTGATGCATTGTTAAAATCATGTGTAATATTTTTTTTGTTAAAGGAATTTCTCAAATGTCTCAGTCTCAGGATAGAGACATTTCTCTGTCTATGTTCAAAGGACAGAGAATTTTTGTAAAAAATTCTCTGTCGAAAAAAGGTGATTTTTTTTATAATTTTTTATGCAATATGGATCTTGTTTGATAGATCTCGATTTTTAGAGTTCAAATATATAGTTTTTATGAAAAACGGACTTAAATATTGCAAGTTATTTAATTTTGAAATTTAGATTAAAGTTAGGTGATGATCTGGCAGGGAGCGCGTCAGGCTCTGGTTAGAGTTCCATCATTTTTGAATTTTTACACTAGGGGTATTTTTGTCAACAAAAATTTTAGGGACTTTTTGGGTTAAGAGATTCAGGGTTGGATCTTGTGCTAATTAAGCACTTTGTGAGGGACCTATTATCCAATCCTCCTTAATTTTATAAGGTCTTTTATATATATTTTCTTAAATTGATAACAAAATTCAAGTTTAATGAATAAATTGATTCTGATTTGACACCATTAACGAAATCTGAACCATTGATTAAACTATATATAAATTAATAATTTAAGGCTTCAACCAAAACAACCCTAACCAACACCTTGGTCAGCAGCCACTACCACCATCAACAACTTCAACCATCGTTGCATCGCCTAGCTACAAGTCCCCCTTAATCTCTCTCTCTCTTGCTCATTTAAAACCCCACTTCATCTTACTTCTCACTCTAAATCACCATTGTCCAGCCGTGCTCCACGGCCATTGTCAAGGATCACAACCATCTCAAAACGCCACCACCACCACTGTCACATAGACGTTGAGGACCCTCGTTGACCTCCTTCACCTTTGTCGTTGGCCCAACTGTGCTCCACGACCATCGTCGCCGATCACAACCATCTCATAATGCCACCACCTCCGTTGTCGGCACCACGTGTGGTGTCCATCGCCGCCACCACCCTATGCTCCATGGCCAAGACACCTACACTATTTGGGCATTGCAAAACCCTACCAATGTAAGATATATGTATTGGAGAGAGAGAGATATATTATTGCCAGTGTGAGTCATATTTTTGATATGGCGGTGATATGTTTTGAAAACCGTGTGAAGTTTTTGAGAGAAGTGTTTTGAATTCGGTCAAGGATGGGTCCCACAAACAAACAAGTTTTTAGTTTTTTGGGTTAAAAAAATTTATTTTGGATATGTATCCAAACACAGCCTAAGGTGTGAATGTCAACATGCCACTCATCTAACAGTCCCTTTTTTTCTCCCTTAGGTGTGAATAGGGATTTAATATGTTCATTTATGTTATAACTTACAAGTATAATTACATATCTATAATATTTCAATATTTAGATAAATGGTTCACATACTATACCACGTCAGTAACCATTATCCTTGAAAATTTTCCTGGTTATTCACTTAGTTTTTTTCTTTTTTAGTTTTCTCTTGGAAAGGTCTCTCTTTGTTATGCTATGATTTTTTATTATTAAATTATTATTATTTTTGATAGGTAAAAAGTAATATTAATACAAAACACCTGAGAAAGGCGCAATAATTACAAAAAGGGTAGATTACAATAAGGAGCTTAAACCCCCCAAATATTATGTTATATCTCCAAAAAAATAGATTTCACACTATAGTAAATTCCCCAAGGGTAGATTCCCATATCTTCTTAACTTGGTGGTGGATAGGGATGCTGATGTGGCAGATTATGTGACCTTTACTGTGGTGGTGTGGGATCTGAGATTTCTCAGTGCTTTCCAGGACTGGGAATTGGAGGCAGTAGTTTTGTTGCTTGAGTTGTTGCACGGGTTTGTTGGTAATAGGGAAGTTGAAGATCTGATTAGGTGGAAGGGATACCACGATGGGAGGTTTACTGTTTGATCATATTACAAGATGCTGATGAGGGGAGGACTAAATTTCCTTGAAAAGTGGAATGGCATACTAAGGTTCTCTTGAAGGTGGCTTTCTTTGTTTTGGAGGTGACAAGGGAAGCTATTTTGGTGATTGATAATCTAAGGAAAAGGTGACGGATCATTACAGAGTGGTGCTGCATGTGAAAAAAGGGCGGGGGAGTGTTAATTACCTGTTTCTTCACTGTAACTTCGTTAGGGAGACTGGTGCCTCCTTTTTTTTTTTCTCTCTCTTTTTGGAGTGAGTTGGGTTATGCCAGCGTTGGTGTGGGACCTCTTGGCTACTTGGGGAGGGTCTAATGTTCGCCACACTATTGGGAGGGTTTGGGAATTGGCCCCTTGTCGTATGTGGATCATTTGGAGGAAGTGGAACAAAAGATACTTTTAAGGGATAGAATTTACCCCTCAAAGGTTATATTTTTAATTTTGATTAAGTAGTTGTTGTTGTTGTTGTTATTATTATTTTTATTTGATAAGTAATTGATTAAGTTGTTATTATTATTACTATTTTTCTGGTTGAATTAGGCTTATTATATTTCTATTGATTCTTTTGTTGAGGTTTTGGGTGATTTGTAAGAATCATATTGACGGGTGGTTTTTGTATACCTTCCGTTTACCGGGGGTTGCACCCATTATTGGCGCCCTTCTAATGTAACCATTACCCCCCCCCCCCCCCCAAAAAAAAAAAAAAAGGGGGGGGGGGGAGAAGATGAAAACCTTGTTTATTATTTTTCTTTGTTGCCTATCGACACCTCATTGATGCCTTTTGTAATGAAATCATTACAATGCTTTGTTGTTTGTTTGCAGTGTTTTGGTTCACAGTGGTGGGGTGCATGGTGGACATTATTATGCTTATATCAGGCCGACCCTTTCTGATCAGTGGTATGCATTTTGTTTATGGCAGCACTCAGCATATATATATATATTAAAAATAAATATTTCTTTTTCGAATAGTAATTTCCGAGGACGGGCCTTGGTACAACGGTAAGTTGCTCCATTGTGACTTGGAGGTCACAGGTTCAAGTCATGGAAGCAGCCTCTCTGCTTCGCGGTAAGGCTGCGTATATCTGAAACTTGTGAACATCCACCACAAACTCAACTCAAAACCCCACAGTAGCGAGAGCCTCGTGCACTGGGCTAGCTCTCTTTGTATTTTAATTTCCCTGTCACAAATGTTTATTCTATCTTCTATGTTTATTATTGTTCTGCAAAGCTTTTGAATTCAAGTGAAAATTGATAAGGCCACAAATCCTTATTGTGTTTGGGAAGCTTTGCCAATGTAGCCACATTATTTTCTGCTATTCTTTTCCTTTTCTCTTAAGTTGTTGGTGAGATTGTACACAATTTTTCGTGATTTTTTTTTATTGCATTTGTACTTGAGTAGCTTTTACTTCATTCTGAGATTTGCTCTCACTTCAGGTTTGTGGGATGTCATCTTTTTTCCTCGTGTTCTTTCTGTTAATTATCAACATTCACTCGAAGTTAGTTGCTTTTAGGTTCAAATTTGATGATGAACGGGTAACAAAAGAAGATATGAAGAGGGCAATGGAGGAGCAATATGGTGGTGAGGAAGAGGTAAATATTTTACAAGTTTTTTGTGAATGTTCTCTGTTTAATGTTACCTAAATTACTTCATTTTAGTTATTGCCTTTACTGTTCAATGTCTATATGCAACAGTTACCACAGACAAACCCTGGGTTCAACAACTCTCCATTTAAATTTACAAAATATTCAAATGCTTACATGCTTGTGTATATACGTGAAAGTGACAAGGAGAAAATAATTTGTAATGTGGATGAAAAGGATATAGCCGAGCACCTTAGGGTAAAGTTTTGATACTCTCTCTTTCATTTGAGTTCTTTATGTTCTCCAAAATAAATTATACTGAAGCTGTGGACATCACATTTCAGATAAGATTGAAGAAAGAACAAGAAGAAAAGGAGCAAAAGCGAAAGGAAAAAGCAGAGGCACATCTTTACACTATTATAAAGGTTACAACTTTCTAATCTCTCTTCCTAAAATTGTTATTTTTTTATCAACTTTGCATCCATGCTCTGCCATTATTCATTAATCCTGATTTTATGCCTTTAGGTTGCTCGTGATGAAGACCTTCTCGAGCAGATTGGAAGAGATATATACTTCGATCTTGTGGATCACGACAAAGTTCGTAGTTTCCGTATACAGAAACAGATGCCTTTTAACCTTTTCAAGGTACTGATTATTATTGTTTTATAATTGAATTTAGATAAGTTTTGATTACTTAAAGCAGCGCTAGTTTATGGTGGATTTAGCTTCATTTGCTGTCTGAATGTATATAATCCAGTTACAATAAGTTAGCTTGGGAAGGTTTATATTTGCATAGAGTAAATATAAAGTTTTATATACACGTTTTTTTCTATTTTATTTTAAAATTTGCATTCATCTGTTGGATAGAAATTTGACTAATCAGCTCATCATGGGGATCATCAATTGATCCTAAGTTGTTGGATAACTCTCTCTCTCTCTCTCTCTCTCTCTCTCTCTCTCTCTCTAGCATGGTTCTTGAGGGCCCCAAATGGCAGCAAAACTTGAACCAGCATGAAGAAACTTTTGTTCTACTTGGGATTTCAAGAGATCTAATAAATATGCAGTCATTTTCAATATTGTACATGAAGTGTTTTCATCGCTAAGCATCATTTTTTTTTCTTTAATTTTTTTGGACACCATTTTTTATTTAATTCTATTATGGTCTTTATTATTGCATAGTCTGTGCAGTCCTTGTAGCAGCATCAGCTTGGATCAAATCACTTTCTTTTTGATAAGAGATGGAATCATACTTCTTATCCCTTCATCCATTGGTCTTCATCAACACGACGAGGCCATCTCAGATGGCCTTGCCTTACCTTCTTCATAATTGAGGCCCATTTAGTGTTCTAAATTTCTTTGTTTCTTGTCTTGTATTACCAGTTATCCATCAGAAAGTCACCATGTTGACCACTCTCATCTTTTTGTACATTCTTTTGGACATTTTAGTGTAGAGTTCCATAAAGCTCTGCTGGCCTTGTAGATGTCTTAGTTTATTGTTTTCCTCATGATATTATACGATCACACAACACCTTGGAAGCCCTTCTCCAGCTCTTGCGTAGCACTTAAATTCTATGATTACTAGTAAGGTTTCCTTTAACTTCCTTTCTATTGGAAACCAATCCAAGTTTATGGAAATGGTCAGTTTTGCATGTCTGGCCATCATATTTTCTCTCTCATTTCTACGTGTAAATTACTCAAGTTGCATTCTATTAACCTCCTTTCGTTTCTTCCTTTTCTCTTTCCCCCCTTTACTTATTTGATTTATCTATTCTTTTAAAGTGTTTCTTGTTATCTTGCATGTTAAGAATTATTCTTTTACTGATTTTTTCAAAGAATTATTCTTTCCATGGATTTTTCAGTGTTATGGTCATGTTTATTTGCATTTTCTCTTGCTCCTTCCCTCCCCCATCATTTTTTTTTGGTTTAATGAAATCTACAGATTGAATAGTGGAGGGAGTCATTTGATGACTTATGAGTTTGGTCACCGTGTATGATGGTGGCTCATTTATTGGATTTGCATTGATATATGCAAACCTTCTCTTTTATCTAGTACTCATTGAGAGGGATGGAGATGCAAAACTTTACACCAATCACCATGTTCTTGTATCATTTAACTGAAATACATTAAGAGGAATGGTGAAAGATGAAATTTGAGAAGATAAACCACAATTTTTTTCCCCCTGTTTCGAGCACATTCCCAATTGAGCTTGCTCTTATTTTGTCATAGTATCAGGGTAAAAGGCAGGTTATGCAAGTTGGCAGAATCAGTGGCCATTATATACTTGCAACTCTTGGTTATGGATTTCTGTGTTTGAGATGATTCGTTCACATATAGTTAATTATTCTTCTCTTATTTAGTAGTTGAATATACATAGGTATAATTTGCAGATGTGCGACTGTCAAATCATGAAATAAAGTTGAAGTAATTATGACGAATCATTGAAATGGTATTTGGCGTAGGAATTAGTAAGCATGAAGGTAACTTTTGGTTGGAGAGCCATGCTATTAAGGGTATATAGTACTACAGTTCATGAGTCACATTACTCAACACTTGTTCTCGAATGCGGTTTAGGTGGGCAATAAGACCACTTCTGTATCAATGTCTTATTTTGCTCTTGGGTGGGACACAAGGATGCACTACAGATGTTTGAAAAATTAGCATTAATTAGAACACATTGAAGTCATATAATTGATAAAGAACACTATTTGGTACAATTAAAATTGTCCAAAATTCCTATATATTGTGGCTATATTATATACTATGGCAATGTAGTCCTTACGTGGCACTCTTCTTATTTTTCCCTAATTCAAAATCTAACGTGGCACTCTTGGTTAACCTATTTTCCATTTTCATCCCTTTTCCTTCATGCTTCTTGAATTAAGAATAAATAAAAAATAATAATTTAATTTTGAAGGACCTTATAATACATGATAAAACACATTTTCTAACTATCCGCCTACATCTCTATATTCTCAAAAAATTCCAACCAAATACCCCCAAGTAATCAAGATAACTTATTTGTTAAGACTTTCTTTATATTTATTAAGAACAAAATTTATTTCTTATTTTTTAATGAATCCTACCTCAAAATCCAATGTGGGACCCTAGGTTTATCAATTTCCTGTTATGATTGATCCCCTAAATTATCCACAAAATAATGATTTATGTGGTTAATATAGATACATACTTTTGATGGTTGGGGGGGGGGGGGGGGTAAAACTAACTTATTGTGTAATTATGTGCGTAATTAGTGAATGGTGAATTTACTATATGTGCATAACTAAGGGGATATGCATATTCATTCACTAAGGGGATGAATTAGGCACCACACATATAACAAAAAAATGAAGATATAAAAGAGAGTTTCTATTTGAAAGTAATAAAAAGAATTTGAATTAAAGAAGGAATATATATATATATATATATATATATTTTTGGATCGGTAAATCACACACACCCACTTTGACCTTAAGGGGACTTGAACCATGAACCTCTCATATGGAGAGATGGAGGAGATACTAACTATGCTAGAGCTTGTTGATAATTAAAGTAGAATTTTATAGAGGATTCCTAAAGAAAAGAGATTAATGTAATCATGGTAACGTTTTAAAAACTTTTTGTTTGAATTAAATTAATTTTTTTATAGTGGATTCTTAAATAAAAGAGATTATTACCATCAACCATTAGCTTGAATGGTATCACCTCCACCTCCCAAGTAGGAGGTTCAGGGTTTAAGTCCTAATTGGGACATGGTGTGTCTTTCCATTATTCTAATCATGTTATTGTTTTAAAAACCATTCATTATTTTACTAAATATTTTTTAATATGTAATCTTTAATTAATAATTTCCTTTTATGGCTTTCAATGATGGCGTAACCTCTAAATTTTGTACAACATAAATCATTATTAAAATTCGAAAAATGAATTGAATTGAAGTTCTAACACTACCATTTATCTTGTATGGTTTATCATGTTTTCATTTAGTCTAAATTATAAAGTTGGGATCTAAGAGACTCTTAATGGGATAGGATGTATGCAAATTATTTTACAACCCTAAAAGAAAAATAATGTCACAATATAAAAAAGAAAATCAAGACTCATTATTTACAGCCCGAAATTATGTTATTGAAAAAATTATTGTGCAACATAAATAAATAATTGTACAAATATTTAGAGCCCTAAAGGAAAAATAATTATACAACATAAATAAATAAATGACGACATTATTAGAAGTTGAAAAAGAAAATGAATTGAATTGAAGTTCTAACACAATTAAAATTTATGATGTATGGTTTATGATGTTTTCGTTTATGGGTAAATTGATGTTGGTTTTGTATTATTTTAATTGTATTAGAGTTTTGATTTACTAGAATTGTATTTTTTTTAAATTCTTTTTGGAATTTCTTAATTAAAAAATATTATTTTTAAAATTAGAATCTAATTCAATTTAGAAATATTTTATTTTAATTTTTAACCTTTTTATAATATCTATGTTTATAATATCAAAGGCGACCGGTCGCTTGCCTAGGTGATAAGGAGAGGCGAGGTTGAGGCATAGCGCCTCAACACACTTCAGGCGGCGCCTTGACTAAGGTGAAAGGCGTTGAGGTGAGAGCCTCATTAAAAACTTATTTTACTTAAATGTGTTCATGTATCTTGTCTTGGCTTGTTTTTGGATTAAAGTTATTTTTGTTTGGACAATATTTAACCAATATAAAAGTAGTAGAAAGGGAAGAAAAAGTTTAGAATAGTCTCTTTGCTTAAAATTTAATTATGTTATGTCATCCTTTAGATTAATTTTTTTAGTATTAAAAGAGAATTATTACATAAGATATTGTTTAACATAGAATGAATGAACCTTTAATGTATAATATATATATTTTTAATTATTTTTATAAATTTGCTCCTTATTTCATTAAGACTAGCGCTTTTTTGTCGCCTTGCTTTTCAAGTAATGTAGGACTTTAGTGCATTGAAGGCACCCTTTCGCCTTTAACTACACTATGCATAACACAAGTTTTTGATAGATAAGTGGCTCTTGAAGTGGGAGTTGAACTTGGGATATTACCCAATCCTCGAATGCTGGTACACATATGTATCATTGAACAACTAGAAAGGAACAAGTACAACTCTATCATCATCATCATTATTATTATTGTTATCATCAGCTTGTCTAGTCTGGTGGTGCACTCATTCACATTGTAAGAATGAAATGATCCCTCGGCTTGATTCGATACCAATATTCCTTACAACTCGCACCAGTAGTGGCACCATGGCCAAAGATTGATTGAAAATGCAAACTAGTCATCCCATGCCGTTAGTGATTCCGACAAAGATTGCACACTGTACCTGACTCAAATGAAACTTCGGCCAAATTACCTTGCATTTTGCATTATTTGTTGACCATAATTCATGAACCCAGTTTGTTAACCAAACTTGGGGATCATAATAGAAAGACCATCTTTTCCTTTCCCATGCCTATGGGTCTTGGCGACATGGCTAACACGGGTGGTTTGTATGCTTGAGGATCTTAAGGAAACCAAGGCTTTTAGGTATAGGAACATTTGGGTGGAAAGTGATTCCAAAATTGTTACTTCTTAGCATCAGGATAGAAAGAAAGGTACTTGGTGATAGTCCTATCTCACAAGTCAAGTTTGTGGTACGGGTCCTCTTTGATTGCGCTATTCTTTTTTATTTATAGATCAGAACAGAAGATGATCTTTGGGCCAGAAAAAGGGGGGAAAGGAAGGGGGAGAAGAATTACGGCAGAATTCATTAAGAGAGACTAATTTATTCCTTGAATTTATTTTATAGAGTTTTTGGGGCAAGGGGAATGAGTGGTTTTCTTTGTTTGTTTGTTTGTTTTTTTAAAAAAAATTGGTTCGTCCTCATTTGTTTTATTTTATTTGAAGGCTGTCTTGAACTCCTCTTGTAATTCTTTCTTTGTTTATTTTTTTAATTATGTAATTTTCTAACTTATGAAAAAAAATTATGTCATTTTCTATTAGAAAAAAGGATAATAATAAGTCTTGATAGAGCCTGGTTTCATGGATGTGCCTTTACAATTATCTTTGCCAACACTTCCCTCTTCTGAGTCATACTTGTACTCAAAATTGTTCATTTACCATGTACAATTAATTACTGATGCTATGTCTATTATGTTCAAAACCTCTATTCCTCTTCCTTTTCTTCCCATCATCATCATTATTATTATTATCTTTTTGTTGTTGTTGTTGTTGTTGTTGTCACTGTTATTGTAATTAAAATTCATTTTGTAGAGAGAGTGCTGCTTGTTGCAGATTGATCTGTTAAGTGTTCATTTGATCCTATTATCGTGGAACATCATGTTACTGAAACTTGTATTTTTCTAATGATCTATAGTACTCTAACTACTAAGTTTATTTCCAGGAGGAAGTTGCCAAAGAATTTGGTATTCCAGTGCAATTTCAACGTTTCTGGCTGTGGGCGAAGCGCCAAAACCATACATACCGTCCAAATCGGCCGCTAATACCTCAGGAGGAAGCTCAATCTGTAATACTTTTTGACTTTTCATCTTTTCATGTCTTGTTTATCCGCCATCATTAATCTGACTATATACGAGTCATAACAGATCCTTATGGTGTAATTCTGAAAAATAGCTTTGAACATGATTCATGGTTGATCTACCTCCATGATTTGTGTCTTTATAGATTTGCTTATCATTAATTATTGGCTGGTCTTTATATGAACTTCTGGGTAAATAATATTAATGCTTAATGTGATTTAATTTGTTGGAATTGGTTCTCATTTATTTCAATCATTCACATCGCGTCTGAAGATCAGAGAAAATCAGAAGGAGAACTAGTGTTTCTTCAATCTCACCAAAGTCTATCATCCATTTTTATTCCTTTTATTCTTTGAGTAAATTACTCTTATGCAACCCGGCAAAGTATCATATGCTACTCACAACTTTTCTGACATGTTGCATTTTACTTTGGGTTGTAAACCAAACTATAAGTTCAGACCAGAATCCATGGATATCAATACTTAATTGGTGATACTTTGTACCAATGGATACTTCAATTCAAACCGTGGTATAAACTGGTTGAAAGTTTCAGGACTCTGTTTCAATTAAAAAAAAGTGAAAAATGTGTCTAATCTAATGTCATAAATATTGAAATAGAATTATAAATTTTAAGGGTTAAATATGAGATGCTAGGATGTAAAATGGGCCAAGACCTGAAGGCCACTTTCTTATGTGATTATCAGATAAGTAGAAATTATAGATACTTTAAAAAGATAAAAATTGACAATCTTGGTTTAAATTAGGAATACAGGGCATGTAATGAGAAGCGTTGGTAGACTTGTTTGGGTGGTAGGTAGAATATATGCTTCTACTTCCACCATGGACAGGTGGCACTATTCTTTAAACTACACATTCTCCTGCTCCTGAGAGAGGCATACCTTAGGTGGGAAAGGAAGTCGAGTTAGACAGCTTTTTTAAATTAATAAGAAACTAGTTCTTTAATTGCAATATCAATATTCCGGTTGTAACTCCTATTCCTAAATCATATCTAAAGGTCTTTCTTTTTGATAAGTTAAAGAATATTTGATATTTGATATTTTGGCCCTAACCTAAAACTTTCATCATTATGGGGAGCCAAAATACCATGGTAACCAAATATTTATTTCATTCAAGTGTTTATCCCTTTTCTTAACTTATTTTAGTTGGCTTCACTAGGATGTGTGTGTGTGTGTGTATCAGTGTATGTCTGTAGATTTACGGGAATCAACAATACGTACATGTATATTCCATTTTTTATTCTTTGTCCTTTTGTTATATTAACTGAATCATTTGATTATTGCCTTTGCTAATTTTATTTTTCAGTCTTTACTCTTTATAATAATTGAACAACAGTGAAACGTGAACATCGTCCCCTGCAATAATACCATTCTAGTATGTTCTTAAAATGTCTAAGATATGTTTTCATAAAAAAACTATTTTCTTCCCTCACATTTGATTATATTCAATGGGGAACAATAACACCCATGTTAATGGAGTGACTGCGATCTACTTAAATTTTATTTCACAAGTAAACCTTCCTGTGGACCTGCCACAGAAATTGTTGAATTTCCACCGAAATTGTTGAATGAGGAACATATGTCTTCCTGTGGACCTTTTAGAAGAAAAACCAAACAGAAATAAAAGTTTATTGATTATGGAGAAGTGAAGAGAGAGGAGAAACTACTAAGTTTGACATTTTTTTTACCTGCTCTCTCAATGGGCCTGAATTTTAAGTTAGAAAGACTTTACTTGTCATTGATTGCTGAATATTCCAAGGGATATATCATTTTAAAATTTAATCTGAATTTACAAGTCTACTCTCAAATACTTGATTCTACAAATCCCTCTCTTAAAACCTTCATTACTATTAATTTATTACTAATTTTTTTTCAGTATTTAGATTCAAATTTTACCAAACAACTCTTGAGATTTTAGAAGGTATTTGGTATCAGAGCCACTAATCTGTCGGAAAACCAATCCGGGATTTTCAGAAAAAAATGAATTTCATCGAAAATACTCTAGCGATACTAACAGTTTGAACATTTGAGATCAAGTCTGGACTTGCTTCTGTTATTTAGTGGCTTAATTTCATGAAGGATTCTCTAGCCTCAGTTATTTTTATTTATTTTGATAAGCTCTCTAGCCTCTACTATAAAGTTTGTTCTTATCATCCAGAAACTTATAAGATCGCTTCTTAAAGACTGTTGTGGACAGATGAAAGGGATTAGGCATTCTAGGATATATTGGACTGGAAAGGAAGAAAATGGTGTTCAATCCATACCAGTGCTCTCATGGATGGTGTCGCTGCTTCCATCTATTGTTATTATATTGGGCTTGTAATTTTGAAAAGATGTGTGTCACACTCATTAAAGCAGTGTTTTCAAAAGCTTTGTCAAGGCTCATCTTGAAACAAGGCGTTCGAAATTCCTTGAAGCTTTTTAAAAAAATAGTGATTGTAGGAAATATATTTTTCAAGCTCGAAGGCATTTAAAAGTGACTCTTTGAACAATTTTTTGCGCATCCAAAGTGCTTTATAGGATTAACTTTGTGACTTCAAAAAAATGAAAATGAAAACAAACCCTTACTTCATTAAAATTGACACAAAAGAATGAGGAAAACTCCAAGATCATTTATTTTCTCTTTTAATAAGCTTTTGTATTGCTTCAATCAAGGGAACCTCTCAACTGAGAGGAATTTATGACCTCGACCACTTTCATAGGTTACGAAACCCTAAACCATAAATGAAAGGGGCTTCTACATAGATGGTCATACTCTCTTATGGTGTCCACTTGATATTGAATCTTTTTCTTCTCCAACAAGAAAAGAGAGAGGGAGGGGAGGGGAGGGAAGGGAAGGGAGAAACTTAGGTAAATGTATCGTACCTTGAATTTTTGGATATAGAAATACTTCCAAAGTAGAGTTTTTAAAATGAAGATTTGTCGAAATATATGGCATCCCTTAGAATTTTGAGATTAGAATGATGGCCCAAATTTCAAAATAGTAGAAATTCTCTCTTCTTTTTTTTGACAAATAATAATGTTTATTTATATTTTCTAATAAAAAATTTTAAGTCCTAGAAAGCTTATACCTCAATGCCATGAAGCTTACGCTTTTCTTTGTAAGGGGTCAAGTGCCTTGCTTTATGCTTCTGCCTTTCAAAACAATGCATGAAAGTAAAGAATGAGTTGTTACACAGAGTCATCCTAGTAAGCTGAAATTTGGTGATGCTGTTGGAGTTGGAGCAACACAAACAATCACAATTGCAATTGCAATACTCAATATTCGTTCAAATGTAATTGCAAATTGAAAAAGTAATTGAATGTTTATTCCTTTTCTTCTTGAGGCTTCTGTGCCTTGCCTGGCAGGTAGTAAGATGCCTCACCTATTGCTTTCACCTTAGGTAGATTGAATGTATTCATGGGTAGTTGCTTGTGCCTTGTTATGTCTGTAGCTTTCCGAAGTCTTTCAGTTTACATTCATGGTGCCGATATACACACTTAATTAATTGAGAAAAAAAAACTTGAGTACTTCACATTAGCGGCTGTGGTTAACTTGATGCCCTGCTTTAACAAGTTGCAGTATGCTTTATGCATAAATTCTACAATGGCGTAGCTTAATTGACTCTGAAGTTCAGTTAGGACAGGTTACTGAGTCAATCTAGTTCTGTTCTTGGAATTTTTTGTACTTAATTTATGGTTGGGCCAGTTTAAATTTTATTTCCTTTTGCTCAGCAATTGAATTCTTGTTTTCTGTAATCCGTAAAGCTATTGTTTTCTGAATATGACATTGAAGCAACTGAACTCAACTCTCCAAGTCTAAATCCCAGCCACTTGGGGTCATACATGGATCCTTCATCTCCAATTGGCTGTTATAAGGCCATATCCTCAATTAAATCCAGGGCAATCATGAATTTTCGTATAGTCTTAACTCATGTTCTTTTTGGCCTTCCTCTCGTCATTTCGGCACCTTCGACTTGGAAATCACTCCTTGTACATTATGTGGTCTATGCTACACATGACACTGAAGTAGCTGAATAGAAATAATTTGTTGCCTTTACAAAGCTAGAAATTACACACCTTGTCAATATTCTTTAACTTTTATTGCACGCACATTGTCTTTGTCATAACATTGTCATATTTAATGTTGACCTAGGAAGCACAAGTTATAGCTTGATTGGGTGGTGGAATTTTCTTCAAGTCAAAATTTGGATGAATTATCTTTGCTCAGTGAAATTTGAACTCAAGTTCTTGGGCATACATTGCATTCTGACTCTAATAATCAACTATTCTCACTGCTTTTTTGTGGTTGTATGAAGTCTGTACAATCCATAGTGCTGAGTCTCTGTTTCTCTATATGGGGTTACATAGCCATCTGGGAATTTGATTTTACAAGTGTTCTAAATCTCTATAAATCAATCCATTTTTTTGTCAAATAAGTTTCCTCGGGAAATGTGAAACTTCACTCTCTGCTAATGATGCTGTCCAAGAATCATTCTTCTGACATTGCATCTATCATTTTGTGTTTGGTAATCTCTTCTTTCTGCTGATATATTGTCATGAGTTTTGTTAAAGCTGTCTGGTCTGATTCCAATGGTACGGCATGTCTTATTAAAAAAAATGGTGTGGCATGTAATACCACTTTAATGCATTGTAGGTTGGGCAGCTAAGAGAAGTATCCAATAAAGCAAGTAATGCAGAGCTAAAGTTATTTTTGGAAGTAGAACTTGGGCAGGTAATCTCTTAATTCAATCATATTTTCCCCTGATTGTTCAAATTTGATTTTGAGCTATTGCATTTTAGGTCATATGGGTCTTCTCAACTCTGATAAACAGATGGATTCTTATGTTCTGTACTTGATTTATATAACCATGCAGGACTTGCGGCCAGTTCCTCCACCTGAGAAGACTAAGGAAGAGATACTTCTCTTCTTCAAACTTTACGAACCTTTGAAAGAGGAACTCCGGTATTTTACTATTTCTTTTTCTTTTCGTGGGTTGGACTTACGTTTGATTACTCAGGTTCTTCTTCTATGTTATCAGGTATGTTGGGCGGCTTTTTGTGAAGGGTATTGGCAAGCCAGTGGAAATTTTGACAAAGCTTAATGAATTGGCTGGGTTTGCTCCTAATGAAGAAATTGAACTCTATGAGGTCAGTGTTCCCTTTCTTTTTCCTTTTTTTTTTTCAATTTTATTATGATATTTTAGCTTGCTCATCTGCTCACATAGTTTGTGATATATATCTAGTAGTTATCTTACCCATCCTCTTTAATATTCAGGAAATAAAATTTGAACCTAATGTCATGTGTGAACACATTGATAAGAAGGTTCCATTTCGTGCTAGCCAGGTAAATATTATCCACGACAGTTGCAGGCTTCCTGCTTTTTCGTTGGTGTCTCTCTATTTCTCGTTTATATTTATCCCACTATTTTGTCCAGTATATGATATTATTGACTGGTTTCGTAGTATGTTCAATTCAATTTTTCGCATGCTCCCTACTTTTTGCAGCTTGAAGATGGGGACATCATTTGCTTTCAGAAATCCCCTCAAGTTGAAAGTAATGAGCAATGTCGTTATCCTGATGTTCCTTCATTTCTGGAATATGTACATAATCGGCAGGTATTTTGTGAACCACCTTAATATGACACTGATATCTTCAAAACTTACTTTTATGCTAGATGATGTAGCAGTCTCAATTTTTGGATATCTGGTATAATGGATAGGTAACGATGTCATTGGGTACCCAACTACCTGATTAAGCATCATTAATCAGTTTGGGGTATCATTAGATGGAAGCAAAGGTTTTTTTTTTTTTTGTTTAGTTATGGTCCTTAATTTAAAGAGCCATTTAGAATTGGAATTACATTACGTACCCAATGAGTAATCGTCAAACCAGAGTGCTTCCTTTCTTCATATATTACTAAATTGGAGACCTTCTCTTTAATAAAAATGAAATATGAGAGGAGAAACAAATTGTCTCCTTCAACTTTGCATACATATTTACTGTCAGACCCTAAGTCATGGTATTAAATAACGGCTGTTACGTTACGTATCGACTTTTAACGTATCGGTTTTTTGACCCTCCGATACCGATACTGGCCGATATATCAATGTTACTAAAATTCACAGTCGTATCGGCCGATACCGTTACGTATCGGCTGTTACGGGACCGTTACGGCCGATATATCTATTTTATGTTTTTTTTTTCCTTTTTTTTTTCTACAGAATTCTTATGATTTTTATTTTTATAATATTTATATACAAGTGAGATACTTAACAAAATAATCTAAAAAAAATCGAAATGGGTTGTAAAAACATTCGGATCAATACAAACTCAAAAATGCCTTTTGGCCTCAAAATTTTTAAATTTTTTTCATTCCATAACTAGTCAACTAAATTGATTTTCATGCTTATAATTAATTTTTGTTATTATTTATATTATTTTTTGTAATGTCACTCAAATTAAATGATATTTCTTATTAGTTTAACTTTAAAATATTCATATAAAATAATAAAATATCTTCTTAAGTATTATTTATAAAAAAAATATTTTTTTAGGTATTAGAAAATTAAAAATTAATAGTAAAAATATTAAAATGTGATAATTGTAATCAAAATATGTGTATAAATAACTTTTAAGAGATTTGCTAGTGTTTGAAAAAAAATTCACAGTTGTAGTTTCCAATTCCCATTACGAATGGCCCGATACTCCCAATACCGTTACACCGCGATCGAGACCGATTCGTATCCTGCGATCGCGATTTAAATCCATATCCTAAGTAAGCTTAGTTGTCATGGATATACTTGGTGGCACCTTGCACCAAGTCATGATCCAAGTCAAGCAAGCAAGGTGGCTGATGACCTTACGCAAAAGATCATGGTTGTTCCTATTAGGTCAAGGAATTGTACTTTAGCATATATATGGGGGAGTTGGTCTCCCGCATTGAGTTGTGTTGCAAGGGATTGTATCTACTCCCGTCGGACCGACAATTGTTCCTAAGACTTATAGGGGGGCTAAGAAGCACGGATATGGACACAGGACGCGGATATAACATGGACATACAGACACGTTATTTCTCGAAAAAGTAGGACACGGACACGTTGAATATATATAAATTTTTTATATTTTTTATATTTTTTATATGACCATATAATAAAAACCTAATGTTATTTCAATTAAATTTGACATAAAAACACACAAATTTAAAAAAAAATAACAAAGTCATTAAATAAAAATTAAAGAACTTCATCATTTAATCATTAACATCCATGATTCAAGTGTCCAGACACGTATTCGGATAGTGTCTGAGAGTGTCGGTGTCCGATACGTGTCCGACACGGACACGTAAGCCAAAATAGAGTGTCCGTGCTTCTTAGGGGCCTTCCCACCACCCCAAGGCATGAGAGCAACATGCGTAGGCAAGCCTTGGCATGGCATGGCTTGCCCAAGTCCTATGGACCTTGCCGTGTTGGCTATTTGGATTGGGGTGGAGCATAGGGTATAGGTCGGTGGCATTATGGTTGGATTCGGTATAACTCAGTGGTTGAATTACATTGGCAACGTGGAAATGACTATGGCAGCTGAAGGTTGACTAAATGAGTGTCATGGCATGTGCAGGACACGACTTGACAGCATGGCATAGGTGCACCCCAACATGCAAGTAGTTGAATGCATGGCATGGGTGCAGCCCACTATGAATGAGGGTGTTCTGCTCTATTCGTGGTTGGATACGTGGACAAGTTGCCTAGCTTTGTGCACATCAGGTATGTGTGTGTGTGTATATATATATATATATATATATATATATATATATAACATATGTGGGTGAATGTGCTGGCACAATAGTTACAAGCAAGTGGCAGGCAATTCTCCTCTATGAAGATAGTGGTCTGCTGTAGTTTCAACTACACCATTTAGGTGGCAGCTTTGGGGGCATGCAGCAAGGCAAGAGCAGTTCTTAGTAACTGCAATGCCTTAGGTGGCGTAGCCAGATGAGTCTAGCAAACCCTTGGGCAGTTGGGGTGTCAACCACCATCTTCTCTGTGTATTTAAACACACCAAGGTCCTACAATAGAAGCAGAGAGCCTTTAGTCGGATTAGGATTCCTTTGTAATCTGATTGATGTTAATATAAAGGTTTCGGAGTGTCTTCCCTGTAAACGTGTACTGTGTTTACTCTGTGTGTGTGTGTTGCTTAACGAATCGAGGGTTGGTTGTAGAGGAAACACCATTATTGGGGTGACATTGCTGCCAAGCAAAAATTAACCCCATGAGAGTTGGTATTAGACCACGGTTTTGATCAAAAACCATGGCTGGCGGTGGTAATGCTGAGTTACGTGAGCGGGTGACAAGGTTGGAGGATTTCGCGGGTGCTCCGCCGGATGATGCAATGCCTCTCTCAGTGCAGTTTGATAGGCTGTCCCAAGAGTTGCAGAATGTCCAGAGAATACAAGAACTCTGACACACCGAAGACGATCATTATCTTGAATCAAACAGCAAGATAAACGTTCTTCTTGGGGATGTAAGTTCTCTGGCCGAAGCTTTGAAGGAGAGAGTTCGTTCTCTTGAAGAGGAGGTGTCTCTCATGAAGCGGGTCTTGCATCAGACAAGTCTAGTGGTGCACGAGAGTTTGCAGAAGGCCAAAGTCCCTAACCCGAAACCTTCTCCGGTGCACGCAGTGCAAAGGAGTTAGAAAATTTTCTGTGGGATATGAGCCATTATTTCAAAGTAGTCCGAACCCCGGATGCAGAGAAGGTCGATCTCACTAGCATGTATCTTGCTAGAGATGCAAAATTGTGTTGGCGCACACAATCTGAGGCCAATTTATGTTCACAGATCACGACCTAGGATTCTTTAGTCCATGAAATGAAGGAGCATTTTTTGCCGAGCAACACGGCTTGGCAAGCAAGTGATGCTCTACGCAAACTCAAACATACGGGTATTGTTCGAGATTATGTTAAGCAATTTTCGTCCCTGATGCTTGACATTAAAAAAATGTCTGAGGAAGATAAACTGTTCAACTTCATGGCTGGACTGCAAGGATGAGCGCAATCAGAATTGCGGTGGCAAGGCGTTAAGCACTTGCTTGCAGCAATGGCGGCTACTGATGCTCTTGTTGATTATTGCCCCACAGTCAAATTCTGCGGAGAAAGATGGCAAGGGTAAATCAAAGGAGCAACAGAAAGGAAAGGGTTTTAACAACAACAAGAAGGACGGAAAATTTACTTCTTTTTCTTCAGCAGAAAAGAGTACAGACAAACCTTCTACATCCAAGAATGGAAAGGGTTGTTTTATCTGCAACGGCCCACACTGTGCCATGAACTGCCCCAAGAAGGAGAAGCTGAGCACTCTTGTTGCAGAAGACTCAACTTTTGATCGTTCAGAGGAACCCACACAAGTCAACCCTCTCCAACTTTTGAATGTAATTCAGAAGGAGGTACTAGCAGCTAGAAAGGGGTTGATGTATGTGCAGGTCCTGTTGAACAATGTTGTTGTCCATGCTATGACCGATACTGGAGCCACTCACAACTTCATTTCTATTCGCGACGTACAGCGGCTCGGTCTTTCTCTAGTTAGTGATTCCAACAAAATCAAAGCCATAAATTCATAAGCGAAACCAGTTGGTGGAATGGCTAAAGATGTTCCCTTGAAAGTTGGCAATTGACGGGGCGAATGTAGCTTTATGGTGGTCCCCTTGGATGATTTACAGGTAATTCATGGGCTAGATTTCTTTACAAAGGCGAAGGTTTCTATTATGCCTCATATGCAAGGTCTTTTTATCATGGACTTGCCAAGTCCTTGTTTTGTTTCTTTAAGCAAAGTCGGGAAGTGAAGTGGGGATGGTGTTAGCACTGCAACTCAAAGATGGACTTAGAAAGGGGCAAATGACTTATCTGGCCATGTTGTTTGAGGAAGAAATAAAGGAAGAACTGTAGATTATACCTGAACCTGTACAGAAATTGCTTGTTGAGTTCAAGGATGTGAAGCCAAATCAGCTTCCTCCCAGATTACTACCGAGAAGGGAGATTGACCACCAGATTGAGCTAATTCTGAGTGCTAAACCCCTTACTCAAGCCCTTTATCGCATGGCTCCCTCTGAGCTTCTGAGTTAAGAAAACAACTCACTGATTTGTTGAAGGCTGGTTTTATCCAGCCCTCTAAAGCGCCATATGGTGCTCCTGTTCTGTTCCAGAAGAAAAAGGATGGTTCTATTAGGTTTTGTGTTGATTACAGAGCTCTCAACAACGTGACAGTCAGAAACAACTATCCAGTCCCTATAGTTGATGAGTTGTTTGACAGACTTGGGAAGGCAGTATACTTCACCAAGATGGATTTGCGGTCTGGGTATTATCAAGTCAGAATTGCGGAGGGGGATGAGTCCAAAACAATCTGTGTTACAAGGTATGGCTCTTATGAGTACTTGGTCATGCCATTTGGCTTAACCAATGCTCCTGCAACTTTCTGTACTGTGATGAACAACGTATATCAGGTAGAAGAACATGTTGATCATTTGAGGTTGACATTGACTAAGTTGAGGGAAGCATAACTATACTTAAAGCCCGAGAAGTGTGAGTTTGGCCAAAAGGAAATCATGTTCCTTGGTCATATTGTTTTTGAAGGTACTGTGTGGATGGACCCAAAGAAAATTACTGCCATTCTTGAATGGCCAGTGCCGACTAAGGTGACAGAACTTCAGTCTTTCTTGGGCTTAGCTAATTACTACAGAAAGTTTGTCAAGAACTATTCAAAGAAGATAGCAGTTTTGATGGGTCTTTTACGAAAGGACAGAACATGGAAGTGGACTCAAGAATGCCAGGAGGCATTCGATCGCTTGAAGGCGTCGGTGACTAGTGACCCTATTTTAAAACTTCCTAATTTTGATTTGCCTTTTGAGGTGCAGACTGATGCTTCTGATTTTGCTATTGGTGGTGTCTTAGTGCAGGAAGGGCATCCAATGGCTTTCGAAAGCAGGAAGCTTCGTGACAATGAAAGTTGGTATTCAGTGCACAAGAAGGAGATGACAGCAGTGGTACTGGCTATTTGGATTGGGGTGAAGCATAGGGCATAGTTCAGTGGCATTATAGCTAGATTCGGTACGACTCCGTGGTTGAATTACATTGGCAATGTAGGAATGACTATGGCAACTAAAGGTTGACTAAATGAGTGTCATGTCATGTGCGGGACACGACTTGACAACATGGCATGTCATGGGTGCACCCCAACATGCAAGTAGTTGAATGCATGGCATGGATGAAGCCCACCATGAACGAGGGTGGTTTGCTCTATTCGTGGCTGTTGAACACGTGGACAAGTTGGCTAGCTTTGTGCACATCGAACATGTGTGTATATATATAACATGTGGGTATATATATATAACATATGTGGGCGAATGTGCTGGCACAACAGTTACAAGCAAGTGGCAGACAATTCTCCTCCATGAAGGTAGTGGTCTGCTGCAGTTTCAACTGCACCATACAAGTGGTAGCTTTGGGGGTGTGCAGCAAGGCAGGAGCAGTTCTTAGTAACTGCAATGCCTTAGGTGGCGCAGCCAGATGAGTCCAGCAAACCCTTGGGTGGTTGGGGGTGTCAACAGCCATCTTTTCTGTGTATTTAAACACGCCAAGGTCCTGCAATGGAAGCAGAGAGCCTTTGGTCGGATTAGGATTCCTTTGTAATCTGATTGATGTCAATATAAAGGTTTGGAAGTATTTTCCCAGTAAACGTGTGTTGTGTTGTGTACTGTGTTTACTGTGTGTGTGTGCTGCTTAACGAATCGAGAGATGGTTATAGAGGCAACACCATCATTGGGGCGACATTGCTGCCAAGCAAAAATTAACCCCGTGACATTTACCATCTTCTCTGTGTATTTAAACACACCAAGGTCCTGCAATGGAAGCAGAGAGCCTTTGGTCGGATTAGGATTCCTTTGTAATCTGATTGATGTCAATATAAAAGTTTAGGAGTGTTTTCCCAGTAAACGTGTGCTGTGTTATGTACTGTGTTTACTCTGTGTGTGTGTGCTGTTAACGAATCGAGGGCTGGTTGTAGAGGCAACACCATCATTGGGTCGACATTGCTGCCAAACAAAAATTAACCTTGTGACATTTACCATCATATCTCGAAATATCTTTGTGATATTTTAATTATATGAAGTGTGTTCACGCACTTGTGTACATCACAAGGAAAATTATATGAAGACTGGTGAGGTTTTCTTTCTTCATATAAACAGAGGTGTTCCTTCTTTGGTCATCTTGTCTAGATAAAAGTTTTCTTAGATGGCTTGGTCATTCAGCATGGGTTTGCCACACTGTTCTTGCTGAATGTGGGGATCCTGACAACTGGAACTCTGACCTCACTGGAGATTGAAAGGCGTTTGATTTCATGATTTATCGATGCGGAGGTTCCCCTCATGTAGGCCTCTTTTCTTCCTTCCTGTTATCTGCAGTTGATGGACATGTTTTGCTTTCTCATTACTCCATACTCAGTGCTGGTCCTCCTCTGTAGACCCCTGTATTGTTGGGAGATCTAGGTTCTTGTTGATCCCTCAGTTCTTATTCACGGTTATATTATTGCTGGTGCGAAGGATATAAGTTGCTTTGCTCCGGAAAGGTCATTGATCAGCTCAAGGGATGTTTAAACACTAGGTCAAATGGTTGAAGCAGGACATCATTAAGTTATTTTTAAGAATATACTAATTATATATACACATAAAATATATGAAAAATAAATTATTATAATTTGTTTATACACTATTTGCATGCACACTTGTATATATTTGCATAAAGTCACACATGAATGGATCATATGAGCTTTTTTTTGTGCATCTCTAATTTGGATGTTTATATGGCTATTCATGTGTGTGTGTGTACACATACACTTAAAATATGTTTAACCATGTGGTTACTTGATTGGTAGACAGTAATTGGAAAAATTAATTTTAAGTGACTTTTAAGATAAATATTACATATTTTTATATTGAGTGATTAATTCAAAGACCACGGTGGGGCTTGGAGTAATAAATAGTTCAGATGGTTGTATGAGACTAAAAGTAGTGTAGAATATATGTTCATTTTTACATATGAATAAAACTTTGCATACAAATTTGCATGTATTTGATGGGTGGTACTTTTTTAGGTTGGGTTAATAAATCTTTGATAGCTATACAGCTTAAAAACTAAGGACTATCATGCAAGCTAATAGTGTGGAGGTTGTGGCTCTCAATTCACACTTGGGTACTAGAAATCTTTGGAGTACTTTTTTTTCCTAAAAAAAGAAAGAAGCAAAATGAACCTGTTCATCTAGGTCATGCAGTTTAAACAAAACCTGCCTGGGCCAGCTAAACAGAACGGTCAGATTACAAACTGACCTGGCTTGGTGTAGGGGTCTTTGGCTTCCTGGTCCAATAAGCTGGGCCAGGACAGGTTCCTCAATGATACTGTTCTTCTGTGCCTTGCATCCTCTGGTTGATGGCTCGTTGCCTTACAACAGAGTGATGGTAATATGTCCCCTTGAAAAGCTTCCTTCTTTGGGCACACAACTCTGTCGGACATAGTTCCCATGGTTGATTAACTGCATGTTTAGATGTCTGGCTTTGATTTACCAACAAGCTCTAGCTTGGCTAGTACCTTCATTCAATGCACACACGGAAGGTTGAGGGTTCAAGTCCCCTTAAAGGGTAAAATGTCTTTGTGTGATTAGCCTGTCAAAAAAAAAAATCGGGCTTTGATTCAGATATGATTAGGTTGATTTGAAGTGGGTTATTATCTTTCCATTTATTGCCATGCACTTTAGTATTTGATCTGTCATGCCAATGTGGTATGACATGAGTTGGATTCTCCTGTTCTTTGTTGTTTTTTTTTTAAAAAACTTGTTGGTTGCATGTAGCAACTGAGACTTGACATATTGTGGAAAAAATGTAGCAGTTGAAACAAGAGGGTAGTTTTTGCAGAACCTTCTTTCTTTGCGTCTATTGGACAATTTGAATGGAAATGAAGCAAGGATTTCTAAAGGGAGAGATGCAGGGCCGGCTCTACCATTAAGCGAGAAAAGCAATCGCTTTAGGCCCCACTTGTAAAGAAGGCCTCAAATTTTGTATAACTTTTGTCTAACTAGAAGTCTGAATCAAAGAAAAGTCTAAGATAGAAAGTTTCATAAATATCCAAGTCGAAGAAAAATAAAATTCTAAATCTAACCAATGATCTTCTACCATAATATTATATACGACCAATTATATCTTATTTCATTTATCTTATTTTCAATTAAAATTAGAATACAAGTCTACCTTCTTAACTATTAGTCTCGAACTTTCTTATATATGTGTGTGTTTTATTTATATATCTATATATATACACACGTAAAGATGGAAGTCTTCTAGCTAAAACAACTGCTGTTTTTTTTTTTTTGTGCTATATCTCTTAAGAAGGTTTTGGAATTCGATAGTTAGTAATAAAAAAAAATAAAGTGTATATATAAAAAAAAAAGGGTTTATATACATTTTCTTCTCTGAGTATCTAGTTTTTTTTTTTTTTTGGTACTCCGATGCCCCTCAAATTTTAGAATTTGTTTTTTATACATGTAAAATTTTAGTCATTTTTAAACTAGCCCATTCCAGATTTTAGACCCAATTCAATCTTTATCAATTATTTTTCTCATTTCTCACCCAAAATTATAACCCACCTCTCAAAATTTTTGCCCAATCTAATCTTTACCCATCATCTCTCTCATTTTTTACCCCATAATTTTGGCCCACTCAAAAAAAATTTCCAAAAATTTTCTAACCCCACCCTAATTTGTTTCCTAGTTCCATCCTTGTTTCTCTATATACACAAACTAATACAAAAGAGTGGATACGTTTCTTCATATGTACAAGATAATCACATTTTTTTATACAGTCACTTTTATTTTTAATTAATGGTCTTTTTTAAGAAAAAATATCACTGTTTTTTTATTAATGGAGTTTGACTTTAATCAAAATAGCACTACTAAATATTACATCAAACAACGTGAAAAAAATATTAATAGTAAAAAATAAAAAAGCCTCATTTAAAGTTGTTGCTATAGGCCTCAAACGGTATTGAGCCAGCCCTGGAGAGGTGCCATCTTTAATCTCATTGAGAAAACCAGGCACATTATTTTTGCTTGGGCTATGGCAATCCCATACTGAGGATTAAAGAGGTTAAGATTATACAAAATAGGGGAGCTATAATATGCAGTTAATCTCTGCAATGATGTTTTGCTAATTTCTGACCCATTTCACTTCTTTGAAATCTTTCCATTTTTCTTTTAATAAATAGTTGTGTAACTGGGATCTTTTTACGGGAAGAACTGTGTTTGATTTTTTTTTTTGCTTTTGTGGCTATAGGTTATTTTTATCTATTAAACTATAGGCTCTGTTTAACCTTGGAGGGGGTCGCACCTCCAAACTCGGGCCATTCCCAGATATCTTTCCAAAGTTGTGTTTGATGGGAACATAATTCTTAAAATTAGAGGTTGTTTTATGTTTAAAACCGTTCAGTTGGTTATGATGAATGATGCTATCCCCTTTTTTTCCTGAGGTGCGCACTTCTCGTTCAATCTCAGATTTGGTGCTCCACGGGCAATTCCTAATTACATTCTGGTTTGCCAGGACGCTTCTCTCTGCGTAAAATCTTTTGTTATTTCATCCATGCTCCAGTTTTCTCCCTTTCTGGCACCTGTTGCATGTTGATTTTTCATCTCTGTCTAGTAGCTAGCCAAAATATCTGCGTAGGTTGTACATCTCATTGCAGAAACCCTCATGGCCAGTTATTGAGTTTGTTGAATCCTTGCACAAAATTCTGTTCATCATCTTCTTTTGCTCACACTTGGTTAGATTCTGTCAATTTTTCCCTTCTTTTTGTCCATCTTACAAGGTATTTAACATGGAACTAATGACTTCAAGTCAGAAAAATATTGGCCCCATGATTGGGATTTTGGAAAAACCATGGAAATTGGCCCACCCCTGATACAGGCTGTTCTGCGGCAGAACTGACGGAAGAATGCAGTCTGAGGACAAACAGAGGCAAACTTGTTCAAATTCTTGGGATTAGTCATGATATGATAAGTCCATTATGTCAATATTTGTTAGAAATGTTATTCATTTTCCCTTATCCATAGTTGAAGCATGAACTTGACCTTCCTTCAAAGGTCTACACTAACAAGCTGGGTCGTTATGATGAAATTGGTAAAAAACCCGTTGGACATTGAGAGTAAGTTTCATTATTCATGTAATACTAACATAAAGAATAAAAAAAAAATTGAAAAGGAAAAGAAGAGCTAACGCTATGTTTGGAACCAAATTCTTTTAAAAATGAGATCTAAAATCAAATCTTTTTTTTTTGGAACAATTGGAATTTGAATTAAAGAAATTCCTTTCTTGTGTTTGAACAAAAAGAAAATTAGGAAAAAAAAAATTTGTATACCGTTATACCCCTCTATTTTAATGAAAGATTGAGAGACTTGAAGAGTGAGGAGATTGAAGTGCATCATTGGTAATTATTTTTATCCTTTTTAAATAAATCCAATTCCCATGAAGTCTGTCCAATTTTGACAGGATTTCAAATGCCTATAATTTTCCTTTCAAATCCTCCAAAATCAAGTCCCGTTTTGATTTCCCCTTATTCCAAACAACTAAACTTTGTTTCCAAATCCAAATCCCATCAAATCCTGTCATTCCAAAGGAGTTGTGGGCTTTGGATAGTTTTAGGTCTTGGGAGTTTGGGTGGTCAATTCTATGTCCAATTTCTGAAATATCTTTATATTATTGTATTGGATGACACAGTAGTACACACTTATCTTGAGGCTAAGTAAATTAGTTGTCAGTGTATACTGCTCAGTGATATGTTCACATTGGATCTACTAATGCACACCATCACGACTCTCTAGATATTTTCTCTTCATTTTTACCTTTTCACTCTAAAATATTTTGGTACAAATCTGACAAGGCTTAAAAATTATCGTGTCCTATTAATGAAACAAATTTCTCTTTTTTCTTACTTTATTTAATTTAATGATTTTGAGTTTTTGATTTCGATACACTAGAAAGAGTGCCAACTTAGGTCTAATCCAGGCTCAGAGTCTGAACCTGCTGGCTTCTACACCTTTTTATTGACAAGAACATGCCAAATTCCTTAGTATTTTGTTCCCGTTGACGTGGATTGGTATATGCACATGATCAAGTGTACATGAGACAACAATTTTTTATTTTATTTTAAAAAAAAAAAAAAATTGATGCAATGTCTTAGAGTTGCTTTGACATCTTGTAAATGAGGTTATGGCTCAAGGTTTAAAATGACTATAATAGGGAGAGGTGTGGAAGAGAGGGAGGAGGAAGTTCATTTTTAGAATTGTGTTAAACTAATTAATGGGTGTTTGAAGTTTATGCGGAACTGTTATTTTATTTATATATTTTGGTGCTAGCTTTGTAATTCAAGGCTTGCTGGTATTATAAACCCTACTGCATAAGCTATTTGCAAATTATTCTCCAATAAACTCACTTCCTCAGCATTTTTTTTTTGAATTAGTTGACTTTGTCAATTTTTAAAAAAAAATATTATTTGATGTTTCATAGGTTGTTCGCTTCCGTTCTTTGGAGAAACCCAAGGAAGATGAGTTCTGTCTTGAGTTGTAAGTTTTTCTAGTACATAAATGTTATTGTAAAGCTATTCTAGCCAGTGCAGGGCCCAATTGATTAAATTGGTTATTTTATTCTATTGTTCTTGCATGTTCATTTCCAGGTCAAAGCTTCACAATTATGATGACGTTGTGGAAAAAGTAGCCTGCCATCTTGGCTTGGATGATTCATCTAAAATCAGGCTTACATCTCATAACTGCTACTCCCAGCAACCTAAACCCCAACCTATCAAATACCGAGGAGCGGAACATCTATCAGACATGCTGATCCACTACAATCAGGTTGTTCAGCTATTAGGCGTTCCTCTGATCAAGGCTTTCCGTTTTGTTTTATATGTTCAGTAACCGTTTTGTTCTGATGGTTGAGTTTTTCTCCCCTGGATAGACTTCGGATATTCTGTATTATGAAGTATTGGATATCCCTCTGCCAGAACTGCAAGGTTTGAAAACTTTGAAAGTTGCTTTCCATCATGCTACCAAGGATGAGGTGGATGCTGTTTTTCTTTAGAAGTCAACCTTTTGTTTCTTATTGAATTTTTTAAGGGGTTCTCATTCAATTATGGTTCATCTGTTTCCAGGTAGTTATCCATACTATTAGATTGCCAAAACAAAGCACCGTAGGAGATGTTATTAATGACCTTAAGACAAAGGTAACCCTTGCTGCATTTTTATGCTTGTGAAGTGGATATCTACTCTTATATACAGGAAATTGTACCCACATTGCTTTATTCAGGAAAATATTTTTTCCCATGTATTTGATAATTGTTATTAGATTTATAAGTTCGCGAATTTGTCTCAATTCTTGCACTGTACTTTCAGTTCATATTCTCAAGTCACAATTTTATTGAGGTATGATTTGAAAAAAAGAAGTCTTTCTTATTCTATGCTTTATTATGGTTCAGGTTGAGTTGTCTCATCCAAATGCTGAACTTAGATTGCTCGAGGTTTTCTATCACAAGATCTACAAGGTATCAATAATATTCAAGTTCTTGTAGTTCCTTTCTCATGCTAAATTGGTGAGACTTCATTGAAATGAATGCAGCTTAATGGATGTTAGTGTAGGTGATGTAGTTCCTTGCTGCATCGATACATTTCATTTTTATTTTTTTTGGATGTGATTTGCATGACAAGAAGCAATCTGATTTGGCAGACGAAGCGGACTTTTTTGAAAAAAAATTCTGTACTGTTTAGAAACTATTAAACTTTTCTTGATTCTGTTTTAGAAATCATGTACTTATTTTAAAGCTCAATCATCGCCAAAATAATTTTCCAGTTTTCAATTTTCTTCTTGAATCTATTCCTAATTCTAAACTTGATTTCAAAAATTGCTATTGTGTTCTCATTGTTGCTAGTTGCTACTCTTACAATTTTTCTCTAAATCATCTTAATATGTTCCCAGATTATTCAAGGTGCTGAATGAACTTTTGAAAAATGTATTAGTTAAAGTTGTAACTTCATATTGATTGCTATCTGTTAAGAATTTCTTGTGAACTATCCCCCAAAGAGAAATAACTAAATCTACCGGCAGAAGTGTACCCGTATGCTTCCTGCATCTTCTTACAATTGGGCTTTGGATAGCTGCAGGCTTTTGCTAAAGCTAATAGATATCATTTGAAGTACGGATCCAAAAATTAAAAAAAATAGATATCATTTGAAGTTCTTTGGGCCTAGCTTACTTCTCCCGCCCTATATTTGCAGATTTTCCCACTCAATGAGAAGATTGAGAACATTAATGATCAATACTGGACATTACGTGCCGAGGAGGTAGGTGTTATTTTTTGTTATTTATCTGGAGTTGAGTTCTTTTGGTTTCCTGTTTCAATGAATTGAATGCCTAAAATTAATGTACATTTTGTAAAGATGCTTCCAAGATTTGATTTGATTGTTCAGATAAATCACAACTGAATTTCATATTAATACTGAACTGGAATATACCAATTCTTCGTTCAGCAGCTTGTGCTGTTAGTTAATATCAAATTTGATTTTACCCTTAACTTTGTTGGGCAGCTTGTTTGGTTGGTGTCTCTGACAGATATCTGTGAATTTGCTGTACTACTTTAAATTTTGCCCAAGGGAACCATAAGATTAACCAGGCGGAGACATGAGAGTATTGCCAAATCTGACAGCCAAACCCTTTAGGATAATAATAAATGATGCTCTGGAAGTGCCTTTTTTTTTTTTGGGTGACTGCATTTTCCCCCTTTTTTGATGGGGTAAGAAGTCCTGATCACACTTCAGTTGGTAATTCTACTTTGTTTCCTTAAAATTTTCCCAATGCCCGATAACACTGGCTGATCAGTAAACCAACATCACTTTGACTCCATTGACCTTAGTGGTATCACCAAACAGTTGACGTCTTGATTGTTTCTGTTGAGTTTACATAATATAATATCACAGGGTTTTTTGTAATGGATCTATACTGAACTTTTTCTTCACAACAGATTCCAGAAGAGGAGAAAAACCTTGGCCCTCATGATCGTTTGATTCATGTTTATCACTTTACGAAAGACACGGCTCAGAACCAGGTGGTATGTATATATTAAAACAAATTCAAGAGGCAGGGGTGTGCATGCATTCTGTCTTGGTGTTATCATGATTTAATCTATCGTATACCCGCGAACTGAGTGAGATTAGTCCTACATTTACATACATTTTATTTGTTTTAACAGCAAGTCCAGAATTTTGGGGAGCCCTTTTTTCTGGTCATCCATGAGGGTGAGACATTAGCTGAAGTTAAAGTGCGCATACAGAAGAAATTGCAGGTTCCAGATGATGAATTTTCAAAGGTATTTTCTTTTGCCTTCCTTAACACTTATTATTTTCTCTCTCAAAATTGCACTGGAACCTTTCAGCATGCCACATTTTCTGATGTTCTATATGTTCATTTTTAATCAGTTTGTATAAAGTTCTCTTATTTGTTTTCATTTTTGTTGCCTCAGTGGAAGTTTGCATTTTTGTCTTTGGGTCGTCCTGAGTACCTTCAGGATTCGGACATTGTGTCCGGTCGTTTTCAGGTGTGCTTTCTCTTTCTCTCTCTCTCAACAAACACACACGCTGCCCATTTAATTTGGTAACTAGCTTCTTTTCCCCCCTTTTTAATTTTTATTTCTCATTTTACTTTGTAGAGAAATGTCTATGGTGCTTGGGAGCAGTACCTTGGATTGGAGCACTCGGACAATGCTCCTAAAAGGTCATATGCTGCCAATCAGGTATAACATTGCATTGAGTTATGTGGTTCATGAAATTTGAGGCAAAATGTATTCAAACTGTGGTTCATGAAATTTGAGGCAAAATGTAGTCAAATTAGCTTTATAAAGCATTTTTTTTGCATTCTTTGCTCTCTTTCTACCTTAGCTTGCCTTGAGGCTTTGGTGACTGAACTGGTGATAATTTCCATAATAATAGTAATTACTAGTGGATCTTTCTTTTTTAGTCATTTGAAACTTTTGGTGACTTGCTGCAATTTTGCAGAACCGACACACATTTGAGAAACCGGTTAGAATCTACAATTAGTAAAAATCAATTGAATATCTGCCAGTGCATTGGCTGAATCTGGTGTCCATTCAATGGCATGGGCTGGTCCATGGAGAAAGGAGAGGCAGCGAAAAGGAAGCTAGGCGTGAGATGGGTAACATGTATTTATTATTTTGGTAGATGTGTAATTCTTTATTACAGGGGTGCCAGAGAGAGCATATGCAATGAATCTTTCATAGCTTGGACCTGCCTCTTTGTTTCTCTTTTTCAAGCGCCCATCATCTGGGGTGAGGTAGTTAGGTGGTATTTTCGTCTTCAACTTTCATTGTAATTTAGGAATACATAAGATTTTGAGGTGGGAAATGTATAGAGAGATATAGGCTGTGTGTTTTAACATTCTTTTTCCTTGTCCAGTTCTCTCTCTCTCTCTCTCTCTCTCTCTCTCTCTCTCTCTGTGTTTTATATTTTTTGGTGCTTTAGAAAATGGGACTTCTGTATAATGTTTGATTTGTTTACTGGTTCTGGGGTTTCATAGATTTGTACAAGAGAAATAACTATTCGGTTGGTTGGCATTTCAGTTGGTCTTTGTCCCTAATCTCAGCTGGTGAAGACATTTTTCTCTTGGTCCAAATTGTTTAAGGTTGCTGGATCAGGTGACACTCTTTTTGCTTTGAAGATTGTGGATTCATTTGCATTCAGTAACTCGTTGAGATCTGTTCAGAATTGAATCAATTCGTCTGCAACCGTATGGCAATCAAATATCGAAGGCCGTTGCCCGGTCTCGGTTCTCCTAGAAGTACACTGCAAAGAGACTGACTTTGACATTATTTGCAAGAAGTGGCTATTCTTAGATTGGATCTTGCAGCTTCACCCTTTGGGGATATAAAATGGAGACACTTTTACACTTGCAAAATCTACAGGAAAAGGAAATCTTAGTGTCTTTTTATCTTATCATATGGGGTTAGTGTAAACCAAGAACAGAAAGGAGGATGTCACGTAAAGCATGAGGTTATCCAATCCGGTCAAGGGGGAGGAGATGTACTGATGTAGGCCTCCAAGCGTGAGTGGTCCAGTGCTTAACGTGGGAGAAATGAGACCAGAGGAAAATCCTCCCCCAACAACACATTTTCTTCATCAATTAGCTTGCACTTCTTTTAAAGTACTCACACCTAATGTGAAACTCCTTCACCCCTCCCCCCCCGGGAAAAAAAAAAAAAAACAATAATAAATAAATAAATAAATGGTAGATATTTTGCCATTGTAACTTTATAAAGATTATTTAGAATAAATTTTAAAAATGATAAAATGCATTATCACAGTGAAAAATAACTATATTCAATTAGTTTTATGTTAATTTAATTGGAATAAGATTTTATTGAGTTGTGTTTTTGGTGAAAAACTTGAATATTGGAGAAGAGAATAGGGTGGCTGCAAAACACTATAAAATCTGAAAGATTTCTTCCTCGTACTCACTGTACGTTCTCTTGTTATGTTCTTAATCACTAGATATCTGCCAACAATAGAAATTTAGGACCCCGTTGGTAACATTGTCATTTTCTGTTTTTGTTTTCATTCTCTTTTATGAAAACGGTAGGAGAAAAAAAATACATTTTGTTTCTCTTTTTTTTAAAGAAAAAAGAAAAGAAAAGAAAAGTACTTACAAATTTTGACTAAAAACTAAATATGAAAAGCCTATTTTCAAAATTTTTGAAAACAAAAATAAGAAACATGTGGAAGATGGGTTTAATGATGTTGGGAACTTCAAGTGTCGTTCATAATAAAAATTCATTTTTATTTAAAATGCAATAGGTGAAGTATAATATAATGGGTAGTATATTTGAAAGAGAAAAGATAATAAATTTGTTGCAGAAGCAACGTTGGAAACTAAGTATTGAGGGAGGACTAAATTTATATTATATTATATTTTTATTACAATCAAACTCACGTTAGATATTTTCACCAATTAAATGGGACCATTAACTTTCTTGAATATGCAATAACTAATTCTCGCGGCAGCATATTTTAGAGTTGCTAGTCATTTTATTGTCAGATATCTGACACTTTTTGTACAAGTTAATACATCTCACCCAAAAAATTTAATATAGATAGATACAAGAGAAAATATGAGAAAACTTAAAAGAGGTCAGCATACAAGACCTTTTCTTTAAATTTGCCTATGAAAAACTTCTAAATGGTGACTGGGCATCCACATCTTCTCCCTATTTTTAGGGTTTATTTACTTTTTAAAATTATATCTCAAATTAAATGATGTGATACTGAGTTTTTTTGACCTTTTAATAAGTTAGTGAGAGAGATGGAACGTATTCGGAGTGTTTCCATTTCTTATGAAATCTCTATTTAAGAGGGGGAGATAGAAAGTGATTTTAAAAACTGCGTTTCTTGAAAAAAAAATTATTTTAAAACTTTTGTTTTACTTGTTGAATATTGAGTCATGTGAATTCGAGTAAGGTGTATGGCATCTATAAGATTTGTGGGAATTATGATAAGAAATTATATATAATTAAAACTCTTATGTTTGATCAACTTAAAAATTATGGTGTGAGTTTTGTAGTTATCCTATTAATTGTGATCATGAAATATAATAAAAATATTGATTAAGTGTAATCAATTCCCATGAGTTTTTAGAGTGATCAAAAAATTCTTTTAACCGATCTATTAATAAAGAGAATCTCTTGTAATGTTTTAAGAGGTGTTTTAAAAAAATTCAACTCTTTTCTTTTTATTGTTGTCGATCAGAAGAGGCAATTGAATTAAAACTCATTTATATTTTTATGTACTTCTTTTATTACTTGTGAGACAAATGGATGAAATAGGGACACAACCCTCCCGAAGGGGAACGGCCTTATGCTTGCGTGTAAGATATGCTGAACAAACACTATTTGAAATCAATTTTCGATTTATATCCAAACTTTTCAATGCGTGGAGATATCCACTCCTTTTTTTTCTCACCACAACTTACGAGAGATGTAGAGAGAGAGAGAGAAAGAGAGAGAGAGAGAGAGAGAGAGAGAGAGGTGATGAAGATGGTACCGGCGTGGCAGAGTTTTGTTTACGAACAACCTTCCTCCTTTATCACGGCCATGGCAGTGATAAACCTATTAGCATTAGCATACTTGGGTATCTCAGAAACCGTAGACAAACACCTTCCCTACTCCAAATTCTGGAACGTGAATTCTCAGATATCTTCAGCTAATCAGATGATCAAATTCTCCAGCAGAACAGCCATGCTTATAGGATACACACCAGCTTTTCTCGTCGCAGTCGCTTCTTTTGTTATCTTCCCAGAGAATCGAATCAGATTTCTCTTGGTTAAGTCAGCTCTAACATTCCATTTCTTCAAGAGACTCTTTGAGGTAACCCACTTCCATCTTACTCCTGTTTATTTCTCTATACATACAATATATATGCTGCAGAAATTATATTAGAATAAGAGTTCAATCGAATGTTTGATCGTGTTGAGAAAATGCGTTTTTGAGTATTATAATTAGTTATTTTTAAGCTAAAATTAAAGTAGGTCTCACATATTAATTTTAGTACATCCACTTGGAAATGTGTTCTCTTCAAGGAGATTAAGATCATATATTGAGTTGCTCAAAACCATTAAGGAGTGAATGAGAAATTACCTTCAAACATCACCACTTAGAAATAGAAATGGTAACAAAAGCTCGAAGCTTGTGTCCCACATAAAATAGTACAAGGCTTTTCAAGAGTATATATACACTTACCCGAAAAGGGAGGACTTAGCATATACTTGGTTTACCACACGCGCGCACCGCCGCCATCCTGCACCGAACTAGATCGGGTTCAGACTTAGACTTGGGCTTGGGCTTGGCCCGTCATATATATATATATATATATATATATATATATTTGGAGAAAATTAATTTAAATAATTTTTCATTAAACGCTGTCGTTTTGTTACTATTAAAAACAAATCAAAATGTTGTCGTTTAGTTATCAGTTTAATTAAAACTAAAAATGTCACCGTTCTGGGAGTACGCTTTTTGGTTTTGGTTTAAATTCAAAACGACGTCGTTTTGCGATTACGTTGGTTTGAATTTTAACTGAACAGTCGTTTTCTTCATGGGTGCAACTGTGTTTGTTCACCATTAACAGACAAGCTGAACCTTCATGACTATACCAAACAGCCATGAAGAGGTCTATAAATATACACACATTCACGCATTCGATTTTCACAAGTTTTTTGCATTCTGTTTCTGTCTTTCGTATATTTTTTAGAGAGAGTTAGCCATTTTGGTTCACCTTGATCTAATCCAATTTTTGTAAGTGTTTCTGTATTGTTTCCATTACTATATTATCATATTGTAATTTTGTTTTTGTTTTCTATTTTCAATTCTGGTTAGGAAAAATATCCTTTTACTTTACTGCTTTGAAAAAATACTTTCTGTAGTTTTTTCCTGTTTTCCTAAAACCAGTTTCTGTTTTTCCTTTTTTGAAAGTTTCTATTCTTCTATCAATTTATATATAATAGATTCTGTTTTAAACTGTTATATATATAGGTTTACAGATAGACATTATATTAAATGCGTGTACAGAGTGATGTTTAGTATTACATTTGAATTGTATTTTATTACCTTCAGAATCATCAGAAACTTTGTATGGTTAACAAATAGAATTGGTAATGTTCTTTATGTGAATGGAGAAATGTGAATTAGTAGAACCTCACTCACATCTATGTAGGAGTTGCTGCTACGAGTTTCTAGACTTTTTACCTTTTTGTTTATAAAAAATTTCTACCTAAATGATGCGGGATTGTCATTGTACCATATTAACTACATGATTTAAAATATCCTCAATTATACAGTGTCAAATTGGTACCATATCATTTTTGGGATACAAATTTGGGAAGTGAAGCATTGCTCTTTTGTTAATTTTTTGACATTTGACAACGATGGATAGTGTTTGGCTACCATTGTTATGTTTTTTGTGCTGGATAAGATGAATAAATGTTGCTTCGATAGGAATTTCTGAACAAGTTAGCTTCGCCAAGTGCCAACAAAAGGGCATTATACTGAAAGGTAAAAAATAGAAATCTAGCATGCCAATTGCATATATCTCAAGGTCATATAGTTTATAGGAGAAACTGGCTTTTCTCTTGCGATGTGTACATGGCCTCACCCTGGCTAAGATATGGTGGAAACAATTTTCATCATGATTTGAACAAAATGTTGTACTTCGGCTAATTGGCTAATGAACATCCCTGTAGTCAGCCTTTTAACCAGACAACTGAAAACTTAATATTCTTTGGCATATGCTACTTTTCTCTTACTTTTTTGATCAAAAAAAAAAGTGGTGGAAAAGAATAGAAAATATGGGATATGTTCCATTGCTTGGCTGCAAAAAAAGAAAAATCTCGAATACAATTTTTTTTTTGGTTGGGGCAGGGCGGGGAGGGGGAGAGGGGGGGGATTATTGAATGTAACTCTTCTTATAAGCTTTGTGCAATGAGAGAAAGCGGCATGACATGAATGTCGTGGCGGACCTAGACTAAAGATTGGGGGGAGGGGGAATATAAAGTTAGAATTTAAGAGGGTATTTTTTTGAATTGTGAAAAAATTTGGGGGGCAATTTTTAATTTAAAAAACATTTCTATGAAAAATCACATTTTCAAAATTTTGGGGGGTCATTGTCGCCCCCTGACATGCTGTAGAATCGCCTCTACATGAATGTGGGAATTGAATGCATCAGTCCAACTCTGCTGGACACACTTCACTACTTGAAGTGTCCAACTAAGGAGAAATGAAAGCTTAGTTGTTCACTCAAAGTTTCGTAGGACACCTTCTAAATGTGTATGTTAGTTTAATGAATAATTCAAAAGGAGTACAAGTACCCATATCTAAATAGCAAATTCACATAGAAAATTCATTTTATCAAAAGCTGATGAGTGCGGTCATGTCCTAGGATTTTGGAAGAGTAATGATAGTTGTCCCACCTTTCATACCGTACATTTGTCATACTTCTTTCACAAAAGTGGGATCCACTGCACACCTACCCCTACACATGTCCAAGTTTATGTTGCACAGGTATTACCTTAGGAAAAGATTAGTTTGCTCATTCCCAAAGAATTGCCTAAGGTTTAATTGAGTTGTGTTTCTCGTCTTTTTGGCAACCGAAAACTATGAAACAAAGGACCTTTATCTCCCCCAAAGTTTTCGCAACTTACAAATGGAGATTCAGTAAAAAATTGTGAGTACTGGAAAGCATTTCAAAGACGCACAAAAATAGTCCTGACTTAAGAGAAATTTGTCATGCTACCGACTGCTGTACTGTGCTCATAAGATTTCTTGAATTTAAATTAATCCCACAATTAATGGAATAGTACTGTTCTTTTGTTGCAGGTTCTGTTTGTTCACAGATACAGTGGTGGCATGGCTCTGTCCACACTCTTTCAAATCTCTTTCAGCTATTTCAACTTCAGTGCAAGCATGATCTATATCCAACACTTAAGCCAAGGGTTTCCGGAGCCATTGATGGATCTAAAGTGTCTAGGTGTTTTTCTATTTTTAGTGGGAATCTGCGGTAATTTTTATCACCATTACCTCCTTTCCAAACTTAGGGAGAAGAATGCAAAAGGCTATAAAATTCCCAAAGGGGGCCTCTTTAGTCTGGTTGTATGCCCTCACTATCTTTTTGAAATTATTGAGTTTCTAGGGTTATCCTTTGTCTCCCAAACATTGTTTTCATTCTCCTTCACCATAGGTTCAGCTTTTTACTTGATTGGAAGGGGTTATGCCACTAAGAAATGGTACATATCCAAATTTGAGAATTTCCCCAAGGAAGTCAAGGCTCTAATTCCATATATTTTCTAGTTAGTGTAGAGGGGAGTGCAATATCAGCTTGAAGTTGCAATTTCATACCTTATCATGTTCGGTTCTGGATGATTGTCTTCAAAATATATTCGGGATGGTTGGGCAACCATGGGATTTTGAAAGACCTTGTTGCATTTTACAAAGCTCTTTAATTGAAGGTAAATCCCATCATCCAAAATAGTGAAATGATATGAGATATGTTGTAAGTCCTTTTGAGATTGTTGAAACTGCTTGTATATATATGTATCACCCTATTATTAGAGAGTATGGTGCCTATGACACATTTCAAATCATATGTTTTAATGAAACATAAGTTATAAAAAAAATTGTTTCATAGCCTGTATCTGAAGAAGTGTTCTACTATCAGTAGCAATAGGTTTTGATTGCTTGATTTGCTTTTACGGAATTTCCTTTTGAATGTATGATATATTGTATCTTATATTTCATTCTCTCTTGATTTCCAACAACAAAGTCAATTTTCTCTGTAATTATATTTCTACTTAAAGGGCTTGCTTATTTCCTTTGGAATTAAGCGCAGTGTATTCAAAGTATCAGGATTGAGATTTATGGCTAAAAGAATTGCATAACTTTTATTAATTGGGGCAGTAGGGCTTTACCTTTATTATGGACCCTAAAAGGCTGAATGGAAAATTTTGAAGTTTCAGAACTCAAATTGCAAAACAGTAATCTTTGATTTGGTGTCAGCTCTAGCCTCTAGCCCTCCATCTCTTCAAGAGAATCTTGGAGGTACTTCAGTTCCATTTTCACTTATTTTTATTTCCCTTTCCTTCCAGAAATGTTGTAATTTGTTCAATTCATGTTTGATTAATAGTGTGATGCATGTATTGATTGATTTTGGGCATTTTCAACTTTGATCTTTTTAAGGAAAAATAGTTATATTGGGTTGGACTTTTTATCCATTATTATTATTTGTTATATTATATTTTTGTCGGTTCAAAGTTTTAGGATTGTTTGGATAATTAGGAAAAGTAAGAGGGGATTAAGAGAAGAGTGTTTGTGCTAACATATATTTTTTTAGCACTGCATAAATAAATGGTGGATAGAATATTTTCTTAAGAGGACAGGGGATTAAGAAAAGAGTGCTTGGCAATGAGAAAAAATGTCACTTGCCTAGTTGATTTAAAAAACGTCACCCCAAATGACGTTTTGGAAAGCATCAACACATAGAGAGAGGTTCTTTTTTTTTTTGGTATTCTCCAGCTCTCTTTAAATTCACAAGTTGTAAAGAAATATTTCTAGAAACAACCACCCATCACTGAAAACTTATAACCACTCTTAATCATCGTTGTTGGAAAGATGATACTAAATTAGTGGAAGCATTTAAAAATAAATAAAATTAACCCATTTATTTTTGAATATTTATTTATTTATTCATTCAATGAATCTCAAGAAGCACATAAACTACCCATGAGTTATTTTAAATTTTATATGTCTATGTAGCGTGTCCCACCTCACCTGGAATCCTTCGATTCTTTTCTTTTTCTTTTTCTTTTCATGATTGTCTTGTCTTTTTTTCTTTTTAATTTTCTTCATTTTTGTTTGTAATTCAAATTAGGCTAAGAGTGGATCTACCCAGTCTTACCCCATTTTGACTCCAAAATACGATCATTTTTAAATAAGTCTTGCTATGTGTTTACAATCAGTATAGATCTGGAAGTGATCAATCAAGTTTAAAGAGAAATTCGTATAGAGTGAATAATCTTCATTAATTGGCCAGGGATCCCATAATGGAATGGAATGGAATGAGAAAAAGGAAGTATAAGCAATCTAGTTAAGAAATATTCCATGAGAGTAAAGGGGCCAGAACATGGGTGCTGATCAACTATGTCAGATGGATTGTGATTTCTATATACTCTCTAGGTTTATGGTTTGCTTGAAAAAGCAAAGGTTGTACTAGGGACAAAGAGATTGTGACAATCATGATATTGTTCTTAGTGATGTGAGTGAGTTATTTATAGCAGTCCTAGTACGTGAGGGTGTTAGAGTGTGATGTTACATTTAACAAACTACTCATATAGGTACTACAATCCAAAATAGTAGGTAGTTATGGAATGTAGTGGAGGGTTTAGTAGAATCTCTCATTCTAGAAGGATCTTGGGTATTATGGACGTGAGTCGTGCGAAAGACACCGTAGGAGTTTCCAATACTTTAACTTCCATGCCACAAAACCTTGAGTATCCCAGATAGTAAATCTATAATACCTTTCAGTACTATAGTCGCATGTCAAACTCAAAGAAGCTTTCGAAGGTTTGCCCCACAAACCTTTAGGCCAGTAAAGAAAGAGCAAGAGTTCGTCGAATGAGACTTTTTTTCTTTTAAGTCAATCAGATCTAAGAACTTTTGGATGACTCAACTATATCTTGACGAAATATTGTTGAGTTTGGAACTGAGATCAGCTCAACCAACACTCAGGCTTTATTTGATGGTGCCAAGTTCAGGGACTGAGAAGTTTGACTTCTGATCACACCAAATTAGATTGAGTGGATCTTGAAACTATCTTATGAGTTTAGGCTTTTTCTGCCGATTATAACCTTATTGATTTTGTTTCGATATTAGCCAAGTACCCACATTTTTTCCCCTTTTCACGTGTATGCTTACAATTTGCTCGAGTGAGAACATAGGCAAATAAGTACTTATATCATCATGACTGGTCTTTTCAAAAAGACTTGAGCCATCACATTGCCCCAGTATTTATTGTTTATCAACACATGCCCTAATTTATGCGTCTTTCCCATGTCGCGTGTGGCATACCTTCTCATTATTTGCAAATATACTTCTCTTTTTGGATTTCTAATTGCTTCATCATAATCGCATCATTTCCAATTCAACCATTATTGTCACTGGTGTATAAAATCCTTGTTCATCGTTTTCTTACTCTCTTGTTTGTCTCTTGCCTCTAGTGAAACTTGTGCCTTTGTTCACTCATCATATCATATTTTTCTGCCATTAAAGGAGTTCTCTTCGTACGTTCATGCTTACCATGTTTGGTTCAGGCCCTGTAGACCTTCTCACTATTGGAGGAGAAGTCTCTGTGTTTTTAGTCAAGGAAGAGTGGAGGTGTGCTCCATTTATGGGAAGGAAAGCAATGGACAACTTCTAGTCCAGGGTCATTGTTAGGAGGGAGACTGTAGAACAATCACTAGATGATCTCTTCTTACTCTTTGAGGAGGACGCTGATTTAGTGGCCCAAATCCCATATGAATCAATTGCTTGGATGGGGATAGAAAAGGGGGACTATCCTTATTCTTTTACTTCTTTCATGGCAAACTCTGGCCTGGTAAGTGGTTCGGATTGGAAATAAATTTCTTTGTTTAAATTGGATAGAGAAATTTTGGATAGTAATGTGTGGAACAAAATTTCTCTGTTTAAAAACATAATTTTTTTGACAGAATTTTATATATAATATAGAACTTGTTTGATAGATTTCGATTTGTAGAATTCGAATATATAACTTTTTATAAAAAAAAATAGACTTATATATTACAAGTTATTTAATTTTGAAGTTTAAAAAAAAAAAGTGATGACATGGTAGCGTAGCTTTCAATCCCAACTATTTTACTATGTTTTTGCAAGGAATGACATTTTTGTCAACAAATTACTTAAGGATATTTTGGGTTAAAATTGTTTCGATTGAATTTTAATTAATTAAGCACTTTATGGGAAACTTATTACTAAACTCCCCAAAAATATATAGGAGAGAGAGAGAGATCTCTCAGTACTTTTAAATTCGAAAAGTCTAGAGACAAAACTGTACATATAAATTTTAGTTGACAGAAAATATTGTAATTTATATTTGAATAAAGTATAACATATATATATATATATATCTTTTAAATATATAATTTTTTAAACATATTCATATTAAATTCAAAATTAACTATTCAATTTTTAAGTTCAAAATAAACTGTGTTTACACTTTACATATACCAATTAAAATTAAAATTAAAATTTATTTTTCTTGCCTTTTCAATTAAAACTTGAAAGAGTAAATGTGAATGAGGAAAAACAAAATTAAAGTTGTTAACTGAGACGGTTTTAGGAGAGGTTAATTTTGTTTATGTTTGATAATTTAACTTCTATAAATTCTTTATATATGATTATTATATTTTATTGTGTCAAAGATTGTCTATTATTTGTCTTTTTTTTAATTTTTTTTTTTTTATAGATATTAACGTAACACGGAAACACGAATAATGGATATGACCAATGCCAATATCCAAAAATAGGAAATCCTCAAACCCAACGGAAAACAATAAACCCAAAAAGAGAATATATTTTTTAAAATTCGTAATTAAATATTATTGATAAAAAAACTTAATAATAAAGACCTATTATAAGTTAGAATATTACTATTTTGACTAAGAAAGATAACTCTTATTTTTATACTATTCATAATATAGTAAAGAATCTTATTTTGAATAGAAATTAATAATGATAATAAATATTTTATTTAAAACTACCAATTTGAGATAGACTCAAATTTGAAAACTAAAGAGTCATACAATGATTCTGAAATAAAATTCAAGATTTTAGTAAGTAACATATTTGTCCTACATCAAATACATATAATAACAATTAAAATCAGGATCCCTCTAGAATACTTTTTTTTTTTCGATTTCCCTCCATATAGCCTGGGATGAATGCCACATCAAGGTACCTTGAGAGAAATTGTGGGGAAAAAAAATGGAAAGGAACATTGTCCTAGTAATTAAATGTTATAAATTTATAAAATCAAATTTAATTTTATTAATGAGTCAATTTATCTCCATTGATATACATTTCTAGCTCCACTTGTGATAATATCATACTTAGATTTAAGTATTTTGTGAAACTCATATATGTCCTACATGAACTTTCCCATGAACCTTTTTTCCTTTAAAGATGACATATATATCAATTACAAGAAAAAATCATTGAGGACCCGACCTGTCCCTTTGTCATCCCTACCTACTCAGGTACTAACTCGATTATTTTTTTATTGATAAGCATAAACCTTGACGATGCAATACACTAAGGATATTTTAAGTAGTCTATGTCGACTTGTAAACATTGTGGTAGAAAATTTTGGTGAAAATGAATGTAGGACTATTTTGTCACGATTTAGTATGCTAATGAATGTTTCAAAGCGTTCCTAAGAAAGGTATGAATATGTTCCCTTGGTATCAGTGCTGAAATTCAAAAAATCTAAAATTGCAAATATATATATATATATTTATTTATACAAAGTTTTTATATGCAATATGAATCTTTTTTTTTTTTTTATAAATCTTAATTTTTAGACTTTAAATATATAATTTTGTTAAAAATAAATTTATATATTATAAATTATTAAATTTTGAAATATGAAAAAAATTGTTAGAATGAATGTTAATTCTTACCGCATGTATGATACTTGATATTGAGCAAGGTGAGAAGATTTATTCATAGGAAAAAACGTCGTTAAGAAATAAAATCTAATACGACATCATTTAGTTAATACTTGGTCTCCAATGTATATAAAATCTATACTACCTATAAAAAAAAATATAGATACACTTACCGTGTTTTTTTTAAAATATTTTAAACTTTTATTAAATTCATAAAAATGTCTCCATTAAACAATAAATTAACCAACACACTTCTCGTTCAAAATCAGAGGACCACTCTTGTTATTCTCTCTTCTCCACAAATCAGTCGTTACGACTCAATAATAACTGTTCAAGTCCCACTCTCTCTTCTCCCGCAATGTTTCTTCCATTTTAACATTATGCGAATACCCAAAATTTCACCATTTCGCAATCACAATCTCCTGTCTGTACGAATGCTCAATCACACGAATTTTTCCTTGGTGCTCAACCGCGTGGATCCCTTAATTTTTCCCTGCTACTCAACTGCAAAAATTTCTGCATTCTAGGTATGTAAGAAATCGTTCCCCCTGCGAGTTTTATGGAGTGATTTTTTTGTTTTCCCCAACCACAAGAAACCTTTCCCCGACTCCTTTCGCAGTCGTGGTTCTCCTTCCTTTCCCATGGTTGAAAGTTTCTGCATTCTAGGTATGTAAAAAATCTTTCCCCTGTGAGTTCTATGGAGAGATTTTTTGGTTTCCCCTTTTTGTTCTCTTTTTTGTTTTGCAAGTATTTTGTTTTCCTCAATTTTATTTATTTTTCACTAAACTTGCAAAAGATCTCCTTCGTCTGCTAAATATTAAAAGAGGAAGGTTAAGAGTTTCCCAGTCCTACATTTCCTTCGTTTGCAAAAACTGCTCCCGACGTTTTGGCAAAGCTTCTCTAAGAGATCTATCCACCCAACCCAGCAAACATTTTTTTACAGAAGGATTTTAAAGGTTGGTTTCTAAAACTCTGTTTTTTATATCTCATTTCTTCCTTTATTTCATGTAATGTGTGTGTATAATGTATGGATCGATGAATTATTATTATACCTTTTGGTATTTAAATTCTTTGTTTAATTTGATGAATTTATACATATTTTCATATGACATGATGGGCACAAATTTTTTTTTTAACGTTCTTCAATTATCAAATTGAGTATTTCTGAAAGCATAATGCTATCCATAAAATACTAATGAGAAGATCTTTCTGTTTTTTTCCTTTAGTTTTTATTTTTTTATAAATTATATTAGACAAACTATCAGAAAAAATATATTATTTTCCTGGAAATATTCCTTTACTTTATATTTTATGAACACAATATAAAAATTGCAAAATGAATAATGTGTTTCCACACTTTCAAAGCTCCATGAATAATCTTTAATTTGCCTCAGTAACTCACGTCAAATATAACTGACTTTACTTTCAGCGAAGAGAAACATTGCAGGGTTGAGTTGCTGAGAAGGGAAGTTGGGTTGATTAGAAATTTTATCCTTCACCATTGAGTCATCGCTCCTTTGGCCAAAATGAATTGGCTCTTTCTTTTTGCCTTTTACTGTTTTCATTTCTTTCACCATTCTTTCTCTTCAATTTTTCATTTATTTTACCAAATGGATATAATTTCTATCACAACAAGGTATTAAAGTTAGTGTAATTTTGAATAAATTTGGGAATTCGACTCCAATCCAAATTTTTTGAATTACTTGAGTTAACATCAAAAATGAAACTTTTGATTTTTTTTTGGTTTTAAATGCCGATTGAACTTTGCCAAAAGTATTAATAATTTGGCTGAAATTTTGCAATAATTAAAAAATATCGGAACAGTCGTTTTCCCTATTCTGAATATGAAAATTCCAAATTTTGTTGAATATTTCTGTATTTATGGTCATTTCTTATTTAGCTAAAATTTGTCTTGCTCAACCAATTTAAATGAAACTTTCAAGTAATATCAATGAATGCAGCTAAAGGTGGTAGATTGGGAGATGGCACAAAATGTGCAGTTAGCAGAAAGTGGTAAAATTTAGTGGTAGTTATCTGGAAGATTTTCTTCAATTTAGAAAAGTTCATTTTGAGAAAAGTAGAGTTACTTTTATGTAAACGCATATCTAATTATATTTGGCTACAATAATCCCATGAATAGATTTGAGATTATGTGTTATTGTAATATGTAATTATGATAATTAAAATATAATTAATAAAAATAATGCTTATTTTTTGATACATTGATCGCATAACAACTCAAAACTAATGATAATATATTTGATTATATTTATGTTATGTTTCCTCCATCCTCTTTCCTTATTGGTAAACATTGTCCTCTGTTGTGTATTTTCTTTTTCTTTATTGACATGCTTCTATATTTTCTTCGATAATCAAAGCCAATAAAAGACTTATTAGAAAAAAACCCAACAAAAGATATACACTTGTGAACATAATAGTATGGCATCTTGCCAACAAGTCGCAACGGATAAGGCACCTGTGTTTGCTATATTATACTTGTAATGTGTTATGCTCCCCTTGGAAAAAAAAAAGTTAGTAGGTTAGTCATTGGTGCTTGGTTGGGGGAAGAGATAACAAGGTGGTCCTGTACTATGTAGGCTTAAACTTTTGTTAATTTTATGTGATCTTTGTGGAAGTTTGATCTAATGGATTAGATGGAATCGACACATTTACATGTTTGAAACTTTCTAATATAAAAAAGAAACAATATCAATGGTATAAAACAAGTTAAACAACATCTAACCATGCTTCTAAATAAAAAGGCTTGGCAATTATTTTTCTTCTATTTTACCTGATATATTTCTTCATAACAAATAAAAAGAGAAAATAATACATAATTTACATTGTTTCATACAAAATTAAATGGGAGATGAAGTTTTAATGTTGTAGAGGTTGTTCTCTTTACCCACACAATAGGTTCTTGCTCAAGCAATCATGTTATGTGAATTGTGACATACATATAAAATGGTTCATGTCATTAATAAATATACCTTGAACCACTTACCCTTTTGTGGTACAGAGTGCCCTAATCCACTTTCATGCTGATTGATGAAAACATTGTGAGAAGCCATGATCTCCTAGAATGTAATTAGAGAATCCATTCTCTAACATGAAGAATAGAAAGTGGGTCTTCCTAATCAATTTAGAAGTTTAATTTGGACATTGGGGATATGTTAATTCATTGTTAGCAAATTGATGACGTACCTTTGTTTTTGTGCTTACAGGTTTCAAGAGAATATGTTAAGCCTTAAGATATCTCAGTGAGGTATATATTTGTTTTCCTTATTTAAATTTTCATAAGCTTTTTTAATTTTTGGAATTGGAATGCCATCTCTATTGAATAGTGATGGTCTGATGGATACTTTTATTTTTTTCTTTTCCAATTTTAGATAGAAATTCTAACATCAGCTAGAACTGTTATGAATTTTTACATCCATTTAGCTTTTGTTATTGTGTTGATTTTTTCCTTATTCAATGTTTGTTATGGTTACCAAAAGCTGGTGAAGATACTAATAAAAATTGTTGTTGTCAATCAATGAATAATTATGTAAATCAGCTCAATTATGGAATGAGTAGGGAAAGTTGATATTGCAAGATGCATTCTTTGGTTTTTTTAATCGTTTAAAATTGCTTTTATTTTTTAAAGATTCGTAAATCGTAACTCCTGTAGACCACTCCCGATTCCTCAATAGTCTAACCAACATTGCTTTTTCCCAAGAAATCCGTCAAAAGCTTCTTGACTTCTTCCTTTTAACCAAAGAACGACTTCAACAATATTTGTGAAAAACCACAGATAAAAAAGAGTGGTAAGTCTGATGAGACTTCCTCCCTCTCTCTCCCCCTAATTACTATCTACAACTCAAGGGGCATTTGCTTAGTTATGAAATTTGATTCATTTAATTGTGTTTCTTGTTGCAGTAAAATAAGCATCTTCTACATTAGTATGCGTGGTTGCATTTTGGACAAGTTCACTCACAAAAGGTCGTGGATTCAAATGATCTATTTTACACTAAATATTACATCATATTTAATTGTTGAAACCCAGTAATTGTTAATCTCATATTATAAATAATTGTTAGAGTCAAGACTTATTTCTTTGTAATATATGGCGTATGGGTGTGTGTGTGTTTTATGTAATTGTTTTTTTTTTTCCATTTATTCTACTCTTACAGTTTAGTATCAATATTCCTAGGCCTGGATCTTCAATTCTTGTATCTAATGAAAATAAACCAATATCTAAAAAACAAATGATTTGCAAAACACATTTTCTTAAAGACCCCTAACCAAAAATGCCATGTGGGATAATCCACAATGGAATATTCCACATAATTACAAACATGAATAGAACACTGGATGAATAGAACATCAATATTGAGCTAATCACATAAAACAATGGTTGTGCTGAAAAGGCAGCTACTTGCAAAAAAATAAATGTAACTTTTAACTATAGCATGCAAAATAACAATTGTTGCACCAGCTTAAAAACTCTTAAAGCAATTGCTAAACATTATATCTATTTCCATTTTTATAATTTGGGCTGTCTCATTTTCACAATTATTTATTATGCTGGTTATAAGCTTACATGTATACATTCTGCATGTAAGTAGTGTAAATTCTATGATCCCTATGTGCATTAAATTAGCTATGTAGATATTAAACTTTTTCCTGAGTTACCATTTGTTTATCACATTCTATTAATTCCACTTTTTATATATAAGGGCGTGTACATTATCTTGATAGAATAAGACATACTAAAAGATAAATAACAATAACGTTCATTTAATTGTATCATTCTATACATGATTTTATCAATTTTATTATTTTGTTTGATTTAGAATTGATTTTGTTGCTATTTGATTACAATAATCCTGTTAACTTCTATTGTGTTTAATGGTTGTTGTGATTTGTAATTATTATAATAATTTAAGTATAATTAATAAAAACTAAAACTTATCTTAAGATATATTGATCGATAAAAAAACTCAAAATCAATAGGCAATATATACACACACACATTTAATTTAATAGTAGTGTATACACATGATGAATCAGCTAGTGACATACTTTCGAAGAAGGTTAGGCATCACTACAAAAAAAAAATCTACTTTATAGATTAGTAGATGGTTCTGGGAACATTTATTTTTATTTAGAAAAAGTGGTGTCATTACTACTTTCGCAAGGAAAAAGTGTGGCAAATCTCCAAAAATTCATTGTTTGGTTACCACATTGATTCTGTAGGGAAAAAAAACGAGCTAGAATTTTGGAAACAAAAAGAGGATTGCAAAGGCTAAGGCTAAGGCAGCTGAGTACAAGAAGGCTTCTTGTCAGCAAGTTGAAGAAGCAAACCAGAAGGTCCTGATGAGAACTTGGCAAAGAAGACTGCAATCTCTAAGACATCTGGCACGACTTAGGTGATGGGGTAATAATCCTTGGTTTCTTAGTCATGTTTGAATGTTATTGTTGAATGTCATTGTTGAATGTCATTTATATGTTTGATCTTTAGAGGTTAGAGTTCATTTGAAACTTAGTGCACACTATTGTTTTACTCACAACCTTTGATTATACCATTATCATTCTCTAACATATATTTTGATACTCCCTGCATGATACTTGCAATTAATACTTCATAACTAATACTTGTTATTGTCTGCCATAAAAGTATGGATCCATACTACCTTAACCTAGATTAATTTCTTGCAGCTAATGAAAAATCTATGAACTCTCTCTAATGAACTATGATTATTAAAACCATCAATAATATTGTGTCCCAAATTTTTAAACAGTTGAATTGACTAATCTAGATATTAGTGTTGCTTGCTGATTCACTGTTTATATTAGTGTTGGTTGCTGATTCACTGTTTATCTTAAAAGAATAATTGTTTATTTGAAATAGAGAAGATTCAGATTGAAAATAAAAGTGGTTTTATTAGGCTTTACTTAGACAAATGGATGTTCGTTTTCTCTCAAGTCCCAATGTAATGAAAAATCTAATTTTCAATTTCTTTTCTTTTAAACCAAACAATAACTGGCTTTTGTAACATAAGTAAATGAGATTAAGACAATTTAGTTCATTTTGTACAAGAGCAACGGACTTAGTGCACTTTTATCTATTATTTAAAAAGGGGTGATATACTAAGATTGATTATTGGTTGCTGCCTCTAGCAGCAATGTTTTGAAGGGCAATGTGCATCACCACTAACAAAGTTCATCTTGATATTAGTAGACTTTCGGACATATAATGAATATGGCTTGACCTATTTTTACAATATACTACTATTATTGAGGTTATTTTAAACTTTATTCAAAAAATAAAAAATAACTTCAAAACAAGATGCTTATTATTTGGGTTTAAAACTAGGCAGTTGGTTTCTTTTTATAGGCCATTTCCAATTTCTAATGGAAAGGAGTTTTGTTACCATGGAATCTCCTCTTGAGCTTCCTAAAACCGGTTCAAGAAATTCTTAAAAAACATATTTCAAAAAAATGACGCCTAAAAGTATTGTGTCATTTTTCTTTTCTTTGGTCATTTTAAAAATTGAAAATTGTTTCTAAAAAAAGATATCAAACCCTTTTTAGTTGTTTAGTTTGAATTCTAGGCAATCTAAAGTTCTAAACATGGTGTCCCATGAACCACAGGTATGATGTAGTGCTTTGAACCAACTAAACATCTTTGTGTAAATGTGATTTTTTTAAGGGAGGGGATTGTGAGATAAATTTTAGTTGTCTCCATTATAATATACAAAATTCATTTTCTCTGATTGATCTGTATCTCAAATACAGTTGCTTAAGCACAATACGATAATGGTAGTCTGAGGTGAACTTTAGAAAGGTGAAAAGGGAAGAAAGAAATGAAACCTAGAAAGTTGGTTATCAACAAGCATTGTTAAGGAATGGTTTAGCCCAACAAACATTGTTGATAGAAAGTTGAATTGATTCTATGTAAGATACTGGTGAAGTGGAATTTTTAACAAATGGGGAAGTAATCAATATTTCACAGGAGAGAGGGTCATAAAAGAGAGGGAGTCAATGTTGAGGATATCTCTTAAGCTAGGAAAGTGATTAGAAAATTTAGGAAATAGAGGGAGCTTCCCTCTTAGTGCTTATTGTTTTGAAGACAGTTGATTTAAGCTTCAGAGTCATGCTCAGTTGAGTCTTACATAACAAAGGGTGCTGATAGTTATAATACCATTAGATGAGGTGCAATATCATTTATGCGCTCACCTATTTGTGGGAGGGAGGTTATTTTTTTATTTTTTTATTTTTTGACAAGTAGGAGAGAGGTTAGTTACTAAGTCATTTACTTGTACGAGTAATAAAGAATATCTTTAAGTATGAGGGAGATTAATTTTTGTAAGCTCATTGCTGATGTTCCTTAGACACTTAAGGGAATCTTCTAGATTTTGGAATATGAGAAGTTAAATGAGATCTTTGAAAAATTTTAAGGTCATGTGCAGGGGATGTTAGCATTAGAATGATTAATGATAAAATATTTTTTCTAAAAAAAGCTTTACTATCAAGTCGAGTGAAGATTGTTTCAACTCTTCTAGAATATGAGATATTAATAAGAAACATCACCCCTTCTTTCAACTTGTCTTTTAACTTTTTATTATAGTTAGGCGGGTTGTTTTGGATTCAATAGTCCACTATTGTCCAATGGGTGGCTTGTGAAAGTTTAAGAGTCAAGACACAAACTTTGGGCATGGAACAAAAGTCTTAAGCCATCTTGAAGTGATATTTGGCTCAAGTTGATGCCTCAGGAAATACTCTATCATATATTTGACTTTCTAATTACTAATAACAAAAAATATCTATAATGGTTGAATTTCTATCCTCTTATTTTCATAACTTTTCCTTTTGCATTCCACTATGGCTTGCTTTATTTTTCAGCAACAATGAGAAAAAAGAAAGGGTAAGGGAAAAGAAGAAGGAACAATGTCAAGAAATCAATTTATTAAAAGTTTTTACTTCCTTTCTTCCCAAGTTTTCCCACATTTCCTCATAGTTTTCCAATGTAACCAAACAAAAGGAAATGGAAGTTCATATAATGTCTTGTCCTCTATTTTTCAAGAGCCAAAATGTAGAGAACTGAAAAATGAAGACAAATTTTTCTTTTTTGCTAGTAGGGTACTATACATGCACCATTTGCCGGTAGGGCACTACATATGCATCATTCAGTTATAAGTTATATTTAAAAGCATATTTTGATTGTGTCATAGAAGAGAAATATGCTTAGAATATTAAAATACACCTCCTGTAAAAATTTGAGTCTATTCGGAGACAGTTTAAAAAATAGGACCAAAAAGGCGTCCCGGGTGACCCGGGTGGAACTGGCTAAACCCAGTCACAGGCGAAAATTTATTTTTTTGAAAAATTTCATATAAAATAATTTTAAGAACTTTGGCTAAAACAAAATATCGAATTAAGGCGTTTCGGGACGGGTTGTAGTGTAACGAGGTTCCGGATTCATCAAGGGCAAAAGGGTCATTTTGCACCTTTGCCCCTCCACTATAACTACAACCCATTAGTGTATTTTTTTCATATTTTGGTCTGAGATTCAGAGCAGAAGTCGTGCATGGGAGAAAAGTGAAGAAAAGCCCTAGGTTCTCTAAGCTTCAAGCCACCAAAACACACTCCTAGGCCAAGATTCTTACAAGGCTTCCTTCTAGGAAGTTGTTCCTTTCATCAAGACCTATATTCTCACTGATCGGTTCAGCTGCACAGCAAACACAACTCCCTCGGTTTGAGAAAAACCATTTTTGGTATGATATCTTGCTAAGTTAGGAATAGGTTTAAGTTTTTTTGCCTTTTTATATGTTGTTTAAGTGTTTAAGGTGTTTACTTGATGTTAGGAAATCATTTAGGAGGTGGATGCTTTGAAAACTTAGAGTTGGTAATTTAGGTGTTTGTGTGTTCTTTGAGTTATTTGATGATTTGTTGCTATAATGAAAATGTATCTTGCCTATGTGTTTGGATTGTTATATTTTGGCTTATATTCATGTTGATATATCTTGTGTTTTGGAATATGTGATTGTTTGATGCATTGGAGCTTTATGAAATTATGTGTTCTTTGTGAATTAGTAAGATTGTGAAAATGTGGCTTGAGCACGTGTTGAAATGGATAGTCTATAGCATATGTTCATGTAAAAGAAGTTTAAGGATTTTGAAGTTATGATTTATGTTGGGTATAATACATGACTTGAGGTGAACACTATGTATTTGATGAATTGTCCCATTGAAGTTGCATAATAAAATCATGGCATTTTGGCATATTATGATTCCTTGGAAACATAGTGTGGGTTGAGCACTTGGTGCTATGCATTATGAGGGTGTAGATCCTGTGGTGAAAAATCTAAAATTGGCCATTGCATTGGTGCCCAGTATCTAATGGGAGCGATCCGTAAACGGGTGTTGGTACTCAGGTCCATCGGGAGCGATCTGTAAACGAGACATGGGTGTGGCATAGAGTTTGCATGTGTGTGTCACGCATATCACCTTTGCATTGCATTGATGAATGGAGGGGGGTATGCATAGCTTTAAAATGTACACTTGCATATGCCATGCCTTAAATTTGTTCCTAACATTAGCATTTTGTCATACCAGCAATTAAGCTGACTCATTCGTGAGATATCATATTATAAATGACGCTCCTTGTACTTGAGACTTGAGGAAGTCTTGAAAAACAGAGGAGACATGGACCACAGAGGGTTTTTGGCCCTTAGGGCATATTTTGATGTTGTACAAGGGGGCATAAGCCCTAAACCATATAAAATGGTATTGTATAAAATTTGTGTATTATGAAAAGAATGGAAATGACCTTGTATATTGTAATGAATATGAAGTTTGTGATTTTTAAGTTCAAGTGTAAGTGTATGCATGATGGATTGTATAATTAGGTGATGTACATTTAAATTCTATAAAATTGTGGCCACCGAGTGAGGGTGGGTTGTGACATGTTTATACATATGAAGTATCATGAATATTGGGTAGGAAAAAGGCTTAGAAAACAAAGGAAGTTATGTTAAAATTTTAGTGAAATTAAGGAAGAAAAATTAAGTGTGTAAAATACCATTTAAATAAGTGAGAAAAGTGCTCAAAATGGAGGATTAGAAACCTTGGGAAAATGGGCTAAAAATAGAAGAAAAGTGACTTGAAAAACTTAGAAAAAAATTTTGAAAATAGAGAAATTTGCTCGCAGCCATGAACAATAAAAATGTAGAAACAGGAAAATTTAGCTTGCAGTCGCTACAGTGACTTAGACTAACATGCCCCAGCCGCAACCCGTACGCGCTGCCTATGCCCGTCCTGCGTGCCCGTGCATTTGCTTGGGCGCCAGCTTGCTGCCTGCATGCCATGCCCCTACTTTGCCCTGCTGCACACACTGCTGCTTGCCTTGCTGCACAACTGCTATTTTGGCCGTGTCATGACATTTCATGACCTACCTTTCAAGGCCATTTAATTACACGTTTGACCCTATTTCTTGAGCCCATTTTAGGCTATTTTAGGCCATTACATCAAGCCATGTTGGGCATTTTTTTTGGGACACTTTTTAGTCATGTTTCAAGGCCATGTTTAGCCACTTACTAGGACAATTTTTGGTAAAAATTTTGACTTACACTTGGCCCATGTCTTAGGACATTTGGGGCCTATTTGGACCATTATCCAAGGGCATATCTAGAGATATTGAGTGGGCTATTTTAAAAGCCATTTTTGAACATGCCTTAAACTATTTCAAATATTAATTGGGAGAGATGCTTGAGCAACATTAGGAGACCATTTTGGTTGAGTTAAATGGCAAGTCTTCACTTATAATTTTGGGGAAACATAGCCTTAAGATTCATATGGACAAATGGTTAGGTCTTTTGTGTGGAAGGAAATCGTCTCTCTACCCAATTTGTGACAAAGAAAGAAATGGGAAGGATGCATCTCTCTGTACGTGATAATTGCAAAGGCAAATGAGTTATATCTTAGTTGGAAAAATAATGTGAACTTCAAATTGTTTCTGTTTGATCAAATTGAAGAACATGATACAATTATGCAAGATAGTTTCATTCCTTTACATCATTAGTTTAGCTTTCATGTTTCACCCTTCTACAAACTCAGTTTTGCTTTACTTCCAACATTTAGATGTCATCGCAAGTAAGATGCTTACATAAAATGAAAACTAAGTAGGATTTTGCCAAATTAATCTTTCTCAGTATTTTCAAGGATGCTATTGATGGATACCCCATCCATGACACATGCGTGTTAGAGCAAATATTTTTGTACAAAACATTCTGGCTAAGGGGAATGTGTATCACCGTTGAAGGGAATTGAGGGTGGTTACACTTGGAAGATTGATAAGATTTCCTCTCTCTATTACAAAGCTCATCACTATGAAGTTTTCACTATTGAAAACTACAAGTGGTACATAATCCATGTACTACACTATTTTGAGTTAAAATAAGTGGATTAATTTCTAAATTTGACTATGTTTTGTGGCATCCTCTAATGATTCAAGAAATTACATATCTATCCCAAAGGAAGTTATTATATGGTAAAAGGCATAATGCTTTCACTCTATGTAGAGTACCATGATTGGAAATATATGCACAATATAGACTATGCATAAGGGACCAATGCCATGGCCAATATAAGGCGAGCTTACATTTCCTTCCATAATCTTCCTATTAAGTTTTGTTCAATATGCAAAGATCTCAGCCACAACTGATGTATGTTTTCACAACTCAAGCCCAAAATAGAAATATAAATATAAAATTAAAATTTGCACGTGCTTATTTTTAATTATGAAGTGCTTGTCTTTATATAAATTTTGCGCTCTTACAGTAAAAAAACTAGTTCTCTGCTTTACCAAATGCTTGGGGTTGTGCTGAATTCTTACCAGTACCTGATATAATTAATGTCTCTTAAGGGGGTTTTTTTTCTTGTGAATGATACTTAAATTGTTGAAGACTATATTACATGAATGTCAACAGTGGAGAGTTTGTCCAAAAAATAATGAATTTGCTTATTTCAGTAATTGAATTCTTAGTAGTTACTTTTGTGAAGGATAATTTAAACAAGTGAGCAAACATTTCCTTCCACAAGCTCATTACTTTATAATTATATAATTTTTGTGATTCACATAATACAATTGCTCTTGCAGGTTAAAAAAGGTTGTCTGCTTCACAAAATGTCAAGGGTTACTCCAAATTCTTTTCAATAGTTGATGTGAGTAATGTTAATGCATTCAAGGGCTTTCATGTGAATGATAGTTTGTTGAATACCGAATTACATGCATGTCTACATTGAAGAATTTCTTCTAAAAATATTAAATGTGCCTAGATCAATAGTTGAAATCAACTTTAACTTCTTTATTTTTCGTGTTCCTTTATCCCTTCCGATGAATGATTGGAACTAATATTGTTAAGTTATCTTATTTAAATTTTTATAATTAAATTATTATTTTTTGATATGGCAATCTATGAAACTCATGCATGAAGATAGTATCCTGCCTTTGAATGTCATGTGCCAATCAATATCTTAGATCTATAATATGCCCGATTCCAGTCTAAGATGTTGGTAAATTTTTATTTTTTTAAATCAGTAAAGAAAGAAAAAAAATATGTATTGGTGAAACTAATGTACAAGGCATACAAAGAGATAGCATCAATAAAACAAAAGACAACACCCAACCACACCGGGATCAAGTCATATACCAGTATAATGTCATGCCCTGCCAAAAGGGACAAAGGTTACGCCACATGGACGCCACGCAGGCGCCACACATGGGCGCCACACTGACACCTACAGGAAGCATTCACACTGCATGGCATGTCTACAAGGCTGGGCATCTAGAGAATTCCAGAATGACCTAGGACATTCTCATGGAGTGCGGAATGCTCTAGAGTCTTCTTGCATATTAGAGTCATGTAGTTACAAATAGAATATTCTAGAGACTTAGAGATAACCTTTGTATAAAGAGTAGTCTTAGGAGTATTCTAGAATGTTGACTATGTAAGGATTCTAGAATGATCCCTTAAGGAACATTCTAGACCCATTACTATAACCCTTAAATTAGATTAATCCTAGCCATTGATTGTAAGGCCAAAGGCCTATATAAAGGGGTGGCACTTCATTTGTCCACCAACCAAGCAAGTTGTACCTCTTACTTGAGCAATACAAGCTTTCTTCTCCCAAGCCTTCTTGTTCTCTAGTCATTCTCTTCTCTAGCCACAAGCCTAAATGTGCTAGCTAAGTAGGCTGACTTAGCACTACAAGTCGAGTTGTGAGTAGTTAAGTGCCGCACAGGTGCTTAAGATATTAAGCCCGTGACAATAAGCTCTAAACAAAAATAGAAAAGATCCATCATAACAATCAGAATCTAGACGCTACAAGAGCATTTTCCAACACAATCCCCCCAAGGCCAGCAACCTCACAAAAACATCTACTACACCATACACTCTCCAATTACATAACTCCACAGCCCAGACCCCATTAGGTCCTCCATTCATCCATTGCCGAAACCAACAAGCAAGCATACTTGAATAATGAATAATATCCTTTGACCTGTTGAAAATTATAGACCATCTGAGATATTGAATAATTACAACCTCTTCAAGTTACCCACTCTTGCACTACAATTAATGCCATCCTCACTTTAATGGACTCAACCACATTGAAAACACATTCATTCCTTGCCAAAAACAAGCCATCCCAAATCTTTTTTAACATTTTTGCTCCGATCAATTCCTTGCCACCACCGGCTAACTGTTCCAGTTGAGACCCAAGCCAATCCTCACCACTTTAAACAATAAGACCATAACTTCCAATTGTGTTTGCATAAGATTCAATACAATCACCACAAAAACGACACCATCCTATCCTCTTAACATTATTTAAAAATCCCAACCAAAAACTCCCCTGTTTTCAGCCATCCATTCTTAGATGTTCTTTCCATGCTTTTCGGTTTCCAATTAAAATTCCCATCTCTATTGTATTACAGTAGCTCTGAATTTGATAGCTTTCAATTTCCAACACCCCCCCCCCCCCCCCCCCCAAAAAAAAAAAAAAAAAAAACAATTATGATAGCAAAGAGAAAAATTTTCACTCAGAATATTTAAGCAGTAGCAGTTTAGATTCTTCAAGCATTGAGCAACGGATTTTAGTAGGAGAACAAACACTTTAATCCAAACAATATTAAAAATGCAGGCACACCTCCTCCCAACTCCTGCATTGCCATAATAACCCTTTTTTTAAAAAAGAATAAAAAATAAAAATATTGAATGTAATCTTTATGTCAGAATGAAATTGAACAATTTTCTTTTAATTTTTATAAATAAAATGGCATTTCAGACACTTTTCAAACGTGGCTTGGGCTTGATTTGATAAATTCATTGGTCCTTTTTATTAGGCCTGGAGATTGGACATGTGCACTGGGCCTGTCTGAGCGAACTTAAATAGATGTAAAGCCCAAGGCAAAGGCCAGATGTTTGCCGTCCCACGTCAGCTGTGTCTCCCGTGCTCAGAGTACTTTGACAAATAATTTTCAGATAATGTTACATGGTTGATCTATGTTAGTCCAAAAAAATGTGTCCAAATAATAAGAGTGATGTGAGAATTGTTAATCGATAAAATAATTTTTTTAAAAATAATTGATGTGATAGTAATTAATGGCTATTTTTTATTTGGACAAAAATGTGGACGAACATGCATAAGCCATAAAAATCACTCATTTTTTTCATGTTTTGCCCAATTGACCGTGAAAAGTATAGATATGCATAGGCCATAAAACACTACTCATTTTTCTCATGGTCTGTCCAATTGACCGTGTGAACTTTTCAATTTCAAAATCAGCTTTAAGCCATGGTGATAGATTTAGACAAATCAACCATCGAAAAAAATACACACACATACATATTGTACGGACAAGAAATTACGAGACGAACCCTATTATGATAAATGTCTTAAAAGAGAGTTAATTGGACAAAATTACCCTTGTCTTGGTAAAGCATGATGAATAACATGAACATTTTTCAGACATACTTTCATGTCCATCCTTGAAAACACCATTACACATCCAGTTTATGAGCCCATCACACTCGGAATTAATTGACAATCAGGCATGCTAGTTGATCAAGTCTATCTACACTTGACCAACTCTATCGTATTTGAACAATCCGAGAGGGACGGGATTTCAATCACCAAGAAATCAGGAGACATTACCCCCATGCATGGTGCCACTTGTGTTATAATATCCTTTCACAATAAAGAAATCTACTGGAATCAAGAGAGTCATCTCCACACGATCATCAACTATTTAAACAACGAATCTTTCATCCAAAAGGTGCGACAACCTTGGTACTAGTCTTCTTACTTCCTTCAAACATTTCAAACAACAGTTTGCTAACTTGATCGTTAGAGAACCCTTGGCCGACACCACACCGGTGCTGTTTGACCAACTCCGATCATCTTTTTTTCTTATCATACAAGAGGAGATTCATTTGTGAAGATTTCTACCGCACATATATTTCAGACAAATAACTAAAGAGAGCCTCTATTTACAAGCAAATACTGGATAATTTCAGATTATATATTTTTAATGGTACTGAGATGATATGCTAAATGTCTATTGTGCACATGTAATACATTATCTCATCCTTGAGAATATGTAATCCGAGAGTATTGAACTTTTTTTATCTTTATTTCCACTCTTTTTTGTTTAAGGCCTTTAATTTACCCCTTTTTTCTTTAAAATTAAATTACACAAATGAACTTATTAAAAATGAATTTGTTGGCCTTTTTTCATGAAAATCCAATTGAATAATTTTAATTTCAAAATAGAGCTCTTTAAACTAAAAGAAAAATGTGAATAATATACCTCTTAACTAAGTAAATAAAAATTATATAACATAGTATACAAGTAATAGTCATTATAACTTATATGTGGCATTATATATAAAATATATATATATATGTATATATATAATGTTTTGGTAAGAAGAAGGGGATATTATTAATAATGCTTGCAAATCGGATGAATTAAAAGCCTATATTATCCAAAATATAGAGTTTAAATTTAGATTAGACATTGGTATTTTATTTATATTTTATGTGCCAAATCAATGTTTAGGTAGAGCTTCAGTCAGAAAAATATTGTTTTGGGGCAGTTGAATAAACATTGTCAATTCAACTTTTTGGAAAAATTCAAACAGCCCAGTCTTCCAAGGTTTTTCTTTGTTTTGCTTCACTACTTGCTTTTGATAACTAAATTTGACCCAGATTTTACACATTCAAATCCTACATTTTATAAAGTTCAAAGCAAGGAATAATGCGTTCCTGCAACCACATGTTTGGGAGAGATTTTATATCATCTCTTCTGTGTTTTCATTTGTAAAAAAATGTTTCTAGTTTGGTTATTGATTTTATTTTATGACATGCATAAAAATATCGGTGATTCAATTATAAGTCCCCCATAAAATGCTTAATTAGTATAAGATCCAATCCAAAAAGTTCCTAGGAATTTTGTAAACAAAATGTCATTCCTTGTAAAAACACGGACGGAAGAACTTCTTTCTACTCCAATATGCTCTAGCGATGCCATGTCAACATCTTTTTATTTTTGAAATTTCAAAATTAAATAACTTACAACATATAAGGCCGTTTTGCATAAAAATTATATATTTGGACTCTAAAAATCGAGATCTATCAAATAAGATCCATAATGTATAGAAAATTTTGTCAAAAGAATTTGTGTTTTTTGACAAAAAATTTATGTCAAAAATTCTTTGTCCACAGAACTAAGATAGAGAATATTCTCTGTACCAAAACAAAGAAATGTCTCTGTCCCAGAATAAAGAAATTTGAGAATTTCTTCAACAAAAAAATATTACACATCTTTTTAACAATGCATTAAATAATCTTTATTCCTTAGGAAAGTGGTAATACTCCAACATTGATAAAACAAAAAAAAAAAATAGATATAGAAAAGAATACACAACTAAAAAAAATAGTCTTTTTAAAAATTCTTTGTTGAAAAATTTTCAGTCCAAAATTATCAATTCTTTGTTTTATGGTAAAGTAGGCCATTTGGCCACAAAAAAAAAAAAAAAGACTTTGATCTAGAAAGTATGTCGTGCAGTATGGAACCTTCGGAGTAGGCCATATATTCTCTCTAGGTAAATATCGAAATCATGAACCACATTTTTTGCTGGAAATTAGACTCGTAAACCTTTCCAATGATGTATGGCGTGCAGCATGGAACCTTTGGAGTGAAATCATGTTTCACTGTAAAGTGAGCTCTCCAAGAGTGTCTATGTCCAAGACAACTCAAATACATTTTAATAAAATGACAATATCTCATTCCATAGGAGTTTAAATCACAAACTGCCTTTTTAGTTAAAAAGTACACTCGTAGACCTTTCCAATGATGTATGACTTGTGGCATGGAACCTTCAGAGGTAAATCAGGTTTACTATAAAGTGAGCTTTTCAAGAATGTCTTTGTTCAAGACAGTTCAAACATGCTTTAGTAAAATGGTAATATCTCCTTCTATAAGAGTCGAAATAATGAACTGCATTTTTTTGCTAAAAAGTAAACTTGTATACCTTTCCAACGATGTATGGCATATAGCATGGAACAATCGGAGTGAAATCAGGTTTTACTGTAAAATACGCTTTACAAGAGTGTCTCTATCTGAGACAGTTCAAACACGTTTTAGTAAAACGATAATATCTCATTCCACAAGAGTCAAAATCATGAACCGCCTATTTGTTTCTTTTGAAAAGTAGACTCGTAAACTTTTCCAATAATGTATGACTCGCAGCATGGAACCTTAAGAATGAAATCGGGTTTCACTGTAAAGTGAGCTTTCCAAGAATGTCTCTGTCCGAGACAGCTCAAACATGTTTTAGTAAAACGACAATATCTCCTTCTACAGGAGTCGAAATCATGAACTGCCTCTTTTTCTAGAAAGTAGACTCGTCGACCTTTCCAACGATGCATGGTGTGCAACATGTAACCTTCAGAATGAAATCAAGTTTCATTCTAAAGTAACTTTTCCAAGAATGTCTCTATCCGAGATAGCTCAAACACGTTTTAGTAAAACAACAATATCTTCTTCCACATGAGGCAAAATCATGAACAACCTTTTTTAAAAAAAAAATTACACTCATAGACCTTTCTAACAATGTATGGCATGTAGCATGGAACATTCAGAGTGAAATCAGGTTTCACTATAAAGTGACATTTACAAGAATGTCTATGTCCGAGACAGCTCAACCACGTTTTAATAAAATGGAAATATCTCCTTCCATAGGAATCAAAATTACGAACCGAATTTTTTGCTAGAAAGTAGACTCGTAGACCTTTCCAATGATGTATGGTGTACAACATAGAACCTTCGGGTTTTACTGTAAAGTGATTGCAAAAATGCAGTCTACACCACGCATAGTTGAAGACGACCAAAATACTCTTTAGTAAATCGGCAATATCTTCCTCCACCAATGTCGAAATCACGCACCGTTATTTTGTGTGTAAAAGTGAAAATCTTCTCCGATTCACATTCAACATCTACATTCTCTTAATGTTGTCATCATCTAGTTGTCAACATCCAAAATGTTGCCATTTTTGGATACAATCCCTTATTGTTGTCCACTGTTCAACGTTAAAACAATTTAAGTTCAAGTTCAATATTTAACTATTGAATCCCACATGAACACCAATTTCAACTCTTTTCTTCATAGACTCATCCACAATCATAAACAACCAATTTGAATCAAATTTTCAAGAAAATGAGAATATAGATATACATAATTGTATACAGAGGGTTAAGGCAAATATCTTTGACAAAGGTAGAGAGAGAAACAACAAATGGGGAGTCTAACATGTAATCACATGTAATTTGAAGATAATGACAAAATTTTCAAAGGAAACAATGATAGCTATAAACCTGGATTACTCGCGAAGAAGATCATGCTTGCGACAACAAGATGTGATGACGACTTAATTGCGATCTGGGAAAAAACACTAAAGGGAAAACTCAGGGCAAATTTGTCAGTAAGAAAAAAATAATGATCGCACATATGCCACATTGGACTTTAGCTTAATCAATTTTAAAATTAAGGGACTTTTGGGATTAAAAAATTCTTTATTGGACCTTGGCATCTAAAGTACACTTGTTTTCAGGGAACTTCTAATAATTAATTCTAAAAGAAACACGATTCTTTTTTTTTTACAAAATTTTCTATGCAAATATGGATCTTGTTTGATAGATCTCGATTTTTAAAGTCTAAATATATAATTTTTATAAAAAAAAAAAAAAAGGACTTATATATTGTAAGTTATTTAATTTTAAAATTTCAAAAATAAAAAGTGATGACATGGCAAGTTTGGCACTGGCTCAATGGAAATAAGTGCGGATTGAAAAAAAGTTTCTTGTTTTTGTACGTGAAAAAGTGGGGTAATTTTGTCATTAAGAATAAAATGATGGTGCAACCTCATCACTATTGGACTTGAAACCACATAATTTAAAAACTTAAGGACTTTTGGAATTAAAGTATTTTCACTTGGACTTTAGCCTTTAAACAATTATTTTGAGGGGCATTCCACTAATTAATTCTAAAAATATGTATCTGTAAAAGCTCTGATATGCTATTCTCTAACGTAGGGATGTCAATTCATGTTATTATATCGTGTCAAAGCATACATATTTGAAAACATGTATCAATCCTAACCCGGCACTATTAATTAATCGTGTTAAGTTTCAAAATGCAAAATCAAATGCAATTCATTTATTAAACAGGTTATACGTGTTGACACAGTTAACATATTTATTTTAATTTTTTTTTTTAAATAAAAAAGTTGCCTATCTTTTATTATGTATGTATAATTTTAAGTTTAATAAACTTTGAACATGAGGTAAATCAAAACAAAAACTTCTTTTTTAAGTAAAAAAACTCCAAAATTTGAGAAGCTTTCATTGTGAGACGAATTACCTTTTTATAATTAAATGTGTTAAATCGTCTTAAAAAAGTTAACATTATTAAAACTCATACATGATATGTTTATTAATCGTTTAACCTAAACTTTTTTATGCTTAACCAAAACTCGTTAATTTTGTGTTTAAATCTTGTCAAAAATAAACATCCCTACTCTAGCGCACTTTAATACGATTGGAGAAGTTCCCTCAAATACCAACTTACTGGCTTAAAATAGTTCAATTCTTATTATCAAATCATGAAAAGAAAAAAAAAAAAAAAGTCATCCAAACGATTTTTGTGGGGGCAATAATCTGGGTCAAACTTGAAGTTGCCAATCATAAGAGACTCATTCCACGTCCAGCCTTATACTAGTATCATGTAAAGTACAACATAAAAAGTGTTTATTTGGTAGTCAAAGTCCGCGTCTTTGATTTAGCCTATTTTCACCATGTCAAGTTCAAACCGCGGCTCCATAGTCAATACATTTTACTTTAAACCAATGCCTTATGCATACACATTTATACATATGTCTATGTGTGTATATATATAGATATGATCTGTCCATAATTCTCATTACCATCTCAAATCCTCTTCTTCACAACCTAAGATCCATCATCAAGTACTCTTCATTCACAAGAAAATTCTGTTCCGAATTAATCACATAAAAAACCTCTATTCATTTCAACTCTCAAATGGGTATTCACGCAAATAATCTCTTCAAACTAATACTCATTTTCATTATATTGTGTGTATCGGATTTCCGGCAACTCTCAGCAATGAGACCACTAGACGAAGAGCAATGGTTGAAGAAAGGTCTTGCCTTTCAGTCCCTTCCCAAGGGTCCTGTGCCGTCCTCCGGCAGCAATCCATGCACATATACACCTGGAAGAGGAAGTGGCGGCCGCTGCACCTTAGCTGAAAATGAAATGAACTTCGCCGGCCATGATAACGTTGCTCATGCACCGCCGGCAGCCTTTACTGATTTCATGGTAAACTTCGCGGCAGCTTCCAAAGCTAACGATACTCAGAAGAAAGATACAAGTTCTTGATTTGCTTGGCAGCAAAATATATTGATTTACAGTGAATATTCCATGATCAACTCCAAATGGAGATGCAAAGCTATAATTTTTAACTTTTTTTTTTCTCTGTTTTTTTTCTTTCTTGGGAACAACCATTTAAAAGAAAAGTGTATGGTTGTCAAATCCTTGCAACTGTTGTTAATTTTTATGCTATTGAAATTGAATTGATTCTTTCAATATGCCAGTGCCATGACTGCAAATCAACCTTTTCCAAAGACCATCTCTAGTCTAATCATCTGGATAGGCTAATATTCAAAAAAATTGAATACATAATCTATAATTAGGCATGAATTTATTTGCATATGCAACTTAAGAGTTTCGATTTCGGCAGCAGTTTTTAGCCTTTGACGATGATAATGATGATAACAACTTCAATCATCAATAATTACGATGGTAATAATGATAAAACCAACCTTGAAAATAAAAATTAGGAAATAAATTTGTGAGCTAATTTCTTACTCGATGATTTTCATATATCAACCTCTAGTTTTGAAGATTTAATTGCTATTTTTTTTTAGCTTTGCTATGCAACCATTTCATCTTTTTTTTTTTTTTTAGTAATTTTACTTGTATATCTTGGAAATAAATTTAATATGTTGGAGATATATACTGTATTTATTTTGACAATTCACTAATTTCATCTATAGAAGATAGAAGAGTTCTTTTATTCACCGGTTGAGTATCATCTATAATCAGTAATATTAATCAAGTGAGAGTTTATTGATAATGTTGAATATAAAGAACAATTGGAGAAGAAGTATTTGTATTAAGCATGTCTATATTGAACAAATGAGCCTCCTTATATTAGAGAGTTAAAAGGTTAAGCATGTCTATATTGAACAAATGAGCCTCCTTATATTGGAGAGTTAAGAGGTTATACAACGTAAGTATGAATAAGGAAAAACAAATATGCCATAGGATATACAACTAACCCTAATCCTAACATATATACATCTAACAACCCCCTCCCCTCAAACTTAAGGTGGATGAGTAGAGACCAACTTGAGTTTGGTCAATAAGTTATGGAAGCAGATTCGAGGATGAGTCTTAGTAAAGATATCTGCAATCTAGGCAGTGGAAGAAACATGCACTAAACTGAGTCTATCGTGAAGCAGATGATGTTGAACAAAATAACAATGGAGCTCAATACGCTTAGTATGCTCGTAAAAAACATCATTGTGAGCAATTTGGATGGCACTGTTATTGTCATAATGAAGTGTAGTAGCAGAAGAATGGTGAACACCCATGTCCTTGAGCAGCCAACGCAACCATAAAAGCTTAGTGGTAGTATCTGCAAAAGTTCAATATTCAGCCTCAATATTGGATCGAGGAGCAACAAACTATTTTTTACTACACCAAGAAATGGGAGAATCACAAAAAAAGAAACAATAACCAATAATAGAGTGACGATCGGTAAGATCACCAACCCAATCAGCACCACAGAACGGAGTCCCATCCCAATGAGTGAGCCGAAGATGAGGCTCAAAAAGGATAAAAGCAGTTTTGCTGTTAGTCAGGCCAGCTCGAGACAACAAATCAGAGGCATACTTGGCCTGAGACAGATAGTATCCATCCGAGACAGAGGAGACTTCAAGACCCAATAAATAACTAAGTGAACCAAGATCTTTCATCTCAAATTTTTGACTAAGGAATTGTTGGAGCGCGGAGATGCCAGAGAGATCATCATCGGTAATGATCATATCATCAACATAGAGAATGAGAAGAACAATTCCTTCATCAGTCTTGTAGATGAACAGTGCAGAATCATGAAGGCTAGAGGCAAAACTAGAGTGATTGATAGTAGAACTAAACTTTGCAAACCGGACTCGGGGTGCTTGTTTAAGACCATAAAAGGCGTGATGAAGCTTACAAACTTGTGGGGATGAATGAGGGAGACCAAGGAGAGGCTGCATATAGAATTATTTCTGTAAATCTTCATTGAAGAAGGCCTTTTTGACATCCATCTGAAATAAATCCTAGTTGCGAGTTGCAACAATGGCAAGTAAGCTTCGGACATTAGTGAGGCAAGCAATAGGAGCAAATGTCCCTTCATAGTCAATGTCATACTCATATGTAAACCCTTTGGCTATAATACGAGCCTTATAACACTCAATAGACCCATCAAAATGCGTCTTAATCTTGTAAAACCATTTACACCCCATAACTATTTTGTCACGAGGAAGACCAACTAAGTCCCAAGTGTGAGTCTTTTCTAGAGCTTGTAGTTCATCCATCATTGCTTTCTGCCAAAGAGGGTTAGACTAAGTCTCATAATAAGAGTGAGGCTTATGCAATGAATAATAGTTGAAAACAATGAAAAACTCAAAGATAAGCACGAGTTTCTTTTACCCAAATAGACTGTCAAGGTGGTGCAACGGACGAAGACTCAATGTCGGAAGATAAAGGATATGGCTCAGGCTGGTCTGTGCAAAGACTCATGGGTGTTGCAGATGCGGAGAGAGAGGTTGTGAGGTCATCAGAAGAGAGCTCACTAGATATACCTGCAAAAGGGGGAATATGAAACAATTTAATTGAGGGATTAATAAAAAATAGAGAAGTATGAGTAGAAAGCTAAAATATTGATAATGTGTACATTGTGTGATCTTAAAAGATAACATGACGAGAAATACTGAGATGTTGGAAAAATGGATCCTAACAATGATAACCTTTATATTCAATGTCATAGCCAAGAAAATAACACAAATGTGCACAAAGCTCTAACTTGGTGCATTTATGCGGCTAAAGTAAAACAAAACAAGCACACCCAAATACTTTGAGGAAAGAATAGCTAGGGAAAAGTCATAAAAATGCTCATATGGAGACTAATGATGAATGACAAGAGAAGGAAGCCAATTTATTATGTAGACAACAATAAGGGTAGAGTTTCCCCAAAATTGCTCAAAACGGAAGGAAGAAATAAGTATGGCTCAAACAAAATCCAACACATGCCTATGCTTACGTTCAACACGCCCATTTTGTTGGGATGTACCTAGGCATGATCGCTTAACAACAGTACTATATTGTTGGAGAAAATAATAGAGGGTTTGTTCTTTGTACTCTAGGGCATTATCAGTGCGAATGAACTTGATATTTTTTTGAGAATTGAGTCTTGATTATATTAACAAAAGTAATATAAAGTTGGGAAAATCCAGGTCTGTTACACATAAAATATAACCAAGAAAATCGAAAGTAATCATCAACAAAGATAAAAAAAAAAATATATATATATATATATATATATATATATATATATATCAAAACCCCCCTTGTTAGAGTGGGTGTGGGCCCCCACACATCATAGTAAATCAAGTCAAAAGATGCTAATGAAACATACTCACTTTTATTAAATCATAAAGTGGGTTGTTTTGCAAGTTGGAAAGAAACACAATTAAAAGACTCATTGTTAATAAAACCTAAGTGACCACTAAAAAGTAAAGGTTGTAGGCGACTAGCTGAAATATCTCCCAGATGTGAATGCTAAAGGTATGATGGAGAGTTGGATGAGGTAGAGGTTGCAGACTGAAACTGGGTGACTGAAGAGATATGGAAATAAGTGAGCTAAACTAGTCTCCCAATTCTATGGCCTATCCCAAGGATTTTTCCTGATTGGGGGTCTTGCACATAACAACCAATGGAAGAAAAATGTAAGTCAATACCAAGTTCACACAATTTTCTAATAGAAATGAGATTGAGAGTAAGATTAGAGATAAGATATGTATAAGAAAAGCACAATGTAGAAGTCGAGACATGACCTATATGACTAATATTCATGTGTGAACCATTTGTAGTATGAATTGTGGGTGCATGGGAGTCAAGAGTTTTAGCTGAGACATGATGGGATTAGATGTCATATGGTTATACCATGTAAAGTCAAAGAGCCAAGAAGAGTTACTTGGGACAATAGATATAGCAGTAAATGAGCCAAATTTAAAGAGAACCTGATTGATAATGGCTTCGAGATCACTCATGGAGATGGATGAGTTCTTTATAAAAGGTTCATCATTGGTAGCAGCAGTGATGACAGAATGGGGAATGAATTTGGAAGATGAGCTTGGTTTAGATGAGCTTCCTCTAAAGTAATCTGGTTGTGATGAGGGCTTGGTGGGATAGTTCTCAATAGAATGGCCCAATATATGACAATATCGGCACTCAATAGAGGAAGGTGAATGAGCAAAAGATCATGATGGGCAAGTATCTGGAATATGCCCTTTCTTTTGGCAGTTTCGACAAATGATGGCAAGACAGTTAGGAAGAAAGTTCCCATTCTTGCGACAAAAATTACATAAGGGCTTCCGACCAGTAGCGGGTTGATATAAAAAGGAGTTGCTGTAAGAAAACATCAGAGCAGTGAAACTTCAGTGTACCTAACCGAGTTTCTTCAGAGATAAGTTCAGAGACTACATTATCGAGTATGGGCAGAGGATGTCGATGAAGTAGCGAGGCTTTGACAAGCTCAAAATCAATGGTAAGGTCAATAAGGAACTAAACAAGACAAATTTGGTCACGATATGTGGAAAATTGTGTTGTGTCATTCTTACTTTCCCATACTAGTTTAGAAAGACCTAGCTGATCCTAGATAGAATGCATGTGAGAGTAGGAAAGATTGTACAATAACTAATACCGATGAGCAAGATTAGCAGTTGTGTACCATTATGCTAGTAGATCCCAAACTTCCTTTGCTCTTTCAAAGCGACCAAATTCTAGATGAATTGAAAGACTAGATATATTGTGGAACCAAGTGATAATCTCAAGATTTTTGCCATCCTTTTCATTAAGACATTCAGAGTACTTTGTTGCCTCTTCTATCACGCCCCCATACCTCGAGGACCCGAGGTGACATCCATACCATTATTTTAAATGAGTTATGTATGGATATTTTACGTAGTTGTGTGAATCATTATTCGAGTTTACTTTACTCTTGAGGATATAATACCTCATGAAAATAAATCAATTGAAGAAGAGAAAGATGCAAAACACAATAAAATTCAAAATTTTGGGTGCAAGACTTAGTGTGTCGATCGACACACAAAGAGTGGTATTTTAGACCTATGTGTGCTGATTGATCATCTCATAGTGCCGATCGACATAGGGGTCCTTGCATTCCTGTTGCAAACTATTTTGGTATGTGAGTCTTTCTATAGTCAATTTCCTTACCTCCTCTTTTTCTCTTCAAACCCAAAATTAATTTCCTTTATCCATTCATATTTATAGGTATAAAATTATACATTTATCATTCTCATAAGAAGAAACATCCCTCATATCGTGATGTCAACTGTCACATATTTCATCATCCATTAAGCAAGTATCATTTCAACATAGTTAAGATAGATGATTATAATCATCCATGTATTATGTACATTATACAAGTTAAGTTCTATAAAAGACGTGGCCTCCTAAACATTGGTCATTCAAATATAAAAGTGAAACCCCAAAAGAAGGCATAAACATGCTAAGATATCTATATCTATATATATATATATATATGTGTGTGGGGGAGTCTAAAAATGCCCAAAATAAAATCTTTAATAGAAGCATCGCTTCATTCCATCAACCTTGTGTCGGCTCCTTGCCGATTCCTGTATCTGGTAGGAGTCAATACAACTACCATATAGGACATCTAACATATGGAAACATAAGTGGTGGCTCGTGTAGGCATGTGAAGGTGTAATGTAACACAAGTGACAAACAAGGCATGCTGAGTGAAGTAGCACAACAATATCCATAAGGCAATCATATGCATAACATACATAGGCTTGTGCAAGGAAAGAAATATTTATCATGATGTATCAACTCGAAAATAAGGAAGGATGATCTCACTTATTTTACTCATCTCCTCCTAGTTCCCTACAAAACTATAGTCAATTTCCAATGACTACCTAGCGGCCCTCGATAAACCTAAGTGCTTTACAGGCTACTAACCCAATAGATTCAAATGACCACCCGTATGGGTTTATGGCTCGCAAGTTGAAGGGAGACACAATCCCAATTACCAACAAAACATCGGATAGAACGCAATCTTGGCACACTTAAGAGCATACCAAAGGCACATCTTTCTTTCTTCTCAATTTCCATTTCAAATCGAAGGCATCTTTGTTAAACAATCTCACCATTTTTCTAATCTAACTTCCTCTTCTCAAATATGGTAACATAGATAAATTGGCACACAAAGTATCAAGATACATGTTTAGAAGACCACATAAGAAATTTCACAAACGCATGGTGGCCATCCCCAATTTTCACACACCAATACAAGATCAATCACATAAATAATACTACCAAGTAAGAAAATTAGATCAAGGCCATATCAATAAAAGATATTCTACCATAATGAACAATGTTTAAAGGAGAAAACATCACATAATATGGTCTGCATAATTCATTCAACATATGGATCCTACAACATGCAATCACTATATATGCATCATGTAATGATGAAAAGGATAACACAATTCTTCGTATACACTTATTTTTCGTCTAAGTTAGAAGCCCTACCTCAATATTTGAAAATATCACAAAGCCCTAGCCTTGGCTCTTTTGTTCTTGAATTTTTTATGAAGATCCCTCCAAAACATAACTTCTAAATGATGCCAATCCTTCTAGGTAGTGTATTCTTGCATTAGGATGTCTTGATGTAGTGAGATTTCATGAGAGAATCGAGAGATGAGAGTGGAGATATGAAAATCGTAGCTTTTCCTTCCCTTTCTCTTATTTTCTCTCTGAGCTACCGAATGTGTAGAGAATGTGTGTGTGTGTGTGTTGTGGGCTTTGGTCTTTTAAAGGCCAAAATCATATTTTTGGGGAGTTTTACTATTTTGCCCATCCTTTAAACTATTTATTTCATTGTTATAAGGCCTATTCTGGTCCATTTCTCTCACAAACAAAATATCCCGTAACTAATATATTATTTTAAACTTTATTTTAGGTCCTAATAAAATGTTTTTCAATTACAATATTCGCGTAGTCCCGATACTACGACAAAATGACGATTTTTCCCTTTTTGGTGTTTTATGCATCTAAATGAACTCAGATTGTTCTAAAAAATTTCCTAACTCATTATTTTGTATTATAAATTAAATATAATTTATTAAAATTTATTATTTTATTTATCTAATATTATGAAAACAATTATATGGTATTATATCTTCCTTGTCTTCTTTTGCGGGAGCTTGTGTATCTTTAGTGACAATACGCCAAAGCCTGCGTCCTTTTAGAAAGCTAGGCATGGCCAATGCCTAGAGATTATAATTTGTTCCATCTAGAATAATGGGTATAGGTTGAGCCATTTTAGACTTAACCATGATTAGTGTTGATAAACCTTGGAAAAGTAGTGAATATGTGAGAGAAGTAGATAATGGAGGCATTGTATTGAAAAACTAACCTTAAAACCAAAATCAAAAGCCAAAAAAATGGTTGGAACCGGTCCAAATCAGTTAAGAACGGGTCAAAAGGCCATTGAACCAGCGGTTGGAAAGAGAGTGCCCGAACTAGTTTAAGCAGACCAGTTTTTATGCTGCTCTAGCTGACGTGGCAAAGCAAAGCTATTGTGGTAGGAAGAGGCTACTGACATGGAAAATGTAGGTCTCACTAGTGATGTGGTAGGTGATGTGTCACTAAAGTGGCAGGATCCCAAGTTAGTGGTGTGTGACGGCTCGTAGGTGCGTGTGGTGAAAGGGCAAAAACTTTAGGTCGTGCATGAGAGCACATACGACTTCTAATGACAGTCAGGCTTGGTGCATTGGAATCGTCTTGGCATATAGATTTGTTTTATGGTGTTGGATTTTTTAAACGAGCCCCACGATTGAGAACAGTGTGTAACTTGGTGGTGGTTTGTTGAGTAATTTGGCAACAACAATGATATGGTTTAGATGACCACCTCTTTTAGAGATCAGTGGTTTAGGTAGTCACCACATGAAAGCCGAGGAGCAGTTTTGATAGCCACCATTTTGAAGATTGGTGGTTTAGGCAATCATTACAACGAAAATCAAAGGAGGGCTATTGGAGTGGCTCTAATACCATGTTAAAAATAAAGAAGAATAGGAAAAGATGTATTTGTATTAAGCATGTCTATATTAAATAAAGGAGCCTCCATATATGAGAGAGTCAAAAGGATATACAAGGTAAGTATGAATAAGGGAAAAGGAATATGCCATAGGATATACAACTAACCCTAATCCTAGCATATATAAATTGGGTAAATTACATTGATCTCTCCCGAGGTTTAGCGAAAATACAGATAGACTTCTCAAGTTTAAAAAATTACACTGACCTCTCCTGTCAGTCTTTATTTGATGACAGTATTAACGAAAATACTGAAATATCTTTTATACCCATTGTAGTTAAAACAAATTTTAATTTACAATGTATGAGTGTTGATGTAAAAGAGTCAAAAGTGTACAAAATTATGCAATTACCCTTAGTACATATTGAAGGGTTAGAGACTAGTCTTTTACACATTGCACCTTCCTTCATTCCCTTTCTTTTTCTCTACAACCCTAAAACTGACCTTAGAGACTAGTCTTCTGTATAATAATGGTCATCTCTGAAGTCACCCGAGAGGTCGAAACTCCAATGCTTGACGACGTCATGAACGACACCGTTGGCTATAACGACAGACCTGTCAATAGATCCAAGTCCGGCGGATTGAGATCCACATCTTTCATCATAGGTAATAAACACACCCAGTAATCAAAGAAGTCTAAAATTAAAAAAGGAAAGTAAAAAAAATTGAGGAGGAAGAAATAATTATACTTCATAAGTATGAAAATCTTCACAAGTGTGGTTAGAAGTGGCGTCGCTTCTGTTGCATTTGGGAGCATTTAAGTAAATTATATGGTGAGTGGTGAGCTCTCTGTTTGTTCCCTTTGCACTGATTAAAGAAAAATGCTCTTCTCTCTATTTTTTTATAGGCCTAATATTTCTGAACAATGCTAAGTTGTTCATTGCATTTTGGTTGGATATACAGAGGGTAAGAAATACATAGAGTAGTGACTTTCTTATTTTCAGAATTGATGAACCCTACTAATTCATGGATGTCCTCTCATAATTAGTTCTTAATTTTGTGGTGATCCAATTGAATAACTGATGTTGCTATGGTATAAAGTAGAATTTTGGAGTTGCAGAACTTAGAAAAAAAATACAACAAAAAAAAAAAGCTAAGAACATAGATCATAACAAGCTTTGAATCAACATATTGGGTAGAAGCTCAAAGGATCATCCACATATGTCAACGTTGAAAAACAGATTTGAGCAATTATAACAACTAAAATGATAAATATATATTACATATAAAAAAAAAGATAAATAAATAAATATATATATATATATATTTATGTAATAGTTTCCCAAAATATTTTGTTAGATTTTCCAAGTTTCCGGGTGTTGGGCTTATGTTCGTTTCCATAGAAGTGAAAACTTGATATATTAATACATATTCTTTATTGTAAATATCTTTGCTGTAAATTTGTAAAACTTGCTTTACTTTTGATGGTTTTGAATTTTTTGCTATTTCACCAACTGGGTTTCTTTAATCCACAATTGAAAGCTGGGTTTATGGTATTTGCAAAATACCACTAGGTTTGTGTTTTTAAATAGACATTTAATATATATATATATGTGTGTGTGTGTGTGTGTGTGTGAGGGAAAAAATGTTAAATTAGTTTTAATTTAATTGTAGTTTAAGTATAAATTAATGTTAATTTGAAAAGTATTAGTATAATTAAACATGATTATAACAATAACAATAACATATGCATAAAATAAAATTAATAAGATTTAAACATTAAAAAATTCATAGGAAGAGTCTCAGAAAATGTCTTTATAATGAGTTAAAGGGTAAAATTGTCCCATTGCAATTTATAAATTTGGACATAAATGTAATTGTATTGTAAAACGGAATGGCATTTTAGGCTTTTTAACTCATTGAGGGTAGTTTCAGTACTCAAGAATTGTAAAAAGCAACTTCCATTACAAAGCCTAATGGCTATATAACGACAGGGGGGAATCTGACTTGACAACGAAATCAGAGGGGAGGTTAGTGTAATTTATCAAACTTGAGGGCTGTTATCTGTATTTTTGCTAAACCTCAGGGGAGGTTAGTGCAATTTTCCCTAATTACATCTAACAGAAATAATGGCAATCCAAAATCTATCATCTTCCTTTCTCGCCTTCAAAGTCCCAAATAAGATCTTATTCATGCCAATAGGTTCCGTGATAAGATTTGCATCCTTGTATAAATACAAGAATAGAGAAACCAATTGCAAAAGATTAAGTGCAAATACGAATAAGATAAATGAAGATAGGAATAGAGAAGAATTTGATTTGTTTCTGTTATTGATTCAATTCAATTACAAGCTCAAAGCCTCCATTTATACATACAAAGAACTCATGGTTATAGCTAACTAATTAGGAGTGAATTCACAACTGACTATCAAATTCACTCTTGTTACATACACATGGTTGGTAACAGTTAGTTATGATGACAGCTAGCACTAGTTGGTTTCATATTCTTGTAGCTGACTTCTACTGACTTGTCATTCCTATGTCTGAGTTGTGCTGGTACTTCTTGAGTTGTTATCATGATTCTACTTAAGCTAGTGTTTCTCAGTGTTGTTCTTTATTGCTCTTTTGTGTTTGTATCAGTGCTAATGCTTGAGTGAGTTTGGTTAACAGCTGCTTGAAAACTAATGGTAGGAGAAGGAGCCATTAATTTGGTTTAAAATTTAAGAAATCTTTTAGAAGAAAGACCTTTAGTGAAAAGGTTTGCTAGTTGATCTTTCGAGAGTAGGTAATAAATGGTTAAACATTTTCTTGTCACTTGCTCTCAAATACAATAAAAGTTTATATTAATATTCTTTGTGAGAGCATGAAACATATGATTGGAGGCAAATGCCACAGAAAATATAGTATCACAATATAGCTAAGGACAATGTGGGATAAAGACATAAAGATCATCAAGAAAGATTCTAATATAAGAGAATTCAGCAATTGTAATTGCTATGGCTTTATATTCTACCTCGACGGAGGACCTGCCCAATCAACATCTATCTATGCTTGGAGATGGAGAGGCCCAGGTTTACAGTAACAAAATGAATCTCATTGGGAGTGTGCATATATTGGAAAACTAAGTTTACTACAAAGGAGATATCATTCCTAGTAAAGGTAAGATATTGTAGTGCTCCAACAAAGGACCTATATATGTTGGGTTGGATTTAGAAGTGGGGTTCTTTCAATTTTTCCAAGATGAAAGGAAGATGAGTAGGGTGTCTTATAGGAATTACAATTTTTCATTTGAGCTTTGTGTATTAGGTTAATGAGATACTTTTGACAATAAATGAACAATCTAGTAAGTGTTTGAGTAATCTCTAGGCCCAAGAAATAGTGAAACAGTGTAAAATCTTTCATGTCAAAGGCTTGATTAAGTTGGGTGATTGGAAGGTGAATCTAGGCTGAATCATTGCCAATGACAATGATATCATCTAAATAGAGTAAAAGGATGGTAAGAGAGGTTACTTGCTTTTTGACAAAGAGAAATGTGTCTATATGAGATGGAGTGAATGATAATGTCAAAATATGAGAGGTAAAACTTTCGAACCAAGCTTTTAGTACTTGTTTAAGGCCATATATTTATTTTATTTATTTGCAAACATGGGATGGTAATAGGGGATCAATAAAGCAAGGAGGTTAAGACATATAAACCTCTTTTTTGATATGGCCATAAAATAATGCATTCTTGACATCTACTTGTCTAAAAGACCAATTATGATGAGCAGTAAGAGCAAGCACTATTGAGACTATTGTATGCTTGACAACAAGGATAAAAGTTTCATCAAAATCAAGCCCTACCTTTTAATGAAAGCCTTTAGAAACATGTCTCTCCTTGTACCTTGAAATAGATCCATCAAGGTTATATTTAAGTATATATACCCATTTGCAACCTACTATATTTTTGTTTGATGGAAGTGGAACCAAGGTCCAAGTTCCTTGTTGATGAAGAGTTGTGAATTCCCCAGCCATAACAGTTCTCCAATATGGAATTTTGTTGGCAATAGAGAAGAAATTTGGTTTTGTGACAAAACCAACAATAGTAATGGTTAGGAAGGAATTTTTATTTGAAATTCTAGATTTAGATCTAGTAACCATGGAATGTTGGTTAGATTCTAAGTGTGGTGTATAAGGTAAAGTGGAATCATTGGTGGATATGGATATGAGAGGTGAAATATGAGTTTGTGAATTACATGTAGTTGTTGTAAATAAGGTACTTGAAATGAGAATAGTTGGTGAACTAAGAATGGAGAGTAGAGTGTACAGAGGAAGGTAAAAAGCTTAAGAGTGATGGAGGAAGTGAGAACCTGTTATCAAGATTAAAGGATGAAGTTGAGTTAGTAAAAGCATATGGAAAGGTTGTTTCATCAAAGATGGCATGCCTTGTGACATACATCTTGTGAGAGGAAAGATCAAAGCAATAAAAACCCTTGTAGTTAAGACTATAACCGAAGAAAATACATTTAACTATCTTGGGTTGTAGTTTATTGTGATTATATGCTCTAAGAAAAGGATAACAAACACATTCAAAGATTTTAAGTGATCATATGATGGTGATTTATGAAAAGGCAATTCATATAGAGACTGTTTGCACATAGTTTTGGTGGGTAACTTGTTAATGATAAAAGTTGCAATGGCAAAAGATGTAGTCCAAAACTGAGGTGGTAGGGAAGCCCTAAATAAGAAAGTTAAACTTTTTTCCATAATATGCTTGTGTTTCCTCTCAACAATGCCATTTGGTTGAGAATTGTGAGGGCATGACCTTTCATGATGAATTTCATAACTAAGGAAAAGTTGTTTGAGTTCAGTTTTTTCATACTCACCCCCACCATTTATCCTAAATGTTTTAATTGATGTAGAAAAAAAATTCTCAACATATACTTTAAATTGAAAAAATGTCGCATAAAGGTCTAGTTTATTCTTTAAAGGGTAAAGCCAAGTGTATCTGCTATAGTCATCTATAAAAGAAACATAGTAATTATAGCTATCATATGAACTGTAAGGAGTATGACCCCAAAGATCACTATGAACAAACTACAAAATTTGAGTAGTGATTGATATAAAGGTAGTGAATAGGAGTCTAGCCATCTTTCCAGCAAGACAGTGTTGGCAAATTATTGCTATAGAACTAAAAAAATGGTAATGGAATAGAGATTGTTGAGAGTATTGTCTAAAGTACTGGTTGAGACTAATGTCAAAGTCTGTCATGCCATAATTCTAATGAGACTTTCTTTTCTATAAAAGTTATAGTAACAGTAACAAGAAGTGTATTCTGTTAAGAAAATTAAGGTGGAGTTGAATTATTAATAATAAATTGAGCTACAAGTACTGGAAATGGATAAAAGACCATTGATACTAGGTTTGGTAGAGGGTCCTCTAAGAGCACTTGTCCTGAATTTGAAACATATTACAATAAAAAAATGAATATGCAATTATAACCTCTACAGAATTGATAGACAAAAAGTAGATTTGTAGCCATAAAAGGAACATGTAAAATATTGTTGAGTGGAAATTGATGGTTGTTTGTGTGGATATTGGACTAACTAACATGAGTAATTGGCAATGCTTCTCCATTGGTTATGGTGATGTTATCATCACTTTGATAATATGTGGAAAGAGAAAGATTAGAAGGATCAATTTTTATATGATTAGTGGCTCTTGTGTCAGTGTAACAAAGGTTGGGATTAACATTGTTATGATTATAAGTAGCAGACATTATAGTTAATTGAAATGGTGGATATTGACCTTGATAGGAGTAGCCCACCCTATGATAGCAATCAAGAGTAATGTGGCCATTTTTGTTGCAGATCTGACAAGATATTGGAGATTGTGTGTAAGTGTTAAAATTGGTGTTGCCTTGTCTTTGAGGAGGTTGGTGGTATGGTTTGGGGAATTGACTATGAGGTGGTGGATATTTTCTATTAAATCTTCCAAAAGTGGTCATTTTTCTCCATTGCCTTTGTTAGGGGATCTTCATCTTCCTCTTCATCTGCCTCTATAAGAGGAACTTTCTCATTTTTAGTTAAAAGAAAATGGTGATTTGTAGTTGGATGTTACCATTGATGTACGAAATTAAGGTGTCATGTTTTGTTTGTTGCTTGTTTCTATGGTTTTTCCTCAATGTTTAACAAAGCATGAAGTTTTTCAAAAATGAGGTGTTGAGATTTGGTTAGAATTAATGTTTTGAAAGTATTGTAGTTAACAAGTAGACCATTTATCTTATGAATCAATATGTCTTAATCATCAATGAGAAATGAAGTTGCCGCCAAATTGTCTCTGACTCTCTAGCTTCTTTGATCTTTTAGATGTAAGAGTCTATAGAATCATTTCCTTTGTTGATGTTAAGTAATCGAGACTTGAGTTGCAAGATATTTGACCTTGTGGATGAGGAGAATCTTTTTTCTAGGGCTAACCAAGTCTCTCTTAAGGTTGAATAGCCTATAACATGAGATAGTGTCGATTGAGACAGAGTTGCATTAAGAAGTGTCAATAGTACCTAATCTTGAATGCACCATAGATGATAACTAGGGTTAATCTCTGTAGTTTCTTTTCTATTTTCATTTCTGGTGTATTTAGCATGAGATAGAAAATGCCATCAACATAGCCAATCAAAGAATGTGTCCCGAGTATAGTTGAGATTCGAAATTTCCAAGCTACATAGTTTGTAGCATCAAGTCTCAGAGTAATAAGGTTATAGATATTAGAGATTAGGAATTTAGGTGATTGTGGAAAAGTTGAAAAAGAACTTGAATTATAAGTTAGTGAAGTTACAAACATTGAAGATGGAGAAAAAGAACCTGATCCTGCCATTTTAGATAACAATTGTTGAGGCTTTCTTATGATGTTCTAATTTTAAAGCTTTTTAGATTGTTCAATTCAAACTTGAGTCATGTTAAAGCTCTAATACCATGATAAGATTTACATCCATGGATGAATGAAATAACACAGTAGATAGTTATAGAAGATTGAGTGTAGAGAAAAATAAGATAGAGGAATATGAAAATAGAAAAGAATTTGATTTGTTTCTATTATTGATTCAGTTCAATTACAAGCTTAAGCCTCTATTTATACATACAAATAACTCACAGTTGTAACTAACTGATCAAGAGTGAGCTTACAACTAACTATCAAATTCACTTTTGTTACATACACATGGTTGGTTATAGATAATTATGATGACAGCTAGCACCAGCTGGTTTAATCTTCTTGTAGTTGACTTCTACTAAGTTGTCATTTTTATGTCTGACTTTAGTTGGTACTTCTTGAGCTAAGATCATCTATTTAAACTAGTGTTCTTCAATGTTATTCCTTCTTGTTATTTTGTAATTGCATCATTCCATTAATGGATTTAAATACTATCGTTTATTTCATAAAAATTATGGTAAAATATACTGTTTGTTTTTTCTTTAATTTGTAGACAAATATGATGTTCTTCCTATAATGTTAATGCATTTCAAAATCATAATTAATTAAGAATCATTCTAATAATCAAATCAAGGCCCTCTAATTAAATGGTGGGGTGATTATGATGAATTTATAGATATTTTAAATACTAATAGAAATATAGAATTCCAAAATGTATTTGTTAGCTACACAACCAAGAATGAAATGGCTCTATTTGAATGCAAAAAGTCTACATCTTATGGAGACTGGCCTTATCCTTTTTAATATGGGATAGAGGGGGTATAATTTACTTAATTAACTATTCCTTGTCTACTTATTAATGATGGCCTTCCTCTAACTTGATTTTTGGTACATAGCTTGATATTTATGTTTTCTTTTTTGGGTAAATGAGCAACCTGATGTTTATGTTATCTCTTGCTTATACCTGTGGCAGGCACACACTTGATCAAAGATCCAAACCATGTATATTTCTTAGCTACTTTCCAAAATATAAGGAGCTTTGGTGTTTTAATCCTACCCTAAACAATATTTTACATTTCAAGGTAATGTATAACAAATAGTGGATGAATTCATGAAGTAATGAGAGAGAGAAGTCCAAATCAAATTAAATATGTCTTTTGAAAGCGGTTGAAAATGCTTCCCAAAATATTTTGGGTATGGTTACCTCAACATAAGCATGCCCGAAACCTTTATATTTTGACCCGAGATGTCCCAACGAACCAAACCCATAGCTTAAGTTGCAATTGAAGGTGTATTTTGCCCAAATTCACGCGTTTATTCTTTCAATTGAGCATCTTTACTATTTTTCAAAGTAGGATTTTTACAATTACTTTGCATAAGAAATTCCAATCGAGTTGCCATTTGTAGCCACCTTCTTATTATCTTATACAATTTCCAATTTTGGACTCAATTACAAAAGCCCCAAATTTGATTTTATCCGAGTTTTCCTCTTTTTCTAGTTTTATTAGGATTAACTTCATAGTTGTGATTTCCTAGTCAACTTAATAGTTTTCTATCTCTATAAATATAATATAATGGGCTTTTATTATTTAATTTTTATCAATAATATTCATATTTCAATTTTTAGAGAATTTGTTCTCTTGTTTGTGGATTTTTTACTATTAAGATATTGGCATACTCGTATCCTATTATCATGTTTCATGTTGCATTAATTGGTATAAGAGTAATATGTTATCTGTTCAGATGGAAAACAACAGAGACAAAGCAAATAATATGCTAAAGTGAGATAAGAAGTTTATGATGAGTCAAGTGTGATTGGTGAGACGATTTGGGGAAGGTACAACTAGGGTTCTAATGTTAGAAATCAGTCTCTACAAACTGTCTATCATCAACCTCACCCAAACCTTGTTCTGGATATTTCCTTTTATCAAGGACCTTATCAAATTATTACAACAAAAATATTGCCATAGAATTTAGCTGAAAGAGAAAAATTTAGGGTCAAAATACATAGTCAATCCAATCGAAGAAACAAAAGAGAAAAATTCAAGGATATCTTTCAATTTTTTACCATTTTGGGCCTGTTAAAAGGAACTTTAGTTTTGGGAACATGGCCACCTTCCAAAAACTTAGTCATGGACCTTTTGCAAAATTTCAGAATGAAAATTTCTAATGGGATGTGAAGCAAGAAAACAAAATGTCATTTATCAATATGAAATTATAAGAGTTAATTATTATTGGGTTCTTGAGAATAAGTGTCTTGAAGCTTAGGTCTATGGCAAAACATTGTAACCCCAAAAGTCCTTAAGTTTTGAAATTATTTTAGATTAAGTTCATATTTGATAAGATGACATTAATCTTTTTTTAATGACAAATTTGTTCCTCAAATAAATATACACGCGATCTGAGATCACCTTACCTTTCTCGTATCCGTAACATACATGCTTCCTGATCCAAAAAGGTCGACCCTTCCACACTTGAACAAACCAACACGTTGCAGGCTTTCTCATTTCTTTCATTGGAAAACTCGTGGAAGGCTCAATGTCTTTCGTTCTGCCATCTTCAACATTAGGTAATGGCATCATGAAGGCAAATGTAATGGTTTGCCTTTAACTCCACAACTAATACATATAGATGAGACGATAATAAAGAGCTAGATCTTGATGCAGGCTTCTCTAATGACGAAGAGGCAAAAAATCTCAGAATCAATGAATACCTTGAAGATCCAAACAAGGTTTATTTTCAATTTTCCTCTTAACTTTGTTTCTTTCTATTTTTATTTCAAGTTTTTGATTCTCTCAGTTCAATGTAATAATTGTGTTTCAGGCTGAAGATTCTCTAGTTAAATTGCTTCAAAGCCTTTTCAAATATGGATATAACATTCAAAGCTCTCAAAATAAATTGTTGAATTGATTTCACTTTTCTGATTTGATTTTTCTCGTCGTCTTTCATGCTGAAAGTGATATCTTGAGCTAGTTGGACGTAAGAAATCATAAATTTGATTACGAGAGGGATAATTAGAAAGAAAAAACGGTGGAGCTAAAAGTGTAGTTATCTTGATTGAACCTTTAATATTGAACATTGAACAATAGTAGTCCACTTCCAGTTCACTTAAGATAGAAATGTTTTTCTATTTGCAAGACACAGAAATTTCTCAGTTGCTACTTATTAGGAAAAAAAATTAGTTTTGTATTCTTTTATCTATCTAATTTTCTTTCTTTTATCAATGTTAGAGTATTACCACTATCCTAATTACAAAAATTCATTGTGTTCACTTACACAATAATGGGAAAAATATTGAATAAAGATAATAAAAAAAATTCTCTATCTAGATATATGACGGGAAGGGGATAAAGGCCTTACTCTGCATAGAGAAATTGCTTTGCTTTGTTTTGTTTTTGTATTTCTCTTTTCAAATAGAAAAATTATTTTTACATTTAAAGAATTTGCATGAGAGTGATTTGACAAATTAAGGAACAAAGAAATTTTCATGCAATACTAAATGTGTGTAATGAATTTTTTTTGTTTAAACTGGATAGAGAAGTTTCTTTGATCCTAGATAGAGGAATTTCTCTATTGTATGGATAGAGAAATGTATCTGTTTTGTGGACAAATTACATTATACAAATTTTGAATTTTTATTTTAAAATTTTATATGTAACATGGATCTTGTTTAATGATCTCAATTTTTAGAGTCCAAGTATATAATTTTTATAAAAATGAATTTATATATTAAAAGTTATTTAATTTCAAAATTCATACAAAAAAAAAAAAGGATGACGTGGCAAGTGAAACTAGTAGGGAAATCTGTTGAGCGTGTTTTTATATAGAAAGGCAACTTTGTCAATCAAATATTGAGAGACTTCTTGGGTTACAATGCTTTGAGTTGGATCTTATTTTAATTAAGCACTTATTGACTGATCTATTTCTAAAGCCCCCAAATTGTAAAGGAGTCAAGAGATTAAAGTCTGTTAATTTAAATAGTTTGTTGTATAATTTGAAGTATTTCAGTATGTGTTGGAGTTTGTGTTCTCGGCTTGCTTGTTAGGGATGGCAACAGGGCGGTGAGATTAGGGTGAAGGACCTCTTCTCTAGCCTTATCCCATGAAAAAAGTTTCTCTTAAACTCGTTTAAACCTCGTAATAGGCAGGGATGAGTCCCCATGTGTTTTAAAATTTTATTTACTATTTATTTGATTAAATTAATTATAATTATCACACTTGGAAAAAAATGTTACATGTATTAAAATAAAAAATATGTATGTTAATAGAGAATTAGAATGACATTATTTTTTTTTTCAAACATATAATTCTATCAAGTTTGTATAAACTTTTAATGAGTGACTAAAAATATCATTATAAACATTGACCGTGTAACACAAAACACTCTTATTTTTTTATTTTATATAATCGGGGCAAGATGGGACAGCATACCTTCTTTCCAAACCCTAACCGGATGGAGAAAACTTTCCCTAAATCCATTCCATTAAAAATGGGGTTAGCAAATTTCCAACGGAGTTGCTTTAAATTGTTATCCCTACAGCTAGTGCATATTCTAGAGACTAAGAATGTTAAGTTTGAGTTGGGCCTGAATCTGTACAACATTTTTAAACCCAAGTTGAATCCAACCCAAGCCCATAATTTTGCCTCGTTACTTTGTGATATGTTGATTTCTTGGTGTGGACAACCAATCCATGCAGTTTAAATATCATAGAAAAACTACTTGGGCATGATAAAAATACATGTGCCACTATCAAAGGAATCTAGTGGTAAGGAATAATGGGGCAGCATTTCTTTTGTCCAGCCTGTCAAATCAGTTGTAACATAGTGCAGAAGAAAATGGATTGGGGCTCTAAGTTTCAGCCCACTTCTAACATTGGGTTGGGTACTACCATAATGGATAGCCATAATGCAAGTACATTGTCCACCCAAACCAAAATTTTCAACACTAATTCACCATCTCGCATTTAGGATCCATTTAAATCCCATAAATATCTAGGGAAATGGAAAAATGGATAATGACTTCCTTTCTAGAGCATCTCTCCATTCTTCTTCTAATGATGCTCTTACTATATATAAAGTTGTCCTATTTGATTATATATATATATATATATATATATATGTGTGTGTGTGTGTGTGTGTGTGTGTGGTGGTGTAGTTAGAAATTTTTTTAGTGGGATCATTTAATAATTTAACATTGTGGCAAAAAATACACATTAAATTCAAGTAAAATGTTTCATATAAGATTACATTTTATGAAACAAAATTTTCTTGTTCTTTCTTAGTGAGTTTTGTTATTTTTTTTCCATCTTTTAAATAAAATAACCCATAATATTATATAACTGATCTATTTTAAATTTGGGGATTGATGCTTTTCAGCTAAAATTTGATATAATCAATTTATGACTTGTTAATTTTTTCTCTTTATCCAAAAAAGTAATAGAACAGTTATACGGTGAGGTACGAAAAAAGCTTAAAAACAAACACACCAAAAATAGGGAGAAAATGAAGGTACAAGAATAACAATGAGAGAAAGGCCTTAAAATTTTTTGGGAGACGAGAGGTGTTCTTCTTTAGCGCAAGACATGCGGTGAGCCAAAACAATGAAGTGTTTGTGAGTTTTTAGGGAGACACTTGGGTCAATTTGTGAAAGTTTAAGTAAAATTTGATAGGGATTGTAATATATGCCTAGCAGTAGGACCCTTTGATAGGAGAAAGTTCTCAAGTTTTTGGAATAAATGCTAAACATGTTGTATTATTCTCATTTTCTATCTTTTTGGCTTTTCTTATTTTTTGAATAGTACAAAATTGACCCTACTCTCTTTTTCTTTTCTTTAATTTTAGTGGGATCAATTTAGAAGAGTCAATATAAAAAACTTTTGTATCACAAAATATATATATATATAGTGTAATTTATGGGCCAATTAAAATTTAATTAATATCGCATTTAATAATTATATTTTATGTTACTTTTATTAAAATCCCAGTACATATAAGAATAAGAAAGGAAGAGATTGTTAGACCTAAGAGTTACTCAAGCTACTAAATTTTGACCGACTTGAAAAATGAAATTTCATGGCTTGTCAAATGTTTTCATACAATTTGAATTGGCCAAACTTTCTCTCAAATTTGAGAGGACTTTTAGCAAATTGCTATAAATTGAATGGCCCAAATTCATTTAATTTAACAGTTCAAATTTGGTCAAAATTATTTCTTGAAGCAAAAATTTCAAAAAAAAATGACTTTTAATATTAAAACATAAATATCAAAAAATATTTTTTTACTACTGTACTACGGATGAAATTTAATTTTAGGATGACAAATACTATTAATTGGAGAGTGTCCCACACTCTTGAAGACATGTAGAGATGGTATTTTCTATGGTTGTCCATGAGTGAGTAAATGACCTTGGAAGGGATCAAAGTTTGAGGACAGCACTCACCTAGAAGGCTAGAGGCACTTGCCAGTCACATGGCATGGTGCAGAGAGCAAGCTAGAAACCAAAGTACAAATAATTACAATCTACAATGAAGGGGTAAAATCTCCATGGCAATAGTACATGAAAATGGAAAGTGGTGTGACTGACATTACAAAGGGAAAAAAAAACTAGGGCATGTGAAGTTTGTCATAATGCACACTCCTCTGCCCTCGCTGTCATTTTGAATGCAAACCTCAGTCATTTTATTGGCACCCACTTCAATGAGGTGCAACCCCTCCCCTCCATTTGGACCCATCTCATCTCATCACAATTATCATTATTTTTTTAATATATTTTGGAAATTGTGTGTAGATTCTTTTAATTTACTATTCTTTCTTTGTTATGTTAATTTTTCAATAATATTTAGAAAGAATTTATAAATAAATTTGATAATGAGTTTTTTTTTATGGCGAGAAGTATTGATGGGATGATTTTTAAAAAAATAATTAATGTGATAATAATTAATTATTATTTTTTATTGGAACAAAAAAATAAACAAACATACATAAATCATAAAATACTATTCAAAGAATTAACAAAATCTAGCAAAGGAAATCCATACCAGTTTCACCCATACTAAAAATAGGCTTTTGACTATAAAAAAAAATCAATTCCTCTGATTATTTGAGTAATTAGAATTTATTCAAAAATTTTGAAAAAAGGTACAATGAGGAAGTAAATTTTCCAGACAACAACATTTAAGATTGTTGACCAAATTTTGCTCATAAATTCAGCAAGAAATTTGGACACCGCCCAAAAGTAGAATTGCCTCTAAATATTGAATAATGTTATATTTTTTAAAATTATATTTTAAATTTTTATTCCAATTAATATGATAATATATTATTAAATTATTGATAATTCTTTAAAAGGTAAATTATAATGACTTTTATGAGGTTTCTGATAATTACAAAAGTTTCTTTTATAATTTCTAAAATAATACTAGCATTCCCTATTTTTATTGAAAATTTACAAAGTCCTCTCTTCTAACCTTATTTTTTTTCAAAATAACAAAAATGTCCCTTTCATTTTTAATTTTTTTTTTGGATTTTTAAATTTTTGACCACATTTTTCTAATTTCTTTTTCATTTTCTAATAAATATTAATTAAAATATTCTTTGACTAAAAAAATATAAGTTATTTATCTTAAATTTATTTTTTTAATATAAAATGAGACAAATCTTTTTTAAAAAGTTAAAAAAAAAATTGTCAAAATTGAAAAAAAAATGAAAAAATAAATAAATGAAATGGCTACTTTTATCATTTTGAAAAAAAAAAAAAAAGGTTGGAAAAGAGATCTTCGTAGTTTGTCAATAAAAATAAAAAAGATTAGTATCATTTTCAAAATCTTAAAAAATGTTTACGTAATTGTCAAAAATCTTTAAAAAAATTAGTGTAATTTATCTTATTTTAAATTATATAATTAATATAATTATGTCATATGTGTATCATATAATTTAGGATATAAATCTGAATACTATAGCATTTTCCTTAAACATTAATGTCAAAACCAAATCTTAATTAGATAAACATTTCATTGCCTCAATAAAGAGTGCCTATTCATACTCTTTGTTTGCCGGAAAAAAAAAATCATCCACTTTACATTTTTTAAAAAGAAAAAAATTACATAAATGTTTTAAATTAAAAATAACTGTAATAACTTCTTTTTTAATATAAAAACAATAGAATAATTTTACTTTTAAAACGAAGGCCTCTGTATATGTCCTAAAGTTCTCTTATATTTAACACCTATCGTACCAAATTTCAGATTTTTGCAGCAATGATGAATGGTGGCCCCAGTGTATAGATGCACACCAACAGTCCTTTTGGACAGGTGTGAGACAATTTAATGGAGACATTAAAGCAAGACGCAGCATTGGAGTAAGTGTAAAGCTTTACACCAACAGCTCTTTCCAATGTTTTGTTTCATCTCAATGTTCATAGTGAAGCTATATATAAACAGGGAAATGTTTTGTTTACACATGGTGTGTTAATAATTTTTTTAAAATAATAGATGTATTTTTTTATAAAGGAAATTTAAAAATTAAAAGAATTATGATAAATAATATCATTTGATAAATTATTTTAGATTGACTATCACACTGAATAATAATAATAATATTTTTCATATGTAAGCTCTCAATTTTCTTTAGTCAATTTTTTTATAAAATTAATAATTATTAAGTTGTAAATTTTTTTGATAATATAAGAACTATCCCACCAACTGCAACTTTTGATCACGTGGCCGGACAAAAATCCGATGACAAAATGGGCCCAATTTTTAAAAAGCTCCCACCCACCAATAGAGTGTTAGGGTTGGTTTCAAACACCGGATCTCAAACATTTTGCCCAAAACTCTTATCACTTTGCCACCCCTCGCATGGTATTAGGGTTTTTTTAAAAAAAAAATTATTTTTCAATTATCAAATAATCAATTAGTATAATTCTTTTTTGCCCATGCATCTTCCAAGTACAGTATAAGAGCATCTCCAATATAAAATATCATTTAAGTTATGCTGAAGTTAAATTTAAGGAGACTTTTAGTGAAATTATTAAAAAAAAATTTGGGGGGGGAGGGGATTGTCACGACCCGAAACCCGGCCTATGCGACTTAGGGGTTTGTGATCGGCCACCGAGGCCTTTTTCTATGTTCATAATACTTTTCTCATTTCCAATCAATCAAACGCAGTGGGATAAATTCTTTTTCTATTGCAGAAGCGTCAATATACCATTCAACATCAATCATTCATATATATTCTATAATAACCACAAAAATACATAATGTAAATCCTCAAAATCTGTTGATGTCATATTCGATATACATTCTATACTTACCAAAAGTAACTACATCACTTAATACAAAAATTAATAGTTATGAGCTTTCGACTATCCTCGCTGATCTTGCTATTCCTTGCCAATATCGTTACCTGAAATATGTTAGATAAAAATCTGTATGAGCTCGACAGCTCGTGAGTATTTCATAACATGCCAAGGGTTTCAAAACTACTATATAGTACAGTCTGAAATGTCTATACTCATATGGAATTAAAATACATCATATCAAGTACAACAGATCAGAGAATAGTATCAAAGTCATTTTCAATAAACCTCAGTTCAATCACAGTCGTAAATCAAAATCGATAACATAACACAATCAAAATAACGATCCAATAACATAGTTTGATAATGATGATTGGTATTATAATTCAAACATGGTTCAAAGTCGTTTTCAATGTCAATAGTCACAGTCAAATCGATATCATAGTATAATATTGTAACTCGATTGTAGTTACGGTTCAAAGTCGTTTTCAAATTCAATAGTCATAGTTCAAAATCAACATCATAGTTCGGTAACAAAGTTCGATAACAATTTCATAGTTTGTGTAATATCCCGACTCGGGATACGTCACGTATACCGAAGTAGGTCAGTTAAAACATGTAACTTGAACGGTGAGATATGAATATCATAGTATTCTCATGGAAATGAATGACTGGAGACTGTAAATCATGAAAATGAATGACCAAGGCTAGGTAACACCCAAGCACCACAGGGCACTGCATCGAAATGCGTGCATGCACGTATTTCTATGCATACATACGTGAACATAGATACATAGCTCAATTAAAATAAGTGTATGTGTATACGATTAAAAATGGGATTGTACCCCTACATATGCATGTATGTACATGTATAAAAACATGTATTTTGTGTGTATATATATATAATATAATGTATTAGGTGTTTATGTATATATGTATATATGCATAAGAAATGAAAAGGAAATGAAAAAGGAAAAAGGGAAACTGCCCTTGGGCAGTATAAAGGTGGGCTGAATGAGAGTGTGTGTGTGTCGGTTAGGTGAGATGTATGGGTGTTATATATATAATATGATATATGTATATATGAGTGTAACACAAGTCTCCCAAGCCATTTAATGCAAAGTTTGCATTTGGTAAAGGGAACATCAGGTTTCAGTCAAGGAAAGGGGCCATAGGAGAGAGAGAGAGAGAGAGAGAGAGAGAGAGAGAAAGAGAAAGAGGGAGAGAGGCGGTGGAACCCTTCTCTCTATATATGTATATACGGGTGAGAGTTGAAAGGCAAAAAGAAAACTGAGATTGAGAAAAAGGTTGACAAAGAACTCAAGAGCAGAAATAGGAAGGATTGGAGGGTCACAGTAGGCTGAAATCCGAAACCCAGGTAAGTGAATTAAGTTCTGTTTTTGTGAATTAAAGCATGAATGTTTAATCTAAAGCTAGGGTCTTGATAAGCATGCTTTTAGCTTTTAAATGCAAGAAAAATGATAGAAAAAGGTCTAAAAACCATAGAGATATCCCAAGTTGCAGGTTATAGAGAATAATCGGCCGTGGGTCATTTCATGCATTAAACCTTGTTTAAATCAACCCAAGCATGACCCTATGATATGCAGAAAACTGTTAGAAACGATTAGGAGCCAAAACAATGATTTAAACGCCATGAAAATGGAAAATGTCACTTGGCCGGAGAATCGGCCGGAGATGTTTAAGCTCTATTTCGTGAAGAATTAAAAGGTTAAACGGAAAACTAAAGTTAGAAATATAATCTACATGAAAAAGGGAATGAAATGGCATTCGAAATGGGGGGAAAAACCACCGGAAAATAAGTGACAGTCGCCGGAGAAGACGACTGTTCACGCCGGAACCCTACCGGAGTAGTGGGGAAGATGATCGAAAAATCGTTGGGGCTATTGGGTCGAAACTGAAACGGGTCTGGGTTCGGATCGGGTCGGGACCCGACCGAAAATAAAACGGAGCCAAAACTGTGTCGTTTGGGTTTTAAATTTAAATGTATTGGGCTTGTTTGGCTATGGGGATAGGAAATAGAAATTGGGTTTGGGCTTATTCCAACCACGGATAAGGGTAGGAACCAGGATATTGGAATCCGGTTCTCTGAATGGACTGAACCGTTTGGTTCAGTGAAGGGGCAGACCGGTTTAGGGTTTTTGGGTCTGAACCAACTGGTTCAGACCGCAGCTTCTGGAATTTATGAACCGGCCCCAAATATTTTGAAATATTACACTAAGGCCCAAACAAGAAAATTAATTAAATATTAATTTTTACAATAATGCCCCTATTTCAAATATGGGTCAAACGAAGTCCAAACGAGGCAAATGAATAGTCAAAACTTATTATCTCGGACGTTCTGAGTCCAATGGTGGGGTCCGTTTTACGAGACGAAACCCCAAAGGATAAAATACCGTAAAAGTGCAAAATGACCATTTTGCCCTTTTTAGTACAAAAGTCCAAATGGAATTCTGCGAAAGCCTAAACCGACTTTCTTCGGCGTTCCAGACTCAATGGTAAAGTCTAAAATAGTATTTGAAATACTTATGATAGAAAGGCATAAAATTTGATGAATAGAATCTATTCTAAAACGTATTCACTGATATATAGGAAACTCGAAAGGCAAAGGTACACTCACGGATTTCTGAGATAGAATCACGATAGAGGTAAGTGGATCACTTTCTCTTCCATGTGGTGTTTCTAAAGCCAAGTTTATTCCTTACTGCCAAACTTGTACTCTTGAAAGTACTTCACGTTATTGCTATCCACAATGTGATATTGTTCTATCTTGTGGACATTGATTGACTATTGTGCTATTGTTATCATATTGAACCGTGCCTTGAAAGGCTTACTGTTATGCTTTACTGTGTATATGATATTCCATTTTCACACTCCTATGGAATCACAAATGATCATGCTATGTTTATAAATGCTGGAATTGTGCTCAGTCACAATATCCATCCGATGCTTCTGTGACGAACTAGTCCGTGAACGGATGTGTGGCAAAAGATGTGAGTTTAACTGAGAGGTATGCCGGGCCTCGAAATACGAAGAGGGACTGCCATCCCCTACTACAGATTATAAGCATCTCCATTGAATTATTGTTATGGATATATTGTTGAATGGTTAATATTCCTTATGGAATACTGTTTCTTATGGGTTATCTTACGTTGTTCATTGGTTTGATTGAAATCGATTTATTGTGGCAGTACTTTTATTGTGACAGGTTATTGTTGAGAAATCTTTATCACTGCTTATTCATTACTCTTGATTGTATATTGTGACCCCACTATTTATTGGCCATCATGGCAACCGTTCTCATTGGCTATCACAGCATCTTACTTCTTATGATTGACTATCATATTTTTATTCATGGATTCATGTTCTTTATAATCATCGATACCAGTGTCGGAGATCTGGTTTACTTGCTGAGCTTCATAGCTCATTCCACCCCACTTACGTGACAGTTTGATAATCAAAATCGTAGTTCAATAGTTCTTAATTCGAAGATTCAAAGTTCAATCATAGTTCACATTCGATATTCATGAAAGTTCAAATCATTAAAATTTACTCTTCTATGGCAAGAAAATTAGAACCTCGCTGACTGAGATAAATATTCAATAACACCACCAATATACCCCGTGGGCAGGATTCAAATGCCAGCAAATTAGAACCTCACTGACTGAGATCAAATTCAATAGTACCACCCATATACCCCGTGCTTAGGGTTCAATAAGGTCACAATCTATTCAATGATGACCAATCATAGAAGGGTATTTCATTCAAAACATCAAAATCATATATAAAATCAATAACATCAATAACGATCTCAACTATTCAATTAAGAGCTTCATATTTGGCCTTTAGTCAAAATAGTTCAAGGATTGGTGAGAAAAACTGTGTAGTATCATGAGTACTTTACAAAACATTTTTTTAAGTCAAAGGAAAAACAATATAGATATCAATGGGTCAAAGAAATGGCAGTATATATCAATAAGTTATTCAAACCAATATCAATGAAAGGTGTCTATTATCAAGGTCATAAAAGGGGTTCGATATTTATATGTATAAAGAAATTCCACCTCAACATGGTATGAAAATACTCACCTGATATCCCAAGAGCTAATCCAAAAATCTCTCCCTTAATGAGGGTCCCTATAATCACAATTCAAAATATTGTTACTTTCTTGTTCAAAGTATCACATAATTTAACTGTCAATTTAGAGCTCTTTCTATTCCCATTTCCCTCTTCCTATAACTTTGTTAAGTTTTAGGGACGCGTTGGTCATTTTTCAGTTCGTTATCGGGTCTTATTTTCCTCACAAAGATGTCACCGTTAGGTTCAAGGTGTCGTAGATAATTGGTTTAGGTTTTTATATATCTAAATTTGCGTATCTGTAGTTTATTTTAAGCGTAGGGCATTTTTGTGATTTTATGTTTTTTTTTACGTGTCATGTTTTTCGGTACTTCGTTTACCAAAATGGACCCTACCGTTGAGTCCGGATGGCCCAAAATAGTCAAAATGGACTGCTTTTTATATTCAATTGACTCCGGGTATCATTAGGAGTAAAATGGTAATTTTATATCACGGTCTAATTTTCCGTAACTTCTTATTTTGTTTTCGCCAAATTTCTAATACCAAATTAGTAACTTAATTTTCCGGTAAATGGACCGGGGTGTTACAGGGATTCTAATTTTTTTTTTTAAATTCTATTGAAATTAAGGATAAAAAATAATTTTTTAAAAGATTTTTTTTTGGGGGGGGGGGGGGGCATTGCCCCCTAGGGTACATGTGGCTCCACCACTAATGCCAATGCTTAAAAATATCAGAAAGTTTAATTTCATGCTCCAATAGTATGTTTTATGGCCTGTTATAATTTAGCAATATCAAATTTTGTACTATATTTACATAGGATTTGGCATATACCAAATTTTGACAAGTCACATGGCAGCCCATTAGGGTGACACAAGAGACAAATATGATTATTTTAATGATGGTTTTAAAATAGTTGTTGGCAAAAGAAATGGTGTGATTATGCCAAAAAAATGGCATTTTTTCAAAATGTATCATTAGAACGAAAAATGATAAAATATAACATTTTGACATAATAACTCTACTAAATATAGCATTGGCTTGAAAAAAATGGCACGAACCATTGGATGCAAAAATGTTATATATTGGCATTTATGTTACAATAGTAAAATGTCATCTGTTGATATAACAACTATTACCTTCCACTACCATTTTTTATATAAAACCACAAGTGAAGACAAAATTAGTAAAGTTGAAAAGTATTCAACAATGCTATCTTTAGTATTATATTTAGCACTAAAGATAAAATTATTAAAATTTGGCATGAAGAATAATAATGCATTAGAGAATGAATTTGACTAGGGTATGTTGTAATTTGACAATAACATGTTAGAGTTTTTTCAATGCATGTGTTTAATGAGTTGCCATTTCTAAAGTTTGGCTAGATTGTAAAATTACTTGCTCCAATAAACTGTTATTTAATCTGCCAAAATATGATAATACATCTGCCAAAATATGATAATACCATATCTAATGCTGCATAGGCGCGCATTAAGAATATCACATGCTATTTATGCTACATCACTTTTTTTTTTTGAATTAACTTTGAGAATTTGATCCAATGACTTCAATAACTAGTTAGAAAGAAGAAAGTTTGTGTTAAAAAATGACAATTTAGTATTAGCGTATAAATGTCAAAACATAACATTTTGACACTATAATAATATCAAAATATAATTTTTTCATGAATCAAATAGCATTTAGTATTGGAGGTGCTGTAAGAGATATGTATTGGAGAAGCTATGAAGAGTAGGGGTGCAATTTGGGCCGGCTAACCTAAACCCAACCCAAGCCTAACCCGAATTTTTTAGAACTTGAGCTTTATTTTTTATACTTTCTTTGGTAAAAGAATTCAAGCCCAATTTAAATTAGGGTTGGATTTGGGTTAAGACTTTAGAAATCTGAAGCCGAACTTAATATTTTATATATATTATTTTTTATACTTTAGTTATACACCACTAGATGAGTAAAAACTCTTTACAAGTATTACTATTTACATTTTTATAATATCGAAAACTTGTAGACATTTAACGTTTCTTTTCAAAATTAAATTATGTTGAAAGAATTATTTTAATAACTATTGATTGTTTTAAAAGGATAAACTAAGTGAAATTATTGGAACTCTAACATATAATCAAAATAGGAAAATAAAATAATTTATTACAGAAATTGTGAATAAAAATCTGAAAATTGAAATTGATAATTTAAATTGTTGAGAATTTATCGGCGTCAAGTTAAACTAGATATTAATAAATTTTAATTTAGATTAGACTTGGGATTAAATGTCGGGTTCAAAGTCAAGTTCAAACTTAGACTTGAGTTGATTGTTTTAGAACTTAAATCGATCTTCAACATGACTTAGCACGCCTGAATTGCACACCTAACGAAGAGGAGATTCCATGCAAGAATGGCAACAGGATAGGTTCGGATCGAGGTGTCTCTTCTCCAATTGTGACTTCGCTTATATTTCCCGTCCCAACCCTTCTAGAGGTTTACCCTGACCCCATTTAATTCCCTGACCCCTCCCCTCCTGTCTCGCTTCGCCCAGAACCCAATACTTTTTTTACAAAGTAATTTGAAACATTTTTTGTGGTAGGTAAATTAAAATTTTATTGCCAAAATAACAAATACGAGAAAAATTAATAAGAGTGTAATATGAAAAATCTTAAAATTAATTTTATATAATATGATTTATTAGTAAATATAGTATATAGAGGGAAAATAAAAAAAAATTAATATATAAACGGGGCGTGGTGACCATCCCCTATCCCGTGCCAAACCCGATGAGATTTTAAAAGCCCTACTCCAACTTCGTTTATGAGTACTCCACGTCTGCCTCTATTAAAGCATCTCCAACTCACAATCTTCAAATTTATCTTCATTTTGGCATCTTTTTCATATTTGAAGATGGTAGGTCCCATATTTTTATATTTTCACTCCAACCATGCCAATCTTTAAATTATTATTCATTCTTCAAATTTATTTTTTATAATATTATTTGTCTAAAATAAAATTATTTAACATTTATTTATCCAAAGTTTAATTATTTATCACATTTTTTTGTTGAAAATTCTTGATATATTCAAGAAATATCTTACTAATAAATAATAATTAAAAAAGTTATTGAAAAATTAATTTTAGCTTTTAAATATTTATTTAAATAATATGAAAATAATTAATTATTAGTTTAGAGTATTATAAAAATAATTAGTGAATCAATAGTGATTTAAAAAATGAACAGTAAACTTTCAAATATGAAGATTAAAAATAAAAATATTATTCATTTTTTAAAATTTGATGTCAATTTAGAAATATTTAAAGTGTCCTTTTTTTTTTTCACCAAATTTGAAGATGGATTGAAAATGATCTGAGGAACAGGGGAGGCTGGGCGGGGCGGGAAATTGCCAGGGAGCCATCCCTAATTCCATGAGAGCAACAACCTATGGTTTTTAAGCACAAAAGTGGGCGCGTGGAAGTGAGACTGCCGTACTCTCTGTCCACAGCGACCACCAAATTTCTGCAGAGAAAAAGCAACGCAGAGAAAAGGAAAAGACGTGAATGCAATAGAGTACAAAAGAATCAAAGAGAGAGACACCCCAACCACCCATCATGCTAGGAGAGCTGGGAGCATCACCTACCTTTCATGATTTGATTCGAATATTGACCCACCGATATATATATATATATATATATATTCACCCACTTATAGACATTTATTAAAGTGTTTTGGAATCTAAAAGGAAACAGGCCCTGTTCTTACAAGGTTCCTAGTATTAGAAACAGGAGCAAGTGGTGGTACAATGACCTGCAACTTAGGTTAGAACGGAGGCCTAGCACAATGTGAAGGAAAGGAGAGTGGTACAATCACCCGCTAGCTAATGGATAACAATATGTAAACGATAACTTCAGGATTCACCTTGTACTAGTACAACCCACCAGAGGCCTAGCTAGGTAGGTTTGTGGTTTAATGTTTTGGAGTTCGGACAGCACTAGCATAGCTTGTGTATTATTTACAGTTTTTAATTAAATTCAAGTATTCTTTATTCATTTATTTTGGATTTGGAATGTCTCAATTTCATAAAAAAATAGCCTTTTATTTATCAAAAAGAGGAAAAAAAACAATTTTTTAACTGTTTTTTTTTTCTTCTCTCACGAATTGAGAGAAACAAAGACACTTCCAAATTTCATTTTTTTTATTCCAAAGTAATTTTGATTTTAGACGGTACAATACTTAGTTCCAAATTTGATAGTAGAATTTTTTTTATCCAGATGCTTGTTTTAATTACAATCTACCATGTGTGTAATGTACATGTGTTTTTTATTTTTTATTTTTTTTTGTTAAAACTAAATAATCATGTGAGTGCATAAGGGATGCACTAAAATTGTGACACGTATGTGATTAAGAAGAAATTCCTCTTATCTGATTTGGAACTGATGCTGCACTTTTTAGCCTACGTATGCTCCAAGCTTGACTCCTTGTAGAACACTCAAAAAAAAGATCAGAGGACCACCGAGTTGGCTCCGACGGTAGCCGCTCCGATGCTTAAGTCAATAAACTGAATTGAAAGATTGTAATGAAATCCAAATAATGAGCATGAAAATAAAGCGTACCTCTAGGGCTTGATTTATAGGCAATGGCTTTCCTAAGTTGATTATGATTCGGAGTCATGAAAGTAGAGATTTGACCATCGGAGATAGCAATTTCCTTGTAGGATATTGTATCAAATAGAGATAATCATGTGGCAGTTTCCTTGTAAGAGACTGTTTACTTATTCTCTGCTCAGTGTATATTAAGGCGGTGATGAGGTCTGATTATCGATGCATTGCACTGAAGGCTTGTATTCGGACTTGTAAGCTTTGCAGAAAAGTAGACCTGCTCTGAAGATACGTGCTCGGCCTTTGGGGGTCTGCTCTGATTGGCCGAGTCTGAACTAAATGGTCGAGCATGAGCTGAATGGTCGAGCATGCGCTGACCCGTAGTTACACGTGTCAAGTGGTGATTGGTTTGTCACATTGTGGCATATCAGTAACCAAACACTGTCTTTATTTTGAAAAGAAGAATTTTTTCATGTGAAAATAAGTTAGTAAAATGAATCACTCTATAAAATTAATAATTTGATAAACAATAAAAACCTCTTTATGTACGAGAGCTAGAAGTTATACCAAAAAAAAAAAAAATTAACATAAAAAATATTATATGAAATATGCTTTATATGCTACAACTATATATAGGTATGCTAACAACGCTCTCAAACACAAGGTAGAGTTTGAGAGACTAATTTGAGTTTGAAGACAAAATCACACACGTCCCAAAGGATGAGATTTTGTGAAGAGCTCCTCAAGATGATAATGAGAAGTAATGGAGTGGAGTTGAAGAGACTTTTGAAGAAGATCATGACGAACAAAGTGACACTCAATTTCTATATGTTTAATTTTGATGTAGGACATATATGATATCCTAAAAATAAGGATAATTGTTTTAAATTTGTATTACGATTGTTTAGTTTTTAATTTTAATTTATTTCTAATTTCTCTAATTTCCTAGTTTTATTAGGATTAATATGTGAAATATAGGAATTAGTAGCTTCTTATTCAAATTAGTAATCTTTATTGTATTAGGATTAGTATAAAAATAGGAGTTTTAGTTTTCTAGTAAATATAGTAGTATTCTAGCTCTATAAATATGATATAATAGGTCTTTATGGTTAACTTTTTTATCAATAAAATTCAATTTCGAATTTTAGATAATTTATTTCTCTTGTTGGGTGAGAAGTCCTTGGGTTTTTTGGATTAGAATTCGACGTGGTCAATTCTCCTTCACGTTTTTGTTCATGAAACACATTATTATGAGTAATTTGAATGACATTCTTATTATCACAATAGACAAAAGTAACAAACTAGAGAGAAACGCATATGTCTTATAACAACCATTGTAATCAAAGAAATTTAGAGGTTACTATCACCCAAAGCACGATATTCAACCTCAATGTTGGATCAGGCAACAAGACTAAACAAGGAGATGAGGGAAGTGCCAAGGAAGAAATAATAACTACTAGTTGAATGGCGATATGTATGACCTTTTATCCTATTGAAGAGGAGACTATAAGGAGAAGTGTGTACCATGGAAAAATGTCCTCTTAAGGCAGTGAAGAGTGCAAAGGACTACAACAAAATGAGTGGAGCATGGAGCTGCCATGAATTAACTTACCTAATGAACAACATATGATGTAAAGAAAATTATACAATTTTATGTTGACAATTCTTTTCCAAAATATGTAATTCTTTAGACTAGTAGTTGTTGAGTTGTATTGAGTCGTGTGGATTATTTCTAGTCATAAAGTGAAAACTCAAGAAGTCTCACAAGAACAAGCAAGTCTAAAAAAGTGTGTAATTCAAGGTATATTGTCAAGCATTTCATGCATCATGCACTTAGGCCCTTAGACCTTAAGATTGTGTTCAAGTTTTGACTTGATCTTTACACTGATTAAATTAACCTTGGGTATGACTTAGTTTTGATTGTAAGTTAAATATATCTATAAAAATTGTCAAAAATGTGTTTCTAAACTTATTTATGTGATTTTAAGTCATTTATTGGAAAATAGTTGATTTTTCCATTCGAACGTGACTTGTCCTATTCTAAAAAAGGTGTCATTTAAATTTTCAAAAATTTTAAGAACCTAAATCATCTGAACAAAATGAGAGTCCATCTGAACGGAGTTATATCTGAATGCAGCTCCTTCTTCCATTTGATCGCATGTTGATTAAGTCATTGGTTGCATGAAACCTTTTTTGTTTAGGTTTAGGGCTTTTCATTGCTTTGTTATAAATAGGGTCTTGTTATGTCTCACGTAAAGAACCCTAACCTCTTGAAGTACATAGATATATTGAGTGATTTTTAGCTTCAATTTTTATTCATACAATCAGTCCTTCTACAAGATCTCAATACCTTGTATTTTGAAGTCCATAAGTGAGGAAAATTTATGTTAAATCAGTTGTGAAACTTCACTCTTCAAGTTTCTGGGTTGGAAATTCATTCCAAAAGTCATTATTGGGTTTGTAATTGTTAGGTTAGATTAAGTTTCAATTTTGTTACAAAGTTAGGCAATCACTTTCTTGAAAACTTGATTAGGAGTGACTTGAATTACAACTTCGAACTTTTGAAGATGAACATTATTGATAACAGTCTATTTCTTCAAATCTATTACAAGAAATGTATAAACACATAAGCATGTGATGTATTCATATTAGTTGTATTTGTAAGATGTGTGTGCATTTAGTCTTTCAGAGTCTTCACAGGATTTATGTTAAATTTAACATATGTTAGGCTTCATTCAATTTTAACTAAATACTTAAAAGTAGCTTACAAATTTCTTATATTGTACCTTTAATACTTTGTGGTTTTGAATATATGCTAAAATTTAGAACTAGAAAAAATACTCAAAACACGAGACTCGTCGGTCCAAATGAAGTAGAGCCGCGTTCGAACAAAGCAACGTCAAAACGTGTGTCAAAAAACAAAGTTTCTTATTACTTTCCCAATTTCAAATTCAATTAGGTTTAGGTTAACCTATATATGCTTAATATGCACTTTTCTCATAATGAGTTGTGAGTTTTTTTATTTTATTATAGACAACATTTTTTATATTCTTGTTGAGCAGTTAGACACTTTATGAATCGTTACGTTTAATTTAACTATTCTAGAGTTTGGATTCAATATAGTCTCTTATTCACAAAGGCAATTGTTAAGGTTTTTCATATAAGAAAGTATCGTAAGATACTTTTAGTACCACTGCACAGGTTGTGTGGATCTGAAGACTATCAGATCATGGCTAAAGTGGTTGGTGTGAAGAGTACAACTATAAAGCACAATTAAAGGACAAGAACATTATGTAAAGAACTATATGAAGGATTGACTAATAGTGTAAGTATATTAAGAAGCTTAGTAAGTTAGTAATGTTATAACATGAAAATTTTTTTTTTATTATTATTATTTATTCTTGCAATTGTTAATTAATTATTATTATTACTATTATTATTATTATTATTATTATTATCATTATTAAGAATGTGATGTGTGTATTGTATGTGTACAATTATGTGTATGCTACATGTGCATGTATATATATATATTATATGCATATTTAAATTTGGAGAATATATATATGTATTTAATTGTGTATATATATATATATATATGTATATGACAGTGCACAGTGCACTGTGTGTACAGTGTGTGCATGTGTGTGTGCCGGTTGTGTGTGTGTGTGTGACCTTGAGTGTTACACACTCAAAGGGGTATGGGTGGGGTATGGGTGGGGTTGTGTGTGTGAGTAGGATTCAGGGAGTGGGAGAGTGCAGAAGTGGGCAGAGAGTGGTTGGTCTTGGAGAGAGAGAGAGAGAGAGAGAGAGAGAGAGAGAGAGAGAGAGAGAGAGAGAGAAATGAGGGTGTGTCTCGGGTGAGAAGAAAAGAGAAGGAAAGAAAGAGAAAGAAGAGGGAAACAGAGAGAGAGAGAGTTCTAGACTGTGAAGAAGGAGAGGAAGCTCGAGGAGGAACCAGAAAGGTGGAAGTGGGCACGGCTAGAGAGAGAAACAACAGAGAAGCCACGGGTAAAACCCCTTCTGTTTCAAATTTTTTTAAAGCATTTTAATTGATTTGAATTATAGGATCTTAGAGAGCATAATGTAGGGGTTAAATTGCAAGAAGAATGAGAATGAATGGTTGAGAAACTAGGGAGAAATCCCTAGTTGCAGGTTTCGGCCATGGAGGTTGAACCTCATCATTTCATGTGTAAAACTTCCTTTAAATGATCCTAAAATAACCCTATGAAGTGCAGAAAGTGAATGGGATTGAATTGGGTTCAAAACAGTGGGGGAAAGTGGGGGAAAAATGGGTGGCCGGAGAGTTGACCGAGGGTTTGACCCTCTATTTCGTGGAGATGGAGGGGGTTTTGAGGGAAATGGGGGTTGGGGATGTGATCTACGTGAAAAAAGGAAGGGAATGGCATTTTGAAAATGGGGAAAACACGCCGGAGGTCGGTCGCCGGCGCCGGAGAAGGCGCCGGAACCCTACCGCTGCTTCACCGGAAAATCGGGGAAGAAGGTGGGGTGCCGGGTTGGGTCCTGGGTCGGATCTGGTTTCGGTTCGGGCGGGTACGGGTCGCCCCTGCCACGTGTCAGCCATTGTGTTTAAATTAAATGAATTCGAACCTTTTAGAATTTAAACCTTTGAATTTGAACCTTTTGAATTTGAACCTTAACCCTGAACTTTCGGAAATTACAAATTGACCCCCCAACTGTTAGAAATTACCCTTTGACCCACCTGATTAAATTATTAATAAAATATTAATTAAATTAATTAATTAATTATTTAATTAAATTAATTTAATTAATTAAATATTCAAAAACATCCCAGAGTCCAAATGAGACAAGTCATTAGTGTATTTTGACTATCTCGACTATTCCGAGACCAATGGTGAGGTCCGTTTTACGAGACGGGGTCCCAAAAAATAAAAGACCCGTAGTAACCTTTAAAATTACCAAAATGCCCCTAGATTGAAACACAGTCAAACGAACTCCGAATTAGGTAAACAAATAGTGGAATTTTATTATCTCGAACATTCCGGACTCAACCGTGGAGTCAGATTTGTGAAAAGAGGTCACGAAATGTAAGGACACGTGTGAAGTGCAAAATGACTGTTTTGCCCTTTTCAACCCCGGTGCCCGAATTGAGTTCTACGAAAACCTAGACTTACCTTCTTAAACGCTCTAAAACCAATGGTAGAGTTTAATTTAGCAGAATAGAAACCTATGAATTTAAAGACATAAAATTTGATGAATAGCATAAATTCAAACAACAATGGACTGAGTTGTAATTTCTACTTTTAGGGACACTGACAGGACAGGAGGAGGCGATCTGATCTCTTACATTTTCATCCGTCTGTTCAGTTACATATAGTTCACGATCTTCTAGGGTTGATACCAACCCATCAGGTATGGTGTTTTGCTAGTGTTAGAAATGAAGTTAAGTTAGGAATATTTGTGAATGACTGAATGCTGTATATGTTTATCTGTAATGTGTTTACCTGTTTATTTGGAATTGGTTGTTCACATGCTTACATGTTACTTGTACTTTATGAATGTTTAGTAAATGATGAATGTGACTCACAACGTGTGTATATGTTAATTTTACGAGATATGCTTGCATGTGGAAATCGGCTGGTGATTTATGTATTATTGTCTCGAGCATGCTATATTGTGGAAACCATGTATCATTGAGATTGCATTGGCATATTGGCATATGATGAATCCTTTGAGAACATGGCGTGGGTAAGCACGCGGTGCTTTGCATTATGAGGGTGTAGATCCTGTGGTGAAAAACCCAAAATTGGCCATTGCATTGGTACTTCGTGCCATCGGGGAGTACCCGTAAATGAGACATGGGTGTGGCATAGAGTTGTGCATGGGTGTGTCATGCATACCATTCATATATATTACTGCGATGTTTGAATGTCATTTAGAAATAAATGTACACTTTGCACATGCCACGCCTTAGCTTTATTTCTGGCATTAGCATTTCATCATACCAGCAGTTGTGCTGACCCATTCGTGGGCAACATTTTCAGATGAGGATCCTCCAGCCACGTGAGACTTAGTGATGCCCTGAGAGGGCGAAGCACGTGATGTATTTGTGATCTATGAGACTTGTATTTTGTTATGTAAGGGCTTAAGCCCGAATGACTGATGAACAATGTATTCGATGTTACTTTATGTATGGATGATGATGGACGCATGTTTAGTGAATTTAATTACTTTTGTCCTTTTATTTATTTTACTTTCTGTCTCGTTACTCGCGCCCCGGGTTCGATCGGAAATTCGGGGTGTGACAAGTAATCAATGGTTTATTGTTCCTTGTATTGATTAATTTTCATAGTGATTCGTTATCTTATAGTGGTGGGATTTATTTCCTATGAGGGTTTTTGATGTAAGACTTGTGTCTCTCTTACTCTTGGATGTGCTCATTATATTTGTGCTTGTATTTAGATTTATTTAAGCACGTGGTCATACTTTTGATAGGAGTTTAAAGTTTAAAGAACTATTTGAACACATGGTTAATCCACTTAAGTTCATGATTTTTATCTAATTAATTGGGATAATTATTTGGAGAAATAACTTAGGGCTACCTAGGTAACTCTATAGGGTAATTAGTTGATTAAATTAACTTTTAGTTAATTAAATATAACTCAAAAGCTCTTCAATTGGTATAAAATAGGATTTTAATAGATACTTATAAAAATATGGTCTCCAAAAAATCCTAATGGATCTAATTAAGCCTATTGGAAAACTTAAATGAGAATTTTCCTTTAATCCTTAGACGAAAAAGTATAGATGGCTATAGAAGATGGGTAGGCACCGCCTTACGAAGAGAAAGATGGCATTAGGGCACCATAACCTAAATCTTCCTAAACTACGATAGAATTAGCAACTGCCAACTATAACTCCAAGGTATTAAATCCGGTATTTTCTTGAGTTACACCAAGCGAGTTCCAAAGGATTTCTACTTGCACAATTGCAAAAGAATCTTGGAATGTTCTTAGGATTACCTATGAATGTACCATAACTGTTAAAAATTCTAAACTTCAATTTCTCGTTACACAAATTGAAACCAATAGGATGGAAGAACATGAGATATTTGTAAAGTTCTACATTTGGTTGAATGAAATTATAACACAATGTTATAATCCTAGTAAGGTGATGAAAGAACAAAATAGTTAAAAAAATCTTAAGATCATTACCTTATAAGTTTCAACCAAAGGTAACTACCATGGAAGAGTGCAGAGACCTAACAACACTAAGGGTTGATGAACTTATTGGTGCCCTACAAACATATGAACTGACTCTAAAACCGCAAGATAAAGTTAAAGTTTTGGCTTTAAGAGAAGTTGAAAATGATGGTCAACTAAATGATGATAAAGTAGCCTTTATCACTAAGAAATTCAAAAAATTCCATAGGGATAAACAAGGTAATAAAGCTAATTTCAGTGACGAAGAGAAGAAGAAAGAAAACTCTAAAAATATAAGTAAAGAAGAGTCTAGTAAGAGCAAAAAACCAATAAAATGGAAAGAATGATGGTCAATGCTATAGCTGTCACCAACATGATTACAAAAAAGATGATTGTCCTTTAGAGAAAAAGAAAAATTGGAAAGGAAAAGCTAACAATGTGACCTCGTCAGATGAATCTGATAGTGAAAGTGAACAGTCTAAGGAAGATTCAAGTGACTTTAAATTAGAAGAGGTTGCTAACCTAGTAACCTTTATATCCTCGTTGTAAGGATTTTTTTTTTTTCAAAATCTAGCTCTAATGAAGGAAAATTAGAATATGAGAGTTTGAAATTGAAATCACAAGAATATACTTCAAAAATTGAAACTCTTAACTCAAAATTTTTTTTTTTCACAAATTAAATTAAATTTCTTCAAGTTGAACATTACAATGTTCTTGAGAAGATTAAAGTCTTAAAATTGAAAATTAATAATCTAGAAAATGAACTAAAATCTAAAATTGTTGCTCTCGAAAAGGAACAAAAAATGAAACAGACATCAATGTACCTTCAACACACACTACAAATAGAAAAACCTGTTGGAGACAAAATTGGTTTAAGGTTTCATGTGCATAATATGATAAACAAAATCCCTATAATCCTAAATCTAGTGGTAGTTATAAAATGAACAATATTCAAAAATTGAATATAGGATAACCTGTGATGACTCTTCCTATGTCATACCCACGTAGGAAACTGTTTGTTCCTATTTATTTTAGATGTTGTGTAAGACGGCATGTGGTGCAAGAATGTTTAAAACCTAGAAAGAAAAAATATTCTAAAGATGCAACAAAAGAATTTAGGGAAGAATTAAATTTCATTTGCAATTGCAAAATTTAGTGATGTTACTTGGTGAGACCAATTCATCACTTGGTCTTAGAAAAGATTCCATTCCTAAAAGGAAGAATACTAGTTGGACTGATTCTGTTCCATCTCAAGTACATGATCCCTCTAGTTTTTACAAGTTAGAAAAGCTTGGATTAGGAAGAATGTTTTAGGGAACTTCATTCCATATGCTTTTTCCTTTGGAAAAGTATATTCCTTTCTTATATAATAAGTATAGATATTCTTCAGTTTAGGTTCTTTGAGTCTTAGTTCTGAATTATTGAAATCCTATGAATTGCTTTTAAATATTTTTCATTAAAATTTTCTCTTAAAAGGTATTTTATTTTTATTTTGGAAAAAATACAAAAGAATTTAATTTTGGGAAAATAGTTTTTAACTTATTTCTCTTGGGTCTATATGAGATCTTGATTGGATTTGTTGAGGGAACCCATGATTAAATAAGATATCATAAGGTAGACTAAATCGCTCATGCAAGTCTAGATAGTGTTTGGTTAATTATTGAATGGTTAGAGAATTTTGACAAATTCAGTTGAAAATTCTTTTTCAAAAGGTTGTATTTCTTTAGAAATATATTTATTGAGTCATACTTAAATTAAGTAATTTATTTCTAGTCGTAAAGTGAAGATTCAAGAAGCCTCACAACTATATCAATGTCTGAAGAAGTGCATGTATAATTCGAAGGTACGTTTTTATGCATATCATACATTTCATTAGGCATTACACCCTAAAATTGTGTTTAAGTTTAGATATGACCTTTACCATGGTTAAAATGACATTAAGTATGAGTTAGTTTTGACTATAGGTTAAGTCTACTTATGGGAATTAATATTTGAGAAATTTCTAAACTTCTTTTAATATTTTTTTTTTTATAGAAAGTAATTGGAAAATCGCATATAATTTTTTTGCTAAAACACAACACAATTCCAGTAGCTTTTCCATTTGAACGGAGAAGGTACTCCGTCCAAACGAACAATCATGTTCGAACAATAATGAAGTCTTCGTCCGAACACGTGCCATTAAGTTTATGTTGCTGGGTTGCGAACTTTCTTATTTAATGTACAAAACCTTTTCCAACTACATTTAGATTATATATATGAGTTTTATAGTATAAATAAGGTACTATGGTAGACATAGTAGCAACCCTAGCCTCTTGAACCACAAAGAGTTATAGAGAGATTTTTAACTTCAGTTTCTATTTATATAGTCAGCTTTTTTACAAGGTTGTAGACCATGTGTTAGTGAGTCTATATACCTAGTGTTGAAATAGTACACGCATGAGCATATAAAAGGATTAGAGAATATACTTCCTTTTCATGCGTATAACACCCCAACCCGATTAATGGAAATTAAGTCACTAATTAAATATTAGAGACCTTATAAAGTAAAACAATAATTAAGAAAACTAAACCAAGAAAAACATAAAAACTACAAAAAATAATAGGACTTTAATTATCGAGGTCGACACACGAAGAAAATAATCAAAATCATAAGACTTCGATTCGTGAAATTGATGCATGAAAGAAGTGAATAAAAAATGCAAGTACACAAGAAGGAAAATAAAAATGAAGCAAAAAGGGAGCAAATGGGGTAAAATATGTAAAATGCCAAACAAGGCATAAGAATGAAAAATGGAGAAAAATAAGGCCCAAAATGTTGGCCAAAGGTTTGAACCTTATACCAAAAATTGAGAAGAATTCTAAACCCAAAAAATTAACCACTTGGGCTACAAGCACTTTTGTGTTATTTATCTCACAAGATATATATACATACTATACAAAAGCCCATCCCACCACCCATCACAATCAATGAATATACATGCAACACATCAGTACTACATAAATTTATAAATGTATATCCATATGTAACTATATATATGCATGACTTGCGTGAGACATAAACCAGAAGTGTGTGCATATATGGGTGGCTAGAGAGAGATAGTGAGGTAAGAGAGAGATAGTGAGGTAGAGAAAGAAAGAAGAAGAAGAAAGAAGAGAAAGAAGAAGAAGAAGGAAGAAAAAGAAGAAGAAGGAAGAAGGAAGAAGAAGAAGAAAAGAGGAGGAAGAAGGAATGCTGCATGCAATCCTCGGCTAACCCAAAAAGCTTTAAAAGTGCAGAATTGAGCCAAGGAGAGGAGGAGTAACACTGTTAAAGGTAAAACCCTCAAACCCCAATTTTTTCACTCTGGAAAAATAGTGGTGTGGCTTACTGTTCAGTAGTGTTGGATGACATGCATGGTATTAATTTTAATGTCCTAGGATTTTGGAAGTAAAAAAGAAATCTAGGGAAGCTTAAGACACTAAAATCACAGAGAAACCGTCATTGTTGGACCACCTTGAAGGTGGGTCTGAATCAACTAATGAGAAACCAATTTTTATCACTTGTTGTTTAAACTAGACCCCACAAGGATCAAGAATCCACCATGACCACATAAAAAGGACCAAAAAATAAAGGGGAAAAACCTTGTTGCAGGTTTCGATTTTAAGAACCAAGCTTCACAAACCTAAACAAAACCCAATTTTTAGAACGGGGATTTGAACCCCATGATGAGATGATCACAATAGAAGAAACCCCATCAATTTTGGGTAAAAAATAAGCTTGTACGACTGAGTTGCAGGTTTGGTTATCCAACCCTCTATGGAGCTTTTGAGCTTAATTTGAAGCCCTAGAGCAACACCAAAATAATCCCCAATGTCCTAGGAGACCCTAGGAACTAAAAGCAAAAGAAATGACCCACTAAAATGTCAAGAAATAGAGATTTAAAATCTCTAAAATTAGGGCAACAATGACGGACAAGATGGGGAAGATGATGAACAGTAGACAGGTCGGTTTCGGGTCGGGTCGGGTTCGGGTTGAAACCCATCCAGGTGCACATATAGGTAAGTAACATGGCGTCGTTTAGAGGTTTTAGGTTTTAAATTAAAACAATATGGGTTTGTTTGGCTACAGGGTTAGGACTTCAATTTAATACCTCATGGAACAGAGATATCCTATCCCTGTTTTGTCTCCTATCCATTATTTGGCATTTAAATTATAAGAAAAATAAAGGGGAGCTGTAGCTCCCTAGATTCGACCCTTGCACCTCTCACACAGTGAACCCTAAAACCAAGCACATGACCACTGTGCCACCATGGCACATGTGATATAATACTAACAAAATAAATATTTAATATGAAATTAAATAAAAGATGGGTCATTTCTTTAAAAACCCTTCTTATGTAAATGGGGGTTCGAAAACCTTCTACTATTACTTATGAAAATATGAATCTTTTGTTCATGAAATCAAAACATGCGATCACATTTAGAAAAATGGGGGATAAACCTTCTGCCATTTCTGAACGTAACATATTTTCACTTTTTAATAGAAGAATCTATTTTGAACTGGATTCTAGTTTTATTTTTCGTGGAGATATCTCATGCTTGGGTGATAAGCCTTCTACCGGGCATTTTTCTCATATGTGAGTCCCAAAGGGCCTCACGAGCTCGTAGTGCTTATGCGCGATTATCTTGCATTACCAGTTCGAAAGCAATAGGTATTTAAAAACATTTCTTTACAAATGGATGCTATTTAAAAGCATTTGAATAATCTCTTAGTAGTTACTTTTCAAAAGTATTTAAAACTTAACTTCTTCAAATAGATGCTTTTCAAGAGCATTTAAAATATGACTCCTTCAAATAGATGTTTTTCAAGATTCATGAATGTTTTAACAAAGTCTTCAAAATACTTGGAGTATACAATTTCAGAACATTTAAGACATAAGCTTCAGAGTATTTAACCATGATGTACATGAATATTTAAAACATAGCTAGAATGAAAGATATTTACTTTTATAGTGGCATTTAATAAAATTTTGAATTTAACATAGACATGTTGGAATATAAACTTACAGAAAGTCAGCAATATAAACAAGCTAACTTGTATGTTAAGATAGAATTTTAAAGTGGAAGCAATAATACATTTAAATCATGAGTCATATAAATACCAGGATTTTGAACTTAAAATACTTCAGAACTCATGGAGTTAAAACCTCAATTTCAAAGTACAGGATTACTTACCTTTGTCCACGGGGTTGGCACTGTTAATGTGCCTTCCCTTTTTCCTTGTTGTTCCTAAGAAAAATTTATAAAGAATTTAATTAATTCCATATTTAATTTAAATTGCCACCTATTTGGTGTTCTTAACTTATTTTTAGACCGGGTGAATCCTAATTTCCTAGGATAGGTCTTATTTTTGTTAAATCGAACTATTAGGCGTAATTTAATAAGGTTGTATTTTCATGTGCCTTATTTTTTAGTATCTGATTTGATAATATGGACCTCACCGTTGGGTCCAGAACGTAAAAAAAAGTCAATTTAGACCCTCTCGAACTTTCATTTTACTTTGGGCATCACTAAGGGTAAAACGATAATTTTGTATTTTATGTGTCTCAGTTTCTCGGGATTCCTTCTCATAAAATGGACCCTTCCATTGGGTCTAGGATGTCAGAAATAGTTAAAATACACCCCCCTTGCATTTTATTTAGGTAACGAAACAATTTACTATAATTAAATTAATTTAATTATTTAATTAAAGGGTTATACCCTCCTATTTACGAGAAAAAGACTTTATTCATCTTGTTAGCAAGCAAATGATTTAAACTCTTTTGGTCACCAATTGGCCACCTTGTACATGTTTACAAGTTTTTCACTGCATATTACATGCCTCACTCGAATGCTTTAAATGTTTCGTGTTACGTGTTTTTGAAGATTTTTGTATTCTGTATACGTGAAATATATGTTTTACTCGAATGCTTTAAATACTTTATGCTACATATTTTTGAAGAATTCTATATCCTATATTTGAAGAAATAAGTGCCTAGCCTGAATGCCTTGAATGCTTTATGCTATCTGTTTTTAAGAATCATGTATTCTGTATCTTAAGTGTACGAGTAATTGGTAGTGAATGTCTTTATGAACTCTCTTATAACTAACCCACTACTAGTTGAAAAACCCATGACAAGATACTAGAATTACTCACGAGCTTTTCATAAAGCTCACATGGATTTGTTACCCATGACTCTTTAAGGTGATGAAGATGGTTAGGAGCCTTGCCAGTACTAAGGAAGGGCGTTGGGAGCTCCACACTTGACTTAGTAATCTTTGGGAATGTTAGAACCTATAGTTGGTCAAATTTTTTAGTAATGTAATTTTAGACAATTATGTAATTAAGTCATTTGGGACAATGGACATGTAATATGTATAATTTGTAAAAATCTAGTAAACTATGTATGCATGTGTATTGTATCATTCTGAATAGCGGCAGTCCCGAGCAGATATGCAGAGAAAAGAAAAAGTTTTTTTTTTTTTCACGCTTCTGCAAGTGCAATCCTGGCCACATCGTTATCCAACACTGCTAGTTCTGGCCCACCTGTTGGCCCCCGGGCTTAAGGGTGGCGGTCGCGTCCCCGTAATCCACCTAGGCTGGGTCGCAGGTCATGACAATGGGTCTTGCACACTGCTGGAGTTAATAGATTTATGGATGGTTTTGGAGCTGTTGAAGGCTAATCATGGTTGAAGCGTACAACGAAAAGATTCATACAGACTAACGGTAATCCACTGGAGGTTGCAGTCTAGTTGTTTGAGGGTCTAGATCTTTGTGGACTTGTATTGTATTTTTTTTTATTAGTGTATCTTTTGCAACTTGGTGTGGCTTCCAAAGTAACTCTTCATGCCTCTGGGCTGAAGGGTGGTAGCCGCGTCCACATACCTCACAGGCTGGGTCGCGGGTCGTGACAATGCGTCTTGCACACTGCTGGAGTTAGTAGATTTGTGGATGGCTCTAGAGCTGTTGAAGGCTAATCATGGTTAAAACGTACAACGGGGAGATTCATACAGACTAGCTAGCTGTAATCCACTAGAGGTTGTAGTCTAGTTGTTTGAGGGTCTAGATTTTTGTGGACTTGTGTTGCATTGTTTTTTTATTAGTGTATCTTTTGCAACTTGGTGTGGCTTCCCAATTAACTCTTTATGCCTCTATTTTTGTGGTTGCATAATTTTATTATCGTTATTACTATCGTGATGATTTCATGAACTTGAGATCCTAGATATTTAATATGCGAATAGTTTTTATAAAATTTTTTCTTAATAAATAAGAATATTTAAAAGAAACATTCCTTATTAATTAAATGGTGTTTTAGTTAATTGAAACTTGATATAAGTTTTTCCACACTTTTGGTATTATCATTAGTTTTTATATCAAATCGAGATTTGGTTGTATAGCATATATTTTGTATCTCATAGGAATAATCTAATTAAAATAACTAAGACAATTATACGTTGTTGATTTTAGATTTCCTAGTAGCTTGGGATTTTATGATAGTTAAATGAAATTAAAATTTAGTATGGAAGTGACTAAACATTTTAATTAGACTACACAATCTCAAGAAGTGGGACACCAAAATTGAATGTTGATTACAAAGAGTTATTATTGAGAGAATAAGAGTTTCTTTGTTCAATGCGTTGGATGTACTTAATGTATAAACTTGTTTCCACAAAATTAGACTATGTTTGTGTCACGACCCGGTTTCTAAAACCCGATTGTGACCTGAGATCCTTATTCTTTAAGTTGTGTGTTTTAATGTTCACACTCTAGTGAAAATATAATATTTTAATGATATTTTATTCTTCCAATATCATATTTTAAAATCTCAAAAGAATGCCCCAAAAGCTCCTTAAAACTATCTCAAATGAAGCTTGAAAAGAAAGGAGAAAACAAAGAAAAATGTGACCGGACCGGTCAACTGGTGAACAGTATCGGTCAACCGGTCTGTTCAAAAAATAAAGTGCTGCAAGTGCAAAATAATCAGTCTACTGGTGAACAGTACCGGTCGGGATGATCTATTACTTATTTTCTTGTGACTTTTTCAAGCTATTTTGGTTCCCTTTTCAACTCTAATGGTTTTCAAATATATATTAAATATTTTTTCATGGCATCAATTTCATAAGGTTTCATGCATTAAAAGCGACAAGAAGTATACCTAGTTTTATCCAAATTTAATGTTACATAAATTCAAAAGGGATCAAAAGATAGTCAAGTGCCCTACCATAATTACATCAACATAATCATTAGAGTTCATAACTATTCTAGATACAATTCACATGGTCTATTCCAAAAAATATATAATCAAGAGTTTCCCAAGAGTTCATGACATTCAACTATATAAAAAAAAAAAGCCCCTCCAAAGAGGATTTCAATGATTCTTCGAGTCTTACCCCAAACATGGAACCTCTGCTTCATTGAGATGCCTCAAAATAGCCTGTCTGTATGGTAAGGATGATGTCAATAACCTTCATACTGAGATGTTGGCTTGTGTTTTCTTGAGCTGTTTGAAGAGCTCATCTTCGATAGGAACCTATGGTGGGACTCCTATTGACTTTTTGGGTTTTAAGAACTTTGTGAGTGGGTTATCTGCTTGTAGATGAGTGGGCTTGAATGGTCTCCCCCCTCATGTGACATGTATTGCATTATTTGAGCCAGGCTGACTTTTATTTCCCATGAGTTTATCCTAAGTGATCATGCTACACCTAAAGACATTTGTGGAATTATTGATGATGCCGCTTGGATCTGAATCTTTGAGACTTAACATGTTGATATTAAGTCGTGCATTGTGGGTCAACAACAGGTTGGTGGTGACATTGGGCTTTGTTGGTGAAGTCCCTATTGCTCCTCCATCAATTAGGTCTTGAATAGCGTGCTTCAGAGCTCGGCACTAATTTGTGTTATGTCCGTCGCCTTGATGATAGACGCAATGCTGGTTTGGATCAAACCCCTTAGGTAAAGGGCTCGGAGCTGGTCTTGGTTCCAAGGGTTGAAGAAGCCCCTTCTCTTAGAGGTTATTGTATATCTCACCCATTGGTGCTAATAAATCTGAGAACTACCTTTGAGGGCATTTCTATAGGACACGCTACGATGTTAGCCATGAAAATGACCTTGATGTGTTGACAGCAGTGATCATGTGGGTTGGGCCACTTGGCCTTGAGGTTGGAAAGATCTTGGGAGGCTTTGCGTCACTTGCTTTGAGAGTGCCATCATTAATTGCATCTTCTACTTATGTTTCGGCCCTTACTAGTGCTTTGAACGTCTCAAAGTATTGGGTGAAGAGAGTTTCATGGTAAATCGGAAGTAAGTTATTTTTGACCATCTGAACCTGTTCGACCTCATTTGGCCAGTTGATCATTTGAGCCACTTTAGTCCGCCACCTATCGATGAACGTGGAAAAACTTTCTTTCAGTTCTAGTTTGGTGGTCTCCAAATCTCGAAGAGTGATATCAAGTTTATTATTGTACTTGTACTGCTTGACAAAGGTTTTACATAGTTCCTCCCAATCTTTGGAAAGTGCATCTTCTAAGTTTAAGTGCTATCGTAGAGAGGCTCTGGTTAGGGTATGGTGAGACATTTGGACCACGACATTGGTATTGGCCCCTAGCGGTTGCATGACCCTTACATATAGCTTAAGATGAGTTCTTGGACATTTGGTTCCATCAAATTTGTCAAGGTTTGACATTTTGAATTTCAAAGGAAGACGAATGTATGGATAGAGAGATAGCTTGTGAATATCGACCATATCATCACCTCGGTGAGCTTTGTAAAAGAGAGTCTCCATTTTTTCCAACTTGTGAGCGAGGCTCTTTTCTTGTTGTTTCGGGATCTCTACGGGTCCGTACTGTTCACCCCAATCATAAGGATCATGGGCGGGCAGATCTTGGTTTTGCTGATGTTGTTGTTGTTGTCCATCTTGAGGTGAGACTAGTGGCACTTAGCGAGGATTGTCATTACCTACTATGACAAGAGGTAGCAGTAGTAACCTATGATGTACTAGATCTTGAACTGTGAAGGAAAGTCTCTAGCTCTCCTCTCGAAAATCAGCCATGTCTTTCTTGATGTCGGCCAAAATCTGAAGTATTTGTTCAGGGTCCATTGCAACTGGAGCTGTGCTTTTCTAATTTGTTTGAAGGTTAGAGGTTTGGATCAATCGGCCTTGACTAATCCGTTTCTAAGCCAGTTGTGGGTACCTGCTTTCAGAAAACACCTGTGTTATTTAATTTGTTTGGTGTCAAGGAAAATCCAAGAAAGTCTTATTTTTAGCCCCGTTACAGCTTGCAAAATTGATTTTTCAAGAAAAAATTGGAGTTTTTTTTGAAAAAATTTAGAAAAATGGACAAACTTTTGTAGAGCAGGAGAGCTGCTCTCTGTGTGCCAATCGGCACACAGAGGCTCTTAACCTTTATGCCGATCGACCAATAGAAAAGGGTATTTTTTTTAACTTTCTAAATTTTTTTAACTTGGCAAAATTGCGTGAAAAACGTTTGTGTGTGTCTTACGAAAATTGGGTTTAAAGTCCTGAATCATGAATCTAGGGTAGATTATATGCATGACACTTCGATCGGGGTAAAGGTTCCAAGGTTTCTGACAAGACATGCCATATACCTTCTATAACCATTAGATTGTAATGACTATGGTCAAATGGTACTACATCACCTTTTTACATACCATCCCAATGCCACTAGAATGTAGTGTCACCGGTCAAACGATATTTGATCAAGGAGTAGAGGGCTTTCACCGACGACACCCGTCAAACATACGGGGCGAAGACTACTAATTGTCTGAGGTTTAGAGGGTATATAATGCAAATGCAAATGTTAAGGAACGACATGTGTACAAGGTATTCAGATTTTATTCCTTTTTTATTCATCCATCTATACATCCAAGCATACATCCATTCATCCATCATAAAGCATAAAAATAAATGAATGTAAAACAAGTAAACAAAAATAGCCTTGAAGTGAATACTTCAACAAGTCTAGCCCTCTTTAGTCCCTAGTGGAGTCACCACTGTGGGCGCTAGCACCGAGAAAAAAAGGGAAAACGTGTCATCCTTTTTGTGGATTTAGAGGGATCCCAACTATCTCATTCCTTAAAGGTACGAAGGAACACCTCTTATAGAAATAGGAAAGTTGAGGAGTCGTCAACTTATTTTTGTGCAAGAAACAAGCAAACCTGTTACAACTGAATATAATAAAAAAGAACTAAAAAGGAACGAAATAATCGAAATTACATCACCTTATCTCCTAATTACATTCTAAAGATCCCTTGACATGGATCAAATAAAACAAAGCACTGAAATAAAGCGAAAACTAAAGAAAACATGGATCTGAGGCTAAGGTACGAAGTGGAAAGGTGTTACCTTACCCAAACCAAATGGATCGGCCTCGAATATTCACTTGCAATGCTATTTTGTCATGAGAAAACTAAAAAGAGAGATGTGAGTCTAGAAGAGATAAATAACAAAGAATCCGACATGAATAAATAAAATAAAATGGAAAGAAAGAAAAAAAAGATCTAACTTGGGCCTAAAGACTTCCTACATATTTGTTCAGAAAATGGAATCAAAGTTATGTAATTCTTTAGTTTACCCTCTTTTATCAATAGTGATAAAAGATGCGAGATTAACTGGATCTAAAAAAAACTATTAAGGGTTTGAGAGCGTACCTTTTTTAGTCATGGGAGTTGGGCAACACTTTGGCTAGGAAAATCTGATTCGGATGCTTTAGTCGGGCAGATCTTTGGCTTGTTCTTCGATTCAGAAGGCGTTGCTTCGTCTTGTTTCTTGAAGGGAGGTTGTCACTTCGGCAGGGCTTCGGCCTCAGGAGATGGAGAGTTCTTGTGGAAAGTACTTTATAATTAATCTAACAACGTAAGGCTATGAAAATTTGTATTTTTCTATATGTTCAAACGAATGGGCAAGGGGCTCTATTTACAGGAAAATATGGAGATTTAATCCAAGGGTCTAAGATGAAACCCTAAAATAGAAGGCTAGGATCATGTCTTGAGTGATAATTATCTAATTAAATAAATAAAAAATTGAATAAGAATGATTATCCTAACTAAATGAATTAATAAATAATATGAAAATGCACGAACTAATAGAATTTGTGTCTATATGCAATAGCTAATGAGATAAAAGAGAAATAGAATTTAATTAGAAAATAAACTTTAAAATAAAAATGTCGAGGTTCGATATATCTCCATTCAAGGAATTATCAAGCAACCAGATTTATGAAAATTCTAAAAGTGGAAAGTCCTAATTAAGCTAAAATAGACTACTATCACTCAAGATTACCAAATCACCCCCAATTTGGTGAAAAACTTTAGATTTTCACAAGATATGTGAAATGACCAAATTACCCCTAATTTGTCACCAAAGAGTTGAAATTATCAAAATACCCCTATGTGGGTAAAATGATATGAAAATTATGAAAATGACCCTCAAGTGACTAGGAAGTCCTACTGAGGGTAGGATTGTGCCAAAATGCCCTTAGTGAGCAAAAAGGTACTAAAATTACCGAAACACCCTCCGATGGGCAGAAGAATCTTAATAAGAGTGGAACTCTATCGGGAAGAGTCCTAATTGCAATGGGACTTTGTTAGGAGAGTTCTAACAAGAATAATACTTTGTCACGAGGAGGGAAAAGTCCTAATAGAACTGGGTCTCTAGCAAGAGAGTCCTAACAGGAAAAAGACTCTATTAGGAGGAGTCCTAATGGGAGTTGTGGCTCTGGTAGGAGAGTCCTAGTGGGAATAAAACTCTGTCAAGAGGAGTCCTAATGGGAATAAAACTCTCTCAGGAAGAGTCCTACTTGAAGTAGGTTTCTTGGTATAATTACCGAATTGCTATTACTTAATCAAGGGTCACAAAATGAGGTGTCTCAGTGACCCTTGATTATAAAGAGTAGTTTCGTAATTTCTAATAGTGTACCTATATAATTCCAATGATACAAAGGCATTTCCATAATTTCTATAGAATATGTTGGGAAAATCTTCAAGTAGGGTTAGTTTTGTCACTTTTTGGGAGTTATTGCAATGTTTCCCTTCTAGGAGTATTTTGGTCATTTTCTAGGGTAGCCTTAGGTCAAGGGACATTTTAGTAATTTTCACATATTTTGACCTCACGGGTGTTTCGATAATTTCGTACATCTTGAGGGCATTCTGATAATTTCCAATAGCTTCCTACCCTTTAGAGACATTTTGGTAAATTCAAAAAAAAATTCACTTTCTAGGGTCATTTCGTTACTTTTAACATCATATTACTCTTTTAAGGGTATTTTGGTGATTTTGGCACGTTCCCATCCTTAGGAGGTCATTTTAGTCATTTAAGGACATTTTTTGTAACTTTACACCATTTACCTTAATGAAGGGTATTTTGGTAATTTTTGCTCTTTAAGAACAATTAGAGGATCTTTTTATGCCTTAACATTGATTTGGTCATTTCCTATACTGTGGAGATAATTTAGTGATTTCTCACCAATTTGAAGGTATTTAGGTAATCGTAAATGATAATTATCCTAGGATATATTTTTGTCATTTTAGGACAAATTAGATTGATCTAGAGTCTCATTGGTCCATTTTAGTGCTAGATGCATTATGATTGGTATATGAATTGTAGACATGCATGTGATTAGTTCACATCATTTGGATTTTTTATATTTTTCATTTGGATAATAAATCTAGACAATACCATACTTATTTAGTTGTTAGGATAATAAATAAGACAATCAAGGGATAATCTTGATTTATCTTAGTTCTATTGGTTTATCTTGGTAGACTTTCATCTCATTGGTTGATTGGTTTATTTTCATATTTTCTCATTTTAAGATAATCATTTTCTAGGATAATTATTAGAATTTTATTTTATTTAATAATTATCATTCAAGACTTAATCCTAGCACTTCATTTGTGAGAATCAATGTGTGCCCTTAAATCAATTCTACCTCTTGAGGCCTATAAATAGACCCTTTTGGCCACCATTTTGGGGGACCTCTCTTGGATACATACATGTTGCTAGTATAGTTCTACACCCTCACTATATCCTATAACTAAGACCCTCAAACGTTGATCAAGAAGACCATATTCTTAGTTTTTTACATCTTCTAAACACCACAAAGAAAACTAGGGGCATTATGCCTAGGTAACCCTTAAGTCATAAGAGAATGAGAAAACTTGGGTAAATCATTGCTATTTATGAAAATGAAATATCACTCTTATGTTATGAATGATTTTGATCCCCATGGATTAAGAAGAGATGATGCCCAGAACTTGAAGAGAAACTGACAAGGATAGGATTCCTAAAGAATTGAGAAGATAGAATACTCATGGAGATGAGTTAAATCCTAGTGGAGTGAAGAAAATTACCTTTAAATTTTGAGGAAAAGATTCCTAAAGAATTGGGAAAAGATATGACTTCTAAACCTCATTTGAATCGGACATTAAGAAGTAGGACACTCAAAAGAATTTTCAAATTATGATGAGAATATGCCCAAAAATGTCCTATTTGGAAATTATTTTGTTGGTCCATAATAATAATTCATTAGTGGTCAAGAAAGCCCTAAAAAAAGTCATGTTTAAAGGCCCAATAGTGAGAAAAATCAGAGTTTTTTTTGGGGGAAAAAAGTTGAAACTTCAAAAAAATTTATGAAATTGCGGAGTAAGGCAAGGCACTTACTATATGCCAATCAGCACAGAGAGAGTGTGCGATTTGTGCTCTTTTCAAGCTTTCTCATGATTCAATTTTTGCGCAGGTCTGTGACTGTCTTATATAAAAATTAAGTTTTTCACCTAATCTAGGGGTCCAAGGTGAACTAAATGTGTGATGTTAAGTCGCATAATACAAGCTTTCGGCTCTTCTCGATAGGATATGTTATATACCTCTTGTTGTCATTAAGGAAACGACCATGGTAAAATGATATGACACTATCCCTTCGATATATCTCTCATGCTACCATCAGAGGCTTCCATGGTATACTGGTACAAGATCGAGGAGTGGAGGGCTTTTATCAATGTTCCCAGCAATAAAGAATGAACTATGGCATGGGCTACCAGTCGTCCGGGGGTTAAAATGGTATGTAATGCATATGCATATGTCATAATGTGAATTATGTACTTGGTATTCTAATTTTAAATTCATTAGCACATGCATTCTATACATCCATTCATCCATTCAAGTAATAAATATATAAAATAATATAGGAAACAAATACACAATAGCGGAAGCCTTGTAGATGAATAGAATAATGAGTCTAGCTCTCTAAGTATCCTTAGAAGAGTCACCACTGTGAGCGCAAGAGCCGAAGAAAACTCTAGCTTGTCCGCTCCCTCAAGGTAGGAAAGAAATGCCTTCTTTTGGGGTTGAGATGTACTTGAATACACAAAGGAGTCACAAGCTTGTTTTAAGCTAAATAACAAGCAAACCATATACAATCTATGGAGAATACATGTAAAGGAAAAAACAAAAAAAAATAGAAATACATTGCTTTGATCCTAGTTACATTCTAAATCCCTTGATGTTGATTGTTCGTTGTGCAATACTCTGTCTTAAATTGAGTATAACTCTGATTTGTGTAGAATAGAGCTTTGGCTTGTGTACAACAAAACTTCAAAAATACAAGAGAAGAAATATAAAGAGAGAAGAGAAAGAATTATTGCAGCAGCACTTTGACTCCTAAATTTTTCATCCTTGATTATAATAGCCAATGAGTCTTATTTATAAGGAAAATTAAAGAGGTTTGATGCAAGGGCTCACAATAAATCCAACGGATGAAGGGCTTAGATTAATGTTTAATGTGCGCTAACAAGAAATAGAAAGTTTCTTTTGCACATATAATTAAAGACAAATCCCTTAAAACACGGTAGGTTGCTAAGGAAACTCCTTTGAGGCAAGGAAAGGATAAAAATAGACAAGTTTTTAGTGCACACCTATATTTAATATATTGCCCTTAATTCAGTGGAGAATTTAGGGACATTGTAATTACAAAAATGCCACTAAGGCATAAAAAATCAAAAGTGTCTCCAAGGGCTAAAATGACCAAATTAACCCTATATAGGTAAAATGACATAGGAATTACATGTATGCTCTTAAATAGTCAAAATAACTTATAAGGGGTAGGGTTATGCTATAATTACCATAATATCCTTGATGGCAAAAAATGCGCATAATGACCGAAATGTCTATAGTGGGCATAATGACCGAAATCCACTCAATAGGCGAAATGACCAAAATTCTTTTAGTGGGGATAATGACTGAAAAGCCTTCAATGGAAAAAATGACCAAATTGTCCTTAGTGGGAAAAATGACTAAAATGTCCTCGATGGGCATAATGACCGAAATGACCCTAATGGGCGAAATGACCAAAATGACCCAGAGGAAAAATGAAGAAAATGCTCTCGATGGGCATAATAACCGAAATGCCCTTAATGGGCGAAATGACCAAAATACCCTCGATGGGCATAATGACCAAAATGCCTTTTGATGGGCAGAATATGAAATTATTAAAATACCCCTAAGTGAGACATATTTAGTAACCTCCCAAAAATGACAAGACTAAACTTATACAATTAAGGGTCTCAAAATAAGGTGTCTACAACTTGTCCTAAAGAAAAGATTTGTTATGGTATTCATTGCATTTGATTTAATTTTTAAATATTTGACATGGGATACCTTTACTACTAAATGATTGTAGTTTGTGCTTGAGTAAAAATATAGTTAATTTCAGTTGACTCATGAAGATGAACAAGGAAAGACTCTATTGGCATTATGGTGGCATGCAAAAATTTCACTACCCATGCATGTGATTTAATTTAAATTTATTTATTTATAATTATTGTTATTGTTTAAGGATGGTCTCTGCGACTAGAGTGGCATGCCCCTATTAATAGGTTTCTTATCACTTTAAAAAATATCCACGGTTTGCTTATATTTTGGAAAAGGGGAGAAAAAAGTTAGAGTATACCATATCGATATCTACGATCTACTCATATTGAATATTAGGTATTTTTGAATTATATTGATGACCCAATATGTTTGTGGAATTAGTCCTAAGGAAGCAGGATTTTAAATAAGTCAGATGATTTGATGAGATTGCTTAAATAACAAGGTAACAATGTACTTAAATGTTAATGTCATGTAGCCCATCTATGTGTGTTCATGATGAGCAGAATTATCCAACTTATTCAATAACAATATCAAGACCATGATGTTTTGTAATTAATTATGACTTATTGATCCGGATACAATCATGTAGGTGGACCAATGATAGGCTGATAAATTTATATTGACAATTTTCATAACATTGCGATAAAGAAATAAAAGTATTTATAATTAAGATTGTGATGGAAGAATAATTTATCAATATTAGTCTATTTTGTCAACAAGTGTGCACCAATACTATAAGTCTACTTTGGACCAAACTCTAAAATATTCCCTACTAGCCGAAGACATGCTACATGGTAGAAAGTGTTGTGTTTAATGTTGTTTACGATGGTGAATATGGCTGATCATTCACTATATAAGGTAGAGGTGGTATCATGAGACTCGTTACTTTACATTTTGTTTGATTTATTTTCCTAAAAAGAAAGAGTAATACCTTCTAAAGCCTTGCACAAATTACATCGAGGTGCACAAATTACACCGAGGTAGTAACACTTGTATATGGGTCCCATATCAACAAATGTTTTCCAAACTTCTTACTATCAACTTAGATGTATTGGCAGTGGGATAAGATTATTGATTGTGAGTTTGTTTTGTGGTGAATGACTATTATTAAGAGAAAATTGGAGCATTGGTAGTGTCATACTAAAACATATAGTCTTTAAATATTAGTTAAGGTTTATAGAGTTTTGTTAACTTTAAAGTAGTCATATATTAGTAGGATAAGATTCTGATCATGTTGAAAAACTTATTGAGCTGAGAGAGAATTGAAGTGTTGTTATAATTATTAGTTAAAAAAATGTAATTGTTCATATCTTTAGCGAAAGAATAATATTTATCTAAACCTTTTAATAGTAGTATATAAGATAATAGATAAAAGATAAAGGTCATAGATAACATAGATTATGGTAACTGAAGCATGTCGTGATAAATAATAAAAAAATAGTGCACCCGAGTTGTTAGAAGAGAGCTTGAAAGGTACTGTACTAAGAATGAAGCGTCGATGACCTTTATGAGAAAGGAAGTCAAGGTTAACAACCTTGCATGTTATGGTGTTGTACAAATGGATTTTATTCCCCACATTCCAAAGTGAACTTCTGCCAAGGCAACACGAATGGATGGTATGGAGATCGTGGTAGGAAGTGCCATGGCACTTGCAACAATAAATACGATACGCAGGTCCCATTATGATAGTAATCATGTTATACCACCTAATTGTGTGTCGAGGTGCTCCAGGTGACAATTATACACAAGCCCTACTTTTTAATTTTGAGTTGCATGACTTGTGGGTTCGTGAAACACTGAGTCAATGTGTATTGAAGAGTTAGCCACATTAGTATGCTCGAGAAATCTTCTTTTTAGTGTTAAAGTTAATGCTAAAGACCACCTCGATTGGTGTCCCTCGTATTTCTTGCTTTGTTGATTATTTTGTATTGAAACCTGAAGCCTCATCATTCAAGTTTCGCCAATAATATATTGAATAAGATGTTATCAATAGAGAAGTTATTGATCTCAAATAAGTTAGATCTTGCATTTCTTACCATATCATTGTCTTAGAAGGTTAATATGAAGGGCTCATTTTTAGTTGAAATAGAGAGTTGTTCCGACCAAATGATTGAAAATGGAACCTATTCCTCGTCATTAGTTTTAGTTGTTAGTGATATGGCCATAGGTGCAAATGAGGATGATGGTAGAGTTTGCAGTCCGATTAAGGCAAGCACGATCATATCTTGGGTCTTTTGTATCTTCAAGATTACTTGACGGAGGTTAGAGTTGGTTAGTGGTGGAGTTAGGATTGTGGTAGTTGTTATCATAAGTTCCATGACTAATATATGAGCTTTTGATCGTGAATCTGAGTATTTACTACAGTAATGCCCCTTCTTTGGTGCCATTCTATGAATGGTGCAATCCCCAATAGAGTCACAAAATTGTAAGTGACAATAGGAGTTCCTAGGAGCCTTCCACATAGAATGGAAAGAATGGGTGATGTAATAGAAGAGAACATTGGACTAGTGGAGAAAATGGCGAACAAGAGGTCAGGATAATTAGAGTTAAGTTGGCAGTTGTCAATGGAGACAAGAGAAAATCGTCAAGGAACCTTTCTAGGGAGTGGTTTTTCATCCCTCTTCCTTTTAGGCAAGGTTGCTATTTATAAGCGCCTCGGTTGTACAACATTAGGGTTCTTGTATTTTGCGTTTTCGATGACATTTGTCCTTATCTCATTGGCCTGGATACCTGAGGGAATATTCTCGATCAATCAATATCGAGTTGATAGAGAAAAGGGCGAACAAGAGGTTATGTCAATGAGAGTTAAGGTGGCAGTCGTCGATGGAGACAAGAGGAAATTACCAAGTAACCTTTCTAGGGAGTTATTTTTCATTCCTCTTCCTTTTGGGAAAAATGTTGCTATTTATAGGAACTTCAGTTGTATGGCATTAAAGTTCTCGCATTTTGCATTTGCCATGATGTCTGTCGTTATCTCATTGGCTTGGGTACTTGAGGGGAATATTCCTGATCAGGTAATGTCGAGCCTCTCTTGCCAGCCTTTAATCTAATAAATTCTTTATTCCTAAGGTGGGCTACAACCTGATGTATTATAGTTCGCACTAGACTACACTACAGGCCATGAACAGGTTGCACATAGGAGCAAAACCATGATCCCATGATTGGGTGTGGCCCACGAACACCGCGTCTTAGGGTTATGACGTATCTTAGCTTGAAGGATCACCTTAACCTCGGGGATTAAAGCACGTCGCAACTTGGGAGCATATCATAATTGCTGGCTTGAAGACATCACTTTGAGTTGATGCCTCGCAATTGTTGTCTAGTCACTACCTTGGACTAGCATCAACAAACATTGGGGCTATTTGACTTCTTTGGCGCTAATCCTTAGAAATCTTAAGGCAATTGATTTTTTTGAAAAAATTATGGAGATCTTGGGGCAATTGACTTTCTTGACAATATCATAGAGATCTTAGGACAATTGACTTTCCCAACGACATCATGGAGATCTTGGGGCAATTGACTTCCCCAACAACATCATGGAGATCCTTATTTAACAACAGTTCACTTATCATCCCTCAGTGATGGGAATAATTTTGGAAATCCCCTCGACAAAATGAATTTTTTGGTGAGTTCCTCGGTGTGAGTACTTTGTAACTCTTACAAAAGACAAGTTAGATTGAATTATAAAATATGTTTCTAAAAATGAAGTATGACTCCAGAATTACTTTACTAAAAAAGGTATAAATACACAGAGAAAATGAATTGTATACATTGTAAGAGTGTGCATTTAATCTTTCATTATTTATTTTTTATAGAGATGCATTTAATTTTACACATACTCTTAAGACTTGTAATTTTAACTATACGTTAGAAATATCTTAAGAATGTGATTGTTGACCTTTAAGTTTAATAGACTACTGTACAAAGATATTAAATAGAGATTTAAAATAAGAAAAATACTAAAGTAGGTCGTAAGAGTAGAAACTTGTAATTTAATTAGAACGTGTATTACACGTGCTAATATCACGAGCAATCACATTCATGTGTGTTATATGCGCGTCAATTAAATCGCAAGTGATGATCATTTACGACTGGTGCTAATATCCTTCTTTAAAATAATAACTTGACTGTTGGAAGGCTAATGCTAACCATTTGAAAACCTTCTCAATATCATTCACCCACAACCAACTTAAAATTTTACATAAAATTGGTACAAATTCTTAACAATTCTAACGCAGTTGTGGACCATACTGTTTAGTTAAATTAGATGCTTAAAATTGAATTTTCATTCCATACAATTGGAAGATTTATGAATAAGAAAAAAGTTACCCACCATCTAACTTTATCTTGTCTTGTCTTGTCATTAACCAAAACCTAAAGAAAATAGGAGAATTGGTCTGAGGATTAGGCTTAGAATGAACTTATGAACTAATCAATTGTTAGGTTTGGAATATCTTTGTAAATTCTAGTTTAATTTGTACTCCACAAAAGTTGTACGACCTAGCCCTAGCAGACAAACCCTTTTAGAACTTTACAAGACATAGCGAACAGAAATCCCTTGGCAAGCATAGCGCGTAGACAGCACGTCGTCGTAGCAAGTCAAACCGCTTTGATATGCAGGCACGTTATACAATTGGGTTGTCAAAGTTTAACATTGGATATACTGGACAGTCTTAAAATGAGATTATTACTGTGACCCCTTTTGCCTTATTTAATAATTATAATTTTTTTTATATTTTTTTCAAATTATATTCATCTTCTTTTTATTATAACAATAATATACCAATTCTTTCATGGTATAAAATTAGGTATTAATAAAGTTAGAGTTTTAATTAAATTTTTTTAAAACAATGATCGATTCTAAATCAGGTAAGAGAAATCCCTTTCTACTTAGTACGTATTACAATCATGATGTGCTACATGTAATTCACTTATGTTTTTTAATTTTACTTAATTTTTATTTTTTAATTAAAACTAAATAATTACATAATATATATGTAAATTACATACGTGACAGATTATAGTTGTGACATGTACATGAACCTGGTTTGGAGTTAAATATTTTCTAATTTTTTATATAATTAAATGTCTTTGTATATTATACTAATTTCTTATATTTTTTAAAAAATATAAGAATTTTTTTTTATAATTATCAAATATTATAAAAAAGATTAGTATAATTATCTCTATTAATAAAGTAGAAAATTCATGTTTTACATTAATATATATTTCTCAACATAGCAATCCTCTTAAAAAGATACATTGATTCTTCATTGAACTAGACATTATTGAAGAATTATCCCTATCGTGGCATGGTGCAGCCAAGGGGCGCGTGAACAAAGGGTTGTAGGGAGCGCGTGGGTAAGTGAATTCCTGGAATCTCTTGTGTGTGATAACGTCATCACCTGAGTAAGCGACCAATTGTGTTGGACCGAGCGGCCCAAAGACCAACAGTCCTTGTCTTTCGTGTTAAATGCGATGATAATAGATTATTTTAAGGGTCTCTTTCTCTCTCATATTCATATCATCCATCACGTGACCTGCTGTTAGAGAGAGAAAGTAGAGAAAGAGAGATTGAGTGACCCAGAGGCAAAAGCCAAAGGGCTCGAAGCAAAGCAGCTCCCAACCACCAAAACCCAGAACCCCCTTTGAGATTCTGTCTCTCTCTCTCTCTCACATAGTGAGTGTACTGATAGTCTGCTACTACTGTTACTGCCTCAGTATGCAATCTCTGTGTTGAGTGTCATTGTATAACTTAAAAGACAACATAGTAAAGCAAAGAGGGCTCTCTCTTTTCACTTGCAGTGCTTTCTCTGTTCTGTTGGAGTGAGAGTGAAATACAGGGGGGAAGAGAGAGAGAGAGACGGATTTAAAAGAAAGGAATGCAGCAGCACCTGATGCAGATGCAGCCCATGATGGCAGCCTACTACCCCAACAACGTCACTACTGATCACATTCAACAGGTCTTCCATTCGTTCCCTTTCTCTTCTTCTTTGTCTCCTCTCTGCCTTTGCTTTGCTGGTTCTTTTTTTGCTCTTTCTGTTTCCTTTGGCTTCTGGCTTCTGCCGTTTTCCTGCTTTTTCCTTGTAGTTGCTTTGCTAATAGAATCGTTTATTAAATGATTGTTGTCTAATGGGAATTTGTTGTCCTCAATATGCTTCATAATCTGCTATTTAGTTGTTTAGTCTTATTACTCTATGGGCTTCATTTATTTATTTATTTGTTTATTCAGGTGTGGATTTTTATGCGTTTTGGTGAATGGGTATTTGTTCTTATGATTATATCCTCCGGAGGGTTTCGTGTTTTGGGGTTTAGCTTTGACATGTTTTGGTTCCTATCTAGTGGCTCTTTTAAGTGTTTTTTTTCCTTAAATATTTAGAGATTTAATACTTTTGTTTCTCGAGAAGAAATCGGTAGCCTTTTTGAGCATTAGTGTTCTCCTATTCTTTACTGTATTAGGTTTTGTTTGTTTGTTTGGTGGTGGTGGTGGTGGTTATTGTTGTTTTTTTTTTTTTTTTTTTTTATAGTAATTGTTAATCAATTTTGTTGTTTATTATATATGGAATTTGATGATGGTGGGTGAATCCGTTGGTATTGCTTTATAACTCGCTGTGTTTCCTCCTTTTCTTAGCTTATTATTTAACAAATGTTCTTTAGAATGATATATTGCATTTTTCCTGTCTCCACCCTGCTCAGAAAGTGGATATTTCCCCCTTTTTTTAATTTGTTTTTCCAGTAGAGACAAGATTGAAGTGGAGATTAATTAGTGGATTAGGTGTCTATTTTCTCATCATCTTATTTTGTTTTCATGTTTCGATGCATGGATACCTTGTAAGAATTGTTAGCATTTGAGGGGACCTGGAAATGATTTTTTGATGCCCTTTCATCCTAGTTTTTTTATTCATTTTGTCTGCATCAATTTGCTTCAGTGGACTTTCCTGTGTTATTTATTTATTTATTTTTTTATAAGTTGCCTTCCAAAATTATGCGCCATTAGATGTGCTGGGATGCTTGAAATTGCCACTGCTAATGCCCTGGCATAAATTCCCCTTATCCACTAGCTGTAAAGGACATGCAAATTAAAGATACTTAACCAGAAAAAAATGACTAGCTCAGTCATGGGCTGTTTTTGGAACTCAAAAATTAGGCCACCTGCTTCCTGTTTAATATGGCTATTTTTGCACACTGACCCCAAGCTGGTCCCTGCTATACTGCATGACTATGCTTCGGGGTAAACTTGGCTGTCTCACTATCTAGAGTACTCGAAAGTCCCTTAGACATTGGATAATATTAATGAGGAAAAATATTGGTAATTTTGTTTTTGTAGATGTCTGTTGTCATTGCTAGTTAGAAATCTGGCCTGAAGGGGGACATACAATGATATTGTCAGGTTAAGTCATTGTCAATTCTCTCAAAATAATTGAACATTTCTTTGTGAAATCTGGTATTTATTTGTCTTAATGTGTCATATGGAATTTCGTGGCTTATTTTTCGTCTTATACCATATGGTTTTGACCCAGCTATGTTCTACAAGTTCCATGTGTTATTTAGAGTGTTTTAAGGACGCATCTATGGGCTATGCATTGTTTCACAAACAAGACTAATTTTTTAATTTGTATCATTGTCTTGTAGAATCATGTATTGAAGTTCTTTGATGGAAAATGGCTGTGGGAACAACAAATAATAAGCAATCAAGTCAACACTTTAGTGACTCTTGTTATGTTATATATATTTTTATTTCTCTTTGTGTATTCATTTGATGCCTGCTGCTAATAACCTGTTCTAGACGTACACAGTTAATATAGTGTAGGTGTTAACCCCCCTCTCAAAAAAGAAAAAAGAAAAAAGTAGAGTTGTCCACATCATATTCCATATTGTACACTCTTCTTCTTTCTTTTTCAAGTCATTTTTTTTTTCAAGCTAAAACTTTTGGCACATTGTGGTTTTCTACCCTACACCCACAGCTCTTTTCACAGTTCCCCAATTAAATTTGTTCTGTTATTTGTTTTGGGCCTAACTTGCAACTTTTATGTCACTGGAGGAATCTCATATTACTAAATAAAATACTATCGTCAAAATTGAATACCAATTGATTTTTGCAGAACTAAGAGTGGAGTCAGTGGACTAAAGAAATAAATCTTTTAATGTGATGAACTTCATGTTATTAGGTGTGCTCAATAGTGGTTATTACAAAATTGGTGTTTGTTCACAATAACTGTGTCAAAGGTTTTGTTTTCCCCATTGTAAGCACAATTGGAACAGTTCAAATCATGGATTTAAGTCACAGTCGTGGGATACGAATCAATCCCAGTCGCGGTTGCGGTGTAACGGTATCGATAGTATCGGATTATTCATAACAAGAATTGGAAACCGCAACTGTGAATTTTTTTTAAATACTAGCAAATCACTAAAAAGTTAATGATACATATATCTTGACTACAATTATCACATTTTAATATTTTTTACTTTTATTTTTTAATTTTCTAACACCAAAAAAATATACAAACAAATTATATAAGCATGAAAATCAATTTAGTGTGATTAGTTATGGAATAAAAAAAAATTAAAATTTTTTAGGCCAAGAGGCATTTTCGAGTTCGTATTGACTCGAATGTTTTGGCAACCTATTTTGATTTTTTTTTGATTATTTTGTTAAGTATATTTCTTGTATATAAATTTTATAAAAATAGAAATCATAAGAATTATAAAAAAAAAAAAGTTTAAAATTAAAAGAAAATTAAAAATTTGAAAAAAAATAAAATTAAAACAGCTGTAATAGTCATGTAACGGTCCTATATCGGCCGTAACGGCCGATACATAACAGTATTGGCCGGTACGGTATGAATTTTAGTTATACCGATATATTGGCCAGTAACAGCACCGATATATCGACCAGTAACGGTATCAGATGGTCAAAAAACTTATACGTAATGGCCGATATGTAATGGTCGTTATTTAAAACCATGGTTCAAATATTAGATTTGGCAAGTACAAGGTTGAAACAATAAAAACCTGCCAGCCTCCTTTTCACCCTCCCTTCTCCAAGTCAAATATAAAACTCCCATGTGAGCTTTGTACTCCTAATTTATAACTGAGGTGCAGTTAACATTTTTCTTACATTGTTATGGTAAGAAAAAGTGTTATTGTAAAATGTATTGATTGGAATTGCATGTGTTTGAGTATTGTATAATGATGATGAAAGAGTTGGAAACACGCCTGCATTTTAGGTTGTCAATAGCCTTTGATGTTTCTGGAAAGAGGTAGCTGTGTTTCTCTCAAAAACAATTGGCACCAATAGGCTTCTGTGGGGATCTCGATATATTCATTCTACCGTATTTCTTCTCTAACCATTTCAGAGAAAAACTGATACTAAACAATATTTCAAAGTGCCCTATTTTGCATTTAGCACACAAAAAATGCATCAAAATCTGTTTCAACACAATATCTTTACAGAGTGATAAGTAAGCATGATGTTTACAAGTTGTAATGGGAGGTGGTAAGACCTTCCATTCTTTGGTTTCTTAGCTGGTATCCCCACCATTGTCAGTTGTGCCAACTGAAATATGAAGTGAAGCACTTAAAAATACAAATGCATGTCATGAGATTTTTTTAATTAATTAATTAATTTACATTATTATTGCTCCACTAGATATGCTAGAAGCATCCTGGACTAAACACTTCCCAGACAAGTGTGTGCTATCAAATATTCCTATTTAGCTTCATATCTATATGGAGAAGTACATAGTCCTACTGAAGCTTTGGGCCTTCCATTTGCACGCATCTACATCTTTCCAAATCCTGATGATTCTTTGGTCAAAATTTCTCATCATATTTTCGGGATCCAGGATACTACTAGTATCTTCAAAATTCCACCCATCTTTGAATTGTGTTTGTGGTTTGTTGAGAAGATACTCATGTCCATATGTGCCCTACACCTTTTTGGAATCTTCATCTGCACGACCTTTGTTTATTTCATATGTCTAGAAAGGTCTGTGTATAGTAAGTAACATTTTTACTGTGGAACCTGCTTTGAACTTTTCTTTGTTCTATCCTAGTTATGATTTATTGATACTTTATGTTGTGTCATATAGAAATATTCATGGTTCTTCCACAAACATACAGCCATCCGAACTCATTCCCCTATGCAATTGCACTAGTGTACTTGTGTCATGTTGTCCAGATTTTCTGGAGTTGTCATGCCTGAATCCCATAATTGTGATTAACTACGGCTCATGCTAGTGTCAAGACTCAAGTATTCTAACGGTGAAGTTTCACTGACGGTTACATACTCTTTGCAATTTTTGGAGTGTAGCCATATATTTTTAGTATGGCTTTGTTTAAATGTTATTTATAAAAAAAAAAATATTGAAGTTTCACTTTCACCTCTCTCTTATCCAGAAGGGAAAGTGACCTTACTTTCAAGAATATCAGCGAAATGTTTTATCTGAAATAAGGGATAGTTGATTTCATTTTTTTCCCCTAATGATTAGTATTTTCACCAATGATTTTGAAATGTGTGAACGATTGGTTCTTTTGTGCAGAAAATATCTTTTTTAACATATTATTTTTTAGTGAGATCACCATCAGTTTTAAGATGGATAATTTTTTTCCCTGAAAGAAAAAAATAACCAAACCATGTAGGTTATCAACTATCCATGTTTTCATGTAGGAGATAGAAATATTTTGCTCAATTTTAAAGGATAGCTCTTTAAGAAGAACTATCTAGAAAGAACAGGGGACTATTTGCATTCACATGACTTCTTAAATCTGCATTTGTTGTTAAAACTGTTTGTGAAAGGTTTTAAATGCACTAAATGTGTTTTATGTGCTTGAAAGATGATTAGTGTTGCCATAATTTATGAAAACTATCAAGGCCATAAATTTCTCAAGATTGTATCTATAAGTTTCTGGTCCTTGTTTTTGGAGTTCCTTGATCACACATACCTCTTTAGTGAATCATTTAGTTCATCGGGGGTCCACTTCTTTGTGAAGATTGGATGATCTCCCATTTGTTCAGATTGTGAATCAAATCTAATTAGTTTGTGTACCTGTATTGCTTTAAGAAGCATGGGCACGGGACACGGATACGACACGGACACGGACACGAAGATACGTTATTTCTCAAAAAAGTAGGACATGGACACGTCAGGGACACGTTGAATATATATGAATTTTTTAAATTTTTTATATGACTATATAATAAAAACCTATTGTGATTATAATTAAATTTGGTATAAAAATATATAAATCACAAAAATATTATTAAGATATTAAAATAACAAAGCCATTAAATAAAAATTAAAGGATTTCTTTATTTGATCATTAACATCCATAATTTAACATTCATGATTTAAGTGTCCAACACGTGTTAGGAAAGTGTCCGAGAGTGTCGGTGTCCGACACGGACACGTGAGCCAAAATAGAGTGACCGTGCTTCATAGGTATTGCTGCATCAACTGATTAAATGATGCAACTACTTCAATGTTGTTGCAATAATGTTGGTAGTCAAATATGACAAATCATATCCTTTATGATTATTGTGAGGTAACGTCAATTGGATTGGTTACAAGTAGAGTAATAGATACAGAAAATGTGCTTCTTTTCATGTTGGACAAGAAGGTTGGAAACATCTTCCTTATGGTTTCTTAATTAAATTTACACTAAAATGATAGACAATTGGATATGTAATGGAAATTTTTGTAAAGAGACCAGTTATTTTTCTTGCTGAACCTTCAAAAAGAAATAGCAAAATGGAGCATTTTCTATATTTAAGGACAGATTTTGTCACACATGTAGAAACTATGATTTTTCAAGGTAGAATAGCGGTTGACGGTATGAATACAAAGAGCTAATTTTGTTGATATCCTACTGTTTTTGGCCTTTTTCCCAATCTGAGTTTCATTTTTTTAAATTTAATATTCAGTGTCTCCATATTTGGATATTTTACTCAACAAAGCTTTATTTCAATTATTTGGAGTCGGTTTCTAAACTTCAACTCAGGTGTTAACCATGCCATTATATTTCTCAATTGTTGCTGGCTTCATTTGTTATGTGCAGTATCTGGACGAGAACAAGTCATTGATTCTGAAGATTGTTGAGAGCCAGAATTCTGGGAAATTAAATGAGTGTGCAGAGTAAGTATGATCACCCCCTCCCCAAAACCCCCAACCCCCTTCTTTCACCTTGACTTTTGTCTTTGAAATTCTAATATATTGTAGCTTTGCATAACCAAGCAATCTTTTAGCCTATGATTTCTCAGCAGTACGATTTAACTAAATAATCCAATCATCGTTGAAGCTATATTGTGGTGTCTTTGGATTCTAAATCCTATTTGCAACTTTGCATCTTTTCTGGTCAGTGACATGGCAATTGCCGATGAGATGTACTGGTCCAGTGGATGTTGTATGACAACTATCAAGAGTTCTGCAAAAATAAATATATGGTTATCTAGATTAATTCAGTAAGCTTCTTATTTGTCATATGATTTCATAAAAGAGCAAAACGAGGGGTCGAAAGCTTGCGGTCATGTACATCACTTTCAAATGCAATTTCGGGCTGGCAGTTTAGTATATTTTATCTGCGTAAAAGCATAAAAAGGTGATGAACTGGTTGAAAAGTCTAATGGTGAAAAAAATAAAAAGTCTTGAAAAGCAAACAATGATAGGTTATTTTATTGTACATATCCAAAATCAAGCAGTCAGTTTGTATCAAAGTGGGATCTCCTGTTTAATAGGCACAAATATATTTTTCCAGTTTCGGCATACTAATGCTGAACAATAAGTGACCTAGTCCATGGCATTAGACCAGTTTCTTGCTTCATTATTTCATCCTCTTTCCTATTCTTGGACTATTTATCCCGTGGAAGGTGAACCAATAGGCCAAAGGACCTGAGTCCTGACTGGTTCAGATGGATGGCCTTTTTAAAAATAATTTTATTTTAGTTACATTTTCTTCTGAGTGGTAGTATGTTTTCTTCTGAATCGTTCTCCACAGCTATGACTAATTGCACCCTTACCCTATCATCCTTTCCTGTTTAAGATTTTGGCCCTCTCTGGTCCCAAACATCAAATTTTTGTAGGTTGTGGCTTTTCTTACAGGTTTAATTTTTGTGAATTTCTTTGAAAAAGGGTATGGTGCAGAAGAAACATTGAATTGAATTATTACCTAAAATAAAAATTGGAATCAAATCTGTATAAGACGTCATTATCCCGTAATGGAATTAAACTTGTATTGTGAGGTAAATTTTCTCACCTTGAGTTATGGAAGTTCAAACTCAAGAATATCGGGAAGCATGGTTTCGGTGGTTGAGTTTTAGACTTCCAAATATCTCCGATTATTTCTAGAAATGGATATAATCAATAGAACATTTTGAAAGAACAAGAATTTTTGAAAGTTAGAATGATGGAAGTTATGTTAATTATTTCTTATTCATTATGAGCTGGTATTTTCTTTTCATAAGTCTTCATAATGTGGTGGTAGTTGGATTTGATGTGTCTAGATGAACCTGATGTACTACTTGGTTTCTGTGATTACAGTGTAGGCTGCAAATCTATAACATAATATAAAGGCTCTTGGTTTATGTTTTTCTCAAGAACATTAAGTGAGAGGTGTATAACATTAATGGAACCCAACATGTGCTTTCTCATTTGGCTATTTCTTTAAAGAAGTTAAAAACATTTCCACTGGAGATCTCCTTGTGTATTGGAAATGTTCTGATCCCTTTCCTTTCAAGTGACGTCCAAAATTAAGATAATATATCTTAATCTAGACTCTGGACTTTGCTGGCATTGATATCTCTTATGTGATCTTTTTTTTTTTCCAATATATTTATTTATTCTTTTTTTTTTTTTTGGGAGGGGGGGCGGTGGGGGTTGCAATGTTTGTTCATGCCCAATGTAGTTGGCATTCAAAGTTGAAGCCGTCCATCATTCTTACATGGTTAAAAAATGGCCAGATTTTCAATTTTGACAAAGTAATGGCAGAGGGAAATTATTCTACAATGTCAGTATGTTTGTTGATTCTTTTCAAGTAGTTCATTTTCTTACATTCTCTGAAACATGATCTCATTAAAGTTTTTACTTCACTGTAGTCCCAAATTTTGGAAATGGTGGGTGGCAATTTGTTGTGTCGTAATTTTTTTTCCTTGTTTGCTTACCAAGAAAATGGAGCAAGACAAGAATCTTACTACATATATCTCCCTAGATCCCGTAGGAGTGTGGGAGTCTTGTGCACTGGGACTGTCCTTTAAATTTGCTCAAAAAAATTGTCTAATTAAAAATGAACTGGTTTTGGGATTTTTTGGTGCTAATTTATTTCTCTTATTTGTTTAATTAAATCAAGTTATAATTAGGACTCCCTAATTCTGCAAAAGCTTATTGTTAAAGTGTTCAAAGTATTCCTTTTGACAGGCAATCATCTTCTCTATTGCCTGCTTCTTTCACCTTGTGTTATCAATATTGCATAAGTGCACCCAAGCCTAGTCCTCTTTTGTTATAGGTGTACTGGAAATATGTTACGCCATATTGCAGTCATCAATCTTATGACCTTATTCTAGTTGAAAGAGTGTTTATGGCTGAAATTGGGTTTCATAATCTATTTTGATCCTGGCCAAGATTTACCTTTAGTTTCTAAAGTTCTTTGAAACTATATAAAAACTTTAGAACTTAAAGGTGTGTTTCCTCCACTTTAAATGCACTGCCCTGGCAGGCCAAGCATATAGCAGAAAGAAATATGCTTCAATTTGCTGGACAATTCTAGTTTTGGTTGATGCGAACTGTCTCTAGTTGGAAAAAGCTTGTACTTGGAACTGCTATACGTGTAAGTAATCCTTCTCTATATTATGGCAGGAACCAAGCAAGGCTTCAGCGAAACCTTATGTACCTTGCTGCTATAGCTGATTCTCAACCTCAGGCACCCACCATGCATTCTCAGGTAAAGACCTTTTGGGAATGTAAGATTTTATATATATTGAATGCTGTTTGGCACATAATAAGTAAAGGGATAGATAGAGGTAAATGGACGCTACCTTGATGGTTCAGAGTTCAGCATTATTCCAAGTAATTCTGATGGGACAAAATATGCTTATTTTTCTTCTTAACATACTGGTTTCCCTTCACTCAGTGCATGCGTGAACTTTATCCCTAAGTTTTATCTGATAATCATGATGAACGTTTATTCTATGATGACTTCTTAACATCCAACTTATTTCAGCATGTACTAGATTCTTAATTTTTGAATGCCATGTTTATAGCCAGTATTTCTACATTGTGAAATATCTGATCCATAAACATTGATGTCCTACAGTTTCCTCCTGGTGGCATTATGCAGCCAGGAGCACACTACCTGCAGCACCAACAAGCTCAACAAATGACACAACAATCACTGATGGCTGCACGGTCATCTATGCTGTACAGCCAGCAGCCATTTTCGGCACTTCAACAACAGCAAGCCTTGCATAACCAGCTTGGCATGAGCTCCGGTGGAAGCAGTGGAATTCACATGCTGCAAAACGAGGCTAATAGTGGAGGAAATGGGCCACTTGGGGCTGGAGGGTTTCCTGAGTTTGGCCGTGGCTCTGCTGGGGAAGGCTTGCAAGGTTCTGGAAGGGGACTGGCGGGTGGGAGTAAGCAAGATATCGGGAGTGTTGGATCTGCTGAAGGCCGAGGTGGGAGTTCAGGAGGCCATGGTGGTGATGGGGGTGAGACTCTTTACTTGAAAGCGGCTGAAGATGGTAATTGAGAGGTAAGATGATGTTAACATCTCAATGTAGGAATGTCGTAGTTAGGGAAAAGTATTTACCAGAACTGGAAAAACTTGCTAGTTAATGGACTTGTTATCTGATGCAGAATGTGAGGATTAATATTCAGACCTTGGGTTAGCATTTTAAGTGGTGAGACAATGCATCTGCGGTAGTGTATCGTGTAAATTTGTAGATTATATTGTGGTGTGCTTTGGTCATGCTTTTTATTTTCCGTTTATTACTCAACAGTTCTTCCTTCCCACAGCCCCCCCCCCCCCCCCCCCCCCCAAAAAAAAAAAAGATTTTGTTCGAAAACCAATTATTTTTTAAATTTTGGCATTTGAACAAGTTTTCTTGAACATTCAGTTCCTAAAAATCCCCCTTATTATTGTCTTGAATTTTTCTGGAGTCAACATTTCCATTTTCAAGAAATTCTCAAATGGAAATTGCACAATTTTTATTTTTCAGTTATTCTCGAATTGATCTTTAAAGGGGTTATTGCTTGGTGTAATGGTAAATTCCTTTTGACCGTTGAGCTTAAAAATACAAGTTCGATTATGAGTAGATACTTTGTCCAAATACAATGTTTAACATTAGGGAGGTTCACTTGGTCTAGGAGAGGCCACCAGTCGGCTATGTCTCGTTTGTATAGATTCCTGGTTTCTAACAACTGAAAGGATGCTTTCCCAGGTATTTCTCAAAAGTGTCTTCTGCGGCATTGTTTTGATTATCACTCCATTATGTTGTATTGCGGGGGTTTTAGTGCAGGAAAAGTCTTTTTTGTTTTGAAAACATGTGGCTAGAGTCGGAAGGTTTTGTGGAGTTGGTCAGAAACTGGTGGGATTCTTAAGTTGTGTCTGGGACCCTAAGCTTCTGTATTGCCAGGAAGTTGAAGCTTTTCAAAGATGACTTGCGCAAGTCGAACTGTGAGGTCTTTGGTTCAGTTCAGGTTAGAAAGCAGTCTCTGCTGAATAGCCTGATGGAGTTGGATAGGGAGGATAAATTGGGCTTCCTCTCCGATGAAAAAATGGCTGAAAGAGAAGGTTTAAAAGGCTAGATTGGATAGCTCCTCAAGATGGAGGAAATTTTTTGGAGACAGAAATCACGGGTCATTTGGCTTAGGGAGGGTGACTGCAACACAAAGTTCTTTCACAGAACGAATTCTTCTCACTACAGAAAAAATAAGATTACCTCTATTGTCATTGAAGATCAAGTCCTCTATGAGGAAAAGCCTATTAGACGAGGCGTTGTTGACTTTTTTTCTAGCTTATACATAGAGCTACACAGTTGGGGGCTCGGGGTGGAGGATATTTGTTTGGACAGGTTGAACGGGGATGATACTTCTAACCTGGAGCTTCCTTTCTTGGAAGATGAGGTGGTAAGAGCCCTAGATGCTTGTAATGATGATAAAGCTCCAGGTCCAGGCGGGTTCACCATGACTTTCTTTTAAAAGATGCTGGGACATCCTGAAAAGTGACATTATAGCAGTCTTTGGGCCTTTCACAGGGAGGGAGGCTTTGAGTATAGCCTCAATGCCTCTTTCATTGGACTTATTCCCAAAAAGGAAGGAGCTCATAGCATCAAGGATTTCCGTCCTATAAGTCTAGTGAGCAGTGTTTACAAGCTGATTGCGAAGGTTCTTTCTTTGAGATTGAAGAAGATCATGGGTAGCATCATCTCGTCTAGTCAAAATGCTTTTGTGGAAGGTCGGCAAATCCTGGACGCGACTCTCATTGCTAACGAATGCATTGACTCCAAGATAAAACAGAAAAGGAAAGGGCTTGTTTGCAAGCTGGATATTGAGAAGGCCTTTGATAATGTTAGTTGGAGCTTCTTGATGGGTATGTTGGCTAAGATAGGTTTTGGGAGCAAATGGAAAAGGTGGATTATGTCGTGTATATCCACAGTCTCTTTTTCGGTTCTCGTCAACGGCTCTCCTGCAGGTTTCTTTCGTTCTTCTAGGGGTTTGAGACAAGGGGATCTCCTATCCCCTTTTTTTTTGTGATAGCTATGGAGGCCTTAAGTCGATTCTTGTTTAGGGCTGAAGAGGTGGGTGTCATCAAAGGCTTTCAAGTGGGGGACAGAAGGGGTTATGGTGTAGTCATTTCCCATATCTTGTTTGCGGACGACACCATTATTTTCTGTGATCCCACAGTGCACCAGCTACATTTTGTCTGTTGCATTCTAGTGTGCTTTGAAGCTATGTCAGACTTGCGGATCAATCTTACAAAAAGCAACATTACTCCGGTTGGTTCAATTATAGAGATGGACATGCTCGCCAACACGTTAGGTTGTAGAGTGGGTTGCTTTCCTTTGGTGTATCTGGGCCTTCCTATATGTGTTTCTTCGAGATCAGTTGGGGTTTGGGACCCTGTGGTTGAAAGGTTTCACAGCAAGCTGGCAGGTTGGAAAGGACAACTTCTCTCTAAGGGAGGTAGGCTCACATTCATCAAAAGCACCTTGGCTAACCTCCCCACCTACTACATGTCTCTTTTCTTCATGCTGAAGTCAATTAGCAGAAGGCTAGAGAAGATTCAGAGGGATTTCTTATGGGGCCATGAAGGGGAGTGCAGAAAGATTCATCTAGTTGCTCGGGACAAAATCAAGAAACCAGTGTCTCTTGGGGGTTTAGGGGTGAAAGATTTGAGTACTTTTAACACAGCTCTTTTAGGGAAATGGTTATGGAGGTTCGGTGAAGGTGATGGAGATCTTTGGAGGGAGATCATTGCTACTAAGTATGGATATGATAATGGAGGTTGGTGTTCGGGCAATGCGAAGGGTCCAAAGGGATGTGGTCTATGGGGTTACATAAGAAGTGAAAGGAGGTTTTTCAAGAAAATGTGTGGTTTTGTTATTGGGAATAGTGATTGAGTGAAATTTTGGGAGGATGTGTGGAATGGGGCCGAGCCGCTGAGGGTGAAATTTCCTATCTTATACAGTCTGGCTAGCAATAAGGTGGCTTGGGTGAGTGAGTGCCTGGAGAGAGTTGGGAATATGCTTGTCTGGTCTCCTCACTTTAGAAGAGACTTCCTCGATTGGGAGTTAGAAGAGGTGGCTTTCTTCCTTAGTCACATTAGTAAGTTTCGAGCTATGGAAGGTAGGGAGGATAAAAGGGTGGGGCTGCAGAATAAGAGGTCTTTTTCTGTCAGCTCCTTTTACGAGTGTTTGACAGCTCCTTTTTCTGTCACATTATTTTTTGAAGGTCATTTATTTTTTATTTTTGTCTAAATACATGCATATAAAGTATCTAAAAAAAATCATAATTTGTATTTCTAAAAATTATTCAAATCAATTATTACATCCATGCAAATATATATAACAATAACAGTGTGTGTATATATCTATATATTATATAACAATAGTAGTGTCTAAATATATATTATATAGAAGTAGTTGTGTCGGAATATATATATATATATATATATATATATGACTCTTTCCATTATATATAACATTATCTGTTTTTATATATATATATATATATATAAAACAGTTTATTAATGATATAAAAAGTACATAAAAAAATTTAGAAGGTATCATAAGAAAAATTGAACAATGAAAAAAAAATCTTTTTATTTTAACTTGACTATCAAAAAATAGCAGTAAGCAAGCCCACAAACTAATAACCATAGGAGGGGAAAAAAGTAACAGACAATGAATCGAATTCCTTAAATCCAAGTAACACAGAGGTTACTCACTTAACAAGAGAATAATTTTTTAAAATTTGAAATTGATATATTATTGATGAAAACTATCTATTAAGAGTATTATATCATATATGTATATATATATATATATATATAAAGTTAAAAGACTACTAATTTGAATAAGAAACTACTAATTTCTATAATAATACTAATAGAATTAGGAAATAGAAAAATTTGGAATAAATTAAATTGGAGCTTTTTGCAAAATTAGAAACTAGATAAATTAACGAAAAGGTAGCTACAAATGACACCCTATTCCGAATTTCCTATGCGAAGAAAAAAAATCTAATTATGTTTAATTTAAAGCCTAAACGATTGAATTTAATTAAAATTGGCCATTTGTCATTGGCAAAGGCAATGATTTGAATACGTTAGCCACCCAAAAATTAAAATATAGGAGTTTCAGGTATATGTATGTTGAGGTAACTGGATCTTTCCACTTTCATAAGGTAATTTTTTTTATCAGCAAAGGAAAAAAAAACTTTATTGATAAATAAAGAGCCCAAGGAGTACATACATATACATCAATAAAAGAGAGGAACAGAGGGAAAGTGCTATAATTATCGTAGCAAAGCAAACAATATCTAAACTAGGTTGGCACACTGCAACTTGCCGAATCATTTGCAACACCCCTCCCAAAACAAAACAGCCAAGGGTGGACAAGGTAATTTGGCTTAAGGAGTTTTTACATTCCCATGGTTCCAAGAATTCTTTTAACTGTATAATGATACATATGGAAATTGAAATCCAGAAAAGGTTTCTGAAACTTCTTTCCAGAAGAAATCTTGATAGAACTCGAGCGATGATATCGTGTTAGGACACTCATCTTCCCCATTTTCAACATCTATCTTTGTATTTGAAGTTCGATGATGATCAAGAATCTGGCTAGCTTCATTGGTGATCATGGAGCCAGCTTCATTGGGGTTTCTAATGTCGGAGTTTTGGCCAGTGAGTTCTTGAACAATTGCTTTAAACTCAGCAGCATTGTTAGCTTTGACTCTCATTGGATTGGAGATATAGGTCACCTTGATGGGTTTTTTCCTTCCTTTGGTAGTTTTTTTGCTCTTAGAGTGGCAATGGAAATGGTAATTTTCAAGATTGCTCATTTCTATGAGAGAGAGAGAGAGAGAGAGAGAGAGAGAGAGAGAGAGAGAGAGAGAGAGAGAGAGAGAGAGAGAGAGAGTTGGGGTTTATTTTTTTTTACTTCTGATTTAAGTATTTATAGGAGTAGATATATAAGGGGTGCTTCCAAGAAATAAGGAGGAAGACACAAAGTTGGATAAGAAAAAACAAGATTGACTGAAGGAAAATTATTGCATGGAAGTGCCAAAAGCTAACTCTATGTTTCGTGGTACCATTTGCAAAAAAAAGAAAGAAAAGGAATACATGCATCAGTATCAAAGTCATCAGTTTCAAGCCATCACTATCATCAAATGAGTGGACAGTGCTTAAGCCTTCTTAGTCTACGGTTTGGTGGATTGGGGAAGAAGAATGTGGTCTTCACAGGAGGATTCATCAGAAGCATCATAGAAATTAAACATATTCCACACTCCATATACTGATGATTTCTATTATCTAATTTATGATAATATCTATGTTCGAAGTATAGTCAGAGCACGTGTTTGGGACATGTATCATTCCTAAAACAGTGACAAATCAACCATTCATACATGTATGAAATATGAAAAATGTTTGGTCGAAATGTGTTAATAGTGTTTTTATAATTAATGGATGTATTTGATTATTTTATTTAAATTTTTAAAAAGAATTATGATGAATCTGGCATTACTTTGGAAGTATATATAGGAAGGACTGGTATGCACTGTAATAGCTTTGTACAAGCCTTGAAACTCTATATTTAAAAATAGAGTTAATTTGTACAACATCTCTCAAAATAAATGCTTACATGCATGCAGGTCCGACTTCAGCATAAAACAAGTAAAACAATTGTTTTAGACCTCACCTACAAAAAAAGTTTCAAAATTTTGTGTATATCTATAATACGATCCAACTAAAGTAAAAGTATAAGGAATATAAAATTCTAATTCTTATTTAAAAAAAGTCCAGAAAAATAATTTTAACCAATTATATCTCATTCCAAAAATACAAAACAAAAAAAAAAAAATTGAAAATAAAAATAAAAAGCTAAAACGTCTCTATATATTGTAATATTACTAATAGTAGGGAACTAATATAGCAATGGTAATATTACTAATACTGGGTAACTTATATTACAACAATAAAACGTGAATTGTAATATATATATATATATATATATATATATATAAAATAGATTTACTACTGCTGTGACGTTGTAATTGGAATAGAAATATAATATTTAATAAATTTACTAATACTAGGTAAAATTTTATATAAAATAGATTTACTACTGCTGTCACGTTTTAATTGGAATAGAAATATAATATTTAATAAATTTACTAATACTAGGTAAAATTTTAATTAGAATAGGAAACATAATATATATATATATATATATATATATATATATATTATCAAAAAAATAAAAGAAACAAACCTACACAAATTTAAGTAGTGTCTCTAAAGTAAACAATCGTATTGTAATATGATATAATTACAAAAATATAAATTAAAAATACATGGATAAAAGGAAAAGGAAAAAATATAGGCACATGGAGATGAAGTTTTAGAAAATAAAAAAAAAATGCTAAATAAAAGAACTTTTATAATTTTAGAAAATGAAAAAACAAGGTTTAGTAAAAAAAACTTGGACTTAATTTGTTTGAAAGAAAAAATAGTTAAATTATGTGTTATTTGTTTTAAGTAATTTTATTGATTATAACTATTTTATATAATTAGATTCATTGTTCTTATATTGTCACATTGAAAGTAAAGGAGTGGAATGTCTACATCAATTATACAATTGAGATACTAAATTATATAAAGAGAAAAAATTAGATTTGTTTTTTTTTTTTTTTCTGAATGCATACATTACTTATGGAATATTATTGACGAGAGAATTTTTTCAAAATTAAAACTGATCGATAAGATCTTACGTAAGATCAATTAGGTTACAAGACAAAGAAGTATATGTTAGCGACATTTTGAATACAAAATTTCAATTAATAACTTTGCATCTCAAAAAGAGAAAAGAATAAATTCCAAATAATTTTTTTATATTAATATTAAAAAATAAAAATGCCTCGTTTAAATTTTTGTTTTAGGCCTCAAATTGTCTCGAGCCTACCCTGTTTACATGCAAGTTTAACTTCAAGAAAAAAAAATTGTAAAACTAGAAGAACATTAGGAATTTGATTTTACCTTTAGCTTTCCCCAAACACACATGTAGGGCCTGCAACAATAGCAAAACTAGAAGAACATTAGGAATTTGATTTTACCTTCAGCTTTCCCCAAACACTTATCTAGGGCCTGCAACAATTGCAAAACTAGAACTATGATTTGCAAAGCTAGAATTTTCTCTCTTTGAATTTCTCCACCTTGAACCATATAGGCAAATTTTCATTGCCATCATAAACTTCCAAAACCACAAAACTCTGTCATGAACCTTGAACACTGATATTTGACAAAACATCAACAATCCAAGACCAACCTTTCAATTCTGATACCACTTCTTGTGTGTTCTTGCGAAGCTCTTATATTACTAGTATGGATTTTCAATAAACTGTGAAATATGATAGCAATTTTTGGCACTACAAAAAATAAATCTATTTGAATTTAATTTGCAAGGGAAAATTAAGTGGAAAAGTAGAGATTACAAGCACAACCCTCCAAAACCCCAAAGGGAGTAAAACAAAAAAAAATACGGACTCCCAATAGAGGGACATAATCCCCTCTAATGCCCAAGGAAGAGCTGTGTTTCCTGGTTGGACAAGAAGTAAGAAATCAAGAATCCTTTTCTCCACAAGAAAACTCCATTGTTAATAGAATTAGTAATTTGAAACAACACTTAATTTTTTCTAGAGTTCTTTTTTGAAATGGTTGCAGAAGATGGTGATACTCTTGTGCTTAGTTGAAAAATAATTTTTGTTTTTATTTTCAGCTTGCTTGTTCCAAGAAAAATTCATGACACGAGATCTTGAAATTATTGTCTTTCCTGCCTTTTAAAATGTATTAGTGATGTTGAAGAAATTTAGTGTCACAATCAAAATAAAATTTGTACTGAGTAAAACATCAGTCTCTCATGTCCATGAGTGGAGAATAACTTTCGTTTCATTCTGCACTTTTTATACCTTTTTTTCAGGTATTCAGGAGTATGGCTGATAACAAGATGTGGTTCACTTATGAAATACAACTATAAGCTCAACGACTGGAATTCTTGTCTAATATGCCTTCTCCTCGCTGGTATAGCTAGTCGTGGTGTAGCCTTCTTTTGTTTGGTAACCTTCCAGAATAAATAAATACAGGCAATCATTCTGTTATTTCCTTTTTTGGAAAAAAAATGAAGGAATACAATCCTGATACCCACATTTACAAGATTATGAATCTATGACAAAGCAATGGAAAATTCTGTGTTGCCACCTCTTGAAAACCATTGTACACAAGATCCCGTATATCAGAACCCGATCGCAGATCAAAAGAAGAGAGAGAGAGAGAGTCTGATCCGTAAACTGTATTTTCAGGACGTGACCATTTAATTGATTAAGGTAGTTCTTTTATCTGAGGTTTTTTTGTTAATTTTATGTTTTATATACATTTTTCTATGTTCTGTATTCATTTGTGTACAGAGTAATTTGTTGGGCCACAAACACAATTGCCTAGTATATGAATTAATAATGAAAATATTCACTCAAGACAAATATCAAGTCTACTAGTGAATTTAAATCAATGCCAAAGCCAAGTATGTCTATGAAGCAATATATCAAACACTTAAAGAGCAGGAATAAAAACAAAAGAGACACAACACCAAAAATTACGTGGTTCGGTGAGAAGATCTCAACCTACATCCACGGGACGAACTCCGATCAATCCACTATATCAAAGAATGAATACAATGGTTTTCTATCTCAAGTTTATACCCAAAACAAGAGATTAATTCAATAAGGAAGAAAAATTAGAGAGTTTCACCAAAGCTCAACAATCCCAAATTCTCACCACAAAGCCGCCTTCAAACTATCAAGTTGAATAAAACAAACCTCCTTTGTAGTCTCATGCTCCAATAGGTTTGAATGGAAGTGGTAGAAATAGAAGAAAAAGCTTCAAGAACAACCCATGCATTTTTCCCCTTCTTTCATGTATATGGCTGCTCTCTGTATTTCCCTCTACTGCTCACTGCTGCGGCTGAATTGGAAAACCCTCTCGGCAGATTACAAACTGCTTTAGGGATTTGAGAGAGCAAATAAAGACTTTTTGGGCCTTTGGTTATTAGGAACCCATATGGGCCTGGACAAGACCAGCCCACTAATACAACATAATTTGTATCAGAAACTTTATCTAAATTCCTAGATTACTGATTTTGTCAACACACATGCATGGAAATTTTTCATATGCATATAATTTAAGAGTTTTTTCATTTATATATATACATATAACTGTTTACCCAAAAAAAAACAATCAATAAAACAAAACTTTGGCAGACATTTTTGGTAAAAGTTTGACTATGTATGCATAGCACAAAATTGTGTCCAAATATGACATGTGGATAAACATTAATGGTAGTGTGTGATGAAGGTTAACATCCTTGCTGTCTCTGATGATTGATGAGCTTACCTCCAGTGATTACCCTTTCACTATATCTGCAGCCTTGTCTAAGTTGCTAACAACCGTCCTTTTAAGTACTTAAATTGTTGATGTATATGAAGATGCTCAATTTTCTATAGTGGCTACTAGTTTTCTTAATGGACTTCACCTGACAAGAGAAGTCCAAATTCAACCCCAGAAGCTTACAGTTTATCCAAATGTGTTTGAGAAGAGAATCAGGTACAGAAGCTGCACGCATGCAATCTGGAAGCCGATAATTACGAGAATCCAGAAAATGCAGAAGCTATGGCATGGCAAACTTTTACTCGACCTTGGTGGTATCCAGCCGAGGGAAAATCCTTGAAGCACCCCCAAAAGACAAGGATACACTCTGAAAGGGGTTGTATTTATAGTAAAGGGGCAAAAGGGCAAAAAGACCCTTTTACCCTTAATGAATTCGGGACTTCGTTACATTATAACCCGTCCCGAAACGCCTCAATTCGAAATTTTACTTTAATCAAAGTTCTTAAAATTATTTTTAATGAAATTTTTTAAAAAATTTATTTTTGCCTGCGGGCAGGTTTGGCCGGTTCCACCTGAGCCACCTAGTATGCCCTTTTTGGTCCAATTTTTTAAACTATTTTCGATTAGGCTCAAATTCGCACAGGAGGTGTATTTTAATATTATAAACATGTTTTTATTCTATAACATACTTAAATTATGCTCCTAAACATGACTTATGTCTAAATGATGCATGTATAGCACCCTATTAGCAAACAATGCATGAATAGTGCCTTACCGGCAAAAACAAAAAATTTACCTTGATTTTTCAGATCTTTACATCATTCCCCCCTTAAAGAAATTTCGTCCCAAAATTTAGAAATGTACCTTTATGAATAAACAACTCTAGATACCTAGCGCGAACTTCAGCTTCACGCTCCTAAGTAGCCTCCTCGACCCTATGATGGCTCCAAAGAACCTTGACCAAAGGGATGGTCTTGCTCCTCAAAACCTGTTCCCTCGCGTCCAATATCTCATCAGGCCTCTCATCATAAGAAACATCACCCTCTACTTGAAGATCTACCCAATCTAGCACATGTGAAGGGTCAGGCTCATACTTCCTCAACATCGATACGTGGAAGACATTATGAACCCTAGATAATTGTGGTGGTAACGCCAACTTATAGGCCACCTCAACAACTCTCTCAAGGATCTCAAATGGCCCTATAAATTGTGGCGATAGTTTCTTGCTACGCTTGAATCTCTTTAATCCTCGTCATGGGGCTACCTTGAGGAATACATGCTCCCCAACATCAAATGACAGAGGTCATCGCCTCCTGTCTGCATAACTCTTTTGGCGACTCTGAGCTGTCAATAGACGCTGCCTAATCATCTGTATCTTCTCCGTGGTCTCACGGACCATGTCAGGCCCTAAAGCAGCTGTCTCCCCTACCTCGGTCCAACATATTGGTGAACTACACAGCCTGTCATACAATACCTCAAAAGGTGCCATCTCGATACTAGACTGATAGCTGTTGTTGTAGGAAAACTCTACTAGAGCAAGATGATCTTCCCAACTACCCCTGAAATCCATAACACATGCCTTAAACATATCCTTAAGTATCTGGATAGTATGCTCTAACTAACCGTCAATCTAAGGATGGAAAACAGTACTAAACAGTAGCTGAGTCCCCAAAGTTGTTTGAAGACTCTACTAAAACCGTGCAGTGAAATGTGGATCTCAGTCTGAAATAATGGAAACAGGAATCCCATGTAGTCATATTATCTCTCAGATATACAACCTATTGAGAACATCCACTGAATCAGTCGCTCTAATTGGTAGAAAATGTGTAGACTTTGTCAACCTGTCACCAATAACCCAAACTGCATCGTGACCTCTAGGTGACCTCGGAAGACCCATCACAAAATCCATAGTAACAAACTCCTACTTCCACTCGGCCACTGGCAATGGCTGTTATAAACCCCTAAGTCTCTGGTGCTCAGCCTTAACCTGCTGGCACGTAAGACATCTCGATGCAAACTGTGCAACATCTCCCTTCATCCTCATCCACCAATACTGGCGGCGTAAATCATGGTACATCTTAGTGCCCTTTAGGTGCACTGTTAGACGTGAATGATGGAAATCTCTAAGAACATCAGCCCTAAAAGACTCTGGAACAAAGACTCTACCCATATACCTCAGGCGAAGGTTAGAATGAGCTGTCCATCCCTCAAAGCCCTCGGTACTAGCAACTCGTGCTTGAATCTGCTCTGCCTTTGTGTCCTATAACTATGCCTTAATAACCCTACTTAACAGTGTAGGCTGTGCACACATACTGAATAGTGTGGCGTGTCCCTCAGACTTGAAAAAGTCTAAGTCAAACTCACCAATATCTCCCATCATCTCCCACTCCCTAATAGAAATGCTAGCAATAGTGCTCCTTGGTCTCCTATTAAGTGCATCTACTATGACATTGGCCTTCCCAGAATGGCATTGAAGATCAAAGTCATAGTCCTCCATATACTCCATCCATCTCCTCTGCTAAAGGTTCAAGTCCTTCTGCGTGAAAATGTATCTAAGGCTCTTCTAAATCTTATTTCGACTTTCAATTGCTTAAAATAAGTCTAAGGGTATAATCATCATTTTTTCACTTTATGTGGGACCATTACTGGGTCCCAATTTGTTCAATCTGATCATGTATTTGAATTTTGAACATCTAAAAATCTTGGGATAGCCCTTTCTGAATTTTAATTGGCTTTTACACTTCTTAATTTAGAATTAGGGATATTTTTATAATTTTTTATATTTATGTGGGGCTACCCCGGGTCACTGAATGTCCAAACCAACCCCTCCATTGAGTCCAAAATATCTGAAAACCTTAAGAATGACCCTTTTTCATTTTTATTGCATTTAGAATTCAATTTATTGAAGGAGGGGCATTTTTGTAATTTGAAATTTCCCAATATACATTTTTCCTAATTCGCACAAACAAACAGCCCCTAAGGCCGTTAGCCCCCAAACCCTTTTGACCGGACTCAGTTAACTGATCAACCCGTAGGAACAATGTCCTATTCTCCAGCGCTAGTACATCGGAGCACACTTTTTTGATTAGTTTTTATCCATTTTTCTTCACCATTTTTAATCGTTTTTCACCCTAGACTCTGTTTAACTTAAATTTATAGCGTTTGTCGCAAGATTTCGGGGTCAAAACAAGGGATGCCGATGAATCCTGATTTTTCGGTGGATGAAAAATTTCCCAGTTTCTCTCCGTTTCGATCATTGTCTCTCTCTAATTTTAATACCATTGAATTCCCCAATGTCCCTTAGATATTTTAAGACCTAATTAATGAATCAAAATCGTCTCGAACACCATAAGGCCAAACGACCCGATTTTAAGCCCAGATTCCGGCGACCTGTATTCCTCACTATTTCACTTGGCTTCGACCATTGTTTCTCTTTGTCTATACTCCAAGGTCACTCACTAAAGTTCCATCAGTGCATCCAAGTCCCCTTCATGGTTAAAAATTTATCTAACACACTCGAGTCAAGAGAACCCAATCGGTTCTTCATCTCAGCCACAATGATCAACACACACATGCATGTATATATATATATATATATATATATGCACAAACATACTCAAAAGCATGCATTCACCACAAGAAATTTCTAATGGAAAGCTAAGAAAACCCCTACCTCTATATCTGCCATTGTTACTATAGAGAGAGAAAATCCAATAAAAGAGAGAGCTCTCCAAGATTTCCGTGGTTGATGTCTAGTGCTCCAATCCCTCTATTTTTTTCCTTTTCTTTCTTATTCTTTTCTTCATTCTTCATTCCTATGGTTCTTTTTTCCTTCTTTTCTCTATTCCAGTTCTTTCATGTGTGTTAAACACATACAAAATACACTGTTACGCACACACACACACACATACACTGTGTATCAAACACACCCTGCATCCCTCACACTCTTATAGATCTTTCATACACAGACACACTCAAACACACACTTCTCACATACTCACAAATTTAACCATGGTGGTCTATAAAGAGAGAGATAGAGAGAAAGAAAAAAACTTGCGTGAGGAAGAAGAAGGGTGAGTGATCTGATGGAATAAGAGTGTAAAAGGGAGGAGAGAGAAAAAATGACTTGTCCCATCATGTCCCATCTTGTTCCCCTATCATGCACCCTCACACACACTAGAATTTCTCCTTCTACCACCACAATGTTGACATGTGTCCCCTTCTAAAAGGTTTCATTAGCTTCTTGGAGAAGCTTCTCACGTTTCTCAAGGTGCCACAAGCGAGCTGGTCAACTGTGCACGCACACGTGTCCAAATTAAAACTGTCTTAGAATTACACTAAAATTGTCACACTAGCTAATTTCAATGCTCTGATTTCAAATATGCAGTCCATTTTCTTAAATTCAATAGTTTAAATTTTCTTATCTATCTGCGTCCCATTGATGACTATATAGTTTTGTGACTTACACCAATTTCGAAAAAATTACCAAAATTCATTTTTAGGCTCATCGTGTCATTTTAATGACTTATCGACTCATTTCACAATCTATCTGACACATCTTCAATTTATTTCTAGTTTGGTCTCCATCTATATTGGCAACTTACTAAATTACCCATTGATGATTTTTTGGGGTCCTTACATGTTGCTTCTGTGGTAATTTTATGGAATCTTCAGATCATATTCTTCTTGTCTGTCACAATATTTGGAAGATTTGGTTGGCTTGTGTAAATTGGTTTGGTATTCAATGGGTTTCCCTATACTTTATCAAGGATGTATTGGAATTGTGGTGTGATTTCAAGTTTAAAGGTTTGCAAGAAGCAATATAAGATGCAATCCCTTTTACAATTATGTGAAAAATTTGGAAGAAAAGAAACAATTGTGTGTTCAATAGAGCTTCGTCTCAATGGGAAATCATCTTTGAGTAGGTAAACGTAAAAATGGCTTTTTGGGTTTCATCTAAAATGAATCGAATGGATTTTTCCATTAATGACTTAATCTTCCAATTGCCTTAAGTTCTAAGATGCATGTGATATTCAAAATTTCGCCTTTTGAATTACAGTTGAGCAAGCTGCGGGAATTTTACACTTTAGTTTGTTGTCCTGCTCTTGTGATGGTTGGATTTGGTGGTCTTTATGGCTAGTCCTTTGCTATTGTTGGAGTGAGAGGAAAATTTTAAAGCCAGGAAAGTGGTTTTTCTTTTTCTTTAGTTGTCTTGTTTTTTTTTTTTGGCCTGTTTTTGTTGTGGTACATTTATTTGGAGTTGGTGTTTGGTTTTGGTTGTTGCTGGCATATGATTAGTTCTCTTTCTTGATGCCAACCTAGTTGGGATGAAGTTTGGGATCCATGATGCCTTTTGAATCTCCTTTTCCTTCTCTTTTGTTTGATGTTGTCCATATGTATTCCTTGTACATTTGATGCATCAATAATATTTTCTTTTTCTTTACTGATAAAAAAAAAAAAATTAGGTAGGAGGAAACTCCTTCTATCCACTTACGTGTCACAACTTTAGTAGACCATGCATGCACTCATCTGTATATTATGTGACTATTTAGTTTTAACAAAAATAAATAAATTTAAATAAATCAAAAAGTACATGTGCATTGCATATGTTACAGATTGTGGTTAAGGCACGTATCTAGATAGGAGGAAGTTCCTCCTACTAAGTTTGGAGCTCAGTATTGTCCTTCTATAAAAACTATATAATCATTGAATCTTATATACTTTAATATATCAAAATTTGACATGCATGAGCATGGAGTTGTATGGTACTACCTTATCACCAAGGGTAGAAGTATTAGTAGGCTGCTGGGTTATTGCCCACCTCAAGTTTTAAAAAAATAAATAGTCTCATACATGTAAAATTTTGGTCATTTTCAAGTTAGTAACTATAGAATTTTAGTCCCCAATCTTTACCTATTGAATTCCATCATTTATCTCATTTCTCACCCCAAAATTTTGACCCATTCAAAATATTAGGGCAACGTTTTGGTCGAACCCAAAAAATTTCACTAAACTCTTTTAGCCCTCTTCAATTTCTTTTCCAGATTCCACTTTTGCTTACCACCAAACCTTTTTCTCCTAAGAGAAGGGATATGAACTTTCGGATGGAGAATGGTGATATCTTTGAAAATGCAGAAGTTGTGTGGGATTGTTGGCCAATTAAATCAAGCCCATAATTTTACGAAGTTTTCTAATTTAGTTTATTGAGTCCTAGTTATATTTGGAGTCTTTTTTGTTAGTCCTAATTTTAGTTACAGTAATATTATAGTGGGGATAAATTTCCTAATTAGAATTGAACAAGGTATATTAGTTTCCTTATGGGGTTCAATGTCCTAATCAATATAGGATTTAGAGTTAGTATTATATATATAGGTTTCTGTCACATTGAGTTGTAAGCCACAAAATTAATAAAATGGTGCGATAAAAAAAGGGTGGCAGTGAAAAGTATGCCAAAATAGGGTGCGAGAGGTGTGAGATTTGTGGTCGAATTGTGCGTGCCATTGGAAGAAAGTTATTCCTTTGTTCATGTTTTTATCTTAATAAAATATTGTCGTGAGATCTCATCCATGAGAGATTTAATTGTTGCTTCACTTTTAATATGTGTTTTATTCTTGGTTTGAATTCAACAAATAATATTAGAGCTATTTTGGATTTTACATTTGGTATCAGAGCGATTTTGGCTCTTACATTTGGTATCAAAGCCGGGTTCAATTTTGTGAGAGCCAGTTATGATCTTAGGTTAATTTATCAAAGCCCAGCTCGATCTTGGGAGAGCTAGTTGCAATTTTGAGGGTAACTTATCAGAGCCAGTTATGATTTTGAGATAATTTATTAGAGTTAGGTTCAATCTTGGCAGAGCTAGTTACGATATTGGGATAATTTATCAAAGCTAGTTACGATTTTGGGGTAATTTGTCAGAACTAGTTATTATCTTGACGTAACTTATAAGAGCCAGTTATGATTATGGGGTAATTTATTAGAGTCAAGTTCGATCTTGGGAGAGCTAGTTACAATCTTGGGTAATTTATCGGAGTCAGTTACGAGCTTGAGTGGTTAGTTGAAGAGTTGTTCGATTTGGATTCTTCGATAGTTTGGATAAAAAAAAAAAAGATCCTGTGGTGGTACAAATAATTGTGAAGAAAAATAAATTCCAGTTTAATCGACAGAGAAGCTGGCTTGATCAGATTGAAGAAAAAAAAAAGGTAGAGATATCATCTTTTGACCAAACTCAAGTATGTGATTTAAATAAATTGTTAGTTTGAAATTATGGAGATTTTGAGAGTATGTGGTCATTATATTGATGAATGGTTACATTGTGTTACGCTCTATCTTAATGCTAGCAATGTATTTAATGTATTGGATATTGCATGAAGCGTTTATCAAAAGAGCTTTATGAGAAGAAAGTTAAATGGTTTTATCAGATAATAAGGAAGACACTACATTAGGCATATTGGAATACTTTTGTTTGCAGACAAAACTATCCACCGCCACATAAGTTTTGGTGTGATCTTCTTTCAGCATATAAAAACAAACCACAAAATGGTTATGAACCTTCGATAGATAGATATTGGGTGGCTGATTTTGAAAGAGATAAGTTTGACAACAATAAAGTGATTTATAGTTTTAAATTGTTTTCAGAATTCATTCTAATTTGGGATAATTCAGATGATGTGTTAAATTTAGATTTGTATGATATTGACTGCTTTGTCAATAATTCTAAGGAAGGAAAGATTTTGGAGGTTAAAGAAGAAGAAACTAATTGTGTAGTTGAAAGTTTAGGTTTGGCTTATGAAGATGAAAATCTGAATTTTCTGGAAATTGCTTTTGTTCAGTTGGGAAATGTTGAGGAATTATCTCAGCCTACTCTATTTGAGAATTTAATAGTTGAGAAAGAAGAAGTTTTTGCCGTTTGTGAAATTGATGCAATTGAAGAGTTTGAAGATTTTGAACTTGCTACTTTATTTGATTTACCAAGCATTTTGGAATCAAAGCATGGTGAGATTGAAAATTTTTCTAATTAAAATTTGTTGATTTTATTGGTATTGAGAATTTTATCACTCGAGGGTTTGTTAATTTTGTGAGTATTGAGAATTTTATCGGTCAAGGATTTGATGATTTTGTGAAGATTGGTTTTTCTAAGTTTTAAGAATTTTTGAGAATTAAAAAGCCAAAGTTGTCTGAAATTTACAATTTCATTGGTGTTGATAAATTTCTCATGTTTGGTTACAATAATAGATTGGATTTTAATAATTTTGTTGTGACGCATTTTGTTTGAGATGAAGAGTTTGGTACAACGAAGTTTGTTCGAGATGAAGAGTTTGGTATTCTAAAATTATGGCAGGCTTTGCATCATTACGATAGTGAAATTGTTGGCATGAATAATTATTTTATTGATTTTGATTCTGAATGGTTAAGCATAGATTTGTTCTTTAATTATGATGAACGAGCAAAACATTTGTATGTCAAATACAAGATTCGACCACGTCTACATGTGAAGATGAAGACTGATTAGTGTTCCAGATTACTGTCACATTAGCTTCTTACAGCGACAAAAATCACTTTGAAGCTTCTTACTCTTGAAGGTATTGGAAAGCTACTTTGGCGAGCTAGGTTTAAGTGAGGCATTCCGGGCCAATTAAACCAAGCCTATAATTTTAAGAAGTTTTCTAATTTAGTTTATTGAGTCATAGTAATATTTAGAGTTTTTTTGGTTAGTCCTAATTATAGTTGGAGTAATATTCTAATGGAAATACGTTTCCTAATTAGAGTTGAACAATGTATATTAGTTTTCTTGTGGGGTTAGATGTCTTAATCAATATAGGATTTAGATTTAGTATTATATATATGTGAGTCTTTGTCACATTGAGTTGTAAGCCACAAAATTAATAATGTAGTGCCATAAAAAAAGGGTGACCATGGGAAGTGTGCCAAAATAAGGTGCGAGAGGCGTGAGATTTGTGGCTGAATTGTGCATGCCATTGGAAGAAACTTATTCATTATTCATGTTTTGATCTTGGAGAAATAAAGAAGAGAAATGAATTTTTATATATTTCTTTGTATTGAAACTGTACAATATGAGGCCTATTTATAGGTAGAAGGAGCTAGGCCAAACAAAAGGAAAAGACGATGTGGGCATATGTTACATTATATATACTAGAATATTTTATATTCTAACATCCCTCCTCAAACTCGAGATGACGAAGTCAATTGGAGTTTGGAAACAAGATCACGTAGTCGACCAAGAGGATGAGACTTCGTGAAAATATCGGCAAGTTGATCGTCAAACGAGAAAAATCGAAGATCCAAGGTGCCCTTCTGAAGATGGTGTCGAATGAAGTGACAATAAATTTCAATATGTTTGGTGCGCTCATGAAAGACATCATTGTGAGCAATCTGGATGGCGCTCCGATTATCACAATAAAGAGGAGAACTAGTCATCTGAGGAGCACCCATGTCTGTTAAAAGCCATCGTAACCACAAAAGTTCAGCTGTAGTATCAGCAAGGGCACGGTACTCAACCTCAGTACTGGAGTGGGCAACAACAGTCTGCTTCTTACTACGCCAAGAAATGAGAGAGGTGCCGAGTAAGAAACAGTAGCCCGTGGTAGAGCGACGATCGGTAGGATCACCAGCCCAATCAGCATCAGAATAGGAGCGGAGCTCAAGAAATGAGTGAGAGGAAAAGTGAAGGCCATGAAACAGAGTTCCCTTGACATACCGTAAGATGCGAAGAATAGCAACATAGTGAATAGAGCGAGGGGCACTCATAAACTAGCAAACCAGATGAACAACATAGGAAATGTCTGGTAGGGTAACAGTGAGATAGATGAGATTATCGACCAGTTGTCGATACAGAGTAACATCAGGAAGAGATTCCACCATCTTCTCTCATAAAACTGCTCTTTCTTCCAATCCTGCAATATACACTGCCAATGGTTCTCATATGCCTGTTAGTCACGTAGGGTCTATTTCTACCTCTAATTTATCTGTCAGTGATATTTACCTTGTACCTCAGTTTTCCTTAAATCTTCTTCTGTTGGATTGTCCCACATCACCCATCTCTAGCTCCTCTGGTCTATATATAAGGGCCCTCTCTCCCTCTCTTTAATACTTGGGTTTTACGGATCGAGCTAATTTAGAGTTTGGCCTCCAATTTTCAACATGGTATCAGAGTCAGGCCAGAGCTCTAACTTTGGGCTAGCTGCACGGGGCCGCTCACCTGCCTTCCCTCCACGGGCAATGTGGTCCATGGGGTGTGTTGGATTGTCTCACATCGTCCGTCTCTAGCTCTTCTGGTCTATATATAAGGGCCCTCTCTCTCTCTCTCTCTCTCTCTCTCTCTCTCCTTAATACTTGAGTTTTAAGGATTGAACCAATTTAGCGTTGGGCCTTAAATTTTCAACAGATCTCAATAACATATTGGCGTGAGATATCATATATGAGAGATTTAATTGTTGCTTCACTTTTAATATGAGTGTTTTATTCTTGGTTTGAATTCAACAAGTGTAACACCCCGACCCGAAAATACCCGAGCAACTTAGCTTACATTACGAGATTAAAAGTATAGTTCAATTTAAGCAATGAAAAGCCCAAGTAGTCAAGTAAAATACCAACCAATGTATACATGTATATACATATACATATATGTATATGAGTATGAGTAGATTGCAATGAATAATAAACTAGTAGGCCTCCTAGTAATTAAATGAGACAATCATGAAAATAAATACAGAAGAATATTCAATTCTCGAAGCATAAATTGAACAATAAAAATAAATTAGTTCTCACAGTTTTATTGATTCCGAGGCTTCTGTTTCCTTCGACCAATTATAAAAATTTAGCCATGCACGACTATGAAAATTTGAAGGAGAAGCTTGAGAAGAAGGAAGAGAGAAAGAGAGAGAGATGTGCGTATGTGATGGCTGCTATTAGAAGTGAAGCAACTAAGATTTAATGATTTGCTGCATCAGGAATAGGTAAGTATATGTAGATGAGTATATATACATATGTATATAGGTGTAAAATAATACACACAAAAATATGTGTATTATGAGTGGGTATAAGGTATAATGAAACATATTTGTGTGTGTAAGAAAGTGTGTCTACAACGTATGTATATATATATATATATATATATATATGTTTAAGAATATATATATATATATATATATTGTTGTGTGCAGAAAGTGTGTGCAAGTGAGGGAAGGTGTCGGCAGCCAAGTTGTGTGTGTATTAGAATGTGTGTGTTGTGCTGTCATATATATATATATATTATATATATATATATAAAATATCTTATGTAAACTGAATATATATATACAATATAATACATAAAATATCCTGCATGAAACAAAAATCATTAAATGAAGCCGAAAAGGGAGAAGAAACTGAGAAGAAGGGAGGGAAAGAGGAGAGAGAAGAGCGGCCAAAAATTTTATATATATATGTACATGCACCAAGCATGTATTTTGGAAGGGAAAAAAGAAGTTGACAAGTCCTTGGAGATTCAAAAGTAAGAAACCGAAGGGAAAATAAAAGAAACAACAAGAAAAAGGTAAGAAACTTTTGAAGTTTTACATTCTGGGTTTTATGTAGACTTGATTTAAACTTAGAAATAATTGTATATATTGAATCTATGAAGCAAATGGAACATATAGGAAGAAATCGCATGTAAAATGGTGAATAAATGAGGGAGAAATAAGAGATTATCAGAAAGTTTGATTTTTGGAAACTTGAATTTTTGAGGTGTTTTAGGGGCTTAAATTGCTATATAAAGGTCCTAAGATATGTTTTAGGATAATTAGACATGAAAACAGGCCTTAAAATGAAGAAAAAATAAAGAAAAAAATTAGAAAAAATTGCGTCTAGTCACTGGCACTGGAGAAGGTGACCGGAACTGCACAGCGAGTCTCACTGGAAAGTCGAGGAAGAAGGAAACTATTTCGGGTCGCTGGTTTGGGTTGGATCCGGGGTTGGGTTGGGACCCGCCTAGGTGCAGTAATGGGTAATCCCATACGGCATCGTTTGGGCATTGGTTGGTTTTTAAATAAATGAATAGTTTAAGAAAAATCAGGAAAATATGTTGCGGTTGGGGTTCGAACGGGGAACCTCAGACGTGTGGGGGATAAGTGCCCACACGCCTACCACCATGCCACTGAGACACATGTGGTTATATGTTTAACTAAATAATATATATTATACTATTAATTAATTAAATTGATTAATTAAGTTAATTGTTAAATTAAATTCTGATGTCCAAATTTAGCAAATGAATAGTTTAAATTTATTATTCTAGACCTTCTAGACCCAATAGTGGGATCCATTTTACAAGATGAAACTTCAAAAAATAAAGACACATAAAAGTATAAAATGACCATTTTGCCCTTAGTGCCACCCGAAGCCAAAGAGAAGTCCGTAAAAGCCTAAACTGACTTTTTTTGACTTTCAAACTCAATGGTAGAGTCCATTTTATCAAATAAGATACTTAAAATATTTATGTATGAAATTGACTAGTTCTAAAAATTAATACGCCATTAAGACTTAAAGAGGCTACCAAGAGAAGGTAACTAGAATAGAAAGAGATTTAAGTGATAATTAAATCGAGTAATATTATAGAATATAACCACACTTTGAAATGTGATTATAGGAACCTTCAACTAAATGGAGGATTTTTGAGTAAAAGCCTTTTGGATTTCAAATGAATATTTTCATGTCATGTTAAGGTGGAATTTATTATAGATATAAATATTAAACTCTTTTATGCTTTCAAAAATAGACACCTTGTGGGTACTTTCATGTCATGTTGAGGTGAAATTTATTATAGATATAAATATTGAACTCTTTTATGATTTCAAAAACAGACACCTTGTGAGTACTTTTATGTCATGTTGAGGTAGAATTTATTATAGATATAAATATTAAACTCTTTTATGAGTTATCGATATATATTGCCATTTCTTTATAGCCTTTGATAATAGCTATATTGTATACGATTTGAATGATCCATCGACAACTATATTGTCTTCTTTGACTTAAGAAAATGTGTTCGTAAGATACTCAAACTCTATATAGTTTTCTTACAAATCTTTGAATTGTTTTAAGTAAATACCAAATAAGGAACTTTGATTTGAGAAATTGGAATTACTATTAATGATTATTGATTTTGGATATGATTTTGATGGTTTGGATATAACACTTTTCTATGATTGGTCATTATTGAATAAATTGTGACTTATCGAACCCTATCCATGGGGTATATTGGTGGTGAGCCTGTGTGATACGGCATATCGAACTAGTCTATCGATCTCAATCAATGAATTTCTAATTTGCTGGCCGAAGAAGTGGAATATATGGATTTGAATATAAATATTGAATATGAACTATGGATTAGAATATGAACCATGATCGAATATGAATTATCGAACTATGATTTTGATTTATCGAACTATGTTATTGAATTATGATTTTGATTTATCGAACTATGTTATTGAACTATGATTTTGATTTATCAAACTATGTTATTGAACTATGATTTATCAAACTATGTTATTGAACTATGATTTTGATTTATCGAACTATGTTATTGAATATCGATTTACGATTACTATTGAATTGAGATTTATTGAAAGTGAATTTGATACCATTCTCTTATTTGTTATAATTTAGGATAACATATGATCTATGATCACTGGCATTTCAATATTGAATTATATAGTAGTTTTGAAACCCTTGACATATAAGAATTACTCATGAGCTTAGTGAAGTTCATATAGATTTCTCTAATATATTACAAGTAACGATATTGGCAAGGAAGTAGCAAGTTCAGTCAGGATATTTGAAAGCTTACAAACTATGAACCCGTTTGTATTAGGATTTTTGTTAGACATGATGTAGATACTTTTGGTAATCATAGGATGAATATTTGAACTTGATGGCAATTGATTTTGAGAATTTACATCATGTACTTTTGTAGTCACCATGTGATATAGATATCTGAAGGACCGATGTTGAGATAATCATTGTATGTTGAAATGTACATTGAACGCTTTCGCAATAGAAAAAGAATTTTATTCCGCTGCGTCTAACTAAATGGAAATGAGAAAGGTATTATGATCATTGAAAAAGGCTTCAGTAGCCGATCACAGACCCCTGATCCGCATAGGCCGGATTTCGGGTCGTAACAACAAGAGTTATTTTGGGTCTTATATTTGATATCAGAGTGATTTTAGATTTTACAGGGATTAAGAAAAGTCAATATAATTTAACCCTTCTATAGAGTATGGTTGGATTTTATTTTTTTATTTATTTCTCTTTATTAGAAATGCATGTTGACTATTTAAATGGGATCCACAAAACTTAATACTTAAATGAAAATAAAGCCCAATTTTCAAAGGATAAAGCTATTGACACTCCATAAAGTATCAAAAAGGTATCTTGCATTCCATAAATTGATTATTAATTTGAAGTGCATGAGATTATTTGAGGAGTGTCAATAGGCATCCCCTTTTTAAACAGAGTTAATTGGTCTAGGGCCACTGATTAAGTGTATTTATTATTATAAAATACAATACAAGTTTTAAATTAGTACAAAGGACATTATGCTATACTTAATTATCATGAAGACCAATTTGGTTACGTGTCTTATTGCTTTTTTATTTTATTTTATGACAATTATATCCTAATCCATGATTTATGTTATTTTTAGTGTGAAACGTATTTTCAGCCCCTTTTACGTGGTTATTGATTTGCTTTGATATTAATTCAAGTTTGAATCTGTTTCCTCGAAATAAGTGTCTTTTTTAGAGCATTCTCATGCTGCTTGTCAAACTTTAGATCAATAATCAGTTTGACAATAGTTTCCATGTTTGATCTATAATGGTGATTTTTTACCATCTTCAACTTCGGCAATTTTTACTTTTTTGTTGTTAGGATCTGATTTGTTTTTAATTTGAATTTTTTTTTTGTTTGTATTTTAAAACAAATCCGTTGTGTTTTCTATCAATTTATGCATTCGTGTTCTTGTTTCTTATTTAGCCGGCAACTTTTTTTCTTCTTATTATTGCATGTTGTTTGCTTTAGTTAGTTAGTTAGTTTTTTTTTTTTATTTTTTTTTAAATTTTGATAGTTTTCATCGGTGTTTTCTTATTTATTTATTTATGTTTTGTTGTGTTTTTGTTTTGTTTGCATTATAGTTTCGTGGAATTGTGTGCTACAATGGTTGTTTTTTACTTTAAGTAAATTTTTACATTGTTCATAAAAATAAGTATTTATCTCCATTTTACACTAGTTATTAAAAAGAACACAATTCTAAAGATTTACGAAACATGAATTCAGTATAATTATATGAATTACAATTAAAATGTGTAAAAATTTTCATCTATTTAATAAAAGCAAATATTTACCGTCATCTTAGACTACTTACTAAAAACAAATAACCGTAAAGTTTTACCTTGTTATAATAAAGTAGTTAGAAATTTATTCAGTGCATTGTATATTATTCTAATAATTCAACTTGCTCACAATTTTATCATACATGATTTCGGTTCTTATTCAACAAACACCCAGTGTTACTTTACTCAAATTTTTATGAAATATTCATCATTTTATTTCAGTTATTTGATATTATTACTCGATTATTTACTTTAATAGTCATGAATATGAATTATTTGTGTCAATTACTTACTTTATAGTCCTATTATTACGTCTTTTGATCTCTTTGACAAAACTTTTCTTCTTTACTCAGCTAAGCCGCAACCGTATCTAGATGTGCAAATCTCAATAACTTGAATTTTCAAAAAATAAAGATCAATCACTTTGATTTTACAATTGAAATCAAGCTTGAATGTGGGTTAATGATATCTCTCTTTGAAAGCTTCCGTTTTAACTGAAATTTTTTCTTTGAATAATGAAGACGATGTCAATCTTAATTAATTTTCATTTTTATTGCTGAAATAATAGAAAAATGAGATTTTGAATTTTGATTGTTGCTTAATTTTTGTTACATGCTTAAAAAGAATTTTTTTGTTAATTAATTTTAACCAGGATTTTATGAGATGGTATTTCTGAACTTGTATTAGGAAATAATTTTATTTCTTTTTTAATTTATTTATTTTTTGTTGTCCTTATGTCGGAATCACCCTTTTTAAATACTTATTTATTAACTATGAATTGTAAATGACTTTTCATCGTAGAAAGCTTCAGCAAAAGATCAACCGCTGGACTTTTGGATCTCACCTTTTTATTTTCTCAACGCGGCTGTTGCCTTTTTTACGGGACTTTTCAACTTGACATATTCAAATATAGCAATAGCGAAAGCGAAAGCAAAAGCAAAAGATTATTAAGACCGCTTGTCTGGTTGAATAATAAAAATTTCTGACTCAATATTCAAAAGGAAAAAGAAATAAAATGCTACGTATAGTGTCACCCGTGACGATCCATAAGCGAGAAAGGGGACTAAAGTGGCATGTGCTAAAATATTTTGAAAATTGGTGTCTAGGCCAATTAAATCAAGCCTATCAATTTTAGAAAGTCTCGTAATTTAGTTTATTGAATCTTATTAATATTTAGAGTTGCTTTGATTAATTCAAAGTATAATTGGAATAATATTCTAGTGACAGTAAGTTTCTTAATTAGAGTTGAATTAAGTTATATTAGTTTTTTTTGTGAGATTAGATGTTCTAAACAATATAGGACTTAGATTTAGTATTATATATATGCGGGTCTTTGTTATATTTTGTAGCCACAAAATTAATATAGTGGTAAAAAAAATAGCATGAGATATGGCCCTTAGTGGGCGTGACTCTGCCTAAAGTCGTGAAAATTATCTTTGATTGTTGGGTTTAATTCGTGGGCTTTGTTTTAGTCTAATAATTAGTATCAAAGCAATTTTTTTCAACAGTTAGTATTAGAGTTATTTTAAATTTTATAATTAGTACCATAGTAATTTTGAGTAGTATAATTACATTTTTCATATTTTACATTGTGAAGAGGGTTGTGGGAATGGCGTTCCGATTCCCTATCCTTTTGGAATTGGTACTGGTTGTTACTTTAACAACTCATTTGCTGTAGAATGCAGAGACAGCACCAGCCCTCCAACACCTTTTCTTAGCAGCATCGGTCTAGAGGTGCTTAATATTTCACTAGATGGTACCCTTCGGGTCAACATTCCAGTAGAATCCTACAATTGTTCAGTTAGTGGCAATTGCACAGCCACGTTTAACCTGAATCAAAGCCATTTCAGCATCTCAGAAACTTACCGTACAACTACAACTATGTTAAACGTGGCTGTGCAGCTCCAATGGGAACTCGATGGAATCAATTTCCCGGAAGCATCAAATCTCACCTCTTCTATCTGTCGAACAGAACGAAGAATTTGGTGCTTTTGCCCAAGCGGTTACGACGGAAATCCTTATCTACCCAACGGATGTCAGGGTAAATTTCTATCTTCTAATCTTTATCCCAACTGCTACATATCTAAACTAAATTTATCTGTCTCGTTGCTTCATATTTTGATCGTTTAGCAAACTTTATAAATCTAATTTTAATAAAATTGGACTAAAAGAAAGGATTGCAACTTAAAGAATAGCCGCGAAGATCACATATATACCACCATTCCAAAGGCCAACAATCTCTCAATATCATTAGGCTTTGCCATAACTATCATGTTTCAACCTCACCTACCACAAGCCAAGCCAATAAACTTCATCCCATCTCTCTCTCTCTCTCTCTCTCTCTCTCTCTCTCTCTCTCTCTATATATATATATATATATATATAACCATTGAATCCGTTTCTCTTTCTTCTAAGCAATAAACAATATGGAGAAACCACAAAATCAAACAGAAAAAGGCAGAGAGTCTTGTATGGGATTGTGCTATGGAGCGTGTGATGGTGATGATCGCGCGGGCTCGGCCAACAGCAAGACCACGATGGTCTTATGCAGAGTGATGTCTTTTTTATTCTGTATGATGTATTAGCCGTATTATTGTTACTTAAAAAAAAATAAATTAGTGACAATTCATCAAGACTGACCTCATCTTAAAAAAATAAAAAAACTTAAACTATCCTTCACCTTAAAACTGAGAAGTACATAAACTCCATAATAATTTAGTACTATTAAGGGACTTAACTCAAATTAATTTTTTTATTAATTATTTATTTTTTAAAAAAGTATATATATATATATATTTTTTTTGGCGATCGATTAATGGTATTTTAGGCAGCTTACATATAATAGTCTAAATTTTCCTCTCTGTAACAGTCAAACTTATTCTTTAACATCTAACTACTAACGATTGGTGTAGAGGAGATTCAAACTTGAAATGCTTGTATTTTATCTTCAACATTTTTAGCGTTTGGCTACATCCTTAGCGGTAACAAGTACTTACTTTGTATTCTGCTAAAATTTAAAGAAATCAATTGGTATTTTGTATACCATTTGAATGAATAAATATATCATGGAATGAATAAATATATCATGTTAACAGCAACTACAAAGAACACTTCATAAAATTTCTTGGTACGTAATCATTTTTATGTTTTTTATTTTTAATTTTAAAATTTATCATTTTATCCTGACATCTTACCAATCAATTTATCATCATACAGATGAAGAATAAGAATAAATTTCTTATCCACATTATGAATTTTCTTAGAAGACTTAACATTAGACTTAGTAGATTTCACTGGTCAACAAATAACACAGTACAAGTCTAGAAAAACAAATTTTCAAATAATTAACTTGTCAACAGCTTACCAATTACTGCTAACCATACAGGATTTGCAAATCCATCACCTCCAATAATATACAATTTTCTCATGCAATGGATCATATACGTATGTACTGCTTGATGCTAGATATATAAAATTTAACTTTGGTGATTCGCTAACCTTGCAACAAGAACTAACCCGTTCAGACTATTGAACCATACGTTCAAACGATTGACCTACTATTTTTCTAATTCATTAAAATAAACATTTAAAAAAAGTTTACAACTATATATCGACAATTCTCATAGATCAAATTTAGCCTATAATCAAAATCAAGCTTCACCTAAGGTCATTATAAATTTTATATTCCAAAAATTTTAAACTAATACAATCCTAAGATCACGTGTCTAGTGTGTGAGCATGGTATGCATGGCAACATTAACTAAAATTGAACATTTCTTCATACTTGAATATACTTACAAGAATTTTAAAGTCTTCAACTTGAGTCTAATGATATACACATGACTCGATAATTATTAATCTAAAGAATTATAAATTTCAGAAAGAGTTACTGACATAAAAATTACAAGATTTTTCCTCACAATTGTTACTCACTTTGAACAAATGTTGGTTTTATCCAACTTAGAGTACCAACAACCCAACCAAGAGATTCACTCTCTGGGTTTTGTCTAGGTTTTGTGCAAACAAATTTGGCCAACCTAAAGCCAAATTAATTCACTAGACGTCTCTTTGATGAAGGAATGGTAGATGAGATAGTGCATTTAAAATACCCAACTATGAAGGTGAATTTACTTCTTTTAGAGCTTAATTTCTTCTCCAAGCTCTGTGTGTGTGTGTGTGTGTGTGTGTGTGGTTTTTCTTGCAATCACCCTAGCAAAATACATATAACTATGTGGATGGAAGTGATATTTCTGAAATGAAGGCTCTTTGAAGTATCTTTAACTTCTCTTACAAAGTCTTTGGCACTATTCATCTATGAGCTCTCTTGCATCTTCAATCTAATCCTACACTAGACATAAACTTTTACAATTTTGAAGTAGAACATATGACTCACTATTCATTTTGATGTCTTTGCATTTTAGATATTGACGAGTGTGCGGACGAAAAACTGAATGTTTGGAAGAAGACCTGTGTTAATAAGGAGGGCTATTACATTTGCGGAATGGCGGAGGACAACAAAATAAAAATGGTCATTGTAGGTATGCTTCTTTTTCTTTTCTTTTCTTTTTTTTTTTAAATTATATCAGTTAATTAAGGAGGCCTTGACAACAAGTTTTACTATGATATTAGACATTTAAAAGAAGACAAAATATGAGACCAACATGGAACCCTTAATTATATCTTAATTAATTTGGCAACAACTAGTGAAATTGAGTATGAAATTTGAATTATTTCTATATTATAACTTTCATTATAAAAAAAACTATATTTTTGTTTCCTTAAATACAGAATTTTTTTATAAAGAACAATATTTTTTTTTGTTAGCCGAAATTATTTCTTGTCATGTTAAATATTTTCAGAATTAAGTGACATCTTACTTGAATTGAAATAAATTCAAAAAATTTCTATTATCAGTTGATATATTTTCCATGATTAGTTGAATCTATTATAGTATTGCTAGGAATATAATCACATAATCAGGATCGGTGAGACATGAAAGTAAACAAAAAAATAAATTTAAAATCACATGCACTTACAAAAACACAAAAATTTACGGGGTTCATCCTAAAATATGGCTATGTCCATGGTTGTTATGGTTTCACTATGATTTGAAAGAGTTACAAGTTATAATGGGACACGGCTCTTCAACTATAAATATATAGAATTAGGGCAACAGAAAAATAATACGAAATACCAAAAATTCCCTTAGAAAAATTCGCCTCAAGGGCACAGCCCTGAACCCCCACCTTCAGGTAAGGGGGCACCCTTCCCCTGCTAGTGTTAAGTACTTATCAAGATTCAGACTACCTAACAATCTCCCACTTAGAACCTGATATACATAAGTTCAATATCCCATCATCACATAGAAGAACACCGCAACAACTGCTTTCCTTCCTCAAGCTTGAAGACCAATTGAAGTTGCACACAACTTTAGTTTATCAATGGTGACTACTTTAGTTAACATATTTGCTAGATTCTCATTGCTACGAATCTTCTCAAGAGACAATACTCCATCATCCATAAGAGAACGAATGAAATGATAACGCAACTGAATGTGTTTCGTCTTAGAACGAAATTGCTAGATTCTTTGCAAGATGAATATTACTTTGATTGTCGCTGTACATAACACTGTCCTCCCGATTCTTACCCAAATTTTTTAGAAAACTCTTCAGCCAAGTCATCTCTTTACCAGTTTTAGTAATAGCAACATATTCAACTTCTGTTGTAGAGAGAGCTATAATATTCTACAAGTGAGAAACCCAACTAACGGTTGTACCACCCAATGTGTAAACTTAACTAGTAGTACTTTTGTTATCCACATTACCAACTAAATCTGCATCAACATAACTATGTAATGCCAAATTTGTCCTTCTAAAACAAAGTACCACTTATGTAGTGCCACTCAAGTATCAAGGATCCACTTTACCGCCTCCTAATGCTACTTGTCTGGATTACTCATGTAGCTGCTCATGACTCCTACAACATGTGCTATGTCTGGCCTAGTACAAACCATGGCATACATAAGGCTACCGATAATTGAAGCATATGGAACACACTTTATATATGTTCACTCATGTTCGGTCTTTGGTGACTATTCCTTGGTAAGTTTAAAGTAATTGGCAAGTGTGGTGCTCACCAGCTTTGCTTCATCTAAGCTAAACTTGTCTAGAATCTTCTTAACATATTCAGTTTGTGATAACTTCAAAATGCCATTCACCTTATCCGTATGAATCCTCATACCAAGAATTTGATTAGCAATTCCAAGATCTTTCATTGCAAATTGATTGGACAACAACTTCTTTAACTTATTTATCTCTTGAAGAGTTGCTCATTGCCATCACAACACCATTCTAGCCTTACGGCAACCTAGATATAGAATAATCAAAGCCCTAACCTCGTCATCAAACTCAATCTCTACAGAACTCAACTGAGTTGTGACTATGTTGAACTCGTTTAAATAATCCGCTACAAACCCACATTTTTCCATCTTAAGATTAAATAGCATGCGCATAAGATATACCTTATTCGAGGCCAATAATTTTTCATACATGTTCGCAAGAGCTTTCATCAGAACTACTGTTGTTTTTTCTTTCGCGATGTTGGATGTAACGTTACGAGCCAATGTTAAACAAATAACTCCCAACGCTTGTCTGTCAAGGAGATTTCACTCTGCGTCTTTCATCCCTTCTGGTTTTTGTTCTGCAAGAGGCTGATACAGCTGAGGTTGATACAGCTTCTTCTGATATAGATAATATTCAATCTGCATCTTTCAAAACTCAAAATCTGTGCCATTGAACTTATTGATTCTTACTTTTCCTTGTTTGCGGCCATCGTTCCCACTCAAACCTAATGATCTGATACCATTTGCTAGGAATATAATCACCTAATCACGATCGGTGAGACATGAAAGTAAACAAAGAAAATGAATCTAAAATCATACGCACACACAAGAACACAAAGATTTATGTGGTTCACCCCAGAATAGGGCTACGTCCATGGGTGCTGCAGTTTCACTATGATTTGAAAAAGTTACAAGTTACAATGAGATGCAACTCCTCAATTATAAATATATAGAATTAGGGTAACAGGGAGATAATGAGAAATATTAAAAATAACCTCAGAAAAATTCGCGGAGTAGGGCTAGTATTCAATACTTATCAAGATCCATACTACCCAACAGTCTATAAATTATATTTGCATGCCTTGTCCAAGAAAGTTACAAATTTAACTTATATAACAAAATCACAAGTACAATAAATGTGTATAGGAAATCTCTCTCTCTCTCTCTCTCTCTCTCTCTCTCTCTATATATATATATATATATATTCCACTGAATTTCTTTAAAGTTCTTAACTATTACACGTACATCCTTTCAGGTTTTTGAAATTACACTAACATTATTGAGATAGTGCTTCAATTTTTTTTAATTTATAAAAATTACACACACATATAAATATATATATATATATAGATATATAAATATCATTCTATATTTTTACTTTTAAATAAATTATTATATAAAAATAGCTTTACGGTTAAATAGTTATATGAATTTGTAGATACGTGAAGATTTCTTCATAAAAAGACTTACTATTTTATAAACCAATAAAAAGGCCTACTATGATTGAATATTATCACAGTTATATGTAGTCAAAATACATCTAAGAATCCCAAAATGAGTAATTTACTATGGTGAGAGAGTTTAATCTATGTATTCACTATGCACATAAGAATTCTATGGTGTGTGACCTAGCCTATCAATTTGTTTTTATTTTATTTTATTTGAATACCCTTCTAATTGGTTAAGAATATTTATATAAAAAAATATTCACTCCTAAAAAATAGTAATACATTAAAAAAATAGTAACCATGCTAAAAAATAGTAACAATTCTTATTTAGTCCATATACAACAAACAAGTATTTTTCTAGTGTTCATATCACATACTCAAATAGTTATATTTTATGTGAAATTAAATAGGTTCCACTTGATATTAAAAGAAAGTTTTAATACACACACACACTCACACACCCACACATTATTAACAGAGTACCCAACAACACAAATACGTAACCCACAACTTTAATAGCATGCAAATTGTTCCTTAGACTATCATAGCGACATTTTAAAGTGGAATCTTTGTAGTTCTAAAATAATTTGGTACTATAGTTCAATCTAGAGGAGATGGATGAAAATGAATTGGCTACGGGGATAGAGACGTATAGGTGGATAGTTATGAAGGTGTGTTATCATGAAAGTTTGGAATTAGTTAGGGGGATAGAGACTGTGTTAACATGCATGTGTTTTTGTGTGTTATCAATCGGGTTGTTAGAAAATTAAATTATTTCTTTTATTTATTCTTAATTAATGAGAAATGCGAAAAATAGAGAAGAAGTGGAAAGTGATCAGTGGATAACGCCATCTAGGACTTTTTTTTAAACAAAATTTTGAAATAAAATTGGTTGAATTACATTGCTATAAGATATATATATATATATATATATATATATGAGAAAATATGTTGAAAAGTAACCTCAGACCAATACTAGGCTTCCTTTGGTGTCTTTCTTTTAATAAATGCAAACTGTTAGAAAAAATAATATCGTGTTAGATCTCGTTACCAGTCTGTTATTCAAATGCATAAAATTTTTAGGATTTACCATGCTTGTATTACGAGATTTTTTAAAGAATCACAAATGTCGTAAAGTCTTTCTTATCAGTAAAGTGACTATCAGGGTCCTTTTTGAATGCTCTGCAATTCAAATCCAAGAATCGCTTGATAAAAACCCAAAAGAGAAATTTAGAACAAAAAAAATTGAAGAGTGAACTAGGAGAGAGAGTTAGTTTATTTTGGGTAAGTTGTATGTAACCACTTACGTATAGAATATAATCACAGTATATACTTGTATAGTCTTTCAATGCCAAGTTAAAATAGGACTCCCGTCCAACCATAACTCTAACAGATAAGACAAGAACATATTTATCTTCTCTTATTTCTCTAACTCACTCATGTGGATAAACCACAAGTTATGAGTCTGGGACCAACCCAACCAAAATCTAACGTCTTCCACTCATCCACATAAGGTGAGTTATAAAAGCATGAATGATAAAAAATAATAGGGTCTAATGTGACCTTTTATACCACAATAATGACATATGTATATATATAGGTATAATTTTTGAAACTAGATTCAATATTCTCTATTACCCTTGGCATTTTTAGCTTTAATAGTCTTAATTTTTTTCTATAAATTTAAAATTTTCAAAATACCCTAGATCTGTTTTATCAATAGCAGCCCTAGAATTTTCAAGTATCTCATTTAGCTTCATGAATTCTTTATTCAATCTTTGAATAGTTTCATTAGCCTTATGGAAATCAACTTGAAAGGTTTTCACTTTATCCCCTACTGTTTTTTTTTTTATCATTCATGCTTTTATAAAACTTACTCACAAATATTTTAGACTTATCTTCTAAGTTAGAATTTTCACTAAGTAACATACTCACTTGATTTTTAAGTTCTTCTAGGCTAGATTCAAGGGAGTACTTAGTTTGTTCTAATTCATTCACCTAGGCAAGTAATTTTTTATTTAGTTTTTTATGTTTAATGCATTTTGAAACCATAGACCGAGAAAAAATTTCATCATTCATGTGTACAATATGTTTTCTATCACTATGGTTAGTACTTATTGACCGAACTCAAGGAATCCATTACTAGTAGTTAATAAGATATTTAAATCTCTCTTAATTAGAATTTAACAATAAAGGTATAGGAAAATTTATTTTGATACCAATTGTGAAATATTCGAATCTCGGTTAATACAAAAATGAATGATAGAATTACCTTTCAAGTTCATAAAGAAATCTGCTTATTAGATTACTAAGATTATGAGTTAATGCATATATCAAGTCAACTATAATGATAATCAACAAATAAACGAAATTAAATAAGATACAAAGATTTTACGTAGGAAACTCTCATGGGAATAAAACCCAACAATCGCAAAAGTTCTACTAATCAACAAAGACACAACACAAGTATACAAAGACAAAATTTTCAAACAACTAACATGCCATGTATCGGTGGATTAAAACACTAGTTTGTTTGTAGAGTCTTCTTCTCGTTACCTATTTCCTTTTTGTGTATCTCAAGATTTCTTCTTATGTATACTAATAATTTTTAGAGTTAATTACTGGAAGGTTCCCTTAGACTATTATTGTTGACAAAGTAATCTTTCTTTGTATCTTGAGTTGTGCAGGTGTAAGCACAGGTCTAGGACTATTATTGTTACTTATTTGTACATGGTGGTTGTACAAACTTATAAAGAAAAGAAATGATAGAAGAATAAAGGAACAATATTTTAAGAGGACAGGTGGCTTATTGTTACAACAACAAATGTCCTCAAGTGACGGTGGTGTGTTGAGAAAACCAAGTTGTTTAGTTCAAAGGAGTTAGAAACAGCCACTGATTATTATAATGAGAACCGAATCCTCGGTCAAGGAGGACAAGGTACTGTCTACAAAGGGATGTTGTCAGATGGAAGAATTGTGGCAATTAAAAAGTCTAAGATGGTGGTTGAAGGGATGGTTGAGCCGTATATTAATGAGGTTGCCATTCTTTCACAAATTAACCATAGAATGTAGTTAAGCTATTGGGGTGCTGCTTAGAGACAGAAGTTCCTATGCTAGTATATGAGTTTGTCTCCAACGGAAAACTTTTCGAACATATTCATGATCCAAACGAGGAGTTTTTATTATCATGGGAAATGCGCTTACAGATTGCCATAGAAGTAGCAGGAGCTCTTTCTTACTTACACTATGCTGCGTCCATTCCTATCTATCATCGGGACATCAAGTCTACGAACATATTCTTAGATGATAAATATAAAGCAAAAGTATCAGACTTTGGAATATCAAGATCCATTGCCATTGATCAAACTCATTTGAGTACACTAGTACAAGGGACTCTTTGATACTTGGACCCGGAGTACTTCCAATCAGGACAATTTACAGATAAAAGTGATGTTTATAGTTTTGGAGTTGTTATTGTTGAGCTTTTAACTGGACAAAAACCTCTATCTTCAGCCAGATTAGAAGAAGGTATAAGTTTAACAACATACTTTATTCAATCAATAAAGGAAAATCGTCTATCCGAGATTCTTGATCCTCAAGTTCTGAAGGAGAGTAGGAAAGAAGATCTTGAAGCAGTTGCTCACCTAGCAAAAAGATGCTTAAACTTGAATGGTAGGAAAAGACCCACAATGAAGGAAGTGGCAGCGGAATTGGAAGGGATTCGAATCACACAAGGAGATTCCACTATGCAACAAAATTTTGAAGAAATTGAACACATCACAATTGAAATGAATGAGGCTTGTGATATTGTTTCCACTTCAACAAGGTCATGTTTCGACACCGACGTAGCTTCATCATTGGACGTCCAACCACTATTGTTTTACAAATCGTAATGGACACAATTAATGGCACGTCATGATATATACATGTTTTAATTCACGAGATGTGAGTTTGGGACTACTATAACATATTCTAGCTTTGTCCTTGCAATATTTCCTGTAATAATGTGAATACTTGGTACAACTTTTTTTGTTGCTTTCATTTGTCTATGTAATAAAAAGGGTTTTACGTATCACGCTTCTTATGTGTAATAATAATTTTTAGAGTTAATTATTGGAAGTTCTCTCAAAATAAGTGTTTGAAAGTTAAGTGTAACGTTTCATAAATTTAAAAAATATGAATAATGGATAATATTAATTTTTGTATGATTATAACAACCACAAATGTAACACCCCGACCCATTTATCAGAAAAGTTAGTCGCGAATTTGGGAATTAAAAATTTTACAAAAGATTAAACCGAGATATAAAATAATAATAATAATAATAATAATAATAATAATAATAATAATAATAATAATAATAATAAAAAAAAAATAACTAAATAAATAAAATAAAAGAATAGTGCAACCCAATGTTTTTGGGCATTCCGGACTCAATGGTGAAGTCTGATTTTTGAAATTATGTCCCGAAAATTAAGACGTGTGAAATGTAAAATTACCATTTTATCCTTAATGATACCTAGAGCAAATTGAATATAAAAGGTAGTCTATCTTGACTATTTGGACAATCCAGACTCAACGGTAGAGTCCATTTTGACAAACGAAGTACCGAAAAATATAACACGTAAAAATATAAAATTACAAAAATACCCCTAAGCTTAAAATAAATTATAGGAAAGCAAATTTAGGTCTAGAAAAGTCTAAATTAATTATTTTCGACGCTCTAAACCTAACGGTGACACCTTTTTGGGAAAAATAAGACCCGGTAACAAACTGAAAGATGACCGACGCATCCCTAAGACTTAATGAAGCTATAGGGAGAGGGTAATTGGAATAGAGGGGACTCTAAATTGACAAGTTAAATTAGGTGATGCTTTGAACAAGAAAGTAACAAGATTTTGAATTGTGATTATAGGGACCCTCGTTGAGGAAGGATTTTTGGAATTTGCTTTTGGGACTTCAGGTGAGTATTTTCATACCATGTTGAGGTGGATTTTTATTATAGATATAAATATCGAACTCTGGTATAATTTGAAAATAGATCATTCTGTTTGAAATCGATTTGAATGACTTATTGATATTGCCATTTCCTGATAACTTGTTAACGATACATTGTACCCAATATATGTTCTAAATGGCCTATTGATATCTATATTGTCTTCCCTTTGACTTAAGAAAATATTTTGTAAAATGCTCATGACACTATACAGTTTTCTCACTAATCTTTGAACTGTTTTGATTAAAGGCTAAATATGATACTCTTATTTGAATAATTTAGATTGTCATTGATGTTATTGATTTTGGAAATGATTTTGATGCTTTGAATCTTTGAACTGTTTTGATTAAAGGCTAAATATGATACTCTTATTTGAATAATTGAGATCGTCATTGATGTTATTGAATTGGGAAATGATTTTGATACTTTGAATGATACACCCTTCTATGATTGGTTACTATTGAATAGATTGTGACCTTATCGAACCCTGCCCACGAGGTATATTGGTGGTGAGCCGGTGTGATACGGCATATTATTGAATTTGATCTCAGTCAGCGAGGTTCTAATTTGCTGGCCATAGAATCTTCTATGATTTGTCATTATCGAACAGATTGTGACCCTATTGAACCCTAACCACGGGGTATATTGGTGGTATTTTTGAATGTGATCTCAGTCAGCGAGGTGCTAATTTGTTGGCCATAGAAAGGGAAAATTTGAATGATTTGAACTCTTGTGAATATCGAATGTGAACTATGATTGAACTTTGAATCATCAAATTAATAACTATTGAACTACGATTTTGATTATTTAGACTATGAAATTGTTATCGAACTATGTTACCAAACTATGATGTTGATTTGATTATGACTATTGATATTGAAAACGACTTTGAACCAAAGCTATGATCGAGTTACAATATTATACTACGATGTTGATTTTGAACTATGACTATTGAATTTGAAAACGACTTTGAACCGTAACTATGATAGAGTTACAACACTAAACTATGATGTTGATTTGATTTTGACTATTGATATTGAAAACGACTTTGAACTATAACAATGATTGAGTTACAATATTATACTACGATGTTGATTTGACTGTGACTATTGATATTGAAAACGACTTTGAACCATGTTTGAATTACAATACAAATTATCGTTACCAATTATGTTATTGGATCATTATTTTGATTGTGTTATATTTACGATTGTGATTAAACTGAGATTTATTGAAAATGACTTTGATACTATTCTCTGATCTGTTATACTTGATATGATGTATTTTAATTCCATATGAGTATAGACATTTCAAATTGTACTACATAGTAATTTTGAAACCCTTGGCATGTTATGGAAGTACTCATTGGGCTTCTTGAAGTTCACCCCATCCTCTTAACATTTTTCAGGTAAGGACTAGACAAACTTGCTTTCAGGTGATGTAGGATGAGTGCTTAAGTGACGAAGCGAGTTCTTTTGATGAGTCATTGACCGAGGATAGATTAGATTTTTGGGAACTTATGTATTAAGTTTTGTAATATTATGCTACCCTTCGACTTAGAAACTATGATCTTTGATGATGATATTTGAATTGACTAATTAAGTGATGTCGCTTATTTTGTGGATGATGAGAAAAAGAAAAAAAAAATTTATTCCGCTGCGTAAATGGTATTTAGAAAAGTATTGTGATTATTGAAATAGGCCTCGGTGGCCGATCACGAACCCCTAATCAGCATAAGCTGGGTTTCGGGTCGTGACAACAAACATATGAGAATGTGGAAAAACTTGAATAATGTAATATGAGATACATGTGTATATGTTTGAGGAGATAATGTTTCTAAGCTTGAATATGTGGACCTTTAGAAGTGTTTGAGGAGTTAATGTTTCTAACTAAGCTTGAATGTGTTAGAGAACTTCACCAACTAGAGGGTGAGCATGGTGTTGGAGAGCTTCACCAACTAGAGGGTGAGCATGCCAAGCTTCATGAGCAAGTTTCCTTTCTTGAATGCAAGATCGTGGAACTTAATGCTTCATGTGATGAGGGTATCATGAAGCTTGGTCTTGATGAGGAAGGCTAACACCATTCAACTCTGTTAAACTTAGTGAAGCACATCTTTTGTAATCATAGAGCTTGTAGTCTTATATTGACTTATCATCAATAAAATTTCTTCCTTTGCTCTATTATCTTGGTCGCCTCATTGCTTGGCCTCTCTTTTTAAAATTATATCAATTGGGGGGAGGAGAGATAACTTGCTCGGCTTCGCGTTGAAGAAGCTTTACGTTAAGGATAGCTTTTTGTATTCCTTAATGTTTATCTTATAGGTAGAACAAAACAATCTTCCACGCTTGGTAGGAAGTTTCACGCTTAGAAGGTTGTTGCATCCATCTTGTAAAAAGCTTCACACTTCACGTTTAGGAGGCTAGGTGTGTCACGACCCGAAACCCACCCTATGCGGATCTCGTGTCGCGGGGCCGACCCGAAGGCCGTCCCTACTTTTTTCATTCCTGTATCATAGTACTAATATGCAATGTACTAAAAATCTTAAACAATGAACAGCGGAAGTCTTTATCAATTACAGTAATCCAGCGGAAGTCTTTTAAATAAATTAAACAATGGAAGTCTATTAAATACATGACATAGTTCTACATAAGTCAAAATGAGAACTAAACGTAACCAGCACCCGGGGGTAGTGAATACATGGGAGAACTAACATAGACTGATACCGTACTTCAAAATGTCCCCCTACGCTCTCAGACTCTTACTGGGGTCTCGCAGCGTCATCACCTGAAATGGGGGTAAGTGGGGTGGAATGAGCTACAAAGCTCAGTAAGTAAATACAAATCTCCAACACTGGTATCGATGATCAATGAATCCATGAATAAGATTATGATAGCCAATCATAAGAATAAGATACTGTGATAGCCAATGGAACAATTGCCACGAGGGCCAATGAACAGTAACCACAATACACAATCAGAAGTATTGGGTATAATATCAATATGAAGAAATCCAATGATAATATAACAACAATGAAGTACTGCCACAATGAGCCGATCACAATCAAATCAATCAATGCAAGTCTTTCGAGACTCGAAGAATCATAAGGAATAATACCATTCAACAATCAAGTTCTGTTAGTCATAAGAGATGCTTTTATTCTGTAACATGCCAGTGAATTTGCAAATGCAATGCCAGTGAAAATGCAATGAGATGCCAATGATCATGCCAGTCAATTGCCGGTGGAAAGCCTTCGAGGAATTCATTCCTGCCACCTGTCCATTCATGGACTTGACCCTTAGGTTTCCAGTCAATACAGAAGCATCGGATGGATGTTGTGACTGAGCACAAATCCGGTATTCATAACGTATCATGATCATTCATGATTCCATAGAAGTATAAAATGGAATATCATAGATTCAATGGAAACATAACAGTACGCCTTTCAAGGCATGGTTCAACATGATAACAATGATACAACAGTCAATCAATGTCCACAAGATAGAACAATATCACATTGTGGATAGCAATAACATGAGGTACTTTCAAAGCACAGTGAAACATGATAACAATGATACATCAGTTAATCAAATGTCCACAAGGTAGGAAATATCGAATTGTGGACACAGGGGTGTCAATACATTCAAGAGTACGAGTTTGGCAGTAAAAGAATAAACTTGGCTTGTGGAAACACCACATGTAAGATAGAGTGATCCACTTACCTCTATCGTGATTCTAGATTAGGAATCCGTGAGTGTACCCTTGCCTTTCGAGTTCCCTATATATCAGTGAATACGTTTCAGAATAAATGCTATTCATCAAATTTTATGCCTTTCTATCATAAGTATTTCAAATACTAAATTAGACTTTACCATTGAGTCCAGAATGCCGAAGAAAGTCGGTTTAGGCTTTCGCGGAATTCCATTTGGACTTTTGTACTAAAAAGGGCAAAATGGTCATTTTGCACTTTTATGTATTTTATCCTTCGGGGTCCCGTCTCATAAAACGGACCCCACCATCGGGCTCAGAGCGTCCGAGATAATAAGTTTTGACTATTCATTTGCCTCGTTTGGACTTCGTTTGACCCATATTTGAAATAGGGGCATTATTGAAAAAAATTTAATATTTAAATAAATTTTTATGTTTGGGCAACAGTGAAATTTCTTAAAATATTTGGGGTCGGTTCATAAATTCCAAAACCTGCGGTCTGAACCAGTTGGTTCAGAACCAGAAACCCTAAACCGGTCTGTCCCTTCACTGAACCAAACGGTTCAGTCCATTCAGAGAACCGGATTCCAATATCCTGGTTCTTACCCTTATCCGTGGTTGGAATAAGCCCAAACCCAATTTCCATTTCCTATCCCCATAGCCAAACAAGCCCAATTCATTTAAATTTAAAACCCAAACGACACAGTTTTGGCTCCGTTTTATTTCCGGTCGGGTCCCGACCCGATCCGAACCCGGATCCGTTTCATTTTAACCCGGTAGCCCCCACGACTTCACGGTCGTCTTCCCCGAGAGTCCGGTAGGGTTCCGGTGGTGAACAGTCACCTTCTCCGGCGACGGCCACTGGAATCCGACCACTTTTCAACCTGTTTTAAACGCCGTTTTCTTCCTTTCTTCCTAAGGATCCCAACCCTAGCCTTATTTTTCATCAAGACCCTCCCCATCTTTACCAATATGAGGTTTAAGGGCTCGGCCCGATTTTTCGGTGACCTGTACTTTTTCCATTTTCGTGACTTTTGAGTACTGTTTTGGCCCTAATCTGTTTCAAATGGTTTTCTGCACTTCTAAGGATCATTTTTCAAGACTCAAAACAAACTTTAACCAAGATTTTTCATGAAACCCGAAATTATCCTAAGGCCTGCAACTCCATTTTTCTACCAGGTTTCTTAACCATTTAACCTCATTCTTTTTGCAATAAATCCCATATTTCATGCTGATTTAGACCCTACATTCAAATTAATTCGAATCATGCTATAAAACTTTGAAACAGAAACAGTGGCTCACCTTGGTTTTCCTGTTTGCTTACGGTGACCCCCTTCAAGCCCTTCTGTTTCTGAACCAATCTTCCTCTCTTCTTCTCCCCTTCAGTTCCTGACTTTTCCTTTGATTTCTTTTTCTCCCGAGAGTGAGAGACCATATGCATGAAATAAGCTTTTTCATTTCTCTCTCTCTCTCTTTAGTCAGACTTCACCATGCCCTGTGACCTTCTTACACACTCCAACACCAACTTTCTGTCACCCCCACTCCTTATTGAGTGTTATACACTCAACTCCTCACACACACACATTGAACCGTACACACACACACACTTTTTGATACATATATATATACATATATACATATATAGGTCTTCACCCAGTCACACACACTTGCACGGCTGGTAACAGCCTTTGCCCACTTTTCTTTTCCTTTTTATTTTAATTTAAAATACACATATATATATTATAATACATTATATAATATATATATACATGTATAACCCATAATTATACATATTTTATACGTACCTATACGCCCATACATATACGCATATACTTAAACTCTGGGCATGTACGCATACACTAATTTTCAGTATACTACGTGTCTGCGAAACATAGGCATGCATGGAATTACATGCGTGCACGCTTTACGATGCAATGTTTCGGGGTGCTCGGGTGTTACCCAGCACCTGTTATACATTTCAATTATTTACCATTTCCAGTCATTCATTTCCATGAAATACCATGATATACCTTTCTTACCGTTCAAGTTACATATTTTAACCGACCTACCTCGGTATACGTGACATATCCCGGGTCGGGATATTACAAGGTGTGATACAATTTGACCCATTTCATGTTCAAGGGCCTTGTGGCTATGTCTATTTCGAGGTTCCTCAGCTTGTAATAGTCGCTTTTATAGGCTTGGATGACTCTAAAAGGTCCTTTCCATTTTGGAGCAAACTTCGATGTTGAACCTCCACGTATGATGGGATCAATCATTTATAACACCAAATCCCCTTCTTGTAGTTGCCTTAGATGGACCATGGAGTTGCAAGCTCTTCCAATATGAGCATGGTATATTTTAAGACTTACGCGAGCCTTGTCTCTACGCTCATTTAGGGCTTCTAAAACCTCAACACGATTGTCATGGAAGACTTCGCTCTTGATTGCAATGTGTGCTGATGGGATTGCAATCTCAGATGGAAAGACAACTTCTACCCCGTAGACTAATGAGAAAAGGCGCAGCTTGAGTAGGTATCCTTTGCGAGGTTTTATATACCTAAAGAGTTATGGGGAGTTGGTCAACCCATCTTGAGGGATTATCATGATGAGCTCGATTGAGAATTTTCAATGTCTTGTTTATTGATTTTGCTTGGTCGTTTCCCTTAAGATAGTAAAAGGTGGACTTGTGGTGATCTATCCTATATAAGGATAATAGCTCGCAAACATATATGTTGCCGAATGGTATGCCATTGTCTAAAAGAATGGTTCTTGGAATGCCGAACGTACAAATGATGTTTTCCCTGATGAAGTTAGTAACAACAGCTCTAGTGGCATGCTTGAAGGGGATAATTTTGACCCATTTTGTGCATAGCTCTGTTGCCACTAGGATCCAGATATGCCCTCTTGTGACTAGTTTGATTGGTCCAATCAAGTTTAATCCTCAAGTATGGAAAGGCCCAAAGGTTGATGTTGTATGGAGAGCGACAACGGGCACACGAATCCTGTCACTATAGATTTGGCACACATGACACTTTTGTGCATGAGACATTGAGTCACCTTCTGTAGTTGGCCATTAATAGATGTTCTAAAGCAGCTGCTAGTAAAGCTTAGTGCCCCCTTGATGTTTCATTTGGTGGGTGAGTTTGAGCGCTTCAAAGATCTTATCTCCGGTTAAACATTTCAGAGGTTTGTCATCATAACTTCTTTTATTGAGCTGGTGCTCATATAAGAAGAGTCGTGAAGCTCTCTTTTTTATGATTGCGACATCTGTTTGGTTTGTTGGTGTGGAGCCTCCTTGAAGATAATTAATGTTAGGTTATTTCCCTTTATGCAGAACGTGGAAATCCCCAAGTTGCATGCGGCCATAAGTCTTAAAACCATATATTCATATTCTGCCTCATTATTGGTGCATCTGAGGTCTAATTTGTAAGAGAGGCTTTTATTTTTCCCCTTTTTCTAGCACTAATATGACTCCTACTCCTCCATTGGAAGAGGTGGATGAACCGTCGAAGCTGAAAGTCTATCTTTCATATGCAACTTTCGAATAACATGCTTGAAAATCATCTCCTAGAAGTTCCTTAGAGGGAGGTTCAAAGTCTCCGCATGGAAATTGAGCAAGGAGATCTGCCAAAGCTTGGTTTTTGATTGCTTTTGGGGTGACACATTTGACATCAACTTTTACCAAGGATAGTAACCATCGTTTGATTTTACTCGAAAGTGCTAGTCTTGTGAGTAGGTATCGAATGGGGTCACACTTGGTAATTAAGTGGAGAGAGTATGCAAGAAAATAATGTCAGAGCTTTTGCATTGCAAATATTAGTGCGAGACAATAGCGCTCAAGAGTGGAGTATCTAGTTTGTCTGAGGGAAACTCAAGACCTTTTTTACTTGCTCGAAGGCCTTCTAATGTTTTTCACACTACTTGAAAGGAGTTTTAGCTTTGAGCAATAAGTTGAATGGCTGAGTGATCTCTACTAGGGTAGGAATGAATCTTCTCATATAGTTTACCTTTCCGAGAAAACTCTTGAGTTATTTTTGTGAAGTTGTTCGCGGCATATCCTATATTTCCATAACCTTCGCTAGGTTTGCCTCAATCCCATGTCTATTGACGATACACCCCAAAAAATTCCAAGTCATTATTCCAAAAGTACATTTGAGTGCATTGAGGTGAAGGTTGAACTTTCGGCATCTTTTGAAGACATTCCTCAAGTTCGCATAGTGGTCTTCCTTATGTGCTGACTATACTACCATGTCCTCGACATAGAACTACATGTTCTTATGGAACATGTCGTGGAACATGTATGTCATGGTGCATGATATGTTGCCCCGATATTTTTCACACCGAATGGCATAACCTGTTAGAATAAGTTCATGATCTAGGTTCAAAAGGTTCTCTTGGACGCATCCATGGGATACATCTTTATTTGATTGTATCTACTCAAGTCGGCTATTAAATAAAACATATGAAGCCTGCTACCAACATTTTTTTTATTTCTACTTTTACTTGAAGTTCCAATTTTGATCGGAAAGTGCATGGAGCTGGCTTGAGGTGAATAGCACGCTCATTAGATATTAACATGTACTAATAGAAGTAGTGTGCACCTAAAAGGTTGACACACATTGATAGGAGTGGCACACTCTTTGGAGACTAATATACTTAGAGGTTGGCACTCACTGAGAGAAATGGCGTGCTCTTGAGAGACTTATGCTCACTAATAAAAGTGGCACACTCATCGGACACTAACATACTCCTTAGAAACTGGCGCTTACTAAGAGAAATGGTATACTTCTAAGAGACCGACGTGCACTGATAGAAGTGGCACTCTTTGGAGATTGATATACTCCTTAAAGACTGACGCTCAATGAGAGAAGTGGCATGTTCATGAGAGACTGACGCGCACTAATAGAAGTGACAAGCTCTTTGGAGACTGACATACTCCTTAGAGACTGGTGTTTACTGAGATGCTTTTGAGAGATTAATTCGCACTTATAGGACTGGCGCGCTCTTTGGAGACTGATATACTTCTTAGAGACTGGTGCTCACTAAGAGAAGCGGCATACTCCTGACAAATCAATGCGCACTAATAGGAGTGCGTACTCTTTAGAGACTGATGAACTTCTTAGAGATTGGCGCTCACTGAGAGAAGCGGCATGTTCTTGAGAGACTAATTCGCATTGATAAGAATGGCATGTTCTTTAGAGACTGATATGCTCTTTAGAAGATGTCGCTCAATGAGATACCGACGCGCATTGGGAGGAGTGGTGCGCTCGAGACTGATATACTCCCTAGAGACTGACACTAACTAAGAGAAATGACATGATCCTAAGAGTAGCATTCGGGATACGGAAGCACGACTATCTTCTGAGTATGACTAGGCAAACACATCGACATGTACTCACGCAACAATGAAAGTAGGGATTTCTTTTGCATTTTGGGGAGGTCCTTGGCATTGAAGACTAGTTGCAAAGTTTATTTCTTTACGCCCAAGTTGACTTCTTCCAATTTTTGCTGTTGCGGACGAGGGCCATCTCAGAATTATTTAGGAGCTTTCTTGGGCTCCTTTATTACTTCTAACTTGAATTCTTCTGTCACGTAGTATTCCTCTCTTGAATTGGCCGAGTATCCCTCTACCGATCCTATGTGCCATCATAAGTAGTCTATGATCCTACCATTAGGAATCTGGATGTTGTTGTCTTGCACCTATGATTTGAGTAGCGCTCAAACTTCCTTGAGCTCATAAAGGAACTCAGGTAGGGGGTTCCATGCATCTTTTTGTTGTTTCTCTTTTCTGAAGCGTCTTCCACAGCCATCGCTGAGGGACATCTTCAGTATACTTTAGGCGTAAAATTATCCTAGGCGTCTCTTTCACTTCTCCATTGGTGTCCTAGATGCGCTTTGCCGACTTGGTTAGCCGCAAGAAGATCTCTATGTCTTTATTGACTAGATGAACCTTGAACTCTTGCAACATGCCGTCAATGCACATTTATAAAGCTCAGTCTTTCTCATTTGTTCATAACAATCTAAAGTTTTTTTCTCGAAATGTCTTGACATAGTCTAACAAGGACTCTTGAGCATGTTATGTTACCTTGGAAAGCGATAACTTAGTGAGTCGGTCTTCCACGTGAAATAACTTTGTGTGAAACTTGTGGACCATATCTACCTAAGATAGGACAGAGTTTTATGAAAGTCCCAGGTACAAAGTTAACGCCCTATTTATTAGTGATTTGGTGAATTCTCTGAGTTTTAGCATGTGATCATTTCCATGATGATTTAGACTTTTTACAAAGCGATGGACATGTTCATGTACGCTTATCTTTTTCCATCATAAAGTACTACAGGAAAAGACACTACTTGTGTGTCGCTAAATAGCTTTAGCAACGCACACATGGGCGTCGCTAATAGTTGTGTCGCTAATACTATTAGCGACACACAGACTTGTATGCGTCGCTAAAGGTAACTATTAGTACGTTCAAAGAGTATCACTAATAATCGGGCATGGGCGTCGCTAATACTGTACATGGACGCAATGGGCGTCACTAAAGGGCACCATTTGCGATGGACAATGGGCGTCGCTAAAGGGCATCATTAGCGACGCCCATTGTGCATCGCAAATGGTGTAGTGCTTGAACTTTTAGCGACGCTCTTAGGGCGTCGCTAATAGTGTATTGACATTCTTTTTTCTTTTAGCGATGCCTTTATGTGCGTCACTAAATGTTTTTTTTTTTTAAACCTGAATTATTTGTTTTATTTGTTGTTTTATTCCTGTTTAAACCTGTATCAATCATCCTGGTATACAATAAAATTCAAATATTCTAAAATGAATATATTAAAAAAGAAAAATACATTCATATCTATATTATATTAATTACTTACATTTGTAAAAGTACAATTTAACAATACAAAAATAAAAATTTGTCTCAAAAAATGTAATTACAGATATCCATGAAAAGGAAAAAAAAAAAAAAAAAATAATAAGTCCTGATGCAAAACATAAAGACAGAGGCAAAATTATCCCGATCAATCTGAAATAAAGATCGAATGATATATATTAGAACACTTATTAAATATATGTGTGTGTGTAAAAGAATTTCTTTAACAGTCATAGAAACAATTGGCAAGGAATTATAGTCATTCATATAAAGTATCTTTGTCCCAAAATACTAATCACACCTAAAACATGGGCAATTTTTATTCCTATCATACATTATAATTAAATACCCTAGTGTGTAAGATTACTATTATTCTTAAAATGGAATGCCTCAAATATTGTGTTATCATTTCTCTATTCTACCAACATATTTGACGTTGCATTTTATTATTTCTAAAATAACATTTATCCATTATACCATGGGCATTTCTCTATTCTACCAACAAAGCAAAGCAATGGGCACCAAAGGAAGTGCAAAGCTTTCTTGTTAAGAATCTTCTAACTTAAAGCATCCCCATTTAAGAGTCAAAAGAGGGAGGAAGGAAATGAGGAAAGTTAATGAAGAAAAAGAGAACCTAATGATGACAACAGGATGAAGCTTCAAAAAAAAAAAAGAGTTGACAGTTTGTGTGAGTGATGGATATGCTTTGAAGTTTATCACAACTACACCATTTGAAATAGGACACTGGACACCCACATGAATTGGGTGTTGTTTGGTTGGTTGGAAATGGAGCTTTATAAACAAGAGAAATATGTGATGTTATAATAATTTGGTTCTTCACGAAAGAATAAATCATTACAAGATACAGTTGATTAATCATATAACTCAAATTTAAAAGCCGCTAATACACTCATACTCTTTTTTTTCTTTTTTGCCAAGGAAAAATAAAATTTTATTAGAACACGAAGAAAGTCAAGGTAAAACCATCTCATTGTTCAAAATATTATTAATTTATATAAAGTTTTAACACTTTAAAATTTTAAATTTACGATGGATAATTTAACAAAATCTACCCCATTCTAAAAGTAAAATCTTGATCTTGTCCCCGGTTATACTATATTTGTCGTTTAAATTTTTATAATAGAAAGTAAAGAGAGAGTTATGATAATATTGAATCTAACAAGCTCAATTTTAATCCATCCAAATCATTTTTTTATTTTTATTTATTCATATGTTTTTTATGAGTTCACTTATCAGTCAAAATTTTTGCACTCATCCATAATTCCAGAGAAATCTCTGAAATGCAAATTAAATTCAGGACAATTAATCTTCTAATTCGTCATGGAATACAAACATCAACTATTTCACACAAAATACTAAGAGAGAACCAAATAATGAGGACAGTTGGAATCCCATGGCAGCAGTCTTTAAATATTGGTAGTGTTGCAAGCACAACAACTCAACTCAACTAGGAGTCAGTTTAATGAATAATGTTCCACCATTGCAAACACAGGAAATCATTAATTTACCTTCTCAGGCATAATTTCCTTGTTCAACTCTTTGGGGGCATAAGAAGAGCTTGAGCCAACACCGGAAGTTCCTATCACACCCAAGCTACCAATATACTTTTGAAGTGCAGTAGCACCCATCAACCTGAAACCAATATCAATATTCAAGAATAATAACTCAACATAAATTAACTAACAGCTCAAACAGAGGGAGGGAGGGTGCACGTGTTTATTAACCTGATTTGTTTTTTTTTTTTTCTACTTTAGATTATTCCATAAAGCATGGTTTTTGGATTTAAAGTAAATATCATTCATCAACTAAATTACACTGGTTAAAACAAAAGCTCATACCACACTAAACCAATGGCAATAGTGAACACGATGGTTGAAATGAGCTCTTGCACAAAACGTGATGATCTGTTTGACACTTTAGGGTCAACCTAATAGAGATAACAGTTCAAACACACGTGGGCAAAAAGATTTGATGTAAATAAAGTGGGCAAAAAAATCCCATGTAAATAAAGTGGTCAAACACAGAAAAGAAAAGAAAAATTACGATCTTAAAATCCTACAACAAAAAAGATCACATCAAGATAGATTAGTATTGAATGGACAAACTCATACCAGAAAAGGACCAGGACTACACTTCTTACCATCACCACATGCAATGGTTGCCTTTCAGATGTGCCAAGGCTCAATAATGGCTCGTCCATGTTCCTTGATGCACGCTGCTTCAATTCTGGCAACTGCATTTAGGTTTCAATGATTAGTTCAAGAAAACTACCACCTCAAAACTAAATTCTGTAATGCATTAATGATTCCATATCCAATATTTATAATAAAAAAAAAAATTGGACATAGATGAGAATGTTGAGATTGATCAGTAAGAACCAGTTTAAGGAAATCAGTAGCAATAGAATAAAGGAAGCGGATGAGACAGGTTGGACATGTCAAAAGAATACAAATGATGGAATGGCCAAAGCCAATGCACAGTTGAAGGATTTTAAAGGGAGCTGAAAACAATAAAGGCATCAATCCAGTTTTAAGAAAAAATAAAGAGTTGTATTTCAACGATATACACGGATATGATTATGATACACTGAGTCTCCAAAAAGATTTGTATTTCCTTGCCCAAATATTTGGAGTAATATAGTGAAAATTATTGATAGCATTCTTTCTCAATGTTGTTTTCTCTTTGATCACAGTAATAAAAAAATTTAATATTATCAAGCAAAATATAATGAAGCAGAAGGGCACAGGCATTTGCAATCAAGAAACACAGAACGTTTTCCTTTCTAGACTACTCTATTCGCTGATCCAGCCATTTTTTTAATGTCAGCTCCATAAAACATGTCCTCTAATTTTTTTCTTTCTTTTTTTTTTTTCTGATAAGAAAAAAATTTCCTACGATGGGAACTATAAAATGTATTTTACTAACGAATAGAAAATTTTGTTGAAAAGAAAAGGGCCAAGGTCCATGGACATGCAAGGTACAGAAACTTCAACAAACGAAACAAATCTATGAACTCAAACTCCCAATTCCCAATTATGGAAATCCCTTCTAAACAAGGATTCCACAGAATCATACTTGAACATGTAAGTCTACAACAAAACATCAACAACAAACAAACAATCAAACCAAACACAATTGCTAATATTCACATAGCTACACAGAACTATCATACTAGGAACATGCAAGTCCGCAAAAAAACATCAGCCGCAAGTACAACAAACCAATCAAACCAAACCCAAGTATTAACATTTACATAACTACACAAATACGCCTCATAACAGTTCCTTCACAAACCAAATTATCAACCAAATTAAAACCAAAAATCAAACAGATCAGCACCACATATAACAGTATCCTCTGATTAGACGCTTTTAGCGTCCGATCTACCAAACTAGAGAAGTCAAAGCCAGCTTAAGTAGTTCAAAATAACACAGTACCAGCCACTTAATACTGAGATTAAAGACTAAAGAGGAAATTAAATACCATGTAATCAGGGGTGATAAAGGGATCGATGACAGCAACAAGCTCAACATCGTTTCTCTGCAGAACCACTCTAGCTACTAATCGACCAATCCTTCCAAATCCTACATATAATCAATAACCTCATGATCAAAACAAAATTAAGCAAAAAAAATTTGTGATTAATTCCATAAATTTATGATTATAGTCGTAAGAGGTTAGCTCTAATACTGTTGATTCCGATCTTGATCTTGCCTGTAATTAAAAGAAAAAACACCAGAGAAACAATTAATTTACAATTTCAAAAATAAAAATGATTGCTACAATAAATCAGGTAAGTAAATAGCGAGAAAACAAAAGGAAGAATAGATCTTGTTATTCTTGTGCAACTTGCACATGTGATAAATCAGGTAAGTAAATAGGCGAACGGGTGGCGGTGGAAGCCGAGGTGTGGCGAACGGGTGGCAGTGGTAAGGTTTTAGGAGTGCAGAAAGAGAGATCTAGAGAGATAGAGAGATCGAGATCTAGAGAGAGAGAGAGAGATCGCAAATTTTTATCCAGAATTGGGGATTTTATGGGACTATTAGCGACGCGCATGAAGCGTCGCTAATAGTCTCATTGTGCGTCGGTAAAAGCTAAATTACTATTTGCGACACCCAGTCGTGCGTCGCCAAAGGTTTCATGTTATTGGCGACGTTCATGAGCATCACTAAAAGTTTAGAAGCGTTGGTAATACGTTCCCGCGCTCGCCAAAACCACTTTTTTTACACTTTTTAGCGACACCGACTTGTGCGTCGCGAATACACACTATTAGCGGTGATTTTTGTGCGCCGCTAATAATAGGTTTTCTTGTAGTGAAGAGTGAACTTGGGCAGATTATAAGCTTCAGGATATGGAACCAAGGCTATCTTTTGAGGGTAAGGAGGAAAAAACTTAGTGGGCGGTAGCCTTTTCTGCTTTTGCTGTAGTAACGCGTGAACTTCTTTCTATACATCTTGAAAATTGAATTGAGCAATCAAAATAGGAGGCATCTCCTTAAAGACCGTCCGAGTTGGTAAACGGGTGGTGGATGGAACAAGGGCCACAAGAGTGACATTAGAATTCACCTTTGTGTTCGTGATTCCCCTTGAAGCTTCAGGAACGAGGATGGGTTTGTTTGTGTTATTAGGTTCCGAAGGATAGGGTGCATTCTTGTTTTGGCTCGCCTCATTTAGTTGGGATGAGGACGTGGGCGTAACTAAGGGATTCTGTTCCCCAAGGTTCGTAGCCACTATAGGAGGTGCCAAAAGAGCAACTTGGGCACGTGGCTCCACATGTTGATTTCCTACCACCACAACGAGGGTTTGATAAATGGATTTGAGGGCGGCTAGAATCTTTAAGTTGAATGAGGCTGTTACAACAGTTGAGATCGTTGGACTTTGCCTTTCAAGATGGGAGGAGGCACAAGGTTTGGGACTCACTCCTCTTCTTTAGAACGTTCTTCTATCTACATCCCACTTCTAAGAGTCATGGGCATCTTTCACGAAGTGTAGTCCCTAGCGGAGTTACCAAAATGTGGACGACTAGAAAGTTGTGGGAGTTGATTCAAAGATGTGAGTTGTAAAGGCGAGTACAACTTGCACGTTGGGTGCTATTTAGGACTTCAGAGTGAAGTGGAAGGATCGAGGTAAGTTGATCTAAAACCTTTCATGAGGCACTCCCAAGCAGACGGGGCGAGACTTATGCCCACCTTCACGCCATTCCCAATATCTAGGCCTCAACTGGATGCGATTCTAGACTTTGAGAATCGAGACAACAAAGGTAGTCAAGGTCAATCCTATTGATTGTTTGATATATTTGTGTGTCCCCTTATAGTGGTAGTTGTGGGGTATTTATAGTGCTAGGTCACGTGTCAATCCTTGGTGTGCTCACGTGAGCTCCCAGGTATTGACAAGTGTCCTACTTGGGTCTAAATAAGAGTTAGTTAAGGTGGAATCCTCTTTGATTCTAGAAGGTCTAGACAGCACTACATGCAAAGCGTGTAAAGATATCTAGAGTGTCCGTTACCATATCCCCCAAGCCACAAGACCTTGAATATCTCGTATTATAGGGAGCGTAGCGCAAATGTTATGCTACGTCCGTGTGCCATACTCGAAGGTCACCTAAGAATGCCCCCCAAGCCTTTAGGGCGCCCCTATTAAGGGCGAGCAAGGTAGTGATTCCGCTTGAGACTTGTAAGTCTTTATGAGTGTTTGGTTGGACTCGTGAATGAGGGACCTTTTGGGTATGGTTCTCCCAACTCTTGAGCACTTGATGATGAGGATGCCTTAGTTGGACGCCTCTAACCTCCTGAAGGAAGGGGGCCTTCTTGGTAGTTCTCTCGACTCTTGGGCGCATGACGACGAGGACTTTTCAGTTAAGCACGCCTGTCCTTACTTTGGACAGGCTGGACGTTGTCCTTTATTGGGCCACATTGTTATGAAACTTTTGTATTAATGTGGTACTTTGTACTTACAAAATATATCATATCCAATCCCATCTTATTATCTAGTCTCCAAAAAGTCCAAGGGTTTTCTATATATTATGCCTTATTTTGAGCTTATCATATGAAACTTTTGTATTAATGTGGTACTAATGTGGCACTTTGTACTTACAAAATGTATTTTCAAGCCTTTATTATTCGTGAAAAGCTGCACACGAGAAACAACTTCAGGACAACGCGAATGTGTCTCTCGTACACACACATGTGAATTTTATTCTTTCTTATCTAATTTCACTACTACTATGTTATGTTTTTTAAAATTTATTTACAATTTTTATCTCGTAATTATTGATTTGTTCAAATTTTAAGTTTAGTTTTAATTTAAACTAAATTAATTATTATTTTGATTTTTTATATCGTTGTTATAGGCAGAGGAACAGTTTCATAAAATATTAAAATATTTTTTAAATTACTTGAATATCATAAATAGAATAGTTGTCAAATTTCTCAGATGATCCTAGATGATAAATCAAACTTACAGTCAATTCTCTTATAATTAATAGACAGAGGAGATTAATAATTTATTAATTATTAGAATGATTAATTATTAAATTTTTCATACTTTTTTATCTAATAAGTGTTTTTTACATATAAATAATTTTTGGTACAAAAATAAAATCTTATATATAATTTTTCAATGACATTTTGGGTTCTTATAAAAAATACATATAATACTCACACATAAAAAATTCCTAATATCTTTTTTAAGTAAATAAATTGTATTTTCTAATGTCATATTTTTTCTCACTTACAATACTTTTGACTATAATTATGTTAAATTAATAAATATAATTATCAAGACATGTCATAAAATGAATATATGTATAACTATTTTATCTCTCTAATAATTAATATTATAAATATTGTTTCTCAAAAAAGTATTAATTATTAATTATCTACCATAGAATTAAGTTGGGTGCTAAAAAAATTATTAATTATTAGAAATTATTAAGTTATTGAATATTAATTATAAGATGGTCAATTGTACTGCCTAAGAGACTGTCCAAATGTCTAGGCAACCGTTCTGTCAAAACAATGGTACACAAGTAATTTGATAATTATTCAAATTCATAATTTTATACAATCCATTTTATGTATAATAAATTAAATAGATAAAAAAAATATTCTTATTTCTACAAAAAAATATGGGGAAAAACACACAAAACAACTATGTACTAATAATGTTATCTTGTCCCCCACAAACAAAAAATTTAGAAACATTGTTGCATGTGAAAATAAATCAAATAAAATTGACAATGCAATAGAAAGTAATTGACTCGAATTTAACAATAATAAAATTTAATGATAACTCAAAAAATGATTCAATAAAATGACAAAATTCAAAGTAATGAAAACAAAATAAGACATAAATTCAATTTATTTTAATAAACATTTAGGGGATCAAATAAGACTAATATAATTTTGCAAGGAGATTAGATTTATATATTTTATGTAAATATATTAAGAGATTGCTTTATATATAAAAACTTCAAACAAAATAATTAATGTTTGCCATATTTTCAATTTTTGCATTAATTTAATCTCCAATTTTCATAGTTTCAATGATAAATTAAACCATTAACAAAATAAAAAGGAACACAATAAATATAATAAAAAAGTAAAAATTTAATTATATATTAAAATATAAAATTAGGTTCATAAGAACTATTTATTGTATATACGAACAAATTGGGTGTTCAACCGATGATTGAAAGCGCGTCGTTAATACTCCAAAAATAATTAACTTTACTTCTTAACACAATAAAAGAAACTAAACACAGTAGCTAGATGAGTAAAGGTCAAACCCACAGGGAGTGCTCACAATTTATTTTTCTTATTTATTCTGACCAATTCTAAACTAAAATTCAATTAATAACAAAACAATAAATGGGGGGTTGGAATTCTGATCAAACTAAATATAATTAAAAACTAAATGAATAACATAAATCAATGAATTAAAACTTCAGTTCTTCGGTTTAATCTTACCCTCACAGTTAATGGAACAATCAATCAACTATAACATTATTCTACCCTTCAATGAAACTAATAAAGCTAGGTAACAACAAGCTCTGCTACCCGAAATTTCTTTTAATTCCTCACTAATGAAACAATCTCTCCATTAGATTCTAATCATTAGACAATTTAGAATAAGCTCTCTAAATTTAATATAATGACAGCATTAATATCAAGAAAATTAGATTATTCTAAGCAAAAATCACACAAACTCGGACTGTTTAACTTAGGTCATGATAATCATAGCAATAAACAAAAACTTGTCCACAATCATTTATCACTTTTTGTCACAATTGATTAGGAACCATATTAATTACGTAATATACTTCTTGAATCTAGCAATTGATAATAATCTGACAGACCTTGATTAAATCAATCAAATCATATATTAATAAAATAATTAAAACAGATTATTATGAAAGGATTTATAAGAAAAGGGAGAAATAATATTACTGATCAGATTAAACCATCAAACTGTAATAAAAATTTAAAATTCTTTTAAACTGAATTAAAAAATCTAACCTGACATAATTGAGTAATAAAACTCTAATTTAATTTGTATCTCACAAACTCTGCTCCGTTCGTAGCCTTTGTTACTGCCGCACACTGTTCTGCCGCTTCACTCCTCTCTGTGCGCCGCACCAAAAAAACCCTCATTTTTTTCTGTTTTGCGCCCTTTTTATCCAGCCTCCCCCAGGGCCCTAGACGCCTTTTTGCCTTTTTTAAAACCCAGCCTCGTGGGCCCCACGTCTGTTCCAATTCTGCTTCTTCGGCTTTTTTTTTTTTTTTTTTTTTTCTGCTTTTCTTCTTTGGCCTTGCTCTGGATTGTAACAAAGCCCAGCTGTCATTTTTGACTTTTCAACCTTCATTTTTTTCTTTTTCTTTTCTTTTGCTTTTTCCTTTCTTTCCAGCTTTGACTTTTTTTTTTTTTAATTTCTTTTCCCTTCATCCAGCCGTGCCTTGCTAAGCCCACAACTCACAATTGAAAACAGAAAGACAGAAATTATTAAAAATGTGCTAGAAATTGTGAGCTATTTTTCTATTTGATAAAACTGAATCTTGGTTTGGTCTCTTGATAAAAGTTGTAGCCCTAGATGAGTAGATAATTTTAGGATTTTTAATCACCTGATTTGGATGTCAAAAACTCAAGTTATGACCCACTGAAGTTGACTAGTCGAACAGAAAATCAGCTTTCCAGCGGATCAACTTTCCAGGCCTGTCTTTGAAACAATGTTTGGGGGTTCAAACGAACTCAGATTTTTACAAACCAGACCTTTTTGAAAAGCACAAGACGTCCTCTAAAAACTTCATGAAGACCACTTCCTAATTCTCGAACTCTAACATCATCCAACTCTCAAGTGAAGCTTCATAGGTCAAATCTGTCCAAAAGCTGAAAATTGCACAATATTATTCTTTTACCTTCAATGCTTCCCTAATTCAATAAATGAATTAATCAGCTCACTTAAACAGAAAATATGTCATAAAACTAAAGATAAAGGAATTAAAAATATTAAATATTATGCTCTTATCAACGATCACTCAATTATTTGAGTTCAAACAGATCGACACCCAGACGTGCAGGTGAGACTATTCAAGGTCTGAGGCCGTGACCATAACAACTATGATAAAGTTATGACTTGCTATGGTATGAATGGTCTCGTGTTTGAAACCACATCCTCGCTTTTAAAAAATAAAAAGGCAAGCTGCTTCGTGGAAGAAGCCAGTTTTGACTGTATGAAGTCTTCTCTCTTAGAAGGAGCTTGAAAAGTTCAGATCCACCAACCATGGTTGATGATGCTGCACTTTTTGATCAGGAGGGCTCCGCTCTTCATCGCTTGTTGAACACTCAAAGAAGAAGAAGATCAGAGGGCCATTAGGTAGGCTCCGGCAATAGTCGCTCCGATGATAAAGTTAATAAACTGAAGTAGAAAGATTATAAATGAAAAAAATTTAAAAAGTGTAATTGAAAAGAGCGCCTTAGGGTTCAATTTATAGACTGCAGATCTTCCCAATTTGAGAAGGATTTGGAGTCGCAATAATAGAGATTTGATTGTTATCCGATAATGGTAGTTACCATGTTGATCTCTGCGCTCCATAAGAACAGGAAGTGAATGATATCCATGAATGGCAGTTTCTCTGTCACACATTGTTTCCTTAACCTTAGGTCGGTAGGGCATCTGAGGCGGTGATCAGCTCGGGATCCCTTTATGCATGTGCTCGGTGTTTTCTGCTCTAAAGGTGAGACTGAAAGTCGTGTGGAACTCCAAGTAAGGAAGCTCTGACTATATATAAGTCTGTTCTAGATGGGTGAGCTTTGGTTGTTCTGCATGCATAGGTGCCTTGTGTGTACACGTGCCACACGGAGGCTGATCTTTCATTTTGTGGTATATCAGTTACTCCCCCCAAGCCTTAGTTTAGCGCACCGCATGACTAAGGTTGTGGGTCATCGAAAGGTCACTTGTTATACCCACGCATCTTGCCTCTTCATTTTTCCAGACGACCGTTGATGTGGCATTTATTGCGTCTACCGCCATTTGGGCTTTTGAGGCCATCATTCCTTCAACTGCCGCGACGGTTCAGTGTGATAGGCCCCATTATGAAACCCTTTATAAGAAAAAAAAGGGGGGATGCGTACGCCCTTCCCTTCATCATTTTCGTTGCTTCAAAAAATAAATATTTCGCCGTACAACAGAATGAACAAAAAGTGAGGGGATAGCCATCATGAGAAGCTTCTCTCTCCGATCAATTTTTAGGTTTGGTTCATTCCTAACCGTTCTATTTTTTCTTATTCCCTTTCTTCGTCTCCCCTCTTCCTTTGTTTGCACAATGTCGGCCTCAGATGCCATGTCTAGAATTGGCTATGGTTCAAAAATTTTGTTTGAGTTGATCGTACCGTCACAAGTTCAGGTTATAGGTAGTAATTCTTTTGGGGACGCCGAAAATAGGATAGTTATGTCCCCCTCTAACCCCAAACTTAGGATCGTAGATGCATTTGTTGAACCTAGGAACAAAGTGGGGGAGACCTCTGGTAGGCCATCCCAATGAGAGGAAAGAGAAAACGCCATCACTTAGGACATGCTAAGTGACCTGAGGGTTGCTTTTGACTTTCCTCAAAATGTAACATGTAGAGCCCCTAGTTGTAACGCCCCGACCAGTTTACCGGGAAATTGAGTCACGAATTTGGGAATTAGAATTTTACGTAGCAAAATAAAAAGTTACGGAAAAAAAATAAAAAAAAAATAATAATAATAATAACAATAATACTAAAATAAGTAAACAACTAAATGAAAAGAGATGGGAGAATTTGAAGTGGGAGCACCCTATTGGACCACCTCCTCAGCCAATTGCATTTCATGCAAGAAGTTAATATATAAATGTATATACATGTATAAAGGTGTTGTATGTGTGTGTGTGTGTGTGTGTGTGTATATATATATAGAGAGAGAGTGATGAGTAGGATCAGAGCACATTTAGTGTGTTGAGATTTCGTATGTGTGTGGTGAGAGTGTGCAGTGTAGATTTCGTGTGTGTGTGGGAAAAAGCAGAACTGAAAAGAAAAGAGAGAGTGGGTTGGCTAATTGAGTGGAGGGCTGTGTGTATATAGTGGTGTTGTGTGCATGGCTGAACAACCCCATGAGTGAGAGTGTGTAGGGTTCAGGTAGAAAGAGAGAAAGAGAGTTAGAGAGAGAGAGTGAAGAAGAAGGAGGAGGAGAGAGAGGAAGCTCCCTGCATGGCTGCCTGAATCGAAGGAGACCAAAAATCCAAACCAATTTGGGCTTATAAGAAGGAAGAGAGCATTGTTTGGAGGTATAAAACATAAATCACCCATTTTTCTCTCTCTAGAAATTCTCATTTTTACACACTGTTTAGGTCTTTTTAAATGCATGCATGGCATTTAGGGATAGTTAACTGGATTAAGGGATGAATTTTGGACCATGAACCAACCCTAGAACCCTAAAACCAGTGAGATCTGCCATTGAAGGACCTCCAAGGTCGATCTGAACCATCGAGGACTAAACCAGTTTCCACCACTTTGGGATTAAACTAGAGGCCGTGAGGATTTCAAATCCATAAAATTTATGTTAAATGGACCAAAGATGACGAAGAATAATGGAGTTGCAGGTCACGACCACCCAAACCCACTTCGCCATTTGAGCTCCAACCTTGTGTTTTCTGAATAGAATATGAAACCCCATAGGAAGAGGGTCATTACCCAACAAAAATCTTTCAAAATCATCAAGAAATGAAGCTGTATGATGGAGTTGCAGCTGAGACGATAATGGAGTTCGACTGAACTCCATGGTTAGATTCGATACTCAAATCAATGCTAAAGCCTTCCCTTGACCTCCCGGACTATTTGGATAAAAAACAGTGAAGAAATCGAGCTTCAAAACTCACGAAATGGGAGAGAAATTTCCTAGGGTTTCACTGGTCGAGTTGGCGTAGTGAAGAAGACGAAGCACTGTTTGGGTCAGGTTGCGGGTTTGACTGTGGGTCGGGCTCCGACCGAACTAAAAAGGGTTTTCAAAACAATTACCAAAACTGCGTCGTTTTGGGTTAACTAAAATTAAAAATGAGAATTAGGGCTGACGTCATCAAGACGTCAGCGTGACGTAGTGAACCGAATTAAACCGGTCGGTTTTGAAATAAATTGAACCGGTTCCATTGCCAAACCCCTGAACCAGACGGTTTTCTGAAAACTTTCCTAAAATTTCAATTTGACCCCCCAAATTTTGATTAATTACGAAATTATCCAGAAAATTAATTAAAAATTAATTTTAAATCCTTTTTAAATTTAAAAAATTACCAAAACACCCCTAAGCCAAAAATTAGTCAAACGAAGTCCAAATAAAATAAATGAATAGTGTATTTTGACTATTTTGGGCATTCCGGACTCAACGGTGAAGTCCAATTTTTGAAATTAACTTCCAAAAATCAAGACACGTGAAACGTAAAATTACCATTTTACCCCTAATGATACCTAGGGCCAATTGAATATAAAAAGTAGTCTATCTTGACTATTTTGGACAATCCAGACTCAACGGTAAAGTTTATTTTGGCAAACGAAGTATCGAAAAATATGACACGTAAAAACATAAAAGCACAAAAACTGCCCTAGGCTTAAAATAAACTGTAGATACGCAAATTTAAATCTAGAAAATTCTAAACTAATTATTTTTGACATTTTAAACCTAACGGTGATATCTTTTTGGAAAAAAATATGACCCGACAACAAATTGAAAAATGACCAATGCGTTCCTAAGACCTAATGAAGCTATAGAGAGAGGGTAAATTGAATAGAGAGGGGTCTAGATTGACAGTTAAATTATGTGATACTTTGAACAAGAAAGTAACAGGATCTTGAATTGTGATTATAGGAACCCTCGTTAAAGAATGATTTTTTTTGGATAAGCTCTTGGACTTCAGGTGATTGTTTCATACCATATTGAGGTAGCAATTTTCAATATAGATATAAATATTAAACTTTTTTATGATATATCGACATATGCTATCGTTTTTCCTTGTAGCTTTTGTTTAACAATTGTATTGTATACATTTTGAACGATCTATTGACAACTATATTGTCTTCTTTGACTTAAGAAAATGTGTTCGTAAGATACTCAAACGTTATATGATTTTCTTACAAATGTTTGAACTGTTTTAACTAAATACCAAATAAGGAACTTTGAATTGAGTAATTGAACTGCTATTGATGATTATTGATTTTGGATATGATTTGGATATGATTTTGATGCTTTGAATAGAACATTCTTCTATGATTGGTCACTATCGAATAGATTGTGATTTATCGAACCCTCCCACGGTATATTGTGGTGAGCCGGTGCTGATACGGCATATCAAACTAGCTAGTCTATTGATCTCAATCAGCGAGGTGCTAATTTGTTGGCCATAGAAGTGGAATATATGATTTTGAATATGAATACTGAATATGAACCATGATTGAATATGATTTATTGAACCAAGATTTATCAAACTATGATCTATTGAACCAAGATTTATCGAACTATGAACCAAGACTCACCGAACTGTGAAATATTGAACTATGATTCATCGAACTATGTTATTGAACTATGATTTATTGAACTATGATATTAAACTGTGATTTTGATTTATTGAATTATGTTGTTGATTATCGATTTACGATTATCGTTGAATTGAGATTTATTGGAAATGAATTTGATACCGTTATCTTGTACTATAAATTAAGATAGTATATGATATTTGATCATTGACATTTCATTATTGAATTATATAGCCGTTTGAAACCCTTGGTATGTTATGGAATACTCACGGGCTGGGATACTCATGAGCTGTTTAGCTGATAGGATTTTTATCCAATATTTTTCAGGTGACGTTATTAGCAAGGGAATATCGAGTTCAGTCAGGATAGCTGGAGGCTTATAAGCTATGAACTTTTTGTATTAAGATTTTTCTAGTCATGATGTAGTTACTTTTGAAAATTTTGGATTGTACATCGAATATGGCATTAGTAGACTCTGAAAAATTACATCATGTACTTTTGTAGTCACTATGAAATATATATATGGATGACTGATGTTGACTTGAGTATTGATTGACGCTTCCGTAATTGAAAAAGAAATTTTATTCCACTGCGTTTGGTTAAATATGAATGAGAAAAGTATTGTGAACAGTGAAAAGGCCTCGGTGGCCGATCACGAACCCTCGATCCGCATAAGCCGGGTTCCAGTTCATGATAGAGTGGTATCAGGGCCAAGGTTAATGGTCTTTGAAAAAGACCAAAGCTGAAATTAGAGTTGAGGTTTCTTAAATGATTAAGAATAGGAAACTTTAGAGATCTAGGGAAACATTGAAAAATAGGGATTGTTATTTGGATTTTAGAGTTAGTATTTCCTGAAAAATAGAATCAGTGATGAGATAGAAACCTGATAGCCCTTGATGATTGGGTGATAGAGTAATGAAAGAAAGTGATTATTTGAATCACTCTTGGAGTCGATTAAATTACCTTTACTAATGACTTAAGAGCGACTATATGGACCAAATGAAATGGAACATTTTAGTATGTTATATGAATATGCGAATTTCTTATATAAATTGCATATGAATTGATGATGAGATGATTGGAGAACTCTGAATATTTTTGTATGAATATAGGTGAAATCAAGAATGGCGGATAAGACAAATACCAGTCACGGAGAAAACGCTAGAGAGGGTCCTGGCAGAATGGAACAGACACTGAGCGACTTAGTCCGTGAATTGAGGCACCAGAATAATAGAGAGAATAGAAGGACCAATGTAAACACGACAATCCGGACAAGTCTGACGGAACGATTCATGAAACTTCAGCCGCCTACTTTTGCAGGAGCCCCTAAAGCGGATGAAGTTGAGACATGGATAATGGGCATGGAAGATATCTTCGAGGTAATGAAATGTCTTGAAGATAAAAAGGTCACCCTTGCTGCCTTTAGAATACAAGGGGAAGCAAAATGTTGGTGGAATTTGGTGAAAAGAAATTATGTAACTGGAGTGCCATTCTTAGCTTGGGATAGGTTTAAGGAGTTGCTATTTGAGAAGTACTTTCCAAAAACTGTTCGTGAAAGAAAGAAAGTAGAGTTCATCGAGCTAAAGCAAGGAAATATGATAGTGGCTGAGTATGAAGCCAAATTCATTGAGTTAGCTCGTTTTGCCCCAGATATGATAGAGAAAGAACAGGAAAAAGCAAAGAAATTTGAGCGGGGATTGAGAAGAAACATTCATGATCGCATATCATTGTTTCAGTCTGAATCATATTCTGAGATAATAAATATGGCCCTAATTTCAGAAAGGAACAATGAAGAATATATGAAGGAAGTAAATCAGAAAAAAAGGAGTGCTACAACTTCAAATAAGAGATGTGAGCCTCCAAAAGCTCGAGGAAAGGAACCGGAACAAGATAAGCCAGAAAAATGTCAGCGATGTGGAGGTCGCCACAGCGATGACAAATGCAGATGGAACATAGGAGCTTGTTTCGGATGTGGCAAGCAGGGGCATTTAGTGAAAGATTGTCCAGAAAGAATGGGACAAGCACGAGTTTATCAGCTGATCAACAATTGTCCCGCCCCTAACAAAAAGACATGAGGTAAGACCCTATTTTTGAATCGTTGATTTTGTCACTATGAGATTAATATAGTGAGAAATATACAACACACCCTTAGTTAGCTTAAGTTTTGAGGACAAAACTCTTTTGAGGGGGGGAAGGATGTAACACCCTGACTCGATTACTGGGAAATTGAGTCACGAATTTGGGAATTAGAAATTTTACGTAGCAAAATAAAAAGTTACAGAAAAAAAATAAAAAATAAAAAATAAAAAAATAAAATAATAATAATAACAATAATACTAAAATAAGTAAACAACTAAATGAAAAGAGATGGGAGAATTTGAAGTGGCAGTACCCTATTGGACCACCTCCCAGCCAATTGCATTTCATGCAAGAAGTTAATATATAAATATATATACATGTATAAAGGTATTGTATGTGTGTGTGTATATATATATATATGGAGAGTGATGAGTAGGATCAGAGCACATTCAGTGTGCTGAGATTTCGTGTGTGTGTGGTGAGAGTGTGCAGTGTACATTTCGTGTGTGTGTGGAAAAAAGCAGAACTGAAAAGAAAAGAGAGAGTGGGTTGGCTAATTGAGTGGAGGGCTGTGTGTATATAGTGGTGTTGTGTGCATGGTTGAACAACCCCATGAGTGAGAGTGTGTAGGGTTCGGGTAGAGAGAGAGAAAGAGAGTTAGAGAGAGAGAGTGAAGAAGAAGGAGGAGAAGAGAGAGGAAGCTCCCTGCATGGCTACTTGAATCGAAGGAGACCACAAATCCAAACCAATTTGGGCTTAGAAGAAGGAAGAGAGCATTGTTTGGAGGTATAAAACACAAACCACCCATTTTTCTCTCTCTAGAAATTCACATTTTTACACACTATTTAGGTCTTTTTAAATGCATGCATGGCATTTAGGGATAGTTAGCTGGATTAAGGGATGAATTTTGGACTATGAACCAACCCTAGAACCCTAAAACCAGTGAGATCCGCCATTGAAGGACCTCCAAGGTCGATCTGAAACAACGAGGACTAAACCAGTTTCCACCACTTAGGGATTAAACTAGAGGCCGTGAGGATTTCAAATCCATAAAATTTATGTTAAATGGACCAAAGATGACGAAGAATAATGGAGTTGCAGGTCACGGCCACCTAAACCCACTTCGCCATTTGAGCTCCAACCTTGTGTTTTCTGAATAGAATATGAAACCTCATAGGAAGAGGGTCCCGACCCAACAAAAATCTTTCAAAATCATCAAGAAACGAAGCTGTACTCCATGGCTAGATTCGATACCTCAAATCAATGCTAAAGCCTTCCCTTGACCTCCCGGACTGTTTGGATAAAAAACAGTGAAGAAATCGAGCTTCAAAACTCACGAAAGGGGAGAGAAATTTCCTAGGGTTTCACAGGTCGAGTTGGCGCAGTGAAGAAGACGAAGCACTGTTTGGGTCGGGTTGCGGGTCGGACTGTGGGTCGGGCTCCGACCGAACTAAAAAGGGTTTTCAAAACAATTACCAAAACTGCGTCGTTTTGGGTTAACTAAAATTAAAAATGAGAATTAGGGCTGACGTCATCAAGACGTCAGTGTGACGTAGTGAACCGAATTAAACCGGTAGTTTTGAAATAAATTGAACCAGTTCAGTTGCCAATCCTCTGAACCGGACGGTTTTTTGAAAACTTTCCTAAAATTTCAATTTGACCCCCCAGCTTTTGATTAATTATGAAATTATCAAAAAAATTAATTAAAAATTAACTTTAAATCCTTTTTAAATTTAGAAAATTACCAAAACACCCCTAAGCCAAAAATTAGTCAAACGAAGTCCAAATAAAATAAATGAATAGTGTATTTTGACTATTTTGAGCATTCTGGACTCAACGATGAACTCCAATTTTTGAAATTAAGTTCCAAAAATTAAGACACGTGAAACGTAAAATTACCATTTTACTCCTAATGATACTCAGGGCCAATTGAATATAAAAAGTAGTCTATCTTAACTATTTTGGACAATCCGGACTCAACGGTAGAGTCCATTTTGGCAAACAAAGTACCAAAAAATATGATACGTAAAAACATAAAATCACAAAAATTGCCTTAGGCTTAAAATAAACTGTAAATACGCAAATTTAAATCCAAAAAATTCTAAACCAATTATCTTCGACATTTTAGACCTAACGGTGATATCTTTTTGGAAAAAAATATGACCCGACAACAAACTGAAAAATGACCAATGCGTTCCTAAGACCTAATGAAGCTATAGAGAGAGGGTAAATGGAATAGAGAGGGGTTTAGATTGACAGTTAAATTATGTGATACTTTGAACAAGAAAGTAACAGGATCTTGAATTGTGATTATAGGAACCCTCGTTAAAGAATGATTTTTTTTGGATAAGCTCTTGGACTTCAGGTGATTGTTTCATACCATATTGAGGTAGCAATTTTCAATATAGATATAAATATTGAACTTTTTTATGATATATCGACATATGCTATCGTTTTTCCTTGTAGCTTTTGTTTAACGATTGTACTGTATACATTTTGAACGATCTATTGACAACTATATTGTCTTCTTTGACTTAAGAAAATGTGTTCGTAAGATACTCAAACGTTATATGATTTTCTTACAAATGTTTGAACTGTTTTAACTAAATACCAAATAAGGAACTTTGAATTGAGTAATTGAACTGCTATTGATGATTATTGATTTTGGATATGATTTGGATATGATTTTGATGCTTTGAATAGAACATTCTTCTATGATTGGTCACTATCGAATAGGTTGTGATTTATCGAACCCTCCCACAGGGTATATTGTGGTGAGCCGGTGTTGATACGGTATATCGAACTAGCTAGTCTATCGATCTCAGTCAGCGAGGTGCTAAGTTGCTGGCCATAGAAGTGGAATATATGATTTTGAATATGAATACTGAATATGAACCATGATTGAATATGATTTATTGAACCAAGATTTATCGAACTGTGATCTATTGAACCAAGATTTATCGAACTATGAACCAAGACTCACCGAACTGTGAAATATTGAACTATGATTTATCGAACTATGTTATTGAACTATGATTTATTGAACCATGATATTAAACTGTGATTTTGATTTATTGAATTATGTTGTTGATTATCGATTTACGATTATCGTTGAATTGAGATTTATTGGAAATGAACTTGATACCGTTATCTTGTACTATAAATTAAGATAGTATATGATATTTGATCATTGAAATTTTAGTATTGAATTATATAGCCGTTTGAAACCCTTGTTATGTTATGGAATACTCACGGGCTGGGATACTCACGAGCTGTTGAGCTCATGGGATTTTTATCCAATATATTTTAGGTGACGATATTGGCAAGGGAATATCGAGTTCAGTCAGGATAGCTGGAGTCTTATAAGCTATAAACTTTTTGTATTAAGATTTTGCTAGTCATGATGTATTTACTTTTGGAAATTTTGGATTTTACATTGAATATGGCATTAGTAGACTTTAAAAAATTACATCATGTACTTTTGTAGTCATTATGAAATATATATATATATATATATGGATGACTGATGTTGACTTGAGTATTGATTGATCCTTCCGCAATTGAAAAAGAAATTTTATTCCGCTACGTTTGGTTAAATATGAATGAGAAAAGTATTGTGAATAGTGAAAAGGCCTCGGTGGCTGATCATGAACCCTTGATCCGCATAAGCCGGGTTCCAGGTCGTGACACTAGTTCTCTGGATCGCCCTACCAATGTTGGTCCGGGCAAAATCTATGTCTATCTCGAATGGTTCGAGATGGGGCTTAGATTCCCCCTTCCTTCCTTAGTTAGGAAATTTTTGAAATAGTTCAACATTTTTCCTGCCGACCTCAATGTCAATAGTTGGAAGCATCTGTTAGGATTTATAGTATTAGGGCGTCTGAATGGCATCGAGGTAGATCTTGACCTGATCCGTAGTAATATGGATTTGAAATTTCTGAAGTCGGAGGGCTTGTTTTATATGTCCTTTGACAAGGGGTTCAAACCCCTCTCCTCGGTACCTACTTCCAACAAGACATAGAAGAAATGGTACTTCTTCGTATAAGAGGATGGGAGCTCGAAGACTTTGAGGGCCAGACCTCGACATTTCCCGGAGTATTGGGTTTAAGGGTGAGACCTCCCTCTTGATATAATCTTGCTTTTGTTTCTGCTTTATTTCTTGATGTTTGTCTAATTTTGGCGTTTCATGGATTCTGTACAGATAAAAGGCCCTAGAAGAGGTCAATCTTCACTGTTGACCTTCAGGACAGATACTGCAGACTCCTCTAAACCAACAATAGAGACCATATTGCCATTCTCTCTCTTAAACATCTGATGGAGGCCAGCCTAACAAAAAGCAGAGCCAATAATCTGAAGAAATCCCTGATGTCCAACTAGGCACCAAGGAAGAAGAAGAAAATGGTAGGGGAGACTTCTTCCTCTGCCGATCCGCCTTTTCAAGTGAAGAGGAAGAGGTTTCTCTCCAATTCCCCAGACCGAACACCGTCTGAGGATGTGAGGGAGCCTCCTATTCCTAAGTCTGCCCCTTTCCCTACCCCTGCGATACCGACCAAGCGAAGGAGGAAGGGGAAGGCCGCCACTACTACTGCTACTACTGTTGCAACACTTGATGACTCCGGCTACTTAGCCGTGAAGAAGGCTTTTGATGAGTCTTGGGCTTCAGGCCCAAGCAAATATAAAGGTTTGAAGGTAGAAAAGATTGTCAAAGACCTGCTAACCTTCCAGTTGAGGGTAATTTCTGAGTTCTTTAAATCTTCTCTCTCTTCTTTTCATTTTATGTTCTAAAGATTTATCTGTTCTGACTTGATTGTTCTTCTTTGATTTTTTTAGACTATGCATGGCCTTGCCCCCATTGTGGAGCCCTCAACGGATTTGGAGTTAATTTATAACCTTCAATCCAAACTGGATGAGGCTAGGCGACAACTGGGGACCACCCAATCTACTGCCTCTACTGTCAAGGAGAAGTTGAAAGAGGCTGCAAACTCGTTCTCCATTTTGGAGTCTGAAAGGGACTTCCTTGCTCAGAAGTTGGAAGACCTCCAAAAGAGGTTTGAAGACTTCCAGTCTGCCTCCCTCAAGAAAATCCAAGACGCAGTTGATTCCGCCAAGGCTCACATCGAGGCTGAGATGAAGGCTGAAGTTGAGGAGATAGGTGGAGAGTTGATTGAGCATAGGTACAATACCTTCAGATCTAAGCTCCTTACGAAGTACCCCGACCTTGATCTGACCGGGATTGATGATGTTGAAGTCCCTTCTGGTGAGACTAAGGTGCAAGACGACGATGATGAGGTAGCATCTCCCAACCTTTCCCCGGTAGATGCACCTACTTAAGCTGATATGGATGCAGTATGCTGAATTTAAGGAGAATGAAGAAAAGGAAGAAGAGAGTGATCTTGACATGAAGAATTCCTCCTTATTCGCGATGCTTTTGAGGTGGCCGAACCAGCAGTAGAATAGGAACTTTTGTACTTTACTTCTTTGTAACTTCTCAAGTTTTTTGGCCAATTATCAATGAAATTGACTTCTTCAGAACTTGTGTACTCTGTCTTTTTTTATCTTAAAGCTTTATTTGTTGATTGAATCTCGAGAGCACTCATACTTCTAAGCTTTGTGGATGTCGATGTGTTGCTTGTTATAGTATACCAAGCTTTCGTACTTGTAGTGAACTCCAACACTTTAAAAGAGTTTTTGCTTCAGAAAATCATTGCTCTGTAATAAAACTTTAAGCTCCCTATCCTTAAAACTTGTAACTAAATCAAGTAACAATATTCAAAAAAATGGATCAAGTTTTAAGCCTTAGATCTCCCTTAACACGTAATTAAATCAAGTATGGATTGATAATTAACTTCTGAGTACAAAGACTTGTAATCAAGTACTAACCTCCAGGTGCAGTAATTGATCCAACACTTTGTAATAAGAACTGGTGATGATCCTTAGTAATTGAATTCATACCTTTGATAGAGACCTTTGGGACTTAAAGTCAGGTCAAAAAATTTTATGACTCGTAGTTAGATCGTATTTTAGCTCCATAAAGAACGGAGGGTTATGACATACCGAGCAATCAACGTCTCTGGTCTTTTGACAGTCCTCCTTGAAAAATGGACCAAGCCTTCAGCGCTTGTAATGGATATAAGGCCTTTTTAGGAGTCATTAAATACAGACCAGGCCTATAACTTCTGTAATGGATGTAAGGTTTTTAGGGATCTGTTAATTGAGATGGATCAAACCTGTAACTCTTGCAATGGATGCAAGGCTTTTAGGGGTCTGTACATTGAGATAGACCAGACCTGTAACTCTTGCAATGGATGCAGGGTTTTTAAGGGTTTGTACATTGAAATGGACTAGACCTGTAACTCTTGCAATGGCTGCAAAGGTTTTAAGGGTCTGTACATTGAGATGGACCAGACTTGTAACTCTTGCAATGGCTGTAAGGTTTTTAAGGGTTTATACATTGAGATGGACCTGTAACTCTTGCAATGGCTATAACGTTTACATTAAGATGAGAACACTTTGGAAAGTAAAAAAGAGAATTTTTATTGATAGTTTTTTTGCAAGTGTTTTATATTCTAAGGCCTGGGTACAGGCTTCCTGGTTATATCCTCCAACCAATACTTTGTAGGTCTGACGATCTTGGTTACCCTGTAAGGGCCTTCCCAGTTGGGTGAAAGCTTTCCCATGTTGGGATCTTTGGTGTTAGAGAATATTCTTCTTAGGACGAGATCTCCGAGCTGGAAACTGAGGGGCCTTATCCTTTGATTGGAGCTATTGGCCAGCCTGCGCTGGTATGCTTCAGTTTTGATCCTGGCCTAATCTCGTCTTTCTTCAAGTAGATCCAGGTTTTTTGCAAGCTGTTGGTCATTGACTTCCTGGTTAAAAGCATCCGTCCTCAAGGTTGGCATGCCAATTTCGACAGGAATAACCGATTTTGAACCATACACAAGTGAGAATGGGTTTTTTGCGGTTGGTATTCTTTTAGTAGTGCAGTAGGCCCAAAGCACACTAGGGAGTTCTTCGACCTATCTTCCCTTGGCCTCTTCCAACCTTTTCTTTATGGCATTAAGAATTGTGCGATCGGTGACCTTGGCTTGCCCATTAGCTTGGGGATGCCCCGACGAAGAGAAATGATGACTGATGTACAGATCTTCGCAAAATTTCTTAAAAATTTGCCAACAAACTACGTACCACTTTCGGAAATGATGACGCTAGGTATGCCAAACCTGCAGACTATATTCCTCCATATGAAACTCTTTACCTCCACTTTAGTGATGTGAGTTAGAGGCTCAGCCTCCGCCCACTTGGAGAAGTAATCAATGGTGACTAGTAAGTACCTTCTATTTGGAAAGGCCTTTAGTAATGGCCCTATGATGTCCATCCCCCACTGAGTGAAGGGCCCTGGGCTGGCGATAGGGATAAGCTCTTGATGGGGTTGGGGCTGATATGAAGCTAATTGTTGGCACTTGTCACATTTTCAGACATATTCTTTGGCTTGCTTTAGCATCTTAGGCCAATAGTAACCTTGGGTTAGAGCTCGGTGGGCTATGGGTCTGCCACCATTGTGGTTGCCGTAGATTCCCTCATGTATTTCTGCCAGAACATATTGAGATTCCTTTGGAGATAGGCACCCCAAAAGGGGTTGCGTGTAAGATCTTCGGTATAGCTTCTCATTCAAGATCAAGTACCAAGTTGCCCTGATTCGAATCCTTCGCGCCTGGTTTTTATCCTCCGAGAGCAATCCTTCTTCTATATATTGGAAGATGGGAGTCATCCCATTTTGAGTTTGTTCTGAAACCTGAGAGGATTGTACCTCCTCAATGCTTGGCTTCCTTAATGAGAGATCCTCAAAGTTGAATCCTCTTCTAATTTGAGATGGGAGGCCATGTTTGCTAGGGCATCAGCCTTGGAGTTCTAACTTATCTGGATCTTTTACATGGTGAATTTATGGAAGGAGTGCTTCAATAATCCTACCAGTTCTGAGTATCGGATCATTCTTCCATCTTTGGTGGAAAACTCTCCCGAAACTTAGCTAACCACAAGTTGGGAATCAGAGAATGCTTTGAGATTCTGAGCTTCATGTTCTAGAGCCAGTTTCATTCCAAGGATGAGGGCTTCGTACTCAGCTTCGTTGTTGGAAGCCTTGAATCCTAAGCTGACTACCTTTTCTGTTATGAACCCGTCGGGGGATTGAAGCACTATGTCGATGTCGGAGCCTCTGTCGGTGGATGATCCGTCAGTATGAAGCTCTCATACCGAGGTGTTCACATCGAGTTGTGCTTTAGAGTGCAGTGCCAGAGTGAGTTCGGCAACGAAATCCGCAAGTGCTTGCCCTTTAACGGAGGTCCATGGTACGTAGGATATATCAGACTCTCTTAACTCCACAGAGCACTTAACCATGCGTCTTGAGATTTCAGGTTTGTGCAGTGCTGACTTCAGAGGATAAGCAGTAGGGATCTCAACAGGATGCGCTTAAAAGTAGGACCTAAGCTTCCGAGCAGAGATCACTAGAGCGAAGGCCAATTTTTTGATATCGGAATACCTTGTCTTTGCGTCCAGGAGCACTTTGCTTACTTAAAAAATAGGCCATTGGACTCCTTTCTCCTGCCTAACTAGTGCAGAACTGATGGCGTTTTTTGAAATCGCAAGATAGACGAGCAATTTTTCTCCTTAGACTAGCTTTGAAAGAAGCTTGGGGGATGCTAAATACTGTTTCAATTCTTAAAAGGCTTCTTCACACTATAGGGCCCATTGTAAGACCTTACTCCCCCTCAAGGCTTTGAAGAACGGAAGACAACGATCAATAGACTTAGAGATGAATCAGCTCAGAGCCGCGATCCTCCCATTCAAGGCCTGGATGTCTTTCTTGGTTTTTGGTGACTCCAGTTCAGTTAAGGCTTTGATCTGTGTAGTGTCTACCTCGATACCCCTCTAAGAAACTAGAAAACCTAAGAACTTCCCCTTGGTTACCCCGAAGGTGCATTTCAAGGGGTTTAATTTCATCCTGTGTTGCTTCAAGATATTAAATGTCTGGCTCAGATGCTGGATGTGGCTGCTCTTCTATAGGCTTTTGACCAGCATGTCATCTATATAGACTTCCATTGTGTCACCGATTAGAGGGCCGAACATTTTGTTTACCAAACGTTGATATGTAGCCCCAATATTCTTCAGACCGAACAACATCACTCTATAATAATAGAGACCTCGTTCGAATATGAAGGCTATATTTTCTTGATCTAGGGGGTACATTTGGATCTGGTTATATCTAGAGTAGGCATCCATGAAGCTCATGAGTTTGTGCCCAATTATCGCATCAATTAGCTGGTCAATCCTCATAAGGGGGAAACTATCTTTGGGACAGGCTTTATTGAGGTCCGTGTAGTCAACGCAAACCCTCCACTAACCATTTTTTCTTTTTGACAAGAACGGTATTGGCGAGCCATTCTGGGTAAAACACTTCTTTTATCATTTTGGCATCCAGCAACCTCTGTACTTTTTCGTTAATGATCTTGTGGCGTTCTGGAGCAAACGTCCTCCTTTTTTGTCTCACAAAAGGGTGGTCAAGATCAGTCATTAGTTTGTGGGAGATAAGGCTAGGGTTTATCCCTTCTATATCTTTGGTTTCCCAGGAAAATACCGAGAGGTTTTTCTTTAGAAATTCCATTATCTCTTTTTATTCGAAAGGGGATAGGTCTGAACGGATTTACAAATACCGACCTCCCCCTTAAGAGCCTACGGGAACTTTGATGAGGTCTTCTATTGGCTTGGCCTTGTTGTCCCTACCTCGGGGGCTTAATAGCTCGTCTATTTTGGGGGCACATTCCTCCACCTCATGAAGGTGGGAAATGATTGGATTTCCTTTTTCATAAGGGTACTGTGGTTGCTATTTGGGGGCCTTTTCCTTTAACGCGAGAGCGTGGCAGGCTATGGCGGTTGGTTGACAACCCTTAATAGAGTAGATCATGTTGTTGTGCACATACTTCAGGCACTAGTAGAGGGTCGAGGTTACCGCTCCCATCTGGTAGAGCTAAGGCCTTCTGATGATAACGTTGTAAGGGGACTTGGAATCCAGAACCATGTATTCAGAGATTAAGGTCTTCTGCTCACCCCTTTTCTTCTACAATAATCGGTAGGTCAATCTTGCCTAGCGGGGTGCTAATATTTCCGTCCAATCTTGACATTATTATAGTGGTGGCCTTGATGTCACTAGGGTTGAGCTTTATATGCTTGAGAGGCTCATAGAATAGCACATCGGTAGAACTCTCCGTGTCCACCAAGACCCTTCTGATCTGAAAATTGGCAATTTTGATTGAGATAACAAAGGTGTCACCGTGGGGGCAGTGCACCCCTGTGAGATCCAGCTCTGAAAACTAGATTTTGGGTACTGACTTTAGCCTTTTCTCGATCACAGAGATTTGGATGACGCTAGGCGTTGTCTTGGCCTCCCGAGCGTACCGCTTTCTTACGCGGTTGGACATCTCTGTCATTGAGTTATCAGCGTGGAGGACGCAGATGACCTGGTTGTTTTGTTGTTGTGGTTCGTTCTAGAAGTCCCTCTGTTGAGGCCTCCATTCTTGCCGCCTCTGTTGCAGCCTGTCATTACGGGGGGTTCTGCCTGACAAACTCCCATAACCGCCCTTGCTTGATGAGCTACTCAATCTCTTGTTTGAGGGCTTTGCATTCGTCGATAGTGTGCCTATGATCCTTGTAAAAACCACAGACTTGCTCTCGTCCCTGGTATCAAGATTACTTTTCAGTGGTTCTGGCCACTTCAGATCTTCACCTGCCTGTACATGTCGAAGTATATGAGTAAGAGAGGCATTTAGAGGAGTGTACGTGCCATACCTTCCAGCATTGGGGTTATTCTGTGCCCTGGGTGCCATCCTTTTGTCGGGACTTTTGACCCTCTTTTTAGTTGTACTAGAGTCTCTCTTGTAATCGTCCCTCTGAGCCTGCTCTTTAACTTTCTAGGAGGATATCTTGGTCTCCTCCAAGTTTATGTACTTGCGTGCCCGCTCCATGAGTGCCGCCATATCAATGGAAGGATTCTTTGTCAAAGAATCCTGGAAACGCCCCAGCGCTAGGCCAGAGGTGAGAGCTGCCACTAGGAAGCTCGGGCTACAATCTGTTATTTTTGTAAGCTCGGCATTAAAGTGCGCAATGTATTCTCGGAGCGATTCACCTTTGGCCTACTTTATGTTTAGCAGGAACTCTGGCCCCTTTCTCAACCTTTTACTGGTCATGAACCGGCCGAGGAACCGCTTGCTGAGCTTGTAATATCCCGACCCAAATTTTAACCGAGCGAACTGTGTCAAACCAAGTCGATAGGAATGGACGAGTTTGGATTTGAAATTATTTCGAATATACGGAGAATGCCAGGGCAAACGAATAGCGACAATTAATAAAGAAATAAAAATAAAATATAAAAGGGAATAAAACAAATTTAAAAGATAAAATAAAAATTAAAATAAGAATTGGAGCGAAAAACAAATTGGACTTTGATATATATATATATATAGGTATAAATATATAAGGAAATATACATTGAAGTGTATTATGTACATCAATTACAATATGTAAATGAAAAAAAAAGGAAGAAAACGGGTGGTTACAATTTACTAGGAATGAAGGAAGCATGCGTTACAATATATATAAAACAATGGGAAGCATGTGCGTTAAAACTGGGGGGCGGTTATCAAATTATCACATTAAAGCATGCCAATGCATGCGTTAGGCCTGAAGAGAAAAAAAAAAAGGGAAAAGCAAAGAAGGAAAAAACATTAACTAGCGACTGGGCAGCGGAAAAAAAAAAGGAATAGATATAAATAAATAAATAAAAAAAATTAAAATGGAAGAAAATAAAAAAATAATAAAAATAAAAATAAAAAAAAGAGAAAGAAAAGAAAACGTGATAAATATATATAGGTGTTTATATATATATATATATATTGATGCTGCACTTTTTGGCCCATGTAAGATTCAAGCTCAGCTCCTTGTGAAACACTCAAAACAGAAGATCAGAGGACCACCGAGTTGGCTCCGGCGGTAGCCGCTCCGATGCTTAAGTCAATAAACTGAATTGAAGGACTGTAATGAAAGCCAAATAATGAGCATGAAAATAAAGCGTACCTTTAGGGTTGAATTTATAGGCAGTGACTCTCCCAAGTTGATTAGGATTTGGAGCCATGAATATAGGGATTAGATCGTCGGAGATATCAGTTACCTTGTTGAATATGGCAACACAATGTGGCAGTTTCCTTGTTGGAAACTGTTTCCTTATTTCCTACTCGGTGCTTATTGAGGCGGTGATGAGGTCTGATCATCGATGTGTCGTACTGCAGGCTTACATCTATATATGTTAGCTTTGTAGGAGAGCAGTCCTGCTTTGGTAATATGAGTTCGGTCTCTATGGGTTATGCCCTTGACCGACCGAGGATGAGGTATTCGATCGAGCATGAACTATATGGCCGAGCATAAATTATATGACCGAGCATGAGCTGAATGACTGAGCATCAGTTATATGACTGAGCATAAGTTATATGGCCGAGCATGAACTACATGGCCGAGCATGAGCTGAATGACTGTTCATAAGCCGACCTGTAGTTACACGTGTCATGTAGAGGTTGGTGTGTCACATAGTGGTATATCAGTTACTTCTCCCCCAAGCCTTAGTTTGAGCTCGGGGCGTAACTAAGGTTTTATGAGTGCCCGAAAAGTCATACGTTCTGTCTTTTCGTTTTCCTAGACGGCCGTTGGTACATCATTTATTGCGCAGCCGATTCTTGGGTTTCTCAAGTTATCATTACTGCGACACTGTCACGACGGTTCGCCTTGGTAGTCATTACTCTCCGAAAGCATATAAAAGGGAGAAAAAGCCTTGTACAATTCTTTTACCATCTTTTGTATTTTGAAGAGAAAAAATACATTCTGCCATTGTTGAACCAGCAAGCTAGCCTGTGAGGAGTTCCATTCGTCCGAAGCCATTTACCTTTACTCAGGTTCAGTTTTGGTCTTTTGTTTATTTTTTCACTATCTTCTCTTCCCTTTTTGGTTATTTTGGAATGTCGACCTCTTCGGCATCTTCTGGTGTTGGTGATGGGTCGGGGAGCCTCCCAGAGGCTTATTCCTTGTCGCAAACCCTAGTTAGAGGTAGTAGTTCCTTGGGAACTGGGTCGGAAGAGACTCGTTCTGGTCCCCAAGTTAGGATCGTTGATGCCTTCTCAGAGTCTAGGGATAGAGAGGGTGAGGTCTCTGGTCGATCTTCTCAGGGAGAGGAGACAGAAAGTACTGTATCCTCTTCATGGTTGGATATTATAAGGGAGATTATGACTTCCCCTCAAATGTTACCCTTAGGGCTCCTGATGACCTAGATTACCCTTGGGATGTTAGGGAAGGCGAGATATGTGTTTACACCGCCTGGTTTAAGATGGGGCTTCGCCTTCCTCTCCCTAAATTGCTTAGGGATTTCTTTTGCTGGTTTAACCTCTGCCCAGCCGACCTACTTTTGAATAGTTGGAGACACCTATTAGGGTTTATGGTTTTGGGTTGTTTGAACGGTGTTGAGGTTTCTTTAGACCTGATCCGTAGTAAAATGAATCTTAAGTACCTGAAGGCGGGGGGCCTCTACTATATGTCGTTTGACCAGGGTTTCCGACCTTTGTCTTACGTACCGTCCTCCGAAAAATTTTGGAAAGATCGGTATTTCTTTGTTAGTGGAGAGTGGGAGGTGACCGACCCTGAGGACCAGATCTCCACGTTCCCCCGGAACACGGGGTTTATGGGTGAGACCCCCTTTTCTTTTGTAACTTTGTTCTGTTCCTACCCATGTGTTTTTGACTAACCATTGTCCCAAACTCCTTTGTGCAGATAAGAGCATCAAGAGGAGGCCTCCCTTCATTCCTGCCCTAAAAGAGTAGTACAAGAGGCTCCTTCAGACTCCGAACAGAGACTACCGAGTTATCCTTCACTCGGGCGCCACAATGCCTCCCAAGGACAAGAACGTTGTTGATGAAGTTCTCAAGTCCGTCGCCGGCAAATGGGGCTCGACAAAGAAAAAGAGGGTGGTGAGCCAGCCCCCACCTATGGCGTCCTCGTCGAAGAAGAAGAGGACAGATGCTACCGACCCTTCTACCTTTGCCTCTCCCAAGAAGGGGGCCGGCCCCTCTGCCTCTCCTTTTCCTTCGGCACCTCAGAGGGGTGTGGTAATCAAGGAACCCTCTTCTGCCCCTCAAAAAGGGGTGATGATTAGGGAGCCCTCTTCTGCCCCCCAGAGGGGCTCGGTGGCACCAAGGCCCGCCTCCTCCTCGGCTCAGAGAGCTGAACCGAGGGGTAAGGCGAAGGTGGATGCTCGGTTGGACCAGATGCCTGATGGATATAGGGCCATCCATCAAGCCATTGAAGATTTCTAGGCGGAGGCCCCACAAAAGGACTCCCCCTCCTGTAGTACCAGAAAGGGTACTGAGAAGACAGTGATCGGCGCTATGAGCGCCCATTTGAAGGTAACGACCGACCTTTCTTCATTGGTGTTTTCCTTCTTCTTTTTCTTTTTTCCTGATGTGCCTCTTTTTCTATTTTGCAGACTTTGCATAACTGGGCCGCCATGATGGAGGCCACAGTGGACCTGCAGGCCTTGGAAAGGCTGGAGGAAGAGCTGGACGAAGCTCGGCTTTAGCTCGGCACGTCTCAATCTCAAGCCACCTCGGCCGAGGACTAGCTGAAGGAGGCGAGGAATTGCCTCTCAATTATGGAGTCCGAGAGGGATTCCATTAAGTATGAGAGGGAGTCTCTCCGTTCTGAACGGGACTCCCTTCTTCAGGACCTGAATAGGCTGAAGGAGGAGAACAGTGCCCTTCAGGCCTCCGTTGCTCAGAAGGTTGAAGAGGCCAAGGTTGAGACCGAGGCCAGGCTGAAGACTGAGCTCGAAAAGATAGGTGATACAATTGCGCAGCTCGATTATGACAACTTTAAGTCCAAGCTTCTCGCCAACTTCCCAGATATCGACCTGTCTAGGATTGACGATGATGATGAGGATGAAGATGGTGATAAGGATGACGGATCTGCAAGCCCTTTAGTTTAGGGAAACTTTTGTAGTCCTGTTTCACTTTTTTTTGTAACCGAGTTTGCATCTTAATGAAAGTATCTTCTTTTCAGAGCTTTGTCTTCACTTTTCTTTGAATGTTGGCAATCTTTGAGTTTTGCTCGAAATGTATCAATGTTTCGTTGTGTGTAAATGGGCTTCGGCTTTTAAAATTTGTACTTTAACATAAGTAAACCTGCTCGGGGTCCAAAGTATTGTTCTTTGGGCAGCCACAGACCATGGGCTGTCTCCCGAACTTCCTAACTCATGATTGTCCCGGAGCAATGTGTAATAATAAGCAACTTGTGCCAAACTCTTGATATCGGAGGGGTTTTGAATCATGGATTTTCTTTAAGAAAGATAGCTAATATAATAATCAATCAATCAGAGCACTAATTACCGATCATAAAAACTTGTATAAAACAGTTACTCTGACCACTTAGAGCAAAACCTGAGCTTGATTGCCGAACAAAGGGACTTGTATCGTAAGGATTCTTGATGGTCGGTGTGACTGAGCATTTAGAGTTATTCTGTCTGTTTGTAACTTTAGACATATAGTTTGGTGTACTGTGATGGATCAGACATCAGCCCTGTATATTAAGATGGACCAGACATTTTGTTCATGAAGATGGACCAGACCTGAGGTCTGTACATTAAGATGGACCAAACCTAAAGTCTGTACATTAAGATGGACCAGACCTGAAGTCTGCACATTAAGATGGACCAGACCTGAAGTTTACACATTAAGATGGACCAGACCTGAGGTCTGTACATTAAGATGGACCAGACCTGAGGTCTGTACATTAAGATGGACCAGACCTGAAGTCTGTACATTAAGATGGACCAGACCTGAGGTCTGTACAATAAGATAGACCAGACCTGAAGTCTGTACATTAAGATGGACCAGACCTGAGGTCTGTACATGGGGGTATTTCACAGAATATTTGAAATGAAAAAATTACTTTATTGATAATACTTTTGTAAATGCTCCATATTCCAAGGTCTGGGAACAAGTTTCCCATCCATGTTTTCCAACCAATAAGTGGTCGGTCTTACTGTTTTGGTGATTCTGTAGGGGCCCTCCCAGTTAGGTGATAACTTCGCCATGGTGGGATCCTTGGTGTTTTGGAACACCCTTCTTAGGACGAGGTCCCCAACTTGGAAGCTGGCAGGCCTAAGGCCAATTTTTGAGCGGCTGACCATCCTGCGCTGATATGCTTCCATTCTGATTACGGCTTGTTCTCTCCTCTCTTCAAGCAAATCCAAGTTTTCTGCGAGCTGTTGGCCATTGGTCTCCTCGTTGAAAGCTTCAGTCCTTAGGGTAGGCATGCCGATCTCAACAGGGATTACTGCCTCAGTACCGTAGGCGAGTGAGAAGGGAGTTTCTAATGTTGGAGTTCTCCTGGTTGTTCGGTAGGCCCAGAGTGCCCCAGGGAGTTCTTCGACCCATCTTCCCTTAGCTTCTTCTAATCTCTTCTTGAGAGCATCCAGGATTGTTCGGTTAGTGACCTCTGCTTGCCCATTCGCTTGAGGATGACTAGGGGAGGAAAAGTGCTGGTTGATATTTAGGTCTTGGCAGAATTTCTTGAATACTTTTCCAGTAAATTGTGTGCCGTTGTTTGAGATGATCACATGAGGTATGCCAAACCAGCAGACTATATTTTTCCAAGTAAAATTTTGGACCTCCTTTTCGGTGATGCGAGCTAATGGCTCTGCTTCAGCCCATTTTGAGAAGTAGTCGATAGCCACCAATAGGTATCTCCTGTTCGGTGTGGCTTTAGGCAATGGGCCTATGATGTCCATTCCCCATTGCGCAAAGGGCCATGAGCTAGTGATGGGGATGAGTTCATGTCGTGGCTGATGCTGATAAGGGGCGAACCTCTGGCATTTGTCATACTTTCGAGTGTATTCTTTTGCTTCCTTCAGCATTCTAGGCCAGTAGTAGCCTTGAGTTAGAGCTCGGTGTGCTATGGTTCTTCCTCCGTTATGATTTCCACAAATTCCTTCATGAATTTCTGCTAGGACGTACTGAGACTCCTCGGGTGCTAGGCACTTTAACAATGGTTGAGAGTAAGATCTTCGGTAGAGCCTTCTGTTAAGGACAAGGTACCGAGCTGCTCTGATGCGGATTCTTTTTGCTTTATTTCTGTCCTCTGGGAGGAGTCCTTCTTCCAGGTACTGGAGTATAGGAGTCATCCAGTTCTGAGTCTGTTCTGTAATTTGGGCGACTTGGATCTCCTCGATGCTAGGCCTCGGCTGGTGGGAAAATTTTATCGTTGAATCCACTCTTGTCTTCATGTGGGATGCCATGTTTGCCAAGGCGTCAGCTCTGCCGTTTTGACCTCTTTCTATTTTTTGGATTGAGAATGCTCGGAAAGAATGTTTCAATAAATTGACCAGTTTCGAATATCGAAGCATTCTTTCATCCTTGATGGCGTATTCTCCTTGAACTTGGCTAACCACCAATTGGGAGTCAGAGAATACCTCGAGGTTCTGCACCTCGCACTCTTGAGCTAGCTTCATCCCCAGGATGAGGGCCTCATACTCTGCTTCGTTGTTGGAGGCTCTGAACCCCAAGCTAATTGCCCTTTCGGCTGTAAGCCCATCAGGAGAATGTAGTACCAGCCCGGCTCCAGCACCTCGGTCGATAGATGACCCGTCAGTATACAGTTGCCATGTTCCCATGTCGTCACAGAGTTTTGCTTTGCTTAGTAGTACGGGAGTGAATTCTGCCACGAAATCTGCCAAGGCCTGCCCTTTAACTGAGATCCGTGTAACATAGGATAAGTCGAACCCCCCTAGTTCCACAGACCATTTGACCAATCGTCCTGATACTTCTGGTTTTCTCAGGACTATCTTTAGTGGGTAAGCAGTTGGAATTTCTATGGGATGTGCTTGAAAGTAGGGTCTGAGCTTTCGTGCAGATATTATAAGTGCAAGGGCTAGTTTCTCAATCTCGGGGTACCTCTTCTCTGTGTCCAATAATGCCTTGCTGACATAAAAGATGGGCCTCTGCACGCTCCTGTCCTGTCTGACCAGTACCGAACTGACAGTGTTCTCAGAGACTACAAGGTAGAGAAGTAGCTTTTCCCCTTGAATTGGCTTTGACAAGAGCTCAGGCGAGGCTAGGTACCTTTTGAGTTCCTGAAAGGATTTTTCACATTCATCAGTCCATTGTAAAGATTTGTTACCTTTCAGAGCTTTGAAGAACGGTAGACAACGATCCGTGGACTTGGAAATAAATCTACTCAGAGCTGTTATCCTGCCATTCAGAGCTTGAATGTCTTTCTTGGTCTTTGGAGATTTCAGTCTGATCAGAGCCCCGATTTGGGTCGGATCTGCCTCTATACCTCTTTGAGAGACTATGTACCCCAAGAATTTCCCCTTTGTTACACCAAAGGTGTATTTCTAGGTATTGAGCTTCATCTTATACTGCCTGAGAATATCAAATGTTTGAGCTAGGTGTTGGAGATGACTGCTCTTTCGTAGGCTTTTGACCAGCATATCATCAATGTAGACTTCCATAGTATTGCCGATGAAAGGGCTGAACATCTTGTTAACAAGACGTTGGTATATGGCTCCGGCATTTTTTAGTCCGAACGGCATCACTCTATAGCAATAGAGACCTCGTTCGGTGATGAATGGAGTTTTTTCTTGGTCGGAGGGATGCATCTGTATTTGGTTGTATCCGGAATAGGCATCCATGAAGCTCATGAGCTCGTGCCCTGTAGTTGCATCGACTAACTAATCTATCCTTGGAAGGGGGAAGCTATCTTTAGGGCATGCTTTGTTGAGATCTGTATAGTCGACACAGACTCTCCACTTGCCATTCTTCTTTTTGACCAGAACCGTGTTGACCAGCCAATCAGGATAAAATACTTCTCGTATCATGTTGGCGTTGAGCAACCTTTGAACTTCATCGTTGATGATCTGATGTCGCTCTGGAGAGAGTGGCTTTCTCTTTTGTCTCACTGGTGGATGGTCCAGATCCACTATTAGTTTGTGTGTGATAAGGTCGGGATCTATCCCCTCCATATCCCTTGTTTCTTAGGCGAACATAGAGAGGTTTTTCTTTAAGAACTTGACCAACTCATCCTGCTCGATATGTGTCAGGTCGGGACCTATCTGCAGGTAACGCCCTTGATCTTCCGAGCTGACCAAGACTTTAATAGGTTCTCCTATAGGCTTGGCCTTGCTATCCCTTCCTCTAGGGCTTAGTGGCTCGTCAATCTTGGAGGGACAGTCTTCCGCCTCGTGACAGCAAGGGTGGACTGCATCCTTGCATTCACGGGCGTGCAGTAATTGCTATTTAGGGGCCTTGGCCTTGAGTGCGAGGGCATGGCATTCTCGGGAGGTCGGTTGGCATCCTCTATAGAGTAGACGGTTTGATTGTGAACGTACTTCAGGCATTGGTGGAGAGTTGACGTGACTGCCCCCATCTCATGTAGCCAGGGCCTCCCAATTGTGACGTTGTAGGGAGATTTGGCTTTTAGGACCATGTACTCTCAGCTATCGTGGTCTTTTGTCCGTCCCCTTCGCCTGCAGTGGTGGCCAGATCGACCCTTCCCAATGGAGTGTTGAGGTTCCCGTCGAAGCCTGTCATGATTATACCAGTGGGTTTAATGTCATTGGGGTCGAGTTTCATATGCTTGAAGGGGTCGTGGAACAGAATGTTAGTTGAGCTCCCAGTGTCAACAAGGACTCTTCAGATCTCGAAGTTGGCGATCTTGAGGGAGATGACTAGGGCATCATTGTGAGGACAATGTACTCCTATAAGGTCATGATCCGTAAACTGGATTTCAGGCACAGGTTTTAACCTCTTCTCCAAGTTAGCGACCTGTACGATGTTGGGAATACACCTGGCCTCCCAAGCATAACGTTTCCTCGACCTGTTAGAAGTGCCTGTTGTAGGGGAATCTGCGTGTAGAACAAAGATCACCTGGTTGTTCTGTCGTGGGGGCTCGTTCTGCCCCTCCTTTTGTTCTTGCTTCTGGTCGGCCTTCCTCTACTAGGGTCGTTTGTCACGGGGGTTCTGTCCTCCGTCCTACTTGACGAACTCTTGTAGTCATCTTCTCCTTATTAGCTGCTCAATCTCGTGTTTGAGAACTTTGCAAGTATTGGTTGTGTGTCCTCGATCCTTGTGAAAATCACAATACTTGGTTTGATCTCGGTAGCTGGGGTCTCCTTTCAAAGGCTCTGGCCATCTCAGATTCTCTCAAGATCTTACTTGCTTCAGTATGTTGTAAGGAGAGGTATTTAGAGGAGTAAAGTGGTTGAACTCCCTTAGCCCAGAATTGTAGGAGGTTCTGGGGGCCCCCCTTTTCTCTGGGCTTCTGGCTCTTTTCCTAGCCGAGCTGGTATCCTTCCTTTGGTCGTCTTTCTTCTGACTGTCTTTCTTCTAGTCGTCTTTCTGAGCTTCTTCCTTGACCTTTCTAGAAGTGTCCCTGGCCTCCTCCAGGTTAATGTATTTCCTTGCCCAGTCCATAAGTGCTGCCATATTCGTAGGGGGATTTTTGGTCAAGGAGTCCCTAAAGCCTCCTTGTGCAAGACCAGCGGCCAGAGCAGCCACTAAAAAACCGGGGCTACAGTCTGTCACCTCGGTGAGCTCGGCGTTAAAACACGCAATATACCCCCTGAGTGATTTTTTCCTTGTTTGCTTTACGTTTAGCAGGAATTCTGGACCCTTTCTCAACCTCTTACTAGTCATGAATCTGTTCAGGAATCTCCTGCCGAGCTCATAGAAGCTAGACACTGAGTTTGGTGAGAGGTGGTAGAACCACTTCACGGCGGTACCATTGAGGCTGGTCACGAATGTTCGATATAAAAAAGCATCCGAAGTACCGTGCAAAGCCATGGTGTGCTGGTAGTGGGAGAGATGGTCCCCCGGGTCCCCTGTCCCATCATAAGGGGTGAATTTGGGGACGATGAATTTCTTGGGTCTTTCCTCAGCCATGATAGCATTAGTGAACGGGGTGGCCGACCTCCCGAGCAGTCTGGCCAGCTCGTCCTGTTCCGGATAATAGGGACCCTTTATAATGGCAGTGCGGTCCATTGATTCGGCAACTTCCTCGACTCTTATCGACCCCCTTGGTAAGATGGCCTGGTGCGAGGCAGGTCTCGTGACTTCAGGGCCTACATGAGTAGGCTGGTCTTGGCCCATTATTGGGGGGTTATGATTCTCTTGTACTGGTGGTGCAGGAACCACTCGAGGTGGTGACTCTTGTGGTACGTGGTTCACTCCCGAGGCCCTAGGGATGGGGACTCGGGTGGTGCTTCGATAATGGACTTCTGGGATAAAGACGGGAACTCCTCGGCCGGCTGCTGCCGACGGCTGGGGATCTCTATAGATGGCGGCAGCCATAGGAGGCTGCACCTCCCGAGTGTTTGTGGCAACGGGTGGATTTTGAGGATTGGTTTCATGATTATGGGTGAACATCGCCAGGGTCCTAGACATGGTCAAGAGATGTTCCCACAACAACTGGGTCTGGCGCCTGGTTTCGACAAGCTCCTGTTGTACGGGATCAGTCACTCGCCCTCTTCCTCGTCCGGCAGGCGGTTGAAGATGAGGGTTTTGAGTATTCTTCCTGGGTCGCAGGTTGGGAGCTATGATCCTTTGATGAAAGGAGGATGAACTTTGATTTAGTAGAGCACTTTTTCGTCCTGTCACATAGTAGGCTCCGCGTGCACCATATTGTCCGCTTTGGGCTTAAGAGCCCTCACGACTTTGTTCTTCCTAGGCGGAAAAGGCCTGATACAAGGGAGAGGACGATTGGGGCTTATAAGCGACGCCAGTATCCGACTCCTATTCGATGTGGGACTCAAAGTGGCACAACAGCTACTCCCCCCAGTCGGGACTGGTGGAGCACGAGAACGAGGCACGTGGCCCAAGCGTTCCCACAGACGACGCCAAACTGATGCTGCACTTTTTGGCCCACGTAAGATTCAAGCTCGGTTCCCTATGAAACACTCAAAACAGAAGATCAGAGGACCACCGGGTTGGCTCCGGCGGTAGCCGCTCCATGCTTAAGTCAATAAACTGAATTGAAGGACTGTAATGAAAGCCAAATAATGAGCATGAAAATAAAGCGTACCTTTAGGGTTGAATTTATAGGCAGTGGCTCTCCCAAGTTGATTAGGATTTGGAGCCATGAATATAGGGATTAGATCGTCGGAGATATCAGTTACCTTGTTGAATATGGTAACACAGTGTGGCAGTTTCCTTGTTGGAAACTGTTTCCTTATTTCCTGCTCGGTGCTTATTGAGGCGGTGATGAGGTCTGATCATCAATGTGTCGTACTGCAGGCTTGCATCTATATATGTTAGCTTTGTAGGAGAGCAGTCCTGATTTGGTAATATGAGTTCGGTCTCTATGGGTTATGCCCTTGACCGACCGAGGATGAGGTATTCGACCGAGCATGAACTATATGGCCGAGCATGAATTATATGACCGAGCATGGGCTGAATGACTGAGCATAAGTTATATGGCCGAGCATGAACTATATGGCCGAGCATGAGCTGAATGACTGTTCATAAGCCGACCTGTAGTTACACGTGTCATGTAGTGGTTGGTGTGTCACATAGTGGTATATCATATATATATATATATATATATCAGTTACCACACTAACTGAATATTAAAGGAGAGAAATGGGAAGGGCAATTAGAAAAAATAAAAAATAAAAAAACAATTGAGCAAGCCAAGCATGGGTAATGAAACTGAAGCAAAAAGGAAAAGATTAAAAAGAGGAAATGGGGCGGCGCAAGAAAATAAAAGAGTATTAGAGAGAGAGAGAGAGAGAGAGAGAGAGAGTGAGTGAAAAGAATAGTTAAAGGTTTATATAATACAATTGAAGGGCCATGCGTTAGAAAGAAAGGAAAAAAAAAAAACAAAAACAGAAAAGAACGGAGTAGCAGTGGTGCGGCACCAAAGCAAGAAGGAAAGAAAAAAAAAAGAAGCAGGCCGGGGGTAGGAAAGCATAGGGAAGAAAGCAGAGGCACAAAACTAAGGGAAAAACTCAGAAAATGGGGTAAGATCTGATTTTTTTTCTTTTTAAATTTTGAGCACAAAGTATAGATTTGAATGTAGGATCTTTAGGAGAATGGAAAGAAGATCATTTAAAAAAAAAATGAAGGAAAACGGGTTAGAAACGAGAGAGAAATCAACATGTGCAGGTTTTGGAAATTTGATTGGTTTGAGTGATTTTGAGCATGAAACTTTGTTTAAATCATGGGTAAATTATTCTCTTAGGTCTAGGAAATTTTTAGGATCAAATTTGGATCAAAACGGTGTAGAAAAAGGTGGGAAAATGGAAGGAAACGGAGCTGGCCGAAAAATTGCACAACTCTGGTGGAGTCGCGGTTTTCCATGTTTTGGGAGTGTTCCAACGCTCCGATCGGAAAATCGAGGGTAGATTTGGGTTGCCCATGACCTGTAGGTTCGGACCCAATGGAAACCGCAAGAAAATCTGTTGTTGACGAGTTGCCGTTGACGGAAGAGGTGACCGGCCATGCGCTGGAAACTTGCTGTGCAGCTGAGTTTTTGTGATTTTATTTGGGCCAAACCGGGTCAGGTCCGACCCGACCCACCCATTCAGATGACTGCCCAATACTATTACTTTATGGGTAAATTTTTAAATTTGAGTTTGTAGGGTGTTTGGTTAGAAAGGAGAAGTTATCCAATGGTTGGCTTAAACATTAACAGGAAATGAAAAACACAAAAAAATTGGATCACTACGCCACTAAGGCACATGTGGATTGCTTGGGGTCAAATACTATATATATTAGGTACACTTAATTAATTTAATAAATTAGTTAAATTAATTAATTTTAAATTAAATTCTGACGCATAAATTAATCGAATGAATAATGAAAACTTACTATTTTGGACCTTCTAAAATTAATGGTGAGGTCCGTTTCATGAGACGGAGTCCCAAAAAATAAAATACCCATTGAATGCGAAAATGACCAAAATGCCCCTACGTCGAAGGTGAGTCAAACAGACTCTGATTGAGTTAAGTAAATAGTAGATTTTTATTATTTCAAACCTATTGGACTTAACGATGAAGTCCAAATTGTGAAAACAGAATCCGAAAAGAAGAGACAGGTAAATGACCATTTTTCCCTTGGGTAAATTAAGTTCAAAACGGAAACCGTGAAGCATAAATTAGTAAAAGAGATATTTAGAGTAGCAAGGAAATAATTCGATAAATGACATCAAAGCTAAAACATGTAAATGATATAAAGGCAAGTCAAAAGGAAATGACAAAGTCACGGGATACTAGGACACTAATAAGGTAAGTAAATTCCTATCTTTGATACGTGGTTTCCAAGCCATGATCTTTCCATTACTGCCAACCTTGTACTCATATATGTATTCACTGTCACTGATCCCTGCCATGGATATTGTTCTACCTAGTGGATGCCTATTGGTTGATGTTGCATGACTGATTCATTTCATTGATGTCTATTTACTATATGTTATGTTATGATGTTCCATGTTTTGTACATTCATATAGAATACTATAGAATCTTAATTTATGTTAAGTATCGGGTTTTGTGCTCAGTCACATTACCCATTTGATGCTATCTGATTGACTGGGACCTACAGGTTAAAAGGACATATGGCAATTATGGCATTTTTACGCAGTAAGGTTAATGGGCTTTTTATATGCATTTATGTTAATGGGGGGTATGCCGGGCCCCAAAAGACCAAGGGTCTGCCAAACCTTGAACAGAGTAAAGGCATCATCCATGTTAATTGATACATTTCTATGTTGATTGGTTTGATTTATTGGATTTGATTGTGACCGTTTCATTGCTGCAGTATTTGTATTGATTGTGTTCATTGAGCCTATTCTATATTCATGCTACACTGTTACTCTTGACGGTTATTGTACTTTGTCATTCATTGGTTACCCTTGATTGTTATTGTATATTGTCATTTATTGCTCATTGTGGCATTTTACAGTTGGCTGCAAGTGTCATCATGACTGGCTATCATGTTACCTTGATTTGTATTCATCTATATCATCCCCACCCATATTGGGGATAGACTTTTACTTACTGAGCTTTGTTAGCTCACCCCTTACTAAATTTTTTAGGTGAGAATGCTACAGAACCACAGTAAGAGATCAGGAGCTTAAGGAGACAGTTGAGCATAATAGTAATGAATGAAGTCTCTCCCATATACTCACCACCTAAGAGTGGTTTATGATCAGTTTATTGTTAGTTTAAGTTTAGTCATTGAACAATAATTATAATAAAGCTTCCACACTTTAATGTCATGTTTACATTAATTATTATTATCATTGGTGAAAGAATGGAAAAAGTAGGGACGGCCATTGCGCCGGCCCCGCGACACCAGATCCGCATAGGGTGGCTTTCGGGTCGTGACAGAGCTTATAAAAATTGACAATAAACTCCTGATGGAGGCTGTGGAACTACTTCAGAGAGGTTCCCTTGAGGCTGGTTACGAAGGTGCGACACACGAAGGCGTTAGTGGCTCTATGTAGTGCCATGGTGTGTTGATAGTGAGAAAGATGGTCCCCAAGATCCTTGGACCCATCATACAGAGTGAACTTCGGGACAACAAATTTCTTTAGTCGCTCTTCCGCCATTATAGTAGGAGTGAATGATGTGGTGAACCTTCCGAGCAGCCTTTCCAGTTTATCTTGCTTTGGAGGGATGTATGTACCTTTAGTGATGACAGTGTGGTCCATGGAGTCTACTACTTCCTCTACTCTTTGTGGGCTTCTAGGGTGAGCATATTATTGTTGGCCTTGCCTTGTGGCCTCTGTTCCTATATGGAGGGGACGATTCTGTCCAGTAGTAAGGAAAGGATGTCGGTCTTCTTGGGTCGGGGGGATTGGTGTCAATTGAGGCTGGAACTCATCCAGCGCTGGGTTGGCCCCTAAAGCTGCCGGAGTTGCGACCTTTGTTCTGCTTTGGTAATGAACAGTAGGAGTAAAGGTTGGCATCCCTCTACCTGCTGCAGTGGATGGCTAGGGATCTCCTCCCACATGGATGGTGCCCTAGGGGTGCATCGGCTGTTTATTGGGAGTCTCCGTGTAGGGTCCTCCGCCTATAGTGATAGTAGGAGGTTGCACCCCTTCATTGGCTGCGCTGGTGGGAGGATGAGTAGGATTGTTCTACAGGTTCTGGGTGAGCAATTCCAAAGTCCTAGAGATGGCAAAGAGTTGCTCCTGCATCTGATCGGACTGTTGCTAGACCTGATCGAGTTGTTGCTGCATAGGGTCGGGTGTTTGTCCCCTACCTCTCCCAACTGGAGGCTGGTTTCGAGGGTTTTGAGGGTTCTTTCTTAGATGAAGATTGGGAGTTATAGTTCTTTAGTGAGAAAGACAAAAAGCTTGTTGTTGAAGAAGGAACTTAGCAATAAACGATTTTCGCTTCTCACAGATGGTGCCAAAATGATGCTGCACTTTCTAATCAGTAGAGCTCCACTCTTCGTCGCTTGTCAAACACTCAAAGAAGAAGAAGATCAGAGGGCTACCGGGTTGGCTCCGACGGTAGCCGCTCTGATGATAAAGTTAATAAACTGAAGTACAAGTACTGTAATTGAAAGAAATTCAAAACGCGTAATTGAAAAGCACACCTTAAGGTTTAATTTATAAACTTCGGATCTTCCTAATTTGAGTAAGATTTGGAGTCGCAATAATAGAGATTTGATTGTTATCCGATAATGGCAGTTACCATGTTGATCTCTGCGCTCCATAAGAATAGGAAGTGAACAATATCCATGAATGGCAGTTTTCCTGTTACGCACTGTTTCCTTATCTTTAGGTCAGTAAGGCATCTGAGGCAGTGATCAGTTCGGAACACCTTTATGCGTGTGCTCGGTATTTTCTGCTCTGAAGGTGAGACCAAAGGTCGTGCGGGACTTCAAGCAAGGAAGCTTTGAACCCTATATATATATATATATATATATATATAAGTCTGTTCTGGATGGATGAGCTTTGAATGTTCTGTATGCATGGGTGCTCTGTGTGTACACGTGCCACAGGAAGGCTAGTCTGTCATTTTGTGGTATATCAGTTGACAATGGCGTGTTCTCGTATTGACGACGAACTCGGGTGTTGTGCCAAATTGTCTTATTGATCATCCTAGTTACATAAGAAGAGTGGGGCCCGCTAATTTTCTGAGAAGGAGTTGTGCCAATGAAATCAGTTTCATTCTTGCTTATGTTCATGTTCATCCATGAACTGATACTGTTACATACTAATTACATGGGCAAGGCTTCCTTCATTGCAGTGGCAACGCCAGAAGCAGTTTCCATTTCCGCCTTCGATGCAGTTTCTTCCAAGCATTTGAAGGTAGTTTCCTATAGGAGGAGAATTCGTAGAGCACCACCACCCCCGAGGCCCAACGACCCCGTTCGGTATAAAAGAACTCCTCCTCCACCGCCATCGCCACCGCCACCATCATCGTAGAGTCATTCTAAGATATGCAACCTCCATAGCTGCTTCACAATCTAGTTTGTCTTTGTTTTGCACCACAGAGCAAAGCTCTGACTGACGGTACAGTGTAAGTCAGTTTTAAGATCATATCTTTAAAATAAAATATATATATATATATATATATATATATTTAGTAGCTGAGATTGACTACAAAGTAAATTTTGTTTTCTTTATATGCTTTCCCCAGCCTCTTACCACATGCACAAAAACGCAAGGGATGACCAGTTTGACTCAACTTAATCATCTCTCTTTGTGAACCTTTTAGTCTGTCCCATTCTTTTCTTATTATTAAGCCCGGTTTGGCAGGAGCTTTGACCCCCAATCAAACTTTTCGGACTGGGAGTCTCTTCATCTCTTTTCTTATGAGATGGAGGGCCTCATCTGTTACAGTAAAAGATTAAAAAGTTAATTAAAATAATTGTATAAATTTTTTTTTTTCTGATTTGTGAGACTGACGGAGATGTATTTATTTTTCATGAAATAAAGACACCCAATTTAAACTTTTTCAAAGATTAATGATTCATGAATCATGCCAATGACCTATTACCTCATCAAATGTCAAGATGTGATACTTTGGCATGAACAAGATTCATGCAAAAGAAATATTAATGCTAATCGTAAATGTCAATCAGATTAATGTAAAATGAATATTAATGTTAGTAGAAGTGTTGGACAATTACTCATGAGTTTGACGCTCAAAAATTTGTCAAAAATTGTGCATAGCTGTTTGAGAATCTGGTTTATTATATTCTCGATGATTGTGTTGTCAAATCAATCCCAATGTAAAAAATTGCATTAGATGCCCAAATAATTTTCTGCATTTGGAAATGAAAATCAAACTCACATAAATTATATTACATTAAAAATAATGAATTGCATTGTATTAAAAATCAACATTTCCATTATTTGAATAAATTCTCAATTCTTATTTTTTTATTTTTATATAAAAATAATTAATGAGACAGACATGTATCTGACCTGCATTTAATATTATATATCTTACTATCTTTTATTTAGAGTAAAAAGTAGGATGAGAGAATCATTATATTTGACATCTATTATTATTATTTGTTCGTGTGTTTGCTACCGCAGCTTCTTCAAGAACTAGTGATCAAAACAAGGTTTTCCAAATGAGCCCTTTTAGAAAAGGATAATTGCTTTTACAATTTTCTTTTTCTTAAATTAAATTAAAAAATAAACCAATGGTGTTACCTTTTTTTTTTTTTTTTACTAAAAAAGAATGTTTTTTCCACTTTGAATTAATTTTGGATGATTTCGATATTTAATATTTGGTGATTTTTTCATTTATTTCAATCTGAATTTCCTTGGCTTTACATAAATATAGTAGACAATTAAAAAGATGATTCTATTTTAAGACATTGTGAAGGAAACACATGACTTTTACGCGGAAAAGGGGTTCAGTTAGTTGGAAAATATGAGATTGCTTTGATGATGGTTTATTCAAAGAACATAATTTGAATTGCGGTTTTGAAGGGTTTGTATGAATGTCTCAAATTGACTTGGCAAGGAAAAGGAAGTTACCATGTGAATTTTCCTCTCATGATCATTATCAGTGGCAGCAATAATATATAATTGAAGTTTTAAAATGAGAAATAGAACTTGTTTGTAAACAACAACAATAATTTTAATTTTAGAATAATAATTTTAGAGGGGTTTGATTTGCTTCGATTTTAAAGCTACTCAACCAATTATTTTTTCTATTTTATGCATATGGTTGGAATGCTGCATCTCCTGTCAACACATAAAATGGTTATGTATGATATTAACCTTTAACTTATATTTATTAAATATATATATATATATGTGTGTGTGTGTGTTTGGGGGGGGGGGGGGTAGGGATCTTCTTCTGAGGATGTTGAGAATGAGAGAGATAATGGGGTTCTCACAGAATCTGTGAGGAGATTATGTTAGTATTTTAGAGTGATGTTGAGAATGGGAGAGGTAATGGGGTTCTCACAGAATCTATGAGGAGATTATGTTAGTATTTTAGAATGCAATAAGTACACTATTAATAATACTGTAAGATAAAGTAATTCTGAAGAGAAGGTATGAGCTGGTCAAAAAAATGAAATTTTAGAAAAGGGAAGGACAAATGGAATCTATTTTAAATCCAGTACATTTAATGCGAAAAGATGGAAGAGAGATTCAGAATATCCTTTCTTGGATATTAATTAATAACAATCTCTTTATGGGTGTTCAAGCTCATTAATTGCTCGTCTCTTATTGATAACTTGTTTTATTTTAGGAATCTTGTCATGCATTTTTAACCAGAGAGACATGTGCCAAGTCTTGACTATAGGTGGGAAATGTCTTTCAGGCATCACATGTTTTGATTTTTGGTTGATAGGACAAGTGTAACTTTCTGGAATTTATTACTTTCGTTTGTTATTAATATAAGTCATACTTTAATGTCTCAAGATGAGAGAAAAGTATTATTTCATTAAATATGGAGCAGGTTTTTTCACTTCTTTATTTAATGTAACATACTTTACAAAATTTTCATACTTAAATCATCATGTCATATGATCTTGAGTGTCCCGAGTAAGGTCCATAGCATACTATGGGTGTATGCCAAATTTTAAGAGTCTCCCAAGACTTATTCCTAACTCTTTCATCCAAGTGAAGGAATGGTTACTTGTGGAACTCTTGATCGATGAAGTTTCTTAGATGAAAAATATTGAATATGTAATATAAATAAAAAAAGAATATTTTCGAAATGAGAGTTTGAAAAAAGTCTCTTACTAACACTTTTTCGAAACGGGTGTTTGGAATAGGAAACGTCCAGACAAACATTTCAAAAATGTCGAAACAAATATTCAAATGTCAAAAAAACACAATTTGAATTCCAAAAGTCCGTTTCGCAAAACACCACCACCCATAGAAAGATGCATGATTTTCCCATTGCTGCAGGTCTAAAACGGTACATCAGCGTCATGCTAATGAGTGCTAATGTGCACATTGAAAAGTTGGTCAATCAAAATGCCTAACTAATTTTGGGTTTAGAGAAATTACAATCGGCCCAATCTAGCCAAACCAGATAAAACTTCAATCAGCCCAATTCAACTAGCAGAACAATAAATGACAACAAAAATAACAGAGTGCAATTAGAAAGAGGAAATTTATTCCATGTGCCTTCAAGTTGGAATCTAAGTGTTTTTTTTTTAAAAAAAGCCAATTTGCCTGAATCTTTGCTAATCAATTGGCTTTTCAACTCCAAATACAACCAATTGAAGCTGGCAAGTTGACTAATTGAGTTTCAAAACAAAGGTTAGAAAAAAATATAGTCCCTAAATAAAGTAGACATTTAGGCTATCATCTTTACCTTAAATCTTACTTATGCCGTAATTTAGATTAGCAATATTTTCTGCCGAAGTACTAAAAAAACAAGTTGGCTTAGCCACTTAATGCAGTGCTTTTCACTTTCATAAACTGCAATCAGAATAGCACATTTTCTTACAACTGATTTTGGAAAAAAAAAAATTCAAATAAAAAATATGCTAAAGAACTTGTCTCATTGGACTAAAAAGTCGTTAATGTTTGTTTATTGCTATGCTGGTACTCCCTGAAAGCCTACTGTCTTTTTTTTTTTTCTATATAAATGGTTAAGTTCTGAATTCAGGATTCTACACCAGTTTAATCATGCCTAAAACAATGGAATCTCCTTCGTCTATGTTACTGCTTATCGTGTTCTTGGGTGTCCTTGGGCTTGCCTCTCAAATTTGCCATGGCAGGCAAGTTATTCGTATGAGTGAACTGCACTATCAGCTGACCACGGTTCGGGACTCGGCAAGGATTCACTCTCTTCGAAAAGGGTTTGGCCCACCACCTGGACCGGCTTTTGCAGGCTCTACGCGTCGAGCTAAACCATATGTTCCCCCGCCTGGAAATTTCTGATCTTCAAGACCGGTTTATGTGCTTTGATCCAATCGGTAGATGGGTTTTTATTTTCATTAGTGATAAAAATAAAAGAATGTGGAATCAAGGTAGGATAAAAAATGTGGGATCCATGCTCTATGGTAACTTGTTGATTTTCATTTCTTGAAGTAATAATTAATGGTGTCTATTGTCCTGGATTTTTAGTTTCTGATGTACGAGTTGCTAAATAGGTGCTACTCCTCCAAAATGTCATTGTACATAACGAATGTACCCACTAATGGGAGTTCTTTGCAAAGTGAAATTCATTAGTAAAAACCATTAAAAGTGAATAAATATAAAGTGTTTAATGTTGGAAGGTTTTGGTTGTTGTATCCCTCAAAACACTGTCATGCGGTTTGGAGAAATGGATGTGGTGATAGCAACAAGTTTAGAACACCAATTTTCGAATTAACTAACATATACAGAGGAAGACAGGTTTAACTCATCGGTATTTCCATAATCAAACTTTACCTTCTATTTGGACGAAGGAATTTCAAATGAATGGATTTGAAATAAATAATTTGATTATAATTTAGATATATATTTCTTGTAAAATGCATGAATTGATTTTGCAAGCCTTATACGGGTCTATTTTAGATAAGGTGAGCCTCTTTGAGAAGAATCGACATCGTCCTACGAGAAGAGGCATGAGACTTCGCCATTCAAATTTGCCTCTAAAAGCTTGAAATGTTCACCAGCAACTTCAACCTAAGTTGCTACTACCAAAAAGGCATGTTTATTCATAATTAGCTATTTTTAAATTGTCATTGGACTATAATATAACAAATGATTTGTGAACTTTGACCCTGGCAGCCCAATAAGACCCAAAGGCCATAATCCACCGTCCCGATTGTAGGTACTTGGTTTACCTCTATAACAGTATGTTACATGTCAACCTACATCATGTTAACAATTTATCATAAAATATGATCTGAACGTCATGTTACCGATCAAAACTCTTATATGTAACCCAATTCCAAGTCAACATATGTCATCAAACTCGACCGATGAGCTCTTAAGCATTCAAACAAGTATAGTAACTTCAGAGTGGGGTCCCACCTGCTGGTCAACATACTCTCTTGCATGCCTAACCTAGTCGACTTACTTCTAGATATAGCGTAGTGATGTCAGATCTGGTTGAGCTAATCATTGGCTACCAAATGTGACATTGCTTCTCATTATAATTAAAATTTCTATTGAGAAACTCTTACTCTTCCATTCCATGATTGCCTAAAAACTTAGGAGTAGGTCTTTGGAAGACTTCAAAAGCCTCGCAAGCGACTATGATACTAATATGTGCCATAGACCCACTATCGGAATTCTCAAGATTATGTGTCATGGAGGCTGAAGTGTTGGGTTTTTCTAAGTTGTCCATCACATCACCTATGCATGCAATACCTTATAACTTCTAGAGCAAAGAGATTTCATGAAGATTTTTTAAACCTTCTATCACTTTCTACTACTTTCTATGTCACGACCCAAGCCCCAAAGACCCGAGTAATGACATGACACAATCATAAATCATTTTTAATTAAATTTCTAGAGGTGACCAAGTCAAAGGAAGTCAATCAGACTTCCAAATGCTTAGGTTTGACCAAAGTGTTGTCCCACTAAGGCTCCCAAAAGTCGGTATTTGAAATACTTTAAATTAGTCTTGCAAAAGTCCTATTTTTTGTTCTCTTGGTGTCTAGTAGTCTAAAAATAGTTTATTATAAGTTTAGCCATTGGGTAATCCACCCAACTAGTTATGATCCAAGTCGTGATTTTCACAAATCCATAATTTTGTTATTGCATGAGTGAGTTTACTTCTTATTCCTTAAGAATTGGGCCTTAAAACTATTTTTAATGAATTTAAATGTGAGATATTTTCTTATTTACATTATCCCAAATTTGCCTAGAAAGTCCTGCTCTGTGTTTTTCACCTATTCTCATTTTCACCCACATTCATTCCCAATCTAAAATACATTGGTCTTCTATGTTCTTATTTACAACTCAAAAATGGAAGTCAAGAGAAACAAAATATATATGACATGGTCTTCCATGTCCAATTACTTAAAAGGTCCAAAATGACTTCTAATACATTGTTCTTCATTGCTTGGGCTTCTTGTCCATACCTACATTTGGTAGGGATTAGAACAATAAACTCATAAGAAGGCCTAAACAAATGGAGAAAATAATGGTAATTTATATATACATATGCTCGTATAGTGGTGAGTAATATTTTCTACCATGCATAAACTCAACATTTAAGGTACAATTTAGACATGTACGATAACCGTGACACAAGTCTACCATGATAATGTACATATCATTAAACAAAATCAAGAGTAAGATACAATAATGAATAAACCAATTCATTCACATTTCCAATAAGAGTAAAGATCATGAACCAACAATCATCATTGTTAATTCTTTATACCCACATCATTTATTTTATGTAGCTTCATTATATATATCAAATGAGAGGTTCATAAGAAACTAAAAAGCTCTCACATAAGCAGAATCATCATAAGCAAAATATATTTCATAATATGCATCTAAAATCATATCAACTTATTTAACAAGGAAATTAAGAACATTCCAAATTTCTCACACAAGTATTTGTTGAACACCTCGCAAGTAATAGTATTAATCATGCCTAAAATCTGAAGACTATATGGTGAACACTTCAAATGACCGTATCTAAGCACCAAATTCAAATTGAATAGACAAAATAACATATAAAGAGGGGATATAGAGAGAGAAATATGCAATACAATCATGCTAAGATGGATTTTCTTTACTCCAATACACATACAATGTATCAAAATACAAGAAACAATACTTATAATTATGAACAATGCACAACAAGCCTTAAGCATCATTTTCTTAACCCAAGGTTAGACCGGCCCTGTAACACCCTGACCTAATTATATACTAGGTAATTAGGGTCGCTAATTTAAATTTAGAAGACTTTAGTATGTAAAATATACTAAAATAATAGTATGTAAAATAATTAAGTCCCAAACTAGAGTAAAAAGGATAAAGGCTACTAAAAGTAGTAAAATTACAACTTCACCTACTAGTGAAGCTAACACTTGTAATTTAAATGATGCTAGCAAATTAGCAAAAAAAAAAATAATTAATAAATAACTAAGAAAACCTATTCCATAATAAATAAATAGAAAGAAAAAAAATTAGGCCTACAAAAGGTTGGTCAAAACTTGAACCCAACTCTTTGTAGTAGGTAAAACCCTTTCCCCAAAAAGAATAGCTACTAGGCTATCAACACTTTTGTGGCATGATAGCTACAAGAAATATACATAAACTAATAGAGTGTAGCAAAAATTCATAAAAAGGTGATATGTCATCACCTTCGAGGACCAAACACCCAACTAATAGAACTTCATGCAGCAAATCCTTATGATCTATAAATAGCTCATGATGTGAAAAGCCCTCAAAAACCAAACTTGTGTGTGTGTGTGTGTGTGTGTGTGTTGTGTTGGCTAGAAAGAGAGAGAAAGAAGAAGAATGGATAAGGGCTGCATGCGTGATTGTCTGGGGAAGAATGGAACCCTACTAGTTGAACCCAAGGAGAGGAAGCTAAGAGGAGAGAAACAAAAGGAGAGGGAAGCTTACAAAGAAAGAGAGACAAAAAACCAAAGAAGAAAAGTAAGTTTTCTCTCTCTAGAGAATTTTGACATTAGCTTCAGTTGTTGGGTATTAGAACGCATATACGATTTCTATTAATGATATACAATATTCTAGGACTAAAAACCAGACATGAAAAAGCCCCTTAAACCGTGAAAACTGAACTAGACTGCCATTGAAGGACCGCAAAGGTGGGTTTGAACCAACCTGAACAAAACCCATCTTTGATAATCTGGACTTAAACTAGACCTAATAAGGATTAAGAAACAACAAAAATAATCGAAACTGAACCAAATGAGAGAAAGTAAACTGGAGTTGTAGGTCACAGCCCAAAAACCCAACTTTGCGAATCAAACACCAAGCTTGATTTTTGGAATGTTGATTGGAAGCCGCTAAGGTGAAGATCACAACGAGCCAAAAATTATTGAATTTGGTGGAGAAACAAGCACAAACCGAGCTTGTTACAATCGTGATTATCATGCCTCAACCAAGATTTTGAGCTCATTTTAACCCTCCAAATGAATGCCAAACTTTGTGTTGAACTTCCATAAGAAGATTAGAAATGAAAACAATGAAAATCCAAGTCTACAATAGCACGTGTAGACACCTCATTTTGTGACCCTTGATTAAGTAGTAAAAATCGATGATTATGCTAAGAAACCTACTCCTAGTAGGGACTCCTCTTGACAGAGTCATGTTCCCGCTAGGACTCTCCTACTAGAGTCACAATTCTATTAGGACTCCTCTTGACAAAGTCTTATTCCCGTTAGGACTTTCCTAACAAAGTCCTAGTCCAAGAAGGACTTTTCCCGATAAACTCCCACTCTCGTTAGGACTCTCTTGATAGAGTCCCAGTCCCAGTCTTAGTAGGACTCTTTTTGTCAGAGTCCTACCTTGGTTAGGACTCTTCTGCTCGTCAGAGGGCGTTTTGGTAATTTTTGTAGATTTTTGCACACTAAGGGCATTTTGGTAATCTTGGCATAATCCTACCCTCAATAGGACTTCTCAGTCACTTGAGGAACATTTTTGTAATTTTCATATCCTTTTATCCATATGGGGGTATTTTGGTAATTTTAGCCCTTTGGTGACGAATTGGGGGTAAGTTGGTCATTTTTCACGCCTTGTGGCAATCTAGAGATTCTCCACCAAATTGGGTGATGAGGTCTAGAGCGAGCGTCCTCCTCTTATGTCTTACCGGAGAGTGGTCAGGATCTGTCATCAACTTGTGGGTGATGAGGTCTGGATCTATCCCCTCCATATCTTTAGTTTCCCAAGCAAACACTGAGAGGTTGTTCTTTAGAAATTCTACCATCTCTTCTTGCTCGGACATTGTCAAGTCTGAACCAATTTGCAAGTGCGTACACTACCCTTGTTCTTCAAAGCTGACAAGCACCTTGATAGGGTCCCTCACGCGCTTGGCCCTACTATCCCTTCCTATATGGCTTAGAGGTTCATCAATTTTGGATGGACAGTCTTTTGTCTCATGATGGTGGGAAAGGTTTGGGCCCCTACTTTCATGAGAGTGCAGTAATTGCTATTTGGGGGCCCTCTCCTTGAGTGCGAGAGCATGACATTCTCGGGCGGTTGGCTGGCACCCTCTAATAGAATGGACCGCATTATTGTGCATATATTTTAGGCATTAGTGCATGGTCGAAGTGACCTCACCCATCTGGTGGAGCCAAGGCCTTCCGATTATAACATTATAGGGGGACTTGGAATTCAGGTCCATATAATCTAAGATTGTGGTCTTTTGTCCATCTCTCTCTCTTGCTGTGGTGGGAAGGTCAATCCTCCTCAATGGGGTACTGAGGTTCCGGTCAAATCCTGCCATTATTGCGGTAGTGGGCTTGATGTCATTGGAGTTGAGCTTCATCTATTTGCGGGGCTCGTAGAATAACACATTGGCAGAGCTCCTTGTGTCCACCAAGACTCTTCGGATCTCAACATTAGCAATTTTGAGAGAAATAACTAGGGCGTAACTATGAGGATAGTGTACCCCTGCAAGATCTTGATCTGGGAACTGGATCTTAGGTATTGGCTTCAGTCTTTTCTCGACAACGGAAATCTAGAGGATGCTAGGAGTAGTTCTGGCCTCCCGAGCATATCGTTTTCTTGCTCAGTTGGACGTCCTTGTGGCCGGGGTGTCCGCATGGAGGACGAAGATAACCTGATTGTTCTGCTGCTGGGGCTCATTTCCTTCATCCCTCTGTTCTGGCCTCTGCTCCTGCCTCCTCTACGGCGCCTTGTCATTTAGGGGGTTCTGCCTCCCGTCCTGCTTGACGAACTCCTACAGCCGTCCTCTCCTAATGAGCTGCTCCATCTCCTGTTTAAGAACCCTGCATTCGTCAGTCGTATGCCCTGGTCTTTATAGAAATCGTAATATTTATTCTAGTCCCTATTGTTGGGGTTGCCCTTTAGTGGCTCTGGCCACTTTAGGTTTTCACGTGCTTGGACCTACCAAAGTATGTAAGCTAGAGAGGCATTCAGAGGAGTGTAGGTGGCGAACCCCTTGGACTAGTGTTGCTTGGTCCTGACCCTCTTCTTGGAGGCCCTAGGGTCTTTCTTCTGATCATCCTTCTAGGCTTGTTCCTTAATCTTTTAGGAGGTATTCTTTGATTCCTCTAAATTTATATACTTCTTGGCTCGCTCCATGAGTACTGTCATGTCAGCGGGAGGGCTCTTTGTTAAAGAATTCCGGAAGCCCCCTTGAGCAAGACCAAAGGTCAGAGAGGCTACCAGAAAGCTCGGACTGCAATCTGTGATCTCTGTAAGTTCGACATTGAAGCCCGCAATGTACTCTCGAAGTGACTCTCTTTTAAATTGCTTAATGTTTAGCAAGAACTCTGGGTCTTTTCTCAACCTTCTGCTAGTCATGAACCGGTCGAGGAAACGCTTGCTGAGCTCATAGAAGTTGACGACTGAGTTCTGAGGAAGGTGGTGGAACGACTTCAGAGCAGTGCCTTTGAGGCTGGTCACGAATGTACGGCACATGAAAGCGTTAGTTTCTCTCTCCTTTGAGATTGGTTAGCTGATCATGGATCCTAGCGGTCACGTGACTAGGAGTTCCTATGAAATGTTTGGTGATGGTATAGACAAGGGTGTTGACACCATCAGGTTCTGCTCTACCTATGGTTTCGTCAAAAACTAGGTGTCTGTCTAGATCACGTTTTACTGCATGAATGATAGATTCTCTGGTTTCTTGACTGAGGTGTTTCTCCCACCAAGCTAAGAGTTTTCCTATGAAACCAAGAACTAAGAGTTGGACTACATCACTGTGAGAATGGTAATTCCTTTCGACGTAGAAATTGGTGGTCATAGCCATATGATTGAGTTTGTTGAGAATTTCCTGTTCAGAATGGCCATCTATATTCCATTCATAGAGGTGGTCTGATTGAACAGAAAACTGATTGTGATTCTCAACTTAGAGATCTGGAGGAGTGGGTTTATTGTACCTGGTTGAAGGTTGTGGATGATGAAACTTATTAATAGAAAGACCCTGAAGATGGTTTTCTATTGAGATGAGAGAGGAATGTTCTTCATCATCATCATCGGGGGATGACGTTGAAGTGGCTATTCTGACTGATGGAGTAGGCTTTGCTATGGTGCTTATTATTTTTGAAGAACTACTGGTGGTTTGTTCTTCTTTCTTGACTGGGTTAGCTAAATCCTTAATCATCTGGTTGACTATGTCACGGGCAGATGTATATTTGGGATAAGCTGTTTTAGATAACTGAAGTTGTGGTAACCTAATTAAATGTTGTTCTAATTGGGAAGAAGAAGAGGGAGAAGATTGAGGAATGGTAGGTTGTTTAGGCTCTACAATTTTCTCAATTTTGTCTAACTGTTTGCCTATAATGATGAGGCATTGGTTGGTATAGTTGTTCTATTCAACGATCTTCCTAGGGTTTTCTTTTGTAGGAGGGATCTTGAAGGGAGAAACAACTATTTCTTTACCATTATGTTCTACTATGATGGTGTCTGCTAAAGGGTAACTAGCTGACACACTGGTTCTATCTGGTTTAAGTCATCTTACCTTAGTGACAAGTGCTAAGGAAGGACGACCATAATGGCTTTCTACATACTCAAAAAATGGAACGTGTCTTTCTTCTGCAATCATAAACACTTGCCATTGATTAAGAATGTCTTGTTTTTGTTCCCTAGTATGGGTAGCTCTATACTGTTCATGTTTAATCTTATTAGCTTTAGAATTAAACTCAGTTCTTAGGGCTTCCATTTCTGAGACGAACTCTTTACTGAGTGTATTGAGTCCATGGTCAACTGGGGCATCAAAATCTGTAGGAATGGGAGATGTGACTGATTCATCTTCATTTACAGTTTGAGGTTCATGCTGAGGATGGGGTGCATAACAAGGAGTGTTGATTTGAGTTTCACATTTTAAACCTTGGAGGTCTAAGTGTAGATCTCGTCTCTATCTAGGGATTAACTTTTCAGATCTGGGGGTAGAAAGTTAAGATCTGGACCTGTTAACTAGGATGTTAGAGATGGAGGATCTGACTGAAGGAGACCTAAATCTTTGTTTATCAAAACTGATTCTAATGCGACCATCATGCAATTGCTGGATGAGATTAACATTAGTTTCTGTTAGCTGAGGTGTGGGATGGTTTTCATTGTCAATGATCCATTCAGAGGGAAGAGAAACTTTGGACCATTGGATGGACTTAGGAACCTGTATGTTGGCTATTTCTGTGTATGATTGGATAAGAAGAGTCTTATCCTTGGGACTTCTGTTTATTGCATGAGCATTTAGATTGGTTCTAAAGCACTTCTAATAAACACGGTAAACTAGGGCTATCTGTTGGGTGCCTTCTAGCATAGTAATACCAGAAGTCTGGATCTGAAGAGTAAGGGTTTTGAGGATATGAGGGTCATGAAGACTGACTAAGAAGTTGGGAAAACAGTCAAAATGGACTGGTCCTCTATGAAGGGGTGATTCCATTAGACCTAAGAGGCTGTCATGCCATATGATATGTCTAGCATCTCTATGAGCTAAAAGGACTGAAGAATTTAATCCTTGTCTAACTAAGGGATTAATTCCTACTTGGACTAGACCTATTTGGAGAAAGCAGTATCCTTTCTTGATATGGTCTCTGATGGTAGACTGACTGAATAACTGGCACTTAACTTGTTCTTTGTCAAGAGCATAGGTCTGTTCTACGGTTGTGACGTTAAGGCTGCTAGAGAAGATATTTTTTCCTAACCAAGAAGATACTTGGTAAATCTGATTTACTGGGACCTTAGGCATTTTCCAATCTCTAAGGGGCTGATTTTCAGTGTCGACTTGGTAGTCTTCACTATTGACTGTGTTTCCTATAAAAGGAAGAGAAAGAAAAGAAGAGGAAGAAGCAGATGAATTGGATCTGAATAGTCTATTCATTTCTGGGTGTAATTGTTTAGATTATTCAGGATTTGTTGTTCTTCTATTGGGCTTATTGTACTGGCCTTTATGTTTCTCCAACTGGGTTGATCTAACATAACTTCTTCAGCATACCTATGCTCAGCCATTAGCAACCTAATAAGCCAACCTGCCCTGATCGCTCTTCTAGCTTGACGGGACTTACCTAGGCTTCCTGGTTTGTGGACTTAAGAGAAGGTACGGGCTAGGTGTAGGACCAAGTAAGAGAAAGAAATAAAGAAAAAGTACAGAAAAAACAAAGAAAGAAGAGTAAACAGAGTACAATCTAAAGAAGTACAACTGAAATAAATGGAACTGTTCATTGCCAATTTCACCATGCTGTGTTGATCATTACTAGAGTGTAGATTGTTTCAACAAGGATGGATCACTGCGTTGGCTTTGATACCAATGATGTGATATTCAGCCAATACAATACTGTCAACTCATGAAAATAAATACTTTTGATAAAATATGAAAGTAAGACTAACATTACTCAAAACCTAAAGATGTTAATTAACAACCTCAACAGAAGTTTCTAGTACCAAAACCTTCCTTATCCATAAATAGCCTTTTATAAATTTTCATTGTACTATAATGTACCAAATGGCCTCTGATTTTGTACCCACGCAGCCTAGTTAGGGCCCAGAGGCCACAATCAACCATCCTGATAAAGAAATAAAGCTCAATTTAGACCGGAGGCACAACTTGGCGAATCAATCCCAGTTCAACCCGATGTTTTTAATATTTGAGTTTTATTTTTATACTTTGGGATTTGAGATGAATTTGGATAAAATTTTAAGTCTGATTTAAAATTAGATTGAATTTGGATTATAATTTTAAAAACTCAAGTTTGAATTTAATTTTTTGTTTATTATATTTTTTTATAATTGTAGTTATCTAACATTAAATTAGTAGAACTTCGTTATAAGTATTATTATTTTTATTTTTATAATTTTAAAATTTTGTTGACGTTTAATAATTTTTAAAATTAAATTATGTTAAAAAAATTATTTTAATAATTTTTGGTTTCTTTTAGAAGGATAAACTTAAAGAAATTATTGAAAATTTTACTATATAATCAAAATAGTAAAAGACAATAATTTAATGAAAAAATTATGAATAAAAGTGAAATTGATAATATAAATTCTTAAAAATTCATCGAGTTTGAATTAAATTTGATACTAATGAATTTTATTTTATGCTTAGACTTTGATATAGGCTGACTTGTTTGGGTTCATGATCGGATTCAGATTTGACTCGGGTTAATTATTTTAACACCAGAACTAGACTTGAACATGACGTAATCCAAGCCTAACCAACTCAAATTGCATCTCTAATTTAAACCCAAGTATGGGGACAATATTCGAGTAGCAAAACGTTGTTGTTTGTCTTAAATCCTAAGTTAACTAGGATTTAATTTCTAATAACAGTGACGGGTATCCTTCTAACGGGTAATCTTTGGTTAATATTTTGGTAGCATTTTCACAATAAAAGTGAAATAAGGTGTGTTTAATATTTTGTGATGTAATTTTTATTTATAAAAATATGTTTGTTTTGTGAATGAGTATTATCATATTATGTGATAATTAATAGTAGTTTTCAAAAAATGTCCATTCAAATATATTTAGTCTTATCAAATGTGAGAAGACAATAAGTTTAGAAATAGTTATTCTATTTTAAAATTCATTCTTCCATTCAAATGTGACTTGAAAGTAACTTAAATAACACAAACTTTAGAGTCAAATTCAAAATAATTGTGAACTATATATATGGAAGCATATATTGGTGATAAGAAAGGAAAATAGTAGTAATTGGTTGTCTTCATGCAAACAATATTTTAATTTCTAAAGTCATGCAAAAGTTGTATAAAATACAATGAATAATTTGCAAAAGGTGGTACAAAATCAATATCGGCAGGCAAGTAATTGAAAACGATATATGTTTTTCAACTTCGTGTTTTTTTCATTCTCATTTTATAACCGTTGAGTTAAAGACGAACTTGTCAAATCAACCACTATATCTGAAACACATGTCATCTTTATCTTTCTATTTAGTTTTTCTACTGTCAGCTTTGACAACTTCATTCGTACAAGCAAAGTACATGCAACTTTATTACAGGAGGATGGGTGTGAAAGTTGAAAATTCGTGACATTCATGCACCTCCTCCTCTCTTTCTTTTTTTTTTTTTCTTTTTTTTTTTTTAATTTTAACATTTTTAAAATACTAAAAAAATCTACTAAAAAAATCTTAAAATTAATTTTATCAATCTAAAAAATTCATAATATATTTTTTCAATTTAAAAGATCTAAAAAAAAAAATTAATACAAAATAGTCCAATTATTAATTTCTATCTTAATACCGTTAAAAAATATTATTAATTATACTAAAATGACATTCAAAATATATTTTTAAAAAAATAATAAAAAATATATAAAATAAAATTTTCAATCCCAAAAAATTATAAAATTTCATAAAGTAAAATTTTATTTTTTAAGCATTCTAGATAAATAAAAAAATATTATTATCTTTTATTAAATAATTTTTTGTATCTATTATTTAGTATTTTTTAAAATTTATTTTGAAGGTTATTCCGGTCTAATCAATTATACTTTGTAACGGTGTTAAGATGAAAATTAACAATTAGACTTTTTTGTATTAAAATTTTCTTTTCTGAATATTTTAGATAGAAAAAATATATCATGAACTTTTTGGATTGAAACAATTATTTTAAGGACTTTTTAGTATTTTTCTATTTTTTAAAATATTTTATTATTTTATATAAAAATAAATTTAACGCTTTTATCAATACTTAAATAGAAAATGAAAAAAAAGGTCAAAATTTAAAAATTTGAAAAAAAAAAAAAATATGAAGGGGATAATTTTATTATTTTGAAGAAAAAAATTGGCTGGGTAAAATATTTTTATATTGTCCGATAAAGTAAAGGAGATCAGTATAATTTTAGAAATTTCAGGGGTGATTAGTGTAATTGTCAGAAACCTCAGGGGAAGTTAGTGTAATTTACCTTTTTTTTTGTAAATTATACTCACGTCTCCTGAAATTTCAAAAAATTACACTTACCCCTCCTAAAATTTTTAAAATTACATTGAGTTTCTGTATTTTATCTGACAATATATAAAAACTTTTTTCCAGTCAATTTTTTTCTTCAAAATGACAAAACTATCCCATGTATATATTTTTTTTCAATTTTTCAATTTTGACCATTTTTTTTTTCATTTTTCAAATAAATATTTATTAAAAATTAAATTTTTTTTTATATATAACAAAAATAAGTTATTTTTCTTAAATTTATTTCTATATAAAATAAAAAAATTTAAAAGTTAGAAAAAAATTGGTTAAAATTGAAAAATGCAAAAAAAAAAAAAGGATAGTTTTGTTATTTTGATTAAAAATCTAGATTGGATGCAATATTTTTATATTGTTAGATAAAATAAAGAATGCCAGTTAAATTTCAAAAACTCCAGAAAATATAAGTGTAATTACCCTTTTTTTTCAATGAAATGTGTAAGGTGTAATTATTATTTTCTAGTTCGTTGTATTCTCTTAGTTCTAAATCTTGAGAAACAAAAATAAAAATAAACAAACGGTAACAAGTACATAAATAAAAAAGCTATCTTTAAATTGAGAAAAATAAATTAAACCCAAAATTGAGAAGAAAAAAATTAAATAAATAATACATCTCTCCCTATCTTTAAAGTGCAATTTTTTTTTTTTTACCTCCAACCCCGTTTCTCACAAGCGGGCCAAGCATGTTGAGTTAGACTACCACTTTTTTCGCGAACTTGTTGTCACTGGCAAACTTCGCACACAGTATGTACCCTCTCACCTACAAGTTGCCGACATCTTCACCAAAAATGTGCCTTGGCCTCTTTTTCAAATTTTTCAATCCAAGCTTCACGTTTGTTCCAATTCGACGCTCAACTTCCGGGGGGGGGGGGTGTTGAGGATCCTCTGCCTTAATCTAAGGCCTTCCATATGAGCATTCATTGACTCTCAATTATAGGAGCTTGTTTAGCTCCGTCTTTCCATTTCATTTGTACTCACCATTTATGTATCATTCTTTGATTACACAATCTATAAAAAATATATATATATATATATATGCAAAGCTCTCACCACTCAAAAGTGTGGTGGTTTTCATATATTTTCACATAGCACGGGTCATCGACTAGTGTGTGTACACACACACATACAAATATATACATTTTGCAATCAAAATTTCAAATTTTTGGTTCTAACTAAGTGAGCATACATTGTCAAATGCAAAATTGTAACCTCTAATTTTGAGACTAGTTTAAACAATGATAATTTTAAAATAGATGGGATTGCGGAATTACAAATAATTTCTGGTTGAATAACTAAACTGAACATGGCATCTGATTATGATTATAAAAAAAAAAAAAAAATTAACCCATAGCTTGTTTTTTTAAAGAATTAAGCTTGTGTATTTTTAACACGCTAATAAGTCATTCAATGACTCTGGTCAAATAAATTCCTGACTATGTATGCATAACAAAAGGATCTTCTTGCATTCAAGCCAAAGTACCCATCTCATCACCACACCCGTGAGCTTTCTGCTAGTCTGCAAGTTTGAAAATGTTGCTCATTCAAATGCCTAACCAATATTGAGTTTTGAAAATGACAATCGTCCCAATCTACCCAAACTAGATAAAACTTCAATTAGTTCATGGATACAGTCCAATTGACCTAGTAGAGCAAAAAATGACAACAAAATCAACAGACAGAAAAAAGAGTAGTTAATCCATGTGCCGAGAAGTTGGAATCTTGAATCTTTGCTTTTTAAAAGGCATTCAACTCCAAAACAACTAATTTAAGCTGGCAAGTTGACTTATAAAAACAAAGGTTAGATAAAAGTATAATCAACTAATTTACCTTCAGTCTTGCTTATGCTCTAATTTAGATCAACATTTTCCGGGAAAGTACTACAACAGGCTAATCAACCCAGTTGGCTTAACCATTTAATGCAGTACTTTTGACTTTATAAACCCCAATCATAATTGCCCATTTTCTTGCAATAAGTCATTAAAAAAAATGCAGACAAAAAATTAAGCTAAAGAAGTTGACTTCATGGAACTAAGCAATTCGTAGGTGATCTTGCAATCGAGATTACTACTTAATTTACACTCTTGAAAGTCGTTAATCTTTGTTTATATTGTTATGCTACTCCATCAAAGTCTACTAGTTTTTTTTTTTTCTTTATAAATGCCATATCCAGTTGAGTTCTGCATTCCAAGCCTGTTTAATCATAAGATAAGACAATGCAGTCTCGTTCATATATGCTACTGGTCATGGTGTTCTTCGGAGTAGTTGGGCTTGCCTCTCAAATTTGCCATGGCAGGCAAGTTGTTACTCGTACATGTGAACTGCAGCATCAGGTGACCGCAATTCCGGACTCTGCACGGGATGACTGTCAAACAGGATTTCGTAAACCACTTCCTCCGGCTTATGGCCGCCCAACACATCAAGGCAGTCGTGCTCCCCCGCCAGGAAATTTCTGATCTTCAGCATGGATTTATGTACTTTGATCCAAGTTCTAGTTGGGTTTTGATTATCATTAGTGATTAAAATAAAATAATTATGATTTTAAGGGGAACATGTTGATGCTCATTTGTTAAATCAATAATTAATGGTCAGTGTGGCTGTAATTCTTGTCCTAGATTTTTGAGTCTAAACGATGAATTTCACTCGTATATGCCATGAGTCACAACAAGCATTGATTGAATTCATTGGTTGTCTCATATGAAAATATAAAAATTTCTTTTATTGGTACCAGACTTGACTTGGGTATACAAATTTGCCTTTAAAAACCTAAAGATGTTAACAGACAACCTCAACAGAAGTTTCTAGTACCAAAAGCTTCCGTATCCATAAATAGCCCTTTATAAAGTTTCATTGTACTGTGATGTACCAAATGGTCTCTGACTTTTTACCCACGCCGCCCTAATTAGGGCCGAGAGGCCATAATCAACCATCCCGATAAAGGAATAAAGCTCAATTCAGACTGGCGGGACAACTTGGCAGACCAATCCCAGTTCAACTCGATGTTTTTAATGTTTGAATTTTATTTTTATATTTTGGAATGAATTTAGACAAAAATTTAAGTCTAATTTAAAATAAGGTTGAATTTGGATTGTAAATTTAAAAATTTGAATTGGAATTTAATTTTTTATACTTTAATTATCTAACATTAAATTAGTAGATATTCCTTACAAGTATTATTATTTTTATTATTATAGTTTCAAAAATTTGTTGACGTTTAACAATTTTTAAAATTAAATTATGTTGAATAAATTATTTTAACGGTTTTTGTTTTCTTTTATAAGGATAAACGGAGAGAAACTATTAAAAATTTTAGTATATAATCAAAATAATAAAAGACAATAATTTAATGAAGAAATTCTGAATAAAATTGAAATTGATAATATAAATTCTTAAAAATTTGTCGAATTTAGACTAAATCTGATACTAATGAATTTTATTTCAGGCTTGAACTTTGATATAGGTTGAGTTGTTCGGGTTTATGGTCGTATTCAGACTTGACTTGGATTAATTATTTTAATACTATAGTTAGACTTGAACATGAATTAATTCAAGCCTAACCCACTCAAATTACACCTCTAATTCAAACCCAACTGATGGGGACAATATTCAAGTAGCATAGTGTTGTTGTTTGTCTTAAATCCTAAGTTAACTATATTGAAGAAAACAATGAAATTAGGGATTTAGTTTCTAATAACAGTGATGGGTATCCTGGCAATCTTTGGTTAATAGCTTGGTAGCATTTTCACAATAAAAGTGAAATAAGGTGTGTTTAATATTTTGTACTGTAATATTTTATTTATAAAAATAAGACAATTAATGGTAGTTTTCAAAGAATATCCGTTCAAATATATTTAGTCTTTCCAAATGTAAGAAGAAAATAAGTTTAGAAATAGTTATTCTATTTTAAAATGAAACTTAAATAACACTAACTTTGGAGTTAAATTCAAACTAGTTGTGACTATATATATATATATGGAAGCATAAATTGGTGATAAGAAAGGAAAATAGTAGTAATTGGTTGTCTTCATGCAAACAATATTTTAATTTCTAAAGTCCTGTAAAAGTTGTTGTTGTGCCACTTTGAGTCTCACATCGAATAGGAGTCGGATACTGGCGTCGCTTATAAGTCTTAATCGTCCTCTCCCTTGCATCAGGCCTTTTCTGCCTAGAAAGTACAAAGCCGTGAGGGCTCTTAAGCCCAAAGCGGACAATATGGTGCACGCAAAACCTATTATGTGCCAGGACGAAAAAGTACAGCATTAGTTTGGCACCGTCTGTAGGAACGCTTGGGCCATATGCCTCGTTCTCGTGCTTCACCAGTTCCGACTAGAGGGAGTAGCTGTTGTGCCACTTTGAATCTCACATCGAATAAGAATCGGATAGTCGTCCTCTCCTTTGCATCAGGCTTTTTTCCGTATAAGAAGAGTAAAGCCGTGATGGCTCTTAAACTCAAAACGAATAATATAATATACACGAAATTTATTGTGTACCAGAACGAAAAAATACAACATCAATTATATAAAATACAATGAATAATTTGCAAAAAGTGGTACAAAATCAATATCGGCAGGCAAGTAATTGAAAACGATGTTTTTCAACTTCCTTTTTCTTGATTTTCATGTTATAACCGTTAAATTAAAGACGAACTTGTCGAATCAACTACTTCACCTGAAACACATGTTATCTTTATCTGTTTCTATTGAATTTTTCTACTGTCAGCTTTGACAACTTCATTCGTACAAGCAAAGTACATGCAATGATATTCCACGAGGATGGGTGGACAATAACACGTGAATGTTGAAAATTCGTGACATTCATGCACCTCTTCTTCCTCCCTTTTTTTTTTTTTAATATATTTTTAAAAAAATATTAAAAAATCTTTAAAATTAATTTTATTAATTCAAAAAATTTATGATATATTTTTTCTATCTAAAAAGTTTTTAAAAAAATTTTTAATAAAAAATAGTTCAATTACTAACTTTCATCTTAACACCGTTAAAAAATATTATTAATTATACTAAAATGACATTCAAAATATATTTAAAAAAAATACTAAAAAATATATAAAATAAATTTTTTAATCTCAAAAACTTATAAGATTTCATAAAATAAAAATTTATTTTTAGGCATTCTAGATAAATAAACGATATTATTATTTTTTATTAAATAATTTGTTGTATCTATTATTTAGTATTTTTTAAAATTTATCTTGAAGGTTATTCCGGTCTAATCAATAATACTTTTTAACGATGTTAAGATTAAATTAACAATTAGACTTTTTATATTAAAAGTTTCTTTTTTAGATATTTTAGATAGAAAAAATATATCATGAACTTTTTAGATTGAAACAATTATTTTAAGGACTTTTTATTATTTTTTCTTTTTTTTTAAAACTTTTTTTATTATTTGATATAAAAATAAATTTAAAACTTTTATCAATACTTAAATGGAAAATGGAAAAAAAAATGGTCAAAATTTAAAAATTTGAAAAAAAAAACATGAAAGGAATAGTTTTGTCATTTTGAAGAAAAAAAATTGACTGAAATAAAATATTTGTATATTATCAGATAAAGTAAGGGAGGTCAGTGTAATTTTAAAAATCTCAGGGGTGATCAATGTAATTGTCAGAAATCTCAGGAGAGATTAGTGTAGTTTACCCTTTTTTTTCCATAAATTACACTTACGTCTCCTGAAATTTCTAACAATTACATTTATCTCTCTTGAAATTTATGAAATTACATTGAGTTTCTCTACTTTATCTGACAATATACAAATACTTCCCTCTAGTCAATTTTTTTTCTTCAAAATGACAAAACTACCCCATTTATTTATTATTTTTTTCAATTTTAAAATTTTGACCATTTTTTTTATTTTTTTTTCATTTTCTAAATAAATATTTATTAAAACCTTAAATTTATTTCTATATAATATAAAAAAATTTAAAAAGTTAGAAACAATTGGTTAAATTTGAAAAAATGCAAAAAAAAAATAAAAAACTGATAGTTTTGTTATTTTGATTAAAAATCTAGACTGGATAGAGTATTTTTATATTGTCAAATAAAGTAGAGAATGCCAATTAAATTTCAGAAATCTCAAGAGATATCAGTGTAATTTACCATTTTTTTCAATGAAATGTGTAAGGTGTAATTATTAATTATTATTTTCTAGTTCATTGTATTCTCTTAATTCTAAATCTTAAGAAATAAAAAAAATTAAACAAACGGTAACAAGTACATAAATAAAAAGCTATCTTTAAATTGAGAAAAATAAATTAAACCCAAAATTGAGAAGAAAAAAATTAAATAAATAATACATCTCTTCCTATCTTTAAATTGAGTAGAACTCACAACCTTCCTCTTGGAAGAGGTCATGAGTTAGCAACAAAGCTATTCCTAGTTGGCATTCATGCATTGTTAAATACACCTAATTTTGACATTCACACTGATTAAAGACTTATTCATAAAAAGAGAAAAAAAAGAAGAAGAGATAATTACACTAACATCCCTTTAGCCATGTTTGTTTGACAAGATAAGATAATAGAATAGGGTAAGTGATATCTTATCTTATATTTTGACATTTATTTAAGATTAGATTAATTATAATTATATCCTACTAGTATGGGATAAAAATAAGTGGTATTACTTTTATCCCATGCTCAATGGGATAAAAAGTAAAATAAAAAAATATCATTTATTCTCTTATGAGTAGAAAATGAGAAAAGATGGAGGAGATTACTTCCAACAACCACTACTGACACTCCCCATGTACATTTCACAATTTTTTTCCTTCTTACATCTATTGGTAATTTTTGTTATTAATATTTGTACGCAATAAATTATTAAATTTTCTCAATACTCTTATTTATTTGTATCTCTATATTGTTTTTTTTTTAAATTAAGCATATATTGGGAAAAAAATTTTTGTAGGAATTTAATTTTTCTACGATTTCAGAAAAAATATTATTGAGAATATAAATTTATTATTCCAAAAAACTTTATTTCTATATGATTTTCTTATTTTTATTAATAATTGTATCCACCTAAGTATAAATTAAAATATAACACTATATTCGAACTTTTTATCTAAGCATGTTTCAAATACTGGAGTAGCATATTTAATATCTCATAAGATTTTATTTCCTATCCAATCTGAACATATCCTATCTGATTTAGCCTTGTTATTCGGTCATCCAAACGAAACATTCGGATATCTAAAAATTGCACACAATACTTTTCATATTTTTGAAATTACATTATACCTTTTTTTATTTTAAAATTTATCTCAAGTATCCCTTTCTCTCTTTAAATTCGCTCTTAGAATTTCTATTTGAAACTCCCTCTCTCTCTCTCTCTCTCTCTTTCTCTCTCTCTCTCTCTATATATATATATAAGTATCCCTTTCTCTCTTTAAATTCTATCCTAGAATTTCTATTTGAAACTCCCCCCCCTCTCTCAATCTCTTTATATATATATATATCAGTCTCTATATCTCTCTCTAAAATCACAGTCTTATCTCTCTAAAATTCTTTTTTTTATTAGCAAAATGAACAAAAATTTTACTGATGTAAAAGATAGCACAAGGGATAATACACCATACATCAATACACAGGAGGTGCAAAAGACATCAGCACTGAACAAGTCTTGTCCTAACTAGCTTGGCACATGGCAAACAGCAATCGTTTGCCAGCACACACCAACAAAAGAAAAAAATAGAAAGAAACACCCAACAACTCACAAAGAAAACCCCTAGAACCATCCAACACAACAACATAAAAATCCCAATAACCAAGAACCATAGGGACACAACAAAACTAACTTCCACGCATGAGATGATGAGATGGGAAATCACTCAACCAAAGATCAACAACACCACCCTAGAGTGCTAGAATAATAATTGTAGAATGGTATAGGCTTAGGGGAGAAGCAGCTGCCAACCAAAAGAAAGGAAGGAAGATGATCAAGAACTCAAGCAAGAGGAGTAACAATCAATCACTTTTTAGAGGTGAAAGATCAAATCATTGATTGAGTAATCCAATCGCACCAACTTGCTTTTTACCCAAAAAGAAACTTTGAATTTAATTAGACCTCTGATGGAGTTCCACTGTGGTTGAATATTATTGAAGATACAGTCGTTTCATCACAATTTCCAAATAGACCAAATAATGGCAAAATGGGTGACTTCCCAAATTGCTCTCAATAAGCTATTGAAATTGAAGCTCACCCACCATTCAAATGCAACTTGGATGGAACTCGGAGTTTCCCAATGAATGTTCGACCAACTAATACATGTAGTCCAAACTTTCCAAACATCGGGGTTGTAGACACCTCATTTTGTGACCTTTGATTAAGTGGTAACAATTTGGTAGTTATACCAAGAAACTCACTTCTATTAGGACTCTTCCTAACAGAGTCTTACTTCAGCTAGGACTCTCCTACCAGAGTTCTAGTTCCATAAAGACTCTTTTTGATAAAGTCCTACTCCCACTAGGACTCTCCTATCAGAGTCCCAATCCAAGTAGACAAAGTCTCATTCTCGTTAGGACTCTCCTGTTAGAGTCCTAATCCAAGTAGGATTCTTGCTGATGAAGTCCCACTCCCGTTAAGACTCTATTGTCAGAGTCCTAGTCCAAGTAGGCCTTTTCTAATAGAGTTATATTCCCGTTATGACTCTCTTGTTGGAGTCCCAGTCCAAGTAGAAATCCAAGTAGGACTCTTCTTGATGGAGTCCCACTCCCATTAGGACTCTCCTGTTAGAGTCTTAGTCCAATACTACAAGAAAAGCAGCTTTCAGCGATGCACACTTTTAGCAGCGCACACATAAATGACGCTAAAAGTGACTTCTAGCGACGCACAAGTCGCACGTCACTAAAGGTGGTGGAAAACACACTTCCTACGCAGAATTAATGGCGGGAAGTTTTTTGTGACGTACCATTAGCTTTTAGTGACGCCCATGTGCGTCGCTAATAGTTTACTATTTTCAACAACGAACAATCGCACGTCGCTAATAAGTTGGATTATTTAAAAGATGTCGTTTTAACATTTTAGTACTATTAACAACGCACGTGCGAACGTCGCTAATGCTTTTTTTAAATCCCCAAAACCCACTTACAATTAAAACCCTCCCCACTTCATCCTCTCTCCCTCTCACCTCCGACCAACCCTCCCTCTCTGTAAATCTCAATCTCTTTCTCTCTCTCTCTCTCTCTCTTTTCGTGATCCACTCTCTCTTCTCTCAAGCATTGATTGTCACCACCGACGATCCCACCGTTGCCACTGACTGCCACCACCCACAGTCCTATTGTTGCCACCAACCAATGTTGAAATCCCAATCTCACCACTTCACCTCGTTTGAGAAAAGTTAGGGTTTGTTTTCAATTTGTTTTTGAATGTGAAATTTTTGGATTCTTTTTACACTTTGTGAATGGACTAAAACACATGGGCTGCCAAAACCCCCCTTCCGAATGGCTAAGTTGGCTTGCATAAATGCACATTCAAAAATATATATCAACCATATTCGTGTTACTAGATATGGGATATGCATGGAATTATATTATATTATAATTTTATTTATTAGGATAGAAATGTAAATAATAATATAGAGATGGGATGGCAGACTTAGTGATTTACTAGATAGGAGGTAGGCTTGGTTTTTTATGCTACCAAGTTTGCATGCATAACTTTTTGTTTAATTTTTGTTTTGTTATGTTGGTTTGTAGATGCATATGACTTCACATATGCCTACTTTGTTATTTATTATGTTTCTTTTATAAGTACTTTGTTCTTTGTTATGTTAAGATAAAATTAATACTATTCTTCATATATCTCATATTTTTCCAAATTTACCCTCAAACTTGAGACCGCTAAACATAAAAGCAAACAAGATATCTCAACTGCCTCTCTAATGCTCTTCAAAGAAAAAAAAAAAAACCAATGGTATTGTCAGCAAATAATAGGTGAGATACTAAGAGTGGAACTCCTCTATTTGTCCCAACCTCAAAACCATTGAGATTTTTGAAATGAGTTAGTGATAGAGGGTTTTTGATGGCCCTCTTCTGGATGTTAATTTAGGGTGTCAATTGGGAGAGTCTTCCTCTTCTTCTTAAGATTGCTTTGCTTAGTCATCATGGCATACATTATAGCTGTTATTGTGATTTTGGTACAAGTAGATGAGACTTCAAAGTATTATTTAGTGAGCTGAAACATGGCATTTGCTCTTCTTGAAATGTGTGGTTTATGGATTGGGCCTTTATGTAATATGATGAATTGAAACATGCTCTCTGCTCCTTTTGAAATGGGTGGTTTATGAATTAAGCTTTTATGTATTATGAGACAAGCTCTTGTAGCTAGTGGCTTGGAGATCCAAAACAAATCAGTGGTTTTGTGGATAAAAGTTTCAACTTGAAAATATGAGACTTCAAGGCAGGGTTGGTTTTCTTAGGAGGTAAGAGGTTTTTCTTTATGGTAAGGTGTGGAAGGCATTTAAAATATATATATATATATATATATATATTTTAGGGAAAATGATATATGTATTGATTTTTTGAAAGAAATTTAAGGCAATTTTTTTTGGAGTTGAGACTTTTAAATATTTTATTAGTCTTAAGTTTTTGGAGAATGGTAGTATTTGTAACTAAATGATCATGTAACTCAATGTATAATTGCATTCATGTATGCCTAGCTTCGTTCGGGAGTCATTTTCATCACATGTGAATCCTATCGCGAAATTTATTCGTGATTGGGCTCGTGTGTATGAAAATCGATTCTTAAATTGTCCAGAGTAGGACAGTTTGGGAATGCATAAATCTGCATTGCAATCACTAGTGCATGCTTGAATATTTCACTATGATAAAATTTTAGCACGACCTCCTATTGTTCTTTGGGTATATATTTAGGCATGGTAACGTCTATCTCGTATACTTGGAGAACCGTGGGGAGATGCTGCCAAAATTTTGTCGGAGTGGAACCAAGCATTTGATTTGTTGCTAATTGCAATGTAGATTGTGAATTCACAAATGGGATAGGACCACATTACCCTTTAGAGAGAAGTTGGAAGTGATAGGATTCATGTTTCATATTTATAATGAGCATTATTTTTTACTTGTATTAGGTAGACAAAAATGGATAAGAGTTGGATGGACTTGAGGGGCAGGCATTTGCTAGGGTATATGAAGGGGATCAAAGATTTTATTGAGTTTGCTCGTGCATCTGCAGATGAGAGAAATAAGATAAGATGTCCATGTAGGAGGTGCAATAATAAGGATTATATGCACATAGATGAGGCCAAAGAGCACCTACTCCTACACTGGATGAAAAAGAGGTATACGTGTTACGAATTTCATGGGGAACACCATGACGTACGAGTGGTATTTGAGGATGAAGAAGAAGATGACGATGATGACTTAGGTGATAATGTTAGGGTTGGTTACGAAGGCTTGCCACAAATGCTGGCTAACTTGTAGGGGGCTACAACTGGGCCGAGTAGTCACAAGAGGGACACAGGACAATCGAAAGCGTTTGAGTCCTTGTTAAGGGAAGCAAGGCAGTCGTTATATTCAGGTTGTGATAAGTTTTCGAAACTAGACTTTCTCGTGAAACTCCTTCATATTAAGACCATCAATCGATGGAGTAATAAATCATTTAATATGATCATTGAATTGATTAAAGTAGCACTTCCTACTAGAGAGACCCTTCCGAAATCATACTAGGCGAAAAGACTATTAAGAGATTTGGTCCTCGGGTATATTCCTATACATGTTTGCAAAAATGATTGCATGTTATTTTGGAAAGAGATTGAACAATGTATGGAGTGTACGGTGTGCCACGAACCCAAGAACAAGCTGAATGAAGGAAAGAGCAAGCCAATTTCGCACAAGGTGCTGAGATATTTTCCCCTAAAACTGAGGCTATAAAGGTTGTACATGTCTCATAAGACAGCAGAAGATATGCGATGGCATAAAGAGAAGAGTGTTGCTGAGGAAAATGTATGTAGGCATCCAGTAGATTCTCAATCTTAGGCTGAGTTTGATAGAAATCATGAATGGTTTGCAAATGAGCCGCGTAATGTACGACTTGGGCTGGCTAGCGACAGTTTCAATCCGTTCGGTGACATGAGTAATGCCTATAGCATGTGGCCGGTATTGCTTGTGCCATATAACTTGCCACCGTGGAAATGTATGAAAGAACCATTTATCTTCATGTCGTTGCTTATTCTAGGGTCGAAGTCTTCTGGTAATGAAATTGATGTGTACTTGCGTCCTTTAGTGGACAAGTTGAAAGAATTGTGGGAGGTTAGAGTGGAGGCACACGACGTCTCTAAGAATGAGACATTTCGATTGCATATAGCATTACTGTGGACCATAAATGACTTTTCAGCATACGAAAACTTGTCTGGGTGGAGCACTAAGGGGTGTTTGGCATGTCTGGTTTGCAATAAGGATGCATGTTCCCTACATTTGTCTAATAGAAAGAAGATATGCTACATGTGCCATTGTCGTTTCCTACCACCATCACATGGCTGGCGAAGTCAGCAGAAGCATCTGTTTGATGGAAAAACTGAGTGTAGATTGTTACCTCCATTGTTGTCTGGGAAAGACGTGTTGTCGCAATTGACACTCATCCAACCAGTGAGGTTTGGGAAGATACTGGGTACTAAGAAGAGGAAACGTACTAATGTGGAGTTAAATTAGGTGAAAAAGAGCATATTTTTTTATTTTTCGTACTAAGAGACCCTTAAGTTGCGGCAGAATTTGGATATTATGCACATCGAGAAGAACAATCTGTGATAATGTGCTGAGAACTTTAATGAACATTGAAGGGAAGATGAAGGATACTGTTAAAGCCCAGTCGGAGTTGCAAGAGCTGGGAATACGGAAAGAGTTGCACCTAATATGTAGCGGTGATAGATATATCGTTCCTCCTGCATGCTAAACGTTATCATCCGACGAGCAAATTAGGATTTACGAGTGGTTTAAATCGGTGAAGTTCCCAGATGGATACGCATCGAATATATCTCGATGTGTAAATGTTAAAGATGGAAAAATATATGGAATGAAGAGCCATGACTGCCATGTCCTTTTACAACGACTTCTTCTGATTGCAGTACGTGGATATCTCACCGATGACATATCAACAACATTGATTGAGTTGGGTTGCTTCTTTAGAGAATTAAGTGCAAAGACGTTAAAGTTGGAAGTACTGGAAAAGCTCAAAAAGGATGTTTTCGTGATCCTCTGCAGGTTGGAAAAGATTTTTCATCCAGCTTTCTTTGATGTAATGGTCCACTTAGCTGTGCATTTTCCTTATGAGGCAAAAATTGGCGGCCCTGTCCAATATCGTTGGATATATCCAATAGAAAGGTACATTCAATTTTAAGAATTATGTTATCTATCCATCCTAACTATTTTACTTTATAACTGATTAATTATTAAAACAAATATTTGTACACATTGAAGCAATATGTGGGTAACAAAGCACGACTGGAAGGGTCAATTGCTGAGGCTTACGTTGATGCTAAATGTCTCACCTTCTGCTCTATGCATCTTGAAGATATTGAGACAAGGTTTAATCATGAAGATCGGAATTTTGATAAATGTCTAGGGCAGTAACGAACTGGCCTTACAGTGTTTAATCAGAAAGTGCGGCCAATAGGTGCCCGTATATATGAATGGTATCATCCTAAAGACTTGGAAAAAGCCCACTATACTGTGCTCAACAACTGCGTTGAGATATTGCCATATTTTAAGTAAGTTTATCAAAATTATTGCAATACTACGTTAGTACATAAATGTAAGTTACATATAACATTTCTCATCTTATGCAGTAAGCCTACTACTGAGCTTTAGAGAGAACATGTTACCGATACTGATCTAAAGCAAAGACAACAAAATTTGTTTCCAAAGTGGTTTAGAGAACGTGTAAGAATAGGTTTCAATTAATTGTAACTCAATTAGTTAATGCATTTTTATTCAATTAATTTTGTACTTGAATTGAATTTATAGATGAAGCTATTACGCCAACAACAATCTCCTGAGGCGTACGATCAATTATATTCCTTGGCATGTCGCCCTGATCAAAGGATATCTTGCTACACCGGTTTAATTGTTGATGGTGTTCGATTTCACACGAGGGAACGTGAGGTCAGCCGGTGAACAGAGAATAGCGGGGTCCTTGTTTAGGGAGATGATGAAGCAGGACAAACCGTTGAGTACTATGGTGTTTTACAAGATATCATACAGTTACATTATTGCTTCGGTCATTTCATGTATCTGTTTAAATGTGATTGGTGGAATGTAAGTAACAAGAAGACTGGAATGCAGATCGATAAGCACTTCATAAGTGTAAATACGTCACGCACGACATTTAAAGATGATCCGTATGTATTGGCATCTCAGGCAAAACAAGTTTTCTATTTGAAGGACACAAAAATCAGAGGTGATTGGCATGTTGTCCAAAAATAAAGTCTAGAAATGTTTATGATGTACTCGAAGTTGAAGAGGGAGATGAAGAATTGGAGAGGATTCAAGAGGCACTACAAGAAGAGTCTCAATCTGCCTACGATGGTGTTGTCTGCCATGATCAAGAAGATGTTATTTCGTCTCAGTTGCATAGAACTAATGTAGAACCAGATCATGTCATAGCTTCTGACGTCACCAATACCACACAGTTAGATCCGAGGGATGCAACTTTCATTAATGATGATGATAACGAGGAAAGTGATTTTGATGATGATACATTGTTAGAGTATTGTACTGAGAATGAAGAAATTTTAAGAACAGGTGATGATACAGAGTTAGATGAATAATTGTAATACGTGTTACATGTGTTAGGATCAAGTGTAATGGATTTTCAATTTTATGATGTAATGAATATTCAATTTTATGATGTAACGGGTATTCATTTTTACTTTGTAATAGATTTTCATTTTTATGATGTAATCGAATTTTATTTTTAAACTTTCTTTTTAGATATGGTTAGACTAGGATTACGCAGACGCATAGCCCGGTCGGACCCATCGACCCCTTTCCCTTCCTCTGCAGGGTTACCCGATCCTACCGTTGATGGTATGCATAGTTCCCCTTTTTATTAATGATTATATAAATATGGTACTAATTGTTTCGATTTAATTTTTTCTAAAGCTTCGGCCACCACCTCTAGACGAGGGTGCGGTAGGTCGAAGAACCGGAGTTTGCAAGTTCAAATAGAGGTAGTAGGGGGCTTGCGACTTCAAATTGAGCTACCTTTAGGCTTGCTGAAGCCCGTTGGTGGGTGGGCATAGCAGTTCACCACTGAGGTCGGCATCATTTGCCGATTACGCGCCCCACTCCATATTAGTGACTGGAGTCTCGTCACTGACGAGGAGCGATAGGATATTCATGCGCATATCCTGGTATGTCGTTTATTATTGTATTCAACTAAATTTTAACATATCTAATGTCGTAATGTTTTGACAATGACATTCTTTACAAGAGAACTTTGACATCGATCTCCACTTGCCTCATGTCGTAAAGGTAGTGGACCGTTACTTGGGAGTCCGTTTCAGGGACTATCGACACAGACTCCACATGCACTACGAGGCAGAGGTGGTAGCCGGTAGAGAGCCTCACGACAGACCCTATAGGGGGTGATGGTAGAGGATTAGATGTTACTATGCGACCGGTTCGCTAATAATGCATTCCAGGTTAAAATTGTCAAAATTACTTTTCTTGTATGATAAATCATTGTCATTTATACTAACCTTCTTTGTTTTGGCCAAGTGTAGGAACTTAGTAAGAAAAATAGTGAGAATAGAAGCAAGAAAAAGGTGACCCACTGTGGTAGATCACATTCTTTTGTTAGGTATAGGCAGGAGATGGTAAGTTAATAAATATATCAAGTTCTTATTGTATAATCTATTCATGAAATAAATCTTCACAAGCAACTATTTATTTGCTCCAGTGAGACCAGGAGACCGGTGCACCACCCAACCCTATTGATTTGTGGCACAAGACGCACTACAACCCTGAGAAGGGTTGGACTGGGCCTGAAGCACGATGGCTTTATGTAAGTTATTTATGTATATATACCAGTATTACTAATTTAATATTAATCTAAAGTTATAAAAGTAGTAACATATATTTATGTTTTTATAAGAGGAGATGGTCCAACTACGTGCTTAGCCGACCCCTGCGGGTGAGGATCCGCCGATCGATGACCAAATATGGGAGACTATTCTGGGCAAGAGGCACGGATATGTGCGTGGCTGAGGGAGTGGGATGGAGCCGATGACATCGTCCTTTACCTTTGAGAGCGATGCTAGGTTTCACGAAGCCACCTAGAGAACTGAGGTAGTTGAGAGACGGAATGCACAGCTAGAGTAGATGATGACAGAGCTCCAGGCTCACCAGACCCAGCTAGAGACTTTTATGCAGATCGCCCTCAACCAGTAGGGAGGCTCTATTCAACCTTGGTAAGTTTTTAAAATTAATTACTTTGGTGTATTTATTATTTATAGAAAAATGTTACGTAAAAAAAAAAAAGATTTTGGCCTAATGGTCTAGAACCCGCATGACACATTTCACATATGAAAATAGACTTGCACGGACTTACTTAATTTCATTAGTTCAAATGACCGTTAAAAACTTATGTAACTTTTAGCTTCAAAAAGGCCCATTTGGGAGTTTTGAGCCACCAAAATGCTGAATATCGACCTACTGACCCCGAAACCCCATCACACACATTAAAAATGATAAAATAGACTTGCACGAACTTATGACATTCGGTTCGGATGCCCGGTTTGAAACTTTTGCAAGTGTTAGCTCTAAAAAGGCCTATTTTGGAGTTTTGACGGACCAAAACACTGGATATCGGCCTAACTACCCTAAAACTCCATCACACACCTCACAAATGATAAAATAGACTTGTACAAACTTATGGCACTCAGTTTGGATCACCGGTTTGAAACTTATGCAAGTTTCTGCTCCAAAAAGGCTCATTTTCAGGTTTTCACGGACCTAAACATCAGATATCAATCTAACAAGCCCAAAACCCCATTAAAAACCTTAGATATGATAAAATAGACTTACACAAACTTACAACACTCAGTTCGGATCATTGGTTTGAAACTTCTGCAAGTTTCTACTCTAAAAAGGCCCATTTTAGGGTTTTGACAGACCAAAACATTGGATATCAGCCTAAATACCCCGAAACCATCTCACACACCTCAAAAATGATACAATAGAATTACACAAACTTATGGCACTCAGTTCAGATAACCAGTTTGAAACTTACGCAAGTTTTTGTTCCAAAAAGGCCCATTTTGGAGTTTTGACGGACCAAAACACTGGATATCAGCCTAACTAACCCGAAACCCCATCATACACCTCACAAATGATAAAATAGACTTGCACAAACTTACGGCACTTAGTTTTGATCACCGGTTTGAAACTTATGCACTTTCTACTCCAAAAAGGCCCATTTTGGGGTTTTAACGGACCTAAACATCGGATATCAAACTAACGAGCCCAAAACCCCATCAAACACCATAGACATGATAAAATAGACTTCCACGAACTTACGGCATTAGACTCGGATCACCAGTTTGAAACTTATGCAAGTTTCTGCTCCAACAAGGCCCATTTTGGGGTTTCGACAGACCAAAACACCCGATATCGGCCTAACTACCCCAAAACCCCATCACACACCACAAAAATGACAATATAGACATGCACAAGCTTACGGTAGTTGGTTCAGATCACCAGTTTGAAACTTATGTATGTTTCTGCTCCAAAAAGGCCCATTTTGGAGTTTTGAATGACCAAAATACCGGATATCGGCCTAACTATCTCGAAACCAAATCAAACACCTCATAAATAATAAAATAGACTTGCACGAACTTACGGCACTCGGTTCGGATCACCGATTTAAAACTTATGCAAGTTTCTACTCCAAAAAGGCCCATTTTGGAGTTTTGATGGACCTAATCATCGGATATCAATCTAACGAGCCCAAAACCCCATCAAACACCTCAGACATGATAAAATATATTTGTAAAAACTTACGGCACTCGGTTCGGATCACCGGTTTCAAATTTATGTAAGTTTTTGCTCCAACAAGGTCCATTTTGGGGTTTTGACAGACCAAAACACCGGATATCAGCCTAACTACCCCAAAAATCCATCACACACCTCACAAATGATAAAACAGACTTGCACGAACTTATGCCACTCGGTTCAGATCACCAGTTTGAAACTTATGCAATTTTCTGCTCCAAAAAGGTCCATTTTTGGGGTTTTGACGGATCAAAAAATCGGATATCGGCCTAACTATCCTGAAACCCCATCACACACCTCATACATGATAAAACTGACTTGCACGAATGTACAGAACTCGGTTCGGATCACCGGTTTGAAAATTATGCAGGTTTCTACTCCAAAAAGGCCCATTTTGGGGTTTTGACAGAACAAAACATCGGATATCGGCCTAACTACCCCAAAACCCCATCACACAGCTCATAAATGATAAAATAGACTTGCACCAACTTATGGCACTCAGTTCGGATCACCGGTTTGAAACTTATGCAAGTTTTTGCTCCAAAAAGGCCCATTTTGGGGTTTTGACAGACCAAAACACTGGATATCAGCCTAACTGTCCTGAAACCCCATCACACAACTCAAAAATGATAAAATAGACTTGTACGAACTTACAGCACTCGGTTCGGATCACCGGTTTCAAACTTATATAAGTTTTTGCTCCAAAAAGGTCCATTTTGGGGTTTTGACGGACCAAAACACCAGATATCGACCTAACTATCCCAAAACCCCATCAAACACCTCAAAAATGATAAAATACACTTGCATGAACTTACGACACTCAGTTCGGATCACCGGTTTGAAACTTATGCAACTTTCTGCTCCAAAAAGGCCCATTTTTGGGGTTTTGACGGATCAAAAAATCGAATATCGGCCTAACTATCCCAAAACCCCATCACACACCTCAGACATGATAAAATTGACTTGCACGAATGTACGGCACTCGGTTCGGATCACCAGTTTGAAACTTATGCAAGTTTCTACTCCAACAAGGCCCATTTTGGGGTTTTAACGGACCAAAACACCGGATATTGGCCTAAATACCCCAAAAAACCATCACACACCACAAAAATGACAATATAGACATGCACAAACTTACAGCAGTCGGTTCAGATCACCAGTTTGAAACTTATGCAAGTTTCTGCTCCAAAAAGGCCCATTTTTGGGTTTTGACGGACCAAAACACCGGATATCGGCCTAACTATCCCAAAACCCCATCACACACCTCAAAAATGATAAAATAGACTTGCATGAACTTACGACACTCAATTCAGATCACCGGTTTGAAACTTATGCAAGTTTCTGCTCCAAAAGGCCCATTTTGGGGTTTTGATGGACCTAAACACCGGATATCAATCTAACGAGGCCAAAACCCCATCAAACACCTCAGACATGATAACATAGACTTACACAAACTTACGACACTCAATTCGGATCAACGGTTTGAAACTTATATAAGTTTTTGCTCTAATAAGGCCCATTTTGAGGTTTTAACGGACAAAAATATCGAATATCAGCTAACTACCCCGAAACCCTAGCACACACCTCAAAAATGATAAAATAGACTTGCACAAACTTACAACACTCAGTTCGGATCACCAGTTTGAAACTTCTGCAAGTTTCTACTCCAAAAAGTCTCATTTTGGGTTTTGTCGTACTAAAACATCGGATATCAGCCTAACTACCCCAAAACCCCATCATAAACCTCACAAATGATAAAATAGACTTGTAAAAACTTACGTCACTCAGGTCGGATCATCGGTTTGAAACTTATGCAAATTTCTACTCCAAGAAGGCCCATTTTAGAATTTTGACGGACCTAAACACCGGATATGAATCTAATGAGCCCAAAACTCCATCAAACACCTCACACATGATAAAATATACTTGCACGAACTTACGACACTCATTCGGATCATCGATTTGAAACTTATGCAAGTTTCTGCTTCAACAAGGCCCATTTTGGGGTTTTGACAAACCAAAACACCGGATATCGGCCTAACTATCCCAAAACCCGATCACACACCCCACAAATGACAAAATAGACTGGCACAAACTTACGACATTCGATTCGGATCACCAGTTTGAAACTTATGCAAGTTTCTGGTCCAAAAAGGCCCATTTTAAAGTTTTGATGGACTAAAACATCGGATATCGTCCTAACTACCCCGAAAGCCCATGACAACCTCACAAATGATAAAATAGACTTGCACGAACTTACGGCACTCGATTCGGATCACCAATTTTAAACTTATGTAAGTTTTTGCTCTGAAAATGCCTATTTTGGGGTTTTGACGGACCAAAACACCGGATATCAGCCTAACTACCCCGAAACCCTATCACACACCTCACAAATGATAAAATAGATACTTACACAAAATTACGGCACTCGGTTTGGATCACCAGTTTGAAACTTATGCAAGTTTCTACTCCAAAACGGCCCATTTTAGGGTTTTGACGGACCTTGATTACGTCCAAAGAATAACGCGGTAGTTGTAGTGTAGCTTTGAGGTGTTGATTCCACAGGGAGACTAAATTAAAAGAATAATAAACAGAATTTCTGAACTACAGAAATATTCGACGGTTAACGAAAAAATAAAAATATAGAAAGTGATTTTGAATGCAACTAAAAATTAAACAAGCTGAATAACAGATGAAAATATTCAAATTTAACGGACAGTAGAGCTTCGGGAATCCCTTGCACATAGCTGGTATTTTAATTATTTTTAATTCACTGTTAACTCAATTGAGAATTTAAATTCCAAATATCTCAATCGGAAGATATAAAATTATGAACCAAAATTAAACTGAAAATAGCCCTTTGAAAAATCATTCAACACTTTTAAATCTCTCAAATTATTATTTACATTGAGAAAACCCAACGACGACAATATACCAAACGAGCAATATTGCAGCAGAGAATTGAATCAATATAAATAAGTAATTATTCCAAAAATAATCAAAACATGAATCCATTCGATAGAAAAAGCATGACTGAATCTATAAACGGACTAAACCCTTTAATTATTCGGAGAATAAAATCTAATAATTAATTATGAATAATCATCAAAGAATTTAACAAGTGAAAACCACGTACAGAAATCAAAAATAAATTAAAACAACCATCTATGGTGCAAGTTCATCCCTAACTCTACTTAAAAATTTACCCATATACAGGATGGACAACGTAAATTTCACGGAGAAATAATGTGCCATGGCGTGACTGCGTTGAATTTTCCTGTTGCTGCCGCACAGCCTGCGCCGCACTGTTCTGTTCACTGCCGTCCAAGCTTCTCTCTGTTTTCTGCCGCACGGATCGTTTCCCCCTTTAGGTTTTTTTCTTTTATATTCTGCCTCTTTTTTTCATGCGGCAGGGCCCCACAGCAATTTTTTCCTTCTTTTTCATTCTCCCACGGTCCAGCGCCACTGCCCAACTAAGCCTCCAAGCCCATCGCCGTGCCAAGCCTGCTGCCTTTTTCCTTTGTTGTGTCTTGCGCCTCAACTGCCTGGGCCCACACTTCTCTTCATTCTTTTCTCCAAGCCAAGCCACCTGATTTGGCCAGCCCACTTCACTGATCACACGCCCCACTTGAACTTCAGCTGTAAGCTTCACCTTGCGCCTTGCACTGTCCAGCCGCACACAGCCAACAGCGCCCATCTTTACGCTCCGTTTTCTATGAGATAACAACTGAATCTTAATTCGGGCTCTTCACGAAAGTTGTAGCCCCAGATGAGTAGATAATTTTAGGCTTAAAAACCATCTGATTTGGACTTTGGAAGCTCAAGTTATGGCCCCTTCAAGTTGGTTGGACGGATAGAATTTGGAGCAGCTTTCCAGACCTGATTTCGAAACAATGTTTAGAGGCCCAACGAACTCCGATTTTTGCAAACCAAACCTTTCTGAAAAGCCCAAGACGTCCTCTAAAAACTTCATGAAGACCATTTTCTCATTCTGAAACTCTAACGCCATCCAAATCTCAATTGAAACTCAATGGTCGAATCTGTCAAAAAGCCAAAAATAGTTCCAAAAATATTAAGTGAAAAGCGCAATTACGAATTATCTCTCACCAACGAATATTGCAATATTTGAGATTTAAAATCTTATAAAATACGGTTCCAACCAATCTCAGTGTGAATAAAAATTAAATAAAATAATATCAATCACAACCCAATATTTTATTCACTTTCTAGCAATTTAATCCAATAATCGGGTATTTAGAGTGCACTTTTGCGCACTCATCAGACCTAATCACCAGATATCAATCTAACGAGCCCAAAACCCCATAAAACACCTCAGACATGATAAAATAGACTTGCACGAACTTACAGCACTAGGTTCGGATCACCGGTTTGAAACTTAGGCAAGTTTCTGTTCCAACAAGGCCCATTTTGGGGTTTTGACGGACCAAAACACTGAATATCAGCCTAACTACCCGAAAACCCCATCACACACCTCAAAAATGATAAAATAGATTTGCACGAACTTACAACACTCAATTTAAATCACCAGTTTGAAACTTATGCAAGTTGCTGCTCTAAAAAGGCCCATTTTGGGGTTTTGACGGATCAAAACACTGGATATCGGCCTAACTACCCCGAAACCCCATCACATACCTCACAAAGGATAAAATAGACTTGCACGAACTTATGGCACTCGATTCGGATCATCAGTTTAAAACTTATGTAAGTCTCTACTCCAAAAAGGTCCATTTTGGGGTTTTAACGAACCAAAACACCGGATATCGACCTAACTACCCCGAAACCCCATCACACACCTCACAAATGATAAAATAGACTTGCATGGACTTACGGCACTCAGCTTGGATCACCGGTTTCAAACTGATGCAAGTTTTTACTCTAAAAGGTCCATTTTGGGGTTTTGATGAACCAAAACACCAGATATCATCCTAATTACTATAACACCCCGACCTAATTAATTAATAATTAGTTCGCTAATTATTAATTAGACACAACATAAAGATTAATTGAGAAAACTAATCATAAATTTCTGGACGATCACGATAGACCAATACAATAATTTAATACGTCAAGAGATGAGGACTTAGTTTATCCATTTTAGCCGTATTGAAACTCGAATTAGCTAACTGCGGAAAACACAAGGAAATAATAATTGACACGGGGCATGGGACAATGAAGTTAACCTGAATGGGGAGTGACTGGAAGAAACCGTTTCATAAAATGAGCAATAGAAAAGAAAATATTAAGGAAACAACCAAATGAAAATCTGCAACAGCCGAACGAAGCATAAGCCCAAAATAAGGGAAAAATAAGCCCAAATGGAGGCCAATGGGTTTTGAACCCTTGACCCAAATGGACAAGAATTTAAGCACCTAAAAATTAACCAAGTGGGCTGCCAGCACTTTTGTGCTTAATTATGCAACAAAATATATATATATATATATATATATATATATATATATATATATACTTAAATTACCCAAGCCCACTTCCCAAATTGGCCAATGGCCATTCATGCAACACCTCATCCACACATCACCCTATATCTCAGCCCTCATTATCATGTCTACCATAGCTCTCATGATCACATCTGAACCCCATGATGTGCATGCATAGAGTAAGGGGATAGGTGTACACTTATATATGTACAAGCCTTACAGTCTAAAAATCAAAACCCTCATGTGTGTGTGTGCTGTTCAGACGTATAGGTGTGAGTGATTTTGAGAGAGAGAGAAAGAGAGTGAGAGACCTTGTGAGTGTTTGTACAAAGGTGTGTGCATGTATGTAAGTGTGTTTTACTTGAGTGTACAGTAAAGGAAAGGGGCTGAGGGGTGCACCACAGAACTGAGTCAACCACTAGAAACCTCACGTTGAGCCTAAGAGGAAGGGAGAGGAGTTCACTGTCCAAAAAGGTATAAAACTTTACAACCATTTATTTTCTCTTCTCTAAACGTTTCTCACTTTTGCAACTGTTTAAGCCTTTTAAGTGCATGCATGGCATTTAGGGAGTGTAAGCATGGATAAGGCACAAACATTGGACCCTAAAACAACCCTAGAGACCCTAACCCATGAAGATCCATCATTGTTGGACCTCCATTGTAACAGGTCTGAACTAACCAAAAAGGAACTGGGTTTCTTCACTTGGGACCCAAAATATACCCTAGGAGGGTTTCAAAAATGCTAGGCCGCGACCTAGAAGCTTAGGAAAAGACCATTAAAAATGGACTTGCAGGTCGCAGGTCCTCCATTCAACTCCATTTACAGAGCCTTCAATCTTGTTTTAGGAATGGGGATTTGAAGCCCCATGAACGAGGAGAAAAAGAAGACAAATATCTCCTGAAATGGTCCAGGAAATAGGCTCTAATTGGGCCTGTTATAGAATGCGATAACGATGGAAATCTCATGATTTGATCCCATTCGAACCCTAAAATGAATGCCAAACTGTTTCCCTCACCCTCAATAATCAATACCACCCAAAAACAGAGAACAAATCCATCTAGAAATGCACGAAATTGAAAGACTTGAAAACCAGAAAATTAGGGCAACAGTAGCCCTGCACGATGGGGAAGACGACGAGCCGTTGAGTCAACTCGTTTAACTTGGTCAGACCCGCCATGTCAACTCGGCCATGTGTCGAAGTGTGGGGCAAGCCACCGCATTAGTGGGATGGCATCGTTTGGTGCATTTCATTAACTGATGTGGCAGATCGGCTCGAGCTAGTTGGTTTCTGATGATTTGGGGCCAGTTCATTTAAAGAATGGGCAAACCAGTTGGTTTTTAGAGTAAATTTTAAAGAAAATCCAAAAGTAACTACTGAACCAGTTGGTTCAATTAGAACCTGGACCGGTCTGGGGTTTCCACCCTTAAACCCTTGGGTTCAAAGACTTAATAAACCGGAACTTTATAAATTCTGGTTTGACCCCCAGACTCTTAGAAATTCTGTTATGACCCCAAGACTTTCTGTTAAATTACGGTTGACCCCCAACTGTTGATAAATTCTATTGTGACACAAATTTTGGAGAATTAATTCAAACAAGCCCCTGAAAAATAAATAAATAATAAAATAATTTATTTAATTATTTTATTAAATGGGTAAAATGACTATTTTACCCTTGGACACTAAATAAGTCAAACGAAGTCTAAAATAAATAAATGAATAGTATATTTTTACTATTTCGGGCATTTTGGACTCAATGGTATAGTCCGATTTGGGAAATTAAGTCCCGAAAAATATAGACACACGAATGGTAAATGACTGTATTACCTCTAATGATACCTAGGACTAATTAACAATAAAAGATAGTCCATTTTAATTATGTCGGACACTTTGGCCTCAATAGTGGAGTCCGTACTAGCAAACGAAGTACCAAAAAATGTGACGCATGAAAATATAAAATTACCAAAATACCCCTAATATAGTACAAAGCTCAAATAAAGCTCAAATAAAGTCCAAATTGGACGAAATTGAAACCGATGGAAGCCCAAATAATTATGAACTCACATGTGTGACGAAATAATAATCCAGGTTCAGAATATCATCAAATAGGAAATGACCAAAATACCTCTGAGAATAGAAACTACAAATTAAAGGCCGAATAAGGGCCAATCGGTCGTGACTAATTTTCATAAATATAACGATGTAAATTATGGGGCTAAATAAGACTCCGGAACAGTCAATGGGTAAAATGAGAAATGACTGATGTGTCCCGATGACCAAAAGTAGATACCAAATGAAGCCCAAAAGACTTAGAACTTTATATATAAGCTATCAGAAATATTCTGAGGACTACGATAGGGTCCGGAGCAAGAATGACAAAATTACCATTTTGCCCCTAACGTTAAATAAGTGCTTAATTGCTAACGATGAAGTCCAAATGACTTAAAAGATGATTCTGAATGTTACTAAGCTCATTTAAGGGATATAATAGCCTAAGTTGAAACCCTAAAATAGGGAATTAAAAATATTTAACTAAATAAACTAAGTTCAAAGGAATTTATAGCATTGCATAACCATGTTTGGAACTAAAATGGGTATTAATTCATTGTGCAATATTTTGGAACCATGATTATAGGAACCTCCAAAGAGAATGAGAAGGAGACTTGAATTAATAGAACTGCTGAAAGTTATTTTGAGGTAAGTAAAATCCGGACTTTGTTATGTGGTCTTTCCTTAGCCATGTCACATTTCTTTCTTCCTACTGCCACTTTGTACTCTATTATTTGATATGCCTTGATCTCCATAATTGATATTGTTCTATCTTGTGGACTTGATGAGTTCTTACATGTTAATACTCTAATGTGATTTATACGTATTCCTTTGATACTGAACAGTACACGTCACACGATGAGAAAAGTATTACTCCACAACTTGTGAAATTATCTATGCATGCCGTGATTTTATCCATGATAATACTTGACTCGTTACACACTTCAGCCCTTAGGGGCAAGATGTTGATAGTCTACACATGGTTGTAAGTGTCACATCACACGACTGGGCTATGCGTGGGTATGAGTGTCACTTCGCACGATCGACATGTAGTCATGCAAGGTATGGCGTACAACTTGAGTCTTGGAGGACACGAAAAGTTAATAGCGCTGTGCTGTAAGCACGAAAGGGTATGTCGGGCCCTGACAGATAGCATCTAACTAATAGTTTCTTTTTATCTCTTACGTGACATGCTTTTGGTTTTCAATATGTTATATACTTTTGAGCATCGTTGATATCGCATTCCTTGGATTCTTGATATGCTTGTGAGCTTTTCCTTGGAATACCCCTTATTGTACTATTTGATATGAGGACATGCCTATATAGACGTTTTCTGATTTTGGCAGCACATAATTTGGCTATTTCTTGTTGTTATTTTGTGCACTTCTTGGAATATGCCTATTGGACCTGAAGGTCATTTCTATCGATCTATACATTGGTGACTGGCTATTGTGACTTCTATCATGTCTTCTGTTCTGACATGCATTGATTGGTATTTGTTTATTGCTTACCCTCTTAAACTGATCTTGACCCATAACAGAGGAAAGGGCTTTACTTACTGGGCTTCGTTAGCTCACCCCTCCTTTATTATTTTTTTCAGGACAGCAAGATCTAGAAGGACCCTCAGGCGCGCAGGAGGTTTAGACACCTGCAAGCTACTGGTATCTTTTTGGCGAGTTGTGTATTAAATTAAATACTGGAATGTCTTAATATCTCCCATGTCGCCACGGTCCTATCAGTTGTGTTTTTGGAGGATCTGTACTTATAAACACTTATGTTCCTTTGACATGTATTAAATGACAACCTGACTATGCTACCAAATGTTTTAATGACTAGAAAATATTTTGTTAAGACTTTACTTAGTATTTCAGATCCTTTTGACAGGGAACGGCCCACGGGCCGTAGACTCGATCACGGACCCCTAATCCGCATAGCGTGGATTTTAAGTCATGAAAACTATCCTAAAGTCCTATCACACACCTCACAAATGATAAAATAGACTTACACGAACTTACGACACTCAGTTCGGATTACCGGTTTTAAACTTATGCAAGTTTCTGCTCTAAAAAGGCCTATTTTGGGGTTTTAACAGACCAAAATACCGAATATCAGCCTAACTATCCTGAAACCCCATCACACACCTCAAAAATGATAAAATAGACTTGTATGAACTTACGACACTCAGTTCGGATCACCAGTTTGAAACTTATGCAAGTTTCTGCTCCAAAAAAGGCCCATTTTGGGGTTTTAACGAACCTAAACACCGAAAATCTAACGAGCCCAGAACCCCATCAAACACCTTAGACATGATAAAATAGACTTGAAAGAACTTACGACACTCGGTTCGGATCAACAGTTTGAAACTTATGTAAGTTTTTTATCAGATAAGGCCCATTTTGGGGTTTTGATGGACCAAAACACTAGATATTAGCCTAACTACCCTGAAACCCTATCACACACCTCAAAAATGATAAAATAGACTTGTACGAACTTACGACACTCGGTTCGGATGTCCGGTTTGAAACTTATGCAAGTTTCTGCTCCAAAAGGCCCATTATTGGGTTTTGACGGACCAAAATATCGGATATCGGCCTAACTACCGTGAAACCCCATCACACACCTCACAAATGATAAAATAGACTTGCACGAACTTACGGCACTCAGTTTGGATCAGTGGTTTGCAACTTCTGCTACTTTATGTCGTTCATCCTATTTATGTATGCAAAAAAAAAAAAAAAAAACCTATTCACATTTTATGTTCATATATATTTAATAAGTGTTCTAATATATATCATTTTATCTTTATTTCAGATTGACCGGGATTATTGCGCTGCTGTCTTTATGTTTTGCATTGGGACTTATTATTTTTATTTTTTTTTTTCTTTTCATGGACATCTGTAGTTACATTTTTGAGACAATTTTTTATTTTTGTATTTGTTGTTGAATTGTATTGTTACAAATGTAAGTAATTAGTATTATATATATATATATATATGAATGTATTTTAATTTTTTAATATATTCATTTCAGAATGTTTGAATTTTATTGTATATCAAGATGATTGATACAAGTTTAAACAAGAATAAAAAGACAAATAAAACAAATAATTCAGGTTAAAATAAAAACTTTTAGAGACGCACACAAAGGCATCGCTAAAAGAAAAGAAATTAATTTATAGCGATGCTTCACATTCATTGCTAAAGAATGCCAATACACTATTAGTGACGCACTACGAGCGTCGCTAAAGGTTTGAGCAACACACCATTTGCGACGCACAATGGGCGTCGCTAAAGGTTACCATTAGCGACGCTCACTGTGGGCGTCGCTAAAGGTTACCATTAGCGACGCTTACTGTGAGCGTCGCTAAAGGCTACCATTAGCGATGCTCAATGAGCGTCGCTAATGGCAACCTTTAGTGACGCATAATTGCGTTCATGTATAGTATTCACGATGCCCATTCCCGATTATTAGCAACACCATCTGAACGTCACTAATAGTTACCTTTAGCGACACATACAATATTGTCCGTCGCTAATAGTATTGGCGACACGACTATTCGCAACGCCCATTGGTGCGTCACTAAAGAGCTTTAGCAACGTATTTGACTGCTATTAGCGACGCACTTGGCCGTCGCTAATAGTGTCTTTTCCTGTAGTGCAAGTAGAACTCTTCCTGATGGAGTCCCACTCCCGTTAGGATTCTCTTGTCAGATTATCAGTTCAAGTAGGACTCTTCCTAATAGAGTCCCACTCATGTTAGAACTTTCTTGTCAGAGTCTCAGTCCGAGTTGGACTCTTCCTGATGGAGTCCTACTCCCATTAGGATTCTCCTGTCAGAGTCTCAGTTCGAGTATAACTCTTCTTAACAGAGTCATATTCTTGTTAAGACTCTCATGTCAAAGTCCTAGTCCAAGTAGGACTCTTCCCGATAGAGTCCCACTCTCATTAGAACTTCCTATCAGAGTCCCAGTTCAAGTAAATCTCTTCATGACCGAGTCCGACTCCCTTTAGGACTCTTCTACCCATCCAAGGGCATTTTGGTAATTTTGGCACCTTTTTACCCACTAAGGGCATTTTGGTAATTTTGGCCCAATCCTATCCTCAGTAGGACTTCCTAGTCACTTGAGGGGCATTTTTATAATTTCCATGTCAGTTAACCCACATGGGGGTAATTTTGTAATTTTAGCCCTTTGGTGACGAATTTGGAGTAATTTGGTCTTTTCACATGTCTTGTGGCAATCTAGTGATTTTCTACCGAATTGGGGGTGATTTGGTAATCTTGAGTGATAGTAGTGTATTTAGGTTTAATTAGAACTTTCTACTTTTAGAATTTTCATAGATCTAGTTGCTTGATATTTGCTCAAATGGAAATACATTGAACCTAGACGTTTTCATTTTAGACTTTATGTTTCATTTAAATTCTATTTCTCTTTTATCTTATTGGCTCTTGCGTGTAGACACCAATTCTATTGGTTCGTGCATTATCATAACTATTTATTAATTCATTTAGTTAGTTAGGATAATCATTCTTATTTAATTTTTTTATTTATATAATTAAATAATTATCAATCAAGACATGATACCAACCCTCTGTTTTAGGGTTTGATCTTAGACCCTTGGATCAAATCTCTATATTTCTCTATAAATAGAGACCCCAGGCCATTAGTTTTGAGGACAAGAAAATATACGAAAGGAAGACAGTTTCAATAGCCTTACGCTGTTAGGTTAATTCTAGGATTCCCTTTACAAGAACCCTCCCTCTCTTGAAGTGGAAGCTTTGCCATAGTGACAGCCTCTCTCTACAAAACTAGTCAAAACGACGCTTTCCGAACCGAAGAACAAACTGGAGATCTGCCCGATAGAAGTCTCTGATCCAGACTTTCCTAAGTCGAAGTGTTACTCGACTACCACGACTGAATAAAGTACTCTATCAAACCCTTAACAATTTATTTTTCTTTATTTTTTCTTTAGATCCAGTTGATCTCATATCTTTTATCAATCTTAATAAAAGAGGGTAAACAGGAGAATTATGTGACTCTGATTTCGTTTTCTGAACGGATACTTAGGAAGCTTTCGGGCCCGAGTCAAATTTATTTTCTGTCTTTTCTATTATGTCTTATTTTTTTACATTAGATCTCTATTATTTGTTTCTTCCATACTCACATCACTTTTTTTCAATTTTTCATATGAAAAAATAGCCTTGCAAGTGAATATTCGAAGCCGATCCATTCGGATCGGGTAGGGTAGTTGCCTAACACCTTCCTACTCCGTACCTTGGCCCCTAAGTCCATCTTTTTCTCTGTTTTTCGCTTTATTTGAGTGTCTTACTTCATTTGATTCATGTTAAGGGATCTTTATAATGTAATTAGGAGACTAAGTAATGTAGTTTCAATTATTTCCTTCCTTTTAAGTTTCCTTTAAGTTATGTTCTGTTGTAATGGGTTTGCTTGTTTCTTTCTCAAAAACAAGCTAAGGACTCCTCAATTTCTCCATCTTCCATAAGAGACGTTCCTTCCCACCTTAAGGGAAGGAGACAGCTGGGATCTCTCTAACTTCATGAAAAGGGATTAACACACATTTTCCTCTTTTTTTCCGGTGTTAGCGCCCACAGTGGCGACTCCACTAAAGACTAAAGAGGGTTAGACTCGATGAAGTATTCACTTCAAGGTTATTTTGTTTACTTATTTTATTTTCATTTGTTTTTATGTTTTATGATGGATGAATGAATGTATGGATATATTCTTGAATGTATGGATAGATGAATGAAAAAGGACTAAAATCTGAATACCTTGCATACACATCACCTTCATACATTGCATTTGCACTACATACCGTCCAAACCTCAAACAGTGAGTAGCCCTCGCCCCGTATGCTCACTCGGCTTGACGGGTGTCGTCGGTGAAATTCCTTCACTCCTTAATCAAATACCGCTTGACCGAGGACACTACACTCTAGTGGCCTTGGGATGGCATACAAAAAGACGATGTGGTACCATTTGACTAGAGTCATTACAATCTAGTACTGTGGGAGGTATATGACACGTCTTATCAGAAAGGGAACCTTGAAACCTTTACCTGATTGAAGCGTCATGCATATAATTAGCCATAGATTCATGATTCAGGACTTCAAACCCAGTTTTGGTAAGACACACGAACTTTTTTGCACAAATTCGCAAAGTCAAAAAAATCCATAAAGTAAAAAAAATCACCCCTTACTATTGGCTGATTGGCATAGAGGTTAAAAGCCTCTGTGTGCTGATCAGCATATAGAGTGTAGGTCCTCTGCTTTGCAAGATTTTGTCCAAATTTATGAATTTTTTCAAAAACCTCCAATTGTTTTCTAAAAAACTAATTTTGCAAGCTGTAACGGGGTTACAAATGAGACTTTCTTAGATTTTCCTTGACCCTAAACAAGTTAAATAACACAGGTGTTTTCAAAAAACAAGTACCCACAACTGGCTTGGAAACGGACTAGCCAAGGCCGATTGATCTGAATCTCTAACCTTCCAACAGATAAAAAAAGCACAGTTCTAGCTACAATGGACCCTGAACAAATACGTCAGATTATGGCCGACTTCAAGAAAGACATGGCCGATTACCGAGAAGAGAGCCAAAGGCTCTCCCTTATAATTCAAGATTTGGTACAACAAAGGTTACCACCACCACCTCTTGTTCTGACGGGTAATGGCAATACTCACCAAGTACCACCAGTCCCACCTCAAGATAGACAACAACCACAGCATCAGCAAAACCAAGATCTTTTGCCTATGATCCTTATGATTAGGGTGAACAGTACGGGCCAGTAAAGATCCCGAAACCACGAGAAGAAGGCCTTACTCACAAATTGGAAAAAATGGAGACTCTATTTTACAAATCTCACCAAGGTGATGATATGGTTGATATTCATAAGCTATCTCTCTATCCAGACATTCGACTCTCTTTGAAATTCAAAATGCCAAACCTTGACAAATTTGATGGAACCATATGTCCAAGAACTCATCTCAAGCTATATGTGAAGGCCATGTAACCATTAGGGACCAACACCAGTGTCTTGGTCCTAATGTTTCACTAAATCCTAACCGGAGCAGCTCTGCAATGGCACTTGAACTTAGAAGACGCACTATCCAAAGATTGGGAAGAATTATGCAATGCCTTTATCAAGCAATACAAATACAACAATGAACTTGATATCACCCTTCCAGACTTAGAGACCACCAAGAAAGAACCAAAAGAAAGTCCGTCTATATTTATCACTAGGTGGCGGACTAAAGTAGCTCAAATAATCAACCGGCCCAATAAGGCCGAATAGGTTCGGATGGTTAAAAAAAAAAATTTACTTCCGGTTTACCGTGAAACTCTCTTTACCCAATACTTTGAGATGTTCAGAGCACTAGCAAGGGCCAAAACACAAGTAGAAGATGCGGTTAATGATGGCACTCTCAAAGCAAGTGACCTAAAACCTCATAAAGCATTACCAACCTCAAAATCGAGTGGCCCGACCTGTATGATCACTGCCATCAACACCTCAAGGTCATTTTCATGGCCAACATCACAAGATGTCCCACAGAAATGCCCTTACAAACGGTTCTCAAATTTACCAGCACCACTAGGTGAAATATACAATCACTTCCGAGAGAAGGGGCTCCTTCTACCCTTGGAACCAAAACCAGTTTTGAACCTTCTAACCAAGGGATTTGATCCAAATCAACATTGTGCCTATCATCAAGATGGTGGACATAACACAAATCAGTGTCGAGCTTTGAAATATGAAATTCAAGACCTAATTGATGGAGGAATAATAGGGGCTCTACCACAAAGCCCAATGTCACTACCAACTCGTTGCCAGCCCACAAAACATGACTTAATATCAACATGTTGAGTCTCAAAGACTCAGATCCAAGCGGCCTCATCAAAAACTTTAAGGGCATTTGAAGCCCAAAGAATCAATAGGAGTCCCATCTCAAGTTCCTATCGAAGATGAGCTCCTTAAACAGCTCAAGAAGACATAAGCCAACATCTCAATATGAGGATTATTGACATCATCTTTTCTGTATAAGCAGGCTATTTTAAATCACCTCAATGAAGCAAAGGTTCCAACCATTACTACCCTCGAACAACTCATGCAAATCATTGGAGGGGTTCAATTCAACAATATTGTCACTTTTACTGATCACGACTTGCCAAAAGGAGAGGCTAATCACACTAAGGCTCTGCATATTACTATAGATGCTTTCGGGAAAAGGATACCCATGGTACTCATTAACAATGGCTCTGCTTTCAACTTTTGTCCCCTGAGGACTGCAAAATGCCTTGGCTTAGAAGTAGCTGATCTCACTCCATCAGCCCAAGCAATAAGGGCATATTACAACACCCAGAGGGAAATTGTAGGGGTCATGGCACTTACTATAAACCTCGGCTTAGTTGAAAGCACTGCATATTTCCAAGTATTAGACATCCCGACATCCTTCAATTTGCTGCTCAAAAGGCCCTAGTTACACGAAATAAATGCTGTAGCATCTTCTCTGCATCAAAAGCTCAAATTTGCCTATCAAATTGGAGTAGTCACTATACATGGGGATGTTGATCCTACTGGCAACACTCTCCCCATACAAGAGATCCAACACAATGCCAATGATCTACCTTTGTTAGGCTTTGACCGTATAGAGAGCCTTGAGATTGAACAAGTACTTGAAAGAGGCTTATACAAACAAGTTGTAATAAATATGATGATCCATATAGGATATGTGCCGGGCAAAGGCCTTGGATTCAATTTACAAGGTCTACCTACATCACCCCGCCAACCGGAAAGAGAATACACATTCGAGCTCGGATATAAACCTACTAAGGAAGATTTTTGTGACAAGTCTTTAGCCACACGAGATAAGAAAATTGCTAGAGAATAGGGGCTGCCCCCCAAACTCATAGAAATAAAGCCTTACTTCCCCACCTTGAATGGGAGCTTTGTCAAGCAAAGAGAAGACTATCCATACTACGGATTCCCTGAGCCATGGTACAATGTTAAGGCCAAGACTAGAGTTCCCAGTTGGGAAATATTCGACAACTGCACCTGTGGTTTTAACGAGGATGTGGTGGTACTGGTTGGACAACATGATCCTCAGCAGGAGGACTGGATCGAAGAGCTCGGAGGACTGACAGATTGCTTTGCCAAGATGGAGCTCACTAATGATATGGTTGATATGATCTTCACAAGCAATATGGGAGGAGATCCAGCTAAAGACATTACACCCATCCAAGCTCCGATCAACAATTGGCTTATAGTCAAAGGGGTGTTAGCCACAGATGAACAACTTGAGTAGAATTCGGTTACTCAGACCTGACTGATACAGATTCCGATGGTGCTTTTGACTCCGAGTCTGAGGACCCTCTTTCTTTAGATTTTATTAATCTCGGCGAACTCGCTGATTTTATTTTTTCTTCTTTCGATGAAATAAATTATTCTTCTGAGTATTCTTTAATTTCAAATAATGAACTTGATGATGAATTTGAAGAATACAATAATCTTGACATAAAGGATAGAAAGTTTCTAATAGACTTGGCCAAAACAATCACCAAATCTAAAGATAGGGCTCAACATATCATAGAATAAATGGTGACCATTAACCTAGGATTGGAAGGTGAGACTAGGGAGGTCAAGATCGGTGCAACCCTTAGCCAAGATGAACAAAAAGTCCTGTCTGAATTGTAAAAAGAATTCCAAGATGTCTTTGCATGGTCTTACAAAGACATGCCAGGTTTGGACATAGAAATAGTCCAACACAAAATTCACTATAGGAAAAGGCACTATTAGCGACGCCCGCATGCGTCGCTAATAATGGGAAAACGCGTCGCTAAATAGTTTTAGCGACGCACTATGGAATGTCACTACAAACGTTGCTAAAAGCTGCGTCGCTGATAGTATTAACAATGCACACATCCCTTTGTGTCGCTAAAGGTAACTATTAGCGACGCCCATCGTACGTCTCTAATAATTTTGATGCTGCGTCGCAAATACTATCCACAATATCAATGTGCGTCGGTAATGGTATCTATTAGCGACGCATACTGAGCATCACTAATGGTAGACAATTAGCGACGCTTTATTTGTACGTCGCAAATGGTTCCTTTTAGCGACACCATACCTGTGCATCGCAAATGGTTACTTTTAGCGACGCACTAGTTGTGCGTCACTAATGCCAATCTTTAGCGACGAATTTGAAGCGCTGCTATAAATTGAGTTGTCAGTTTTTAGCGACGCATATTGTGCGTCGCTAAAAGTGTATTTTTTTTTCTCATAATATTTCTTTTATTTGTTGTTTTATTCCTGTCGAAACCTGTATCAATCATCCTGATATACAGTAAAATCCAAACATTCCAAAATAAATATATATTGAAAAAGAAATTAATTACAAAACATTCAGATATATATTATAATAATTAATTAGTTATATTTGTAAAAGTAAAATTTAAGAATAAATACAAAAATAAAAAATTGTCACAAAAAATGTAACTACAAATGTCGATGAAAAAAAAAATAGATAAAAATCTCGATGCAAGACCTAAAGACCCCGACGCAATAATCCTGATCAATCTAAAATAAAGATCAAATGATATATATATATATATATATATATATTAGAATACTTATTAAATATATGTGAAAGTGAATATATATATATATATATATTCATGCATAAATAGTAAGAACGGCATAAAGTAGTATAAGTTGTAAACCACTAATCTGAACTGATTGCCCTAAGTTTTTGGTAGTCTATTTTGTCACTTGTGAGGTGTGTGATAGGGGATCGAGATAGTTAGGCAGATATCCGGTGTTTTGGTCCGTCAAAACCCGAAAATGGGCCCTTTCCGAGTTGAAACTTGCATAAGTTTCAAACCGGTGATCCGAACCGAGTGCCGTAAGTTTGTGCAAGTCTATTTTATCATTTTTGAGGTGTGTGATGGGGTTTCATGGTAGCTAGGCCGATATTCGGTGTTTTGGTCGGTCAAAACCCGAAAATAGGCCTTTTTCGAGCTGAAACTTCCATAAGTTTCAAACCGGTGATCCGAACCAAGTGCCGTAAGTTTGTGCAAGTATATTTTATCATTTTTGACGTGTGTGATTGGGTTTCATGGTAGTTAGGCCGATATCCGGTATTTTGATCCATCAAAACCCGAAAATGGGCCTTTTTCGAGCTGAAACTTGCATAAGTTTCAAACCGGTGATCCGAACCGAGTGCCGTAAGTTCGTGAAAGTCTATTTTATCATTTTTGAGGTGTGTGATAGGGTTTTATGGTAGCTAGGCTGATATTTGGTGTTTTGGTCCGTCAAAACCCAAAAATGGGCCTTTTTCGAGCTGAAACTTGCATAAGTTTCAAACCGGTGATCCGAACCGAGTGTCATAAGTTCATGCAAGTATATTTTATCATTTGTACAGTGTGTGATGGGATTTCGTGGTAGTTAGGCCGATATCCGGTGTTTTGGTCCATCAAAACCCAAAAATGGGCCTTTTTTGAGTTGAAACTTGCATAAGTTTCAAACCGGTGATCCGAACCGAGTGCTGTAAGTTCGCGCAAGTATAGTTTATCATTTGTGAGGTGTGTGATGGGGTTTCATGGTAGTTAGGCCAATATCCGATGTTTTGGTCTGTCAAAACTTGAAAATAGGCCTTTTTCGAGCTGAAACTTGCATAAGTTTCAAACGGTCATTCGAACCGATGAAATTAAATAAGTTCGTGTAACTATATTTTTTTTTATTTTTACGTAACATTTTTTATAAATAATAAATTCACCAAAGTATATACTTTTAAAAACTTACCAAGGTTGTGAAGAACCACCCTACTAGTTGAGCATCGTCTGCACAAGAGCCTCTAGCTGGAAAAATCGCTCCTCGAGGCTATTTACTTGCTACTGCAACTCTGCATTCTCTCGTTAAACTGCCTCAGTGGCTGCGTGTGCCCTAGCATCACTCTCATAAGTAGAGGACGATGCCAGCGGTACCATCCTAGTCCCTAAGCCACGGACATATCCACGCCTCTTGCCCAGAACAGTCTCCCGTATCTAGTCATCGATTGGCGGCTCCTGTCCCTTAGCTGTCGGCTGAGCACGCAGGTGGACCATCTCTTCCTATAAAAATATAAATATATGTCACTACTTTTATAACTTTAGATTAATATTAAATTAGTAATACTATGGCAAGTTATATAAAAATTTATATAAATCCGCTGTGCTTCAGGCCCAGTCCAACCCTTCTCGGGGTTGTAGTGCGTCCTGTGCCACAAGTCAATGCTGTTAGGTGGTGCACCGGTCTCCCGGTTTCGCTGGAGCAAATAAATAGTAGCTTGTGAAGATTGATTTCATAAATAGATTATACAGTAAGAACTTGATATATTTATTAACTTACCATATCATGCCTATACTGTACAAAAGAACGTGATCCACCACAGTGGGTCACGATTTGCTTGCTTCTGCTCTCGCTATTTTTTTTGCTCAGTTCCTACACTTGGCCAAAACAAAGAAGGTTAGTATAAATGATAATGATTTTTTATACAACAAAAGTAATTTTGACAATTTTTACTTAGAATGCGTCACTAGCGAACCGGTTGCAAAGTAACATCCAATCCTCCAGTGTGACCCTCTTGTAGGGTCTGTCACGGGGCTCTCTACCGGTTACCACCTCTGTCTCATAATACATGTGGAGCCGGTGTCAATAGTCCCTGAAATAGACTCCTAGATACCGGTCCACTGCCTTCGCTACGTGAGGTAGGTGGAGGTCAATGTCAAACTTCTCTTGTAAAGCATGTTATTGCCAAAACATTACGGCATTAGATATGTTAAAATTTAGTTCAACACAATAATAAAAGACATACCAAGATATGTGCATGAATATCCTGTCGCTCCTCCTTAGTGACGAGACTCTAGTCACTAATATGGAGCGGGGCGCGTAGTCGGCAAATGATGCCAACCTCTGTGGCGAACTGATGTGCCCACCCACCAACGGGCTTCAGCAAGCCCTCAGGTAGCTCAATCCGAAGTCGCAAGCCCCTTACTGCATCCATTTGTGCCTGCAAACTCCGATTCTTTGACCTACCGCGCCTTTGTCTAGAGGCGGTGGCCAAAGCTTTAGAAAAAATAAAATAGAAACAATTAGTACCATAGTTATATAATCATTAATACAAAATGGAACTATGCATACTATCAATGGCAGGATCGGTCGACCCTGCAGAGGAAGGGGAAGGGGTCGATGGGTCTGCCAGGGCTGTGCGTCTGCGTGAGCCTTGTCCAACCATATCTAAAAAGAAAGTTTAAAAGTAAATTCCATTACATCATAAAAATTAAAATCCATTACATCATAAAATTGAATATGTATTACATGATAAAATTGACAATCCATTACATCATAAAATTGAAAATCCATTACACTTGATCCTAACACATGTAACACCTATTACAATTGTTCATTTGAGTCTGTATCATCATCTGAACTTGAATTTTCTTCATTCTCGGTACAATACTCTAACAATGTCTCATCATCAAAATCACTTTCCTCATCATCATCATCATTAATGAACGTTGCATCCCTCGTATCTAATTGTGCGGTATTGGTGACGTCGGAAGCTACGACATGATCTTGTTCTACATCAGTTCTATTCAACCGATATGAAGTAACATCTTCCTGATCATGCCGGACAACACCATCGTGGGTAGTTTGAGACTTTTCTTGTAGTGCCTCCTCAATCCTCTCCAATTCTTCATCTCCCTCACCTCGTAATATTCTTTTCGCCTCGTAATATGATTTCAGAAGGGTCTCCCCAGTAGGCAGCGTTGCTTTAATCAATTCAATGACCATATTAAATGATTTGTTACTCCATTGGTTGATGATCTTAATATGAAGGAGTTTTAAGAGAAAGTCTAGTTTCGAAAACTTATCACAACCCGGATATAACGGCTGCCTTGTTTCCCTCAACAAGGACTCAAACGCTTCCGATTATCCGGTGTCACTCCTGTGACTACTCGCCCTAGTTGTAGCCCCCTGCAAGTCTGCCAGCATTTGTGGCAAGCCTTCGTAACCAACCCCAACATTATCACCAAAGTCATCATTGTCGTCTTCTTCTTCATCCTCAAATACCACTCGTACGTCATGGCGTTCCCCGTGAAATTCCCAACACGTATACCTCTTGTCCATCCCGTGTTGGAGTAGGTGCTCTTTGATCTCATCTATGTGCATATAATCCCTATTATTACACCTCTTACATGGACATCTTATCCTATTTCTCCCATCTGTAGATGCACGAGCAAACTCAATAAAATCTTTGATCCCTTTCACATACTCTGGCAAATGCCTGCCTCTCAAGTCCATCCAACTTTTATCCATTTTTGTCTACCTAATACAAGTAAAAAATGGTACTCATTATAAATATAAAATATGAATATATCCTATCACCTCCAACTTCTCTCTAAAGGGTAAGGTGGTCCTATCCCATTCGTGAATTCACAATCTACGTTGCAATCAGCAGCAAATCAAATGCTTGATTCCACTTGGAAAAAATTTTGGCAGCATCTCTCCACGGTTCTCCAAGTATACGAGATAGACGTTAGCACACATAAATATATACCCAGAGAACAATAGGAGACCATGCTGAAATTTTGTCATAGTGAAATATTCAAGCATGAGAAGTTATTGATTGCAATGCAGATTTATGCATTTTCGAACTGTCCTCTCTGGACAATTCAAGAATCGATTTTCATACACACGAGCCCAATCACGAATAAATTCCGCGACAAGATTCACATGTGATGAAAATGGCTCCCGAACGGGGCTAGGCTTACATGAATGCAATTGTTACAATTTTAATGATATTAGTGGGGGCATTTGGTAGCCACAAAAACAAACATAAGGCTTTTAGTTGATTCCAAATGATAGGAATTGCCACAAATTGCAAAGAGCAATAAATTATGGGTTATCCATTCTTATGAAATGCGTGTTAAATCCCTCTCTCCAACCGTCCATAACTGCTCATAATTGATGATCGACCTGCCAACCAGTTTAGAGCTAACGGATTTGGACCCTTCTAAGTAAACAAAAATAGTTTGATATTTTAAACTTTACCTAAAAGCTAGTAATACTATGTCTCAAATTTTGGTATCAAATTTTGCATTCTAAATATAATATGACATTATACTACTAGTAATTATTTAGATACATTATAGTATCCCTTCAATGTTATTTGTCCAACTCTTCCACTAAATATATATATATATATATATATATATATATTCAAGAGATACTTCTATGAGTTCCAAGCCAAAGATAGGAATAAAAGGAAAGAAATGCAAACTAGAAAACTATATTTATATCTCATGCTAACACATATATCATATGTTTAAAAACACACGAGATAAAAATAAAAATAGATTCACAGCCCCATTCAATCACCAACCAACAGTTGACCCATTTCAGGGTTCTTCAATGGAAAAATTCCACTACCATGATATATCTAACTTTTATAAAAAAAATTTATATAAATAATTTTTTTCTGGTGAGCTAAATTGATTAACCAAAAGGCAATATAAAATTGATTAACCAAAAGATAGAATGAGAGAGAGTTACCGTATTGTTGTTGGAAACTTGATCGTCGCCGTTCACCCTCGTCGGAAACTTGATCATCGCTGTTCACCGTCGTTGAAATCGTGTATCAATAGAGAGTGAGAGTGAGAGTGAGAAAGAGAAAAGCGAGGAAGAAGCTGATGTGCGGCGCTGCTACTGTAAAATAGGGCGACTTTTTTGCGACGCACATCGTGTGTCGCTAATACTTCAATGTGCGTCGCCAAAACTCCATTACGACAACCTCGTTCAACTAATACAACTATTAGCGACGCCCACAGTACGTCGCTAATATTAGCGACGCACAGTGTGCGTCACTAATAATCCATTCTCCGTTGCCAAAAGCTGCGCGCCTATTTTTTTGCGCGGGAAACGGATTTTTTACTCCTTTTCGTGACGCACACCATATGCGTCGCCCATAGTGCCCTTTAGCGACGCTCAGGTGGGCATCGCTAATAATGTGCATTGTTAATACTCCTGTTTCTTGTAGTGACAATGTGCAGGCTTCATGTAATAGAAGTACGTGCTCTAACTCTTCTATATCTTCTATGTATACTAACCTGACACTAGATATATAGATAATCAATCATAAGGAATTAAGCATTGTAATATGATGACTATAAGAATAAAAATATGAGAAAAATATCACTTTATATTCTCTGTGTTTCAAAAGGCTAGGGTTCTCCTCTATTATATGTAACTTAACACCCCTCTTTATACTAAACAATTCGTGTATTAGACCAAAACCTAGTTGTAGAAGATTTTGTGCACGAAATAAGCAAGTTTAGAATGAATTGGTGCAAAAAAAATCCTATCAGCATTCGAATGGGAACATACTCTCTGTTTGGACAAGGAAGTTATTGAAATCCGCCTTCAATTTTTTTTTTTATAGGAATAAATACAAATTTCCAAAAAAAACATTATTTTAAGGTTAAATTAATCACGATTAAGTTCATATATAAACTGAAATTTCAAGGTGCCTGTCTAATAAAAATGCATGATAGGCATGAACATTTACTTTGAATTGTACAATTCTTTAGACATTGACGTAAATACAAGATGTCTTGAATCATTTTTTCATGACTAAGCAGTAGATTACATGATCTAACAATTCATGTCTAAAAAAATATAATTTTTAAGAAAAGAATTACCCACATAGATTCAGTCACGCTAAGTTTTCAAAAAGTAGTCATTAGTCTTGGAGGAAGAATAGATTTATATAAAACAAAGTTCAAAAGAATTTTCAAAAAATAGTTATAGTAACGGTTAAACCCAAATAGTAAAAGGTCGATATTCCAATTGAATTCAATCACACACTTTTTTTTTTCTTTTGGGTACCAAAAGATCCTAACTTGCTAAACATTTTTCTAGTTTCGTAGTGTGGATAAATTTTTCCGTTCACACGAGTCTTTGGTGAAGCTTACCTTCAAATGAATAGCTCCTTAAAACACTGCTTTCCCTAAAATTAGGCTAAAAAATCTCACACTAATTCCTGTTGATAAATCAGGACAATTACACTTGGAGAAACTTTTGTGTGAATATTGTTCATAAATTTGAACAATTAGAATCCGTCTCATAAATGAATATATTGTCTGATATGAATGAACAAAAGAATTTTTTTACGCGGTTGGATATAAATTGTTGATATAAATATTCAATTCAATCAATTGAAGACTCCAAATATAAGATGAAATAATATTTATCTTCTCAAATTCTCTTATCCCACCATTAAAATGTAACCGAACGATAACTTGTTTGATACATTCAGTGTGGGATCGATGCACAGAAAAATGACTCCACTTCTCACAAAGATTTCAAACAGTGGCCATCACTCCAATTAGAGGAAGAATGATTATATGAAGCCAAGCTTTTGGGTTTTCAAAAGGACACTCAATTATTAGAGGAAATTTACTTTTTTTAGAATAATTATTATCCAATTATTAAATACAACTGCTTAGTACATCAGCAAACCTAACAGCCTTTCAAAAAACAGTTATAATAACAGTTGGGTTCCATATCTATTGTAATAAATCTCTCAGAAATAGACAAAAACATGATTGAGATGAGTAGGCCCCCTGGTCTAGTTGACCACAAAATCTGTGTCCCGCATAATAATTGAAACTTTAATCCTCCATTATCTTCTGAAATTCACAAAGAAGCAAAAATTGAAAACAGACATGAACAGTAATCTTTATCCAGAAGAAAATTTCAGAGAGAGAGAGAGAGGCTGAAATATGAAGTGGGTGACTATGATTCACCAAAAACTACACTCTCATATAAACTTAATTAGGAGTTCCTCCAAATAATCAGCACTTACATCCTTAATTTTGATTGTCTTCAAAATTTACAAAGAGAGTAGTAGTGAAAACAAAATTAAGCAGTAATCATAATCCATAAGATCAAAATTACAAAGAGCAAACGCAGAGGGAGAGAGAGAATTGATCATGAACTGGGTGACCATGATTCACCAAGGACCAGCAGCACTCTCAGATAAACTTAGGAGTTCCTCCAAATAATCAGCACCTAAATCCTCTAACACTACCACATTCTCTAACCTCATTTCTGTCTCTTTCTTCTTCTTACTGATCATTGCTTTCCTCTTCATGGAGTGTTGCTTCTTCAGTGCCAAAACCGGAGAACACCCATCAGCAAAACCATACTTCATCTCTCTTAGTGACTTGTAAACCATCTCGGCCGGAAAATTAAGTACTGCCATTGAACCCCGCATTGCAAATGCAGCTTGATCATATGCTAAAGCGGCAGCTTCAGCGGTGTCAAAAGTTCCCAACCATACCCTAACACCACGCCTAGTAGAATCCCTTATCTCGGCTGCATACTTTCCCCAAGGCCGCCTTCTAACCCCTCTATAGGCAACCTCCTTCATGGGTTCTCTATTTGCTTCTGAACATACCTCTTCTTCTCTAACGGGAGCCGAGGAGGACTCCGATGAGTCTCCAATAGCTTCAGCCAGAACTCCGAAGAGAAGCATCTCTTCGGAGTCATTTTCATTGAATGGAAGAGGTTGTTGATTGAAATTGAGCAAGTTACAAGGTTCAGACTCAGAGGAATTGAATGAAGATTCTGGCTGGGAAAATTCAGGAAATGGGTATTGGAGGAATGGAGGCGAATCCATGAGTGAATTCAAGAATGGGTGTGTTCTATCTGGCTTTGAAGTTTGAAGTTTTCTTTTCTTTGATCACTCTGATATCTTTGCAATGGTCTTTGGTCATATGGACACAATATTATAAGGTAAAGCCTTTATATAGCCACACGAGGGGTAGATCACAAAAGTTTATATATACATAAAATATGAAGTAAAAAGATGAAAAGAAGGTGATCGATATCATGATGCATGAACATGAACATTTTGTATTTTGTGGGTCATTAGTGGGACCCACTAAAAGGAGTTAATGCACGTGAGTCAAACGGACTTTGATGGGCATGGCGGCCTGGTCAAATGAGAATTCAGGGTGACGTCAGCCTTGATGATTTCATTGAGTCATGAAAGATGTGGTCCATTTGGCACTCAGTATCCACGTGGCACTTTGTGAGAGTACAGGTGTTCTTGTCCGCTTACTTGGCCAGTGAGTGTGAACTCTTCTCCATCCTTTTTCTTTAAATTATAAATGAAGTAAATTGACAGTTGTGACGTGTGAACTAAGAATTACTTGTATTGACTGATCACTATTATGCAATGATAGCAGAGTTTACCATAAAATAAAACTAGGCTAAGCTCAATGATACCAGACCATTAATGGAGCTGTGGTAGTAAATGAGTAACAATGATAACCTACATGAAAGTTAATTATATATGGTGTTTGTTGAGAAGGCATTTTTGAACATTAACATTATGCTAAATTATTCCATTATTCACTTTTTAAAATAAATAAATTTTAAATAATAATTAAGTTTAATTAATTTATTTATTATTTTAAGTTAATCTTTAACTAGTTTCTACTTAAATTAATTATAAGTCAGAATTTGATTGACTCAACTTTTTTATATATTCTTGAATTTCTTAATTTATTGAACTAATTCAAGGCAAATTAAATAAATTAATAAATTTTAAAATATACTTAAATTTAACTTACATATTTCCTGAATGGATTTCAAATATCTTAATTGATTTAACAGCTCCAGTGACAACAGTTGCAACAATGGCGGCCTAAAGTGGCAGTTGGGTGCTAACGATGGCCGTGGAGTAAAGGAGATAACGATGGCCTCGTATCTCAAATCTCAAATATCAATGCGTATTTGGTGAAGAGGGTTCCACAATTGGGCAAGTACGACAGATTATTTTGACCCTTCTTCTCCTCAAGATTTTGATGCACATTCATGCTTTTACGTGGGAAGGAGCTGGCCAAGCTAGTAAAGCATCTCTGACCATACACTCCTTTATTTTCATGAGATTCGCGTGAATGTTTCTTTTCCACTCTCTCTCTCTCTCTCAGTATGTATATATATATATATATATATATAACACTGATTAATCAAGAGCAGCGCATCAGATCAAGGTCTGCGAGTAACATTATAATTGCGATAAGTAGTAGTAGTACTATGTGATCAAGGTTCCACGCCTGGATTACAGTCAAGTCTGGGGGCTTGAAAACTACGTACACACATGTTTTTAAAATACCGTTATGTTGAGTCAGATTTTTCTTTTTTCCTTGGAATTCTTTTCAGACATACCCAACTTCATAATTCGTCTAAACTAATTTTCTAGAATGTTCCGGTCTATTGATTCTTCTTCATGCTGATTTTTGCCTTTGAATACCTTATTCAGCCTCTTTTTTTTTTATTCTAATTTTTTGACTCGTTGGCCACGTTCTTGTATGTTCGAATTACAAACCCTCGATTTAGATAGAAGAAATTAGAAAGAAATAAAATGAAATGAAAAGGAAGGACCGGGAATGAAACGTTATCTGATATTTGATTTAATAATAAACGGAAGGACATTGTTTGGCACCAAATCAAGTGATAAACACTTTTTTTTCACACGTGTCACAATTTTAGTATGTCATGCATGTAATGACATATATATCATTTGACTATTTGGTTTTAACAAAAATATAAAAAAACAAAAAAAAAATTTAAAAAGTTAACACAGATATATTACATATGTGACAAATTGTGATAAAACACATACGCCTAAGTAGAAAAAAGTTCATTCTATTAAGTTTTGAGTTAAGTATTGCCTTTAAAGGAAAGGGAGCTAGGGACTTAAATGCTCATATTACTTTTCTTTTTAAATTGAAAAAGTAATAGAAAAAAATATTGAAATTATTTGTTTTCTATTTTATAAAACAACTGAATTTCTATTTTATTCTTTATATTCATAAAATCAAATATATATATATATATATTACATTTCTTTCATTTCAATCTATTATCTTTCTCAAATAATCAAATAAAAAAATTAGGTTATCATTAACTTCTTTCTTCATAATTGATATTTTTTTTCTTTTTCTCTTGCCTTAAATCAAACATTGTAAGTTATTTTATTAAATGTCGGTGATCAAGTTAAGAAAATAGGTTTGAGAGAAATATCACTCAATATTGAATTGATGATAATACACTACATAAGCCTTCCTTGTATAAGAGTGCAATGGGCTATACAAAGAAACAGGGGTAAAGAATATTCTAGGAATATACAAGAAATATTCTATTATACTATACACTAAATATGTTAACAGCCCTTTCAAACTCAAGATTAGGTGCAAGAGATTAACTTGAGTTTGAAGATCAGACCACACAATTATCCTGGAGATGAGATTTGGTGAAGAGGTATGCAAGCTAATCATTAGAAGCAATGGAGTGGAGCTAAAGAGATCCTTAGACAAGATGATGGCTGACGAAGTAACAATCAATCTCTATATATTGCGCCCGATCATGAAATACATCATTATGCACAATTTGAATGACACTTTTATTATCGTAACATATGTAAGAGTGGCGGTAGTGAAAGTAACACCCACGTCCTATAACAACCATCTCAACCAAAGAAACTTTGAAGTAGTATAAGCAAGAGCAAGGTACTCAGCCCCGGTGTTGGGTCTGGCAACAACTGTTTGTTTCTTACTATGCCATGAGATAAAAGAAATACCAAGTAAAAAACAGTAACTAGTAGTGGAGCGGCAATCTGTAAGGTCCCTTACCCAATCTACATCATTGTAAGCCCGAAACTGGAAAGGAAGCAATTAGGAGAGTTGAAAAGCATAAAATAGTGTCCCTTTAAGGTAGTAAAGAATACAAAGCACAATAACAAAATGAGTCAAGCGAGGTGCTATCATGAATTGACTCACGTAATGAATAACATATGAGATGTCAAGGTGAGTGACGGTAAGATATACTAGACTACCTACTAGTTGTCAATACAATGTGGGGTCACGAAGAAGTTCACCCTCATGGGAAGTAAAGTGAGCAGTAGGTTTTCAAAGAGCGTCTGTGATCTTATGGTCGATCATGTTGGCCTGTGAGATCAAATCAGATGCAAACTATGCATGTGCCAGATAGTAACTATCAGAGGACGAGGAGATTTCAAGACTAACAAAATAATTAAGAATACTCAGGTCCTTCATCTCAAACAACTGACTGAGAAAGTACTTAAGCTCATAAATTTCACTAAAATCATCCTTAGTGATGATCATATCATTAACATATAGAAATAGAAGAATGGTGCCCTGATATGTGCGACGAATAAAGAGAGCTAAATCACAAGAGTTGTTAGAGTATCCAAGCTGAGAAATGATGTAGCTAAACTTGGCAAACCAATCTTGAGAAGCTTGTCTAAGGCCATAAAGAGCTGGGCATAGCTAATAGATTTTTTTTAAAGGATAAAAGAGTCTAAGAGGTGACAAAACCAACTCCAAGGTCTTACAGTCAATAAATTTCATCATCCCAAGTTCGATCCTACCAGTATAACAAGCAATAGATATAGTCGTCCTACCCCTCCAGACCTCCTGTATGAGGAACGACTACTTCACAGTCAATTCTCAGTTGCCTTTGACCGCCTCCATGAGTGGAACATAGACAGCCATTCAGAACATGAAATCTTGAATAAATTAAGTCACATGGCAATGGCAGCCAATTTTTACATTGAGAAAAACAATAGTCCTCAAAGTGATGTAGTCAAACTCTTAGTTCTAGGATTCACAAGTAAACTTCTCACTTGGTGAGAAAAACACCTCACCGAAGAAACCAAAGAATCCATAGTTCATGTAATAAAATGAGACCCTGACGGTAATCCAGTATTTGACGAAACAATAGGTCAAGGACAACCTGATGGAGTCAACACCCTCATTTACACAATCAACAAACATTTCGTAGGAACTCCTAGTCATGTAACTGCTAAGATCCACGACCAACTAAGTAACCTTCGATGCCCCACTCTAAGTGATTTTGAATGGTGTGCAGATGTTTTCTGTTCCAGAGTCATGATTAGAGATGATAGTAACTCCCCTTTTTGGAAAGAAAAGTTCATTAATGGCCTTCCTAATCTTTTTGCCCATAAGATTAGAGAACTCCTCAGTAAGGACACAGGTGTCATAGATTATCCCAATCTCACCTACGGAGATATCATCTACATAGTTCACAAAGAAGGAATGCAGATGTGCGTAGACATGAAAATCCGTAATGAAGCCTCTAGAAACAAGAAAAGAGCCAAGTATGAACTTGGAAATTTCTGTGTTTAGTACAGCTTACCCTCAGTTGCCCCATCTAAACGACGATCTCATAAACAGTCCCAAGATAGTCACGATCATTAACCACAACACCGGTATAACCGTAAACACAAGAAAAGCCACCACCAAGGTGAGCATAGTAACAAGCACACACACAAGTACTATAAAACAAATTTTAGAAAGAAAAATTCTACTAGTAAACATACATCCCGCAAAGCTACATTTGTTGATGTTTGCTTTAAATACGAAAAATAGGGACATTTTCAATCAGACTGTCAGGTTAAACAATTAATCAATGCCCTCCAAATTAACCAGGATCAGAAACATGAGTTATTCAGAATCTTAGAATTAAGAAACACAAATAGTGAACCCTCTAGTTCTTCATCCTATAATTCGGATAACAGTGAAAATGAAATTGACCAGTTAGAACATTCTTCCGATTATCAATCCTGTTCCCAATCAGAAAGCCCTCAGGTCAAGATAGGGTGTGCTGACAGTTGCAATTGCAATTGTTGCAAAACAGTTAATGTTTTAAGTAAATAGAAAGAACTTCTACTTGAAATAATTAACAATGTAGAAAACCCTGTAGTTAAATCCCAACATCTAAATCAGTTCAAAACAATTTTAGTCCCTGAAACCAGTAAATCTTCTCCATCAGTTCCTTCTCATGCTCCAATTCAACTTACTAGAATTTTTGATAGGTTTAGTTCACCCAAACCAGTCACACTACAAGACTTACAGCATAAAGTTAACCAAACCAAACAGGATATTACAAAGTTACAACAGTTAGTACATACTTTACAAATTAATCATCAATCCTTAGAACATAAGGTTGATAGTCACCTACTTCCCCCTCCTCTTACTTCAGTTTAACCACTTCTAGATGATGAAATTGGACCAACCAATAACATCACTATTTCTCAGGAAATACCCTCTTCTAGTTAAGATAAGGATCAAACAAGCTTTTTGAAAGCAATCACCAAAATTGATTTTCAAAAATGGCTTTGTCCAGTCAAAATTATTATCTACGATGAATTTGAGTTAGAAACAGTAGCACTCATTGATTCAGGGGCAGATCTTAACTGCATCTAAAAAGGAATCATCCTCACTAAATACTTTGAAAAAACCAGTGAGCATTTAAAATCCACTAACAGCAGTACAATGCAAATCCAGTACAAATTATCCAACGCACATGTATGTCAGGATAATGTTTGTTTTAAAACTTCATTTGTTCTAGTCAAAAACATGTTTGACCATGTCATTCTAGGAAACCCATTCTTTTGTTTGTTATATCCTTTTACTACAGACAATGAAGGAATAACTACCCAACCTCTAGGCCAAACAGTCAAGTTTAAGTTCATTAAAAACCCTCAGTCTAGAGAAATCAAATCTTTACAAGATCTCTCTCTTCAGTCACCTCTCGTGCCCCTGCACCTTTATTTGATCGCCTTCGCAGTAATCCCCCTCCATGGACACCCATAAATTCATCTCCCTCATCTCAAGGCAGCCGATTTTCCATCCTCAACAGTCTTTTCCGGCCCAATTACAGCCTCCCACAACCCAGTTACTTACCATAACCAAATTATGGCCTTCCAAGCCCAAGCTTTCCCAGTTACAATTCGGCCTTAGTTACAGTCCCTCCTAGTCCATATGAGATTATAGATCCCTTTGATCCCTCAAAGGAACAAAGGATTGTCCCAATAAAATTCCCAGTCAGAACTCCATCAACCCCTTATTTTAAGAAATCCTACTCAATCAATATCTTTTTCATTGAACCTCACAAGAGCAAAATCCAAGACCCATAGATTTTAGCACATAGTTACTTCCCTCACAATTGGCATTTCATTCCTAGTCATCCTTCTAATTAAATCAGTTCTGTGGTATAAAGCCATTCTTCTTCATTCCGGTTCGGTAAGGTTTGAAGACATTCCCAATAAACAGGATCCTAACCAAATCCTATACCAAAAGTTCATCATAGTCAACTTTATTTCAGAAAAAGCTTAGGGATCTCATCCCTCCCAACTTCGAACCATCCCACAAATACCAATCCAGTACTCATACTATGATTATAGTCAAGCCTTCACCACGGTACTTTACATTCAAAATGAGGCCAACAATCATTTATGGTTCCTCATGTTTGACCAGAAGTTCAAAAGCCAGATCCCAACCTAGTTCAATGAATAGTGGAATAAATTTGAACTTAAATTCTTCCATTTCCTCTAAAGTCAGCAATGCAGTATTTTGTAACAGATTATCCAACGGACCAGCATACTACTCAGTTCCCAATAATTCTATTAATGAATAGTAAATATAAAATACCCTGGATCATGAAATGGAATTATGCAGTTAAAAACACTACAGTTATAAAAGAATTTTCAGTAAAATGTTGGGATAGACTTAATTATGACAGGTTTATCTTCTTCATTAATAAAGAATTTCCCCCAGCAGCTCCTTAGGTAACAACACAGTGCACTGCAAATAAGACCAAGTCATCCTCCAGTATTGATCAAACCCTGATCAAAGGACAGTCAAAAGAAGAACTAGCCAGACAGTTAATGATTCATGTATCATAGATGGGTGATGATCAAGATACTTAGTCTGATACAGAATCCAATTGTCATCCATACCATCCAATTGATGATGAATTCAGTCAAGACCCATATGTGTTAGATAGTGATTTTGACTTTTTACAGTAAATTCCAAAAGCGCATTATGGAAACAGTAAACCCGTGACCAAAAAGTTACTATTCCTGCACAGTAAAAGATATGAACAGTAACCGCACTCCTAAAAAGCAAACAGTACCAGTTAACTTTTACCTCAGTTAAAGCATTTTCACCTCCGAAATTCCCGCCGAGAATCCCGTCAGTAAAGTAACATCCAAGGTGCATCCAATGCGCTTTCTCTTCTCTATAAAAGGATAGTTCATCCCTAGTTATCAGCACCTTCAGAAAACTTGAGCGAATTCCTTCAACGAGAGCAACCATTTGTAAAAAAATGTCTCTGGATTCACTCATGTATTCAGTTTTTATGTCTTTTCCTGTTACACAGGCTTCTAGCCTTCAAGTTAATTGTAAGTTATTTTCATTTATACAATTCAGTTTTCAGTTTCATATTTTCTTCATTACTTCATATTCCCCTTATGGACTGTTATACCGCCTCTCCTTACATGTGCATGGTTTCAGTTATATATCCTTACGCCTTTTTTCTCTGTTGCTTCTGCCCACTGGCTCGGCTTCTGCCCCACTGGCTTGGCCAGTATGGTATCAGAGCCATTTGTAGGATCCATTTCTGTTGAGATAAACTACGTTCTTATTGACATAAGTAGTGATCAGCAGTATGGTGAATTTGGAAATGAATGATTCCATTCATTTCAGTTATAATTTTTTAAATTATGCTTAGTTTTCTCTTTTTTCCCTGTTTATCTATACTTATTAGTTATCTTCCCCTCCTAGATTGACTCTGCACCTCCCCGGAAGTCCACAGACTATAAGAGACGTCGTAAGTCCCGTTGAGCTAAGAGAGCATTTAGGGCAATAGTCTTATCAAAGTCCTTAATAGCTGGGTCAAGGTATGTCAGAACAATCACCTAGGAAGAAGATAATCAACAGTACATTTAAATAGCAAAAGAAAATAAAGCCTTGTATAATTTAATCAATTATTTCTAAAATGAATAGATTATTCAGATCCAATTCTTCTGCCTTTTCTTCTTCTCTTTCTTCTATCCCATACATAGTTAATAGTGAAGATTACCAAGCCATGATAGTCAACCACTTAGAAACTGGAACATCACCAAGGTTCCTACTAGTCAGATCTACCAAGTATCTTCTTGGCTAGGCACTCACTCATTTGCAAGTAATCTTAATGTCAAAACAGTTGAGCAAACCTATGCTCTAAACAAAGAACAAGTAAAATGTCAGTTACTTACTCAAGCCACAATAAACGACCACATTAAAAAGGGTTATCACTTCCTTCACATAGGATTAGTCCAAGTTGGTATTAACCCTCTTATTCGTCGAGGTTTAAATGCTTCAGTCATTTTAGCCCTCCGAGATGCTAGGCATGTCAGTTGGCCAGATAGTCTCTTAGGACTAATGGAGTCACCCTTGCATCAAGGACCAGTTCATTTTGATTGTTACCCAGATTTCACAGTCAGCCTTCAAGATCCCCATATCTTGAAGACCCTCACACTTCACATCCAAACCTCTGGCACTAATATGCTAGAAGGAACCAGACAGTTAGTCTTAGTCTATCGCATTTATTATAAGTGCTTCAAGACTAATTTAAATGCTTTAGTAGTAAATAAGAGTCCTAAGGATAAAACCATCCTTAGCCAGTCATACTCTGAAGGAGCCAACATCCAGGTTCTAAAGTCAATCCAATGGTTTGATGTTACCCTTCCTTCATCATGGATCATTGAAAATGAAAGCCATCCCATTCCTAGACATACAGAAACCAACGTCAATCTTATTCAGCAATTCCAAGATGGATCTGTTAAGATTAGTTAAAATGAACAAAGAGTTAGGATTCCAAATCCTAGTTCTACTCTCAGTCACATTAGATCTGAACTCTCAACACCCAGATCTGAAAATTTAATACCTAGACAAAGACGAGATCTACACTTAGATCTTCAAGGTCTAAAATTAAAATCTCAAATTAATACTCCTTGCTATACATCTCAGTCACGTGTTTTAGATACTAAAGATGAATCAGTTACATCTCCTAGTTCTACCGATTTTGAGACCAATGAAGTCCACCATGAACTCAATACACTCAGTAAAGAGTTCATCATTGATATGACTATATTAACCTCAGAATTTGAATATGAAGCTAACAAGGTCAAACGTGAACAATATAGAGCTAGTCATACTAAAGAGCAAAAGTTAGACATTTACAATAAATGGCGAGAATTTATGCTAGAACAGTGTAAAAATATCCCATTTTTTAGTTATCTAGAAAACCATTTTAATTAACCTTCTAGTAACACTATCACCAAAACCAGATGGATTAAGGAAGATAAGTCTTCAATCCAATCCAGTCATCCACCTATAGGAACAAACATAGTTCAACACTTAGAAACCCTCAGCCTAGAGAAATCAAATCTTTACAAGATCTCTCTATACGCCGCTCAATTAATCTTAGATGTGGAACTGTCTGTATCTTTGGTTTGGGCTACTACAGTTTTGAAAGAACTGGAAGTTTCAGTCTTAACTGGGATGACTGCTAATTTCTGAAGCATTTTGTTAACCTGTTCTAAGGTTGTTGTGTCCTTAGGAAGAGGTTTAGATAGTTTTACTTTTGGCAACTTGATCAAAGGTTTTCTAATTGAACTGAGGAAAAGTGTTGGTTATGGTCTACTATTTTCTCAATCTTGTCTAACTGATTACCAATGGTAATGAGACACTGGTTGGTGTAGTTGTTCTGCTCAACTATCTTCTTAGATGTATCATCTGTAGGAGGTATTTTGAGTTACAACAGTTAGTACATACTTTACAAATTAATCATCAATCCTTAGAACGTAAGGTTGATAGTCACCATAGTTACAGTCCCTCCTAGTCCATATGAGATTACAGATCCCTTTGATCCCTTAAAGGAACAAAAGATTGTCCCAATAAAATTCCCAGTCAGAACTCCATCAACACCTTATTTTAAGAAATCCTACTGTTGTGGGAGGCTATAATTAGGCCGAAGAGGGCTACTAAGGATGGAAAATTGGCTGCCCTGAGATGAGGGAGATGACTTTATGGGTGTAGGGGCACATGGGGTGACTGAAGAGATTTTTCCTGTTGAGGGAGTTGATTGTAACTGCTTGTGATGGGGCAACTAAGGGTAAGTCGTATTGAACACAGAAAAAAAAAAATATATATATATATATATACACACTTCTTCACTCAAATCACAATTAAGGAAGGAATGCTTTACATTTATTTGAAAAAGAGACCATTGACGAAAAGCAGCAAGGGCTAGAAGCATATAAACAAAAAAGATATGAGCAATAAGATCAAATGTCTCATCATAATCAATACCATAATCTTGAGTAAAACCTTGATCCACAAGTCAAGCTTTATATATGTTAACTCTTCATTCAGATCGAGTCTTAATCTTTCATTAATTATTAAGTTTTCTTATACTTTCATTAACTAGTAAGTATTTTGCATGTAAATGATTTTCTATACAAAAATGAGATTTTTATGCCACTTTTCAAGTCATTTTAGTTTTTCATTAAAAAAACATATAATTATTAACTTAAGGCATAAGAAAAACTCCTAATTTTCTTTTCAAGTAAAGAATTCATGTGCTTCATGATATAATGATTTTGCCTACTTACAATACTTTTAACTTCAATTATGTTGAATTCATAAATATAATAACCAAGAGATGTCATAAATAGATTTTTCTAAAAAAGATATTAAATATCCATCTTAGAACCAATTTTGTTTCTTCAAGATTTATTAATTATTAGATATTATTAACTTATTGAATATTAATTATAAGAGAGTCGACTATATTTGGCTATGAATGCTAAATGCAGGAAGGAAGTCTCGGGGATGATGGTTTGTTTGGCTATGAGTGTTGAATGCACTATGAAGGACAAGAAGAAGTTTTGGTCTAAGTATGTTGGGTGCACAATGTCTCAAGACGAGTTTCCTCTTGAAAAAGTTCATTGAGGGCTTGATTCAAGGTAAGGAGTGGTAAACGATGTAGAAATTGCCCACATAGTCGCTTAAAGTCACTATGTAGGAACATAAGAAACTGATAAACGTGATGTTGATTTCTATGTGCAGTGAAGAGCTGAGCATCTTTAGGGCACTTCGAAGATGGATCTGAGAGAGAGTTGATCCCCCAGAAATTGCATGAGTGCAAAGAAACTATTGATAGTTTATCTATCTTCATGCTTTAGATTATAGAGATCTACCATAAGATGGTATTCATGAGAACCATCGATAAAAGGTAATGGGAAGCAATCATTTTCCAAGCAATCTTTGCATCATCAAAACTATCAAATAGTGCTACAATAAAAGGGAGAACAGAATTATGAAACCATGTAATAATCTGATGATGATTATTATCCCAATCAATAAGGTGAGTACGAAAGGCCTTGGTAGTTTCAAAAAATCATTTTCTTGGTTTCATAATATCTCTAGTGACATAGAGTCAAAGTTTACGCCCTTTAAAAAATTTGTGCATCGATTGAGACCATATAATATAGTTGGTCCCATATCATATGTATAGGCTATGAAATATCATATTTGTCTATAGGATTGTTGATTAACCTTAAAAATAAGCAAATATAAGGCAAAACACAAATCTGGAAGTGAAAGTAGGTAAAACAGACCTCAAAATCATAATGAACAGGCTAAGAAACCCTGGAATCGGTCTAAACCAGAAAGGAACTAGTCAAAATCAAGGTGAACCGATAAAGACAAAAAAAGGGACCGACTAGACCGATTTAGGTGAACTAGTAGCCAATAATGCCCTAGATAACATGGCAAATATTATGACGTGACACCACGTGGAAACTATGGTGCTATCGCATATGGTGGTGTCGATGCTAATGTGGCAAGCCGAGTTTGAACCTTGATGGTGTGTTTGCTAATGTGGAAAGCTCAGTGTGCAACCTGATGGCGTGGCACTAACACGTGGCATGCTAAGGTTAGCATGGCTTCTAACGTAACAGTGATGTGGCCTGGTGATGTGGCAAGTTGAGTTTGCAACATGATGATGCGGCACTAACATGTGGCAAGCTAGGAAAAATGTGGCATTAACACGTGGTGACCAAGGGCTGACACTATTCTGCACGTGAACAAAAATGGCGACGCGTGAGATTTGACCTAGTCTTTAGGCTGGGCGTGAGGGCACATACGACCTTATTTTAGGTTTAATCTTATGATGTTGGAAAGCTCTCCTCCTATTCTTTTCTATGATGTGATAAAAAGATATGAAATAGTGTCTTTTGATCAAAGTCGTGGTGATATTGTGTCGAAGGCCGTGTACGATGATTTGTGATAGTTCTGATGAGGCTAATTTCTAGACATGTACTATTGGAAACAACTGTAAAAGATCATCGAAAAAACACTAGAGGAAAGAATGATTTAGAGCATTTACTTTGATACCATGATAAATCATGAGTTGCTCTAAAACTTAAGTTATTTAAAAATAGACTAACAATATATATTAACACATCGAATCCACACCAATTTTTTCACTTAAAGTTTAAACATTAAAATAAACTGATTACTCCATAAGCAAGCATTCACACCCCCAATATTAATACCTCCATATGTGTTCTCTTACAGAACAAAAAAAAAAAAATATATATATATATATATATATATAAATGCTGACAATAAACAGGAATAGTGAATGCATAAGATTTTCTGCAATGTTTATTTTGTAGCTAATTTGTATCTTTTGGCTTTCTTACAGGTTCACTGCGCGCGCATACGGTAAGGTCTCCTTATTCATGTTTACGGGTTCAGTTTTCTTCTTATTGTTGAAAAGAAGGATAATTTATGAGCTAGCGCTTCCCATCTAGAACATATTTGACTCAACTACCTTATCGCCACCACAACTTGCAATTTTCATGTCTTAATCCAGGCCAACATGTGGTTATAATTAAAGTATGAAACATATCTTTCTCACTCATTTTTAATTATAAAACTGCAGATAATGGAATGGGAGACGAAAAATATACGTTATTGGATTAAAATGAAAAGGGCCCATGCATGTATTTTAGCACAATAGGAATGGTGCATGAACCTTTATATATATATATATATATATATATATATTCCTGCAGCTTGAACAATAGGATTGTAGTTTTTTCAACCACATTCCATGCTTATACCAGATTTAGATCACTGCATGATTTAACACGGCAAATTATTGATTTGTTTAATTGTCATATTAGTGATACTAATTTGTTTGTACGGTTGATGACCAAGGATTAATTAGGCTAATGGGTCCCCAAAAACTTTAAAAAAATAGAAAAATGAATCTTGCAAAATTCATGTACAATGCCCACTTGTGAATTATATATCTACTCGAGTAATTGCAATTTTGCTTTTTGCTTTTTTTGGATAAAATTACTTGCTATCTGCTTTTTAGTGCAATTTTCTAAATGTCTAATTCTAAAAGATATTGAAAGGTCAAGCTAGCAATGTTGGAGCTAAACCCTCCTACTCGCAAAATCGTGTTTAGGTTGGGCTTCAAATTGGATTTTCTCCAAACTATCTCAACCATTAATTTGAATTATATTAAGTATTCTCACGTTTTGACAGTTTAGAAGTGTTTTGTATCCATTCAATACCATTTTCTCATCTTTTAAATTTCATTAAAATGACGATGTTCAAATTTTTTTAACCCTCAGAAATGAGATGGTTGTAACTTTTGCAAATGATTCTAAAATGCTCACTCTCTCTCTCTCTCTCTCTCTCTCTCTCTCTCTCTCTCTATATATATATATATATATATATATCTATATGTGTGTGTGTGTGTGTGTGGACCATTCAAATTGAATGTGGACATTTGAATAAGGCCTCAAATTTATTTTAAGTAAACAAGTTGATGGGTTGGTCTGAGTTTTATTTATGAGATCATCTCAATTACAACTTCATCTGAATCTGCATATAGGTTATGTAGTGGGAGAAAAAAAAAATTATCAGTTCAAACAAAGTAATATTTGTTTAATTAGCGCATCACAACGTAAAAGGCATACTTTTCACAAAAGAGCAAAACAATGGCGATTGAGTTAGGTATCCAAAACAAATTAAGCAGCCAAAATTTAGACTTTCCTTTTTTTTAAAAAAAAAAAAAAAGAATAATTAGCCCTCGTGCCGGTCAACTTTCATATCATAATCATTTCCCTAAGCAATCCTAGCTACTGCAGTTTTCAAACCCTATCGTATCAACTGTTTTAAGCCCACAGTTTGGTTTTTGGTCCAACATTTTCATATTTTTTTATAAATCTCTATGAACACACGGCCAATTAACTGATCTGAATCATCTCGAATTCAAGGCAGTTTGAAATACAATAGTAAACATTAATATTGATAATCATCATACATTAATAAATATTAAAAAATACTTTTTTCGGAATTCACTTTCTTACATTAACCCAGATGGGCATTCACCATATTAGGCAATGACCTTAGGAAAATATATTTACCAGTATATGGAGCGTGTATATATTTCCCCGTTGGAATAAATGACTTGTAACCTCCTTGGCAAGTCACCAGTAATAATTAAAAGTATTAATTTTTGACACAACACGATAATATAATTTGAATACGATATTAAGTTAACGGGTATGAATTGAATATAAATAGATTGATACGTATAACGCGATTAATAAACATATTGTGTTTAAATTTTAATAGTGTTAACCCATTTATCATGACTTAATACGTTTAATTTTAAAAAGTAACACAAGTTAAGGTAATTTGCCACGTTGAAAATTTATCAAGGTTTGATAATTTTTTACTTATAAAACTGCATTTTACTTTGATTTATCCTATATCTAAAATTTATTAAACTTGAAATTTATCTATACATAAATAAAGATAGATAACTTTTCTTTATTTAAAAAGTAAAAAATTGAAATAAATAGATTAAACATGTCGATACGTGTAGCTTGTTTAACAAATAGGTTGGATTTAGATTTTAAAACTTAACACAATTAATTAATAATGTTAGATTAGAGTTGACACATATTTTCAAATATATATGTCTTGACACGATCCAAATACAACAAGATAATATGAATTAATACCCCTAATATCAACCAAGACTTGTTAGTGTGGTGATTGGGGTTATTTCTATAAACGCTGATTAGTGTAATCAGAGAAAAGCAGCCTATAAATATTCTTTTACAAATATACATTTCTGTATTTGAGGAAATAAAATTAGTTCAAAATAATTTTAAAAACTTAACCAAACCATTAAACATGTTTTACAAAACAAATTTTATAAAGTGCAAAAACAATTGCACATGGAACTTCAGTTTATGATGACTATTGGGTGCAATATATATGTCAGTATTATGCACTAATAAATTACATTTTATTCAATAGTTATTATTGTGACATATGCCAGTATGACATACACCTACTTATGATTCACCAAATCACCACATAAAGCAAGTACTCCTTTTATCCTCCACTGCTCATGCTTTGAAAAATGGTCAATATGGAGAATATTAAATTGAAATTTGTTGAGCACTGAAGGTAGTGAGTATATATATTTTTTTGTTATAATAATAACAGCAGTAAGAATAATAACAATATATAAGGCATATTATAATAATAATATATATGGGATGTGGTGGAGTTGTGTCTTCTTTTGGTCTGGTCAAATAGACATTCATAGTGAGATATTCAATGAAACTTCCAGAAGTTTTTGAAAGTCTGACAAAGTTCAAGCCTCCCAAAAAAGTTGTGGTCAAAAGTACCAATATGTGTGATTTATGAAAAGATTAAGTGGAAGCTTTCAAAGGACACCCTTTTGGTTTGACTGATAAGTGTGAACGGATTTCATATTTTACTTTTATTCAAAGTAATATTAATAATATAAGATGTGAAGTTTAATTTGTATTGTTCATCAGAAAGGAGATCAGGAGATCAAATAGAAGAGCAAAAATAAAAGTTACCCCTTAAACCTCAATGCATGTAAGATTCATATCTTATTTTTACTTGGCAAATTTTGAGAAACTTGAAAATTTTAATTGATACAAATCAAATTAGAGGGAAAAATCTATATTGATTTATTGATTCAGTGTGGGAGTTACATAATAAGCAAGTTTTTCTTTGGTGATCAATGCTTCTTCTCTGCAAACAAGCTAAAGAAGGAAAGAATATTTGGAAACAACTTGCTTGTACCAAACTACTTTATACCAGGGAGTTTTAGGAAGATAGTCGATGCAATTGTGAAGTCCTTTGACTTAGTAAGGATCCACACAAGCCTATCTGATCTGCAGGAGTGGATTGCTTGATGATATTTGAAGAGCATGGCATCCATCTTCAGGATTGGTGTCTGATAATATGAGAGACCTTTTCATTGTTAGAACTGCCACATATCAAGATTATAGAATTGCCAAATATAGAGCTAAGGATTCCCACTGGGTGCCATGAATCATATCAAAGAAGGTGTCTTGGTCATTACCAATTCTTTCTTTCTTTTTTTTATTAATAAAAGTAATTCTATTATAAACAAGACATTCAAGAAGCACAAATCTAAAAATTACAAAAGCAATGAACCATCCTTACAAAACAAAAATAGTCGTAGATCCCTCAAAAAATCTAAAAAAAACTATGTAAATACATCAAGAATTCTTTTTTAATCCAAAAAAAAATGCATTTTTTAAAAATATATCTTTGAACTTTCATGGATGAGATTTGCTTCCCTCTAAAACTCTACAATTTCTTTCCCGCCATAAACACCAAACAAGACGAATTTGAGTCATTTGCCATGCAATTCTAAACTCCTTCTCATCCTCCGACATCTCCAAGATAAAAGCACCTCCTCGAAGGATTCCTGCAAAATCCACAAGCAACCAAAATTTGTAAAAAGTAAACTCTAACCATCTTTAGCTACTTTTCAATGAATAAGAAGATGGTTCATTGACTCTTCCTTTTCCTTGCACATTGGGTATTGGCTCAAAATTCAAAAACCCCTCTTCCTTAATTTGTCCATTATAAGAATCGCATCCCATAAAACGGTCCAAACAGGAAAAAAAAAAAAAATCTTTCATTGACACCCTAGATCTCCAAATTAACCGCCAAGAAAAAGAACTCTCTTATACATTCATTAGGATTAGACTCCTATAAAAGGATCCGATTGTAAATATTCCATCCATGTCTACATTACATCTCAACCCGTCCTCCCTACCCTCCATCACCTCCACCCCATTCAGCACTTCTAGTAGAGCCACCACCTCCCTAAGTTCCCCATCAAAAGAACTTCTACATTCCTTTTTGAGTATGTGCTTAGAGTTAGGGGTGATAATTTGTATTCGCGTGTCTTGTTTGGATCGTGTCAGAACATATATAGTCTGTAAATAGTATTGATCCGAACACAATCTGATTAATTAATCATGTTAACTTTTTCAACCCGAACACGACTTGTTTATTAAACCTGTTAATACGGCACGATTTAAATAACTCGTTTAATAAATAGTCGTGTTAAATCGAATAGTCAATATGACACGAATAATCTATTTGAATAAATTATATATTACTCTCATTCAAATCATAAACGCAATCAAGTCATTCTTATTCAAATTATAATTTAAATAATAAAAGAAAACATTCACCATTTATTAACTCGCATTGTTCAAATTAAAATAAAATTTTATGGCAAATGATGTTTCATCTAGATTCAAATGTTAAATACATTTACAATACCAAATTAAATATAGATACAAAAAGTATCTTCCAAAAACATTGCAAAAAAATATTTAAAAAAAAAAATCATTCTCAAAAGATTTTAAAAAAGATACTAGTTAATTTACGTTTATTACCATGAATTTTTATTTAAAGATAGTTAATATAGTCTAGTTTAACAACATAATTTTACGGGAAGAGGAAAAGAGAGAAAGAAGAATAATATATAATTTATTTAATTTTAATAATATTATTTGAAAATATTTAAAGGATTAAAAGACTATTATGTTTAATCAATATAGTCTAGTTTATTAAATTATTAATTATTTTATTAGGATTTGTCTTGTAATTTATGTGATCTCATTAAATTTATTATTAAAGTGATAAAAATGATTTCAACTAAATTTTTTTTTTAAAAAAAATTATTATATCTTTATTATTTTTATATGAATCCTTATATATTTATATTCTTGGTTAAAACTAATAGTTATACTACTTAATAATTAATATATTTTTTAAATTCTTTCATAGTATTACTAGTAAATAGAGTAAAACATGTATATAATTGTGTCAATTTCATATAATAGATCAATTTTGGATTAATAAGTTAAACATGTCGTTTTCAGATCACAAATTATAAACATGCACGTTTAATAATCGTGTCAATTTCAAGTTAGTCGGATCAATACGAACACGACATGAATAATAATCGTATTAAAAGTATCTTATCCAATTTTACTCCATACATAATTAAGCTCAACCCAAAATCTATTAAATTTGTATCGTTTTTGAGTCTGCCAACCCTACTTAGAGTGGTCAGCTACAATCAGTGGGAGTTGGTAAGGTCCTTTGGCATTACTCCTTTGTAATTAAAGAAAGTATGAATCATACCCACAAAGAATCTTTCTTCTTGCAAAGATTCCATAAATGCTTCAGCATCATGGATTCACTCCAAATTTCCAAATCGTGTTTAGGTTAGGCTTCAAATTGGATTTTCTCCGAACTATCTCAACCATTAATTTGAGTTATATTAAGTATTCTCATGTTTTGACAGTTTAGTAGTGTTTTGTATCCATTCAATACCATTTTCTATTCTTTTAAATTTCATTAAAATGACGATGTTCAAATTTTTTTAACCCTCAGAAATGAGATGGTTGTAATTTTTGCAAATGATTCTAAAATGCTCTCTCTCTCTCTCTCTCTCTCTCTCTCTCTCTCTCTCTCTCTAAATATATATATATATATATATCTATATGTGTGTGTGTGTGTGTGGACCATTCAAATTGAATGTGGACATTTGAATAAGGCCTCAAATTTATTTTAAGTAAACAAGTTGATGGGTTGGTCTGAGTTTTATTTATGAGATCATCTCAATTACAACTTCATCTGATTCTGCATATAGGTTATGTAGTGGGAAAAAAAAAAAAATTATCAGTTCAAACAAAGTAATATTTGTTTTCTTGATTTGTTTAATTAACGCATCGCAACATAAAAGGCACTCTTTTCACAAAAGAGCAAAACAATGGCGATTGAGTTAGGCATCTCCAAAACAAATTAAGCAGCCAAAATTAAGCTTTCCTTTTTTATAAAAAAAAAAAGAAGAAGAAAGATTAGCCCTCGTGCCGGTCAACTTTCATATCATAATCATCTCCCTAAGCAATCCTAGCTACTGCAGTTTTCAAACCCTATCGTATCAACTGTTTTAAGCCCACAGTTTGGATTTTGGTCCAACATTTTCATATTTTTTTATAAATCTCTATGAACACACGGCCAATTAACTGATCTGCATCATCTCGAACTCAAGGCAGTTTGAAATTCAACATTAAACATTAAAATTGATAATCATCATACATTAATAAATAATAAAAAAAACTTTTTTCGGAAATCACTTTCTTACAGTAACCCAGATGGGCATTCACCATATTCAAAGGCAATGACCTTAGGAAAATATATTTACCAGTATATGGAGCGTGTATATATTTCCCCATTGGAATACATGACTTGAAACCTCCTTAGCAAATCACCGGTAATAATTAAATGTGTTAATTTTTGACACAACACGATAACATAAGTTGAATACAATGTTAAGTTAACAGGTATGGATAGAGTATAAATAAGATTGAATTATAAATAGATTGACACGTATAACACGATTAATAATATATTGTGTTTAAATTTTAGTAGCGTTAACCCCTTTAATACGACTTAACACATTTAATTATAAAAAATAACACGAGTTACAGAAATTTGTTATGTTAAAAATTTATCAAGGTTTGATTATTTTTTACTTATAAAACTGTATTTTACTTTGATTTATCCCATATCTAAAATTTACTAAACTTGAAAATAAAAAAAGATAACTTTTTTAATTTAAATAGTAAAAAAGTAAAATAAATAAATTAAGCATGTCAACACATATAACCTGTTTAACAAATAAATTGAGTTTAACTTTTAAAACTCGAATAAATACTTTGAATAATGCATACTGCAAAGGATCCCTCATTTCCTACTTGTTTTGGCCCAAACCATTTCATCCTGACATCCGAACTAATATATATTGATATACCATAAAAGAGCAGGCCAATCAGCACTTGACACGTATGACCATAATCCAACTCATGCTCTGCCAACATGGTTTCCACTCAGCCAATGACTGAAAGATCAAGCATCCAGATCAGCACAAAAGGTCGGAAGTGACCAAACTTATGCCTTCAGAGCACACATATCCGGACAAGGGTCTCAGAACTTATCACAGGGTCCAGACCAACACTCCAGACCTCGTCACCGCCTTAGCGGATGCCGAGCAAGGAATAAAGAAGCAGTCTTCGACAAGGAAACAGTCTTCAACAAGGGAACTACCATCTATGGCTATCTCTATGCAATACTCCACAAGGTAACTGCAATCTCCGATGATCAAATCCCTATATTCATGGCATCAAATCCTAATCAACTTAGGAAGGCCACGGTCTATAAATTAAACCCTAAAGGTACGCTTTATTTTTATGCTCACTCTTTGGCTTTCAATACAGTCTTTCAATTCCTTTTACTTACTTAAGCATCGGAGCGGCTACCGTCGGAGCCAATCCGGTGGTCCTCTGATCGTCTTTCTGAGTGTTCTACAGGTTGCGGAGTCCTCACTTATTGCGAGCCGAAAAGTGCAGCATCAGTTTGGCGCCGTCTGTGGGAACGACTAATCTCCAAGTGCTCTATTCATAAACCCATCTCTTTCCCCACCGGAAAACCATGGCACCAAATCTCCGACCACGACAGAATACTCAGAATTCGCAAAACGCTCAACGTCAGCCGCCTGCTCCTCGCACAAAGGGACCAGCGGCCAATCCTATGCGACAAGAGATCGAAGCAATAAAACGACACAATGAACTGGTGCAGGAGCAGTTGCTTGCCATTACTAGAACGCTGGCAACACTCACGCAAAACCAAGCAACGGGTTCTCCTAGCCCGCCGGTCAATTTCGTTGCAGGAACGCAACCTCCTGTTGCCACGGAGAATGAAGAACTTCGTGAGCAGGCTCCAACTAACCAGCCTGGGCACCCTTCGGGCGTTGCTCGCGCTGGCCGAGATCCACAGCCATCAACAGTCCCTGGCTGGGGAACATCCGCCTTCGTTCCTGACGTCCATTACCGGAGCACTACTCGAGCCCCAACTCCAAGGGCCTCGGGAGCACATCCGGCACCGCAGGAGCCTCATCATGCAGCACCAATCCCTCCGGTTCGGATTCCTCCTCCGTCCGAAGGGCGTACTCAACCCTACTACCTTGAAGCTGAGGCTGTCAGGCAGGGTTCGTAAGATGTCAGACTCAGAGATCCGCGAATGGTAGAGGAGATTGCCGAGTCTATGGACAGGACAATCGCCTTGAGGGGACCTCAGAACCCTCTAGAGCAAGACGAACTGGCAAGGCTGCTCGGAAGACTAGCCACCTCGTTCACTCACGCCATCATGTCAGAAGAGAGGCCCCGAAAGTTCATGGTGCCCAAGTTCACCCTATACGATGAATCTGGAGATCCAGGAGATCATCTCTCTCATTACCAGCATACGATGGCCCTTCACGGAGCCTCTGATGCTTTCATGTGCCGAACTTTCATCACTAGCTTGAGGGGAACCGCTCTGAAATGGTTCCACAACCTTCCTCCGAACTCAATTACCAGCTTCTACGAGCTCGGTAGACAGTTCTTGGACAGGTTTATGACCAGCAGGAGGCTCAGAAGGGGGCTAGAATTCCTGTTAAATGTCAAGCAGACCAGGGAGGAATCCCTCCGAGCCTACATTGCGCGCTTCAATACCGAACTCACGGAGATCACCGACTGCAGCCCAAAGTTTCTTGTAGCAGCCCTAACTGCCGGGCTCGCCCAAGGAGGATTCAGAGACTCCTTAACGAAGAGCCCCCCAGCCGACATGGCTGCATTGATGGATCGGGCCAGAAAATATATCAACTTGGAAGAAGCTAACCGCACATCCCAGAGGGGCAAAGATCAGACCCAGAAGGATAATCCGAAGAGGGAGGACCACAAGAAGGAGGATCACAGAAAAGACTCCAGCAAAAAGAGGGCCAGGAGCCCAGAGAAGAGAACAGCACCCAGAGCTGTATACAACTCCGGACCAAGGGAGTTCACCAACTTCACTCCTTTGAACACCACACTGAACCAGGTACTCCGACAGATCCGAGATCGGGAGAACCTGAGGTGGCCGGAACCAATCAAAGGAGATCCCAGCCTGTGGGACCAAAGTAAGTATTGTAATTTCCATAAAGATCATGGACATACAACTAACACATGCAGGACCCTCCGATATGAGATAGAGCAGCTCATAAAGAAGGGGCGTCTTCGGGAGTTCGTCAAGCAGGAAGGAAGGCAGAACCCCCAAGAAGACAAGCCTCAGCAACGGCCAGACTAGCGGCCCGAACAAAGGCAGGAGCAGAGGGAGGGACGAAACGAGCCTCAGAGGCAGAACAACCACGTCATCTACGTCCTCCATGCTGACTCCCTTGTCACAGGAATGTCCAATAGGGCAAGAAAGAGATATGCTCGGAAGGCCAGAGCCGCCCCGAACGTATTACAGATCTCCAACGTTGAAAAGAGGCTCAAGCCAGCACCGGAGATCCAATTCACCGAGCGAGATCTAGCAGGGGTACATGGCCCTCACAGTTATGCCCTTGTTATCACCCTCAGAATCGCCAACTTCGAGACTAGGAGAGTCCTGGTCGATACTGGCAGCTCCGTCAACATACTGTTCTATAAGCCGCTTAAACAGATGGGGATAGACCATGACAACGTCAAGCCCACTACTGCCGTGATGGCAGCTTTTGATGGTAACCTCAGTACCCCTTTGGGGAGAGTCGACCTTCCTACCACCGTAAGAGAGGGTGAAGGGCAGAAGACCACCATCTCGGAGTACATGGTGTTAAACATGAAATCTCCCTACAACGTCATAATCGGGAGACCCTAGTTGCATCAGATAGGAGCAGTCACTTCGACCCTCCATCAGTGTCTGAAGTACGTCCACAACCAGGGCGTCCACTCGGTCAGAGGGTGTCAGCCAACCTCCCGAGAATGCCACGCTATTGCCCTCAAGGAGAAGGCCCCTAAATAGCAATTACAGTACGCTCGGGACTGTGTAGATCCGGTTCTCACTCACTCTCCCGAGGTGGAGGATTGCCCCTCCAGGATTGAAGAACCCTTGAGCCCAAGGGGACGTGACAGCCGAGCCAAACCTGTTGGCGAGCCCATCAAAGTACTGGTCAGTTCAGAAGCAGAGGGGCGTTATTTGTACATCGGCCCAGACCTAACACACACCGAGCAGGAAAAGATAGTCAGGTTCTTGAAAGACAACCTCTCTATCTTTGCTTGGGAGACCAAAGACATGGAGGGAATAGATCCCAATCTTATAACTCACAAACTGATGGTGGATCCGGATCACCCGCCAGTCAAACAGAAGAGAAGGCCGATTGCTCCTGAGCGGCATCGGATTATAAATGAAGAAGTCCAAAGGCTGCTGGACGCTAGGATGATAAGGGAAGTGTTCTATCCCGAGTGGCTAGCCAACACCGTGCTTGTCAAGAAGAAAAATGGCAAGTGGAGAGTCTGTGTTGATTATACAGACCCCAACAAGGCATGCCCCAAGGACAGCTTTCCACTGCCAAAAATAGACCAACTGGTTGACGCCACTACGGGGCATGAGCTTATGAGTTTCATGGATGCCTACTCTGGATACAACCAAATCCAGATGTACCCTCTAGATCAAGAGAAGACTGCCTTCATAACTGAAAGAGGGCTCTACTGCTACAGAGTGATGCCTTTCGGTTTGAAGAATGCTGGAGCCACTTATCAGCGGTTGGTGAACAAGATGTTCAGCCCACTGCTCGGCAGCACCATGGAGGTATACATCGATGACATGCTGGTAAAAAGTCTTCAGAAAGGCAGCCACCTCCAGCACTTAGCCCAGACCTTCGATATCCTTAGACAGCACAAGATGAAGCTCAACCCCTTGAAATGTACCTTCGGAGTTACGAAGGGAAAATTCTTGGGATACATTGTCTCTTAGAGGGGTATCGAAGCGGACCCTACTCAGATCCAAGCCCTGATTGGGCTGAAGTCACCAAGAACCAGGAAGGAAATTCAGGCATTGAATGGCAGAGTCGCAGCATTGAGCAGATTTATCTCCAAATCTACTGACCGCTGCCTACCTTTCTTCAAAACTCTGAAGGGCAGCAAAGTTTTGCAGTGGACGAAACAGTGCGAAGAATCTTTTCAAGAGCTAAAAGAGTATCTAGCCTCTCCAGAACTCCTATTAAAACCAGTACAAGGAGAAAAGCTACTCCTGTACCTTGCAGTTTTCGAAAACGCGGTCAACTCCGCATTGATCAGACAGGACAGAGGAGTACAGAGGCCTATTTTTTACATCAGTAAGGCACTACTTGACACGAAAAAAAGATACCCAGAAGTAGAGAAACTGGCCTATGCTTTGGTCATATCAGCTCGGAAACTTCGACCATATTTCCAAGCCCATCCAATCGAGATCCCAACTGCCTACCCTCTGAAGTCAATATTGAGGAAGCCTGAGGTATCGGGAAGATTGGTGAAGTGGTCTGTGGAGCTAGGGGAGTTCGACATATCATATGTACCCCGAAACTCCATCAAAGGGCAGGCCCTAGCTGATTTCGTGGTAGAGTTCACCCCGGCACTTCAGAACAAAGCGCAACTCACCGAAACTTCGGGAACCTGGCTACTATACATTGATGGATCGTCAACCGATCAAGGTTCAGGGGTAGGCCTGGTTCTACAGTCCCCTGATGGGCTCACATCAGAAAAAGCAGTCAGCTTGGGATTCAAAACTTCTAATAATGAAGCCGAGTATGAAGCCCTAATCTTAGGCATGAAGCTTGCCTTGGAATGCGAGGCTCAGAACCTCGATGTCTTCTCTGATTCCCAACTGGTGGTGAGCCAGGTCTTGGGAGAATTTGCCATTAAAGATGATAGGATGCTCCGGTACTCCGAATTGGTGAACCATTTGAAGCATTCCTTTCAGACATTTACTATCCAGAAAATTGAGAGAAGCCAGAATTGCAGAGCAGATGCTCTGGCTAACATGGCCTCCCGCCTCAAGTCTGAAGCAAACTCCACAGTTAAAATCTCCTTTCAGTCAGGATCTAGCATTGAGGAAGCCCAAATTGCTCAAGTTGATGAACAGCCCCAGAACTGGATGACTCCAATCCTCTAGTATCTAAGATCCGGGCTCCTCCCAGAGGACAAAAACAAAGCCAGGAGAATCCGAATCAGAGCGGCTCGGTACCTGATCCTAAACAACAAGCTTTACAGAAGGTCGTATTCTCAACCTCTGTTAAAATGCTTAGCTCCAGACGAGTCACAATATGTCCTGGCTGAAATACACGAAGGAATTTGCGGGAATCATAATGGGGGCAGAACTATAGCCCACCGAGCTCTATCGCAGGGCTACTACTGGCCTGGCATGTTGAAACAAGCTAAGGAGTATGTTCGGAAGTGTGACAAATGCCAGAGGTTTGCCCCGTACCAACATCAGCCTCATCACGAGCTTATCCCAATTCCTAGTCCTTGGCCCTTTGCTCAGTGGGGAATGGACATTGTGGGCCCATTACCAAGGGCACCTCCAAACAGGAAGTATCTCTTGGTGGCCATCGATTACTTCTCTAAATGGGCTGAAACCGAACCTCTAACACATATCACAGAAAAGGAAGTTGAGAGCTTCACCTGGAAGAACATTGTATGCAGGTTCGGCATACCACGTGTGATTATTTCCGACAATGGAACACAATTCACTGGTAAAGGATTCAAGGCATTCTGCGAAAATCTCAACATTAGGCAGCACTTTGCCTCTCCAGGCCATCCACAGGCAAATGGGCAAGCAGAGGTCACTAACCGAACAATCCTTGACGGGTTAAAGAAAAGGTTGGAACAGGCCAAAGGGAAGTGGGCAGAAGAACTCCTTGGAGTTCTTTGGGCCTACAGAACAACCAGAAGAACTCCCACCTCTGAAACTCCCTTCTCACTAGCCTATGGAACGGAAGCAGTAATTCCGGTTGAGATCGGTATGCCAACCCTGAGGACTGAGGCCTTTAAGCAAGAATCCAATGATCAGGAACTGATGGAAAACTTGGATTTGCTCGAAGAGAGAAGGGATCAGGCCAGCATCAGGATGGAAGCCTGTCAATAGAGAATGGTCAACAAATCCAAGGTAGGACTCAAGACAGTCAGCCTTCAAGTCGGAGACTATGTCTTAAGAAAAGTCTTTCAAAACACCAAGGATCCCACTATGGGAAAGTTGTCACCAAACTGGGAAGGCCCCTACAAAGTAACGAAGGTTGTTCGACGTACTACCTACTGGCTAGAAGACATGACTGGGAAGCCTGTTCCTAGGCCATGGAACGTGGAACACTTACGGAAGTATTATCAGTAGAGATGTTTCTTCTACTTCCATAGAATATTCATCTATAAATGCACGGGCCTCTAGGGCCTGGTCCATAATGTACGAGTTTTTACACTCGGTCCATCTATTAATGCACAGGCCTCCAGAGCCTGGTCCATAAATGTACAAGTCTTCGTACTTGGTCCATCTATTAATGCACAGGCCTCCAGAGCCTGGTCCATAAATATACAAGTCTTCGTACTTGGTCCATCTATTAATGCACAGGCCTCCAGAGCCTGGTCCATAAATGTACAAGTCTTCGTACTTGGTCCATCTATTAATGCACAGGCCTCTAGAGCCTAGTCCATAAATGTACAAGTCTCAGTACTTGGTCCATCTATTAATGCACAGGCCTCCAGAGCCTGGTCCATAAATATACAAGTCTCAGCACTTGATCCGTCTATTAATGCACAGGCCTCCAGAGCCTGGTCCATAATATGCAGGTCTTAAATACTTGGTCCATTTTTTTTATACGCAGGCCTCCAGAGCCTGGACCACCCTAATGCACAGGCCTTTCGAGCCTGGTCCGCCCTCAATTAGCAAATTCTATGATCCAATCCATCCAAAGACAAAAGTTCCAGGCATCTACAAACTAAAGTTTCCTAGATCGGAGCACCTCAGATCTGATATTTATATTATATGGCTTATCTGTCAAGCAAGCAACAAGTACTATGGTATCGATCAGACGTAAAGTATTTTGATTCAAGCATTTTTCTAAGTTTCTTTGATCTATTCTCGAGACATACGGAGGAGTTATTGATCAGAAGTGCACAAAAGGGTAATCTAACTCAAAAGGGCACACTCAAACAGAAAAGAACATCAGATTTGAGAAAAAGGAGCTCAATTTTATTGATGAATCAAAAGATTTACATCAGTACAAAGACTGGAAATAAAACAGAAGCTATTACAGAAGCTACTACAGAAGCTACACTTGGAAACATCACGGCTTTTCTTCATGGGATGATAAAAGGGCACAGGATCCAAAATTTTCGTTACCGCCGTCACCGGCTCCGTTTGAAAGGAAGGAACCCTGAACCCCAATCCGCATCAAGAAGCACCCAGGCCATTTCATCATCACTATCACTGGTCTCACGACCAACGGAAGATGAGGGCTCTAGGTCTCAAGATACCGCCATTCGTCTTCCTCACGTCAGTTGTTACACCCCAGCCGATTGGAGCAAGGGTCTCTGACGAAACATGAAAAAGAGGAGGCACCCCACTTGCGTCTTCATCACCGGCGCTCCAAGCCTCGGTTGAATCAGGGAGGGAACACCACCAATCGGAGGAATCTCGACCGAAGGCCAGAGGAAACAAGAAGACTTGTGCTTCCTTTAATCCTTCCTTGGAGACTGAAAAAGGGGGAAGGTCAACTCTCGGCCACAGTTTAATCATTCCTAACTCAGACAGAGAATCATCCATCATCTCCGGGCGAATGACAAAATTTCGGCAGCATCTAAAGTCTCTTCTACGAGGAAACAGTTTGAGAATAAAAGGGTTGAATGCAACCGAATGCCCTCGTTTCCATATATATAGACCCTTAAAGTCCAAAAGCCACCCAACTGAACCGTCGCAACGGTGAAAAAGAGATTGGCCTCGAAATCCCAAACGACAATCGAATAAATAAGCGGTGCATTAAATGTACCTCTTCGATATACCAAAAGACAGGGTACAGAGCTCTGTGAACGAAAGTCACAGCCCAACACTGGAGCTTCTGAACTGATAAAGGGAGGGGGACAACGTCTAAATGTACAGGCCTCCCATCCAATATTCAGAACTTACAGTCTTAACTATTTTATGACAGGCCAGTCACATGACAAAGGCCAAAACAGCTCGGACATATCCTGATCCTGAGTACTCGAAAACAGCATGCCGAGCATCATAATGACAAGCACAAGCTGCCTGATTATCTTCACAAGCTCTTGATTCAGAGCAGTCTATCTCAGAGATCTACGAAAGCTCACTCCCACTCTATTGGGCTCTATCTATCTGATTATGTTTACCTTCTTATCTTATTGTGATGAGACAGTTGAAATTAATTTACATTCATTATTCAATGACAAGTATCGAAGCTCAGAGAGCAACTATTGACTGTTGGACAGTTGATCTAACGTGCAAGAGGTTCAGAACAGCCACACTTGCGACAAAATTGCATAGGTGGAAAGAACACAGGAAGAATCTGAAGGAAAGTCAATTTCATTGATCAAAAGTATACACCCATTACATCAAAGGAAATGGCAAAAACGAAGAAAAATCAATAGACCCATAAAAGCCTCAAGCCTTGTCAGAAGGGCCTGGGTCTTCTTCCAAGTTAAGAGCAGTAGCCCCAGCCGTCTTGTACGGGTCAGGACCAGACGAGGCAGGCTCAGGAGGAACGATTGACGACACGTCGAAACCTGGGAACTGAATCTGAAATCTAGTTCGGAAGCTTTCAAAGCCAAACCGGATCAGGTCATCACCCATCTGTTCAACTTCACCTTTCAATTCCATCTCAGCCTCAACCCTGGCTTGATCAGCTGCCTCTTGAACCTTCTAATTAAAGGAACGCCGGAGATCAACCAACTCTGCCTGAAGCCCCTCAACCTGCCGAGCATATATGTCCCTCTTAGACTCAGCCACGGTAAGGTTGGTGGTAGCTTCCTTCAGATCCTCCTCAACGGTCTGAACCTTGGATCGGGCTGTCCCAAGCTCCAGCCTCATCTCTTCCACTTCGGCCCTCAGCTTCTCGGCCTCCTCAAGGCCCATAGGGGTCACCATCAGAGCAGCCAAACTATGCATACTCTGCACAAAGCAAGACAGACAATTTAGATTGAACAAATGAACAAACAGAAAAAGTCAAGAAAAGCTTCAGAAGTTACCTTCATCTGGAGATTCATCATCTCAGTCATCAGCTTGGAGGGGTCATCCCCTTTGTATCGGTGTGGGCCCTGAGCCCATATTTTATCAAATGCTTTCTTGGCAATTTGATAGTCCAGCTCAGCAAACGGCTCGAACGGTGCAGCAGGTGCTTTCCCCTTCCTAGTCCTCCTGCTCGAACCAGAAGAGGCACGAGGAGCAGCCGAAACAGGAACGGCAGGTTCGGCCTCCTTCTCAGCCTCGGCAGGGGCTGGCTCGGGAGAGCCAAAAATCAACCTCCTCCTTTTTACTTCAAGGGGGGCATCAGGCTCAGCTCGGGAGGAAGACTCCCCCACCACTTGGGCCTCCGGCACAGCCCACTTCGTCGTCAGCCTCTTCTTAAGCTCTGCAGAACGGGCAGCCATCAAGTTCTCCGGAGTTACAATGACAGAATGAGCCCAGTTAGAAGTCGAAAGCAGCACTCGGTACTGATCTCGCAGTGCTTTAGTAAAATCGGGCCTCTTCCAAGCACTCTTGATTGCACAGAAGTAAGGAGTGATATATCAGTTTATCAGTTCCGAAGGCATAAACAAAGCTAAGGCAAACCTAAGGGAATAAGCCTCACCCTTATGACCCGTAGCACGAGGGAATGGCGAGGCCTCTCCTTCCTGGAAGTCTTCATGCTCCCATCCTCCTCCGATGAAGAAGTACCACTTCTTCCACGTTTTGTTGGAAGTAGGAACGAAGGAAAGGGGTCGGAACCCCTTCTCGAAGGACATATAGAAAAGGCCTTCGGCTTGCTTGAACTTTAGATCCATATTGCTACGGATCAAGTCCAGGGACACATCCACCTTGTTTTGGCGTCCCAATACTATGAACCCTAGAAGCTGCCACCAGCTATTGAGATTCAGGTTGGCAGGGCAGAGCTTGTACCAACAAAAGAATTGCCTGACTAAATCCGGCAATGGGAGTCTCAAGCCCATTTCGAACCAGGCAAGATAAACACAAATCTCCCCGGCTCCAACATTTTGGGGACGATCCATGGGGCCTGGAGCTCTGCAGGTCACGTTTGGGGGAAAACTATATTTTACCCTCCATTCGTCCAGAAGGCTCTGAGTAACAACACTCTCACCCTCTTCTCTATGAAAAGACCTACCAGAGGTCTCCCCAGCCCTGTCTCAGGGCTCTTCAAAGGCATCAACTATCCTAACTCCAGGATTAGGGGGAGGTTCAACAGGCCTCTCCCCAATATCTTCGGGAGCAGGGTTACCTACGTCCTCCACAGAAGACGGTACAGCATCTCAGAGGGATTTCCTACTCCCGTGCTTACAATTGGGGACTCAAAAGGGGCAGACATTATTCCCAGACTTAAGAAGAAAGAAGCAAGAGAAGAGAAAAAATCGGTCGAACCTGGTCTAACTCAGGAAATCGGTATTTTGCAAAGTCGCACAAACCAACAATGGCGGATGAAGTCTTCTAGCACAGTGAAAATGACAGGGAAAAGGTTATTTCAAAATCTTACCCCGTATTTATAATCACAGTATCAGAAGGGACCCACCAAGCCCAAACGCCATAACGGTTCGGAACAATGATGATTTCGGGAAACCCAACTATCGGCCAGTACAAATAATGTCCTTGAAAAGACCTAATCTCCGGCTGCGCAATAAATGGCGCCCCAACAGTTGCCTTGAAAGGCGAACAGGCAGGACACATGACTCTCCGAAAAAGGCCTAGCCCTAGTTGCTTGCTAGCATCGTACTAGGACTTGGGGGGGGAGTAACTGATATACCATAAAAGAGCAGGCCAATCAGCACTTGACACGTATGACCATAATCCAACTCATGCTCTGCCAACATGGTTTCCACTCAGCCAATGACTGAAAGATCAAGCATCCAGATCAGCACAAAAGGTCGAAAGTGACCAAACTTATGCCTTCAGAGCACACATATCCAGACAAGGGTCTCAGAACTTATCACAGGGTCCAGACCAACACTCCAGACCTCGTCACCGCCTTAGCGGATGCCGAGCAAGGAATAAAGAAGCAGTCTTCGACAAGGAAACAGTCTTCAACAAGAGAACTACCATCTATGGCTATCTCTATGCAATACTCCACAAGGTAACTGCAATCTCCGATGATCAAATCCCTATATTCATGGCATCAAATCCTAATCAACTTAGGAAGGTCACGGTCTATAAATTAAACCCTAAAGGTACGCTTTAGTTTTATGCTCACTCTTTGGCTTTCAATACAGTCTTTCAATTCCTTTTACTTACTTAAGCATCGGAGCTGCTACCGCCGGAGCCAATCCGGTGGTCCTCTGATCGTCTTTCTGAGTGTTCTACAAGTTGCGGAGTCCTCACTTATTGCGAGCCGAAAAGTGCAGCATCATATATTAATAGTAAAACAGCATATCTATCTATACTTCTACCGTGTACTGGTCCAAATTGTAGGCTTCACAAGTCATATATGTGATCACCTATATGTATGTGATTCTATGTGTAATAATACTACAAAATGCTAATTTGATCACCACATAAAACCAATTAGGACTGAGAATGGAATCCCATCATCTTCTCCTCATCCAACCTAAAATTTGTCTCAATTGATTGAAAATAAAATTGATAATAAAATTTGTGTCAATTTTTCCAAAAAGTAAAATTGAGATAATTCTATCAGCTTGTAAAATAATAATTATATTAATACACCTTCCGTTGATAAAAATAAAAAATAAAAAATTGAATAAGAAATGTCGCTAACCTTTTCTGTGAAAGAAACATAATAAAGAGGATTAAAAAAAAAAAGCAAATCATTAGCCAATTAAAAAGTTGAATTTTTTTTATTATTATTTACAGTAAATTTTTGGTCAATATACTATATACTAAGAGATAAAAGTGTCTATATAAAGTGAGATTATAGCTTGCCTGTTAAGGGAAAGAGGGAAAGAGTGACGCTAGATGTTTTAAAAATTTTGTACAAATATTTGCATTTCAAATGATGTAGTAATAAATTATTGACAAAATATTTATAATGTATCTAAATCACCACCAACAATGTAATGCCACATCATTTAAGACGTAAGATTTGATACCAAAGTTTTAGACAAAAAGTATTACTTCAAATAATTCTAAGAATTGACAATTTTTGTTCCCTTTCCAATCAAAGCATTCAACTTTCTTTTTCAAAAGTACGATGTATATTAGAAGAGTAATGTTAGATGTCTTAAATTTTTGTATCAAAATTTACATCTCAAATAATGTGACAAAATATTTATTGACAAAATATTTATAATGTATTTAAATCACTACCAAGAGTGTAATGCTACATTATTTGGGATGTAAAATTTAGTTCCAAAAGATATTTAGTATTGTTGATATTTAGTGCTCATTTGAATGAGTTATGAAAAAGTGTGATTTGAGTTAAACTGTGGTTTGAATTAAGGAGCTGTTGAAAAGTGTAATTTGAGTTAAGATATTTAGGCTATATTTGGTACGCTGGAATGGAATAAGACAAAAATAGAATATCAGGAATGGAATGGAGCAGAAATAGAATGAGAATAATTATTCTATTCTTTTGTTTGGCTGAATACCCAGTAATAGAATGATAATTGCATTTCTGTGTTTGGTTTGAACCATCAAATTATTTGAATGAAATTAATATTAAGTTTGATATTCAAAGTACTTGTATAAATTTCAAAGCTTTCATGTACGTTTAATGAAAAAAAAATTCAACCTGCATTTATTTTATTGACAAAAAGAAAAAAAATCAAGGGTCATTTATGCTAGGACATCAAAGTTATTCAAAATTGTAAAAATCATTTTAGTCGTGCTAAAACTAAATTTAAATAGTAAATTATTAAAAATATATTTTTTGATATTTTTACTCCAATAATAAAATATTATTTTTTAACAGAACTATCACTATTTTTTTGTTCTTAATTACCATTGCAGCTCATGCATTGAAACAAGAAAAAATTATTTGCGTATCTGTTACTCCAATAAAAAAAAAATTTCTCAATTCTTGGAACAATATACATTGCGTAAGAAAACAAATTTCCTTGCATAACAGAAAGACATGAATTGAAAAAGTACTTATTCAAATCCAATAACGAGTATATTCAAGTTTGGAGAGTTTTATCTTTGCATCCCCCCTCCCCGGCTGGGTCTTTTTAAGGCCATATGCTAATTCATTGTTCTAATTGCCTACTAATTACCAAGGCAAAAACATGATAAGAAATTGGACCTTACAATGTTCCGCAAGAAATTTATTATGGAATCCTCATACCTAATATCACGTTTGCCAAGGCAGGCTGGGTGTAAATTTGACAACACTGACTTGAATGGTGAAAATTTATAACACGCTGAGGCTCAGAAGTGAAAACAATTTGTGGAAAGCCAAAAGGCAGCAGTCTATTATTGTTCTATTACCATTTCATCAGTTCAAAGCTGGGCAATGTTTTCAACTAGTAAAACAGAAAAGGAAAAACACCAAAACCACTTATGGGTTTGATGTACAGATCCAATCCATAGCGTTCGTTCATAAAGAAAAATTAACCTGAAGTGAAGGGCACCCATTTCCAACAAAATGCAAACCAACATCATCCACTAATCCACACCCCACCATAGCCAAAACCTGTAACTTCTTCACCATGTAACAATGTCATGCAAGGAAAGTTCTTCATCACAGTTTTCAGTGCTAAAAATAAAAAAACATTGGAAACTCAGTAGAACAGAAACAGTACATCGGAGACGCAGGGGATGAAGGAGACGCAGTAGATCGGAGATGCAGTAGATTGGAGACGCAGGCAGTAGATCGGAGACGCAGGGGACGAACGAGACGCGGTAGATCAAAGAAGCAGTAGATTGGAGACGCAGGGACGAACGAGAGAGATCGGGAGTCTGATGGGAATGGAATGGGTATTCTGCGTGTTTTAAGTCGGAATGGTGAATCCAGGTTGTGACATTTAGTGATTCCATCTGGAATGGTTATTCTGGTATAAAATGGCTAAACAAATGTGGGAATGGAATGGAGTAGGAATGCCTATTCTATTCCTACCTTTATTCTTGCATACTAAATCGGTTCTTAGTGTTTGGATGAATGTATTTAATAAGTGTTTAAATAATATTATAATATTTAAATTAGTTGTGAAAAAGTATGGTTTCAGTATGAATTGACTTTTTTGCCTTTATATATTAAATTATATGTTTTATAGTATATTAAATTTAATAATTAGATTATTTTTATAAATAACAAAGATATAATAATAAAAAAAAGTAATTATTTATTTTTATATAAAAGGGGTAAATTACACCTACCTCCCCTGAGGTTTCTGACAATTATAGAAACCTCCCCTATAGTTTTTGAAATAACATTGTTCCCCTTCTGGTTTCAATGTCTGTAATAGATTCCCCCCTCCGTCAATGACCGTTAATTGACCTAACGCCATTTGATGATGTAAGAAATTTTTTTGTCTAAATACCAATTTTACCCCTTATAAGTCATGGTTAAATGACAAAACTACCCTCACTTTAATAATAATTTTTTTAATTAAAAAAAGACAAAATTTCTCCTGCATATCTCCTCTCTCTCTTTCTTTAACCCAAATTCCTCTCTCTCACTCTACTACTGTTCTTGATTTCAATAAGATGTATACATATACACACACAAACCCACCATTACCACTAGTGATTTTTTGCAAACCTACCAAAATTTACAAATCTTTCTAACCAAATTAATTCAAGCTAAGCCATAAATTACAAATCCTCACAAATACAAACCCACCATCATCATCTTGCTCACACACACACACACACACACACACACACACACACATATATATATATATATATATATTCACACACAAATCCACTAGTACCATCATTGATTTTTAACAAACTCACCACAATTTGCAAATACATGAGCATTCTCTCTCTCACCAAATCAATTTAAGAACAACCACCTTCCACCCAAATGCCAGAGCTGAGTAATTAGTTTTGACCCATCACTGGAAATTGAATTGGACACTTTGCTCTCCCCAAATAGGCCTTCTGGATAATAATTTGGCCTCATCTATAGCAAGAGAAATAGACCCATCAGAAAGAAAAAAAAAAAAAAAACACAGAGAAAACACACAGAGAGTAAGGGTTGGGGTTTGGTAACCTGAATGGTGTGATTCTTTAAGAAAGGATGATCAAAAGTTGGGCCCTCTCGAGCACTGGAATTGCCTTCTCAAACCTCCCCAAACTTCAATAAATTACCGCGACGACGTGCAAGCTCATGGCCAAGTCCAAGCTCGGCTCACTGTCGACCGCGCACCGCTCGAACAATTTTGAAGCTCGCAACGCGTAGTCCAACGCCTTGCTCGGGCCATCACCGGCGATTGTGTCACGTGCGAGTTTCAAAAGGAATGGGCCAAAATCAAGGTTATCGAGAGTCAATTCATCAATGATTGACTTCTCGGGCGATTTTTTCTTGACGGAGCTCCGATCAGGCGATGGTTTGGCGCGCGAACTGGACGTGACATAGAACTCGAACCAGATTGGCGGTATTGGCGACATGGGTGGTGGCTATGGTGTCGGTGACATGCGGTGGTGGTGGAGCGGCCATAGGTGGTGGTGACAGTGGCAATTTTGGCCGATGTTGTTCTGGGTAGAGAAAATAAGAAAGAAAGAGGGAAGTGAGATGGAGTGGGAGTGGGGAAAGAGAGAGAGAGAGAGAGAGTGCTGAGAGAGGAAAAATAAAGAAGAAAAAATAAAAAAAAAAATATTATTAAAATATAAGGGGAATTTGGTAAATGGACCAACTCCGTTAACGCCTTTTGGGGACAAATTCTGACCAGGGGACAGTGTTATTTTCGAAACCATAGGGAAGGTTTCTGTAATTGTTAAAAACCTCAGGGGAGGTAAATATAAATATCTCTAAATATATATAATCAATATTATATTTAAATTTAATATAATATAATATTATTTATTTTAATATTAGATATAATATTATTTACTTTAATATTAAACATAAAAGAGATAATTACACTTCTCTTAAATTTTTTTGTAATTACAAAAACTATTTTTACAATTTTTGAGATTAGAGTTGTCGGATTAACACTGTTAAGAAAAATTTTTCTTCTACTATTTTAGCCTCATGTTTTATTAATTTTTTTAATTAAAAAATTCAAATAAATATCCTCCTGTCCTCTTTCTCTCCCCCCCCCTCTCTCTCTCTCTCTAATAGACCTAGAACAGTACTTTGTAACTCTTCCCCTTTTCTCTCACTAACCATTCATGTTCCAAGGCTCCAAAATTATAACACACTCTCTGTAATACTCCCGCCCCTCTCTCTCTATCTCTAAACCCATATAACTCTCTCTCCCTTTCTATAAGTACTCGCACTCTCTCTAACCACTGCCCTTTCAGGAGAAGAATATCATAAACACAAACCACCTCCCTTGATAGGCAGAATCAAACTTCGCAATAAGGAGAAAGAAGAAACAGTGAGGAAACTAGAAATGTAGCGTTTTAATTATGGGTTGTTTGGAGCTGTACAAAAGTTATATTGTGACGGAGAAAGTGCTAAAAAATGGCAAGAAATGCAAATGGAGAAAACTCACGAAGAGAAACCGCTTATTTTACAACAACGACACCGTCCTTAGTACGAGTTAGAAAATTCAATTGTTTGTAAATATATATTTATATATGCATATATATATATATATATTTGCAGCAATTTGGTTGGGAACCTATTGAAAATTTTGTAATTCGGTGCATCAATTTGGTTGAGAATTTGTTGGAAACTTTGCAATTTGGTTGGCTACTGTGATATATTAGGTTGGGAAGATGTATATATGTATATTCAATTGGAAAGGTGATGTGAGTCATGAAATCTATTGGGTTGGGGAAATTGATTTATATGAAAGTCCCTCTCTGTCAATAACTTAACATGAAAGCATTCCTTTCAATTTTTTAAAAGTATTGTTGTTACTTACCAAATTCCTTTTGCTTTTAATGATGCAAAGTTGCTTGTTTGAAGAATTCATAGGCTATTCAATTGTGAAATTGATGTTATGCATTCGTTTCTGGGTTCTAAAGCATGTCAAAGCATTAATTCCAAAATTGTGAAGTTGGTTCGGCAAAGAAATTTTCAGAGTTGTCTTGGTAATTGATTGTTGGAGATTCAAGTTTCATTTTTTTGCCAGATTATGTCTTATGTCACCTGTGTTCACATGGCTACTTCAAAAGTTTGAAGAAATGGAGTGACACTTTATAACATGATTGTAAGAATGTTGTGCTTTTTATAGAAAAAAAAATTTGCAAGGATCTCTATGAATTTAACCAAAAAAAAAAAAACTATTGGTTTCATGTTCGCTATGTTAATACCATGTTCATTAGATCATTGACTTAAAAAAAAAAGTTTCTTTGTTTGGAATGTTATAACAAATTAGGGGTGAAAATACTACTGTTATTGGGTTTCATGCTTGTGAGATTTTACAGAAATAGAGGAGATGAAACTTGGGGGGCAATTTTGTCATTTAACCCTAGATTGTAGGGGTAGTGTTGTCTTTGCATTATTTGTAAGGGTAAAGTTTGTAATATCCTAACTCAATTAAATGAGAAAATTAAGGATAATGATGATTATCATAGGATAATTTACTTGATAATCACGAGAAATTCTACTTAAGACTAATAGTCTATGAATATGGAGACAAATGTAAAAATAAGAGCAATTAGATATGGATTGGAGACGATCAATTGTAAAAATATGATTTAATGGCAACAATCATAACTTGGTGACAAATTTCGATTGGCGTTAATCAGGGATTACCACTAGGATAATTTTGGAAGACTAGTGCATGAAATACATTTAAGGCAAGACTAATGATGCATGAATAAAGTATGCTTAATTGAAAAGCTTTACAAAAGTTATATAAGACTTTTGTGAGATTTAAAATGCTAAGTTTGAGAATTTATGAAATATTTTAAATGCAATATGAAGCATATGTAAAAGAAAAAGATAGAAACGAGCTTTAAAAAGCTCTTACAACGTCTCGAACCCAAGACCAAGAAAAACAATAAATGACTTATACCAAAAAGATAACTACTAGGCTATCAGCACTTTTGTGTTATAATACCCACATGATATATATATATATATATATATAACATGAATATATAGTAAGAAGTTTAGGAAAAAAAAGGGCAAATGTCAACACCCTATTGGACCAAAGTCTCAACCAACCAGATTTCATGTAGCCAAGACCCCATGATGTTTATACAGACTTGAATGTATATAGGGTAACTTAGACTTGTTGTGCGGCTAGAGAGAGAAAAAGAAGAAAAATAAGAGAAATGAAGAAGGAGAAAAGTGGGGATGCATGCAATGGTTGAAGACCGTAAAGGGACCTCTAGACAAGCCATGGGAGCTCGGAAGCAAGCCCAAAAAACTAGTGAAGGACTACAATCAAGGTAATCTAAAAACCTGATTTTCTCTTTCTAGAAAAAACTAGCATAAAGCTCACTATTTTTAAACTTTATGAAACATGAAATATACATGCATGCTCATAATACTAAAAAAGGAACAAAATGGAGGAGTTTAAGCTAAAAACCCTAAAACTCATGATACTTGAAAATATGAGAAATTGTGTTTTGACCTAGCTTCGATAAAGCCTAATGTAGACACCAAGGATCAAAAGAACATAAGCATTGGGGCACATTACCAATTTAAATCAACCAAAATGGTCAAGAAACAGTACATTATAGTCAAAAGAGAGAAAATCCCATATATAGGACTAAGGTCGATTAAATGGGTTTTAGGAACAAAGAAGTACTCCCTAAGGTCCTAAACGTCGAATAGAGGTGGAACGGAGCAAAAATAGTGACCCAAACGTGTTGAAATAGAAAAAGAAATACTCGCCAGAAAGTCAAGCCCTCGTCGGAGCCCGACTATAACTCATTATTTCATGGCTATAAACCAATCAAATTGAGAAACCAACATTGGATATAGAATCCTCGTAGAAAAAAAATTCGAACCATGTTGGTTTTGTCGTCGAAAAATAGTCGGCGGTGATCGCCAACGTCGAAAAAGGCGACCAAAACCCTTATCGAAAAAAAGATGAAAAAGGTACTGTATGGGTCGGGTCCTTGCCAAATATTTTAAATTGGTTTGGGCTTAAGTGGAATGGCGTCGTTTTGAACCCTTAAGAATAAAAAAAAATAATAATAAGGATTGATGTAATGCTGATGTCAGCATGACGTAATAAACTGGACTGAACCATTTGATTCTTAAGCTAATGAAACCAGTTCATTTGCATTCGGACTGAACTGGTTGGTTTTTTTAAAAGGTTTCTGAAATTACGTTTTGGCCCTAAACCTTTCTGTTAATTATGAATTATCTCAAAAAAATAATTATAAATTTTTTTAAATCATTTTTAAATTATGAGAAATTACCAAAATGCCCTTAGGCAAAAAATAAGCCAAATGAAGGCTAATCAAAATGAAAAAAGAGCCTAACCCAATGTTTTTGGGAGTTCCAGACTCAATGGTAGAGCTCAATTTGTGAAATTAGATCCCAAAAAATATAAACGAAAAAATTGGAATAATTGCAATTATGTTTTAATAATCAAATAAGCTATCAACTAAACTCCGATGACTATGAAAATACATATCTTAGCATTTTAGGACATTCTAAACCCAATGGTAGAATCCATTTTATGAAACGAAGTTTTGAAAATACAAACACGTGAAATATCATAATTACCAATATGCCCTTAGTAATCCAAAAGTTAGTTGAATGTCAGAGATAGCATATTCTAACTTGCTTCGATATTCCGGACTAACGGCGGAGTCCATTTTAGTAAACAAAGTATCAAAAAATGAGACACGTGAAAGTATAAAATTATGAAAATGCCCCTAGGCTTAATATAAGTCACATATATGCAAATTAAGATTCAGAAAAGCCTAAATTGATTATCTTCGACATTCTAGACTTAACGATGAAGTGTTTTTGAGAAAAACAAGACCTTATAACAAATTAAAAAATGACAAATATGTCCTTTAGACTTAATGAAGTTACTGGTAGTGTATAGATGAAAGTAAAAGGTTCACATAAATGTTATAAAGTTAGACTGGACTCAAAAATGAAGTTTAAATATGTAAATTATGTACGAAGAAATATGAGACATTAAAAGTATAAATTACTATGATGCCCTTGAAGGGCCAAATAAGCTATAAAGCATCAGGAACCCTAAATTAGAAATTTGAGGATCTCTTAATCAACTAGACTAAGTTCAAAAAGAACTTTAAACACTAAATTGAGGTATCTAAATTAGAATGTATGCTGATTTGACACACAATGTATTTTTTATCCATGATTATAAGGTCACCAAATGATGAAAAAATGGAACAAGGCTATAGGACAGCTACTATGGTACTAGTATGGGAATGTAATGCTAAGGACCCAATGTAAGCAAACCTGAACCCTAATATGTGGATTTTTACTCTGCTAATGTGGCCTACTTGGATGACTGCCAATCTTTGTTTCTTGAAATTGTACATCAATAAATTACTTTGAGTCCACAACCTATTGTTCATTATGATTTTCATTTTGTAAAATTTGTGATCTGTTGAGATTCTATTGATTATAAATATCTATGAGTCCTTGACTCCTTGGTTTTATCTTATCTTTGTGATCATTATGATCCCTTTTGTTATGGACATTTGTAATCTATGTATATGTACATACCTTGTGGAATCATTTTTCTGATACCCGGGGTTGTGATTGTCATAACGCCTGTTTTGTGATACTGATGACCTATGAGTCAGTACTTGAGAATGATATCTAACACATAGTCCTGATGATGACATGATTTTGATAAGAGCTCTTGGTGCCATTTAGGGGAACCCAGATATGAGTGGTGAACTTGGATGAGTACTGTTTGGGGGTAGCCGGGTCCTATTTGTTAATAGCATTTATTTGACTCAATTTGTATATGTTTGATTCCACACCCTTTGTTGATTTGATAGCATTACCTTTGGATGTAAAATACGCTTTTGAGGCTTATTTTTGTATTCGATTGATCCTCTTTGACTTTAGTAGGTAAACGTTTTATGTTTATCTATTTGACCCAAATTTGTATATCCAATTGACTCAATATTTTATATGTTTGATTTCGCACTATGATTTTTGATCTATTATACTCAGATTCTTAGATTTAGTTGACTTAGACTCTCATATATATTTGACCTAGATTTGTATATCCATTTGGCTTAGTATTTCATATATTTGATTTTGCAATATAATTGTTCATTTATTAGACTCAAATTCTTATGACTCGATTTCTTATATCTATTTAACCCAAACTTTTATATTTATTCAACTCAGATTTGTATATTCATTTGACCCATATTTGTATATTCATTTGACCCAGGATTCTATATGTTTGATCCCACACCATTTGTTGACCTGGTGATGTTACATTTGGATGATAAATACGCCAATGAGGCTTATCCTTGTATTCAATTTGAATCCCTTGATTTGGACAACTAAACGATATATGTTGATAAATTTGTGCATATTGACTTGCTTACTCATTGTTATTGCATTTGCAAACTCCTTATGAAACTATGCTACTCTGGCCTGATAACCAATCATTTTAAGCTTAAAATCCTGTGATTACTATCTTGTTATACACATTTGTTTAACCCATGGCAGGGTAAATGATTTATTTATTGAGCTAAGTTAGCTCACCCTAGAATTATAACAATTTTCAAATAACACAAATTAGAAGAAAATGCAATGATGGCGATTAATGGAGCTAGGTGTGCTTGTGGACAACTTGGACGATGTATAACTCCAAGTCATAATTTGAATATATATCCTATAAAATTGATTTTAATGTTAGATATTGTGACATAGTCACACTAGAAATGATATTAGATTTGAATAGTAATTAATGATGATGAAAATTATACTTGTAGATAATTTTATTGAAGTGGCACTAGAAATAATATTATATTTGAATGGTGATTAATGATGATGAAAATTGCACTTGGAGATAATTTTATTGATGATTGTTAAAGTTGATTTGGATAGCAGATGGGTTGCATATGTGAAACTTTCGCGCTTGACAAATAAAAGAAAAAAAAAATTATTATTACTGTTTTGCACAATTCATTTGATTTTGTATGACTTATCTGAGTGACAGTGTCAATCACCGACCCATAATCTGCACAAGATGGATTTCGGGTCGTGACAAAGTTAGTATTTCAAGTTATTTTTATACTGACCTCATTAGATTTCGTTAAATCAGCTAACGGTCAACAGTTGCATATATGAAGCTTCCACGCTTGACAAATAAAAGAAAAAAAAAATTATTATTACTGTTTTGCACAATTCATTTGATTTTGTATGACTTATCTGAGTGACAGTGTCAATCACCAACCCCAATCCGCACAGGATGGATTTCGGGTCGTGACAAAGTTAGTATTTCAAGTTATTTTTATACTGACCTCATTAGATTTCGTTAAATCAGCTAACGGTCAACAGTTGCATATATGAAGCTTCCACGCTTGACAAATAAAAGAAAAAAAAAATTATTATTACTGTTTTGCACAATTCATTTGATTTTGTATGACTTATCTGAGTGACAGTGTCAATCACCAACCCCAATCCGCACAGGATGGATTTCGGGTCGTGACAAAGTTAGTATTTCAAGTTATTTTTATACTGACCTCGTTAGATTTCATTAAATCAGCTAACGGTCAATGATTGGAGAGGGAATCTGTTACCAACATTGAAACTAAAAGGAATACAGTATTATTTCACAAACTCTAAAAAAATTTTATGCTATTGTTAAAAATTTTAAAAGAGATAAGTGTAATTATCCCAACATAATATTATTTCATTTAATATTACTACTATTATTATAATCATTATACCAACAATATCATAATAAGATGCCTTTACTTCTATTATTAACCAGTTTTGTAATATCAACGGCTGACAATAAAATTTCCCTTACCGAAAAGAAAACATGAATGGCTACCAAAAGCTATAACAGGAGTTATATATCAAAGGAGCTGACACAGCTCATCCACAAGAGCTAATATAGAACAAAAATTCCAGTGGCATATACATGTATACGATCTTATATATCACATTTTATGGTGTGAGATGAGGCCAAAAAAAGAAGAAGCCGGGAATATATATATATATATATATATATATATATAAAACCAGTATTCTCTCTCTCTCTATATATATATAGAGAGAGACCAGTATTCTCTCCCCCCCCCCTCTTTTCTCTCTCTCTATATATATATATAGAAAGAGAGAGACCAGTATTCTCTCCCCCCTTTTTTCTCTCTCTCTATATATATATATAGAGAGAGAGAGAGAGTAGATATATATATATATAACAGCCCAAAAAACACAGAAAAGAAATATATCAGCAAAAAAACAGCCTGAAAATTTGAATAAAAAAAAAATATAACAGCAAAAAATTCATGTACAAAAAATATGACAATCAATATATAGCAGATTTTAGATCAACAAATGGCCCAAAAATTATGAGGGAAGAAAAAAAAAGAGCGAACTCATCGGCATCAAAAATCGTCCACGGTGGCTGTGTCAGACGGACTGAGGTAGCGTAGTCTGGGTGTCGCCGTTGATGGGGGTTGCCGCTGTGATCAGATTTAAAGGAGAGAGAGGCGTTAGGGTTTCGGGTATATACGTTTGTCTGTATAAGGGATATAGAAGACGGTTTGGGATAAGAAAAGGAGGTAAATGGTCCACTGATGTGATGGCATGATTGTAATAAAGTTAAGAAAAGAAGCTCAATTATTAAACAATTAAAGAGCTGGTCTTGACGTTTTGAATTAAGCTCACCACCTTCACTCCTCCAGACCGCCCGTCTTGGGCTCAATAAGTGTGGCCCAATCACGCCAACCGAACAACATCATAAGACAAAAGTGCAGTTTGGGCTTGGAAACGCCCAAAAGTGCGACCCAAACGACCATCCAAATAAGGCCTCAGAAATTATAATAAAAGATAAATTATCTTGATTTTTTGAGATTTATGATAATTATATTAAACTCTTCTAATTTTTTTAAAATTACATTAACCTCCTCTACTTTATAAAATAATATACAGATACCTCCATTCAATTAATTTTTTTCTTCAAAATAACAAAACTTACTACTTTTATTTGTTTTTTAATTTTTTAAATTTTGACCAATTTTTTTTATTTTCCAAAATAAATAGTGATAAAGACCTTAAATTTATTTTATATAAAATAAAAATAAGTCATTTACTATAAATTTGTTTTTAAATAAAAAATAATTTAAAATTTTTTTTAAAAAAGTTAGAATAAATTAGTCAAAATTAGAAAAATATAAAAAATAAATAAATAAATAAAATGAATAATTTTGTCATTTTAAAGAAAAAAATTAACAGAAGGGATGTATCTATATATTATTTTTTAAAATAAAAAATGTCAATATAATTTTTTAAAAAAATTAATATAATTATCATAAATTTTAAAAAAGATCAGTATAATTTATCTTTTAAACGTAAGTGCCAAGAAAATGACTCCTTGAGGAACGGCGTGGTGCGCCTAAAACGTTCTGATATCAATAAGCTAAGATGTCGAAACAATATTTAAAATCTTGAGAACACACAGTAACATAAGTTTCAGCAAAATTCATGTCATATAATTTAGATAGAGATGTGCTCTGGTTTGTCTTAGAAAAAGGCAGAGGCAGAGGTAGACTTTGACTTTCTTTTATTTGCTAGATTGTTGGGGGAAATTTCAGCACTTGAATGTTTATTCATTTTGCTCCAACTTCACAGCTTCGGATGAGTATGTGTTGTGCTGCCAACCAACTCCTTTTGAGTTTTAACAGCCAACATAATCCCTTGCCAGTGTTTCCTTGTACAAAGTAAACTTTGCATCTTTTATATATGTCTTGTATTCGCCATCCGACTCGCATCTAATTTAAATATTTTTTTATTATTCTTTTTTTTTTTTTTCTTTTTGGGTGAGTCTCTGGGGCCATAGCCCAGACAACACTTGGGAGAATTTGGAGTAATTTTCAAAAATTGCAAAAAAATCCATTGGTGCACTTTGAGTGCTTGCGAGCACTAGGCAAAGGAAAACCTCTCTCATAGGGGTGCAGTGCGACGCTAGTCTGCTCGCGTTTCTCAATTCGGGATGTAAAATAAGTTGTTTATGACTTTTTAGAATAATAAGAACATCCCAAACCTCATTATAATTCAAACTACTAGTAAATACAGTTTTGTCGAGTTCTATTTTTTGGAGCTCAATCTCTTTACTTTTAACTTAATATGATAAGAAAGATCAAACTCATAACTTTATGGCCATGACGAAAGCTACTTTCTGGTCACATTTCATTATTTAGGTTTTTAATTAGTTGTTTTACTATTTATGAAAAGCTTCAAATTATTAATTACTTCATCTATAAAAGTAAATAAAAAAAAAAAAGGTGTTCTTGGGTGAGACTAGTACACCACATGTCGATCCACCCGTCCAATAACACTCTGCCATTTATACTATGTCTTATTAAAATAGGTGGGTCATATTATACATGACAAAATATCATTAGTTAGACATATTGTCACCTCACTATATCAGACTCATTCAAAAAAAATTTCAAAAAAAGATGTTCGTGGCTATTTTCTTCTTTTTTTATTTAGTTTCCTAATATGGGCTTCATTACAACAAAAAAAGAACCTGTGTGTGTATATATATATATATATATATATATTGATATACCATAAAAGAGCAGGCCAATCAGCACTTGACACGTATGATCATAAATCCAACTCATGCTCGGCTAACTCAGCTCTCGCTAAGCCAACGACTAAGAGCTCGAGCATCCAGATCAGCACAAAAGGTCGGAAGTGACCGAACATATGCCTTCAGAGCACATATATCCGGACAAGGATCTTAGATTTGATTACAGGATCAAGACCAATACTCCAGACCTCGTCACCGCCTTAGCGGATGCCGAGCAGGGAATAAGGAAGCAATCCTCAACAAGGAAACAGTCTTCAACAAGGGAACTACCATCTAGGGTTATCTCTATGCAATATTCCACAAGGTAACTGCAATCTCTGATGATCAAATCCCTACATTCATGGCTCCGAATCCTAATCAACTTAGGAAGGCCATGGTCTATAAATTAAACCCTAAAGGTACGCTTTATTTTCATGCTCATTCTTTGGTTTTCAATACAATCTTTCAATTCCTTCTACTTACTTAAGCATCGGAGCAGCTACCGCCGGAGCCAATCCAGTGGTCCTCTGATCATCTTTCTGAGTGTTCTACAGGTCACGGAGCCCACACTTATTGCGAGTCGAAAAGTACAGCATCAGTTTGGCACCGTCTGTTGGAATGACTAATCTCCAAGTGCTCTATTCATAAACTCATCTCTTTCCTCACCGGAAAACCATGGCACCAAATCTCTGACCGCGACAGAATACTCAGAATTCGCAAAACTCTTAACGTCAGCCGCCTGCTCCTCGTACAAGGGGACCAGTGGTTAATCCCATGCGACAAGAGATCGAATCGATCAAACGACACAATGAACTGGTACAGGAACAGTTGCTTGCCATCACTAGAACGGTGGCAACACTCACGCAAAACCAAGCAGCGGGTTCTCCTAACCGGCCGGTCAACTTCGCTACAGGAGCACAACCTCCTGTTGCCACGGAGAATGAAGAACTTCATGAGCAGGCTCCAAATAACCAGCTCGGGCACCCCCAGGGTGTTGCCCGCGTTGGCAGGGATCCACAACCGTTAGCAGCTCCAGGCTGGGGAACATCAGCCTTCGTTCCTGACGTCCACTACCGGAGCACTACTCGAGCCCCAACTCCAAGGGTCTCGGGAGCACATCCAGCACCGCAGGAGCCTCATCCCCATCCAGCACCAATCCCTCCGGTTCGGAACCCTCCTCCGTCCAAAGGGCGTACTCAACCCTACTACCCTGAAACCGAGGCTGTCAGGCAGGGTTCGCAAGATGTCAGACTCAGAGACCCGCGGAGGGTAGAGGAAATTACCGAGTCTATGAACCGAACAATCGCCTTGAGAGGACCTCAGAACCCTCCAGAGCAAGACGAGTTGGCCAGGCTGCTCGGAAGACTAGCCACCCCATTCACTCACGCCATCATGTCAGAAGAGAGGCCCAGAAAGTTCATGGTGCCCAAGTTCACCCTGTATGATGGATCTGGAGATCCAGGAGATCATCTCTCGCACTACCAGCATACGATGGCCCTTCACGGAGCCTCTGATGCTTTCATGTGCCGAACTTTCATCACCAGCTTGAAGGGAACTGCTCTGAAGTGGTTCCACAACCTCCCTCCGAACTCAATTACCAGCTTCTATGAGCTCGGTAGACAGTTCTTGGACAGGTTCATGACCAGCAGGAGACTCAGAAGGGGACCAGAATTCCTGTTAAATGTCAAGCAGACTAAGGAGGAATCCCTCAGAGCCTACATTGCGCGCTTCAATGCCGAACTCATAGAGATCACTAACTGCAGCCCAAAGTTCCTTGTAGCAGCCCTAACTGCTGGGCTTACCTAAGGCGGTTTCAGAGACTCCTTAACAAAGAGCCCCCCAGCCGACATAACGGCATTAATGGATCGGGCCAGAAACTACATCAACCTGGAAGAAGCTAACCGCACATCCCAGAAGGGCAAAGACCAGACCTAGAGGGATAATCCAAAGAGGGAGGATCACAAGAAGGAGGACCACAGAAGAGACTCCAACAAAAAAAGGGCCAGAAGCCCAGAGAAGATAACAGCACCCAGAGCTGTGTACAATTCCGGACCAAGGGAGTTCACCAACTTCACTCCTTTAAACACCACACCGAACCAGGTACTCTGGCAGATCCGAGATCGGGAGAACCTGAGGTGGCCGGAACCAATCAAAGGAGATCCCAACCTTCGAGACCAAAGTAAGTACTGTAATTTTCATAAAGATCATGGACATACAACTAACACATGCAAGACCCTCCGATATGAGATAGAGTAGCTCATAAAGAAGGGACGTCTTCAGGAATTCATCAAGCAGGACGGAAGGCAGAACCCCCAAGAAGACAAGCCTCAACAACGGTCAGACCAGAGGCCCGAACAGAGGCAGGAACAGAGGGAAGGACGAAACGAGCCTCAGAGGCAGAACAACCATGTCATCTACGTCCTCCATGCCGACTCCCCTATCACAGGAATGTCTAACAAGGCAAGAAAGAGATATGTTTGGGAGGCCAAAGCTGCCCCGAACGTATTACAGATCTCCAGCGTAGAAAAGAGGCTCAAGCCAGCACCGGAGATCCAATTCACTGAACAAGATCTAGCAGGGGTACACTGCCCTCACAGTGATGCCCTTGTTATCACACTCAAAATCGCCAACTGCGAGATCAGGAGAGTCCTGGTCGATACTGGCAGCTCCGTCAACATACTGTTCTATGAGCCACTTAAACAGATGAGGATGGACCATGACAACATCAAGCCCACTACTGCCGTGATGGCAGCTTTTGATGGCAATCTCAACACCCCATTGGGGAGAGTCGACCTTCCTACCACTGTAGGAGTGGGTGAAGGGCAGAAGACTACCATCTCGGAGTACATGGTGTTAAACATGAGATCTCCCTACAACGTCATAATCGGGAGACCCTGGTTGCACCAGATAGGGGCAGTCACCTCGACCCTCCATCAGTGTCTGAAGTACGTCCACAACCAGAACATTCACTCTGTCAAAGGGTGTCAGCCAACCTCCCGGGAGTGCCATGCTATTGCCCTCAAGGAGAAGGCTTCTAAATAGCAACTACAGTACACTCGGGACTGTGCAGATCCAGTTCTCACCCACACTCCCGAGGTGGAAGTTTGCCCATCCAGCATCGAAGAACCCTTGAGCCCAAGGGGACGCGACAGCCGAGCCAAACCTGTTGACGAGCCCATCAAAGTATTGGTTAGTTCAGAAGCAAAGGGGCGTTATTTGTATATCGGCCCAGATCTGAGGCACACCGAGCAGGAAAATATAGTCAGGTTTCTGAAAAACAACCTCTCTATATTTGCTTGGGAAACCAGGGACATGGAAGGTATAGACCCTAGCCTCATAACTCATAAGCTGATGGTCGATCCAGATCATCCACCAGTCAGACAGAAGAGAAGACCGATTGCTCCTGAACGGCATCGGATTATAAATAAAGAAGTCCAGAGGCTGCTTGAAGCCAGGATGATACGAGAAGTGTTCTATCCCGACTGGCTAGCCAACACCGTGCTTGTCAAGAAGAAAAACGGCAAGTGGAGAGTCTGCGTTGATTATACAGACCTCAACAAGGCCTGCCCCAAGGACAGCTTTCCATTGCCAAGGATAGACCAACTGGTTGACACCACCGCGGGACATGAGCTTATGAGCTTCATGGATGCCTACTCTGGGTACAACCAGATCCAGATGTACCCTCCAGACCAAGAGAAGACAGCTTTCATAACCGAACGAGGGCTCTACTGCTACAGAGTAATGCCTTTCGGTTTGAAGAACGCTGGAGCCACTTATCAGCGGTTGGTGAACAAGATGTTCGGCCCACTGCTCGGTAGTACCATGGAAGTATACATCGACGACATGCTGGTGAAGAGTCTGAAGAAAGGTAGTCACCTCCAGCACTTAGCCCAGACCTTCGATATCCTCAGACAGCACAAGATGAAGCTCAACCCCTCGAAATGTATCTTCGGGGTTACGAAAGGCAAATTCTTGGGATACATTGTCTCTCAGAGGGGTATCGAAGCAGACCCCACTCAGATCCAAGCTCTGATTGGACTGAAGTCACCAGGAACCAGGAAAGAAATTCAGGCACTAAATGGCAGAATTGCGGCATTAAGTAGATTTATCTCCAAATCCACTAATCGCTGCCTACCTTTCTTCAAAGCTCTGAAGGGCAGCAAAGCTTTGCAGTGGACGGAAGAATGCGAGAAATCCTTTCAAGAACTAAAGGAGTATCTAGCCTCTCCAGAGCTCCTGTCAAAACCAGTACAAGGAGAAAAGCTACTCTTGTACCTTGCAGTTTCTGAAAACGCGATCAGTTCCACATTAATCAGACAGGACAGGGGAGTGCAGAGGCCTATATTTTACGTCAGTAGGGCACTACTTGACACGGAAAAGAGATATCCAGAAGTAGAAAAGCTGGCCTATGCCTTGGTCATATCAGCTCGGAAGATCCGACCTTATTTCCAAGCCCATCCAATCGAGATCCCAACTGCCTATCCTCTGAAGTCAATACTGAGAAAACCTGAGGTATCGGGAAGATTGGTGAAGTAGTCTGTGGAGCTAGGGGAATTCGACATATCATATGTACCCCGAAATTCCATCAAAGGGCAGGCCTTAGCTGATTTTGTTGCCGAGTTCACCCCGGCACTTCAAAACAAGGCACAACTCACCGAAACCTCGGGAACCTGGCTGCTATACATCGATGGATCGTCAACCGATCAAGGTTCGGGAGTAGGCCTGGTACTACAGTCCCCTGATGGGCTCACGTCAGAGAAAGCAGTCAGCTTAGGATTCAAAGCTTCTAACAATGAAGCAGAATATGAAGCCCTAATCTTAGGCATGAAGCTTGCCTTGGAATGCGAGGCTCAGAACCTCAAAGTCTTCTCAGACTCCCAGCTGGTGGTAAGCCAAGTCTTGGGAGAATTTGCCATTAAAGATGATAGGATGCTCCGGTACTCCGAACTGGTGAACCACTTGAGGCATTCCTTCCAGACATTTACTATCTAGAAAATTGAAAGAAGCCAGAACTGCAGAGCAGATGCTTTGGCTAACATGGCGTCCCGCTTAAAGTCTGAAGCAAACTCCACAGTAAAAATCTCTTATCAGCCAAGACCTAGCATAGAGGAAGCCCAAGTTGCTCAAATTACTGAACAGCCCTAGAGCTGGATGACTCCAATCCTCCAGTACTTGCAATCCGGGCTCCTCCCCGAAGACAAAAACAAAGCCAGGAGAATCCGAATCAGAGTGGCTCGGTACCTAATCCTGAACAACAAGCTGTACAGAAGGTCGTATTCTCAACCTCTGTTAAAATGCTTAACTCCAGAAGAATCACAATATGTCTTGGCTGAAATACATGAGGGAATTTGCGGGAATCATAATGGGGGCAGAACTATAGCTCATCGAGCTCTATCTCAGGGCTATTACTGGCCTAGCATGTTGAAACAAGCTAAGGAATATGTTCGGAAGTGCGACAAATGCCAAAGATTTTCCCCATATCAACATCAGCCTCACCACGAGCTCATCCCGATTCCTAGTCCTTGGCCCTTTGCTCAGTGGGGGATGGACATCGTGGGTCTATTACCAAAGGCACCTCCAAATAGGAAGTATCTCTTGGTGGCCATCGACTACTTCTCTAAATGGGCCGAAGCTGAACCTCTAACACATATCACAGAGAAGGAAGTCGAGAGCTTCACCTGGAAAAATATTATTTGCAGGTTCGGCGTACCACGTGTGATTATCTCTGACAATGGGACACAATTCACTGGTAAAGGCGTCAAGAAATTCTGTGAAAATCTCAACATTAGGCAGCACTTTGCCTCTCCAGGCCATCCACAAGCAAATGGGCAAGCAGGGGTCACCAACCGAACAATCCTTGACGGGTTAAAGAAAAGGTTGGAACAGGCCAAAGGAAAGTGGGCAGAGGAACTCCCTGGAGTTCTTTGCCAAATTAAGGGCAGTAGCCCTAGCCGTCTTGTACGGGTCAGGACCAGACGAGGCAGGTTCAGGAGGAACGATCGACGACACGTCAAAATCTGGGAACTTAGCCAGGAATCTAGTTCGGAAGCTTTCAAAACCAAACCGGATCAGGTCATCACCCATCTGTTCAACTTCCTCTTTCAATTCCGTCTCAGTCTCAATCTTGGCATGATCAACTGCCTCTTGAACCTTCTGATCAAAGGAATTTCGAAGCTCAACCAACTCCGCCTGAAGCCCCGCAACTTGCCGAGCATATATGTCCCTCTTAGACTCTGCCGCGGCAAGGTTGGTGCTAGCTTCCTTCAGACCCTCCTCAGCAGTCTGAACCTTGGATTGGGCTGTCCTAAGCTCCAGCCTCATTTCGTCCATTTCAGCCTTCAATTTCTCAGCCTCCTCGAGGCTCATGGGAGTCACCATCAAATCAGCTAAACTGTGCATGCTCTGCACGAGGCAAGACAAACAAGTTAGATTGAACAAACAAACAAACAGAAAAGACAAAAAAAAAAAGCTTCAGAAGTTACCCTCATCTGGAGATTCATCATCTCATTCATCAGCTTTGAGGGGTTGTCCCCTCTGTACCGATGAGGGCCCTGAGCCCATATTTGGTCAAAAGCCTTCTTGGAAATTTGATAGTCCGGCTCATCAAACGGCTCGGACGGTGCAGCAGGCACCTTCCCTTTTTGAGCCCTTCTGCTCGGAACGAAAGGGGCAGGAGGAACGGCCGAAACAGGAACGGCAGGTTCGGCCTCCTTCTCAGCCTCGGTAGGGGCTGGCTCGGGAGATCCAGAAATCAATCTTCTCATTTTTACTTCAAGAGGGGGATCAGGCTCAGCTCTAGAGGAAGCCTCCCCCACCACTTGAGCTTCCACCGCTGCCCATTTCGACGTCAGCCTCTTCTTGAGCTCTGCAGAACGAGCAGCCATCAAATTCTCCGGGGTAATAATAACAGTATGAGCCCGGTTGGAAGTCGAAAGCAGCACACGGTACTGATCTCGCAGTACGTCGGTAAACTCGGACCTCTTCTAAGCATTCCTGACTGCACATAAGTAAGAAATGACATATCAGATTATCAGTTCGGAAGGCATAACAAAGCTAAAGCAAACCTAAGGGAATAAGCCTCACCCTTATGACCCGTGGCACGAGGGAATAGCGAGGCCTCACCATCCTGTAAGTCTTCATGCTCCCATCCTCCTCCGACAAAGAAGTACCACTTCTTCCACGTTTTATTAGAAATGGGAACGGAGGACAGGGGCCGGAACCCCTTCTCAAAGGACATGTAAAAAAGGCCTTCTGCCTTCTTGAACTTCAGATCCATGTTACTACGGATCAGATCCATGGACACATCTACCTCGTTTTGATGTCCCAACACTACAAACCCTAGAAGTTGCCGCCAACTATTGAGATTCAGGTCGGCAGGGCAGAGCTTATACCAACAGAAAAATTGCCTGACTAAATCCGACAATGGGAGTCTCAAACCCATTTCGAACCAAGCGAGATAAACACATATCTCTCCGGCTTCAACATTTTGGGGACGATCCATGGGCCCTGGTACTCTGCAGGTCACATTTGGGAGAAAATTATATTTTACCCTCCACTCGTCCAGAAGGCTTTGAGTAACAGCACTCTCACCCTCTTCTCTATGGGAAGACCTACCAGAAGTCTCCCCAGCCCTGTCTCGGGGCTCTCCAAAGGCATCAACTATCCTCACCTCAGGACTAGGGGGAGGTTCATCAGGCCTCTCCCCAATATCTACAGGGGCAAGGTTACCTACGTTTTCCACAGGAGACGGCACAGCCATCTCAGAAGGATTTCCTACTCCCTCACTTACATTTGGGGATTCAAGAGGAGCAGACATTACTCTCGGACTTAAGAAGAAAGAAGCAAGAGAAGAGAAAAGATCGGTCGAACCTGTTCTAACCCAGGAAATCGGTGTTCTTCAAGGTCGTACAAACCAACAATAGCGGACGAGATCTTCTAGCACAGTGAAAATGACTGGAAAAAGGTAATTTCAAAATCTCACCCCGTATTTATAAGCACAGTATCAGAAGGGACCCACCAAGCCCAAACGCCAAGATGGTTCGGAACAATGATGATTTCGAGAAACCCAACTATCGGCCCAGTACAATGATGACCTTGAAAAGACCTAATCTCCGGCTGCGTAATAAATGACGCCCCAACAGTTGCCTTGGAAGGCGAACAGGCAGGACACATGACTCTCCGAAAAAGGCTTAGCCCTAGTTGCTTGTTAGCATCCAACTAGGACTTGGGGGGGGGGGGAGTAACTAATATACCATAAAAGAGCAGGCCAATCAGCACTTGACACGTATAATCATAAATTCAACTCATGCTCGGCTAACTCAGCTCTCGCTAAGCCAATGACTAAGAGCTCGAGCATCCAGATCAGCACAAAAGGTCGGAAGTGACCGAACATATGCCTTCAGAGCACATATATCCGGACAAGGATCTCAGATTTGATTACAGGATCCAGACCAATACTCCAGACCTCGTCACCACCTTAGCGGATGCCGAGCAGGGAATAAGGAAGCAATCCTCAACAAGGAAACAGTCTTCAACAAGGGAACTACCATCTAGGGTTATCTCTATCCAATATTTCACAAGGTAACTACAATCTCCGATGATCAAATCCCTACATTCATGGCTCCTAATCCTATTCAACTTAGGAAGGCCATGGTCTATAAATTAAACCCTAAAGGTACGCTTTATTTTCATGCTCATTCTTTGGCTTTCAATACAGTCTTTCAATTCCTTCTACTTACTTAAGCATCGGAGCGGCTACCGCCGGAGCCAATCCGGTAGTCCTCTGATCATCTTTCTGAATGTTCTACAGGTCACGGAGCCCACACTTATTGCGAGTCAAAAAGTGCAGCATCATATATATATATATATATATATATATATATGCTGTGACATACTATTAAAGAGTTGATCCAACCCAAGAGTTATTTGAGTTGTTATCTTCAGATTTTGAGCGATCACTTAAAAAAAGAAGCTCTAATGGTTTGTCAAATATTTCCTAAAAATTTGAGTTTGTCAAACTTTCTCTCAAATTTGAGAGAAACTTTTACAGGCTGCCATAATTTCAATGGCACAGATCATTTGAATCTAACAGCTCAAATTTGACCAAATCTATTTCGTAAAGCAAAAATGTCAAAAATTGGTTTTCAGCATTGGAAAAAAAATGTCAAAAGAATAAATTTTTTGTACTATAGAACTGCTAAAATTTAGTTTTAGCCTGACTAAAATAACTTTTACTATTAGAGTTGCTTTGATAGATAGTTTTTATTAATAATATACCATTTTTGTAACACCCCGACCCTAATTAAGTAATGATTAGTTACTAATCATTTATCTAAACCAAACATAAAGAATAATTAAGAAGCTAACCTAATTAGGAGTTGACCAGAAGAAACCGCGTCGAAAAATAAGCTACAGAATGAAAGTTAGGGAGAAAACAGGGAAACTGCATTAATGCGCAGCCAAACAGGGCCTAAGCCCGAAATATGGGAAAAGACCAAAAATGTGGCCAAGAGGATTTGATCCCTTGACCAACCTAGGCAGAATTTGGGTTACCAAAAATTTACCAACTAAGCTAAGAACACCTTTGTGCATATATATGCAAAGATATATATATATAAATAGCAATCAGATTTGGCCTCTCCCCAAAGTGACCAATAGCTAAGCATGCAACACATCAGCATGCATCACCCTATGCAATAGCCCATCATGCCTATCCCACCATGATTACATCTCCTCCCAACCAAATTGCATGCAAACCCATCATGCACTTGGGGAGAGATGAAACATCAAGAGAAAATCTGATTATTGATATACAATCTCCATACCTGCATGGAGGAAAAATCAGAACTGTAGAGAGACTTGTAATGCTGATTTTATAGAGAGAGAAAGTGGGTTAGAGAGAGGAAGTTAGAGAGGGAAAGCTTGAGTTGTGGGAATCCATTGAAGGGGCTAAGGACTGGGAACTGAAGGGCTGCACCACTAGACCGGACCTGCTCCATTGGGAGGCTTCTGACTGAAACGAACCCTAGGAGACCACTGTGTACAAGGTAAGAAATTCAAAATTTTCTGAGCATTTTTCTCTTTGGATTTCGGCCACTGTTTTATTTCTTTTGGGACGGTTAATGCATGTAAAGAGATTTAACAATGAAAACTGGGTTGGTTGTGAACCTTTTGGACCAACAGAACTGCCCAAACCACCAACCCGTAAGCAAACCGCCATGGATGACCTGAACTGAGGTGGGTCTGGTCCGACTTGCACCAAATCGGTTTTGGTTGCTTTGGACATGAAATAGACCTCCCTAGGATCTCAAAAACCATAGGCCGCGACCCCAGAACCTAGTTTAAGGCCCTCAAATTTCAAACTCTAGCCACGGGTTTAAAACCCAATTCTTCAAGAAAAGTGACCAAACTAAAATATGAGAATGGGGACTTGAACCCCATGCTCTGTAGGTCACGACACATCAGATTTCATAGGAAACGGACCTAAAATGAAGGAGCTAGAACAAGTTGCAGGTCACGGTTATCATTTTTGAATCAGAGCCAAAGAGCTCGAATCGAAGCATAAAATGAATGCTAAGATGATTTACATGATATCAGGAACCATCTCAGCAGAAAACAGTAACAAATAATCGAGCAGAAGTCTACGAAATTGAAGAAATAAAACCCAGAAATTTAGGGCTACAGTAGGGGTGAAACGGTGGGGAAGACGATGTACAGTCGGGTCACGGGTCGGACCTCGGGTCGGGTCCTGACCCGATGTTTGAATAAAGGGTTTGGGTTACCCGGAACTACGTCGTTTAACTAAGTGATATTTAAAATTCAAATTTAGGGCTGACGTCATCATGACGTCAGCACTACGTGTCAAACCGGCTGGTCCAATTAACATTGGATCGGTTCAATTGAAACAGAACTGAACCGGTTGGTCCAGACCGACAGTTTGTATAATCACCCTTTGACCCCAAAACTTTTATGAAATTCCACTGTGGCCCATTTTAAAATAAATTAATATTAAATTAATAATATTTAAATAATAAAAATTACGAAATTGCCCCTAATCCTCAAACAAGTCAAACGGAGTCCGAATAAAGTAAACGAATAGTGGATTTTGGCTATTTTGGACGTTCCGGACTCAATGGTGTGGTCCGTTTTACAAGACGAGACTCCAAAAAATTAGGACACGTTAAAATACAAATTACCAAATTGCCCCTAACGTAGCCGATGTCCAAATAAGACAAGTTATTAGTGTAATCTTATTTTCTTGGGCCTTCTGAGATCAACAGTGAGGTCCGATTCATGAGACGGGACTCCGAAAAATATGACGCGCGAAATGACCAAACTACCCCTAAGGTACCCGGAGCCCAAATGAAACTAAAAGATAGTCTATTTTGACTATGTCGGACATTCCAAACCCAACGGTGAAGTCCATAGCACCAAAATAGGTACTGAAAATTTAGTCACGTGTAAAATAGAACTCATCAAGTCACCCCGAGTTGACTAGTAAGACCAATCCTAGGAAGTTAGGATACGTTAGGCCTAAAATTAAATGAAAGTGCATGAATAGGTAACGATTTAAGGTAAATGTGAAGTTAACGAGTTCTTTATAATTTTCTTAGGAAATACAAAGGAAAGGGAAAAGCCCACCAGTAGTGCAAACCCGGGGAATCAAGGTGAGTAACCTCACATTTGAAGTGGAGATTTAATTCCACGAATTTGAATGATGTTTTAAATATCAAATTCTGTCTTTACACAATTCCGTTTTAAATATTCTGTTATGACATGCTTCCTGAATAATTTACTACTGTTCTTTGAGATATACTTCTGCATGTCTAAAATTTCGATTTCAAATGTTATTATATATCCTGAATTTACATGTTTCACGTATTTCGATACCCTATCATGAGATTATGAACTATATGTTTTGAATGCTTTTAAATGCATCCACACGAAGGAATTATGGGTTAAATGCTTTTAAATGCAAGATAAATTGTGCATAAGCACCACGGATTTCTATCGGGTTTCTTAGGAACCCAACTACGATACGAATAAATGCCAGGTAGCAGGATCTAATCCCCCAGGCATATGAGATATCTCCACGAAAAGTAAAATGGGAATCTGGTTCGAAACAGATTCTGTTAATGAAAGTGATAAGGTGTGTGTTGAAAATGGAAGCAGGCTTTTTCCTCATTTTCACCATGCATATTTACATGATTTGAAATTCATATACTTTATTCTGAAAGTACAAGTTAGCTTGAATACTGTAATGTTTCAAAGCCATTGTTTAAAGAATGCATGTACTCTATGTTCCAAGTATACGAGCAATTGGTAGTGAGTATTTTACAAAATTCTCACGTGCGAAACCACTACCAATTGAAACCCATGACAGATGTTAGAATTACTCACTGGGCTTTTCGAAGCTCACCCCATTCCCTAACATTTTTCAGGTGATGACGATGGGTAGACCCTTGCCCAATTTGGGAAGAAATGATAGGCAGCTCCATTAGGATTCTGGAGATATTTTTGAGAAGTATTAGGGCCTATGGTTGGTCGAATTTTGATGTCGTACTTTTGGGACAATTATGTATTTAAGCCCAAGAGGCAACCACATATGTACTTAAGCCCTTGAGGCATTCGAATATGTATCATGTATAAGACTTTAATTTTTAGTATGCTCTGATGTGATTATTCATGTGTACCGCTATGAAGAGCGATAGTATCGGACGGCTGTGCGAAAGTTTTTAAAAGATTTTTAAAAAGAGAAAAAAAAAGAGAAGAAGAAAAGGGTTTTCACGCTTCCGCAAATCAAGGCCGCACCGCTATTCGATACTGTCGCCCATGTTTTGCCTTGCCCTCAGGCTCCCGGGCCTGAAGGCGGCGGTTGCAATCCGAGATCCGCATAGGGTGGGTTTCGGGTCGTGACAATTTTGAATTTAGTGATTATTCTCTTATTTGAGTAAGTAATCCCTGTGGTTGATTCAATCTAAAAAATTTGACGTGCTCAATTTCATTTCATATTTCTATTATGTGTTGGTTCGGCTTAGTTTGGAATTGAGACACTTATAAATTGTATTTTTTAAAAAAAACTAAGTAAGAGAAAGTGGCAAAAGCTAATCAAAGGTCTCCCTTTGTTTCTTATGACCTGTTAGGGAATCTTAAAACATGGTTTAGTCTAGTTCAGAACCAACTCCACTTGACCTGATCTACTTAATACAAATTTTCTTTTGAACTAGTCTTAATTTACAGGTAGTTTGGCTAAAATTGAATCATGAATTAACGCTAACCTTTTTCATTGTTCCAACCCATTTCTCTGCTGAAACCCTAACTCATTTTCACACTTCCATCAAAATAAAAACTAAACTACTAAATAGGAAATCAATTAGTACCATCAGAAAATTATATTTTCTTAGATGTTGATGCTGCACTTTTTGGCTGGCATGAACTCCGAACTCTACTCCCTAAAGAACACTCAAAAAGAAGATCAGAGGGCCACCGGATTGGCTCCGGCAGTAGCGGTTCCGATGCTTAAGTCAATAAAACTGAATTGAAAGACTGTAATATAAACCAAAGAATGAGTATGAAAATAAAAGGCGTACCTTAGGATTTTATTTATAGGCTAGAGATTTCCTTAGTTGATTAGGATTTGGAGCCATGAATATAGGGATTTGATCATTAGAGAATGGCAGTTACTATGTTGAATATTACACTTGAGAGATATCTGTGAGTGAAAATTTCCTTATTGAAGACTATTTCCTTATCCTTTGCTCGGTGGGATGTTAAGGCGGTGATGAGCTCTGAACCCCAAAGAGTGCTCAGGAGGCTTTGTGCTCAGGCTTGTGAGTTCTGGAGGATAAGGGGGCAAGTATGCTCTGAATGACTGAGCATCTTAGTATGATCTGGATATTCGAGCTTTGTAGTCACACGTGTCACATGGGGACTGGTGTGTCACTTTGTGGTATATCAGTTACTCCCCCCCCCCCAAGCCTTAGTTCGAACTCAACGAGTAACTAGGGCTACGTGCTTTCAAAAATTCATACGTCTTATTTGTCTGTTTTCTAAGGTGACTGTTGGTGCTTCATTTATTGCATAGCCGATGGTTGGGCTTTTGAAGCCATTATTGCACACTATCGTCACGGCGGTTCAGCTTGGTGGGCCAATATTTTGTAAACATATATAAATAGGGGGAAAGGCTTAGTGTGACCTTTTCCTTGCCATTTTCACTATATTTGAAAAGGACGACGCAATTCTGCCATTGTCGAACCAGAGCCTTTGGTGAATCGTGAGGAATGCCTTTTGTTCGAAGCTCCATTTCTGTCTGACTTCAAGTCTGGTTAGTCTCTCTTTCTTTTTCGTGCTTTCCTGTTTTTCCTCTTTTTTTCGTTCCTTGGCAATGTTGGCCTCTTCTTCCTCTAGTTCTAGTGACGGCACAGGAAGTCCTTCAAGGATAACTGTGTCGTCCCATGTCTAAACCCTAGATAGTCATTCCTCCAGTGGTGCCGAAAATAGGTCAATAGGATCTCCCTCTAGTTCAGAGGTTAGGATAGTAGACGCATTCTTGGAACCCCGAAATAGGGTTGGAGAGGCCTCTGGTCGACCCACTCAAAGGGAAGAAGGGGAGAGTGCCATCACTGAAGGCATGTTAGAGGAATTGTGGGCCTCAAACATTACCTTTAGGGTTCCAAGCACCCCATATCGCCCACATAATATTAAAGAGGGCGAAATCTGTGTTTACCTTGCTTGGTTTGAAATGGGATTAACACTCCATCTTCTTGACCTGGTTAGGCAATTTTTTAGTTGGTTTAATGTCTGCCCTGCCGACCTTAACTTGAATAGTTGGTGGCATCTTTTAGGTTTTATAATGTTAGGGCACCAGAATAATGTAGATGTATCCCTTGACTTGATTCGTAGTAATATGGATCTAAAGTACATGAGGTCGGAGAGCCTCTATTACATGTCTTTTGATAGGGGATTCAAACCCCTTTCCTTTGTACCTTCTTCCAATAAGACTTGGAAGAAGGAGTATTTCTTCATTGGAGGAGGATGGGAGCGTGAAGACTTCCAAGATCATATTTCAACATTCCCCTGAAGTACAGGGTTTAAGGGTGAGACCCAATTTTCTTGTAATTGCTTTGGCTTTGTTTTGTGCTTTGGGTTCCGAGCTGCTTTAACTAATCTTCATTCTTATGTTTTTTGTGCAGTTAAGAATGCCTAGAAGAGGTCCATTTTTACCACTGACCTTCAAGACCAGTATCGTTAGCTCTTCTAGACCTCTAACCGAGCTCATACCATTATCGTTACCCGAGAGAATCTGATGGCTGCTAAAGCCCGTATTGAGGAGCTTAAGAAAAAACTAATGACGAAGTGGACTTCAGAGCCAGAACTACAGTCGGTGGGGAGGCTTCTTCCCAAATTGAGCTTGAACCTCTCCTACAAGTGAAAAGAAGGAGGCTGATCTCCAGCTCTTCTGAACATACTCCTTTTGAGGGCGAGAGGGAGGCTCAGGCTCCTATCCCAATAATGATGGTACCTCCCGCCCTTGTAAGTTGGATAGTCAAGGGGAAGCCGTCCAAAGCTTCTGATGAAACCGGTTACCAAGCCACTAAGAAGGCCCTGAAGCATTTCCGGGATAAGGGCCCTATGAAGTTCAAGGGTCAAAAGCCGGAGAAGCTATTGGCCGAGCTTGCCTCTCTCCAGATCAAGGTAACTTCTGATTTCTCCCATTTTCTCCCCCATTTTCTCTTTATTATTACTGAATTTCTTATTTTGTATCCTGCAATCCATGCACACTCTTGCGGCTCTCACAGATACTTCTCCAAATTCAGAAGAAATTGAGAAACTTCAAACTGAATTGGACGAGGTTAGGCTGCAGCTCGGTATAGCTCAGTTTGCAGCTCATGCTGCCGAGGAAAAGTTGAAGGAGGCCAACAATTCCTTAGCCATTCTGGAGTCTGAGAGGGATCTTCACGTTCGAGAGGCAAAAAGACTTCGAAATAAGATGTACGATACATGGTACGCTTATGATCAGAAGCTCCAAGACACAGTTGATCATGCCAAGATCGAGACTGAGGCGGAGATGAGGGTGGATGTTGAAGAGATGGGCAATGAATTGATCCAGTTTGGCTTTAACAACTTTCGATCCAAATTTCTTGCTAAGTTCCCGGATTTCGACTTGTCATTGATTGTGGGTCCTAGAGCTGCTCCTTCTAATGTTGCTGTTCCGAGCAGAGAAGTCGAAGCCACCCCTTCTGAACTTCCCTCAGCAGAGGGACATGCCCCTGCTGACAAAGTTTAGGATTCCTTATGTATAATTTTGTTTTTATTTTTGAATTCTAATGTACTGGAACATATTTATTAATAGAACTGTCTGTCTTTCAAAGCTTTGAGTGTCTTCGCCCTTTTGTAACACTTGTGAATTTTGAGAATTATTGTGAATGCCAAGTAGATTCAGCACTGTACCAAGTTATTGCTGTTTTGTAGTATATGAATGAGCTCCATCCCTTCAAACTTGCAATTATCATAAGTAAAGCTGTTCAAGAACCTATTTTAGGTCCATCCTTCCGAGCAAAGCAACTTGTAATAACTTGAGCTAATTTGATTAATAAAAAATATATGTAACCACATAGCTAAACAACTGAGCCAAATCTTTTGTCTTCAGTTTGGGATGCAACCGAACAGGTTTACTGAGACGGACCAGACCTAAAGGGCTAATTTGAAAGCTGATGGGCTTTAGCCTCAATTTGGAATTGTTGTCCATCCTGTGCTGATATGCTTCCATCCTGATCCTGGCTTGATCCCTTTTTCCTCGAGAAAGTCCAAGTTTTTTGCCAGTTGTTGATTATTGGCTTCTTAGTTAAAAGTTCCAGTCCTCAGAGTTGGGATACCAATCTCAACAGGGATCACTGTTTCAATACCAGAGGCAAGCGAAAAGGGAGTTTCAGAGGTTGGTGTTCTTCTAGTTGTTCTATAAGCCCAGAGTACTCCAAGGAGTTCTTCAACCCATCTTCCCTTAGCTTCTTCCAACCTTTTCTTAAGAGCATCAAGGATTGTTTAGTTGGTCACCTCTGCTTGCCCGTTGGCTTGGGGATGACCAGGAAAGGAAAAATGTTGATTGATATGCAGGTCTTGGCAGAATTTCTTGAAAATTTTACTAGCAAATTGTGTACCGTTGTTTGTAACGATCACGCATGGTATGTTGAACCTGCAGACTATATTCTTCCAGGTGAAACTCTTAACTTCTTTCTCAGTAATGTGTGTTAGAGGTTCTGTTTCTGCCCATTTAGAGAAATAATCAATGGCCACCAAAAGATATTTCCTGTTTGGTGCGGCCTTAGGCAATGGACCTATGATGTCCATCCCTTACTAAACAAAGGGCCATGGGCTGGCAATAGGAATGAGCTCATGGTGGGGTTGGTGTTTGTAGGGAGCAAACCTTTAACATTTGTCACACTTCTAGACGTACTGCTTAGCTTGCCTCAGCATACCAGGCCAGTAGTAGCCCTGTGTCAGAGCTCGGTGGGCTATGGTTCTACCCCCATTATGATTTTCACAAATTCCTTCGTGTATTTCTGCCAGGACATACTGAGATTCTTCTGTATTTAAACACAGCAGCAAGGGTTGAGAATAAGATCTTCTGTAAAGTTTCTTGCTTAGGATCAGGTACCGAGCTGCCCTTATTCGAATCCTTCTGGCCTGGTTCTTGTCTTCTGGGAGGAGCCCTCCTTCCAGGTATTGGAGGATGGGAATCATCCAGTTTTGGGGTTGCTCAGTAGCCTGAATGACTTGGACCTCCTCTATGCTTGGTCTTGTTTGATAAGAGATCTTTAGCGTAGAATCTCCCTCTGACTTCAGGTGAGATGCCATGCCTGCCAAAACGTCAGCTCTGCAGTTCTGGCCTCTTTCTATTTTTTGAATAGAGAATGTTTGGAAAGAGCATTTCAACGATTTAACAAGTTCTGAATACCGAAGGATCCTGTCATCTTTGATTGCAAACTCTCCCAGAACTTGGCTTACCACCAATTAGGAATTAGAGAAGACTTCGAGGTTTTGAGCCTTGTATTCCAGTGCTAACTTCATCCTGAGGATAAGGGCTTCGTATTCTGCTTCATTATTGGAGGCTCTAAACCCTAAGTTGACTGCCTTTTCTGCTATAAGCCCGTCGGGGGATTGTAATACCAAACCTATACCAGAACCATGGTCTGTGAACGATCCATCAGTGTAAAGCTGCCATGTTCCCAAGCTTTCACAAAACTATGCCTTGTCTTGCAGTGCTGGGGTGAACTCAGCAACAAAATCGGCCAAGGCTTGCCCTTTGATAGAGATTCGTGGAACATAGGCTATGTCAAATTCCCCTAACTCCACTGACCATTTGATTCACCGCCTTGAGACCTCAGGTTTCCTCAGAACTGACTTCAGGGGGTAAGCAGTTGGAATTTCAATGGGATGCGTTTGGAAGTAAGGCCGGAGCTTCAGGGCAGATATTATTGGTGCATAGGCCAGCCTTTTAATCTCAGGATATCTTTTCTCTGCGTTTAATAATGCCTACTGACATAAAATATGGTCTTCTGGACCCCTCTGTGCTATCTAACCAGTACAAAACTAACTGTGTTCTCGGAGACTACAAAATAGAGAAGTAGCTTTTCTCCATGGAATGGCTTTGATAAGAATTCAGGCGAAGCTAGGTATTCCTTTAGCTCTTGAAAGGCATTTTCACACTCTTCTGTCTATTGTAGGGCTTTGCTACCCTTCAAAGCTTTAAAGAACAGTAGGCAGCGATCGGTGGACTTGGAGATAAACCTGCTCAGAGCTGCAATTCTACCATTCAGAGCCTGAATGTCTTTTTTGGTCTTTGGTGATTCCAGCTCAATCAAAGCCCTAATCTGAGTGGGGTCTGCTTTTATGCCCCTCTAGGAGACAATGTATTGCAAGAATTTTCCCTTTTGTTACTCCAAAAGTGCACTTTGAAGGATTCAGCTTCATCTTGTGTTGCTTCAAGATGTCAAACGTCTGAGCTAAGTGCTGGAGATGGCTGCTTTTTTGCAGGCTCTTTACCAACATGTCATCACTGTACACTTCCATGGTACTGCCGATCAGATGACCGAACATCTTGTTGACTAGTCGCTGATATGTTGCCCCAACATTCTTTAAGCCGAACGACATCACTCTATAGCAATAGAGACCTCGCTTGGTTATGAATGCTGTCTTTTCCTTGTCTGGAGGGTGCATCTGAATCTGGTTATACCCAGAGTAGGCATCCATGAAGCTCATGAGTTCGTGTCTTGCAGTGGCGTCAACTAGCTGATCTATCCTCGGCAGAGGAAAGCTATCATTGGGACAAGCTTTATTAAGGTCTGTATAGTCAACACAGACTCTCTACTTGCCATTTTTCTTCTTAACCAGAACGATGTTGGCTAGCTATTCTGGGTAAAATACTTCTCATATCATCTTTGCCTCAAACAGCCTTTGGACCTCCTCATTGATAACTTGGTGCTGTGCTGGGGCAAGTGGCCTTCTTTTTTGTCTTACTGGTGGATGGTCGGGATCTACCATCAATTTATGAGTGATGAGTCTGGATGTATGCCCTCTATATCCTTTGTTTCCCAAGCAAACACAGAGAGGTTTTTTTTTAAGAACTTTATCATCTCATCTTGCTCGGCAGGTGTCAGGTCTGGACCTATCTGCAAATAGCGTCCTTATGATTCTGAGTTGACCAGTACTTTAACGGGTCCCCGATGGGCTTAGCCCTACTGTCCCTTCCTCTAGGGCTTAGTGGCTCATCAATTCTGGAAGGGCAGTCTTCCACCTCGTGGTGGTGGGAGAGGATTGGATCCACGCACTCACGCGCGTGCAATAATTGCTATTTGGAAGCCTTATCTTTAAGAGCGAGAGCATGACACTCTCTAGAGGTCGGTTGGCACCCTCATACAGAGTAGACAGCCTAATTGTGGACATACTTCAGGCATTGGTGGAGGGTCGAGGTGACTGCTCCCATCTAGTGTAGCCAAGGTCTCCCAACTATGACGTTGTAGGGGGACTTGGCATTCAGAACCATGTATTCAGTTATAGTGGTCTTTTGTCCATCTCTCTCTCTACTGTAGTAGGGAGGTCGATCCTTCCTAATGGGGTACTGAGATTCCCAACGAATCCTATGATAATTATGGCTGCAGGCTTGATGTCATTGGGGTCGATCTTCATCAGTTTGAGGGGCTCGTAGAATAGAACATTTGCAAAACTTCCTATGTCCACCAGGACTCTTCGGATCTTAAAGTTAGCAATTTTGAGAGAGATGACATGGGCATCACTATGAGGACAGTGTACTCCTGCAAGGTCTTGATCCGAAAACTGGATCTCAGGTACTGGTCTCAATCTTTTCTCAACACTGTAGATCGATAGGACACTGGGAGTAGTTTTGGCCTCCCGAGCATACCATTTTCTTGCTCTATTGGAAATCCTTGTTGCCGGGGTGTCTACATGAAGGACAAAGATAACCTGATTATTCTACCGCTGAGGCTCATTCTGTCCTTCCCTTTGTTCTTGTCTTTGGTCCAGCCTCCGGTCTGGTCTCCTCTGCGGGGGCCTATCATCACGAGGGTTCTGCCCCCCATCCTACCTGACAAATTCTTGTAGTCGTCCTCTCCTTATAAGCTGCTCGATTTCATGTTGAAGGGCCTTGCATGTATTTTTTGTATGCCCACGGTCCTTGTGAAAATCATAATACTTGCTCTAGTCCCGATAGTTGGGATTACCTCTTAGTGGCTCTGGCCACCTTATATTTTCGTAAGATCGGACTTATCGAAGTATGTGAGTTAGGGAAGCATTCAGAGGAGTGAAGGTGGTGAATCCCCTTGGAGCAGCGTTAAACGAAGTTCTGGACACTATTCTTTTTTCTGGGCTTCTGTCTCTTTTCCTAGCTGTAGTAGGGTCCCTCTTCTGATCATCCCTCTTCTGGCCATTCTTCTTCGGGTCATCCTTTTGGGCATGCTCTTTAATCTTCTGGGAGGTGTTCTTCGCTTCTTCCAGATTAATGTATTTCCTGGCCCGATCCATGAGGGCTGCCATGTCAGCGGGAGGGCTCTTTGTCAATGAATCCCTGAAACCTCCTTGTGCAAGACCAGAGGTCAAAGCGGCCACTAGGAAGCCTGAGCCGCAATCTATAACTTCAGTGAGTTCAGCATTAAAACGTGCAATGTACTCTCTGAAGGGCTCCTCTTTAGTCTGTTTTATATTTAACAAGAACTCAAGGCCCTTCCTCAGCCTTCTGTTGGTCATGAACCTGTCTAGGAAGCGCCTTCCGAGCTCATAGAAGCTGGTGACTAAGTTCGGTGGAAGGTGATGAAACCACTTTAGAGTAGTGCCTTTGAGGCTGGTTATGAAGGTGCGGCACATAAAGGCGTTAGAGGCCCCGTGTAGAGCCATGGTATACTGGTAATGGGACAGGTGGTCCCCGGGGTCCCCAATCCGATCATAAGGGGTGAACTTTAGGACTACAAATTTCTTTGGCCTCTTCTCTGCCATTATAGCAGGGGCGAATGGCGTGGCAAGCCTTCCGAGCAGCCTTGCTAGATCATCCTGGTCTGGAGGGACTTGAATACTCCACAACTTCTTCAGCTCTCCGTGGATCCCTAGGTGAGACTTCTTGTGAGTCTTTCCTTACCACTTCAGCTCCCATATGAATGGGATGGACATGTCCTGTGGATGGAGGAGGATTTTAGTGCTCCCGAGCTGAAGGAACTGGAGTAGCTTGGGGTTGAGACTGTTGAGGTATTGGATTTACTCCTGAAACCCCCAGGGTTGGAGCCCTGGTGGTGCTTCGATAGTGGATGTCTGGAGCAAAGGCTGGTATTCCCCTGCCTACGGTTGCTGATGGCTGAGGATTTCTGCCAATGTGAGTAGCACCCTGGGGGTATACCGGATGATTGTTAGGAATTTCTTCCTGAGGTCCTCCATCTGTATTAACAATAAGGCGTTGTGTCCACTGAGCAGTAACATTGACGGGTGGATTTGAAGGATTCGTTTTGCGATTCTGAGTAAACATTGCCAGACTTCTGGACATGGCTAGAAGTTGTTTTGCATCAACTGGTTTTAGCGTTTGACTAGGTCAAGCTCTTACCGCACGGGATCAGTGGTTCATCCCCTTCCTCGTCCGGCAGGCGGGCGAGGTTGAGGGTTTTGAGGATCTTAAGCGTTCTTCCTCGATCGGAGATTGGGAGCCATGATCCTTCGGTGAGAGGGAGGACGAGTTTGTTCGTAAGTAGAGCACTTGGTGGAAAGAACGATTGTCGTTTCTACAAACGACGCCAAATTGATGCTGCACTTTTTGGCTGGCATGAACTCCAAACTCTGCTCCCTGAAGAACACTCAAAAAGAAGATCAGAAGGCCACTGGATTGGCTCCGGCGGTAGCCGCTCCGATGCTTAAGTCAATAAAACTGAATTGAAAGACTGTAATGTAAGCCAAATAATGAGCATGAAAATAAAAGGCGTACCTTAGGGTTTTATTTATAGGCTAGAGATTTCCTTAGTTGATTAGGATTTGGAGCCATGAATATAGGGATTTGATCATCGGAGAATGGCAGTTACCATGTTGAATACTGCGCTTGAGAGATATCTGTGAGTGGCAGTTTCCTTATTGAAGACTATTTCCTTATCCTTTGCTCGGTGGGATGTTAAGGTGGTGATGAGCTCTAAACCCTGGAGAGTGCTCTGGAGGCTTTGTGCTCAAGCCTATGAGTTCTAGAGGATAAGAGGGTAAGTATGTTCTGAATGGCCGAGCATCTTAGTATGCTCTGGATGTCCAAGCTTTGTAGTCACACGTGTCACATGGGGACTGGTCTGTTACTTTGTGGTATATCAAATGTCAAATTAGATTAACTCAATAGAAGATAATTTAGATAGGGGGCTTTAGAGTTCGTTTAAAAGAAAAACTCTAACAAAAGATAATTTAGAGAAAATCACTTGGAGATAATTTGTAAATTTTGTTCGTATCTTCATAACCCCAAGCCTTAGAATCAAATTTGTAGAACAAATAGAGAGAGAGAGAGAGAGAGAGAGAGAGGGGGAGGGAGAGAGAGAGAAGAGGAGGGGAAAGAGAAAGGGAGAAACAAAGGAAAGAAGATCTTGTTTGCAATGTGTCAATTGTAAAATCAAAATCAATTTAGATAAGGGGAGAATATTGAATAAACATTGAATCAGATATATTAGATTCTCGACTGTCCCACGCCTCAAGCTCCTTTGGAATTTTCCTCTTTAATTATTCTAATGTGCTTCAAAGATTTTGAATATGAATTAGGGCTTCTCCGTGATAGATGAAAATCTTTTTTTTTTTTTTTGTTAATCTTCTTTCCTACAGATCTTGTCACGTTTTTTGGGTGAGCAGATCTTGTCCTTTTCATTCATGCAAAAGAAGAGATCAATGAGACGAATCAATTTTGTGAAGAACCACCTCTCAATCGTTTTAACTCTGGCCTCATTTTTGCCCCAAGTTGGATTGCTAAAAAACCTAATACAATGACAATTTTACATTACCAAACTAGGTTCTTTTTTTTAACCGGAGTAATACCTAATAAAACTAACTCTCATCCTTCCCAAATAACCCCTTATATTTGATTAGTAAAATCTTCTTGAGTGTGCTTTAACTACCCGCAGGCATAGGCATCATTGTCAAACAATATAAATGTTATCTTCTTATGTTTGGAACGTCTAGTTTTCTGCACTTTTTCATTCTCATATCTTGTTTATGTTAGAAAATTTTAATTTTCCTAAAATAGTTTATATATATATATATAAGTGTGTGAAACTAAAACAAACAATCATGTATGAATATACAGTAACAAATAAATTAGAGTATGTCAATTGAAAGACAAATAGATTGGAAAGACTTAGCCTAAGAGGCGCGATGATTCCCATCCTAAAGCAGTTGTGCCTCCTTAAGTAAAGGTTCAAGCTGCGGCAACGGCTTCAAGATACAATCCAGGTTTACACGCAATAGTCTCAGCAAGGGTCACATCCACTAGAAATATATGAACAACATTTTCGGAATTGTTTATAAATATAAGGCCGGCCAAAGCAATATAGAAAAATATAGCAACACGAGAAGAAAAAGTAGAGGAGAATAAGAATTGTTGGTGTATAAAGATTGCAGCATATGGGATACTTATATAACCTTCATCCCTAGACAATTCATTAAATCTCCATAAAGCTCAAAAATTATTTTCCAATAAAACCAAATAAATTCATAATCAAAATAAATATTTTATAATACAAATAAATATTCTCTCATGAGGAGTCTTAATGAGAATAGGACTCAATCGGGAAGAGTCCTTACTTGAAGTAAGTTTCTTAACATAATCATCGGCTTTTACTACTTAATCAAGGGTCACAAAATGAGGTGTATACAGAAAGCCCCTCATTGATAGAACTTGCAAGCAAGTGAACGTCAATGTAAGAAAAAGAAATAACCATTTTGACCTTGATTTGTGATTTTGACGTTGTCGGACTCATTCCTCTATAAGATTCCTATGTATCATCCTCAAGCGAATCAAACCGTTCGTAGTTTGTGACAAGCAAAAATGAATGTTGTCCTTACCGAATTTTCTCTAAAGAGATTCTTCTTGATAGGACTGTTATGAGGTTACGCCCTCGAAAATGACTCCTCGGAGTCTTACTTGATAAGAAATGCGATCCTAACAAGTCTTTCTTGAGGTTGTGTTCTTATAAGATGATCTTACGTCCTCGGACGTTTTACGTGCAAGGAGATTTTGTCCTAGTAGGTTGGTAAGAAAGAATGCGATAGACGGCTAACCGAAAGGGATGTTATCCTAATAGGACGATAAAATGTGATGCGATAGACGACTTACCCAAAAGGAATGCTATCCTAATAGGACGGTGAATTTGCATCCTCACACGACTTCCTAAAATGAATTCTATCCTAATAGGCTAATAAAATGTATCCTCAGACAACTCTTCTAAAACGAATGATATCCTAACAAGATACTGAATTAGCATCCTCAGACAGCTTTCCTAAAAGGAATACTATCCTAATAGGTTGGTAAAATACATCCTTAGACGACTTTCTAAAAGAGAATGCTATCCTAATAGGCTGGTAAAATGCGCCCTCAAACAACTTCTTGGAAGGAATGTTATCCTAACAAGATAATGAATTTGTGTCCTCAGATGGCTTTCCTAAAAAGAATGATTTCCTAATAGGCTGATAATACGATAAACGACTTACCCGAGAGGAATGCTATCCTAACAAAATGGTGATACGATGGAGGACTTACCTAAAATGAATGATATCATAACAAGATGGTGATGCGATGAACAACTTACCTAAAATAAATGTTATCATAATAGGAAAGTGATGCTATAGACGGCTTACCTAAGATGAATGCTATCATAATAAGATATTTTCTAAAAGGAATCTTATTTTAATAGAATTTTCATAAGATTGTGTCCTTAATGGACGAATTGCCAAGATGGATTACATCCTCAGATGTTTGCCGAGATGGAGTACATCCTCAAATGTTTGCCCTGATGGATTACGTCCTTAGATAGTTTTTTCCTAGATGGATTATGTCCTCAGACGGTTTTTCGAGATTAAAGATTCCATAAGGAATGCTAGGACATATTTTTACCGGAGAAATGAATTTTCTTGAGAAAATGATGATGGTTCGGACTTCTTTGAGGAATAGATCGAGTTGACTCCGTGATTATGATTTGTTTGAGCAGTCGAGACTCATTTAAAAAATGTGGCCCGGATCTTGAGGGACCTCTAAAGGAAATGCTACTCACATGATATTTTGAAAGAAATCATGAGTTACATGATGGAAATTTCTTATTAGCAAGCCTATGCCACTAAATGACAAGTTGGTCAACATTGACCGATTTTGATAAATTATTGATTTGCCCTTTGATGCTCAATGTCAAATCATGGTGGATTTCTTAGACGTATTTTGACAAAAGGCTTGATTTTGACAAAGAATGGGCCAAAATGGGCCCAGATTCGCGAAAATGGGCCAAAGCCCAAAAATTGGCATGCTTAGCCCCTATGTGCCGATCGGCAATCAAAAGGAGGGGATTTCTACCCTCTGTGCGCCGATCGGCTACCCGTGAGTGTTGAACGGCACTCGGGTGCCTAGGCAACTTGCTTTAAAAATGTTACAACTTTTGATTTCAGATTGAATTATTTGGCACTTTTTTTTAACTTTTGAAAGATCAAACAACTTGATTTTCATCAACAAATCTCAAAATTTCAAAAGAAAATGTCAAGTGAAGACCTCGGTGACTCGGACCCAATGTTTGACACTGATCATGATTTGGGGATGTCAGGACTGGTGAACGAAAAAATCTTCCGATATAAACCAACCTTGGGATTTCGAAATAACACGAGCTTACTCCAAAAGGCAGCGCACCATTTGTCACAACGGTAATGTAATGGCCAAGTATGGATTTTCTTGAGTTTTCTTCCGACTGTTTTGAGATTTTTAAGTTGATTCTTGATCTATTTGGTTTGTTTTTCAAGCTTTGAATGTATTTTTCATTAAAATATGATTGTATGCATGCATAGGCATTTCACCCATGTGCCTTTTGGAAGGTGCACACCATGCGCCTATGAAAATGCCCGAATGGACAGTTTTTGCTTTGCCTTGGTTTTTTGCATTCGGTTGATGCTTGTTTGGCATGATTATGACATTTGAAAGGATTTTCTAATATATTGACTTTGATTTCTTGCAGTCGCACTTGGAAATTCGAATTTGAGGCTCGACGGCAGATATCGCAAAGTGGTAGGCTAATTCGCCCCTCCGATGCCAAGGGCAAGTGAGGGAGGCTAGTTTTGGACCATTTTTAGACTGGATAGTCCACGTTGACCATGATCGAAAGATTCTTTACGCTCTGGCAAAGAGATGGTGGGACACTACCAACATTTTCGACCTCCGATTCAGGGAGGTAACATTAACTCCCCTCAACTTCTCAATGATCACAGACCTTTGAATTAGTAGTGATCGAAGCCCTTGAGATAGTGAAATGCACAATTGGGGTGACAAGATTTCCCAGTTTCTAAGGTAGCGACCCACACTAGCCTCCGGTGGTGCGGTGCGAGTTAGACATATCTTGGAGAACTTTTGCTTTCAAAAATGTCGTAACACTTTTGAGGAGGATCAGTTGACTAGAGCTTTCATGCTCTTTGTTTTTGGTCAGACCCTTTTGGCCAATGCCAATGACACTATCCACCTTTGGTGCTTCCCTACTTTGGAGGATGTGGAAAACTTTGGGCTCTTCAACTAGAAAGGCGCCACAATGGCTGTTTTGTATCGTTGGATATGTGTACTATCCCAAGCGATCACCAAAGGACTTAATGGTTCCAACATTGTGTGAGAGGTATGAATTTTTAAATTTCTTCACTTCCTTTTTTGAGAAAATGTCATTTCGATTGATTTTTCTATTTTGGGCAAATTTAGGCTTACGAGGTCCTCCAGCTGTTACCGTGCCCATTGGTGGCGGCAGAGGAGAACACGTTTCCCCGCATGTGGTGAAAGGCGAACAGGCGGACTCTTTAGAGGGCGAATGTAATGCAAATATTCTGGAAGGCCCTGGACATGCTCTAGGTAGACACAGTTAGTTCCTTTATTTGGAATTTCCTTTTACTAATATGTGACAGGAGAAACTCACGCTTTTCATTTATGATGGATCCAGTGGAATCCTTGGAGAATGGTCCCGCCTTTAGGGGAGCGGAGTATTAGGATAGCGCGTCGACGCCTGATTTTGGAAGCCCTTTTGAGAGGGTATATTACTTGGGCGAGAAAGTGATTCACCAAGTAGATACAGTTGTGCAGCACTTTCCGCCTATATTGCCCCCAACCAATATGAGAGATTTGGACTCCTTTGACTCCGACCTTGACTTTTTGGAGCTTTATAAGGGGGTGGCCACACAATAGTTCTTTAACTAGTTTGGCCATGTGACGAGCTATTTAGAGGAGCTGATGCTTCCTTTGACCGAGGGTTCGCCTCCCCTACCTAGGGTTTGGAGGCCAAGTGCGAGCGATAAGTCTTCTTTGGAGGCCATTACCACAATGGCTAATGCAGGGCTGTTGGTAGCTTTCCCATTTTTTAATATATCAATGATGACCGATGACGGGAATTTTAAGCTGGAAGAGTTATCCCGGCCAATCCGGTCTATCGAAGGATTGTTGGCTCCTGACAACTTGACTAAGGTAAGATTTTTTTTTTTACCTAAATTTTCCATGATCTTTCTTTTTTTTGAATTGACACAAGATGTTGTTTAAGAAGTCAAGTGGCTTGGACCATTTATAAGGAGGCATGTGTCTATATCACGGCCCTGAAATATAAGGTTGCCCAAGTTACCGTGGAGTCGTGTCAGAAAGCCACTTACCGAACATATATTGATTGTGTTTTAACATTGCATTTGAAACTCATGACTTTTTAAATTGCTTGGGTTTCTCTTCTGGAAGAGATGAATCGAGGACAGGGTCACCCTAGGGGAAGGATTCCTAGCAGGAGGAGAAGAGGAGAGCCCAAAAAGAAAAACGGGAGTCAGCCGAGTAGCTCCTATACTTAGCCAGCTCGACCCAGTAGAGCGTCGAGGAAAGTGGTGGAGAGCGAGAGTGGAGACACCGAGGAAGATGAGGCTTCTCCTTGTCAATCTCGATGATATGAGGGAGGATGGCGAGGGCGCCGTTAGATGAAAAATTTTCCTTTTTTAGACAAACACTTTTTTTTATTAACAATTTGACCTTTTTAGATTTCCTTATTTTTTATTATTTTTGTTTTATTTTGAACAAATGAATGATCAATGCATGTATCTTTATTCATGATGTGTGAAATACCATCAAAAAATGGAAAATGAGTTGGTATCCAATATATTATGGATTAACAAAACTGGGAAAAAATAGCAAAAATAAGCGAAATCGAGCAAAGTGACCTGAATCCCCTCTGTATGCCGATTGGCACACAAAGAGGGGGGTTTCTTAGGCTTGTGTGTCAATCGGCACTCAGGGTGTGTCGATTGGCAGAGTGTCCTGCCCCGGGCAGTTTCGCAACTTGTTGCATGTTTTTACATGTTTTTCCAAAAATTAGTGTCCTAAACCAACTTGGAAACGAACTTGCGAGTTTTTTAGGATATATTGCAAACCCTAAACCTCCCAACTCATCATATTTAGCCTCTTGACAGTTTTACTACTATATTTTCTACCTCTCTGCTCTAATGGCTTCTGGAAATATGGATGTAGTTATTTTTTACGAACAAATTCGTACATGGTTGTGTTGCCTCTTGGGCTCGGAGAAGATTAACTTGGGGCATTGAAGCTGAAATCTATTTTCTCTCTTGCCCAAGCTACTATAGACTGGCATCTGTTGCGGGCTTGTGCTCATTTTTTGGGATCTTGCTGATCATTGTTTTCACTTTCATCTAAAAGAAATATGTCCGACCTTTGAAGAGTTGTGTGCTCTCTTTTATGTCACGGTTTAAGGTAAACTGATCGTTCCTTCTGTCCAGTGTGGTTATTCTTTTTCTCTGTCCTCTTTACTTGACTTTGATGCTGAGAAAGCAAAGTAATTAGTTCAAGGTGAATCCTTCTCCCTATTTCCCATATTGGAAATTTTCATGAATCAAGAGGCTAGCCGCCCCAAGCTGTGTGCTTTTGCTCTGTGCATTATCCCGAGGTTCTTAATTATCCAAGAGCCTGATCAGGCTAATGTCCGCATAATTGATGTTGTGACTAAACTGAACAAGGGCAACAATATGATTGGTATTGTTCTTGCTGAAACTTTGAATAGCTTGGACTTGGTCCAGGCTGGCTCAAATGTTTTTAGAGGTAGCCCCTTGTTGTTGACGACGTGGTTACATGATAAGCTGAAGCTCTTGGCACCTTGAGTTACCATCCTTTATATGTCAAAGCACTTTGTTCAAGGGTGTTGTTGGTGACCAAAGATAATGAAAGAGATTGGTGCGAGTTCCTTGCTCAACTTTCACCTTATGATATTGATTGGTCCACTATTCACTGGCAAAGCAGAGCCCCTCACTTGCGCTCTTCTGGTTATTCTTGTGTTATCTTGGCATGCTTGAGGAAGACCTCTTTCTATTATCACATTCACATATTGTGTCAATTTCGATGCATGCAGGTTGCCTCAAGAACTTGGGTCCTCACTTCGTTGTGGAAAGATTGACTCCATCTGTAGCCACAAAGATATCCAACTATTGGGAATGTGTTCATGTCCTAGATTTGGATAATACAGATTATTCCGAATAAGTGCTTATGATGGAAGAACATTTATGGTGGCTCTAAGACCTAATCAGTGAAAATGAAGAACTTAAGGATTTCATCCTTTTTTGAAGAAATTGGAGTAGACACTAGTGCGAAAATAACTTCAAAGTTAGAAGTGATCAAAGAAGCCTACAAGGATTTTGAAGGATGAGGAATGGGAAAGTTCGATTAGGAAGCAGTGAGCCAGCCATGAGGTGCGACAGAAACAGAGGTAGCAGTCCCTTTAAGCTTGAAAAATAAAAGATGAAGACCTACGAAGACACCAGAATTGAAATGTAATAATGGTGAGCTAGACGTTAGGAATTTTTCTTTGCACGTAAACTCAGCAAAAAACTACCTGGGTTTCATTGAGAAAGAGATTGGCCACCGCTTTGAGTTAGAAGGCAGATTAGTGGAGAAGAATGAATGAAAAAAAGAAAAGATCTGAGTATCCTTTAGCAATGAAGATTTAGAAATTTTCTCCTTTTTTTTTATAGAGAAAGTTAGTTCCATATTAGACTTAGACCAAGCTAATAGGGCTTTTACCTGTTATTAAATAAAAGATGATCTTTAACTTTTGGGTTTGGAAGAATAAAACTTTTATTACAATTTTTGAGACCGCACTCACAGTAACTTCGTGAGCTACTTATATACCCTTGTATTGCATGTGTAGCAACAATGTGTAATGGAGTGTCAATTCATCGTAGTTCAGTACAATGGGTAGCTAGCCACTAAACATAATACTTCTTGAGTTAGTCGAGGTTGGTAGGTGATGAAAACTTGTCTCCATCCATATCGGTGAGCCATACGTCTCCTCTAGTGGCTATAGATTTGATGATGAATGGGCCACTCCAGTTAGGCCTAAATTTACCTCTCGGGTTAAGTACCGGTGCTCGATTTTCTTTCAAGACCAAGTCTCCCACTTTCAGGACTCTTTTTTTCACTTTCTTATTAAAGGCTCGAGCTACCCTTCTAAGATACCCTTGTGTCTGATATAAAGCTTTGAGCCGCCTTTCATCTAGGAAGGCTAACTCATCGTATCAGCTTTGTAACCAATCGGGTTTCAGCAACTTGGTTCTCGAGAAGTACCCTGAGTGAGGGTATTTCTAGCTTGAGAGGTAACACTGCCTTCATCCCGTATATTAGGAAGTATGGGTTTTGTCCGATAAGCGTTCTAATAGATGTACGATATCCCCATAAAGCAAATGGGAGTTTTTCATGCCAATTCTTGCTAGTTTCTGTTATTCTTCTCAAAACGTTCTTCAGAGTTTTGTTTGCAGCCTCCACCACCCCGTTTGTTTGAGGTCGGTAAGGTGAGGAATGATGATGGGTGATTTTGAACTCTTTTATCAAATTAGTGACTTCCCCTTTGAAGTGCAAGCCATTATCTGAAATTAGTTTGTGGGGTACTCCATACCGGCAGATGATGTTGGTTCTAATGAACTAAACTACCTTTGTTGTATTAAGGACAGCATAGGAAGCAACCTCTATCCATTTGGTGAAATAATCAATAGCTACCAAAATGAATTCATAGATGTTAGAGGCTTTTGGAGTGATTTTGCCAATGATATCCATTCACCAATTTACAAAGGGCCAAAGGTATGTCAAGTTGTACAACTCTCTAAGGGGGAGATGTTGAAGATTGGCATGTATCTGACATTTGTGGCACTTCTTGACGAAAGTAATACAGTTTTCATCCATGGTGTTCTAATAGTAACCTTATCGGACTATCTTTTTGGCTAGGATATGTCCATTCATGTGAGGTCCACAAACTCCTTCATGGATTTCTATCATGACATGTTCAGCTTCTTGTTTATTTAAGCACAATAGGTGTATTCCATTGAAAGATCTTTTGTAAATTTTTCCCCCCACAAATGATTAATTGGGCAACCCATCATCTTAAGGCTACTTTATCTTTCTTGGTATATCCTTCAGGGTATTCTGAGTGTCTGATGAATGACCAAACCTCGCTATACCAGGTGGGTATGTCGAGTCCTCTACGACTTCATTGATGTTGCAACAGTATATCAAAGTTTCCCGAGTTTGAACTAAGAGTAGTTTGACTGTGGCTTCTTCCGAAATGTCCACCATTGAGGCAAAGGTGGCTAGGGCATCCGCAAAACTATTTTTAGCTCTAAGTATATAGTAGAATTGTACATCTTTGAACATGGTTATTACTGTCTCTGGGTACTGGTGGTAAGGTAGGAGTTTCTCCTCTTTGATTTTTCATTTCTTTTAGACTTGGCCGATAACGAGGGCTGGATCCCCGTATACATCTAAGAATTTGACTTTTAGTTTCTAGAGTTGCTTGTTGGCCCACTATACAGGCTTTATATTCTGTGGTATTGTTGGTAGAAGGGTACTGCAGCTTTATGGCTAGAGGCGTATGTGACCCATCTGGGGCTACTAGAAGCATGCCAATGCTATATCCCTTTTTGTTGGTGGCGCCGTCAAAGAAAAGACACCACCTATCCTCATTAATTTGCATGATTTCTTTATCTGGGAACTCAGCTTCAGTAACAATCTCACCCTCGATTGGGCAATCTGCTAGGTAGCCAACCACGGCCTTCCTTTTGATGGAATTCTAAGTTATGTGCACTATACTGAGCAGTGCGACTTGATAGGGTCGATTTTTCAAAGAGATACTTCATAAGGTCCATGCGGGAAACCAAGTGTATTGTATAAGCCATCATGTAATGGCGGAGCTTTTGGATAACCCAGACAAGAGCAGTGCATGTCTTTTCCAAATGTATTATAGTTTTGCTCATAGGAGATCAACTTCCGACTCACATAGTAAACAACTTTCTCTTTTCTTTCATGTGTTTGGTTTTGGGCTAACATGGCTCCAACAGCTATGTCAATTACAGTGAGGTACAATAAAAAAGGCAACCCAGGTTATGGGGGAACCAGGACCGGCGGATTGGTCAGGTATTCTTTGATATTTTCGAAAGCCTCTTGGCATAAGGGGTTCCACTTTTGGAGAGAATCTTTCTTCAAAAGTTTAAAAATGGGCTCATAGATAGTAGTTAGTTGTGATATAAATCTACTGATATATTGAAGTCTCCCTAGGAAGCCCCTAACTTGCTTTTCTGTTTTGGACGGAGGCATTTCCATAATGCTTTTGATTTTTACGAGATCTACCTCTATCCCTCTTTAACTTATCATGAAGCGCAGGAGTTTTCCTGATGTGACCCCGAATACACACTTTTGGGGGTTTAGTCTCATTCTATATTTCTTGATTCTCTCAAAGAACTTTCTTAGGCAGTCGGAATGCATTTCCCTACCTTTAGATTTTGTGATCATATTATTAACATAGACTTCGACTAGTGGCTTCCCTCTGATATGTAGCCCCTGCATTTTTCAGGCCGAAAGGCATGATTGTGTAGCAATATGTGCCCCATTGTGTTGTGAAAGTAGTTTTTTCTGTGGGATCGGGGTGCATCTTGATTTGATTATACCATGCGAAGCCATTTACAAAGGAAATCATGGCATGCTGAGCTATGTTGTCTACCAAAAGGTCTATATTTGGTAAGAAAAAGTCATCTTTTGGACAGGCTTTGGTCCCTATAGTCAACCCACATGCGGACTTGCCCATCCTTCTTGGGAACAGAGACGATATTGGCTAACCATTGCGGATACTCGACCACGGCCAAGAACCCTACAACTAACTATTTTTTGACTTCTTCTTTGATTTTGAGGGACCACTCTTGCTTGAGTTTCCTCAATTTCTGTTTGATTGGTTTGGCATCAGGGTAAGTCAAAATTTTGTGTTAGACTATGTCTATCTCCAAATCGGGCATGTCTTTGTAAGACCATGCAAAGACATCTTGGAATTATTTTAACAATTTAAACAGTATTTCTTGTTCATCTTGGCTAAGGGTTGCACCGATCTTGATCTCTCTTGTCTCACCTTCTAATCCTGGGTTAATGGCCACCATTTATTCAATGACAAGTTGAGCCATATCTTAAGATTGGTGATTGTTTTGACCAAGTCTATTAGAAACTTTTTATTCTCTATGTCAAGATTATTGTATTCTTCAAATTTATCATCATGTTCATTATTTGTAATTAAAGGATACTTAGAAGGGGAATTTATTTCATCGAAAAAAGGAAAAATAAAATCAGTGAGTTTGTCAAGATTAATGCAATCTAAAGAAAGAGAATCCTCAGATTCGGAGTCAAAATCATTGTCGGAATCTGTATTAGTTAAGTCTAAGTAACCGAATTCCTGCTCAAGTTATTCATCTAAGGCTGGCACCCTTTAACTAGGAGCCAATTGTTGATTGGAGCTTAGATGGGTGTAATGTCTTTAACTGGATCTTCTCTCATGTTGCTTGTGGAGATCATATCAACCATATCATCAGTGAGTTTTATCTTGGTGAAGCAATTTTTCAATCCTCCGAGCTCTTCGATCCAGTCCTCTTGCTGAGGATCATGTTGTCCAACTGGTACCACCGCCTTCTCGTCAAAACCACATGTGCAATCTCCGAATAGTCTTCTCTTTGCTTGACAAAGCTCCCATTCAAGGTAGGGAAGTAAGGCTTTATTTCTATGAGCTTGGGGGGGAGCCCTAGTTCTCTAGAAATTTTCTTGGCTCGTGCGGCCAAAGACTTGTCACGAAAATCTTCCTCAATAGGTGCATATTTAAGCCTGAATGTGTACTTTCTTTCCAGTTGGCGGGGTGGTGTAGGTAGACCTTGTAAATTGAATCCAAGGCCTTTGCTCGACACATATCCCATGTAGACCATCATGTTTATTACGGCTTGCTTGTATAAGCCTCTATCAAGTACTTGTTCTATCTCAAGGCTCCCTATACGTTCGAAGCCTAACAAAGGTAAATCATTGGCATTGTGTTGGATCCCTAGTAAGGGGAGAGCATCGCCGGCAAGATCAATGTCCCCATGCATAGTGACTACCCCTATTTGACATGAGAATGTGAGTTTCTGATGTAGAGAGGATGTTACGACTTTCATTTCATGTCACTAGGGCTTTCTAAGCAGTAAATTGAAGGATGTCAGGATGTCTAGTACTTGGAAATATGCAGTGCTTTCGACCGAGCCGAGGTTCGTGGTAAGTGTCATGACCCCTACAACTTCCCTCCGGGTATTGTCATATGCACTTATTGCTTCGGCTGATGGAGTGAGATTGAGTACTTCTAAGCCAAGGCATTTTGTAGTCCTTAGGGGACAAATGTTGAGAGTAGAGTCATTGTCAATGAGCACCATAGGTATCCTCTTTTTAAGAGCATCTATAGTAATATGTAGAGCCTTATTATGGTCAGCCCCTCCTTTCGGTAAGTCATGATCAGTGAAAGTGACATACGTGAGTTGTTCGGGGGTAGTGGTGGTAGGAACCTATGTTTCATTGAGATGCTTCAAAATAGTCTGCCTATATGGAAAAGATGATGTCAATAACCCACATACTAAAATGTTGGTTTGCGTCTTCTTAGGCTGTTTGAGGAGCTCATCTTCAATAGGAACTTGGGGTGGGACTCTTATTGATTCTTTGGGCTCTAAGAACTCTGTGAGTGGGTCATCTGCTTATAGACGAGCGGGCTTGAATAGTCTCCCCCTCATATGACTTGTACTGTATTAGTTCAGCCATATTGACTCTTTTTACCCATGAGTTCATCCCAAGTGATCATGCTGCAATTTGAGACATTTGTGGAGTCATTGATGAGGCTGCTTGGATCTGAGTCTTCGAGACTTAACATGTTGATATTAATTCATGCATTATAGGCCGACAACAAATTGGTAGTGACATTGGGCTTTGTTGGTAGAGCCCCTATTATTCCTCCATCAATTAGGTCTTGAATTGTATGCTTTAGAGCTCAGTACTGATTTGCGTTATGTCCATCGCCTTGATGATAGGCACAATGCTAATTCAGATCAAACCCCTTGGGTAGAAGGTTTGGAGCTGGTCTTAGTTCCAAGGGTTGAAGAAGCCCCTTCTCTCGGAGGTGATTGTATATTTCACCTATTAGTGCTAGTAAATCTGAGAACTGCCTTTGAGGGCGTTTCTGTGGGACATCGTGTGATATTGGCCATGAAAATGACCTTAATGTGTTGACAACAGTGATCATGTAGGTCGGGCCACTTGGCTTTGAGGTTGGAAAGAACTTACGAGGTTTTAGGTCACTTGCTTTGAGTGTGACATCATTAACCGCATCTTCTACTTGTGTTCCGACACCTACTAGTGCTTTGAAGGTCTCAAAGTATTGGGTGAAGATGGTTTCATGGTAGACCAGAAGTAGATTCTTTTTTACCATCTGAACTTGTTCGATTTTATTTGGTCGGTTGATCATTTGAGCTACTTTAGTCCGCCACCTAGTGATGAATGTGGATAGACTTTCTTTCGGTTCTTTTTTAATGGTCTTTAAGTCTCAAAGGCTGATTTCAAGTTCATTGTTGTATTTGTACTGCTTGACAAAGGCGTTGCATAATTCCTCCCAATCTTTGAAAAGTGCATCTTCTAAGTTCAGATGCCATCATAGAGCAGCTCTGGTCAGAGCTTGGTGAAACATTTGGACCAAAACATTGGTATTGGCCCCTAATGGTTGCATGACCCTCACATATAGCTTGAGATGAGTTCTTGGACACATGGTTCCATCAAATTTGTTGAGGTTTGGCATTTGGAATTTCAAAGAGAGCCGAATGTCTAGATAGAGAGATAGCTTGTGAATATCGACCATATCATAGCTTGTGAATATCGACTATATCATCACCTCGGTAAGCTTTGTAAAAGAGAGTCTCCATTTTTTCCAACTTGTGAGCAAGGCCCTCTTTTGGTGGTTTCGGGATCTCTACAGGCCCGTATTGTTCACCCCAATTATAAGGATCATGAGCGGGAGGATCTTGGTTTTGCTGATGCTGATGCTGTTGTTGTTGTCCATCTTAAGGTGGGACTGGTGGCACTTGGTGAGTGTTATCATTACTTGCCAGGTCAAGAAGTGGTGGTGGTAACCTTTGCTATACCAGATCTTGAACTGTGATAGAAAATCTTTGGTTCTCTTCACGGTAATCAACCATGTCTTTCTTGATGTCGGCCAGAATCTAAAGTATCTGTTCAAGGTCCATTGTAATTGGAGCTGTGCTTTTCTGATTTGTTGGAAGGTTAGAGGTTCGGATTAATCAGCCTCGGCTAGTCTGTTTCCAAGCTAGTTGTGGGTACCTATTTTTAGAAAACACCTGTGTTATTTAACTTGTTTGGAGTCAAGAAAAATCCAAGGAAGTCTCATTTGTAACCCCATTACAGCTTGCAAAATTGGTTTTTCAAGAAAAAATTATAATTTTTTTGGAAAATTTAGAAAATTGGACAAAATTTTGTATAGCGGGGGACCAGCACTCTGTGTGCCAATCGACACACAGATCCAACAAAGAGGGGTGTTTTTTCTACTTTCTGGATTTTTCTAACTTTACGAATTTGCATGAAAAAGTCTGTGTGTGTCTTGCCAAAACTAGGTTTGAAGTCCTGAATCATGAATCTATAACCGATTATATGCCTTACGCTTCGATCCAGTAAAGGTTTCAAGGTTCCCTTTATGACATGAAGTGCCATATACCTCCCATAGCCACCAGATTGTAATGAATATGGTCAAATGGTACAGCATCGCCTTTTTGCAAACCATCCCAAGGCCACTAGAGTGTAATGTCCCCAGTCAAGCAGTATTTGATCAAGGAGTGAAGGACTTTCACCAGCGACATCTGTCAAGCTGAGTGAGCATATGGGGCGAAAGCTACTAACTGTCTGAGGTTTGGAGGGTATGTAGTGCAAATGCAATGTATGAAAGTGATGTGTGTGCAAGGTATTCAGATTTTAGTCATTTTCCATTCATCCATTCATACATTCGATCATACATCCATTCATCTATCATAAAGCATAAAAATAAATGAACATAAAGCAAGTAAACAAAATAGCCTTGAAGTGAATACTTCACCGAGTCTAGCCCTTTTTAGTCCCTAGTGGAGTCACCAATATAGGTGCCAGTACCAGAAAAAAAGAAAGTATGTCATCTTTTTTATGGATTTAGAGATATCTTGACTGTTTCCTTCCCTTAAGGTGGGAAGGGATGCCTCTTATAGGAGATTGAGTTTGAGGAGTCGTCAGCTTGTTTTTGGGCAAGAAACAAGCAAACCTGTTACAACAGAACATAATTTAAAAGAAACTGAAAAGGAATGAAATAATCAAAATTACATCGCCTTGTCTCCTAATTACATTATAAAAATCCCTTAACATGTATCAAATAAAATAAGACACTGAAATAAAGCGAAAACCAAAGAAAACATGAATCCGAGGGCTAAGGTACGGAGTGGGAAGGTGTTAGGCACCTATCCCATCCAATCTGAATCGATCGGTCTCGAATATTCACTTGTAAGGCTATTTTGTCATGAGAAAACTAAAAAGAGAGACGCGAGTCTAGAAAAGATAAATAATAAAAGAATATGGTGTAAAGAAATAAAAAAGAACAAAACGACAAGAAATAAATCTAACTCGGGCCCAAGGGCTTCCTACCTATACGTTCGTAAAAACGGAATTAGAGTCAGGTAGTTCTCCGGTTTACCCTCTTTTATCAAGAGTGATAAAAGAGATGAAATCAACTGGATCTAAAGAAAAAGAAACTGTTAAGGGTTTGAGAGCGTACCTTATTCAATCGTGGTAGTCAGGCAACACTTCGGCTAAGAAAGTCTGGATTTGAGGCTTCTATTGGGAAGATCTCTGGTTTGTTCTTCGGTTCGGAAAAGCATCGCTTTGACTGGCTTCACGAAGAGAGGCTGTCACTTCGGTAGGGCTTTGGCCTCGGGAAAGGGAGAGTTCTTGTAGAGAGAACTCTAAAATTATGCTAGCAGCGTAAAGCTATGGAAATCATCTTCAATTCGTGTATTTTCATCATTTTTTGTATCCCTCAAATTGATGACCTGGGGGCTCTATTTATATGGAAATATAGAGATTTGATTCAGGGGTCTAACATGAAAGCCTAAAACAGAGGGTTAGGGTCATGTCTTGAGTGATAATTATCTAATTAAATACATAAAAAATTAAATAAGAATGATTATCCTAACTAAATGAATTAATAAATAACTATGACAATGCACGAACCAATAAAATTGGTGTCTACATGCAAGAGTCAATGAGATAAAGAAGAAATAGAATTTAAAATAAAAAAAAAAAACTCTAAATGAAAATGTCCAAGTTCAATGTATCTCCATTTAAAGAAATATTAAGAACCAGATTTATGGAAACACTAGAAATGGAAAGTCCTAATTAAGCCTAAATAGACTATTATCATTCAAGATTACCAAATTATCCCCAATTCAATGAATAATCTCTAGATTGCTACAAGACATATGAAATGACCAAATTACCTCCAATTCGTTACCAAATGGCTAAAATTACCAAATTACCCCCACGTGGGTAAAATGATATAGAAATTACAAAAATTCCCTTCAAGTAACTAGGAAGTCCTACTGACGGTAGGATTGTGCCATAATTACCAAAATGCCCTTAGTGGATAAAAAGGTGCCAAAATTACCAAAACACCCTCCGATGGACAGAAGAGTCCTAATAGAAGTGGGACTCTATCAAGAAGAGTCCTATTTGGACTAGGACTCTGGTAGGAGAGTTCTAACGTAAGTGGGACTTTATCGGAAAGAATCCTACTTAGACTAGGACTTTGACAAGAGAGTCCTGACGAGAGTGGGACTCCATCTGGAAGAGTCCTACTTGGACTGAGACTCTGATAGGAAAGTCCTAACGGAAATGGGACTCTATCAGAAAAAGTCCTACTTAGACTAGGACTCTGACAGTAGAGCCCTAACGAGAATAGAACTCTGTCAAGAGGAGTTCTAATGGAACTAAAACTCTGTTAGAAGAGTCCTAGCGAGAATAGGACTCTGTCAGGAGGATTCTTAATAGAACTGGGACTCTGGAAAAAGAGTTCTAGCAGGAATAGGACTCTTTCAGGAGAAGTCCTAATGAGAATATGACTCAATCAGGAAGAGTCCCTACTTATAATCATCGATTTTTACTACTTAATCAAGGATTACAAAATGAAGTGTTTGCACTTATGTTTTAAATGCTTAAAATCTAAAACCATGTGCAAAAAAAATCACCATGTGGGAAAAAAGAAGTTTGAAATCTTTCCAAAAAAAAAACTCTAAGTTCTAACAATCCCCCACAAGTTTCAAAACCTCTATTTATATATAAAAATATATATTTATGTAAAAGAAGATTAGGCAACATTCTACTATACAATATGTGTAAGTGTCTTTCGAACTTGAAACACACTTAGTGTTGATAGTTTTCACTGAAGAATCGTAATAGATTACATCTTGAATTAGACCATTTGACTTAAACTTTAATATATCACACACAAAGCACTGATACTCGACTTAGTTTACGGGTTAGTGCTATTAACAGTCATGTACTATCTTGATTCTCACAGGAATTTAAAGAGGATAGCCCAATTCCCATAGTTGCAGCCTCACAACAGCTCCCGTGATCTTTATTTGAAATTTTTTTGAAGTCAGCGTAAATCATTGTGATTTGATTATAAAGACATGTAATTATAGATATGTTATGAAATGTAATTACAAGTTTGAATGTTATGAAAGAACATATACTTGGAATTTGAAAACTTTATGACAATATTATGGGTCGCATCCTGAAGTTCCACATAGAATAGGGTACAGGTTGTGATAGGATTTGAGTAGGAAGCCGAAGTGGGGAAACCCTCCATATCATACTAGCTCTATTACATCGCAGCTTCGTCCTCCTCACCACACCACACCACACCACACGCGGGACACAACACTTCAGCCAGAGACTTTCTTATGCAATTCAAACATAATAGGAAGAACATTATGCAAACATCTCCACAAAAATGGTTAAATCTTTGGCCTCACTTTTAATTTCCAAATAGATTGCCAATCAAAAGAAGTCAATGCAGAATTACTAGGTTCACCCACAAACAATCTTTGATGATGTACAGTACCCATCGGCCGTCAAATAAATCAAAATGATAATCCGATGGACTAAAAACATACCATTCTTTTCCAAATGCCATAATCATTTATCTCGAACACTAAATGACAACTGCAAGATTCCATTGGCTTCAGAAGATAAGAAAATAGTATTAACCAAATCAACTTTCCAGCAACACACATCTCAATCAAGTAACAGATATGTAAATCAACTGAGGCATGTTTGTACGGTGAGATAAGCGTAAATAAGATAAATGTTATCGTATCTTATATTTAGTATTTTTATTAGATTGAATATTTATATTTAGTAAATAATTTATATCCCATCTGAATAGAAGAAAACTTATTTCAAAAGGTGGTGATATTAGAGTTATCTCATTTTACTGAAATAAAAATAAAAATCATGTCATCAAAAAAATTACAATACTGCAATTTAGAGATATGAAAACGTGGAAGAATCAAGTTAAAAAAATCATATTTTTTCTTTTTTTTATTGTTCAAACTTTTTGGATATGTTTTAAATTTTTTAATATATTTTTTGTATCAATAAATGAGCTATTATGTGTGTGTGTGTGTGTATATATATATATATATGCATGCATACATGTAATCATTGATTTGGATAATTCTTAACAATACAAATTATAATTCTTTTTATGAATCGGTTAGGGAATATCTTAGGCCAACTTACGTACGCCAGACTAAATTCACCTCTTTGTGACAGTCAAGCCCACCCTTTAAGATCTAATTTATAATGATCAGTGCAGAGGGGATTCAAACTCGAGACGCTTGAATTTTATCATCGACATCTTTACCACTCGGCCACACCCCCGGGTGGTGACCATAATTTTTTTCAAGTCACCTCGAAAATTAGAAATTATTAAATTTTGAATAATGTTTGCACATCATAATCTAAAATATTATGATTATGGTTATTAAATTTTGCAATTGATTTGTGAATAAAATGTTAATTTTGGATACCTCATATTAGACATGGCAAAATGGGTAGGTTTGGGTGAGTTGTAAATAGATTGGGTTAAATATGGATTAAATTCAAATTTAATGGGTCAAATATGGGCGGGTAAAATATGAGTCAAGTTAACCAAAATTCGACCCATTAACTCATATTTGATATTTTCTTATTATATATTTTTATTTTATATTCCATCAACTCTAAACTTTTTTTAAAATATTTATAAACATCTCAAGTCCTTAAAATCATGTGGGTCAAGTTTTGACCCATGGTCTTTATTTAGTTTTAGAATGTTTATTTCATGTCACTAGACCAACAATCATCAGCAAGTGAAATTCATATTTGATAGGTTGACTCAAAGTAATATACTATTATTTGAAAAAGAATAAAAATATTAATTAATTTATTTTTATTTCCAATGGCAAGAAATAAATTAAAGTAGTAGTTTAATTATTCCAAAAGAATATTAATATGTAGAAACAAGTTCAATAATCAACTTTGACAATTTTTTATACAGGTTTGGAGAAGACTTCCTTTTTTGAAACATCATTTATTGTATGTGTACCTATATACATATATGTTTGTGTATATATATTGAATAGAAGTCTAATTTTATCCATAAGCCTCATAAAGACTCCAAAAAATATTTAATTCTATTAATAGAACTTTATTCCATAGTTTTTGTATTGCTTAATTTATATTTTATAAATTCTATTAGAATTACTCCATTATTGGATTTTATAAGAATTCTATTATTAGAATTTTATTAAACATGTACATCTCTCCTATTTAAACATTATTATAATTTTATATCACAAAAATATATATTTGTATATATGAAACAAAGCATTAAAATATATATATATATATATATATTATATTTGTTAGAGATTTATTATATATTTTAATATTAAATAATTTTTTTTATATTTTTATTATTTTTTTAAAAAAAAAATCTCATTTGAAGTAGTTGCCTTAGACCTCTAATTGTCTTGAGCCGACCCTAACCCTTCACCACCACAATTCTCTTGCACCACCGACTTCCGCCGTTCACAACTTTCACCACCATCAACAACTAGTAAACAAAACCACCACATGTGTTTAAGAGACGCAGCGAGAGAGAATAGGTGAGAGAAAGGGGGAGTGGTTGAGATGAGATTATGAAAAATGGAAGTAAGTTGCCAATTATTACTCAACTCATCTATTATCCATTTTCAACCCATATTTTATCCATATAAAGGATTGATTTTTTCACTTAACCCATATTTAGCCCATATTTTAAATAAATTACTCAAAACTCATTAACTATTGAACGGATTTTTGGGTTTGGGTAAATTTTGTCACCCTTACCTCGTATGCATATATTTTGAAAAAAAAAATTAAATAACTTTCAAAAAAATAATTTTTGAAGTCCAAATTTTATATTCAAACTTTATATTTGATAAGCATCCAAATATAGAAATATGATTTAACAACATATCTAAACCTTTTATTCGAGTCTGTTTCAAACACTAGATTAAAATATTAAATATTCCACCAAATTTCATATTCTATCTGATCTAATTATATCTTATCAAATTTCGTGTTTTTACCCGATTGTCTAAATAAGCCCCGAAGGTTTATGTGATAAAACCTTATATAACAAGTTACAATTAACTATTTCTGTTTAAATCAAATTGACAACTAGATATAATTTTAAAAAGAATATTTATCTTGAAACTTTAAATCAAATTGACGACTAGATATAATTTTAAAAAGAATATTTATTTTGAAACTTTAAATCAAATTGACAACTGGTTACAATAGCATAGCATATAATTTATTAAAAGCCCCCATGTCTAATTAACTTTAAATTTCAAATTGTTGTGTCAGAGTAAAAATCATTTTTCGTTTTCAAAAATATGTCTTCAACATTATTTAGATAAAGATTTTTATAAATATTCTATTTGTGTAACATTTTTTTTTTTTTTGTTTTAAAATGCAAAAGGGAATCCCTTTACCCATTACGAAGCCCATTTTGCACAGAAATGGAACACTCAATTTGGGCTGCCCATTAAAGAATATTCTATTGAATTTATTGGGGTTTTAAATCCAACCCAGTCAAAATTAGCAAATACCCAACCCAAGCCCATACCCAACCCAAAGCTAGATCCGGGTCTCTCTTTTCCTCCCTTCCTCCCTCGAAATATCAGAACACAACCAGATAAGGCTCACACCTCCCTCCTTCCCTCCTTCCCACTCTCTCATACAATGTTCTCTCTCACTGTAAGCACCCCCAAAATCCTCCTCTCCTCCACCTTCCTCACAATCCACCACCCACTTCCTCTCATTCTCCACCCACCCTCCCACAGACCACCTCTCTCGAAACCCATCTCAGCCACCATCACCCCATCACCATCCCCACCGAACCCATCTCAACAACAACAGCAACTCTACCAACCATTCCGTCCGCCCCCTTCCCCTCTCCCCACCAAATTCCGCTCCCTCGACACCAACGGCCGCATCGATATCCTCGCCAACCGCCTCGGCCTCTGGTTCGAGTACGCACCTCTTATCCCCTCCCTCATCCAAGAAGGATTCTCTCCCTCCACGATCGAAGAGCTCACCGGCATCTCCGGCGTCGAACAGAACCGCTTAGTTGTAGCTTCCCAGGTTCGGGAGTCACTAATTCAGTCCCAAACCGATCCTGACACCCTTTTGTTCTTCGACTCTGGCGGTGCCGAGCTACTCTACGAAATACGGCTCCTGAGCTTTAAGCAACGAGCCGCGGCCGGACGTTATGTCGTCGAGAATAAGCTCGACGCCAAGGGCGCTCAGGACCTCGCACGGTCCATGAAGGATTTCCCTCGTAGGCGCGGAGACCGCGGTTGGGAGAGCTTTAACTGCGATCTCCCAGGAGATTGCCTCTCCTTTATGTACTATAGACAAGCCCAGGAACATAAAAACCCATCTGAACAAAGGACCGCGGCATTGAACCAGGCATTGGAAGTGGCAGGGTCGGAGATGGCGAAGAAGAGGATTTTGGAGGATTTGGAAGGGAAGGATGGTGATGGGAAGGGGGAAGGAGAGGAAATTGATTGTGGGGTTCGGGTTCCGGTCGTGAGAATGAAGGTGGGGGAGGTGGCGGAGGCGACATCTGTGGTGGTGTTGCCGGTTTGCAGGGCGGAGGAGAGGGAGAGAGAGGTGGTGGAGGCGCCGTGGGAGTGTGGGAGTGAAGGGGAATTTGGTGTCGTCGTAGCGGAGAAGGGGTGGAAGAGGTGGGTGGTTTTACCCGGGTGGGAGCCAGTGGTGGGGTTGAGGAGAGGTGGAGTAGTGGTGGCATTTGCGGATGCAAGGGTTTTGCCGTGGAGGGTGAATAGATGGTATAAGGAAGAAGCTATTTTGGTGGTGGCTGATAGGGGGAGGAAGGAGGTGGTGGCGAATGATGGGTTTTATTTGGTGCCGAGCGATGCTGGTGGTGATAATGGGTTGAAGGTGGATAGAGGGTCAGCGTTGAAGGAAATGGGAGTGAAAGAGAGTTTGGGAACTGTGGTGTTGGTGGTAAGGCCACCAAGAGAAGAAACTGAGGATCAGTTGAGGGATGAAGACTGGGAGTGAAAGATAAGTGGTGTTAATGGGATTTTAATCTGATTCATTGATTCAGATCATGTAGAATTTGATAATGGTGCAAACACACAATTCAAATGTGAAGGGCCTCAATTTAATGTTCTTCTTGTTGGGTTGGCTAAGAATGGCTGTAGAGAGTTGGTTGGAAACTTGTTTTTTGTTTATTTCTTGAAGGAAGGATTCAACCTTTGCATTGTTCACCAAGTTTTGCCTTCATGTCGGGTGGCATCACAAGTGAGCTCGGGATAAGAGGTAGCGATTTTGAATCAACCTACGTAGACTAGGTATATTTTGTAGGTATGTTATGTTCTGATATGTAGCCAAAAATGCAATATAGAATTGAATAAAATCTTTGTATTCTTTGTTTAGCATATTGATCATTGGAATAATATGTTTCAAAGTTTGCAACATGTACTGGCCTGTCACACTACTGCATTCTATTTGGATACTTAATACTAGATGTTAACTACTATGCTGTAAATGTTTATGTTTAGCATACAATTTGAACATCATCTTCCTTTTTACCTTTATAGTTTCTCATTTTCAATTATATACCTCTGACTTGAATAAAATCAGAATTCAGAGAGAGAATTTTTAATTATTTGAAGTATGGCTGTACTTTTTTCTATGACACTAATAGTATGTGTTAGCTGATCTGTATTGATATCTGCAATATTTATTGCGATTCATCAGGGTAACAGTTGAACTTAAGGCAATCCAAGCAATTGATTGTCATGTAGTTTGTATATAGCGCCATAATACAGATCAGACCCTTCTAACATGGATGTGTGAGGGCATTTTGTATTGGCTTTAAGTAATGCTGTAAGTTGTGGTTTTGATTGGATGGATTGGGAAAATCAGAGACAATGCTTGGATCTTTTTCAGAGTGATAGAAGGGGTGCTTCGGATTGGGAGTAAGCACTAGTAATTGGGCAAAAATTGGGGGGAAGAGTGAAGGATGAAGGATAGAGTGATGCCGACACCAAGTCCATTGATTCGTCATGGTACTAGACCGGGGTGTGGCCATTGACCTTTTGGCTTTGGTTACAAGATAACCCTAGAGGGGTTAGGGTTTTAACATTTTATCTGTTCATACTCTATCGGTTGAGCTTTATATTGTGGTTTTGATTGGATGAATTGGGAAATGGGTGCATTGATTCTTTGCATTTTGGTTTATTAATGCTCGCTTGCATTGTTAGTATATGTATAGATGTTTCACCTGCCGGCATTGTTTTGTAAGAGAAAGGATGCAAGCAGAAAAGGTAAAAATCTTATCATTGTTATTCTGATACTTCTCAGAAACTTAACACTGAACTTACCAAAAAAAAAAAAGTGGAAATCAACGTTCTGTAATTCCTTGGAAATAAATATATAAATATTAAGTGACTTCTGGTAACTAAGGTTATTGCTGTTCTATTTTCTGAATTCTTTCTACATGTATTTCTTTTAAGGGCCTTATATATCTGTTATAATTTACTGAACCAAGCTGTCAACAACACAGATTGAATTGGTTTTAGCCTATATTGGGGTCTAATTTTGTAATATTATTTTAAATTTTTCTCAATCACTCTCTTTCTTCATGTACTTAACAAGTTCCATTCTATTTTTCCCTTTTTGCTTTTTTTTTTTTTTAAAGTATTTTTGCCATTTTGTTCTTTCTGGATTCTTTCTGCTTCTTTTCACTTGTCCAGGACAGCTCATTATCTGTTGTGATATTCATATTTCTTGCTAGTTAGGTTTCCTATGTTTTTTGTTTTTTCCTTTATCAAATTCCAAAGATAAGCTTTACGTGTGAAATAGTGATGCTTGCATATAGGCTGTCATGCTAAGGTGGTATGTGAATGAGTAGTCCTAGAAATCATTTCATCCCTATAATTGCATTGGAGCACTCTTGAACATTTAGCAGGATATTGGGGGAAGTTGTAACACTGTTAGATGTGTTACAGCGAGAGATCAATTTACCACTTGAATTAAAAAAAATTATCTAAAATTAAGTGTACATCGACTAATTCTGGGGTTGCTTAATCCTGTTTTTTGGAGTATGAACAGAAACATTAGTTGGAGTTTGTTTCCCTGCCGTCATTACATAGTGACTGAAGCTAACTTTGGTTAGTTAATCCGATCAGGTCATTGATGGTCAGGAAGTATGATGATGGTCCTTCGTGTGTATCTGGCCGGTGGATTTAAAAAAAACATTGTGAATGACGGGTTACAGATGTGGTTGTGGCTTTATTGAATTTGTTTTCTGTCAGTTCTTCTGTTAATCCTGTTGGAAACGTCAATATCTGCATTTCATAATCATATTAATCTATCTAAATCTTCTTTTCACTTCTGTTTGAATCTTAATTAGTTCTATAAGCATTATATAGTTTATACCCTGTTGCATTGTTTTGATTTTGTCATTTTAAGTGCCGTCCATAACATTACTGACTTGTCATGTAATAACAGAGTTGACATAGTTACTTACCCTGGTAATGTGTTCTCAGAGTTTCAAATGCTATTGTTTATCAAGCTGATTGCAAATGGCTTTTTGAATTCTGGGTTTTCTTCTCATTTATTGCCCCTTCAGCTCGAAACCATATCAGCCATTTTACCTGAGTTGATCATAGTCAGCTCATGACAAGTGAAATATACCAAATTTTCAGAAAATGGAACTTTGTTGATACCAAGAGTTCTGGTTGTATGGTTGGCTGGTTGCAATACTTTAGAATTGTTTGTTACCGGGAAGAAATCAAGTTGATGACACAATATTATACCTTACCAGACAACATATTTAAATGACACGATATTATAAGTCGGGTCATGGAAGAACTTCTCCAATTTTAGGAGAATAGTGGTCTTGAAGCATGTGGTCAGACGTTGTTTTTGTAAATTGATGTTAGATTGTTCAGCTTCTGACTTAAAAAAGGACATGGACATCAACAAAGTGTTGGTCCTATCATGCGGGCTTTCAGTCTGTTGGTAAGAAGGGCTTAAAATTCAACTGTTAAAGAACAAAATTTATGCCTCCAAATTTAGGACTGAAGCCTGTGCTCTAGTGTATGATTTATGCCTTGAAAAGCTTGTACATGAGAAATGAAAAGCAAAAAAAGAAATAAGATACTAGGAGCAAACACATGAACACGTGGTTCACTCAAAATTAGTCTTAGAACTACATTACTGACTTGCTGAGATTTTTACTATTATTCCAAGGCAGAATGAGTTACATATGCATCGATATCCACCCCTCATTATAATGATATAGAATTACAAGCGCAAAATATCCTTGCCAATATATATATATATATGTGTGTGTGTGTGTGTGTGTGTGTGTGTGTACACACATATATAGTACGCACACATGCAATAGCCAATACATCTATACTTATAGTAAATGGTTGCATTTCACTTGTTTATAGTTGAGACCATGTCCACAGGACCACAAGCCTTTAAATCCTAATTTTTTTGAGAAACAAACTCTTCTGCCCCTTGAACTGAAAGATCCATCGTGGATCATTGTCTCGAGCGTGCATTAAATTCCAAAATGGAAAAGTTGTGTAAATTTACATTATAATTCTTGAGATGGTTGGTGGGCTAGTGTTCTCCATTCTGTGTGATCCTGATCAGTTCAAGGAATTGTAGTTGATTTATCATTTTTTAACAGCTACAATGTCTTACTCTTTAAGTGCTTTATATCCTAATTCTGTGATGCCGCTTCTTGCACTTTCTCTATTTTTCAAACACTCGCAGTGATCTAAAACATAGATAAGAAAGGAAAAAAAAAAGGCACTGGAAACCAGATATACAAGCGAGGGTATTGAAGGCGTCCCAAGCACTCTGTACTACTCCAGAATTATAAATTGTTAAAGCTGCACTTATCAAAAAAAAAAAAATTGTTAAAGCTGCATACACTGAAAACCAGTTGATCGTTAATATTGAACTCCAGCACGAGCTGTTACTCATAGATCCCGGTGCAATAATGAACATTTGACATATTAGCATGTGACTTCATGTATCATGGTAATATGGCAGGTGTTTATTAGCCCAGATGAAATACACAGATTGATGAATAATTTTTCCTCCTGCACACCATGTCAAGATCTCTTAGCCAAGGAACGGTCTCAAGTAGGGTTGTCAATTTATGATACAATACGATAACATGACACGGAGTTAGAAGGTTTGAGTTGAGGTTAAATGGATTTGAGTTGAGGTTAAATGAATTTGAGTCATAAACGGGTTGACATGATTAATACAATCGTTAAACAGGTCGGGTTCGGGTTAACACGATTTAGACAGATAAATACGAATAATTAAGAATATGTTATATATTTATATGTAATAATTAATAAATTTTATATGTATAAGAAAAAAATTAATATTATTTTATATTATAAGTATTAATATAAAAATTTAAAGGTATTATATTTCAATTTAATAAAAATGTACAAAAAAAAATACAATAAAAGAAAAAAAATATTTTAACAAAAATATTTATTAAATGAGTTACACGTGTTGAACATGTTAAAACTCGTTACACGTATTAATCGTGTTAATTTTAAAGTTAATTAACATTAGTTTGCTCCCTTAGAAAGATCTTTAATTATTTGAAAGTTCATGCCTTTTTCAATCTTAAGGGTGAAAGACACAATCATTTATAATTTTTAACTCAAGTACATTTCGATGACGTGATAATTATAAATTTTTTATAAATAACTATAATACTCTAGTATAATTTTTCAAGTACATTGCTCAAATATGCCTAAAATCGTGAACCACCTATTTCTCACTCTCGACCCTCTGATCCTTTTGGGCGGCAACAACCTCCATACCACAACTACTGTGACGGGTACTACCGTCGTACACCTCTATCACCACCACAACCTCACCACAACCAATCTCTACCACTATAAACCACCCTCTTCAGGTAGTCACTCTCTTTCTAGATACACACACAAACAGCCACAATACCAACCCATCATTGACAATCCATTACCATAGCGTAAGAAATTCCCCCAAAGCAAAGCCTCCAACGCCTACTGTATAGAAAGAAAAAGAGAAATTCTGAACTACGCCTCCCACACATGATAATTTCCGGACTTCTGCAACTCTGCAGGGATTCTTGAAATTCATAACAATGGCTTGCATAAACATTGAAGATATATAAAAGGCATCAATGACAGTAGTCGGCAATGGCAAGATGAAGGTCACAACAATGATACGAGTAACGAGAACGATGACTGATGCTGGAAATTTCAAATATGAAGTTAGAAATTTCGGATCTGAAGTTGGGATCTCAATTTTAGTGTTGAATCTATAAAACTTTTATAGATCCGAACGAAACAAAGCAAGAATATTGCTTGATTAAATCACAGCAACCTTGGAGCACAGAGAAAAAAATATAGTTTCTGAAGCTGTAAAATCACCAACTCATCTAAAAACTTAAGCTATCAGAGAGAGTGTAACTTTATTATTATATTCTCTAACACGCCCCCTCACGTGTGGCCACTTTGAGATTACACGTGTCAATTCATATTTTTTGGGTGACGATGAGATTTGAACTCAGGACCTTTGACCTGCTCTGATACCATGTGAAATTAAGCTTTTGGATGAGTTGGTTATTTTACATGGTATCAAAGCCTTTACTACTACCATATCACTTGCACAAGAGCCCCAATCTTTCTTGCAGGCCATGAAGGATTCCAAATGGTGTGATGCTATGCGAGCTGAAATTCATGCACTCGAAGCCAACCACACCTGGACTTTGATGTCCCTTCCCCCACACAAGAAACCCATTGGGTGCAAATGGGTATACAAAATCAAATACAATCCTGATGGCTCCATGGAAAGATATAAAACTCGCCTTGTTGCCAAAGGTTACAATCAGAATGAAGGCATCGATTATTCTGAGATGTTTGCTCCGGTCACCAAAATGGTCACTGTTTGCACTGTCTTGGCTCTTGCTGCTATTCACAATTGGCATCTCCACCAGCTTGATGTCAACAATGCCTTTCTTCATGGTGACCTTGATGAAGATGTTTCTATGCATCTCCCTCCTAGTTTCGGACGAAAGGGGGAGACGCGAGTCTGCAAACTGAACAAATCTCTCTACGGTCTCAAACAAGCATCAAGGCAATGGTATGCCAAGCTTTCCTCAACCCTTATAACTGTCGGATATAGACAGTCTAAGGCAGACTACTCATTGTTCGTCTGATCTTATGAGGGAAGCTTCACAGTTGTCTTAGTCTACGTAGACGACATCATCTTAGAAGGAAACAATCTTGCACAGATATGTGAACTGAAGAAATACTTGGGGGATTGCTTCAAACTCAAAGACCTTAGGTCTTTGAAATATTTCCTTAGGATAGAGGTGGCTCGATCGAAAAATGGAATTTTCCTTTCACAAAGAAAATATGCATTGGAAATTCTTGAAGAGACAAGATTCCTTGGAAGTTGGAGCTAAACCAGGAAATTTTCCCACGGAACAAAATCTGGCATTAAGTGAGTCTGATGGAGATCTTATCCGTGAACCATCTTCATATCGACGATTAGTTGGCAAATTGATATATTCGACCATCACCAGGCCAGATTTGGCATATGCGATCCAAATGTTAAGCCAATTCATTGAAAAACCACGGAACTCCCACTTGGATGCAACACACAAAGTATTGTGATATCTCAAGCAATCACCAGGACAAGGGGTTTTATTATCAGTTTCTAGCAATACTCAACTACATACATTTTGTGATACAGATTGGGCTCGTTGCAGAGACACTCGACGATCCATCACTGGATATTATATCCTATTAGGAAAGTCACCTATCTCCTAGAAGACCAAAAAACCGATGACAATTTTTCGATCTTCGACCGAAGCAGAATATAGATCCATGGCCTCAATTTGCTGTGAAATCACCAACTTATCTAAAAGCTTAAGCTATTAAAGAGAGTGTAACTTTATTATTATATTCTCTAACAGAAGCAAAGAATCAAAAGGAAAAAGAAAGATAAAACTAGTTATGAGAATGGAAAAATAATATATTTTTTGAAAAAGAACCCAATCAAGGATCAAGTGTTTTTTTAAACATGGCATGGTCGAACTTTGGAGGCCAATACACCCCCGCACATAGTGCCCACATATATATATATATATATATATTTATATAGATTATATAAAATCTAATCTTAATACAATTAGGACTTATAATCCTATTCAAACTAATAATATTATTCCCACTAGGATAAAGAATCATGGTCCCATTAGGATAAAACATATCAAATCTTGCTACTATTAGGACTCAACATTAGGAGTCCTACTAAAACTATATTAACTTGGTTTAATCAGCTCACATTGCCTCCCTTAAACCAAGGTCTTCAAGCTTCACCACCCCAAGTAACCTCTTCAACTTCAAAAAGGAATTTGTTTTGAGCGGCTTTGTAAAAATATCTACAACTTGTTCTTCAGAAGGACAAAAGTCAAGCTGGATCTCCTTGTCATTCACTAAGTCATGAATGAAGTGAAACTTGATATCAATGTGCTTGCTTCTCTCGTGAAAAATTGAATTCTTCGTCAATGCAATGGCTAACTTGTTATCACAAAATATTATTGTAGGACCATCCTGCTTGTGTTATAGAACACCAAGCATCCGCAATAATCAAACTGCTTGAGTAGCAGTATTTCCTACTGCAATGTACTCTGCCTCTGCTGTTGAAAGAGCAACAATTTGCTGTTTTTTAGAAGACCAAGAAAATACACCAGAACCAAGATGAAAGACATATCTTGAAGTACTCTTTCGCATCTTAGTATCTGATAGGAGCATAATATTCAGTATTTTTAATTTCTTTATATTTAGTTTTTTGGTATATTTTCTGTTTTAGTGAGGTAATTAATTTATTTATTGAATTAGGAAAGCATTGATGATAAAAGAATAATTTTGTGTAATTTTGGACTTTTGGACAGAATGAAGCTTCACTTGAGATTTGAATTGTGCTAGAATTCAAGAATGAGGAAGTGGTCTTCATGGAATTTTTAGAGGACATCTTGGGATTTTCAAAAAGGTCTGGTTTACAAAAATTCGAGTTCGTTTGGGCCTCCAAACATTGTTTCGAAATCAGGCCTGGAAAGCTGATCCGTGCAGCTGATTTCCTGTCCGACCAGCCGAATTCAATGAGCCATAACTTGAGTTTCCAAAGTCCAAATCAGGTGATTTAAAAGCCTAAAATTATCTACTCTTTGAGGGCTACAACTTTAGTGAAGAGATCGAATCAAGATTCAGTCGTTTTTGAATGTAAAAACAGCTTGTAAGTTTCAGCAGTTTTGGTGAAATCAGTAAATCAGTTCTGAGCAGTGGGCTATGTCCTTAAGTGGCTGGATTGGGTTGTGGGCTTGAAAAGTGCAGCTTCTATGCGGTTTGGTCACTGGAACCAAGGAAGAAAAGAAAGAAAAGTCAACAAAGGCTGCGGCTGGGCTTGGAAGCACGGCTGAATGGAAGAAAAAGAGAAAAAAAAAGAAGTGATGTGGGCTGAACCAGTGACGTGCGGTCCAGGCGCGGAAGCAGCTGTTAGGGCAGCAGTTTTTAAGGTATTTAAAGTTGCCAAACAGAAGGAGGAAAAGGAATCATGCGGCGCAGGTTGGAGACGGGCAGAGCAGTGGGAGCTGTGCGGCGCCGCTGTTGCACAGAACAGAGGACATACAGAATTAAATTAGATTAGTATTTTCTTATTCAAGTATGTTAGGCTAGATTTTTTAATTCACTTTTAGGGAATTTCGAACCCTCATTGCAGTTTAATGGTTTAATCAATTCAGTAACGTTATTTCTCCCTTTTATGAATTCTGTTCATGATAATCTATTTTAATTGTTTATTGATATTTGATTTGATTGATTTAATTAAGGCCTATTAGATTAATCAAATTATTATCAATTGCTAGATTCATGAGGTATATTACGTAATTGATATGGTTCCTAATCAATTGTGGCAAATAGTGATAGATGATTGTGGTCAAGCTTTTGTTTATTGCTATGATTATCATGTCCTAAGTTAAACAGTCTGAGCTTGTGTGATTGTTGCTTAGAATAATCTAATTTCCTAGATATTAATGCTGCCATTATATTAAATTTAGAGAGCTTGTTCTAAATTGTGTAATGGTTAGAATCTAATGGAGAGCTTGTCTCATTAGTGAGGAATTAAGGAAAATTTCAAGTAGCAGAGCTTGTTGTTACCTAGGATTATTAGATTCATTGAAGGGTAAAATAATATTATAATTCTTTGATTGTTCCATTGACTGTGAGGGTGAGATTGAACCGAAGAACTGAAGTTTTAATTTATTGATTTTTGTTATTAATTTAATTTTCATTCGTAATTACTTTGATCAAAATTCCAACCTCCCCCCCCCCCAATTTATTGTTTTGCTATTAATTGGATCTTAGTTTAGAATTAGTCGGAATAAATAAAAAATTAAATTGTGGACACTCTCTGTGGGATCGACCCTTACTCAACTAGCTACTGTGTTTATTGTGTTAAGAAGTAAGGTTAATTTATTTTTGGAGTGTTAACGACACGCTTCCAGTATCACCTGCCCAATCACTATCTGTAAATCCAAGAAGTTTCAAATTGTTAGAAGATGAGTAAAAAATACCATCACTTTGCGTACCTCGAATGTATCGCAAAATCCGTTTAGCAACTTGCAAGTGAGATTAAGTAGAGTCTCCATAAATCTGCTAATCAATCCAACACCAAACACAATATCTAGCCTAGTAGAAGTCAAATATCTCAAGCTTCCTACTATCCTTTTAAAGTAGGTTGGATTCACAAGATCACCTGTACCATCTCTCACCAACTTCAACCTCTCCTCAACTGGAGTCAAAATTGGATTGAACTTGTCCGTCCTAAACCTTTTCAAAATATCACTAGCATACTTTTTCTGTGAAATAAAAATTCCACTATCTATTTGAACAACGTCAATGCTAAGAAAATAAGACATTAGTCTCATATCTGTCATCTCAAAATGAGCTATCATAGCCTCCCTGAATTCTGAAATCATCTTTGGATTATTGCCAGCAAATATCAAATCGTCAACATATAAGCACACAATAAGAATATCACCATATGAGTTAGACTTGACATATAAAGTATGCTCATAAGGACATATCTTAAAACCATGTTCAACAAAATAAGAGTCAATGTGTGCATACCACGCTCTAGGCGCTTGCTTCAATCCATACAAGGCCTTATTCAATCTAAAAACTTTATTTTCATACCCTTTTATCACATAGCCGACAGGTTACTCAACATAAACTTTTTCTTTAAGTACACCATTCAAGAACGCAAATTTAACATCTATTTGAAAAATTCTCCAATTATTTTGAGCAGCAAGAGAAACAAACATACGAACTGTATCAAGTCTAGCAACAGGAGCAAACACCTCAAAATAATCAATACCTGGCTTTTGTTTGTCATTAGCCACCAATCTTGTTTTAAAGCGATCTACTTCAACATTAGGCCTGTACTTTATCTTGTACACCCACTTCACACCAATTGGTTTCTTACTATTAGGAAGAGTAATAAGTTGCCATGTGTTATTCTTCTTAATTGCATGAATCTCATCATCCATGGCTTTAATACAATGATCATCACGAGAGGTTTCTTCAAAAGTCACCGGATCACAATCTGCAAATAAAGCAAAATTCACCAAATCTTCATTAGTTGGCTCATTATCACTACCAACGACATAATACTGTAATCGAGCAGGCAAGTGGCGCTGGCATTGAGGACACCTAGAGGACTCTATAGGAGGTGATGATACATCTAAAGATGGAGGATCACTAATCTGAGGCTCATTCTATATTTCAATATGTGGATTTGCATTATTAAAAGTTAAAGTTGGCTAGATTTGATCATTCTAAGACTAATCCTAAACTCCTTACTCATCAAAAGTCACATCACGACTGATAATCACCTTCTCCGTCATTGGATTATAAAATTTGTAGGCCTTTGACAATTGACTATAGCCAATGAAAATACACTTTTCACCTCTATCATCAAGTTTCTTTTTAAGATGATCTAGCACATGAGCATATGCAATGCATCCAAACACCCTTAGGTGTTTAATGACAGGCTTCTGTCTACTCCAAGCTTCCTGCGGGGTTTTGTTAGAAACACTTCTAGTAGGGCACATATTCAAAACATAAATAGCACAAGCAACCGCTTCAGCCCAAAATCCTTTAGGCAAATTTTTAAATTTCAACATGCATCTAACCATATCCATAATAGTTCTATTCTTTCTTTCTGCTACTCCGTTTTGCTGTGGAGTATATCTAGCAATCAACTGATGCCTAATACCATGTTTCTCCAAAAAATCATCACAAACAAGATACTTTGTACCCCTATCAGTTCTCAAAGTTTTAATTTGAAATCCACTTCGCTTTTCAACATAGGCCTTGAATTTTTTAAAAGTATCACAAGTATCATATTTATGTTGCAAAAAATAAACCAATGATTTTCTGCTAAAATCATCAATGAATGTAATAAAGTACCTACTACCACCATTAGAAGGTACCTTTACTGAGCACAATTTGAGTGTATCAACTCCAAAGGCCTTTTGGCTCTCCATGAAATTCCTGTAGGAAAAAATCTCTATGTTTCTTTCCCAAAACACAAATTTCACAAACTCTATTTGGGATATCAATAGTAGGCAAACCAGAAACCCAATATGTTCTAGCAAGGAAATTAAGACTGCCAAAATTTACATGCCCAAAACGCATATGCCATAGCCAACTATCATCATCAATCATAGAACTAAAGCAAGGTAAATTCTTACATTTAATACTCAATAAAAATAAATGATTTGGAGTCATGTTTACCTTTACTATTAACCCCATACGATCATCATTGATTGTGCAAACTCCATGGTGGATTCGCATATCATAACCTCTCTCTGAAAGTTGTTCCATACTCAACAAATTTTTGTTGCAAACCTGGTACATAAAACACATTTGAAATATACTTGTGAGACCCATTCTTCAAATTGATTACTATTTTGCCTTTACCCATCATAAGTATCTTTGAATTATTTTCAAACTTTACCTCTGATCGAACGGACTCATCCAAATCAGAAAACATGTCTTTCTTTCCCCACATGTGATTACTACAACCTGTATCTAAATACTACTTAGTACCATCATCATTATCCACAACATTACAAGCCAGCAACATAGTCTCTACTTTATTATTACCACCAGGATTATTTTCAGCAACATTAGCTTGATGATTTCTATTATTCGGCCTTCTAGATCTACAATTAGACTTTTTATGCTCAAACTTGCCACAATTAAAACATTGAATAATGGATTTATGAGATTGTGGATTAGAATTGTTATCGTCCCTTCTTCCTTGGATTGGTCTGTGCTGCCAATTATTATTCTGCCACTGATTGCCTCTGCCTCTTCCTCCACCAAATCTGTTTTGCCCATTATTGCCTCTGCCTCCCCTATTGTTGTGATTGTGCCCTCTGTTCTGGTAGCCTTAAAAACGTTGATTAAATCCCGCATTATTCTGAGACTCGCCTTTTTCATTCTTAAAATTTAATTGAGCTTGCAAAGTTTCCACAACTAGATTTTTTGATCTCTCATTCAAGCGTTGTTCATGAACAATCAACGAACCCTATAATTCATCCACTGTCATGGACTCCAAGTTAGCAGACTCTTCAATAGCAGTTACTTTATATTCAAACCGAAGTGTCAAGCTTCGAAAAAAAAAATTTAACTATTTCACGGTCTGTTATTTGTTCACCATTAGTCCTCATCTCATTAACAAGTGCCGCGATCCCCGAAAAATAATCAGAAATAGTTTCTGATTTATCCATCTGCAACAACTCAAAATCTCTATGCAGTTTTTGTAATCTAGCCTTTTTTACCTTATCAACACCAACATATATTTTTTTAAGAATATCTCATGCTTGTTTCACAGACTTAACATGGGCAATTTTACTAAGAACAAAAATATCTAATACTTGATGAATGCAATTTAAAGTTTTGAAGTGTACTGGCCTTGTTTCCTCATCTGCATTTTCTGTAAGCTCTTCCTTAATGAACTTTGTCGTCAAATCACTTGAATAAAAAAAAGTCATCATCCTACTCTCCCAAATATGAAAAGGAGATTTTTCATCAAATTTGTAAACTGTAGAAATAAGTGAAGTCATCTTCACGAACTAAGAAACCAGGCTATGATACCAATTGTTAAATCTATAAATTGTTTATAAATCCAAACGAAACAAGGCAAGAATATTGCTTGATTAAATCATAGCAACCTTGGAGTACAGAGAAAAAATATAGTTTTCAAAGCAAAGAATCAAAAGGAAAAAGAAAGATAAGACTAGTTCTGAGAATGGCAAAATAATATATTTTATTGAAAAAGAACTCAATCAAGCATCAAGTTTTTTTTTAACATGGCATGGCAAAACTTTGGAGGCCAATACACCCCCGCACACAGTGCCCACATATATATATATATATTATATAAAATCTAATCCTAATACAATTAGGACTTCTAATCCTAATACAATTAGGACTTCTAATCCTATTCACACTAATAATATTATTCCTACTAGGATAAAGACTCCTAGTCCCATTAGGATAAAACATATCAAATCTTGCTACTACTAGGACTCAACATTAAGAGTCTTACTAAAACTATATTAACTTGGTTTAATTGGCTCACATTTAGTGATCAAAAATCTTTGTACCGAGGTTTGCTTTTAGTGGTGGGTAGTTCACGAGGTTTGCTTTTAGTGGTGTATAACAGTGTTTGAATTTGATTGAGGTTTGTTTTAGGGGTTATATTGATAATTGTGGGTCAAATTCACTTGAACTAAAAGCGAAATTGGGTTGGTTCATGATTTAGAAGTGGTACGGTTGTTATAGCTTTGCTTCTTCTTTTTTTTCCTTTCTAAAGTCAAAATTGAGGTATATAAGGTTCAGTTCAGATATATTTGTATTTATAGACATAATCATTCATTCAAGCTTAATTAGTAGTTTTTTAGTACGAGTTTTTGTGTAATATGAATAAATAAAAATTTAATATTAAAAAATTTACACTTTTAAGAAATTCTAAAATTTTACATTTCGTTGGAATAAATTTTTCATTGAAATTTTTACACTTTTGCTGAGATGAAGTTTCAGTTGAAAAGTGTGAAATTTTAGACTTTTGAGATATTATGAAATTCTTACACTTTCACAACTAGTGAATTTTTAATCACCTCGCGTTTCAAATACTATTTTATTTTTTTGGACAAGTTTTTACACTATTAAAAGTCAATTTTAAGCATTCAACATGTGGCCAAAATTCTAATAAAACTAAATGCAATTGAGATTTTTCTTAATTTTTATGAAGTGTAAATTTTTACACTTTTGCTGAGACAAAGTTTTATAGTTTGCTGGGATGAATCTTTTCATTGGAAAGTGTAAAATTTGACACTTCTGCTGAAAAAGTGTAAAATTCACTGGGATGAAATTTTACAGTTTCAGAGTGATTTTTTTTTCTTCACAATTTCTTATTCAATATGAATCTTATTTGATAGATCTCGATATTTAAAATCTAAATATATAAATTTTATTAAAAATAGATTTATAAATTATAAGTTATTGAATTTTAAGGTTTTGCAAAACTTTTTCAAAACTGTCACAGATTTTCCAGATTTCAATAAAATGGTATTTTTGAAACTGAATAATTAAAAGATTTTATGGGTTAATGTGTTTGAACTTGGACTAGATGATAATCTTAATACTTTTATGAACTGTGGGCTAAACTACCCTTAATTTTAACCCGATTATTTATTAAATGGGTTAAACGGGTCATGTCATGTAACTCGTGTTAACACGACCCATTTATTAAATGGGTTATACGGATCGTGTCGTGTTAACCTGCTTATTATTTGTGTTGTATTAGGATCGAGAGTTTTGACACGATTAGTTAATCGTGTCATGTTTGAGTTGATCCATATAATCGAATACCCATAACTTGACACGACACGAACACAATACAATATGATTGACACCCCTAGTCTCAAGTAAACATCCTCCCAAAGATATCAGAGGCATACAGATATTAGCTTGACTGGAAAGCCCACCTGCTAGTAGGAATGAAAGTTTGCCTCATGTGATCCAAGGTAGGAGTATCAATTTTTGATATGACACAAAATTAACAGGTTTGAGTTGAACATAAATGAGTTTTGGTCATAAACGGGTTAAAACGTATAACACGATTAATAATATGTCATGTTTTTGTAGTCTCAACCCATTTAACACAACTTAACACGTTTAATTATAAAAAAAAATATCATGAGTCTAAGATAATTCTTCTTACAATGAAAGTTGATCAAAATTCAGAGATTTTTTTTACTTACAAAAGAGGTTTTTCCAGTGATTTGGCGCATGTCCAAAGTTTACTAGAAAATTATCTATAAATATTAAAAGATAGGTAACTTTTTTAGTTAAAAAATAAAAAATTAAAATAAATGAGTTAAGCATATCGTCACGTGTAACCTATTTAATAAATAGGTTAGATTTGAGTTTTAAAACTTAACAAAATAGGTTAGATTTGAGTTTTAAAACTTAACACGATTAGTTAACAGTGTTAGATTATGATTGACATGTATTTTCAGATATGTATGTCTTGACACAGTAACATGAATTGACACTCCTAATCCAAGGTAACGAGTAGAAGGGTATTTTGGAAGGGGGTGGGGACTTTTAAGCTGACTAACTAGTATAATCTCATTCCATTACTCAAGTCTCCTCTTGAAACTTTGTTTTCTTTTTTCTTCTTCGACCCCCATACTTACTGTAGCGCCATTGAGTTTCCAAATGTAGAGCTCAAATATGAAATGCAAATTTCATACATTCAAACCCAGGCACTAGAGGTGGCAAATGTTATCCAAATCCGTCAACTCGCCCTAACCTGCCCACTATCAACCCGCCCGAATCCGCCCATTTAGTTAGCGGGTCATAAACGGGTTGGGTAATAAGGAACCCGTCAATTTAACGGGTCAATACGGGTTGAATACAGGTGTTTGACGGGTTGAGAATGAAAAATAATAAAATAATATAAGAATATATATATATATATATATATATATTTATATGTATATCTCTATTTGGGAAAGAACAAAATACTAAAACATATACAATAAATTATAAAACAAAATTAATATTTAGAGAATATAATTCAACATCATCATATATATAAACAAAACACAAATTACTAATAGAGAGAGAGAGAGAGAGAATAATGATTTTTTCCCATGTATTTTATAAAAAAATTTACATGTTAAAATTTTATACAAAGAACAGGTGATTTCCAGTACATTTATAGAGAGAAAAAATCCAAAATTGTGTTGAAAAACATAACAGAATAGGACTCTCTTGTGTTTTCTTTTTCAAAACCCACTTTACAGTATTTTCACTTTTATTTTTGGAGAATCCGATTACAAGAAAGTAGTTGAATTTAATCAGCAATCAATGGAACCATGATGATGCGAATTCATTAGGCGTGATAGAGTAATGAGCCCAACCCATTCCTTCTTTATTGTTTATATATATATATATAGATATCATTTTGACAGGCCAATCATTTTTTCTTCACATTGTTATATATATATATATATATATATATATATATATAGATAGATAGATATATATATATATAGGCTTAAATTTTATAATTATTTTCTCGGTTTTGATCTAAGAATTCTTAATTCTAAAATGAAAGTTCAATCCAAAAATTTCGCCTGATTAGATTTACTAATAGAGAAATAATTTTTTTTTTAATATGTATTCACAAAAGTTTTAACATAGAAACATGATCAATTTTGTTAGTCATATTACTTTATTGAGATGTGACAATTTTAGGTAGTGTTTTATTTATAAAAAAAAGTTAAGTAACGCGTCAAATTCGAGTTGACCCGACCCATTTATGACCCGACCTGTATTCGACTCGATCAATTAGAATAAAATATAAATTCAACCCGTTTATAACCCGACCCATTTATAACCCACCCAAATCCACCCGTTTTGCCAGACTACCAAGACACCATACAATCCCAAAGGCAGAGAACCAATGTTCCGGAGTTACTTGCCGCGTTATGGTTCCTTTCCATTTCGATTATAAATTCCCAACTCTCTCTCTCACTAGCAAGAACTACAAGATCAGGCTATCCATGGCCAATAAGCTAAAAAATTGTTTTAAATACGGCCATCAAACATGGTCAACAACCTTGTGTGCCCTCAACTTGTAGAAATTGTTTCAGAGTATTTTGTTCTTTTCTTGTAGGAGATAAATAAACAAAAAGCCAATTTGTATAAAATAATGTCAAATGTTTAGATTGGAATAATAATATCGACCATCAATTGAGAGAGGAAAATCCATGAATCTAATTATCAAACAACAAAGACAAGTTTCAGCTCCTAAAGTCCTTGCATTTCAAACATTAACATTCAAAGAAACAAGAATACTTGCCATGCACTTGAATCCAAAAAGATCCTCGCAAAATAAAGAATTGAATTTCTCCATCACAGAAACTGCATTCTAACTTGTACTAGAGAAGTGCAAAATAGATTTTTGAAGTGCTGCCCTCATTTGCAAACATTATTCGAGCTAAATTGAAAGCTCGAACTATAACCAACTCCCATGACCAGTCAATAACCGTTCATATATTAATCATATACCAGCTAACACTTCATTCTTCCTTTACAACTTCCCTCATTTACTGATCATCAATTCTCTTTTATCTGACCACAATCTTCAATCACAACTGTTGAGGAAGTTGTCCCACTATCCGAACCCACCTTCTCCATCTCCTTGACCACGCTATAGCCATCCACAACCTTCCCAAACACCACATGCTTCCCATCAAGCCACGATGTCTTCTCGGTGCAGATAAAGAATTGAGATCCATTAGTGTTTGGACCAGCATTTGCCATTGACAAAATACCGGGCCCTGTGTGTTTCAGCTTGAAGTTCTCATCTGCAAATTTCTGTCCATATATTGATTCTCCTCCCGTTCCATTGCCCCTCGTGAAATCTCCACCCTGACACATGAAGCTGGGTATAATGCGGTGAAACGCCGAGCCCTTGTAATGTAGTGGCTTCCCAGACATTCCAATCCCTTTCTCCCCGGTGCAGAGGGCACGGAAGTTTTCAGCAGTTTTAGGGGTGACATCTGCAAACAGTTCCATCACAACACGCCCAGCCTTCATCTTTCCAATCAATATGTCAAAGAAAACCTTAGGGTTCGACATTTTCTTCACTCAATCTGAAAATTTCCAACCAAAACTGGGACTTCAGTAAATAGATTTCTATTATTCAGTTTCCTTGATATCGTCCTAAATTAGGGGCTAGATTAAAGAAATTCAACAGACTAAATTAATATAACAGAACAGAACTCTCTATATCTTACAAATACTAAAAAATAAAAATAGAAGAACAAAACTCTGCATTGACTTGAGGAGTCCTCATTCTTAATTCAAATACTCTATTCTAATTTTAAGATTTAAAAAAAAGTACATGCAGTATGATACCTCTGAACCAAAAAAACTATTTTCATAACCCTACAAGAATAGATAGAAGGGAATGCATCATTACAAACGCACATATCAAAAATTTCCATCACATCGTATCTATAGCAAAACAAAATTGAGCACAACTGACGCATGCACTTTAATAGAACACTATTCTTGGAAAAATCTTCCGTGAATAAAGCCCCATTTTCCTTGACAGATAACATTTATCTTTAGAGCGATCTCAACATGTTTCTTAAGTCAAATTCAGCAAAATTGATCAACATAATCCAATTTTACAAAAGAAAATCCGAAATGGGTTCACCTTTTTTTTTTTTAGTTTTAATCTCAATGGATATCTCCTGAGAAATAAAATCCATAGAAATTCATGTAACTAAATGTATTTGTTTATGTCAATGCATACTTCCTCGGGCCTTCGGAACAATTTATATTGTTACAACCCCGTGTATTCACCCCCCAAAAAAAATTATTTTTTGGGGGGAAAAATTTCTCTGAAAATATTTTCCATTAAACAAACAAAATCATAGAAATTTGATAGAAACAACACAAAAAAGAACATGAAGAAATGTGGATAAAAAGAATCGCCAAGTATCTGACAAGAGAGAAAATGTTGATCATCCTATGACAAAGCCTCTGGATAAGAGTTATACGCGTATATATTATGTACACACAGATCAAGAGGACGTCACAAGATGGATGACTTTCGATTTTGCACAGCTTTTGAGCTCCACAGGCTTTCATAATTTCACCTGCAAGCCTTCGATATGTGCTACTTTCATACACACACACAACCACTGATAGGAAAGTGAATATGCAATATGATGAGCAAACATGAAATGGATCGAAGTAAATGGAATAGTAGTACATAGAGATTACATACCTTTGGATGAGGTTCGACTTGGAGACGCTTCTATGACCAAAAGTTTTGTGCTCTCGCTGTAACGGGTATAAATAGACAGAGGCTAGGGTTTTGATTTGAGCTATTTCCATGGTTACCCGGTCTTTTGATGTATTTGTTATCTCACCCCTAAAACATGCAAAATTGGCCCGTACGGCCGGCCTAGCCAAGCTAGAGAAGAGGCGGGCTAGGCTCGGACTAGACTGGAGCTCGCTCTCGGCCAAATAGCGAACCTAGTCGGACTCGAAAGCCCAGGATCAGCCATAAGGCGGCGTTGGCCGGGCTCTAGACCGAACTGGCCTAGTTAGCCTTTTCTTTTTCTACTTTTACTTAATTCATTCATATTAAATAAAAAGAATTATTGAACTGATTGCTCCTTCATATCCGATAATTACAAACATTATTCTTACAATTTTTGAAATCACACTCTTTTACCTTCAATATCAGCAATAGATCCATCGTTTAAGAATCATTGGTTTGATTGACCTAATAAATTTGATGGAATAAGAGCTCCTCCAACATCGGGATCAAAGGAGTTGTCAAACTTATATTATAGTAGGCCATGTAATTATTGCTACTCCAATGCCTTCTATCATTTCTCTCATAATTTGGCCAGGTTACAATTTCTTTCAAATTTGATTTTACTTTTAGCATTTGGCTATGATATATCATAAAATGACAAATCAAGTCAAGTGTGATACATGTATGCACAAAGTACTTGCATACACAGACCAATAAAGTCTCTTTTATCCAAAATAGACAAGCACATAAGATTCAGAGCTTATTTGTTCGGAATGACTCAGGATCTCTAACCCCTCCTCCAGAATAAGAAATACGGGGTACGTACATAAAAGGGTCTCAAGCTAATCACCGCCTTACATGCTCTATCGACCTCAAAATAAGGAAAAGGAGTTTGATATGAAAACTACCGTCTCTAGATATCTTCCAATCCCTACTCTTATGGGGAACAAAGATCAATATGGCAACTGTCATCTTCAGATATCATTAGATCCTTACTTTTATGACTCTGAATCCTACCCAACTTAGAAAATCTACAGCCTATAAATACAATCCTAAGGTACACTTTTAAATTGTAATCAATCAATTTCTTTCAATTATAATTTTTTATTTTACTAACTTTATCATCGGAGTGGCTACCATCGGAGCTTGCCCGGTGGCTCTCTAATCTTTGCGTTCTTGACAAGTGACGAAGAGCGGAAGCCCTATTGATCAAAAAGTGCAACATCAGTTTAGCGCCGTTTGTGGGAACGAAAATCATTTTTGGTAACTTTCTTTTTCGACAACAACAGCTCTTTTGTCTTTTTCTTCTTAAAAGACAATGGCTCCTAATCTTCGTCCTAGGAAGAACTCGAAATCAGCCTCCTGCAAGAAGAGGAAGGGAACAAACACCCAGTCACCTACAACAGCAACTTGATTGGATTCAACGACAATCCAATCAGATGCAAGAACAACTCATTGCCATGTCTCAAGCTTTGGCTTCGTTGGCCCAGAATCAACAGAGCAATATCCTCCATCCTTTTTCTATCAACTTCACTAATGAAAGGGCTCAGCCTCCCGCCACCACTATGGGCGGAGGACCCCCTAACGAGGAGACCCCCAACGTGCAGTCGGTACACCCCCATGGTACCACTCACGTAGGGGCTGACCCCCAAACATCAACTGCTATAAGAAGAGGGATGCTTGCTTTTCACCTCGTTGTCCACTAACAAAGCAAAATAAAGATCCCAACTCCAGCAGCCTCGGGGGCCAATCCAGCACCACAAGAGTTCCAACCTCCACCGGCGCCGCCTCCCTCAATCCAAAGAGGGCAACGTCCCTCTGCCACTATTAGACAAACTCATCCCTTAAATATGGGGACTGAAGCTGCAAAACAGGGCCAACAGTGGGGGCCCAAATCCCCAACTAGTTCTACCTCGAGTTCTTCAAAGGATGGAAGAGATAGTAGGCTCTATGGAACAAACCGTCTTTACCAGAAAGACCCACGCCCTTCTAGAGCAAGATGACTGGGAAAGCTACTCGGGAGGTTCGTCACGCCATTTACCTCTTTCATAATGTTAGAGAACGGCCAAAGAAGTTCGTCGTCCTAAAATTCACCCTTTACGATTGGTCTAAGGACCCTAGAGACCATCTCTCCCACTATCAGCATACAATGGCTTTACATGGGGCTACTGAAGCCTTCATGTGCTACACATTCGTAACAAGCCTCAAAGGTAATGCTCTGAATTGGTTCCACAACCTCTCCTAAGAATCGATCACCAATTTCTATGAGCTCAGTAGGCAATTCCTTGATCGATTCCTAACCAGTAGGAAGTTAAGAAAGGGGCTAGAATCCCTGTTAACTATAAAGCAGGCAAAAGGGGAGTCACTTCGGGAGTACATTGCTTTCTTCAATATCGAGCTCATAGAGATAACGGACTGCAACCCAAGCTTTCTAGTAGCAGCTCTCACCTCTGGCCTCAAGCTTAGACGCTTCAAAGATTCTTTGATAAAGAATCCTCTCGTCGACATAGCGGCACTCATGAAATGGGCACGAAAATACATAAACCTGGATGATATAAAAATGTCCTTCCGAAAGGCGAAAGAGCAGGCTCAAAAAGATGATCACATCTAGAAGAGGGACTCTAGCGCAACTAGAAAGAGGGTTAGGAGTCCTAACAGGAGGGAGGCACCCAGAACCCAGAACAATCCTAATTCTAGAAGGTACGATACCTTGACCCCTCTGAATGTCTCTCTCACTCACATACTTTAGGACCTGAAGTGGGCAGAGCCATTAAAGAGCAATCCCAACACTAGGGATCAAAACAAGTACTATGACTTCCACAAGGAACACGGGCACACCACCAACGAATGCAGAGTTCTCAAACAAGAGATTGAACATCTCATCAAAAGAAGGCTGCTACGGGAGTTCGTCCGGCAGGCCTAGAGGCCGAACCCGCGTAACAACATGTCATAACAAAGAAGGCGAGAGCAAATACCTGGGCAGAGGGAGGCTCAAAACGAGCAACTGTGCCAAAACAATCAAGTCATCTTTGTCCTCCATGCTGACAACACGATGACGGGGAATGTCCAACCATGCCAGAAAGCTGTATGCTTGGGAGGCAAAGGTAGAGCCCAACATCCTCCAAATCTCTACCATTGAAAAAATGATGAAGTCAGGACCACAAATCCAATTCTCAGAGTTGGACCTTGTTGGGGTACACTATCCTCATAGTGATGCCCTCGTCATCTCTTCAAGATCACCAATTTTGAGATCAACACTACAAGAAAACAAGTTTTTTGCGACGCACACGTGGGCGTCGCAAATAATGTTTTTCCCGTGTAAGAAAAAAGGGCGCAAAGGCTTTAGCGACGACCAAAATATTATTTGCGACGCACTGTGTGTCGCTACTAACATGGGACTTTTTGCGACGCCCAGGTGTGCGTCGCAAATAATCTGTTTGACCTTTAGCAACGCTCATTGAGACTATTAGCGACGCTCTATGTGCGTCGCTAATAGTCGTATAAAATCCCCAAATGTTCACGTTGCGCGATCTCTCTCTCTCTTGTCTATTTTCTTTCTCTCCCTCTGTGTCTCTCAACTCCTAGAACTGAGTCTGCTGCCACCGTTCGTCGCGCCGCCGCTTCCACCGCCACCGTTCGCCGCGCCTGTCTGTTTTGCATTTGATCTCTCGGTTTCTCTCTCTGGATCGGACGCTCGTTTCTCTTCGTCGCTCGATTTCTCTCCGTCGCTCAGTATGAATATTTATCTATCTATCTATATATATATATATATTGTAATTTAACACCTAGTCTTTGTTTCTTGTGTTTATATTGTCATCTTTATGTTATTTATACGTGTTTTCATCCATATATTGTACCATTTTGTAACATATTGAAATTTGTGATTCTGTTAAGTTTTAATTAGTGAAGTTTTCCGCCTCAGCATTTTCTATTTAACCTACTTGAGCTCATTCTGATTGCTTCTGGTTTTCAAACTTGTTTGGGGACCTTAGCATATGCCTAATTGAATATTGTTTCAAGTTTTCTTTGCATAAAGTTCAGCCATTTTCTAGTGTGGTAAATCTAGGGCATGCCTTATATAGACCTAAAATTTTATATTTTCTCTGGGGTCCTGTAGGACGTGCAATATATAATTTAGTCAATCATTTTGCAGCTGTCCTTCCCCCTCACTTGTTTGAATCAATAAATATTCTGTTTGTTTGGAATTCCTGAAAGTTTAGTTTTTGTGCAAGTAGTTCTACACAAAAGTGCCAGTGTGACCTTAATTTTTTTAATAATAAAAAATATGCTTTATTATTGGAACATTTAAGTTATTGGGATGGTTGTAGTGTTGTGCTTACTCAACAAGAAATGATCTTATCCTTGACTAGCCAAAAAAACTCCAAGTATTATCTCTTATAAAGTCTTGTTGAACAACTTTTTTTTTTTAACTTCAAATGCATATATATATATATATATATATATATCACATGCATATTCATTCTAATACTACTACATATGGCATCATCTGGACCAAAAATTTATCTTCCTTTTCGAACCATGTCTTGTTCAATTTATTTAATACTGTATTTTTTTTAGAAAAAAGAAAAAACATGATAATATCTTCAAAACAAATTTTAAAACAAAAGGTAATACTTGAATATATGACTGATAGGTTTTGAGCACAATGTGGCGGTGTGCCCTTTTCTAATAATATTCTATAATATATTTTATGATCCATTAAAAATAAATAAATCATAACACACATGACATGATATTATTGAAATAACATACTAAAACAATAATGTACCGGCCATAATAAATAGTAATTTATCAGTCCAATTAAAAATAAACACACATTATATGGCCATTTTTTCTTATCCCAATTAATAACTTGGGACCATAATAAAGAAGAGTACCTAAAAAATAAAAATTACAGTTAAATGATAAGTTGTACATGTTGTTATTGTCAAGCCAAAATTAAAAATTAGACTTTTACTATCCTTAAATTTCTAATTTAGATTATAGTATATACATAAAAGACTTTTTTTTTTTTTGTTAAACTTTTATTGGTCTTAAATTCTTAATTTAGATTATATCATATAAACAAAATATTTTTTTTTATAGTTAGACTTTTATTATTTTTAAATTTTTTATTAAGATTATAATAGAAAATTAGAAAATTTTGAAACTTTGAAACTTTTTTTTATAAAGTTTAAAAATTTAAAACAATTGTTTTGTTCGTTTTATAGATGAACCTGCCGCCCTAGCTCAAATATACAGAGGCTTCCAACTTTTACATGAGTTAATTCATTGTTTGTTAAGAATATTATAACTTATACATGAGTTCATTCCTTGGTTGTTAAGAAGATTATTATATAAATTGAAAGTGGTCATAAAAATTACTAGGTGTTTTTACTTGTTAGCAACCAAGATCAATATGTTTTCTATTGGCATTTTCAATGCTATTGTTAATGGTTTTTTAAAACAAAACTCTGTCTGACAATCAGAGTTTGCACTTACACTAATGAATTTTTTAATTGCATTCATGTAAGCCTAGCCCTATTCGGGAGTCATTTTCATCACATGTGAATCTTGTCGCAAAATTTATTCGCGATTGGGCTCATGTGTATGAAAATCGATTCTTGAATTGTCTAGAGAGGACAGTTCGGGAATGTATAAATCTGCATTGCAATCAATAGCGCATATGCTTGAATATTTCACTATGATAAAATTTCAGTACGGTCTCCTATTGTTCTCTGGGTATATATTTAGGCATGCTAACGTCTATCTCGTATACTTGGAGAACCGTGGGAAGATGCTGTCGAAATTTTGTCCGAGTGGAATCAAGCATTTGATTTGCTGTTGATTGCAATGTAGATTATGCATTCACGAATGGGATAGGACCACCTTACCCTTTAGAGAGAAGTTAGAGGTGATAGGATTCATGTTTCATATTTATAACGAGTATCATTTTTGACTTGTATTAGGTAGACGAAAATGGATAAGAGTTGGATGGACTTGAGGGGTAGGCATTTGCCAGGGTATGTGAAGGGGATCAAAGATTTTATTGAGTTTGCTCGTGCATTTGCAGATGGGAGAAATAGGATAAGATGTCCATGTAAGAGGTGCAATAATAGGGATTATATGCACATAGATGAGGCCAAAGAGCACCTACTCGAACACGGGATGGACAAGAGGTATACGTGTTGGGAATTTCACGGGGAACGCCATGACGTACGAGTGGTATTTGATGATGAAGAAGAAGACGACGATGATGACTTTGGTGATAATGTTGGGGTTGGTTACGAAGGCTTGCCACAAATGCTAGCAGACTTGCAGGGGGCTACAATTGGGGCCAGTAGTCACAGGAGTGACACGGGACCATCGACCGCGTTTGAGTTGTTGTTGAGGGAAGTAAGGCAGCCGTTATACCCGGGTTGTGATAAGTTCTCGAAACTGGACTTTCTCGTGAAACTCCTTCATCTTAAGACCATTAACCGTTGGAGTAATAAATCAGTTAATATGGCTATTGAATTGATTAAAGCAGCGCTTCTTACTGGGGAGACCCTTCCGAAATCATATTACGAGACAAAAAGAATATTAAGAGATTTGGGCCTCGGGTATATTCCCATACATGCTTGCAAAAACGATTGCATGTTATTTTGGAAGGAGACTGAACAATGTAAGGAGTGTACGGTATGCCACAAACCCAGGTACAAGTTAAATGAAGGAAAGAGCAAGACAATTTCGCATAAGGTGCTGAGATATTTTCCTTTAAAACCGAGGCTACAAAGGTTGTATATGTCTCAGAAGACGGTAGAAGATATGCGGTGGCATAAGGAGAAGCGTGTTGCTGAGGAAAATGTATGTAGGCATCCGACAGATTCACAAACTTGGGCTGAGTTTGATACAAATCACGAATGGTTTGCAAATGAGCCGCGTAATGTACGACTTGGGCTGGCTAGCGACGGTTTCAACCCATTCGGTGACATGAGTAATGCCTATAGCATGTGGCCGGTGTTGCTTGTGTCATATAACTTGCCACCGTAGAAATGTATGAAAGAACCATTTATCTACATGTCGTTGCTTATTCCAGGGCCGAAGTCTCCTAGTAATGAAATTGATGTGTACTTGCGTCCTTTAGTGGACGAGTTGAAGGAATGGTGGGAGGTGGGAGTGGAGGCATACAACGTCTCTAAGAATGAGACATTTCAATTGCATGCCGCATTACTGTGGACCATAAATGACTTTCCAACATACGGGAACTTGTCTGGGTGGAGCACTAAGGGGTATCTGGCATGTCCGATTTGCAATAAGGATGCATGTTCCCTACATTTGCCAAATGGGAGGAAAATATGCTACATGTGTCATCGTTGTTTTCTACCGCCATCACATGGCTGGAAAAATTGGCATAAGCATCTGTTTGATGGACAAATTGAGCGCAGATTGTCACCTCCATTGTTGTCTGGCAAAGACGTGTTGGCACAATTGGCAGTCATCCAACCAGTGAGGTTTGGGAAGATACCGGGTAGTAAGAAAAGGAAGCATACTGATGTGGGCTTAAATTGGATGAAGAAGAGCATATTTTTTGATTTGCCGTACTGGGAAACCCTTAAGTTGAGGCACAATTTGGATGTGATGCACATCGAGAAGAACATATGTGATAATGTGCTGGGAACTATAATGAACATTGAAGGGAAGACAAAGGATACTGTTAAAGCCCGGTTGGACTTGCAGGAGCTGGGAATAAGGAAAGAGCTGCACCTAATACCTAGCGGTGATAAATATATCGTGCCTCCTGCACAATATACGTTATCATCCGCAGAGAGAATGAGGATTTGCAAGTGGTTTAAATCGGTGAAGTTCCCAGATGGATACGCATCGAATATATCTCGGTGTGTAAATGTTATAGATGGAAAAATATCCAGATTGAAGAGCCATGACTGCCATGTCCTTTTACAACGACTTCTTCTGGTTACACTACGTGGGTATCTCACCGATGACATATCGACTACATTAACTGAGTTGGGTTGCTTCTTTAGAGAATTATGCGCGAAGACGTTAAATGTGGAAGTACTTGACAAGCTCGAAAGGGATGTTGTCGTGATCCTCTGCAAGTTGGAACAGATTTTTCCTCTAGCTTTCTTTGATATAATGGTCCACTTAGCTGTGCATTTGCCTCATGAGGCAAAAATTGGCGGACTTGTCCAATACCGTTAGATGTATCCAATAGAAAGGTACATTTAATTTTGTGAATTGTGTTATCTATCCATCCTAACTATTTTAATCTATAACTGATTAATTATCAAAACAGATATTTGCACACATTGAAGCAATATGTGCATAACAAAGCACGACCGGAAGGGTCAATTGCTGAGGCTTACATTGATGCTGAATGTCACCTTCTGCTCTATGCATCTCGAAGATATTGAGATAAGGTTTAATCGTCAAGAGCAAAATTCTGATAGATGTCCAGGGCAACAACGAACTGGCCTTGCGGTGTTTAATCAGAATATGCGGCCAATAGGTGCCCGTATATATGAATGGTGTCATCCTCAAGACTTGGAAAGAGCCCACTACCCCGTGCTCAACAACTGCGAGGAGACATTGCCATATTTTAAGTAAGTTTATTGAAATTATTGCAATACTACGTTAGTATACAAATGTAAGTTACATATAACATATCTCATTTTATGCAGTGAGCATACGCTTGAGCTTCAAAGCGAACATGTATCAACTTCTGATCTGGAGCAAAGATAACAAAATTTGTTTCCAAAGTGGTTCGGAGAACATGTAAGAATAGGTTTCAATTAATTGTAATTGTATTAGTTAATGCATTTGTATTCAATTAATTTTGTACTTGTACTGAATTAATAGATGAAGCTATTACGCCACCAACAATCTCCTGAGGCGTACAATCAATTATATTCCTTGGCATGTGGTCCTGATCAAAGGATATCCCGCTACACCGGTTTAATTGTTGATGGTGTTTGATTTCACACGAGGGAACGTGAGGTCAGTCGGCGAACACAGAATAGCGGGGTCCTTGTTGAAGGAGATGGTGATGGAGGACAAACTATAGAGTACTATGGTGTTTTACAAGACATCATACAGTTACATTATTGCTACGGTCATTCTGTGTATATTTTTAAATGTGATTGGTGGGATGTAAGTAATAAGAAGACTGGAATGCAGATTGATAAGCACTTCATAAGTGTTAATACATCACGTACGGCATTTAAAGATGATCCGTATGTTTTGGCATCGGATGCAAAACAAGTTTTCTATTTGAAGGACGCAAAAATAAGAGGTGATTGGCATGTTGTCCAAAAAATAAAAACTAGAAATGTTTATGATGTCCTAGGAGTTGGCGAGGGAGATGAAGAGTTGGAGAGGATTGAGAAGGCACTACAAGAAGAGTCTCAAACTGCCCACGATGGTGTTGTCTGGCATGATCAGGGAGATGTTAGTTCGTATCGGTTGAATAGAACTGATGTAGAACCAGTTCATGTCGTAGCTTCCGACGTCAACAATACCACACAATTAGATCCGAGTGATGCAACATTCATTAATGATGATGATGACGAGGAAAGTGATTTTGATGATGACACATTGTTAGAGTATTGTACCGAGAATGAAAAAAATTCAAGTTCAGATGATGATACAGACTCAAATGAATAATTGAAATAGGTGTTACATGTGTTAGTATCAAGTGTAATGGTTTTCGGCTTTTATAATGTAATGGATATTCAATTTTATGATGTAATGGATAATCATTTTTACTTCGATAAGGATTTTAATTTTTATGATTAAATAGAAACAATTTTATTTTTAAACTTTATTTGTAGATATGGTTGGACCAGGTTCACGTAGACGCGCAGTTATGCAGGACGCATCAACCCCTTCCCCCTCATCTGCAGGGTCGACCGATCCTGCCGTCGATGGTATGCATAGTTTCCATTTTTATTAATGATTATATAAATATGGTACTAATTGTTTCTATTTTGTTTCTTCTAAAGCTTCGGCCACCACCCCTAGACAAAGGCGTGGTAGGTCAAAGAATCGCAGCTTGCAGGTTTAGATGGAGGCAGCGGGGGGCGCGCCCCTTCGGATTGAGATACCTCCGGGCTTGCTGAAGCCCGTTGCTGGGTGGGCTCAGCAGTTCATTACGGAGGTCGGCATCATTTGCCGGCTACGCGCCCCACTCCATGTTAGTGACTGAAGTCAGGTCACTGACGCGGAGAGGAGGGATATTCATGTGCATATCCAGGTATGTCATTTATTATTGTGTTCAACTAAATTTTAACATATGTTATGCCGTAATGTTTTGACAATGACATGCTTTTATAGGAGAAATTTGACATCGATCTCCAGCTGCCTCATGTCATGAAGGCAGTCAACCGTTACTTGGGAACCCGTTTCAGGGACTACCGACATAGGCTTCACATGCACTACGAGGCGGAGGTGGCAGCCGATAGAGAGCCTCGCTACAGACCCTACAAAGGGGTGGTGGTGGAGGATTGGATGTTACTATGTGACCGGTTCGCTAGTGACGCATTCTAGGTAAAAATTGTCAAAATTACTTTTGTTGTATGATGAATCATTGTCATTTATACTAACCTTTTTTGTTTTGGCCAAGTGTAGGAACTTAGTAAGAAAAATAGCGAGAGCAAAAGCAAGCAAAAGGTGACCCACTGTAGTGGATCACGTTCTTTTGTTAGGTATAGGCATGAGATGGTAAGTTAATAAATGTATCAATTTCTCATTGTATAATGTATTCATGAAATCAATCTTCACAAGCTACTATTTATTTGTTGCAGCGAGACTAGGAGACCGGTGCACCACCCAGCCCTATTGAGTTGTGGCACAAGACGCACTACAATCCCGATAAGGGTTGGACTGGACCTGAAGTTCAGCGACTTTATGTAAGTTAGAAAAGATTTATATACCACTATTACGAATTTAATATTAATATAAAATGTTTAAAAGTTGTAACAAATATTTATGTTTTTTTAGGACGAGATGGTCGAGATGTGTGTTCGGCCGACCCTTGAGGGTGAGTAACCCGCCTACCGATGACCAGATACGAGAGACTGTTCTGGGCAAAAGGCGCGGATATGTGCGTGGCTTAGGGAGTGGGATGGGGCCGATGGCATCGTCCTCTACGGTCGAGAGCAATGCTAGGTTTCACGCAGCCACCCAGATAGCTGAGGCAACCACCTAAAAAGCTAAGGCAACTGAGAGACTGAATGCAGAGATGAGGGTTGAGATGACAGAGCTCAAGGAGCTGCAGGCCCAGATAGAGACTCTTATGAAGACAATACTCAGCCGGCAGGGAGGCTCTGATCAGCCTTAGTAAGTTTTTAAAATTATTTACTTTGGTACATTTATTATTTATAGAAAATGTTACGTAAAACCCCTTAAAATATTTTGGGGTTTTCACAGATCAAAATGTTAGATATCGGCCTAACTACACCGAAACCCCATCACACACCTCAGAAATGATAAAATACACTTGCACGAACTTATGGCACTCGGTTTGGATGCACGGTTTGAAACTTATGCAAGTTTTAGGTCCAAAAAGGCCCATTTTGGGGTTTTGACAGAACAAAAACCTGGATATCGGCCTAACCACCCTGAAACCCCATCACACAGCTCCCAAATGATAAAATAGACTTGCACGAACTTACGGCACTCGGTTCCGATGCTCGGTTTGAAACTTATGCAAGTTTCAAGTCCAAAAAGGTCCATTTTGGGGTTTTGACAGACCAAAATGTTGAATATCGGCCTAAATACACCAAAATCCCATCACACACCTCACAAATAATAAAATATACTTACACGAACTACGGCACTTGGTTTGGATGCCCGGTTTGAAACTTATACAAGTTTTAGGTTCAAAAAAGCCCATTTTGGGGTTTTGACAGACCAAAACCCTGGATATTGGCCTAACCACCCCAAAACCCCATCACACAACTCCCAAATGATAAAATACACTTGCACGAACTTACAACACTCGGTTCTATTACCCGGTTTGAAACTTATGCAAGTTTCAAGTCCAAAAAGGCCCATTTTGGGGTTTTGACAGACCAAAATGTCGGATGTCAGCCTAAATACACCGAAAATCCATCATACACCTCACAAATGATAAAATACACTTGCACGAACTTACGGCACTCGGTTTGGATGCCCGGTTTGAAACTTATGCAAGTTTTAGGTCCAAAAAGGCCCATTTTGGGGTTTTGACAGGCCAAAACCCTGGATATCGGGCTAACCACCCCGAAACCCTATCACACAGCTCCCAAATGATAAAATAGACTTGCATGAACTTACGGCACTCGGTTCTGATGCCCGGTTTGAAACTTATGCAAGTTTCAAGTCCAAAAAGGCCCATTTTGGGATTTTGACAGACCAAAATGCCGGATATCGGCCTAACTACACCGAAACCCCATCACACACCTCAAAAATGATAAAATACAGTTGCACGAAGTTACGGCACTCAGTTCGGATACCCGGTTTGAAACTTATGCAAGTTTCAGCTCCAAAAAGGCCCATTTTAGAGTTTTGACAAACCAAAATGCCAGATATCGGCCTAAATACACCGAAACCCCATCACAAACCTCACAAATGATAAAATAGACTTGCACGAACTTACGGCAATCAGTTCGGATACCCGGTTTGAAACTTATGCAAGTTTCAGCTCCAAAAAGGCTCATTTTGGAGTTTTGATAGACCAAAATACCGGATATCAGCCTAACGATACCAAAACCTCATCACACACCTCAAAAATGATAAAATAGACTTGCACAAACTAACGGTAATCGGTTCGGATGCCCGGTTTGAAACTTATGCAAGTTTTAGGTCCAAAAAGGCCCATTTTGGGGTTTTGACAGACCAAAACCCCGGATATCAGCCTAACCACCCCAAAACTCCATCAAACACCTCAAAAATAATAAAATACACTTGCACGAACTTACGACACTCGGTTTGGATGCCCGTTTTGAAACTTATGCAAGTTTTAGCTCTAAAAGGCTCATTTTGGGGTTTTGACAGACTAAAATACCAGATATCAACCAAACAAGCCCAAAACCCCATCAAACACCTCAAAAATGATAAAATACACTTGCTCGAACTTACGGCACTCAGTTCGGATACCCGGTTTGAAACTTATGCAAGTTTTAGCTCCAAAAAAGCCCATTTTGGGGTTTTGACATACCAAAACTTTGGATATCGGCCTAACCACCCCGAAAGCCCATTACAAAACTCCCAAATGATAAAATAGACTTGCACGAACTTACGGTACTCGGTTCGGATGCCCGGTTTGAAACTTATGCAAGTTTCAGCTCCAAAAATGCCCATTTTGGGGTTTTGACAGGCTAAAATACCAGATATCAACCAAACAAGCCCAAAACCCCATCAAACACCTCACAAATGATAAAATTGACTTGCACGAACTTACGGCACTCGGTTCGGATGCCTGGTTTGAAACTTATGCAAGTTTTTGCTCCGAAAAGGCCCATTTTGGCGTTTTGACGGACCAAAATGCCGGATATCGACCTAACTATCTCGAAACCCCATCAAACACCTCACAAATGACAAAATAGACTTGCACGAACTTACAGAAATCAGTTCGGATCAGTGGTTTATAACTTATGCTACTTTATGTCGTTCTTATTATTTATGCATGCAAAAAAAAAAAAAAAAAATTAAACTATTCACATTCTATATTTCATATATATTTAATAATTGTTCTAATATATACCATTTGATCTTTATTTCAGATTAATCGGGATTATTGCGCCGCCGTCTTTATGTTTTGCATCGGGATTTATTTTTTTTATTTGTTTTTTTTTTTCTTTTCATGGACATTTGTAGTTATATGTTTTGAGACAATTTTTTATTTTTCTATTTATTGTTAAATTGTACTTTTACAAATGTACGCAATTAGTATAATATATATATATATGAATGTATTTTTCTTTTTTAATATATTCATTTCAGAATGTTTGGATTTTATTGTATATCAGGATGATTGATACAGGTTTAAATAGGAATAAAACAACAAAGAAAACAAAGCAAACATGGTTGGAAAACGGGCAAAAAAAAAAAACCTTTAGTGACGCACAGAAAGGCGTCACTAAAAGTAAAGAAATAACAATGCTAACTCACTATTAGCGACGCACTCTGTGTGTCGCTAATAGTACCTTTTAGCGACGCACACTTTGAACATCACTAAAAGATAGTATTAGTGACGACCAAGTGTGCGTCGCTAATAGTATCTTTTAGAGATGCTCTTTGCCTCTATTTGTAATATTTGTGACGCCCATTCCAATTATTAGCGACACCGTTTGTGCGTCACTAATAGTTTCTTTTAGCGACGCTCAGGGGTGTGTGCGTCGCCAATACTATTAGCGATGCCAATATTTGCGGCGACTTTAGCGACGCTTAGGTGTGCGTCGCAAAATATCATTAGCGACGCATTTTTCCACTATTAGCGACACTTAGGAGTGTGTGCGTCCCCAATACTATTAGCTACGCCAATATTTGCGGCAACTTTAGCGACGCTCAGGTGTGCGTCACAAAATATCATTAGCGACGCATTTTCTCACTATTAGCGACGCACGTGTGTGCGTCACCAATACTATTAGCGACGCCAATATTTGCAGCGACTTTAGCGACGCTCAGGTGTGCGTCGCAAAATATCATTAGCGACGCATTTTCCCACTATTAGCGACGCACGTGTGCATCGCTAATAGTGCCTTTTCTTGTAGTGCAAGAGGGTTCTGGTGGACACAGGAAGCTCCACTAATATGTTTTTCTATGAACCTTTCAAGCACATGAAGCTCAACCTCAACGACATCAAAGCCACCATCGCCATAATGGCGAGATTTGATGGGAACCTCAGCACCCCACTGGGCAAAATAGACCTCCCGACCACAATAGGAAAAGGGGACGATCAGAAGACATTGATCTCTGAGTATATGGTCCTGGACTCTAAGTCCCCCTACAATGTCATCATTGGGAGGCCTTGGCTCCATTAAATGGGAGAGGTCACCTCGACCCTTCACCAGTGCTTGAAGTATGTTCATAATGACAAGGTCTTCTCCATTAGGGGCTGTTAACCAACCGTCCGAGAATGTCATGCTCTCGCACTGAAGGAAAAAGCCTCAAATAGCAATCACAACACCCTCGTGAAGGAGGAAATCCTGCACCTTCTGACCTTCATGAGACAGAGGAGTGCCCCTCAAAGATCGACAAGCCATTAAGCCCTAGGAGAAGGGAAAACATAGCCAAGTCAATGAAGGAACCTATCAAGGTACTCGTCAGCTCTGAAGAGGGAGAACAATATCTACAGATTGGCTCAGATCTGTTCTCCTCCAAGCAACAGAAAATTGTCGAATTCTTGAAAAGCAACCTGTCGGTATTCACTTGGAGACCAAAGATATGGAAGGGATAGATACTAACCTCATCTCTCTTAAGCAGCCCAATATTGAGTTGGTTGAAACTCAATGAACTATTTCCAATCTTTTTTGTACTTATATTTTATTATTTCACTTAAAAGTGCATCATCACTGTTCACCCATCACTCTCCCACAAGACTCTCCTAACAAGGCCATATGCTCTTCCATTATCATATAATTGTTTTTTTTTAAAAAAAATCTTGTAATGAGCATTTTAAAGATATTCTAATGATATTTTAAACACTGAACAGTCAGGAACAGTAGACTGAAGATTATTTATATTCGTTAGATATCTATATAATTTTGTCTAGTTTGAAGTGGTAGATAAGGCCACTCTCTTTTAATTATGACTTTCATCTTCTCTTTTGTTACTCTCACCGCCTTCTCTTATATGTCTGTCTAGCACCAGATCTAGAATTTTTGCAATTCTCTCACTCCCTCATTTCTTCTGCACTTCGTAGAACAAAGATTTCAACTTTTTTATTTTTATTTTTATTATTAATTATTGATGCTGCACTTTTTGGCCCACGTGAGATCCAAGCTCGGCTCCCTGCGAAACACTCGAAACAGAAGATCAGAGGACCACCGGGTTGGCTCCGGCGGTAGCCGCTCCGATGCTTAAGTCAATAAATTGAATTGAAAGACTCGTAATGAAAGCCAAAATAATGAGCATGAAAATAAAGCGTACCTTTAGGGCTTGATTTATAGGCAGTGGCATTCCTAAGTTGATTAGGATTTGGAGCCATGAAAGTAGGGATTTGATCTCTGGAGATATCAGTTACCTTGTTGAATATGGTAACTTAGTGGGGCAGTTTCCTTGTTGGAGATAGCTTCCTTATTTCCTACTTGGTGCTTACTGAAGCGATGATTAGGTCCGATCATTGATGTGTTGTATTGCTAACTTACATCTTTACAAGTTAGTCTTTATGGGAGAACTGTCTTGCTTTGATACTATGAGCTCGGCCTATGTAGGTTACGCCCTTGACTGACTGAGGATGAAATGTATGACCGAGCATGTACTAAATGGCCGAACACAGATTATAAGGCCGAACATGAACTAAGCGACCGAGCACAAGTTATGTGGCCGAGCCCGAGCTGGGCGACCGAACACAAGTTATATGGCCGAGCCTGAGCTCTATTATGGGTCATGAACCGATCTTGCGGTTGCACGTGTCATGCAGTGGTTGGTGTGTCACATAGTGGTATATCAATTATTATTCTCAATCATTCGTTCTAATCTGTTGGTTATGGAACATCTAGATTTCTCTTAATCTCATTTTGATTTGTCATATTTGATCTATCAAACTACTTTCTCTCAAAATATTTTATTTTATCTTATTTTTCGGCCGAACAGATCTACCGTGAATTGATCACAGTTGGTTTTATACTTTAGATTAATCATCTACTGAAGAGTTTCACTCACAAATCAGGTAATATACATATATATGTGTGTGTATGTATGTATTTTGATGATAGCATCTTGTATCAGTACATAAATACTAGACGGATCATCAATAGTATGTTGTGTAATTTACTTTTATCAAGTTTCACATAATATCTCAATTTGTAATATGCATGATTTATTCTTTAGCAGTATTTATACAAGATTACTCTTAAGATTGTTGGAAAAAATAGTGTAATAAATGCTGCAAAAATAAAATACAGAGAAGAAAGAATTTATCAAATTTAGTTGAGACGTGTATAAGTACATTGTCTTTAAAAGTAGTTTTTCACCCTTCAGAGAAAATATCTTGGTGCAGAAAATCTCATCGATCTACCCTCTAAGATTCAACAACCTTACCTCCATTAACGTGCACATGTACAGAAATCTCAATAACAACTTTCATTAACCCGTAGTCTATCATGGTGAGAAGGATTAGAGATCAAGAATGATGAATGCACATCAAAGAAAGATTGGGAAGTTCTCTGTATTCACTCTTTTGTGTTTTGCTAGTCCTTTTTTTCTTCTTCTTCTGTATTTCACCAAATCATCAAGTATGTATATAAAGATACACACCAACTATAAGAGAACAAAATTTGTGGCAAAAAATCAAGAAACAAAATGTCATAAATATGGGATTATGGTTGACTAAATTGACCAACATTTAAGAAAGGGTTATAACAACTTGTTGACTAAGTTTTGAAGGAAGTTTGGCTTTGGAATACACCCACAAATGTACAAAAATATAACACAAAGAAGAGAGATATGGAGTGATCAATGCATTGAGAGAGTATTAAAGTCATTGGTTGCGGTAGAGAGAGAGCAAGAGGGAGTTATGGAGAACATATGAGGTTTAGCCGATTAGGGTTGTTCTGAGTTACTTAGGGAGAGAAAATAAAGTTGTGGAGGAAAGAAATTTATTATTATTATTTTTTTAATGTTTTGACTTAAATTTTGTTATTTAACTATGAGGGTAACATTGTAAATACATACTTGACAAGACTGACAGGGGGACATTTTAATTTCACAAAACCTAAGAGTACAATTTTTAATTGTCAGATACCAAAAGAAAGACCAGTGTATTTATCCCTAATTTAAAAAAAAAATTATTCGAGCTAAAAGAGTATATTTGTAAACTTCATTAATTTTCTTCGACCTCCACTTTAATATCTTCTCCCATTGTCATCTTATCAAAGAATTCAACTTTTTTTTTTTTTTTTGAGATCATGCATTCCTTTCTCAATATGCTTTCAATTCTTGTCGCAAATAAGTGCCTCCACCATCTCTAAGTTAAGCTTCCTCGGATAGTCTCAAATCACACATTCACCTACACCAAAAACTAGTTACGAGGCAACTGGTGTGGTTATCATAAGCCTTTTGTTATCTTTTTCAACCAAAGATTGATCCAGATAACGTTAGAATTTTAAAGAAGAACCACAAGGACTACTACATTGTATTTTTTTAGCTTTAATTAATTTTGAGATGAGATGAAGTTGAGGACACTCGTGCAAATGTTTTAACTAGTGTAATTATTTTTATATTCTTCAAATAAATATTTTAATATTGAAAGATGAGGTATTACCATATATTATTTTTAATAAAGTCTCTAATATTGTAATTTTATATCTTGGATTCAAAATAGTAACTAATCCATAAAGTATAAGTAAAAGTTTTCAATTATTGATCTAATATAGAATTCTCCCACTTGTTGAAATTCATTATTAAATTATTGATCTAAATGTATAATTTTCTGCTATTTTGTGTTATTTTTTACTTTTTATAATTCTAACATTTAATTTAAAATAACCTATTATCTACTTCTTTTTCCCTTTGTTTTGTTTGAATTTCTTTATTTAAAATAGTAACCAATGTAATAAAAAGTAATTATATGATGAATTGAGACCTCTCCCATATGATTAAGAATGACATTATAATCAAAAGTGTAAGTTTTAATTTATTGCTTTTACTTCTCATTTAAGTTGTAATAAAGTAATATGCTTAATACTAGAATTAATAGATGAAAAAACAAGGCATAAACCTTTGATTATATTTCAACAAATCACATATGGTTTTAGCAATATGTACTTACAACTTCTAAAATTCTATCATCAAATATAAACTATTAAAGATTTTCATAGTTGAGGAGAGTCTTGGCAAGAAGCAAAAGACAACTTAATATGAAGAGTTCCCTTAGGGAACGTTCCTATATAAAGAAAAAATGTAACTTAGTATATATAAGACTTTTACATGTTAGACTAATTTTGGTATTAAATTTTACATCCCAAATAATTTGGCATTATATTATTCCCAATAACAATTTATGCCCATTTTAAATATTTTACCAATAACATAGTATCATATTATCTGGGATGAAAATTTTGAGACATCTATCATTATTCGAAGTCAATGTCAATGTTTTTAAATCAAAACGGGGTTTTGTTTTAAGTGTGTTTTTCATTTAAATCTAGAATCACGTTTTACATATGAGTCCACCAAATTCTAGTTGTAAAATAGAATTTTGTATAGAGAAAAACATGATTTTTCAAACAATTTTGACTTTTTACGAGTCTTATTTTTGGGTTCAATGCTTGCATGCACATTACCTAATATATAAAATAAAGAAGGTCAAATGAAAAACTCAATCAACAGTCACTTTTCACAATTTTTACCAAATAACATATTGATTGTTATAATCAATTTTACAAAATTTATTCCCTATTAATCGGTTTTGTATAATCTCCAAACAGACCCTTAGTATGCCGCGCAATCATATGGCTCAAAAACTTGATAGAAAGGATCATAGAATGCAAGTTTGGTTGCACTATTGCCCTCCAGAAAAAGTATAAATGTGATTAACAGCTCGCCACCTTCCTACTAAAATATGAATAATATTTTATACCCCACCTCTATCACAAATTTTAAAACTTTTTGAAATATTCAATACATAAACTTTTTTTTTATGAAATTACAGAAGTTTTAAAATTTGTGCAAAGAGCAACGTCACATTAGCCCAATGTTACTAAACCCGGTTTGGGGAGTCAACTCAATCAATCGGTGAACTAAAAGCTAGATCAATCTGGTTTTGTAAATGCTAAGGAAGTGAACTGATAAAAACAGATTGAATCAGTTGATTTTATGATTGACTCAGTTACCCGACGGGTTATTGGCAATTAAAGAAGGTGACTAAATAACCAAACTTTTCTCATTCTTTCAAGGTAAGTTTATGCCTTTTTATCTTTTTATATAATATGTCTTGAAATTGGGATTTAGGGATTCAAAATCGGGCATAATTAAACTAAATCGAAAAAGTATAATTGAAATAGGAATGACAATGTAGGAATTTTTATAATTTTATAATTTTTTTATTATTAATTTATTATGTATGATGACATAATAACATATAAATAATATGTTATGTTCATATGTTTAGGGGTGTCAATTTGTGTTATCGTGTCATATTTGGATCGTATTGAGGCATACACATTTGAAAATATGTGTCAATCCTAACTCGACACTATTAACTAATTGTGTCAAGTTTCAAAACCCAAATCCAACTCATTTATTAAACAGGTTACACGTGTCAACACTCTTAACCCATTTTTATTTTTAATTTTTTAAATAAAAAATTACCATATTTTTAATATATATATATATATATATATACACACAATTTTCAAGTTTAGTAAATTTTGACATGGGCCAAATTAAAGTTGAAACCTCTTTTATAAGTAAAAAATCTTTAAACCTTAATAAACTTTCGATGCAAGACGAATTATCTTAACTCATAATAATTTTTTTTATTTATAATTAAACACATTTAGTCGCGTTAAATGGATTGACACTATTACAACCCAAATACGACATATTTATTAATCGTTTTGCATGTGTCAATCTGTTTATAACTCAAATCCATTTATGTTCAACTAAAATCCGTTAATTTTGTGTCGTATTTGATACGTATTGTCATGTCAAAAATTGACATCCTACATATTTTCTTATTTATTTATTATGTTCTACTCCAAAATATATATTAGAATATGTATTTTATTCTTAACATAATTTTTTAATTATTTTAAAATATTTTAATAATATAACCGATCTGACTAATTAATTCATTGATTAAACAAGTTACGTATCCACCCAATTTCTTTACTGAATTAATGTTCGGATAACTATGCATGAGCTTACTTGTCTTTCCAGATATATATATATATATATATATATATATATATTCATGTGGAAACTTTGACCAGTAAATGAAGCATGCTAGATACCTGGTAACAAATTCTAGTTTTGGCATGGAATCAGTTTGATCCAGTTAAAGAAAGTAGATTCCAAGTTCTAATTTTTGGCTGTTAAGAAATAATAAATAATAGTAGAAATTATTATAAAAGAAATGCTAAAAAAATATAATGAGTTGAGAAACATGTACATAATGTATAAACTGTCTTTACATAGAAATTTGTTTCTAAGTTACCAATCTTAAAACTGCAATCACAAAATCTAAAATTTGATTTAAGAAAAAAAATATTCCGTTTTCGTATGAATTTACTCTAGTCTGACATTACCTTCCATAATAACGATCTCCCTGTCTGCCTTCTTTCTTTCTTTTTTTTATTTTTCACATTTTCTATATCGAGTTAAACAATTCTTTTCTGTTTAGGTGAATGTACAGTCGACCTTCTTATAATTAATAGACATAAAAAATTAAAAATTAATTATTAAATTTTTTCATAAATTTTTCTTATATATTAATAATTTTTAGTATAAAAATAAGTCTTTATATGTAACTTTTCAATCATATTTTAATTTTTTTTTTTTATAAAAAATACATATAATAATCAATTTAAATCATAAAAAAATCTCCTAATATTTGTCTGATGTCATAATTCATTTAATTTACAATACTCTTAACTTCAAGTAAGTTGAATTAATAAATACAAATATCAAGATATTTCACAAATGGATTATATATAGTTATTTTATTTCTCTAATAATTAATATTATAAAAAATTCTTTTGAAAAAAATATTAATTTTTAGTTAATAGAATTATTAATTATCAACTGTAGAACTAAGAAAATTTATTAATTATTAAATATTTGTTATAAGAGGGTCAAGTATAGCATACTCCTTTACTATCAGCAAATTTATTTACCTAAATAGTATTGAAATAAATAAATCTTCCTGTTTAACCAAAAAAATTTACAAATTCACATTGTGGTTGGAATCTGCCACTCTGTACCGGATCTCGATAGGCTAGCTGGTACCTTTGATGAATTTCTTGCTGAATAATGATTCAAATATAATATTTTAAAAATTATTTTTGAAAATTTTGTAATTAATTTTTTAAAAATTAAAAAAATATATTTAGATATGATAATTTAAATTATAAAAAATTAAAAAAAATAAATTAATAATTTGTCAAACATGTATTTTTTATTTTAAAATTAAAAATCTATTTTTAAAAATATAAACAAATGCAGTCTAAATATTTTGCTGGGCATCACCTAATGTGGCACTTCCACATCAACTATTTTGTACAAACAAATACAAAAAAAAAAAGCCACAACAAAAGTCGCTCCTCACTGACCCTATATTGCCTTTGAAATTGCGTTAGTCTGTTTGAAAAGCGAATTGAATAGAATAAATATTATTTAATTTTATGTTTAATATTTTTATTAAATTAAATATTTATAACTTATCTCAATGAGATTTAACTTATTTCCAAAGGTGATGATATTAGAATTATTCTATTCCACTTAAATAAAAATATAACATTACGTTAGAGAAAAATAATTGCAACGCTATAATATAGAAAAACCCAAGATGTCGAAGAGTTAAGTTAAAAAAATCATACTTTTTTTTCATTGTTTAAATTTTTTTGATATGTTTCAAAAAATTTTATATATTTTTTGTATCAATAAATAAACTATTATATATATATATATATATATCTAAGAGATAATTATACTTACTTCTCTTGAGATTTTTGACAATTACAAAAACTTTCCCTATAGTTTTTGAAATAATACTGTCTCCCTTCTGGTTTCAATGCCGATAACAAACTCCCCCTGTCGTCAATGACCTAACAAAATTTGATGATGTAAGCAATTTTTTTTTTTATCTAAATGCCAATTTTACCCCTTACAAGTCATGGTTAAATGACAAAACTACCCTCACTTTAATAATAATTTTTTTAATTTAAAAAAAAAATAAAATTTCTCCTTCCATCCCCTCTCTCTCTCTCTCTACCTTCCTTCAAACGCATTTCTCTCTCTACAACCCACTTTCTCTCTCTCAACTTCAAGAATCCTCATGGCCCCTGATTTTCCTCTTTCTCTCTCTTTATATATCACCTCCATCCTCTTCTTTTTTCACAATTATCGTTGTTGGTTCATCACATAAAAAGTCCCGAGCACAGAGTGAAGAGAAGGAAAATCCATCAGAGAAAATGTCGACTCTTATTGTTCCGGCACAAGTTCCTTCTGTCGCTGAAGACTATGAGAGAGAGGAGAGAAGAATCAAAGATAATAATGAAGATAGGCAGGCGGCCGTCTTTGACCTTTTTGGTAGTAACAGAGATCCACCACCATTGAAGAGATCATCCACCACCATTTTTCTTAAAAATCCTACACTTTCAGGCTTCCAACACATCTAGCATTCCAAATCTGCAATTATAATGAACTATTGATAAAAAGTAAACTATAATCAATTCATTTTCCAAGGAAGCATCTTTCCCCTGTTCTTGTGGATACTCTTTCAAATAGGTTTTGAATATATATATATATATATATATATATGATACTTCATAAAATGTTCTACCCAATCAAAGGTCCAAACACGTATCTAAAATTAGCTCTGTTTAGATTCTAAGGCAGAGAGGGTATACCGATGTCAACTTCGGTATACCGATCTCGGAACAATGGAACAAATAACGACAAAAAGGAATAACGTAAGTCTCATGATTACACTGCTATAGCCTGACAGGCGGTGAGTACTAGCCCTGCAAAAAGGAAATTCAGGTTTGAGGACCGTTTCTATAGGTACACGTGTAAAGAGAGCCAGGAATTGGAAAGTCAAGGTGAAAATGACATCCACCGCTTGTCAGACAAATTAATGCTTCGCCATCCTATAAATACCGCAAAGGAGGTATGTAGAAAATCATCTGCATCTGAATTAATATTATTAAGGTTAAGCCTTTGATAAACAAAAAAGAAACTAATTTAACCATCGGAGAGGTTACCACCGGAACTTTTTCCGGTGGCATTTTTAATATCAGTTCTTTTCAGGTACACAGCGACGGACAAGTCCTTTACGAGCCAAAAATTGTAGCTTCAGCTTGGCACCGTCTGTGGGAAACATTTCAACATACTTCTTTATATCATCTTCTTAGTTTAAGTTTTTGGTAGTCATGGCTTCCAACCGTCGTTCCGCCCCGATATCAAATCTACCATTGCCTCAGGATGAGGAAGTTGCCACTTCTGATCCTGTACAGCAACAACTAGATCAGATTCGAGCTCAGATGCAGAAACAATCTTATCAGACCCAAGCTCAACTTTTGGCCATATCCCAAGTTTTGGCTTCTTTAACTCAAAATCCATCGATTCTTCCTCCCCTAGGAATTCCCGAAAGTGAAAATTTACTATTGCATCCCCCTGGTGGGCGGCGATATGAAGAAGATGGTCCTAGTACTCGTCCTTTCCACCCACCAGATGTAACTCCCGTTCAAAATGACATGCCAGGAGGAATTCCAAATATTCGTCCTCATGACCTCCATTACAGTAGGGGCCGTGTGGTTAGCCCCGCAAATTCAGGAGCTAATTTGGTACCATCCGGGCCACCGCTACAAACGGCACCGGCTTCTTTTCAAAGACAATCCGAACATGATATTCCTAGTCACAAAAATCCTCAACCCACAGGACTTGAGGTCGGTATGCCCAGATTTCAGCATTCTGTTCCGTCCAGAGTACCGATACGATCAAAAGAAGTGGCGGATTCCATGGGACAGGCAGCCCCTACTCGAGAAGGAGATCAACCTCCTCGGCAAGATGAAATAGCAAGGCTTCTCGGTAGGTTCACTACTCCTTTTATGACAGCTATTTTGACCGAGGAACGTCCTCGAAAATTTATTGTTCCAAAGTTCACGCCTTATGAAGGGTTAGATGATCCTGGTGATCATCTTTCTAATTATCAACATACAATGGCCCTTCATGGCGCCACCGACGCATTTCTGTGCCGAACATTCGTCACAAGTCTTAAAGGTGCAGCCCTTCGATGGTTCCACAACCTCCCTCCCAACTCAGTCCCCAATTTCTATGAGCTCAGTAGGCGTTTCCTCGACCGCTTTTTAACTAGCCGGAGACTTAGAAAGGGGCCAGAACTTCTATTATCCATCAAGCAACGAAAGAGAGAATCGCTCAGGGATTATATTGCTCGATTTAATTCCGAGCTGACTGAGATTACTGACTGCGGTGCAGCCTTTTTGGTGGCCACCTTACATGCGGGACTTTGGCCAGGGCGTTTTCACGACTCCTTGACAAAGAACCCCCCAGTAGACATGGCATCACTTATGGAAAAGGCGAGAAAGCATATTAATCTGGAAGACACCAGGACATCCCTTCGTCTTGCCAAGGAACAAGCACAAATGAAGGGTAAGTCCCAAACATAGAGTGCTGGCAATACCAATAAAAGACCAAGGAGTCCCGATACAAGAACAACATCCCGAGGTCAAAACCAGCCCACCTCGGGACGATTCAAATCATATGCACCTTTGAATGTGACACTACCTCCCTTGACTGCTTTCATTTCCCAGATCTATCACCAGGTCCGGGCACATGAAAATTTCAAACGTCTAGAACCATTATATAGTGATCCGGACACCCGAGATCGTAGTAAGTACTGTGAGTTCCACCGAGATCACGAACATACTACAGAATTTTGCCGGCATCTTCAACAAGAAATTGATCAATTGATTCAGAGGGGTCGGCTGAAAGAGTTCATTCAACGAGAGGGTGGACAAAATACTCAAAATCAGAAACCCCAACAACCTTGGCAGGACCCTAGGCCTCAGCCACAACGACCAGATCAGGGGTCCGCTCCTAGGACAAGTCAAAGCCAACCACCCCAACTGAATAATCACATTATCCTCGTCCTCCATGCTACCAATTCCATCTCTGGAATATCAAATCGGGCAAGGAAACGCTATGCTCGAGAAGCTAAGGTAGCACCAATCCCAATTCAAGTCATGACTCTTGAAAAACGGTTGAAACCCTCACCACAAATCCAGTTCTCCAAGCTGGACCTGGCTGGCATACACTGTCCACATACTGATGCGCTTGTCATCACTCTCCGAGTTGCAAATTTTGACATCTCCAGAGTATTAGTGGATACGGGTAGTTCGGCTAATATTTTATTTTATGAGCCTTTTCAAAAGATGAAGCTCAACGTGTCTGACCTCAAAGGCACCACGGCAATGATGGCTGGGTTTGATGGACACCTAAGCTCTCCCATGGGCAGTATTGACTTCCCAACTACCATAGGAGTCGACGAGGCACAAAAAACTCTGATATCTGAATATGTGATCGTGGACTCCCGATCTCCATACAATATAATCATGGGAAGACCATGGCTCCATCAACTGGGGGCAGTCGGCTCCATCAACTAGGGGCAGTCGCCTCCACCCTTCATCAATGCCTCAAATATGTACATAACGATCGTGTTTGCACTAACCAGGGCTCTCAGTTATCATCTCGGGAGTGCCACGTCGTCGCCTTAAAAGGTCAAACCCAGCAATAGCAATTACAGATACCTCGGAGGCCCCTCGTTCCCGATATTGCTCACCAAAGTATCGATTTGGAATGCCCTTCCAAAATCGATGAACCTCTAAGCCCCGAGGTGTAGAAAACATAGTCGTTCCAGTCCAAAAGCCATTGAAAATATCAGTGGGTTCTGAGGAAGAAGAACATTATTTGCAAATCGGTGCAGATTTATCTCCATCAGAACAGGAAGTGATGATAAAATTTTTGAAAGCCCACTTATCAATATTCGCTTGGGAAACTAAAGACATGGAAGGTATTGATCCATCCTATATCTGTCATAAATTAACAACAGATCCAAGCTGCCACCCCGTACGACAAAAAAGACGGACATTCGCCCCAGAAAGACACCGGATAATTAATGATGAAATTCAGCGGCTTCTTGTTGCCAATTTGATCAGGGAGGTCTTTTACCCAGAATGGCTCGCCAACACCGTCCTTGTTAAAAAGAAGAACGGTAAATGGCGAGTCTGTGTCGATTATAACGATCTTAACAAAGCCTGCCCAAAGGATAGCTTCCCTATCCCGAGGATTGATCAATTAGTCGATGCAACTGCTGGTTACCAATTAATGAGCTTCATGGATGCATATTCCGGCTATAACCAAATTCAAATGTATCCTCCGAACCAAGAAAAAACATCCTTCATCTCCGAGCGAGGTTTATATTGCTACAAGGTAATGCCTTTCGGCCTGAAAAATGCCGGAGCCACGTATCAACGCTTGGTCAATAAAATGTTTGAACCGCTGATTGGAGACACGATAGAGGTTTACATTGATGATATGTTGGTTAAAAGTCAACAAAAGGAGGAACACGTTGGGCATTTGGAAAAAAACTTTTAATATCTTGGAAAAGCACAAAATGAAGTTGAACCCATCAAAATGTACATTTAGGGTAAGCCATGGAAAATTTTTCGGTTTGCTTATCTCGCACAGAGGAATTGAGGCCGATCCATCCCAAATTAAAGCTTTAAAGGAACCAGAGCCACCGAAGTCCCGAAAAGATATACAGACTTTGAATGGCAGGATTGCAGCTTTAAATCGATTCATTTCTCGGTCCACGGATCGTTGTCTTCCATTCTTCAAAGCTTTAAGGGGGAATAAGGTCTTGGAATGGATCTCGGAATGCGACAAAGCTTTCACGGAACTTAAGCAGTACATGGCGTCGCCAGAATTGTTATCCAAACCTAGAAAAGAAGAAAAACTCTTTTTATATCTGGCAGTATCAGAGAATGCTGTAAATTCTGCACTCATCCGAGAAGAACATGGAATTCAAAAGCCTATCTTTTATGTGAGTAAAGCGCTTCTTGGATCAGAAAAAAGGTATCCCGAGGTGGAGAAGTTGGCCTTTGCACTAATAATATCTGCCAGAAAACTTAGGCCTTATTTTCAAGCTCATTCAATCATAATCCCAACTTCATACCCTTTAAAAGCCATATTACACAAACCGGACACCTCGGGTCGTCTAGTAAAATGGGCGATAGAACTGGGAGAATTCAACATAGCATACATACCTCGGACTGCCATTAAAGCTCAAGCTTTGGCGGATTTTATTGCTGAGTTCACCCCAGATCTACAAGAAAAACTTAACCTACCTATGGCAGCATGGCAACTCTATGTGGATGGGTCTTCAACTGATAAAGGTTCCGGAGTCGGTATTGTCCTTCGATCTCCAGATGGTATTACCGTAGAGAAAGCGATTACCTTAAGCTTCAAAGCCTCTAATAACGAAGTCGAGTATGAAGCATTAATTCTTGGCATGAAACTAGCCCTAGAATATGAGGTTAGTGACCTTGAAGCCTACTCTGATTCACAGTTAGTGGTGGGCCAGGTTTTGGGTGAATTCACAGCCAAAGACGAAAGAATGATCAAATATGCTGAATTGATCGGCTCCCTCAAAAAATCATTTATCAAATTCAGCATTCAAAAAATAGAGAGAAGGCAAAACACCCGAGCGGATGCCTTAGCAAATATGGCCTCTCACCTCGGCACCATTGAGGATTCAGAAGTATCGATATCCTCTCGAGATCGCCTCAGTATTGACGAGGTTCAAGTCATTTATATTTCGGAATATTGTCAGGATTAGAGGGCTCCAATCTTCAGATACTTAAAAGAAGGGCAACTCCCTGATGATAGGATTCAAGCTCGAAAGCTAAGAATTAGATCAGCTCGATACCTAATTGTAAATGAGCAACTCTACCGTCGGTCTTACACCCAACCCCTACTGAAGTGCCTTTCTCCGGAAGAATCCGAGTATGTGCTAGCCGAAATCCATGAAGGAATATGTGGTAATCATAATGGTGGCAGGACCATCTCACATCGAGCTTTAACCCATGGTTATTACTGGCCTGGTATGCTAAATCAAGCCAGAGAATATGTGAAAAAATGTGACAAATGTTAGCGTTTTGCTTCATATCAGCATCTAACACAACATGAGCTTACTCCCATTACGAGTCAATGGCCTTTTGCCCAATGAGGGATGGATATCGTAGGACCTTTGCCAAAAGCCCCTCAAAACAGGAAATATTTGCTGATCGCAATTGATTATTTCTCTAAATGGGCAGAAGCGGAACCATTGACCCACATTACAGAGATAGATGTAAAGAATTTTACATGGAAAAATATCATTTGCAGGTTTGGAATACCACGAATTATCATTTCAGATAACGGCACCCAGTTTACAGGAAAAGTATTCAGAAAGTTTGTGAGGATCTACGAATTAGTCACCATTTCTCCTCACCAGGACATCCATAGGCCAATGGGCAGGCCGAGGTGACTAATCGAACGATATTAAATGCCATCAAAAAGAGGTTAGAAGAAGCAAAAGGAAAATGGATAGAAAAGCTCCCCGGTGTACTTTGGGCCTACCGAACAACAAAGAGCATTGCCACCCAGGAAACGCCCTTTTCACTTACATACGGTTCCGAGGCGGTCATTCCTGTAAAAATCGGCATGCCCACATTGAGGTCGGAAGCCTTCAATCAGGAAGCTAATTATCTTCAATTAACCGAAAGCCTCGACTTACTAGAAGGAAAAAGAGAACAAGCTGCGATCAGAATGGAAGAATGTCGTCGGAGGATGGCCAAAGGGTTTAATCAGAAGGTAAAACTCAAGACGTTCCAGTCAGGTGATTTGGTTCTGCGAAGGATCTTCTCTAACACCAAGGAACCTACAATGGGAAAGCTATCCCCGAACTGGGAAGGACCTTACAGGGTTGTGAAAATGATTAGGCCTACTACTTATTGGTTAGAAGATATGGTCAGAAAGCCAATTCCCAGACCATGGAATATTGAGCACTTAAGAAAACACTATCAATAAAGCTTCTTCCCGAAATATAAACTGGTCTACAGACCTGGTTTAAAAAAATCATAAAGCCCCTACTAGCACAAGTGCTATAGGTATGGCTCCAAGTGAAGATATGGGTCTATAGACCTAGTTTAAAAATCATAAAGCCCCTACTAGCACAAGTGTTGTAGGTATGGCTCCAAGTGAAGATATGGGTCTATAGACCTGGTTCAAAATCATAAAGCCCCTACTAGCACAAGTGCTGTAAGTATGGCTCCAAGATAAGGTACAGGTCTACAGACCTGGTTTAAAAATCCCGAAACCCCTACCGACCTGGTCCACCTCAAACGGCCCATACAAGCAAGCTTGCCAAGGGAATGATCTTAGTGTTTCGTAATCAGAATCACAAAACCAGGTTAGATTTAAATACTTGTTGTAGTGGAAACACATTTGTTATATCTTGGTTCATGATCTTTGATTTATGTCCAAACAACAATCGAAACAGTCATATTCTTCTTTACTTGTTGAAACACACTCTACTTCGATATAGACTACCAAGGCATTCAGAACTTAAATAAAACAAAATTCAAACATTAACTATTGCTTCCCATTGCCAAAACTTTCAAAGTACAAACAAATACTTCAAAAAAAAAAAAAAAATCTACTTCGGTTGTTTTAGAGGCACCGAGGACGAAGGTACCCCGCCTTCAAGCACTTCAGCTTCTGGGGAAGTCGGACGAGAGTCAGTTACTTCTACTTCATCCAGTCTAGAGAGATCCAGATCAGGATACAATTTTTGAACCCTCTTTAAACAGAGAAAGTAACCAGAGTCTGAGAGCTCCTTCCCCATGGATTTTAAGATATCCATCATGCTTGCTTTAGTGGCCTCCTTCGTGGTCACTTTGGTTTCCTCTATCTTCTTCACCTCGGATGCCTCGGCTTCCTTTAGCTTACTTTGTAAATCGGTGACCTGCTTGTTCAGCTTAGCCCTTTGAATTATCAAAGATTCTATTCCCTGCTTCGCCATATTGAGTTCTTTGCTGAGTTCTTCACATTTGGCTTCGGAAGCTTTGCACTTAGCTCGGGATACCTCAAGCTCGGACTGGGCAGTCTTCAGTGATGTCTGAGCACTTTGTACGTCTAACTGGACAGTCGAGAGTACTGCTTTAGTGGCCTTCAATTATGATTAAGTTGTTGCCAGCTCAGAACGAGCTATCTTCAAATCCCCTTCAAGGCCACTGATCTTCTGTATTTGATCGTCACGATCCATCAGAATGCCCGCAGCTCGAAGTCCCTACAAACAAAAGAAAAAATATAAGAACTCCACAAATAACAGACAAAAGCAAAAACAAAGTATATGAGCAAAGTTTACCCTGGTATAGCCCAACATGAGGTCGCCCAGAATTTGCCTTGTGCTTTGACCAGGAAACCCCGGTGGTAGAGCCGCTTTCAGCGCCAACTTCATTGCCTCTGTTCCCGAAGAGGCCTCAGACGGATGCATCGGAACCACGTTGGTACCTTCTACATCCAACTGTTGTATGGGCATAGATGGCCTTGCCCCTACAGTCTCGGTCGACTGAGGTACCTCGGGGGGAGCTTGGACATCCTCAGTCCCCAGAGTCTCGGTGGGCGGCTGTACATCAGTATCCCGATCTTCCTCAGGTCTGGATACCTCTTCAGAAATGGAAGCAGCAGGGCGGGCAGCTTCCCTGTTAGCCTGAGATATGATCCTTCTCTTCTTTTTCGCCGGAGGGGCAGCATGGGCAGCAGAAGGACCGGCATCCTTTGCCTTCACAGGAGGAGGGGCGCATGCAGATAAAATACTCTTTTTAATTGCCGCAGCTTCCTCCTTGGTTAAACCAGCATCCATTAGGTTCTGAGGTGAAAGAACTTGATAATGTGGTCGAAGAGTTGGTCTTAGAAGGCGCCGATATCTTTCTTCGATTTCAGACGTGAACTCAGCTCTTTTCCACTTTCTTCTATATACAAAAACGACATATCAAACAAATCATTAATTAAAACAGTTAAACAGTAGACGAAAAATTGAAATCATAAATTTAAAATACTCACCCTTTGGGCCGAAGTGCCGAGGAAAAAGACTCATTTTGCCTTCATAATCTTCTCGCTCCCAACCTCCTCCAACGAAGAAATACCATTTCTTCCACGTTTTGTTGGAAGAGGGTACCGATGTCAAAGGATTAGACCTCTGATCGAAGCAAGTGTAATAGAGCTCTTCCGCACTCAGATATTTCATTTCCATCTGACTGCGAATAAGGTCTAAATCTACGTGGACCTTATTTAAATGCCCTAACACTATAAAGGCTAAAAGTTGCCGCCAGCTGTTTACATTGAGTTCGGCAGGGCATATGTTATACCAAATAAAAAATTCTATAAGGAGGGAGTGGAAAAGGAAGCGAACACCCATCTTGAACCACTCGAGATAAGCACAGATCTCCCCCCTTTTTATATCGGAGGGGCGATCCGCAGGTTTCGGGACCCTACAAGTAATATTTTTTGGAAAATTAAATTTTTTCATAATGGCTTTTAATATCCCCTTCGTCATGGCACTCGCTCCCTCCTCTCTAGTGGATATACTAACTACGTCACTGGATTCTAGAGAAGCATTAGATAAGGGAGAAGACGAAGTAGTGGAAGATGAGGAAGGGCCATCTTCACCGACGGCCTCAGACTCACTTCTAATCTCTTCTATGTCAGGATCAGACATGATCGCAAGACAGACTAGGGGGAAAACAGAATAAAAAGAAAAAGAAGAAAAAAGGAGAAACGAAATTACCAGTCGAGAAGAAAAAGAAGACTGTCGAGAGTGGATGAAATCTGACGAGTTGCCGGAAATCGCACTAGCCTTTTAGAAATCACTCAACTATTTGAGGTTATTGGAAAAGCGCAAAACGGGTCCAAAATAAACCATCCACGTTACTTATAACACGATTTGTCATTTAATATTTCACACAAATCAGAACAAACGTCCGTTCGAACTTCAAAACAAATTAATTAAAAAACGGCTATGTTATTAATGACTCCGCTTACCAAAGCCACAATACGCGTGGTAATTATGCCATGACGGCTGAGACCCCTCGAAATATGAGTTGAACGGCTGTACACGTCATCCCTCAGAAAAACCCTAAACCAGAGTTCTGTACATATTGACAGAACTAAGGCTTCAGGGGGGAGTAACTGATATGTCATAAAATGCTCTACCTAATCAAAGGTCCAAACACGTATCTAAAATTAGCTCTGTTTAGATTCTAAGGCAGAGAGCGTATACCGATGTCAACTTCGGTATACCGATCTCAGAACGATGGAACAAATAACGACAAAAAGGAATGACGTAAGTCTCATGATTACACTGCTATAGCCTGACAGACGGTGAGTACTAGCCCTGCAAAAAGGAAATTCAGGTTTGAGGACCGTTTCTATAGGTACACGTGTAAAGGGAGCCAGGAATTGGAAAGTCAAGGTGAAAATGACATCCACCGCTTGTCAAACAAATTAATGCTTTGCCATCCTATAAATACCGCAAAGGAGGTATGTAGAAAATCATCTGCATCTGAATTAATATTATTAAGGTTAAGCCTTTGATAAACAAAAAAGAAACTAATTTAACCATCGGAGAGGTTACCATCGAAACCTTTCCCGGTGGCATTTTTAATATCAGTTCTTTTCAGGTACACAGCGACGGACAAATCCTTGACGAGCCAAAAATTGTAGCATCAATATATATATATATATATATATATATATTCATTTATATTTTTTTTTTCCAAGTAGGTTTTGAATATTTTATCAAAGGGTGGATATACAGAAAGTTTATGGACTGTAACTGTTACTACTCTCTCAGCAGTTCCACTTCTTTTGGATTTGGTGTTGGTGGGTCGATCTCATTTTCGTCTCTAAATCCAAATTGATCTTCAAAATCAACTCTTTATTACTACGTTGTCTTTGCTTTTTGTTGTTGTTTACTCCAAGTTCATGGTGGTTCTTTAATGAGTTCTGATCTATAATTGGTTTTATATATAGATAGAGGTTAGAATATGAAAGAGAGGAAGATGGGGGACAAGTCCAAAGTTATGGAGGGTGTGTTGAAGGAAATTATAGATTTGGTACTGGATTTGAAAGCTGATAAGCACTTTTGTTGATTGTTATTTGTGAATTTGTTTGGTTGTTTCATTTGGGTTCATGGATTTGAACTCTATGATTGCAGGAAAACATACCCATTGAGGAAGTCTTTGAGAATCTGAAGTGTAGCAAGGAGGGTCTGACCACTGAGGCTGCACAACAAAGATTAGAACTTTTTGGGCACAACAAGCTTGAGGAGAAGAAGGTAATGTCTATCCTCAAACATCGTCTTTTCCATTTTCAACTTTTGCTTTTTTGTGAACTGTAATTCTGTTCTTAACATTTTTGTTTTCTCAACATTTCATTATTTGTGTTGTGTGTCTCTGTGCTTTCTCTCTATTTATATATTGGATGCTATTGAAATCGCTAATGGGAAAGTTGTGTTTCAAAAAGAAGCCTCTCCGGCAACAAATGGAGGTTGGAGTCATCGCGAACCCAAGTGCCCATGAACAGTGCGCATGAAGTTTGATTGCCTCGAAGCAGTGGTGTTCTATGGTTGGGGTGGTTACGGTGATTCTTCAGATTCAGTAGCAATATTGATGAAGCTATGTGGGATTGTACCAAAAATAGACATAGTATTGTATCACCGAGCTTCTGTTGCTTAGACAATTCGCCGGAGCTCCATCCTCTAGTAATGGAGCATGGTTAGGGCAGAGAAATTTAGAGAGAGATGTTTGCATGGTTAGGGCAGAGAAATGAGAGAGATGGATAAAAAGGTAAAGTAAATATATGAGAGGAATAAAAGGAAGAGAATTAAAATATAAGGGGTAAAATAGTAAATTAAAAGATTCCGTTAATGCCGTTTAGCCGACAAGTCTGACAGGGGGACAGTGTTATTTTAGAAAGAATAGGAGAGATTTCTACAATTATCATAAACCTCAGGAGAGGTAGGTGTAATTTATCCTATATATAATCATTGATTTAGATGATTCTTAACAATATGGACTATAAATTTTTTTGAGTCACCTCAAAAGTGAGAAACTATATTTTTTGAAAGAGAAATTAAAATTCCATCACTTTTTATTTATGAAATTACAAGTCAGTCGGTGACCGACTTGATTTTAGATAAAAGTCTATATTTATGAACTAAATTAAGAAAACTTATAAAAATTAGAGAAACATTAACTTTATCTCTTTAAACATCAACTTTATCTCTTTCATATATTGTGTGACAAAACACCCTATATTAAAAGACAAAACTAATATTCATTCTTTATTTTACACAAACAATAATCTCTCATTATCCTAATTCCTACACAAACAAATCTTTCTACATATCAGAAGGCTAATGAGTCCCAATATCAATTTCTGCATCGTGGTGGAGTTTTTGTGTGATCTCACCGTTGAAGAGGACCTTAACAATCAACTTTTAAGAATCAAGAATTTTAAGGAATTACTTTAGCTCTAAACTTGATGATTTCTCTTCGTCTTTTCCCAATTCATTCCGTGATTTTGAATCTATTAAGGATTGGATAAAAGAAAACCTAAATTCATACACAATTGAGCTAAAACAAAACAAAAAAATTGTCAAAGTATTGAAGTTTGAATTTATGATGTAGTTGAGGGATGAATGGGCATTGATATTGATTATATCAATATTATTGGTTTATGAAAAAATCTAAATCCATATACGATTAAACTAAAACTAAATACAAACATTGAATGTTTATAATATTTATGAAGATTGCAACAGGTTTAAAAGAATAACATCAAATTGAATTCGTTCACGGTATTGTGTAAGTTACACCAATGTTGTGTAAGTTACACCTTACGTATTAAAGAGTTGCACCTTAACGTTGTGAATGTTGCACCAAATTTAGAAGAATAATATTAAATTAGATTGATACACAGAGTTATATGAGTTGCACCAAACGTCGTGTAAGTTGCACCTTATGTCTTAGAGAGTTGCATCCTAACGTTATGAGGGTTGCACTCGAACCACTCAAAAAAGTGAGTAACAAAATTAGTGAAAGTTATGGTTGCCAATATTTTTCTGTTTATGCCAAAGGAGTATAATAAATAGTTCAAAAAAAAAGAAAAAAAAGAAAGAGAACGTAGAGAAAAATAAGAGTGACAATCAACCCTTTCCTCCATTGCGTACATTTCAAGCACCATTTTAGACGACTATTTTTTATAATGTTTTAAAGGGATGAAATTGTGATTTAGAACATCCAAATGAATATGTAAATGTTATTAATATATATACACACATATATAAATGTGCAATATACACACACGCATATAATACACATACACACATACATAATGCATGCATGCATGTGTGTGTGTATATATATATATATAATCTAGGGTTTGAATGAAGAAGACATGAGGATAATAAGTAAAATAGTCTTTTTGAAAATTCATAAAAGGCAATTATGGGGGAAAAAAAAGATTAAAGTAGTCAAACTTGATGTCCTTTAATTTTTATTCTTTTAAGGTGATATTTTTATAATTCCTTCTTTACCACTGACTAATTTCTCATTTCAAAAAAAAAAAAAGTAACTGATTTTTAATTGCTCCTATTTTGAATAATATTGGCACAATTACATTTTAAAATATTATGATTATGGTTATTAGATTTTGCAATTGATTTGTGAATAAAATGTTAATATTAGATATCTCGTATGTATATATTTGAAAAAAAAAAAATTTTCATAAAAATAATTCTTGAAGACTGAACTTTATATCCGGTGGACACCCAAATATAAGAATGAGATATAACAACATATTCAAATTTTTTATCCGAGTCAGTTCCAAATACCAAATTGAAATATTCATTATCCCACAGAATTTTATATCCTACCCGGTTCAACTATATCCTATCCAATCTCATCTTCTTATCCGATTGTCCAAACAAGACCTAATTGTTCTCAACCCAATGGAGTTGTTCATTCTCCTTCAAACAAGCACAAGTGCCCATCCCTATTAATCTTCTTTCTTGTTTTGTTTTGTAAGGAACCATAACAACAGAAACCTTATTCAAGTTCCCATTCCTGGAAATGCCTCCCAAAAGAAAGATTCTTGTGCATCCTCTCCTCCCATGTGGCATAATCCATGCCTTTGTGGGCTGCCATTCAAAACAGTGTCCCAAATTCTGTCATCCTTGGAACATTGCTGCAGAATGCTATTGAATCAAGGAGCCCATGTTGTTGCAGATTGATCTTCTATCAATACCACAATTCACAAATCGTCCTCTAGTAGAGTCGAACTGATGTCTCTTCGAGACATGCTTTCCTTGGGACGCTCTCCTCGGGACACTGGCAGACAGGAGGGAGCACAGTTTTAAATTGCGGTATCGAAGTACATAACGGTCGTGATAATGATATAACTATAGCGATAATGGTGTAACAATATCGAAAGTATCGATCAATACGTAACGAAATTTGAAAGCCGCACCCGTGAATTTTTTATAATAACTAAAAAATCTTTTAAAAATTAATGATATGCATAATTGTACTCCAATTTATTACTTTTTAATGTTTTTAATCATTTTTATAACTCATATGAAAAAAATTACTAATTGTATAGGACGTTATATTAATTTTATATCAAAATAAAAAGAAAGTACAATCTATTATGACAACTAATAATTAAAAATATAATTATAAATAATCTCAGTAAATTTAAAAATATAAACAAAGAATACACTATAAGTGAATATTAAATGTTAACTAATAAACTTAAAGTCAGATTAACACATAATTTAACAAAAATAACAAAAAACATAAATGTGATTAATTATATTACTATACTCAGAGTTTTCTACCACCAAAAAATAAACTCACGATACTTTTATATGATTTTAGAGCAAATTATCAATACAAAAACAAAAGTAGAAATAAATAATTTTTACAATTAGATTTTTCTTTGTAGAAGTAATTTAGGCCATAGTAATAAGATTCATTCATTTTTAAGAAACATCTACTAAATCTAATAAGATAAAATTTTACTTTTAAGTTTGTGATAATAAATAATTAGATATAATTTTAGGACTTACTAAATACTTTGATTATATCTATAATTTCAAATCTTGTGTTTGATAAATTTAAATTACTAGATCTATGGCCAAAAGTGAACTTTTTAGCCCTTACAATAGAGAAAAAGAAAAAAATGTACTACTATTGTTACATATCGTCCGATAAATCGGTCCGTAATGACCATTACATAACGGTACCAGCCGTTACGCCCGCGAATTTTCTACATACCAATATATCAGTGTGTAATAATATCCGAGGATTCAAAATAAGTCACGTAACTGCTGTTACATTATGTAACGGCCGATATTTAATACCATGGGAGAGAGATGTAGGGTTTCAGAGGGGGGTGCCATGCCGGACAGTGATTGCCACTCCAGCGCCGGAAATGTGACGGAGGAGAGAGATTTGGTGTGCTGGGCAGCAAATGAGAGAAAGGGAAACTGCGGGGAGGGGAGGGGAGGGGAGGGGAAAGGGTTTTTGTTATGGGATTGATGATGTGGCCTTTTTTTGTTTGTACAAAATAGGGCAGTGCCACGAGGTGGACATGAAGGTGGGCCTAGTTTGATGGGCAAGGAAACATTACTCTTAAACACAAACAATTACACCATATATAATTGCATTGGCTTATACAAACAATTACACATTATATATAATTGCATTGCCTTCCCCTTTGATGGGCAGGGCATGTTAAAAACCAACAGGCAACAGCTTCAAAGATACAACTCCTCCTTGTTCTTGTCCATTGAAAAGGGTTTATCAAAAACTAATCCTAGATAGCTATATATGCTGTACGCAATAATACAAAGCTTTTTGCACTGCCATCCATGACAACCCTTTTTCTTTTTTTTTTTGGGGAAAGAATGGGAATATTTGAAGGGTTTAAAATCTGGGTTACATTTCAAAGTTAAATTGTGATCTCAGTACCTTTTCTATGGAAAATACAAAATGCACCAGTTGAATAAAACTAAATATTTGGGATGATGAGATGAGTCTGTAAATTAGAACATAGGACGTGAAATTAGATTAATGACACGTTGCCAAAGAATGAAGGTTTCAACTTCTTAACCCTAATTAATCAGACTGGGAGAAAAGAAATCTCAACTGTGGATGTGTTGCCTTTTAGGTTTAGGAAGTTGCCCTGGTTTTGAGTTACTCTGACACAAATCAGAATTTCAACTCAGCCCATTCACTAGTTAGCCAAGACGGAGCACCATAATGTTGCAGAATATAGACCAACAATAACCACAACTACGGGAAGGAAAAAGAGATTTTATTAAATCAGTAATTAGAGCAGACTACATTTTCCAAGATCCAGATCTAACATAAATAGCACTTGGGGGATAGTGGCGGCCATTCTACAATATAACCCACCGCTCATACATTACCCTACATGTCATCAACTATAGAGTGTAGACTAAAATATGGGAAAATAAAAAAGTGAACAGAAAGATAACTAGGATTTACATAGAAAGAGAACACTGACCATAGATCAGGAGTCTGGTTGCTCAGATTTCAGGGTTGCACCTGACGAGGAGGCACAACTTCCATTTTGAAGGTAGAGACTATTGGCCACCAGAGAGTCACTAACCAATCCAACATCAACGTCATCAAAATTAAGTGTGCCTCTGAGCTTACGGGTCCTGCAAATGGAAGAGAAAACTGGCACTACAGATTGAAATAGATAATGTGAACATTATATGCTTTTGTCAACATCAACTACATATATACCCATTCAAGCGGTTATTGATGTCGGTCAGGTCTTTTGAAGGGCTCTGGTAAGCATGAGTGCTCTCTCCAACACAAGCATAGTAGCTTTTAGAGCTATGTGAAATTAAAGCATCCATCTGTAGAAATAATGAATATCAACTTCAGAAAACATGAGCCAATCAATTAGTCCAATGGCTAATGTCTCTATGAAAATTTAAATACTTTATAAGCAAATAAATTCCTAATCAGGTCCTTTTATTTATCCAATGAGATCAAGCAGTCAACTGAATTCACAATCACCAACCACTACAGAATTTGATAGTTATATATAGAACAACAAAATTGCAGAATAATAATGTGGACCTCATGTTGCCAACAAATATTTTTGCACGTGAGACACATACCCAAATCAATTTGGTTTCTCTCAATGAGTGAACAAAGAATGGACAACCAATGAGTGCTAAGTCAACATCCAAATGCCTTAAGTAACCCCGTAGTGAATAAACGACAACCAGGTTGGATTCCAGATTCATGCAATGAGTAACCAAAAAAAGAGAACATGCACACATATAGAAGCCTTTTAGCATACTATAGAACAAATTGTCATTTTGCAACATTAACCTTTTTGTTTGATTTAATAATTAATAATGTTTAGTAGTAACAAACTAACAATACTTGGGGAAAAGAACTTTGTTTCATGGTAAGCAACCGATACTTTTGATAGCCACTACCTAGTATGTTGACCATCATATTATCAATATTTAAATATTATTAATCTCCAAAAACTGATGATGAATATTTGTCATCAGATTAATTGAATATTATTAATCTCCAATAAGAAAACAACAGAAGATGAATATCCTGTGACCAAAAAATTAATGAGTTTAAAAAATACAATTGTAATCTAATCATATTTGTCAAAACGTGTATCGTTACACGTATAATTTTTTAAAAAGTGTATCATAACGTACCAAGAATTGTAAGCTATGCTCAATTTTTGTAAATATATATGAGTATATCTGTAAGTATAGATATCATTTGAACTCACTATCAAAATAATCCTATAAAAAAACTCATTTATCAAAAAACAACCATCTTACATTCCAATAATACAAGAATCAAGATTTATAAATACAACATGTTCCTAGACAAAATTTAATAATCCAAGTTTCCAATATAGTTCATCCATATCAAAATCTAAAGACAAAATCCAAAAGAATTGCATCAAGTGCAAACAATTGTTCATATCGTTTTTTTTCTTCAACTTCTTTTATGTCCTCATTCCTCATTCTCAGAGTACTTACTAACCTTTTTTCTTTTCTTGTTTGAGGAAAGATCATTAAGTGTTACAAAGGGGCATTATAAAATCAAACAAAACAAAAAACGATATCGTGTCCATACATATACCAACACAACGAAAAACAATATGGACAAAAGGATGCCAGCTTGATTGCAGGTGTCACATGTATTGCACGTATCAAAACAAAAAGTTTCACGATAATGCAACAACGGTACAAAATCGATACAATTATACGAGTTGTATCATTGTATGTCAGTATTAAAATGTATTCATATGATATGTATCCAATATTGTACAATACTAACAACCATGAAGATATTCATACTCCATAACTATTGGCACCTATTACGGCCTAGATTTTCAAAACCCAAGTGTAAACATCAAATCCTCAAATGCTATTCAATTATTTTCATCTGATCTTAATTCAAGTCCCAAAGACCTAAATGTAGCTCCATTTTTTATTTTTTCAAGTCTTAGTTCATAGGATGAGTTGATTCAAGCAAGTGGGCCAAGACTAAGAGAAATCAATTTCAAACATCTTCATTACATGAGTATTAGGAGTTCAACATGAAAACTCCATTTTCAAATTTTAAAACCTTCAACCACCTCATTATTCTAGTTCTATTACAATTAATTCAAGTGGCTTACCACGGATAGACAAGTCAATGGAAGTCAACCGGTCTTCTAAACACTTTTTTTTACCAAGGCGCTATCACGTCAAGGCTTACAAAAAAATAAAAATTTTAAATACTTGAAATTAGGACTTCAAAAGTCTTGGTAATTACTTCTTAGGTCTACAATAGTCTAAAAACGATTTTTAATAAATCAGAGCTCAATGTCAACCCTTCTATCTATCTATTGGCCAAAGCAGGATTTTCATAATTTTTTTTTTTTTGGAGGGAGAGTTGACTTTTTATTCTTAATGAATTAATTTTTGAAACTATTTTTGTTGAATCCGAAAAGGGGGGGGTTCCTTCCTTAATGTTGTAAGTAATCTACTTAAAATGAGATTTAATGTAGAGTAGAAGACTGTTTAGGCAGTCTGCTGAATTCAGTCTGCCTGAATAGTCTTTCACACTGCTGCTCAACATGAACTATTGTTAGTATACCTTATTTACATTAAATGGTATATGGGATCCCACACGTCTTTTCCCCTTGGGTTTTCCCAAAAGCGGACAATACTATACAGTGTGGGCTGGAACATTACAAGTGGTATTAGAGTTCATCCCCAAAAGGGAAGTGTGCAGACGTAAGCCATGACCTCTCATGAGCTGGGGAGGATGGACAGTCAATGAGGACATCTCCTCTTGAGTGGGAGGAGGGTGTATGGAATCCCACATCGCTTGGGGGAGAAAGTGATGGTGATCATAAGGAACATCCGTTGTACAGTGCGCTTTTGGAGAAACCCAAGGGACAAAGATGTGCAGGCCGGTAGACCCAAAGCGGACAATATTGTACAGTGTGCCAGGTCGTTACAACACCCAACCTTCACTCTAGAAAAAAATTAAAATTATAAACATTTCTTTTGTTGAAAATGAATGAAGTGTTAGGACAATTAAGTGTTTTCATTTTAAAAGTGGAGCCCCAGTGGCAAAATGGGAGTGCGAATATATCATTTACCTAATTAAAATATAAAATAATATATACATAAAATACAAACCTGATCTATTCTCAAAGGGTGAGATGGCTATCCCCTAGTAATTGGTCAATTACTACTTAAATTAAAAAATGCAAACACTCAAGACACATCCCATTCACTTCTTCCTCCCTCCCTTTCCTTCCCCCCTGCAACTAGCACAATTCGGTACAAGCTGTAAGTTAAATCCCTTAGCTAAGCATCTTCCCGACTAGGGATGGCGGGGTGGGGCAAAGGATAGTCCCTGTCTAATAACACATCCCAAACCAATCTTGCTGCCATTTCCAAAACTGCCTCGAAAAAAGATCTATTTTTTATGCCAAGAATCATTTGGTTATAATGAAGTGTTTTGTTAATGAAAGTCAACTAGAAAAACAAATGTTATATTCTATAAATCTAAAAAATTCTGGTCTCCCATTATTAGATACTAGAGGGATAACCATGAAATCATGGACTAGATTTTTGGCAAGAAGTTGCAAAGTAACCACAAACTGGTCTCCCATTATTAGATACTAGAGGGATAACCATGAAATCATGGACTAGATTTTTGGCAAGAAGTTGCAAAGTAACCACAAACTGGTCTCCCATGATTAGATACTAGAGGGATAACCATGAAATCATGGACTAAATTTTTGGCAAGAGGCTAACACTTTGATTGTAAAAGGCATAGCTGTGTATTGTGTTGATTCCAAACAATGCACTTCAAACACCAACCAAAATAAGGGGTTCTACACATAATAAAACCATAAACGTCATTTACCTCTTCACTTCTTCTTTTTTTTGTAAAATTTTCAGATTTGTTTATTTCCTAGTTTATATGTATATAGATTTTTTTTTTGATTCGGTATATGTATTTAGAGTTTTTTAAACCATCTGGGATTTTATTCTTGAATCTACACGAGGGTTTTTCAATTAGAGGATGATATTATTTGGGTACAATGGCCTGTAATAGTTTGTAGTTACTTTGCAAGATTGAGCATCGGGTCATTCTTTCAAATCTCACCTCAATGCTTAAACTTACAATGCCTCTTAAGGCACAAACAGTGACCTTTAGATTCATACGAGTAAGAAGAAAAATGATTTCTGGAACTGGATTCATTCTTCCATTGGTTAAACAGGACCAGTGCTCAAGTGGACTAAACCAATTTATACAAGCAGATAAAGTACCTAAGATAAGAGAGAAACAATCAAATTTCAGTAGTACAACGAAAAAAACATAAGCACTTCAAAGAGGTGAATTATTAAAAAAAGTTCAAGGTACTATCATAAAAAACAACCAATAAACCACAGAATGAAAGAAGAACATAAACAATGAAACCTAATGACATGGATTCTGACTAACTAAACTTGTGGAAAAGGATTCACAAAACTACTGCTAACAGAAACAGACAACGCACTTGGAAGTTTGAATAGTTCGACAAACTGAAATAATTAATTAATTACCCAACCAATAACAATAAAGACATAGATTAAGCATGATTTTGACCGTAAAAGTTAATGAAACTAGGAACTACAAGCGATAACATTGCTGGAAATATCCAGCCACGGCATGTTCTTTTGCAACTCAAATACAAACAGGAACATATCACCTTGAAAGAAGGTAAAATAAATTACACAGCCAGCACCAATGTGTGTGTGTGTGTGTGTAAGTTGAACAATTTTATACTGCTCATGGCACAACTAATGGAAAAACTTCCAGCTTTCTCCATGTGCATTAATTTGAGACATGGATTCATGGAAAACATATAAATAATAGGAATAGCTAAAGATTTTGTCAGAATCTTCATATGCAAGGTTCACAAAGTCACGGGAAAATGAAAAATGTTACAGAAGTTGAATTCAAAGGAATACAAAAGACAAATACCTTTGAAGACCGCAACGGAGAAACATATACATTATGTACTGCAGATACTTTTTTTGGAGACATATCAGGAAGACTTGGAAATGGAGATATCTTAGGTGATCCAGGACACTGACCTAATTGGCCAAGAAAGAGTGAAAAAACAGAAGGAAAAAAAAAGTGCATCAGGCCATGGTTCACAGAAGAGTGCTTGAAGAGGAGACAAAAGAAAAACAACGAAAATTAGAGATTTAAAAAATAAAATAAAATAAGAAGCAATAAAGAGGCATACCATCACTAATATTGTTAGCTTCAGGGACCCGGTTAGTTTTTTGAGCAGATCCCACGGGGGCAAGCTCCACCAGTAGTGGCTTAACAGCGGGAATAAAGATTTCATTGTAAAATGTAATTATATCAACATGCTCCGTTCCAGTTTTCTGTTTCCAATAACCATTTGAAGGCTTAGAATTTACTGAAAAAAACTGAGGACCAAAGAAAAATAAATTGAGGAACATACACCACGATGGCGTGCTGATGACCAATCAACAAACACACTACGAAAAACTTGATTTTTACATAGTGGTTGCTTCCTGTAGTTGTATATGATTTCCTTAAAGGTCAAGTTCAATTGAGAAATCTGCAGGCCAATACATGAGAAAATTACGAATTAAAGTGAAAGACCAAACAGTAATCTAAAAGCTCACATGTTTCTAGCAGCAAACCTTTGCAATTCCGTAAAAACAACAGAGGATGATCTGATCAATATGGCGATTAAAGAACAGATTTGTTCGCTGACTAAGGATTTTCTGAAAAAGATAGTATACATTTTCCCTTATCTGCTGAGACAGCTGCATCTTTTCAACCATAACATTGATTCTGACGGCAGCTAACTTTACAATCTAGGTAGCATGAGGAGTTTGCAATATGTAAGTTTAGAAATGAGATAATAAAAGAACTCAATAGACACTGTAATAAGACTAAGTTCAAAATTAGTAAATGTGATATGATCAAAATAGAAAGTGAGGCCACTGTAGCAAACTTGCCATCAAAACATATTGTTGAGAGAAGAGGCTATCCACACCATTAATACCTATCAAGTTAAATGCAGAACCTGCATAAAACAAACATAGGTCCACAAAAGCAGGATACGGCACATCTGCTTTTGAATTGCAACCTAAATTCTCCAAGTCAGGAGCTAAGAAAAAGTGATTAAACTACCGATCAAAAAAAAAAGTGATTAAAGTTTGATCTATATATCTTATCTTCAGGGATCTTTGTCATCAAACCATCCATGAGAAATTTGTCCGCTTATTATATGAAAACTGCCGTATGCTTAACACCACCCCCCCCCCCCCCCCCCAAAAAAAAAAAAAGGAAACAAATGCCTTCTAAGTCCTATGCATTTTTTTTATAGGATACCCAAGTCCTCTTCGTGTTGACAACACATCTATCAGAAAAATTCTTAATGGAACAGTGGAAGGTAACAATAGAACATTTGAAATGAAAGGTGATACCTTGCCAAAGAATACATTAATCGCAGTTTCTGCACATGTTTCCCCTCCACCTCCTGGATTTGGCCTTGTTGGACTGCGCATAAATATCCATTAGCAGAATCCCAAATTTAGGACAAGGAAACAATACAATGGTGCAAATATATTTGGTTTGCGACTTCGTGCCTCCTAGAGTTTCTATCAATACCTGGCAAATGAAGACTGCAAAGCAGGTGGTGGCAGCTTTGATTTAGGGTTATTGAAGGTAAGAAGACGATCCTTCACTGGTGATGTAAATGAATTTCGCTCAACCAATACACTTCGGTATTCAGTACACAATCTCTTTGGTGAACGAATATCTCCATTCTGACCTGTAAATATCAATTTAATAGATGTCTTAATAACAGTCTGGCTACTTCTTCAGAAAGAAACAACACAAGTCATTGCACCTACATTTGTGGATTGTTATCTAGTTCGTGGTCAATGATTCATTCGGTATAGAAGTAAAGTTTGTATCTAAGGACAACGATGTTCTCTATATAATAGTTCATATGCAACTAAGTGACCCAAATTATAAAAACCTTCATGTAAAGATTGTTTAAGTTGTTACCTGGTGAAGTTTCGTGCTTCTGTAAAGATGGCACAGGAGGTAAGCCTCCACAAGAAATGTTCATATGCATGGCAATTGCATCCAAAGCTGGCATTGGTTCTGCTAACAACCCAAGACGGCTTATTTCTGCAGAAAGGGTGGGTCTTGCAACTGTCAAGGAATTGTACATTGAGGAGCCCTTTTCCCACACCATGCTCTCTAAAAGTCTCTCTTCTAGTGAGTTCAGATGTCGCCTCAATTCTCTTGGAAGCGAATCCTCGTGTCTAATGAAACTCTCTATCACCTTGCTTAGATCAAAAGCTGTAATTCCAGTTCCCTCCAACACTGCAGGAAATAACATCATTACTGTCTTGTGTGTAGCAAGGACTAGTTCGGCTGAACAGGCAAGCATACATCTATGGAACCTCTCGTTGGTTAATAAAGAGGTCAAATTGCTTGCATGCAAGATTTGGGCTTCCGCTGTACACATTGCTTGCAAAACCCTATAATATAACTTGAGTGCTTCCAATCTTCGTTGTTCAGCCCATATGTTGTCCATCAGGTTTGTACATTGCAGGCTTCCAGTGACACAACGTTCTCCTAGGCCACTGCTAGGAAATATAGCCTCCAATATTATGTGAGCCCTTCGTGTTACATCAGTAGTCACATCCTTATCACAAGATGATAGGAATCGCTCCAGCTCGGCTGAGGGTTTTGATGGAAGTGGAGAAATGACTGTTCGAAGCCACTTTGCAGTTGTCATTGCTGTGCTCACCGGAGTAGCTGCCATCTTTGAGTTACTACCACAAAGAATGCCATTCCCATGAGAAGCAGATGGAGAGCGGTAGGGGGATAGTGGGCTTGTAATTGTCTTTGTTGGGGATGCTATTAAGTCAAATTTCCTCTGCATAAAACAGAAACACCCACAAAGTTGAACAACTGCATTTATTCGAGGGTTTTAATGAAGTACATCCATCAATGAAAACATACCTTGGCCCCAATGATGTTCATGGCACCTCCAGACAAGCTCCCTGAACCAAGTAAACTATCCTCCTCATTAATAAAAACCCTCTCATCCAATTCACCCTTATCACGAATTGCATCAACATAATCCTTTTCTAGAAGATCCAAACAGGAAGACAAAGATGGTTCCTCCATTAGGCCTTCAAAATAGATTAAACCATCTGCATTAAAAGGAACATGAATTCCAGTAAGGAAGCATGAAATAGAAGTGTAACTGATTTAATTACAAAAATCCAGTAATTTGGGAAAAAAAATTAAAAAGAAGTTTCAAATCAACCTGTATCAATATTATCTAGGTTTTCAGTTCGGCATTGTGACGCCAAGCATGGTTTTTTCTTCAAAATATCTTCTATTATATTATTGGCCTTTTCCATTGTTTTCCTCAACTCATCTTCTGAGGTCTCATAACTTTTGCAAAGTGATGCAAGCAAGTCCACACCTTTGTTTCCATTCTTAACTGCAAAAGGAGTCAGAAAATCAAGAAATCAGAAATAACAACCCCCCCCCCCCTCCCCAAAGAAAAAAAAATCCCCAAAAACTGAGAAAAAAATGATCAAGTAAATTTTAAGAAGATAATTACCAAACCGTGAAGAGTCGTTAATAACAAAATTCCTCAAGCGAACAGGGACATGAATGATCAAGATAGCCTGTCAAAGATTTCATTAAGCATTAGCAAAACACTATTCTCTTTTTGCATTAGAACTTCGTCTCATGAAAAGTAGAAGACAAAAGTTATGCATGATAGGATAAAAATATATATGATGAAATTCATGAATAATATATTGTATCTTTGGCTTTTCATCTCCGCCATTCATTTGCATATTCTATACTTATAGCTATCCTTCTGTTTTTTACTCAAATAAAGCACATGAAATTATGCTGTTTGAATACCAAATGACCATAGTATTAAAAAAGTAACAGAGGTAAGTTATATAGAATGCAACTAACCAATATAGCAACCAAACCATTAGTGCAAGTCACTAGGTCCTTAAAACGGCTGAATGCATGGACACGGAGTGCAAGAAACAGCAACCATCCAAACCGATGATAGTCCGACACAAAGCCTGTGGCATTCGCAACGACTGGTTGCTTATCATCATTCACCTCACTTGTCAAGAAAAATTCCCAGTACACGCGTTTGTACCACCTTATGTCATAAGACCAATACAATTTGTGTTATTAATGTATGAACTCCAAAAAATTAGACAAGTAAGATTGTATTCGATCAAATGCAGCTTTTAAATGCAATGCAAACACATTTTATTAGGCTTGAAATGAAAACAACATATAGAAAACCATTTTAAGTGACTACCTAAGACTGAGTGTTCTAAATCAATCAATGAAGTTAATTTTTAACATCATCTACAATATAAGTAGAATCCATCTAAAAGAGAAGATAAAACAGATATCTCATGTTTAGTTTAACCAAAATTAATTAGATAATCAAAATGGGCAAGACCAATAAACCAATGGGGAGCATTTGCCATTTGAATTTTTTAAGTTTCTCTTACATGTCAAGAATAATTGTATACAAAACATGGGTCCCCCACATTGTTAAATGTGTGCATCTTTTTTAGTGCACATTTTGGTTCAAATCTTTGTCTGTTTCGATGAAAAGACATGTTGCATCATTATTTCATAACCAATGGCTAATGTGACCGGTTTGTTTTTCGTTACAGTACTATTACATCAGCATTCTCTTTCCTCTAACAAAGATTTGTGCTGGATCATGTTGAGGTGTGAAAAAAATATTTCATGTAATCATGGAGAATTGAAAGGATCTTGTACCTACTCTAAATAATCGTAAAAGTTACATTTTTTTGGGGTAAAAGGCAAAAGAATAGTTCACTATGTGCTTACTACATGGCTGCATTGTAAAAAGCCCGGTTAAGGAAAGTAAAAATTGATAATTTGATACGTTTCACATAGTATCGGACAAATATTCAGCTTTGATAGGTTGACTTCGGTATGAGCCCCCAACAATTGGTAAGTTTGATGTTTAACCAATTTACAATTGTTCATGACAAGGGGCCATGAAATTGTGGAACCTGTTCATAAACACGAGCAATCTCCAAAACACCAAAGTCCAACCCAAAATATCTAGACATAATGGTGGTGACATTATATAAGACTCCAGCTCAAAAAGTATTTCAGAAATCCATTTGAACACCCAGGTACATATCCCTCTTGGCATATCCACTAAGGGGTATGGAGGATTAAAACTCCACAGAAGCTATTCAATTGTTCTGCTATTTTATTCATTTTCATTTTATTATTTTTGTTGAAGGGGAAGGTGGGCAAGTAACTTGACCTGTATAACAATTACTTCCGTAATCCGGGTGAAAAAAACCTATTATGAGAGAGAGAATTAATAGAGTCAAGACTACTCAGATCAACAAAGTCTTACTTTCAATTATTTAGGTCAACTAATGCATTCAGAGTTTTAAACAACAGCCTCCACTAAATCCTTGACAATTATAAATTTCTCACAACCTCGTGGCATTTCAACCTGTTCTTTTGGCACCTTTAGCTTGAATGAAGTTATTCCATCATACCAGTGCATTCACTGATTCCTTGGACATGGCCAAACCATCTTTTCCTCATCTTTATGTTCAATTGATGCAACTTCTTTTACAAGTGCATTCATTTCTAATTATCTTTTCTTATTGCCACTTATCTATCTTAGCATAATGCAGCTACAATCATTCTCGGAACAGGCTGTTTTGAACCCACTCAACATTCTATATCATAAAGCATAATTGTTCCCATAGCTGTCCTATAACATGATGGAGACTGTAAGGAAGATTTAGGAATATTTGTGAAGCTATGATAACTTGCTAAGCATCTGAAGTCCATCAGCCATAAAATTTCAGATATGATTTGTAAAACAGGATATAAATCCATGCAATTTAGCTATAAAAAGAATAAATTTCAGTAAATCAATTAAATTACAAGTTCAACCCTCTAAAATACAACACTTTTGCTCAGATTTAAGAAACCAAAAACAAAATTGGAAGTAGAAAGTAAAATAAGCAAACAATATTAACTCAGATAGAACCCAGAAATTGAAAATCTCATTATAAACCTACAAACCATATTTTGTGAAGCTAAAATAATAGATCATAAGTTGTTTCCAAGAAACTGCACCGAGATTTTTTTTAATAATTGCATTATTTATTGCTTACTTATAAAACAATTGAAGGGAAAAAGTACAATAGTAATTTCAATAAAACCTAATATAGGGTACTGCTTCACTAAAACTTTACAATCTATCTTGGTAAAGCTATTCAACAAGCTGCTCTTCCACCAAAACACAGAACCATCACCACCAATAAGCAATGCCACTCCCACTAACAACACTTCTTCCACTTCTAGTACTGCCACTACATTCAGCACACGTTACACACTGCCACGGATGCTAGCAATAATAAAGGTTATTAGCATTTCCTTCACAAGCATAAGCCACCACATCATAGCTAAATCCCTTTAGGCACTTAATTCACAATAAAGAAAAAGCAACCCAGGGTAAGAAATAGAAATCATCAGATTATTTTCTAAACCAATATTACGTACAATAATTAATACAAGAATTGTGGCAACATATGTCTAATGGAAAAATGTCCATGCTGTGAAATAATTAATGAATTGTACAATAATAAGAGAGGAGAAGAAATATAGAAAATACCCACTTGCTTAAAAGGCTCAAGTGCACAAAATTAGCCTGCAACTCCTTTGCCTGATTGGAGCAAAAACACAGAAGCATGAGTAAAACTCAATCAAAATAAACACAACTAAAAATTAAAAAGGAAAAACATAAATGCAAAACAAGCATTGGCAAATCCCTCAAAACAAAATCTTAATTCTCAATTATATCATACCTCAAGTCTCTTCTCCCAATCTGTGCCATATATGTTACTTAAAATTGGACCAACCTTGACAATAAACTGAGGAAGTTCTTTGAAAAAATCCACAATGCTGCAAAGATGAAGGAAAAATTCTCTATCAGAGATTCAGAATACAACAGTAAACTATCAGAAACTAATAACAACTAGATTTAGAGTAACATACTTCAATTTTGCGACTCTCAGTATCTGGCATAAAGCAAAGCCATTTTCATCAGACCCCTGATTCACATTATCTTCATTCTTCTCAATTAATCTTTTCACAGAGCACAAAATGAATGCAAACCAATACCGTTCTGCTTCTTCTGGCTGATAGAAAATGCAATTGATTACTGATTTTCGAAACAATTAGCAGGAAGAAACAAAGAAAACAAAAACCTAATTCACTAAACGCAAATGACATACAGTCCCACTTCCGATGGCTGACAGAGTTGCCAATAGAAGGTGTTTGCTTTCATTAAACAGCTTCAAGGCTTGTGTAAATGTATTGTCGTCTAATGATAATCCATTCTGTGATCAAATCACAACAAAGACATTTAAAAATCAACATAAAAACTGTCTTGATAACGAAAATTAACGTGTAAAAAAATCTAAAAAAGCTATAGATAAATAAAAGATAGTATCAATCAAATAGGAAACTTCAAAACAGAAGAAGAAAAAAAATAAAGACCTTGCAAAAATCTGTGAATCGAGCTTCCATAGAACCTCCATCATTATTCCCAGGACTCAAAGGCTTCGCGTCTTCCATATTGAAAGCAGCTGGACTCATAGATTTACACCCGGCAATCTCGTGCAAAACCCTAAGATGATCTACCAACCATTACTCAATTATAACAAGAAAGAAAAAAACAAAAAGACAAAACTCAATTAGAAATTATTAACAATAATCAAATAAATGGAAAAAGAAAACTCACAATTTGGACACAAAGATCAAGATAGATCTCTGAGATCTCTTCGAATCTCTCACTGATCTTCAGATCGACGAAACAAAACCCTAGTCGTGTCGAAAGATTAAACAATGAATCCAACGGCGCTTCGACAGATCGAATGTAATTAAGAGTGTGAAGCACAATAAAACACAGACAAACCCTCTTATCTTCCCTCTCTTTTTCTCTCTCTGTCTCTTTCTCTCTCTATCTTTGGCCCTCTTATTTTCTTTTTTCCTCTTCTTTTAGGAATCCCTCCGTGCGGCCGCGCGGGAAAAACAACATAACATGGCATGCGCATGTGTATAGCCAACAAACATACATAGGATGCCAATCAATGGTTGACACGTCATTTGGGGTTAGGTTTTTTTACCGCCAAATTTCCCTGTTACGAGACTCGCCGGGAAAATCTACCCGTTACGGATGAGGGGGCAAATCGGTGCTCCCCGTTTAATCGGGATCTCGGTGCCAAACGGCCCTCGACAGTCATAGCACCTCTACTAATAACATATAATAACCAATATGCTATTTTTTTAAAAAAATATATACTGAAAATTAATTCTTTAATAATTTAATTTTTTGAATGACTCACTTTATTCCTTTTCACACTTTGCAATGAATAATTCTATTGTTTAAGAATTAAGAACTGTTTTTTAAAAATTATTTATACTATTAATTATTAGAATAGAGAAAAAAACATTTATAATATATATACAATCTACTTTCTTATAATTAATAAAAATGAGAAATAAAAAATTTATTAATTATTAAAATTATTAAATATTAAATATTAATTTTTTTCATACTTTCGTTAATTAAAAAGTATTTGTTACATGTACATGACTTTCAATATAAAAGAAAGATTATATATAAAACTTTTTGTTGACATTTCAATCTTTAATAATATATATATATATATATATATATATATATAATGTTCAACTTAAGTTATAAAAAATTTCTTAATATTCTTCAACTTACAATATTTTTACTCCACATATGTAGAATTAATAAATATAATTACTAAAACATGTCATAAATGAGATATATATATATATAAGTATATATATAACTATTTTTATAGGAATATATAATTATCTTATCTCTCTTATAATTAATATTATAAAGATTTTTCTTTTGAAATAATTATTAAGTATTAGGTAATAAGATTTTTAATTATTCACTATAAAATTAAGTTAGTTTCTTAAAAAAAGTATTAATTATTATAAATTATTTAACATTACTTTTTGTATTATATAAAATTTAGACTTTTCTTATTACATATTTTCAATGAAAACTTATCACATTTAGAAATGTGTGTGTGTGTGTATGTCTTATTTTATGTTAGAAATCATATGCTTGTGAGAAAAAAAACTTCATTAACAAGAATTACTCAAAATTTAATAATTAATAGTTGTATTAAATATTACTTTTGAATCTTTTAATAGTATTAATCATTAGAGAATTGATTGTGTAACTGTTTGGACCCATGTTTCCAATATCACAAAAGTGCATTAAGGGGTGGTAAACTCGATAGGCCAAACATGGCCACTGTTTGTCAAAATTTGTAGACGACTCAATCGCATTTGGTCTCAATCTGTGCATTTCTCCCTATGTTTTTCTTTCATTTGTCATCAACTATTTATAAAAAATTTTGAAATTATTTCCAATATAATATAATATTTTTATTATATATAATCATTTTGCTTAATGTTATTTTATTTATAGCATATGATATATCATATATCATATATATATCGTTAGTACTTTTTAATCCCTATCACTAAACAACAAGACATGCCCTCGATTGTTGGATTTTCATCCCATTTTCGAGAAAAACTTAATTCCAAGAGCTCTTAAGGGCATACCTATGATTGAGGAAGACCACATTTCGTAACATAATTGTTGCCCATGTATTTATCCCAAGGGAGGTGAATAAGGTGTTTAGCAAATATTGATAATTTTTACAAACTTTAAAAATGTATATTAAAAATGCATAAGTATGTAAAAGAATAGAGAAAAAGAGAGAGAACAAACACAACGATTTTTACTAAATTCAGAAAACTTCCTACGCCATTAACTCAAGCATTCATACTTAAGTTTTTCTACTATCTTAATCTCCTTATAAGTAGAGGTCAAACCTTTACAACAAGAGTTCATCACTCTTTTTTTAGGAAAATAATCAATTTTGCCTCACAAGGGTAGTACCAACCCGCAAATCTCACTGCAATGAAAAGATACAAAGTTTGTTTAATAACAAACACTCTCTTCATGAGTGAATTGGTGCAATATATGTTTACTCTATATAGTTAGATCTGGTGTAGGCTTAAAGTATTTAAGTATAACTTTTAGATCTAGGTTTTCAATAGTTAGATCGAAAGTCAAGAATAGAGATGTAGAAGTTAAGCTTGTAAAGAGATAGAAATAAATGTTTTAGAAAACCTCTATTTATAGCCTTCAAATGAATATGGCCATTATATCTCAAAATAAAGTCATTTTTTCCCTTTTTTGTATGTTCAAAATTTGAATTTGAAAGTACCAGATCGGCGAATTCAGGTAACTAAATCATCAACCAGTCGACTAGATCAAGATCTAGTCGACTGATTAAATCAACTGAATTGTCCAAAGGGTTTGAGGTTCAATTGTTTAAGAACAATTAGTCGACTGGTTTTAGGATTAGTCGACTAGTTTTGATGTACATTGTTTTAGCCTTTGAAAAATAGTCGACTGAATCATCTTTAAAGTCAATTGTATTGGACAATAGGTTCAGGCTGTTGTTATGAAAAAAGTCACTTAGTCAACTAGTTCTAGGAACTAGTTGTTCAATGTAAAATAACTTTTAAGAATCAGTCGATTAGTTTTGACAGAAAGTGCCTTCCTATTTATTTTTCATAGTAAACTATTATCAAAATCTATTGATCATTCAAAATTTAAAGTGTGGCAATGTGTTGTTTTGAAAAATCATTTTAGGGTTTGTTTTGAGTTGATCATTTTAAATAGTAAGAGCTTACAATCAATGATCAATCTAATCCTAAATCACTCAAAATCCAAAATAAGGAAAATAAAGTCTTATCTTGACTTGTCTTGATTCATTGGGCTTGAGTGTGTCCATTTTCTTGAATCATCATGAGACCATTCCACTTAATTTGATTTTAGATTTGAAGCATGCACTTTAGTGGAATCCTTTAACTTGACAAACTTTGTCATGTTTTTGTCAACAATCTTCTTTGAGCTAAATGATCTATTTGCATTTTCACTTGAATAAAATATTAGTCCACATGACAATGCCTTGTTCTCATCAAAATTACTGAGATTTCCTTGAATAAAAACCCTTATGGCTAACAATAATTAAAAAAGAAAGAATGTGTAACTGGTGTCTTTCTACAATGAGATCTAAAACAGTCCTAACGGAAATGTCTAGATGTAAAATTAGACCTAAAGGGGGTGGGGGATGGAGGAGTGAATAGGTCTAATAGGCAATTTTAAAGATTAATCTTGCTTTCAAAATTTCTTTTTAAATGGTCATGGTTCTACTTTGTTTAAGTGCAAATTCTTGTTATTGTGTGTGCAATTGCAGTACGTGAGATATCAATGTAAAAGTAAAGTAGTTAAAAAAAGGCACACAAGATTTTTGTTGACGAAAAAACTACCACAAATCAATCGTATCTATGTCAGAAATCCTGGGGGCCCTTACCCATATGCTTCGAATCCACTAAAAGAATATTTGAAAGATACAAACACAACACCAAATAAACAAACCCTAATACCTCAAGTCTGTTCACTGTTATGAATCTTTCTCAATCTCGAATCCACAAGATTTCTTCAGTGTCTCCACTGTCTCGTATCCACGAATGGTCTCATAACACAACTGCGAATGTCCACGCAACCTCAAACTCTTTTGATTGCACATATTTGGAACTCCACCAGATTTTACTATGTTGAATTGGTTTAGAATGATGATCAAGGTTTTTGTAGACTAAGGCATGTGATAAATCATGAATGCTATGCACTTTTTGGTATGAGTCTAAAACCCTAGATGAAGCAGCCCAAAAAGTTGTTAAAAAAACTTTCATTTTGATTTTATATGTCCTCAAAATAGGTAAAAAAATAAATAGAAAATAAAATCCTGAAACCTGCTGTGCACCAAGGCTTGCTCGAGTGAGCTAGCCAGGGAGCTAGAGCGAGCACACATTAAAGTTTGCTCAAACAGAGTCTAGCTCGCTCAAATGAGCTATCTAGAAAGCTCTAGCAAGAAATACATTGGACATCGCTCGAGCAGAAGAGGCCTCGCTCGAGTAAGGTTCGCTCTAATGAACACCTTGGCGAGCTCTAGCAAACTACTTATAGGAATTCGCTCGAGCAAGCTTCCTCAGCACTCGAGCGAGCTCTAGAGATCTGCATGCTTAAGAGAATACAAAGGGATTTTGCAAAACAATTTTTTCAAGGCAAAATATATGCTCAATAATTCCTATGATTTCCTAAAACACTAACATAAAATAATCGAAACATTATTATGCATGCATGTGAGTGCGTGCAAGCTTTAGTCAACATGTTCATTACTTGTTAGTTTCAAATGAAGCTCCACCATAGATGTGCCATAAAATTGTTGACGCTCTAACCATGACTTGAGGCAATCTAAATAAACTAAAAAATTGAATACAACTGAAGACGTTTTATCAAACGGATATGCCATTACACTTAGACTATCAGACCTAACAAACTCTCCATTTGCCAATTCATGACAAAACTCTTTTAAACATATACATGGATGCAAAATGCAAAAACCTAGTTAAACCCCCAAAAAACTAGAAGAAAGGGAATTACATAATTTGCTTCAATGACAAACATGAAAATAGAAAGTTACTCTTGAGATAGAGAAACGATGACCATGTTTTACCTGCAAAACAAACAGAAGCTATACCCCGTGAATATTTTTAGGACCATTGTAACACCCTAACCTCGATTAATTAATAATTAGTTCGCTAATTATTAATTAGAAATAACATAAAGAATAATTAAGAAAATTAATCGAGAATTCTTCGATGGTTGCGATAGGCCAATAAAATAATTAAATACATCAAAAAGGGAAAGGATGTAATACCTCGAATCTAATTACCGATTAATTTATGAAATGATGTCATTTTGGAATATAATGCATTAATATAGCTATTTTTGCCTCATTTTAACATTATAAAAAGGTGAATTAGCAAACTATAGAGACCACAAAGAAATAATAACCAACGCAAAACTTTGAACCTCGAAGCCAATTCAAGTAGGAAATGACCAGAAGAAGTCGTTTCGTAAAAAGAGCAATAGAAAAGAAAATAAAAAGGAAAAAGCCAAAATGATAAACCGCGCGTGCCAAATGGGGCATAAGGATAAAATGGGACAAATAACCAAAAGTGAGGTCAAGGAGTTTTGAACCGTTGACCCAAAATGAGCAAAAACTTAATGCCCAAAAAGTTAACCACTTGGCCCACAAGCACTTTTGTACTTTATTACACATAAGATATATATATATATATATATATCATATAATGCCTTAAATTCTGAATATTAAAAATAAGGTGGCAGCCCCTCATTAGACCACCACCTCCACCAATCACCTTTCATGCAAAAAAAGAAAAAAAAGAAAAAAATAAAAAAAAATGAATATGTGTATATATGTTGCGTAGGGATTATTGCAAGATTAGAAATTAGAAGTGAAGTGTGTGTGCATGTGCTTGAATAGAGAGAGAGAGAGAGAGAGAGAGAGAGAGAGAGAGAGAGAGAGAGAGAAGGAAGAAAGAAGAAGAAGAAGAAAAAGAAGAAGAAGAAGCCAAGAAAAACTACAACTATTGCAGAAGAAAAATTGGAAGAAATTCAAGAAGATGAATCAAGAACTTGAAGAAAGGAATGGGAGATGCATGGAGGTATAAATGATCCTGTGAAGTGCAGAAAAGGAACAAAAAGAAGGAAGAACTGAGGCTATTGCTGCAAGGAAATTCAGAAAGTGGTAAGTTAAATTCAGAATTGTTTAACTTGAAATTGAAAGCATGCTAGGATAAATTACTAATAGGGTCTTAATCAACATGCTCTAGGCCTTAAATTGCAAAAAGAATGAACATAAATGATGCAAAAATAAAGGAGAAACTTAAATTACATATCACAGTGTAATTTTTGGAAGTTGTCATTTTATGTGGGATTTTTAATCTAAATGTTGTAGAATTGGATTGTTTTAGGTGTAATAGAGTTTTATGATCAAATGAAGTGAAAATAGTGGATGAAAATGCCTAAAATTTCAAAGTTTCAGTTTGATAGAAAAACGAGCAGCGGCCGGAGTTGGGGTTTGATTTTTATTTCGTGAGCGTTTGATGATCAAAATGGAAAACTGAACTTGGAATTTAAATCCTTAAAGAATTTGGAAGAAAATGGCATTCAATTTAAACCTGAAAGTGACCAGGAAAATTTGACCGTCGCTAGAGAAGACCACTGTTGGTCGTTGGAGAAGACAGAACCCAAATTGGGGTTCGGGTCAAATAAATGTCAAGAGGGACATAGTCTGATTGTTTTGGGCACTCTGGACTTAATGGTGGAGTTTGGAATAGCAAACGAAGTACTGAAAAATATGATGCGTGGAAGTATAAAATTACGAAAATGCCCTAGGCCTAATGTGAGTTGCAAATAAGCTAAATGAGATCTGGAAAAGCCTAAATTTATTATAGTCAATATTTTGGACTTAATGATGACGTTCTTTTAAGGAATATAAGACTCGGTAATAAATTAAAAAATAATGAATACGTCCTTAGGTCATAACGAAGTTACCAGGAGAGTAATAATGAAATAAATAAGTCCACAAAAATGTTACAAACACCAATAGACTCAAAACGGAGTCAGAATGCGTAAACTGTGAACGGGAAAGAATGGGACGTTAAAAAGCATGAATTACCGAATCACCCTTGAAGGGCCAAATATACTATAAGACTACAGGGAACCCTGAAATGAGAAATGACCGATGTGTCCTGATGATCTAAAACAGATATCAAATGAAGTCCAAAAGACTTAGAAATTTATATATAAGATATATGAACTATATTGAGGACCACGATAGGGTTCGGGGCAAGAATGATAAAGTTACCATTGTGCCCCTAAGGTTAAATACGTGATTAATTGATAACGAATGAAGTCCAAATGACCTTAATTATAATTTTGACAGCTACTAAGCTTACTTAAGGAATTTAATAGACTAAGTTCAAACGAACTTAAAACATTGCATAACAATGTTTGGGATTAAAATGGGTACTAATTCATTATGCAATATTTTGGATCCATGATTATAGGATCACCTAAACGAAGGAAACAAAAAGAAGCTGTGGAATAACAATAGTGATACCCACATGAGAATACGATGCTAAGAAACCGAGGTAAGTAACTCCAATGCTTTAATATGGGTTATTCCTAGCCATGTCACATTTATTTTCAATGCTACCAAGATTTGTACTTTATCACTGCCTAATGGACTTAATTTATCCGATTTGATGCCAATCGACTTGTGATTTGGTTATGCCTGTACTTTGGATTTGAATTGCTTGCCCATATCATTTTGTAAACTTGATTTCTGATACTTGAGCATAATTGTACCATCATGTATACCATGTTATGATCTTGTGATACATCTTGTTGATAGAGATCTTGTTGTTCCACACACTTCATGTCTTGTTGATTGAGATTTTGGCTATTCATACGATTGTATATCCCTTGTGGAATATTGATGATCATGATATTCGTAAGTGCGTGGGGTTGTGCTCAGCCACAATGGCCCATCTATTCACAAATTGTGTGGGGGAGGACCTTTTGGGGTTTTATGTGTCCTTCGAGACCCGAGATAAAAGAGCTCTAGCCCTATTGAGTAAGCTCGAGATAAAGAGGTGGACCTGAATGTGCGTTTCAAGGGATATGTCGGGCCCCGGGTGATTCACATATTCTGGGTTATTAGAACTCGATAATAATATATTTTGCATTCGTTGAATGATCATATTTTATGCCCTGTGAATGATCATATTATTGAAAGCATGATACATTTTGAATTGGCTAAAGTATTTGTTTGTGGCAGCAAATCATCATGTTAGGCTAGATCCCATTTTGCATGATTTTTTCATTGCTTTCTTGTATCTTATTGTGGGATAAGCCTTTTTGGACCCTCGGGTTATTATTGCTTTGGTGACTAGCTATATGATGTCTTTTGCTTCTATGTTCTTGTGGATTAACCCTGACCCATGGCAAAGCTAGGCCTTTACTTACTGAGCTAAGTTAGCTCACTCCTTATTTATGACTATTTTTTAGATGGCCCTATGAGAGATGAAATATAATGAGATAACTAGTGGAGCTAGTAAAGTACAGATGATTAACACTGATGATATGAACTCCAAGTCAAGTTGACTATGTACTCTGTAAGGTTAAGTTCAAAATTGTGTATTATAATATTGTATTATTAGTGATAAGGTTAGCCTAGTATGTTAGATCACGTGATTAAGTTGTATTTAGAGATATTCTGATTTTTGGTCATTGGAGATAAGCTTTTGATAAGATGAATTGTATTGGTGTAACTTCCGCTTTAAGTAATTCAGTGATGTGTGATTTATGCTGTAAAACAAAAAAAAAAGATTATATTATTTTCACTCTTTTACAGTTCATCTGATTTTGTACGGCCTATCTGAGTGGCAGTGTCGGTCGTTACCCTTAATCCGCATAAGGTGGGTTTCGGGCCGCGACAACCATGGGGTCTGATATTGTAATTAGCTAATCCGGTTTGACAAAAAAGTGTTTTGTGTGTAATTCTTACATAAGTCGTACAAGTGAGTACCTCAATACCTAATCCTCTCCAAGTTGATCCAAGAGACATTACCATGTATCACTACCGGTTAACTTGGTTTTCGAAGGGTATATTGAACTTTTATATTTGATTTGGATCTCACACACTCACATCATGCATACATTGCATATAGTTTTTATCATAACATCATGCATGTAATTGACTTGTGATTGTGAACCAATTTTTTTAAAATGCATCTTTAAAATACTTAAGGGAAAAATTCAGTTCATAAGACAAGCAAGAATGAGCAACTTTCTATTGCTCGTTCGAACAAAGTTTTGGCTCATTCGAATGAATTCTCATTCATTTTATTTCATTCGAAGTCTCTGTAACAAACAAAGAGCTGTAACCTCAATGTTGTGCTCGTTTGATATTCGTTCCTTATTTGTTCGAACGAACTAGTGCTCGTTCGAACGAATGATGGTTCGTTTGAATGAACCTTGGACGAAAAATAAATTTATATTATGTTTTTAAGCCATTTAGGGATCAATCAAGTTGTTTGCAAAAGTACATGAAAATACGATTTAGAACAGTTAAAAACAAAGTGAGAGAGTCTCATATTATGAGAGCAAAATTGTTGATAGATCATGAAACTCTCGTGAGAGATTATTCATACATGTCATTCATGCACATCTCTACTATTGTTCATTGATCGATTTAGATCATCCACTAGATCTAAATCAAATCTAAGAGCATTAGTTCAAGTCAATTTCATTGTTGACGAAAGATAAAGTTCAAGCTTGAGGATTCGGTGTTGAGCGATCGGTGGACACTGAGGTCGTGAGGATTCGTAATTGTTGAACGACTTGATCGGAGGAGTTAGAGACCATGGAGGATTCCGGTTGTTTGAAGGTTCGACTACGAGATGCTTGAGGATTTAAGGAGAATTTGAAGACGTGATCGGGGAGAACGAAGCTTGAGGTACTTAGCTTGTTCGTAGATACATTGTATTTCACCTTCCGTCATAGTGGAATCTTTCATTGAGCATTGGCCCAGCTCTGGAGTTTTACTCCAAGGATTATTGTCCTTAGTGGTTTCTCCGTCATCAATCGGTTTGCAATCTCTTATTCTACTATCCATCTCTTTCAATTTGCTACGTGTTTTAATTGCATTGCTTCCCCTAGAATATAGAAATCGAGTTTTCATGAAATTCATAATTGTTCAGTAATTTGATAAAGTGAAAACTTGATTGAGTAAATTGATTAAAATCAAAAATTGATCACTTAGTTGATTTTACCTTGAATTGTTAAAATTACATATAAAATCAAGCTAGTTTGATCAATTTGGTGAAGGTTGATAGGCTGGTATATATAGATAATTCTAGGTGAATTCATTGGTGGATGGGCATAAATGTTAGATTAATCACGTTGAGCGATTTTATAAATTATGCATCTTTTGTATTATCCAAGAATTGAATTTAAAATAGAAAGAAATTGTTATTCAAGACCTACCTTCCCCTTCCCTTCTAGGTAATATTCACATTTTAAGACCTTGAGTGATATCCTAGTGGTATCCCTCCGCTACAAAGTGGTATTAGAACATTCTTTCTAAAACATTTGATTGATATCCTAAAAAGTGAAATCTATGGAGGGTTAAGAGAGGGAGGATCGATCTCACGACCACTTCTATTTGATAGCTCAAATCATGCCTATTAGAAAACTCATATGAGAGCATTCTTAAGAGTCATGAATGAGCTAGTTTGGCTCACCGTCCAGTAAGTTTGGACTAAGAAAATCCCTTCTGTAATCAAGTCTTCAAATACTTGGAATGAGTTAGAGCTAATGATGATTGGCTACAACACCAAAGGGTTGAATGCCATCTTTAATGCGGTAACTCCTAATGAGTTTCGCTGCATCATGACTTATGAGACATCCAAAAAGGCTTGGGACATCATCGAGACTACCCATGAGGGTACATCGGCGGTAAAAAAAGTCAAAATTATAAATGTTGACTTCTAGGTTTGAGGTCTTAAGAATAGAAGAATCAGAAACATTTTCCGACTTCTATGCTAAATTGAGTGACATCATCAACTCTTCATTTAACCTAGGAAAGAAGCTAAAAAAGACCAAGATTGTGAGAAAAATATTAAGATATCTTCTCGAGAGATTTAAACCTAAAATAATCGCTATTTATAAGAGTAAGGACATGCAATCTCTCATTGTTGATGAGTTAGTTAGATCACTTCAAACTTTTGAACTAACTCTTAGGCATGCAAAGAAGACTAAAAGCCTTGCTTTGAAATCAACACAAGGAGAAAGTGAAGGGGATATTGAAATTGACCCCGAGTCCACGAATGATGAGGACTTGGTTTTTTTGGTTAAAAAGTTTAACAAATACCTCAAGGGTAGAATGCCTAATTCCAAGGGATCTCAAAACTCAAGTAAAAGATCATTTGTGAATTCTAACTCTTCAAGAGGCCAAGTCCAAAAATCTTCCTTTAGTAGTGATAGAAGAAGACATTCATCACAATCCACCTCTAAGCCTATTGAATGTTATGATTGCCATACCTTTGGGCATATAACGGCCGATTGTCCTAATAAGAAAAAATGGAAATTCTCCAAATAGGAAGGCAATGAAATCATCTCTTTCCGACAAGAATGAAGATGAAGAAAGGGATTAGAATGATGATAAAAAGAAGAAGGTGATGAAAGTCAATTATTGGCTTTCATGAGTGTCGCAAATGTCTATGAAGAATCCTTCTCCATTGAGGATGAAGATCATGAGGACTTCAAAGACCTTGTGTCTAGTGACGATGAAGAAAATATTAAGATTGTTTTTAAAAAAACTATTAATGAATCTATAAATCTCAAAAAGTCTAACATAAAGCTTATCACTAAGCTCAAGTCTTGTGAGAAGGAAAAGAGTGCTTTAATAATTTATCAATCTTTATTGAATCAACTAAATGATGATAAATTGATTCTCTTAAAGGACGTAAATCCTTAGAAAATGAGAGAAATTCATTGGTTGTTGAAGTCGGAGGACTGAAGGCTTCCCTAAATGCTTGTAAGGTTGAAAAGAAGGAATTAAATTTCAAAGTTCACCCTCTTAGTGAACAATTCACATAAGTTAGGAATGTCAAAGTCAATCTTGAGGATAAGTTGAATAAGCTTTTTAAAATGCTTAATACCGTCCAAATCAAGAATGATAAAAGTGGTTTGGGCTATAACATGTTCACGAAAAAGAACAAGCCCTCCACATCCACTTCAAGTCAATCTCCCACTTTCAAGCTGGTTGTGTTTGTGTCCTCAAAATCTAAAGGTGCTGAACCACTTAAACCTATGAGGCAAACCCAACCTCAACCAAAGCCTCAATTACATTCTCGCCCACTACCTTAATCTAGACCTCAAGCCAAACCTCAACCAAGATCATTTTATTACTCTCAGTAAGGTTGAAGGGAATTTTAGGAGGAGGTACTAATTTGTCAAGAAAAGGCAAACAAAATCTCACACTATGACCTTAGAGCACAATTTAAAAATTGCTACCTTGAAACAACAAATGAACAATCATATTCAAAAATCAAAGAGCATGGCTCAAAAGATCTTTCATATTTCCAACTTTGAAAATCTTAACGTAATTTCTCATTCCAAGGTTGGAGGTAAGGTCAAGACTCAAAAAGTTCCTCCTACTCCCAAAAGAATTAGAAGATAAATTTGGGCGAGGAAGGATAAATTGAAAGGTCTTGAGAAGGAGTGTGCAATCACACTTCACAATTCGCTGCTTCCTCGGGAAGAGCAAATTCATCTCTTAAATGACTAAGAGATTCTATAGCAATTTAGGGATTTCACTCTTCACTGTCATCTTAGAGTCTCCCTATGAATTACTTCATTACATCTTACTCCATTTCACTCATTGAAAATCAGCTTGAGTAAGTTGTGTTCTTTTCCATAGTCTAGGTGATTCTTACATTTTCTATCTATTCTAGGTCTATGGATATTTTTTTTTTCTTTTTTTGTGGATTTTTTATCCCTTATAGTCAGGTGTATTTCATACATTTGTGAAGTCAATAATCCAAAATATTTTTCTCTTGTTTAATTACTGAAGGTAATCCTATTTTTTTAAAAGAGAATTGTATTAAGTGTTTTTTAAGTGATTAAATCTTGACTTGTGAATCTTATTCTATCAATATCTTCACTTAATCTTTTTCACTTGGGTGCACACAATCTTTCAATCTACTTGTGATCTCATAGGTGTTAGTCTTGCATATTTCTTGCATGAGATTGTCTTTTATATACGATGTGCTTAATGGTTTTATGTTTTCATCTCAATAAGTCTATGGCTAGAAAGATTGACTTATGTTGGAAAAATCAAAGGACCAAAAGTAAAAGCCTAAAAAGAAAAGGACAAACACACAAAAAAATTCAAGAAGGGAAGGAAAGGGCTACCCTTAAGATAATGTGTTTGCTAGCATTAGTAAATTCTTTAAAAAGAGTAGCTTACACAACTATGTGAAAATCGCCTTGTAAAAGGTATGTCAAGTGCAAATTCAATTTGCAAGTTTTTGCTTTTAAGTTAAGAGGGAGTTTTGATTGGAAATGGTCAAAAATCTCTAGGTTGGTTGACTATGGTTGTTTTCTCTTATTGATGTGAAAATCATTCAACACCATCAAAAGTCAACCTTGAGACAAAGAACATTTCATAGTTGAAATCAATGCATATATCTAGTTATCATGATTGAGTGAGTAGAGAGTGAGCTTGTATGTATTTTAGTGTTCTTAGATCATTTGAATGTATTGATGTTATTTAGAACACATTTACATCTCTAAAATTCACTTAAAATGTTCTTCAAATTCATATTTTAACTCAAAAAAATTAGGATTGTTTTTAGCTTTGAAAACAATTGAATTTATCTTAAAGTTTGTAGCTAAAATAGTGTTTTTCATGAAAAACTCTAGTTTTTCCCTATTTTCCAGTTGAAATGTGTTCAGGGTTTTTGAACAGCATAAGAAGCTCTATTTTTCTGAAAGAAGAGTAGCTTCTAGTGCTCGTTCGAACGAACACTCGCTCGAACGAAGGTTCACTTATTCATTCGAACAAACAACTGCTCAGTTTAAACCACTCAAGAAACCGTCAATTATTTATATTTTCCATTGGCTTTGTTTCTTTTTCTCTCAAATCCTCATATTTCCTTGTGTCATATTGATCCCAGAGTTCGTCATTCTTAGATTCCATTATGGTTAGTGTGTTCTACACATCGAGGGCTTCATTTTCACTTATCGTTTTGCGATTCCATCCGTTCATTGGTTTGGTAAGTTCTTGAGTCAATTTTTCATTTTGCTTTGGTTTATTTGATTTTTTATTTAAACTTAGGATTAGTGTGAACTGTGGTTCAGTACACTTGAAATAGTACCATCTTAAGGTCATCCTATATTCTTTATTTTGATATATATTACGTGGTTATGATGACCAAAACAGTTCCCATAAAGCGTTGAAATCTTCCTTATGTCATCCGCCGAGGAGTGGCACCTAAGGTCTTAGTCTATTTTTTGACCCAAGTTGCTCAGGTTCGGCAGGGACTATTATGTCCTATCCAGTTCTAGTAGAGAGGGTATGGAGCATCGATGACTTTCGTGAGACTTTAACTTTCATGCTATTTGACTCACGTGGTTGGCTACCTCTCTTGTCAATCACAGGCCGGGCCAATAAAATCCTGGTTCAAGAGTTTTACTCAAATGTAGGTTCTCGTAATGCCCAGAGAGCCTACCCAGTGATAGTACGTGGTGTCCCTTTCTCTCTCACTGCTGACATGATAACTAAGACTCTTGGTCTTCCTTGAGTTGAGCAGCCTGGCTTCTCATTCCCTCAGGGTGTTGCACTTCCATTTATGAGTCTTATTACTTCCACCCTCTATGTTAATAGTTTGACAGTTTTTGCCTCGAGGGGTGCGACATTAAAGCAGGGATATTTGCATGAGGATTATCGTATCCTCAACCTCATAGTGTGTAGTGTGTTGTTTCCAGTTAGCCACACGAACCCACTGACTCTCTTCCATGCCACACTTTTGTATACACTTTGTGCTGCCATTCCTATCGATGCTCCATCGTATATTCTTTGAGTCATCGATTCCTCCACTATTGGTACTAGATGCACTGTGTCTTTGCCATTCTATAGCCTGATCACTAGGATCTGTGCTGCACAATAGGTTCTTTTTTACGATGCTGATATGCTCATCCTCCCTCCTAGTCCATTTACACATCAGATTCTAGCCAAGTCACGGGGACATCTTATCATTCCTCCCAATAAGGATGGTGTTGATAATGAGCATGAAGAGGCACAATTGCCAGAGCAGCAGTAGTAGTAGCCACCGATACCGATACCGGTACCGGCACCGACTTTATAGCAGCAATCACATATGTCACCGTAGCAGCAGGAGTCCAGAGAATAGATACATGTTGAAGACTTCCTAGTTAACAGGACTCCATCGCAATTTCATACCCTCTTTAGTGTAGACTTTCATGCGTCAGTATGATGCTTCTCATCTTCCGCCGATCAGCCGATTACTAAAGATGAGCTAGATGAGCAAACAACTTTATCATGATCAAATAACTATCAATATTGATTATAGGCTGAAGCAACATTATCTTCTGATACGCTTAGACTATTTCACCCTGATGATAGAGGAGATTGCCTACTTTCGAGAAGCACTTTAGGGATTGATAGAGGCTCTAGCTCAGGTCTTTCCTCTTCCTCCTCCGCCTACAGATGATCAGTGATGTAGCTTGTAGATGGTTACATGAGTAATGAGTGATATTGTAATGAGGTTTTTACTTGTATTTTTCTGCTCATTAGTTACATGTACTTACGTTTTTGACAGTATCTTTCTATGATTCATTTTTTTTAGAATGATGTTAAACTCTTATTTTGCTATGATATCGTTGATATTCTTCTTTTGTGTCTATAATCATTACTGTCAGTACTTTGTCATCTCACTATGCATGCCTATCTTGTTATATTTTACTTCCTTATGATATTCCTTTTGTTATTACCTCATTTTTCATCATGAAAAAAATTGGGAGTTGTACAAAGGGGGAGATTAAATGATTTGTATTAAGCATATATTGAGGGGGAGTAATATACATTTTCTTTACATATGTATAAGATAGCTTAAAGTTACTTTGTATTGCTCAAGTCTTGTTTTAATTGCATATGGTTTTCATGTTTACTATAACTTGTTTTATATTGATACTCATATATTGTGTGATCAGATTGGATTTTTTTGATATATTTCTTCTGATGTGATCTTACGCGGTATAGTTGAGTTTGTTGTGGAGAAAACATGTTTGCCTCTTGTTAAGCAATACTAAGTGATAATTATAGTATTTGATACTGAATCAAAATGTATAATCTCATTTTATCTGACTCTTTGGGGGTTATAAATTTTGGTGTCATATTCTTATACATTTTTCTTGCACTTTTGTCACGGATTGCCAAATGGGGAGTTTGTTAGGACCACGGGATTCGATACTATAATTGGCTAACCTAGTTTGACAAAACGTGCTTTGTGTGTAATCCATGCATAAGTTCTATGAGTAGTACCTTAATGTCCGTTCTTTTCTAAGTTCATCCAAAAGACATTATTATATCATTACCGGTCAACTTGGTTCTCGAAGAGTATATTGAACTTTTATATTTGATTTGATCTCACACACTCACATCATGCATGCATTGTATATAATTTTTATCATAACATCATGTATGTGATTGACTTATGGTTGTGAACCAATTTTTCCAAAATGCATCGTTAAAATACTTAAGGAAAAAATTCAATTCACAAGACAAGAAAAAATGAGCAACTCTCTATTGCTCATTCAAACGAAGCCTTGGCTCGTTCTAGCGAACAATAGAGAAATTTGTTCTCATTCATTGTTATTCGTTCAAAGTCTCTATATCAAACAAAAAGCTACAACCTTAGAGTTGTACTCGTTTGATATTTATTCCTTGTTCGTTCGAACGAACTAGTGCTCGTTCGAATGAACCCTGGGTGGAAAATAGACTTATATTCTGTTTTCAAACCATTTGGGGATCAATCAAGCTCTTTGCAAAAATACAAGAAAATACGATTTAGTGCAGTAAAAAAGAGAGTGAGAAAGTCTCATATTGTGAGACCAAAATTGTTGATAGATCATAAAGCTCTTATGAGAAATCATTCATATATGTCATTCTTTCACATCTTTACTCTTGGTTATTAATAGATTTAGATCATTTACTAGAGCCAAATCAGATCGAAGAGTCTTGGTTCATGTCAATTTCACCATTGATGAAAGATGGAGTTCAAGCTCGAGGATTCGACATTGAGCGATCGGTGGACACCAAGGTCGTGAGGATTCACAATTGTTGAACGGCTTGATCGGAGGTGTCCGAGACCATGGAGGATTCCGGTTGTTTGAAGGTTCAATTATGAGATTCTTAAGGATTCAAGGGGAATTTAAAGACGTAATCTGAGGGAACGGAGCTTGAGGTACTTAGCTTGTTCATAGATAGGTTGTATTTCACTTTTCGTCATAGTGGAATCCTTCATTGATTATTGGCTTGACTCTGGAGTTTTACTCCAAGGATTGTTGTCCTTGGTGGTTTCTCCATCATCAATCGGTTTGCAATCTCTGATTCTCCCCATCTCTTTCAATTTACTATGTGATTTAATTGAATTGCTTCCACTAGAATATAGAAATTGAGTTTTCATGAAATTCATACTTGTTCATTAATTTGATAATTTGAAAACTTGATTGAGTAAATTGACTAAAATCATAAATTGATCACTTAATTGATTTAGCTTTGAATTGTTAAATTGCATATAAAATCAAGCTAGATGATCAATTTGGTGAAGGTTGATAGGTTGATGTATTTCAATGATTCTTGGATAATTCATTGGTGGACAAGCATAAATTTTAGATTAATCATATTAAGTGATTTGGTTGATTATGTCACCTTTTGTTTTAACCAATAATTGAAATCAAAATAGAAATGAATTTTATATTCAAGACTACCTATTCAACCTCCCCTTCTAGGTGATATTCACTCTTTGGGACTTTGAGTGATATCCTAGTAGTATTTCTCTACAAAAAGAGTTGTACAAAGGGTGAGATTAGATTATTTGTATTGAGCATATATTGAAGGGGGGTAACATACATTTTTTTTTGTTTGCATATGTATGAGATAACTTAAAGTCACTTTGTATTACTCAAGTTTTGTTTTAATTGCATATGGTTTCCATGTTTACTATAACTTGTTTTATACTGATAATCATCTATTGTGTGATCTCGTTAGATTTATTTGATATATCTTTTTTGATGTGATCTCACGTCATATAGTTGTGTTCGTTGTGCAGAAAATAGGTTTGCCTCTTGTTAAGTAGTAATAAGTGATACCTATAGTATAGGATATTGAGTCAAAATATATAATTTCTTTATTTTTGGCTTTTTGGAGGTTATAGATTTTGGTATTGTATTCTTATGTTTTTTTTTCTTACAGTTTTGTTACGGATTACCAGAGGGAGTTTGTTGGGACCATGGACTCTGATATTGTAATTGGCTAATCTAGCTTAATAAAACATGCTTTGTGTGTAATCCTTACATAAGTCCTACAAGTGAGTACCTCAATGTCTGTTCTTCTCCAAGTTCATCCAAAGACATTATCGTGTATCACTACCGGTCGACCTTGGTTCTCGAAGAGTATATTGGACTTTTGTATTTGATTTGGATCTCACACACTCACATCATGCATGCATTGCATATAGTTGTTATCATAACATCAAGTATGTGATTGACTTATGATTATGAACCAATTTTTCCAAAATACATCTTTACAATACTTAAGGAAAAAATTCAGTTCACAAGACAAGCAAGAATGAGCAACTATTTTTTGTTCGTTCGAACGAATAACAAAGAAGTTCGTTCTCATTCGTTTTCATTTGCTCAAAGTCTCTGTATCAAACGAAGAGCTGCAACCTCAATGTTGTGCTCATTTGATATTTGTCTCTTACTCATTCAAATGAACTAGTGCTCGTTCGAATGAAAGATGGTTCATTAGAATGAACCCTAGGCAAAAAACATATTTATATTCTATTTCAAGTCATTTTTGGATCAATGAAGCTCTTTGTGAAAATACACGAAAATACGATTTAGAGTAGTCAAAAATAAAGTGAGAGAGTCTCATATCGTCAAAGCAAAATTGTTGATAGATCATGAAGCTCTTGTGAGAAATCATTCATACATGTCATTCATTTACATCTCTACTCTTGTTCATTGATTGATTTGGATCATCCACTAGATCCAAATCAGTTATAAGAGCCTTGTGTATACACCTCATTTTGTAACATTTGATTAAGTAATAGCAATTCGCTAATTTTGCCAAGAAACTTACTTCAAGTAGGACTCTCCTGACAGAGTCCCAATTCTATTAGGACTCCTCCTAACAGAGTCCTATTCCCGTTAGGACTCTCATAACAAAGTCCTAGTCCAAATAGGACTCTTTCTGATAGAATCCCACTCTCGTTAGGACTCTCTCGCTAGAGTCCCAGTCCAAGTAGGACTCTTTCCGATAGAGACTCTTTCTGATAGAGTCTCACTCCTGTTAGGACTCTTTTGCCAGAGTCCTACTCTAAGTAAGACTCTTCTTGACAAAGTCCCACTCCCGTTAGGACTCTTCTGCCCATCAAAGGGCATTTCAGTAATTTTAGCACTTTTTTGTCCACTAATGGCATTTTTATAATTTTGACATAATCCTACCCTCAATAGGACTTCCTAATCACTTGAGGGGAATTTTCATAATTTTTATATCATTTTACCCCTCCAGGGGTATTTTGGTAGCTTTAGCCCTTTAGTGACAAATTAGGGGGAATTTGCTCATTTCACATGTCTTGTAATCTAGAGATTCTCTACTAAATTGAGGAGAATTTGGTAATCTTGAGTGATAGTAGTCTATTTAGGCTAAATTAGGACTTTCCACTTTTAAAGTTTCCATAAATCTGGTTGCTTGATATTTCCTTAAATAGAGATACATTGAACCTAGACATTTTTATTTTAGAGTTTATTTTCTAATTAAATTTATTTCTCTTTTATCTCATTGGCTCTTGCATGTAGACACCAATTCTATTAGTTCGTGCATTGTCATAATTATTTCTTAATTCATTTAGTTAGGATAATCATTCTTATTTTATTTTCTATTTATTTAATTAGATAATTATCTCTCAAGACATGATCCTAGCCCTCCATTTTAGGGTTTCATCTTAGGCCCTTGGATTAAATTTCTGTATTTCCCTATAAATAGTCCCCAGGCCATCAGTTTGAGGGGACACGAATGGAAGAAGATTTCCATAGCCTTACGCTTTTAGTTTAATTTTAGAGTTCTCTCTACAAGAACTCTCTCTCTCCTGCTGCCAAAGCCTTGCTGAAGTGACTGCCACCCTTCGTGAAGCAAGCTGAAGCAATGCGTTCCAACTCGAAGAACAAACTGAAGATTTGTCCGATTAAAGTCTCTAATTCAGACTTTCCTAGCCGAAGTGCTACCCGACTACTATAACTAAATAAGGTACGCTCTCAAACCTTTAACAATTTCTTTTTTCTTTAGATCTGGTTGATCTCATCTCTTTTATCACTCTTGATAAAAGAGGGTAAACCAGAGAACTACGTGACTTTGATTCCATTTTTTGAACGGATACGTAGGAAGCCTTCGGGCTCGAGTTAGATTTTCTTTTCTGTTTTGTTTTATTTATTTACACTAGATTCTTTATTATTTATCTTTTCTGGACTTACATCTCTCTTTTCAGTTTTCTTATGATAAAATAGCCTTGTAAGTGAATATTCGAGGCCGATCCATTCGGATCGGGCGAGGTGGGTACCTAACACCTTCCCACTCCGTACTTGGCCCTCGGATCCATGTTTTCTTTAACTTTTGTTTTATTCTAATGCCTTATTACAATCTAATGCCTATAGGATGTATATGGCACGTCTTGTTAGAAGGGGAACCTTGAACCTTTACTTGATCAAAGTGTTATGCATATAATCTACCCTAGATTCATGATTCAGGACTTTAAACCCAGTTTTCGTAAGACACATACGGACTTTTTCGCGCAATTTTACGAAGTCAGAAAAATCCAAAAAGTAAAAAAAAAATACCTATCTCTATTGGCCGGTTGGCATAGAGGTTAAAGGACTCTATGTGCCGATTGTCACACAGAGAGCTGCCCTCCCTCTGTGCAAAATTCTTCCTGTTTTCTGAAATGTTTTCGAAAAACTTCAATTTTTTCCTAAAAAATCAATTTTGCAAGCTGCAACAAGGCTACAAATGAAACTTGGGTTTTTCTTTACACCAAACAAGTTAATAACACAGGTGTTTTCTGAAAATTAGAACCCACAATTGGCTTGGAAATGGGCTAGTCAAGGCTGACAAAATGACTTTCAAAAGGAACTTTTGGGTTTGTTCTCATCATACAGTTAGAATCAACTTGATTTCTAATCAAGTATCACATTTTATGATTTGAATCTAGTAAAGGTCTGGATTATGTTAGGATCTGAATCTTTGAGAACCTTTCCCTTAAAACCTAGAAATGACTTTCATTCAAGTCTTCCATTATGCCAAAATTTAAGGGCTAGGTATGACTTCTGAGATTTCACAATCCGGATTCTTTTGTCGTCTTAGGAATCAAGTTGGGCTCCAATTTGTAGGCCCCCTCTCAATTCTTCCTATCATGCCAACCACTAGAGATAGGTTTCAATTCTTTTTCAAGAGTCACCTCTCTTTAGGATCTTCATCTGGTCAATCAAGGTTCATATTAACCACTCTGTTAGAGTCTAATCAATTCAATTGCGATTACATCTTCCTAAATTTTAGGATTGCTTTCCTCGTTCAAGAAAACCGTTCTATCCTTTTAGGACTTAGGGGCTACCTAGGCATTATGCCCTTATTTTTTTTTTCACAAAAAAATTCAAAAAAATAAAAAAATTCTAAATTCAGACTTCAAAATTCAAAAAAATTGCATGCTTCATTTTCTAGGAAAGTGTCTTCTTTTCCATTTAGATTAGATCTTTTCCTACTCAAAGTTTTGAAATCAAATTACTTTTGGACTATTGGCTTGAATTCAAACTCCTCTGCATTTATTTGGTGATCAAAAAATTCATTGAGATTTCCTACTCTATTGTAGCTCTTATTCCCTTAGTTGAGCTTGAAAACCATGGCATCAAAATTAAGCCAATCACTGTACCTTGTCACTATGAATTAAGATCAATTACTTCAGATTTTGGTCAAAATCAGAAAAGATATGGCCGGTTATAGGGATGAAACACAAAGGCTCTCCTAAACAGTCCAATGACTGTTACAACAAAGGTTACCACCACCTTTACCACTCCCAACAGGGCCTAACAATGCTCCTAATAACCAACCACATATACGTCCCCAAGATTATCTCCCACAAAATCAATAGGCCCAAGATGCAGCCATACATGATCAATTTAATCGAGCTGAACAAAATAGGCCCCAAAATAAAGTTAAACCTTAAGAGAAGTCCAACATCAATAAAAAGGCCCTTCTCAAAAGGCTTGAAAAGCTGGAAGCCCTTATATGCAAATCTAATTATTAAGATGACATGATTGATATCCACAAACTCTCCCTATATCCAAAGGTTTGTTTGCCTTACTAGTTCAAAATGCCATACTTAGACAAATTCAAAGGGACCACATGCCCAAAAACCCATCTCAAGCTCTATATTCGGGCCATGCTACCAATAAGGGCTACAACTGAAATGATGGCTCACATGTTCCACCAAACAATGAGTTGGACATCACACTCAAGGACCTGGAGACCACCAAGCAATAACCCAAGGAGACTTTTTCCACTTTTATCACCCGATGGAGGGCCAAAATGGCCCAAATAGTCAACAAGCTAAGTGAAGCCGAACATGTACAAATAGTAAAAAAGAACTTACTTCTTATTTACCATGAATCATTATTTGCCCACTACTTTGAGAATTTCAAAGCTCTTATAGGAGCTAGAATCTAAATCAAGGATGCAATCAGTGATGGAACATTGAGGAAACCCACATAAAACATCAAGCCCAGTAACTCAGAGATTGCAGTTAATGCTTTAACTCCACAACAATCGTACTCTTGGTCTATTTGTTCAATTGCCTCACCGCTGCCAAATTCATCTCAAAGGTGCCCATCAAGGTCATTTTCAAAACTCTCAGCATCATTGAGCGAAGTTTTTCAAAAGCTTTACGAAGAATGGCATCTCTAACTTTTGGATCCTCGACTAATTCCAAACCTAATACCTAAAAACTATGATCTGAGCAAGCATTGTGCCTACCATCAAAGTGTGGGCCACTACCCAAAAGCTATGACATGGGGTTGCTACAGGCTGCACTGTAGCAATAGTGTATTTACTGCAGCTGATTTTCTCTATTTTCTGATTTTTTTCCAAAGTGTTACAAGCTACTTTTTTCCATTTTTAGCCTATTTCCTCAAGGTTTTTAACCCCCCCTTTTGGCACTTTTTCCACTTATTTATAAGGTGGTTTACACACCTAACAACCCTTTTAATTTCACAAAATTTTAACATGGTCTCCTTTGTTTTCTAAGCCTTTTCCACCTAACATTCCACAATACAATCCACCATTTCTCAAGCTAGCAACCAAAATACATCCTTTAATTCAACCAACCATTTATACATCATTTAAAACATACGATCCTCCATACATACACATATACTTAAAATTCAAAATGTCATAACCTCATGCTCATTACAAATATAAGGTCGTACCCATAGTTTCCATATTACAAAAGGTTTTTACAAGTTAATTACATATGTTTTAGGGTTTATGCCCTCATACAACTCAAAAATATGCCCCAAGGACCAAATGTTCTTCATGGTCCATTTCATATCCATTCTTTAAGCCTTCATCAAGTCTCAAGTACCGAGAGCCTCATCTGTAATATATAGTTCCCATATAGGGTTAGCATGACTGCTGGTATGACATAATGCTAATATAAAGAACAAATTTAAGGCGTGGCATGTGCAAGTGTACATTTATAATCTATATGCCTTTCAATTCATCAATGTAATGCAATGGAAATATGCATGACACACACATGCAACTCTATGCCACACCCATGTCTCGCTTCACGGTCCTTCCCCGATGGAACACGAGTACTAATCGTATGTCTCGCTTCACGGTCCGTCCCCGTTGGATCGCGAGTTCCATGGCTAATTTTGGGTTTTTTACCACAGGATCTACACCCTCATAATGCATAGTACCAATGTGCTCAACCCACACTATGTTTTCAAAGATTCACAAGATGCTAATATGCCTTGATTTTTCTATGTAATCTCAATGAGACATTTATCAAATACATGAAATATACCTTAAACCATGCATCATACATAAAGTAACTATAACTTCCAAACTACAAAACTTCTTCCACATGAACATATGTTATAATACAATAAATTAAACATATACTCATGTTATATGTTCACTACCTTACCAATTCTCAAAGAACACATAATTACACAAAGCATCAATGCATTAAACAAACCATATCTTCCAAAACACAAGACTTTATCCATATGAACATAAGCCATAATGTAATAAATTAAACATATATTCAAGTTACATGTTCATCATTTTGACAAATTCTCAAAGAACATACAAGTACACACATACTACTAACTCTAGGTTTTTCCAAAAACTACATCCTAAATGACTTTCTAACAATAAGTAAACATATAAATCATTCAATCAACTTATAAAATTTAAAGAAACTTAACTCTATTCCTTACTTAGTAAAATATCATACCTAAAAGGGTTTTTCTCAACCTTAGGGAGTTGTGCTCACTGTACAGCCGAACCAATCAGTAAGAACATATCCCTTTATGTAGGGAACAACTTCTTAGAAGAAAATCTTGTGAAAATCCAAGCCTAGAGATGAGTTTTGGAGGGTTTAAAGTTGGAAACCCTAGGTTTCCTTCACCTTTTTTCCTATGCACGACCTGCTGCTCATTCCTCAGACCAAATTCTCTGGTTTTAATACTAAAGGGTCCTATTTATAGTAAAGGGGCCAAAGGGTGAAAAGACTATTTTGTCCTTAATGAGCTCGAGACCCCGTTACACTACAACCCGTTTCGAAACTCCTCAATTTGACATTCTGCTTTAGCCAAAGTTCTTAAAATTATTTTAAATAAAAATTTTCTAAAAAATTTATTTTCGCCTATTGGCGGTTGCGGCCGAGCCCACCCAGGCCACTCGGGATGCCCTTTTCGGGTCCACTTTTCAAACTATCTCCGATTAGGCTCAAATTCTCACAAGATGTGTAGTTTAACATTCTAAAAATATTTCTCTTCTATGGAATACTCAAAATATGCTTCTAAACATATCTTATGTCTAAATGATGCATATGTAGCGCCCTACAAACAAATAGTGCATGAATAGTGTTCTATCGGCAAAACGAAAAATTTACCTTACTTTTTAGATCTTTACATCCTTCCCCCTTTAAAGAAATTTCATCCCAAAATTTATAAATGTACCTCTATTAACAAATAAGTCTGGATACTTAGTGCGAATCTCAATCTCGTGCTCCCAAGTGGCCTCTCATCATAAGAAACATTACCCTACATTTCAAGATCAACCCAATCTAGTACATGTGAAAGGTTAGGCTCATACTTCCTCAACATCGATACATGAAAGACATCATGAACCCCAAATAACTGTGGCGGTAATGCCAACTTATAGGCTGCTTCTTCAATACCTCTTCCAATCAAGATCTTACAAGGATCTATAACACTCATGTTGAGTTCTCGATTAATTAAAAGAACCTGTCAATCATATGAAACTTATCACATTAGTTTCAAATCTAGCTTGATTTAGGCATTATAATCAACACAATCAGGAACTATTCTACACATCAGATTTATCATTTATTCATCTTGTTGTAAGTCCTCAAATTGATTTTTCAACTCATATAATTTCACAATCATCACATGATACATTATCAAACAATTCTATGGAGAACTCACTCCCCCTACAATAGTAATTTCCCCAAGTGAGTCATCAGAATGTCCCAAACTAATTCATCACTATTAGTGTTCACTCATTACGTAAATTTATGATTATAATCCATCATCCATCAACTAGGAAAAAACAAAACAGAATGGGCATGCATAAGCCCTACTAGCAAAATGACTTCTATTATCAAAGAAATATAATAGAAAACCTCACCCTCAAAGATTAAGCCAACCACCATGTGGCCATGATAGAAAATAGTCTTAACAAAATTTATAACATTTTCATACTCCACTAAAGATCAAAAGCTATCAAATACACTATTATAATTCTCAATAGCCAACCACTGTTCAATATTAATATCTATAACTTCATCCCCCCGAGACGTACTATCTCCAACTAATCATTACATTCCAAGAGTATCCACCAATAATGGTAGCAAATCATAACCCCAATATTAACAATAATCTGCCATTTTTGTTCACAAGTCATTGGACTTTCACAAGATCATTCCATTTTCAAATTAGAATTTCCATTCCCAAATTACATGTTAAGCAAAAATTTGAAATTATACTCACCACAAGCTTGACCTAACCATGCCATTCACAATCTGTCACGACCCGAAACCCACCCTATGCGAATCTCGTGTCGCGGGGCCGACCCTAAGGCCGTCCCTACTTTTTCCATTCCTGTATCATAGTACTAATATGCAAAGTACTAAAACCTCAAAACAATAACAGCGGAAGTCTTATCACTGTCAGTGATCAGCGGAAGTCTTTTCAGTAATAGTACATCAGCGGAAGTCTTTCAGTACACAATGTTAGCGGAAGTCTTTACAATACATAATATGGTTCTACATAAACAAAATAAGAACCAAACGTAACCAGCACCCGTGGGTGGTGAATACATGGGAGAACTAAAATATAGACTGATACAGTTCCTCAAAATGTCCTCCTACGCTCTCAGACTCCTACTGGGGTCTTGCAGCGTCATCACCTGAAATGGGGGTAAATAGGGTGGAATGAGCTTCGAGAGCTCAGCAAGTAAAAATAGATCTCCGACACTGGTATCGTTAAGATACAAATCCATGAATAAGATTATGATAGCCAATCATGAGGAAGGAGATACTGTGATAGCCAATGAGAACAGTTGCCATGAAGACCAATGAATAATAAGTCACAATGTACAATCAGGAGTAAAGGAAATAACATCAACTTGAATCTCTCAATGATAACATAACAAGAATGTACTGCCATAATAAATCGATCACAATCAATTCAATGAAGAGTGTCCTTTTAGTGTAAGATAAGTCATAAGGAATAGTGCCATTCAATAACGTAATCATATCAACCCCTAAGAGATGCATTTACTCTGTTTTCAGGTAGAATGCCAATGCAAATGTAAATGCAATGCCCATGGAAACGCAAATGGAAATGCCAGTGGAATTGCAATGAAATGCCAGTGATCATGCCAGTCAATTGCCGGTGGAAAGCCTTCGAGGAATTCTTTCCTGCCACCTGTCCATTCATGGACTTGACCCTTAGGTCTCCAGTCAATACAGAAAGCATCGGATGGATGTTGTGACTGAGCACAAATCCGGTATTCATAACATATCATGATCATTCGTGATTCCATAGAAGTATACAATGGAATATCATAGATTCAATGAAAGCATAACAGTAAGCCTTTCAAGGCATGGTTCAACATGATAACAATGATACAACAGTCAATCAATGTCCACAAGATAGAACAATATCAAATTGTGGATAGCAATAACATGAGGTACTTTCAAGAGTACAAGTTTGGCAGTAAAGAATAAACTTGGCTTTAGAAACACCACATGGAAGAGAAAGGGAATTTACTTACCTCTAATTATGCGTTCTTAAATCAGTATCCTGTGAGGTTGCCTTTCCCGGTCGAGTCTCCTATATATTAGAAATACGTTTCAGAATAAATGTTATTCATCAAATTTTATGCCTTGCTATCATAAGTATTTTTAATACTAATTTAGACCTTACCATTGAGTCCGGAACACCGAAGAAATTCGGTTTAGGCTTTCGCGGAATTCCATTTGGACAATTGTACTAAAAAGGGCAAAATGGTCATTTTGCACTTTTATGTGTATTTTATTCTTTTGGGACCCCGTATCGTGAAACGGACCTCACCATTGATCTTAGAATGTCCGAGATAATAAAAATTGACTATTCATTTGCATCGTTTGGACTTCATTTGACTCATATTTGAAATAGGGGCATTTTTGTAAAAACTAATATTTTATTAATTTTCCTGTTTGGTCCACAGTGACATTTCCTAAAACATTTGGGGTCGGTTCACAATTTCTCAAAGTTGCGGTTTGAACCAGTTGGTTCACAACCAGAAACCCTAAACCGGCCTGACCTGTCACTGAACCAAACGGTTCAGTTTAATTCAAAGAACCGGATTACTATATCCTAGTTCCTACCCTATCCACGGTTTGGATAAGCCCAAACCCAAATTCCACATTTTCTATCCCTGTAACCAAACAACCCAATTCATTTAAAATTCAAATATAAAACGGCACAGTTTCACTTCCCATTTTATTTCCGGTCGGGTCCCGACCCAATCCAAACCCGGATCCGGTTTAATTTTAACCCGATAGCCTCATGACTTTACGGTCGTCTTCCCCGATACTTCGGTGAGCATGCATTAGGGTTCCGTCACCTTCTCCGGTGACGGCGACCTAAATTCGATCTTATTCCACCCCGTTTTCAATGCCATTTTCTTCCCTTCTTCCCAAGGATCTCAACCCTAACCTTAGTTTTCATCAAGACCCTCCCCATCTTCATGAATATAGGGATCCATAGCTCCGGGTGACTTTCCGGCCAAACCTTCCCTCTCAATTTCATGATTGTTAAGTCATAGGTTTCACTCGTATTTTAGCCTAGATGTTTTCTGCACCATTAAAGATCATTTTCCCAAACTAAAACTAAAGTTTTAAGCATAAAACTCGTAAAACCCGTATTATCACTCCAACTTGCAACTCAACATTTCTTACTGATTTCTTAATCTTTTTCATTCATTCTTTTTGCAATAAGTTCCATACTTCATGCTGATTTAGACCTTATAAATAGATATAAGTTTCATGCTCTAAATCATAAAAACAGAATTTACACTACTCACCTGTATTTCTGTTTCTGTTTCGGTTGTTACGCCCTTGGACCTCTTTTGTTTCTGTTTTTGAATCCTTGATGGTACTCCTCTTACTCTCAGCCTCTTAGTTCCCTTCGGTTGTTTCCAATTTCCTCTCATCTCATAACCCGTATACGTATATATATAAAACAACACTCCACTACCTCTCTTCTCTCTACTTTATCTCTCTCTCTGTCTCTCTTGCAGTCAGTCTTGACTGCAGAGAACCGCCCCTTCAACCCTAGCCATCCAAGTGCCCTCACATATATATATATATATACATATACTTACATATATACACACACCACCTTTATAAGGTCGGTTGGTGTGTTTTCCCAACACACTCAAGCACACATAACACACACAGTGATGTATACATGGGTCATTATGCATGTGCAGCCCCCCTCCTTTTCCTTTGTCTTTTCTTTGATATTTCCCTTTTATATTTATACATGTATTATGTATACATATACATATATATATACATAATATACATTATATTATATGTATTTATTTATACATATATAAAATACATATCTTATACGTGAGAGTATATCCATATACGTGCATATATATCTATTTATGACAGTGTATACATACACTGATTTTTGACGTACTATGTGTATGTGAAATATGGTCGTGCATGGAGACGCTGGACCCTGAGGTGCTCGGGTATTGCCCGATATTGGCTATTCTAAACAATTTATTCACATGCCTCAATCGCTTGATTCCATGAAATACCCTAACATAGAGCTTAAAACTGCTCAGGTTATGCTATTCAGTCGACTTGCCTCGGTAGACATGTTGTATCCCTGGTCAGGATATCACACAATCCATTCTCTATATCAAACAACACGATCATCATTTTTTTTCATCAACTAATAATTCAACAATACAATTCTTTAAAGGATAAATAAAAATCTTTTACTCTGTATTCAAGGTATATTCCATACACATTCCTACATATACAAAGTAATGGCAGGCATTCATCTTTACCTTTTCTTATTCATCTCAGCTATTTCATCTAAGTATAATTCCTTTCCATTCATACCACATATTGTTAAAAGTTTTTTATCCTCATCTTTTTAAGCTTTCAATTTCATGCACCATCCAATGATATGCTCCAAAATGCAATATAACCATGCAAACACATATGTACCCAATCTATAGGTGTTATGAAAACAAAATATGCACTGTATGTGTCTTACACATCAAAGAATTTAACATACTCTATCAACACAATGGTCAGATAATACACATGCCATCAAATTAACACATTTTTTTTTCATGCATTTAAGCACCATATTCTCATCGCATGTATCAAGAAAAGAAAATATGCAATAGACGCAAGCAAACTCATATGCTTTATCTTTACGAGGTATCTCTAGGTTTTCATACCTAAATATATACTTTACAAATACGTAAACATAGTATATCTCCACTTTCGTCAACAATATTGATATACCCATATACCTTATACATACATTAAGAAAGAAAAGAAAAAAGAAAAAAATCTTATACTTAACACATACAATAAACCAATTCAAGCCATGATAAACTTATTATACCATATTAATTTTTTTTTCATGCATATACTAAATATGCCTTATGGTCCCATCATCTATTTAGTATACACTCATGCAAGTTCACATTAGCTAATTTCTTTTCCTTACTGCCTTTTATCGTTTTATTAGGTATTTTTTTACGTTTTTCCTGTATATAACTAGGTGATAACCCTTCATTGATCACAGCTCCTTTTGTTACTGGATGATGGATTGGCCAGTCCATATGCCTGTAACTCGAGACCTGATACCAATTCGGTATATTCATAGCACAATTACAAGTGATCCTAACCACATGGGTTTATAACCTAGGATATACACTTTATATTAGACACCCATAACAAGTAACATTCATTCAACCATTCATATATACATAACATGACTATTATACACTATATAATCATAAAGGAATAGATCTTAAGCACGCAATCATGTATACCAACCAAAACAATCTGTATACATATTCTAAACAAAAACATACTCAACACATATTTACCATATATATAAGTTTTCAATTGGCTATTCATGTTCTTATAATCTTATCATTTTCCAAGTAATTCAAGAACACAATACGCATGTTAAGCATATTACATAATTTATACACATAACCACTATATTAGGTATTTTATTCATTTCATCAAGTAGTCAAGCATACTAACGAATATAAGCACACAACATGCATCATGATGAAACCAAATCATGCAACACTTAATCAAGTAAGCCTTCTAGAAAGATCTCTGAAACTCACACACAACTGATGGTAACACTACCGATACCATCTCACTAGCATCATTTCAAGACTTGCAAAATCTGGCTACCCCAACTCGATGAATCATACAGTGGTGGAACAAGGCAATCATCACAAGGCCCCAAATAAAATAAAGAATCTCTCAAGTATAGTATTTATTATCTAGGTCCAGACAATACAACCATTTATAACATTATCCAAACCAATCAGCTTCATTCATAACTTTTTACCCACATATTTTTAAAATGACAAGTGAAAATCACCATTCACTCATAAGTTATATAACAATCCAAGTTCTCAAGTTCTAATGCCTCAACCACAATATTTTCACTCCAAGTATATTCACACAATTCGCATCTTAAACACAAGATTCATATTCAAAAATTTGTATCATCTAACTCTTAACCTGATACACAATTTTCTCCAAAATAACAATCAATATTTACCGTTTATTCAATCATAATTCTGGAATCAATCTTATAAACTAAGCTAGAACTAGGTTCATAATTTAGACCTCAATTTGGCCCATTTTATGCAACTCATATTTCTACAAAGAGTATATTCATAAGTTCATTTAATCAATCCATTATTCTTATCACAACTAGAATCGATCATCTTATAAAACTAGGTAAGACAATAGTATTCATCTCTAGGTTACCTCCATAGTCCACCACAAGATAACATATTCCAATTCAATAAAGGAATCATTACAACTCCTAACTTTCATATTCACATCACTTGAACTTATCAATATTCATTCTAAGCACGAAATCAAAATTCAATTACATCATAACCTGGATTAATCCACAACAATATTTTTCAAACTATTCATGTTTATACAATTCTCCTAAGACAAGAGATCATCAATCATCACCTGGTAACCTAACACATCCTGTAAACATACTTGCTTAATCATAACTCATAAAACTCACGCCAACCATCTCCACCCATTGATTACCATAAACAAATAACAAGTTTTCACCTAATTCAAACGCAGTCTTTCGCCAAAAAATCCCTTTAAGCAATATAATACTCACATGCTCATGGCATTCTCCCATAATGTTACATGATATCATGTAGGCAAACAAGTATCATCTATTATGTACATAAACATGTACCAAATTATTACATACGGTCATGCCAATATACACATTACCCATATCATGCACCCCACTGTACCAAATCACGTAACCATGCATTATAATATAGCATTAACTAACACGTAATCACAAAATGTGATGCGTCAAGTATAAATAGCCACATAATGTACAAGATCCTATCACATACCACCGACAGTCCATACTAAGTCACACGCTTTCCTCTAGAGTTCCATGGTATTCAACAACACCCCACGGTCCCTAAGTATTCAAACCTAAGCTCTGATACCACGTTGTCGCGCCCCGAATTTTCATAAACTCGGGGAGTGAGTGAAATGAATTAAGAAAAATAAATGATAGGCAATTAAATGGATTTAGTTGATTATTCATTTATTTTTTCATGTTTTTTCAAAATTAAAAATGAAAACTTGCTACTGGACTTACCCAAAACGGTTTTCTAATGCTAATCAAATATCTCCCCCAACCAATATTCAAAATTAGTCTAAGTCATGTTCAAGAATGGCCTCCGAAATAGCCCCAAAATGTCTCTAAATATGCCTTAGAATAATGGCCTAATGGCCCCAAATGCCCTAAGACATAGGCTAAAAATAGGTCAAAAAGTCTACCAAAATTTGTCTAAGGAAGTGGCCAAACATAGCCCAATAGGGTGGCCAAACATGGCCCAAAAGAGTGGCCAAGGGCTGGTGTCAAGTGGGCAAGGGTTGGGTGCCCAAGGGCTGTCAAGTAGCAGGGCAGCAAGGCACAGGGCAGTAAGAGCAAGCGTGCGCACGCAAGGGCAGGCGGTAGGCGCGTGGGGAGCGCGGCACAGATGCGTGGGAGCGCGGCATGCACGCCAAGCTTGCAGCGCGCGCGGGGGGCTGCGGATAGGACGCACGATAGGGGGCTGACCTTGGGCTACTGCAGGCTGCACCGTAGCAACAATGTATTTACTGCAGCTGATTTTCTCTGTTTTCTAAATTTTTTCCCAAAGTGTTGCATGCTACTTTTTCCCATTTTTAGCTTATTTCCTCAAGGTTTTTAACCCCCCCCTTTTGGCACTTTTCCCATCTATTTATAGGGTGGTTTACAAACCTAAAAACCCTTTTAATTTCACAAAATTTTAGCACGGTCTCTTTTGTTTTCTAAGCCTTTTCCACCTAACATTCCACAATACAATCCATCATTTCTTAAACTAGCAAACAAAATATATCCTTTAATTCAACTGACCATTTATACATTATTTAAAACATATAATCCTCCATACATACACATATACTTAAAATTTAAAATGTCACAACCTCATGCTCATTACAAATGTAGGGTTGTGCCCATAGTTTCCATACTACACAAGTTTTTACAAGTTAATTACATATGTCTTAGGACTTATGCCCTCATACAACTCAAAAATATGCCCCAAGGGCCAAATGTTCTTCATGGTCCATTTCCTCTCCATTCTTCAAGACTTTATCAAGTCTCAAGTACCGAGAGCCTCGTCTGTAATATATAGTTCCCATATAGGGTCAGCACGATTGCTGGTATGACATAATGCTAATATAAAGAACAAAGTTAAAGCGTGGCATGTGTAAGTGTACATTTATAAGCTATATGCCCTTTCAATTCATCAATGTAATGCAATGGCAATATGTATGACACACACATGCAACTCTTTGCCACACCCATGTCTCCCTTCACGGTCTTTTCCTAATAGGACTTGAGTACCAATCGTATGTCTCGCTTCACGGTCCATCCCCATTGGATCGCGAGTACCATGGCCAATTTTGTGTTTTTCACCACAGGATATGCACCCTCATAATGCACAGCACCAATGTGCTCAACCCACACTATGTTTTCAAAGATTCACAAGATACCAATATGCCTTGATTTTTCTATGCAATCTCAATGAGGCATTTTATCAAATACATGAGATACACCTTAAATCATGCATCATACATAAAGTAACTATAACTTTCAAACCACAAAACTTCTTCCACATGAACATATGCTATAATACAATCAATTAAACATATACTCATGTTACATGTTCACTACCTTACCAATTCTCAAAGAACACATAATTACACAAAGCATTAATGCATTAAACAAACCATATCTTCCTAAACACAAGACTTTATTCACATGAACATAAGCCACAATGCAATGAATTAAACATATATTCAAGTTACATGTTCATCATTTTGACAAATTCTCAAAGAACATACAAGTACACAAATTACCAACTCTATGTTTTCAAAGCAACTACATCCTAAGTGACTTTCTAACAACAAGTAAACATATAAATCATTCAATCAACTTATAACAATGTAAAGAAACTTAACTCTATTACTTACTTAGTAAAATATCATACCTAAAAGGATTTTTCTCAATCCTAGGGGTTTGTGCTCACTGTACAGCCGAACCAATTGGTAAGAACGTAGCCCTTAACATGGGGAACAACTTCCTAGAAGGAAGTCTTATGAAAATCCAAGCCTAGAAATGAGTTTTGGAGGGTTGAAAGTTGAAAAATCCTAGGTTTCCTTCACCTTTTTTCCCATGCACGACCTGCTGCTCATTCCTCAGACCAAATTCTATGATTTTAACACTAAAGGATCCTATTTATAGTAAAGGGGCCAAGGGGTGAAAAGACCCTTTTGCCCTTAATGAGCTCGGGACCCCGTTACACTACAACCCGTCCCGAAGCGCCTCAATTTGACCTTCTGCTCTAGCCAAAGTTCTTAAAATTATTTTAAATAAAAATTTTCTAAAAATTTTATTTTTGCCTGTTGGCGGTTGCGGCCGAGCCAACCCGGGCCACTCGAGATGCCCTTTTCGGGTCCACTTTTCAAACTATCTTTGATTAGGCTCAAATTCTCACAGGAGGTGTATTTTAACATTTTAAGAATATTTCTCTTCTATGGCATACTCAAACTATGTTTCTAAACATGACTTATGTCTAAATGATACATATGTAGTGCCCTACCAACAAATAGTGCATGAATAGTGTCCTACCGACAAGACGAAAAATTTACCCTAATTTTTTGGATCTTTACAAAAGCAGAGCCTGAAGTACTTAACTCAATTGAAGATACGTTGTATTTCACTTTTTATCATAGTGGAATCCTTCCTTGATCATTGGCCCCACTCGAGATTTTTACTCCAAGGATTATTGTCCTTGGTGGCCCTATCTCTTTCAATTTACTATATGCATTAATTGAAATGCTTCTGCTAGGATACAAAAATTAATTTTTCATGAAATTCATAATTGTTCATTAATTTGATAAATTGATAACTTGATTGAGTAAATTGATTGAAATCATAAATTGATCACTTAGTTGATTTTGCCTAGAATTGTTAAAATTGCATATAAAATCAAGTTAGTTTGATCAATTTAGTGAAGGTTGATAGGTTAGTATATTTGGATGATTCTTGGTGAATTCATTGGTGGATGGGCATAAATGTTAGATTAATCATGTTCAGTGATTTTGTTAATTGTGTCATCTTTTGTTTTATCCAAGAATTGAATTCAAAATAGAAAGAAAATTTTATTCAAGACCTATCTATCCCCCCTTTCTAGGTAATATTTATGCTTTGGGACCTTGAGTGATATCCTAGTGGTATCCTTCCATTACAAAAAGCACCAAGTCCTTTTAATCACATCTCCCCTTTTTGTCACGATCTCAAAGGCATATGAATAATAGACAGAAAATATTAAAGATAAAAGTATATATAGCAACTGAAGTAATAAATCCATAACCAAACATCATAGTAATCCAAAAGGAGACAATAATAAAATGTAGCAAAGGGTTTTAATACAAAGCAACCTCATTATAGAACACTCAATAAAATCACTCATCATTAAATAGGTCCTCTAGACATATGGCCAGACGCTGAATATCACTAGTTGTCTATTGTTGATCTGCCCACATATGTGCCTACTGACGAGACATGCGATCGAGCAATTACTGCTGCTGATCAAGAGCTCTTCGTTGAGGAAGCAAAAAATCAGTCCTAGTTGTGAAGAAGTAGCATGAGCCTAGGGAGTTATAGGAGGAACTGGTGGAATGCCCTTAATGTCATCCATAAGAAAATCATCCACATCGGGAGGAACTGCTTGCTATCCCTGGCAAAGATGACTCCTCGACTGAGAGCCAGTAGCCGTTTGAAGGTATCACAATGGATGGACTGTCTCATCCATGTGAAGAAGGGGTACAAAGTGATACGCACATAACTGTGTAATCATAACCCCGAATGGACAATATCACCTCAGACGGATTATCTTAGGCTAATTTCTAGATAATTATGATAACAGATAATTGAACCTTAGGTAAGTCTCACTTTTCACCCCTCGAGTTTACCTCAGATTTCACTTTTCTCTATAGTTTTAGTTTTTGCAATATCATCCTCGATGACATTTCAGCCTCTTTTCAATTTAATCCTTCCATCCCAAATAATTGTTTATTGTGAATGAAAAAGAGACATCCACACATCATATGCAAGTTTTAGAGGAAAAAGGGTCATTTTAAATTTATTTCTCTCTAAAAGACACATAAATAAACACTCAGAAGTTTTAAAACACTCCATCCATGGAGAAGTTGGAATTGCTTCTCGTATTTTTCATCATTTTCTCCCACTTTTCTCCCATCTCTTCCCTTCCTTTTGAAATAGTGTTTAATGACACCGAGACTCTTTTTCCATTCGAGTTTTTTCGCATAGATCTAACTAGGGCTGCAACTCAGGCGGGCCAACCTGAGCCTAACCCAAAAAACCATGGGCTTGTGGAGTTGTTTTATCCTATTGAGACAGGTCTGGGCATGAATTATTGAGCCTGAACTAAATTCAGGCCGAAACTGGGCACATGCTTCAACTACATATATAATTTTTATATATGTTATAGTATTACTTAATATGAACCATTGATTTTAGATTCCATTTAGATTTGGGATGTTGATTAAATTCATATATAAGATCTGAGTTTAAGGTTAGCCTCATTTTTCCTTATCTCAAAAGTTATGCATTTTCTGCGCAACTCGTTCAAAGTCATAAGCGTTGTCGCTGCCCCGCCCTATTATTATCATCGCTACCCCGCTATCGCCATCTACAACCCCACCAGTGCCACTACCTTCTTCTCCCTACTATAGCAACTCTGGCTATCTCCCTTTCTCCAATTATCTCATCAAATCCTCATTTTTCAGTTATCACTAGTAAGTTTTCATCTCGTGTTTTCCTCTCCCTAGTAATAGAAGTGCTAGTGAAACCCTAGCTTTTTTTTACTCAATCTATACAATTTGTTTTTGATTTCATTTGTTGTTATTGTTATTTAATCTCTGAAATAATTTGTAGTTTTGTTTATTGTTGATTTGGTTTGAATGAGTTGGGTAATTAAAAGTCCTACTTGGTTCTCTTTTGTTCCTTCTTTGGTTGGGGCATTTAATGCTCCATTACAATAAGAAGTTGCACGAATTGTTATATTTTGGTTTTTGGATCTTTGATTTTAATTTTTCCTATGTGATGATGTAAAGTAATCTTAAAGGTCTTACTGTTGTCAGTGCTCAGTTTTAATAGATCTTGTTAGTCATAATCATGCAACCAACTTGTCAAAATGTTCATGTCCACAAACTCTTAGTAATTCTCAAACAAACTAAGGCATGGCATGCCTCCCTATGCCCATGCCGCCCACTTGGCCAAATGTCGCCAAGGCATGACATGCCTCCCCATGTCCAAGCCGCTAAGTCTAGTAAATTAGGGTTTTTTTTTTTTTTCATTTTCTTGGAAGTTATAGCTTTAAATATCAATTATTGAATTTTAGTAAACCAGTAATCTCGAACAAGCCCAACTGAAACTAGAACAAGCTCGAGTTTTCGGAAACCCAAAAAAAAATACAATATTGGGTGAAAAAATTTGAGGACAGGCTTGGGCTCAACTCCTTAGGTTGAGCTCGAGCTCAGTCTTGCTGTTCAACATCTTGGGCTGGGCTTGGACAAGGCTCAAGTCTAGCTCGACCGAGTTACAACCCTAGCTTTGACTCTTGAACTGGTATTGGAAACAACAATATTTACAATTAGTTTTTAAAATGGATCTTTTTTTAATAGTGGTTACATTTTGATTGGTGATTTTACCCATTTGAATACTACTTAAAAAATAATGAACTCTTTAATTAACAATGTTCTTTTCTATAATAGAAGTTTTGTATCAAATAAAAATGAAGAAAATGCTCGGACTAATAGAAGAGAGTCTAGTACCCTTCAACAGGATTAAAGACAAAAGACGTACAAACTAAGAAATACCACTTTGCATCTGTGAGATCTTTGGGAGAAAATGCAATAGAGGGCCACTTGTCTCGATCAATTTCACTTTCTAAGAGTGATTCATAGAACTCTCTAAATTTTTCAATCCTTTACAAACCCATTTTCTCTATTTTAGGTTCCGTCTCGTTTGGATTGTCTTCCTTGTGTTAATGTTGATCTCTGTTGTAATACCCATTGTTAGGACCAAGGTATCCGATATTGTAATTGGCTAATCCAATTTGACAAAACGTGTTTTGTGTGTAATCATTACATAAGTCCTAGGTGTGAGTACCTCAATGCTCGTTCCACTCTAAAATGGTCCAAATTACATTACTGTGCATATCTACTGGCCGACTTAGTTCACAAAGGGTATATTGGAATTTTGTTTTTGATTTAAATCTTACACACTCATACATTGCATGCATTGTATATAGTTTTCATCATAAGATCGTATGTGTATTATACTTGTGATTATGAAACAATATTCTAAAATGCATCTTGAAAACTCTAAGGAAAAAATTTATTCTCAAGACAAGCAAAGAATGAGCAACTCTTTATTGCTCATTCGAATGAATAACAGTAGTTCATTCTTAATTGTTTTGATTCATTCAAAAGGCTTGTATCAAACGAAGAGCTGTAACCTCATATATGTGCTCATTTGATATTCCTTCTTTATTTATTCGAATGAATGAGAGCTCGTTCGAATGAGTGATGGTTCGTTCGAACGAACCCTGGGCAAAAAACAGATTTACAAATTGTTTTGAAGCTTATTTTGGATTAAATAAGTTCATTGTGAAAAATCACGAAAACTCAGTTGAGAGTAGTGAAAAATAGGGTAAGAGAGATTTCAATTGTGTGAGCTATATTCTTGAGAGATCAAAAATATTTCATGAGAGATCAATCATAAATTTTAATCATGCATTTCTCTACTCTTATTCACTGATTGATTTATATCATTCACTAGATCCAAATCAGATCTAAGAACTTATTGTTCATGTCATTTCATCGTTGATAAAGAATTGAGATCAACCTTGTGGATGCATTGCTGATTGGATCGTTGGATACCGAGATTGTGAGGATTTGCAATTGGGGAGTGGCTAGATCAGAGGATCCCGAGACCATTAAGAATAATGGTTGTATGAAGATTCCGACTATGAGGACCTTGTGGATCCAAGAAAAAATTGAAGACGTGATCTAGTAGAAGGGAGCTTGAGGTATAGAGTTCGGTTCATAGATATGTTGCAATTCAATTTCTATTATAGTGAAAGTCTTCCTTCAGCATTAGCCCAGCTCCGGAGTTTTACTCCAAGGATTGTTGTCCTTGGTAGTTTCTTCGTCATCAATCAGCTTGCAAATCTTTCAATCACTTCATTTCTTAAAATTTATAAATTTCTTTGCTTAGATGCTTCCACTTGATATTGATATTGATATTAAGTTTTCATGAATCTCATAATTGATCACAAATTTGATTAACTGAGAAACTTAATTGAGTAATTGAAATTGTAAATTGAATTAAATTAAAATTTGATCATTTAGTTGAATTTTGAATTGAATTGATTAAATTGATTATCAAATTGAACTAATTAATCAATTAGGTTATTATTGATAGGTTTGTATCTTTGAACAATTCTTGACTATGCATTGGTGGAAGGGCTTATATGTTGGATTAATCACGTTAAATGCCAACCTATTCAACCCCCCCTTCTAGGTTCACACTTTAGGACCTTAAGTGATATCCATGTGGTATCCATCGATAACATAGTGGTATCAAAGCTCACTTTCAAAGGAAATTGATTGATATCATGAACAATGAAGGGTTATTATCTTGAGATTTGTCAAAAAGAAATTAAAGTCAATTTAGAAAGTGCTTATGATGAATTAGCTAATGACTTTCTTAATCTCAAGAAAACTAATATGAAGTTAGTCAATAAATTAAAGTTGAGTGAAAAGGAAAAAGTGGCTTTACAAGTTGATCAAACCATGTTGAGTCAACTTAAAGAAGCAAAGGGCATTCTCTTCGAAAAATTTAAAATTTTAGAACCAAAGGGAAATTTCCTAGTGGTTGAGGTAGGAAGTCTCAAATCATCCTTAGAGGCTTGTAAAATTGAAAATGAGGAATTAGGTGTAAAATTTGATGAAGAACTTAAATTAGTTAAAAGTATCAAAGATACTCGTGGAATCAAGTCAAATAAGTCATATTCATCAATCCAAAATATTCCTTCTACCTTCAAGCCTAAGTTGATTACTCCTTCCAATAAAATAGGGATGATGCTACCTTAGACCAACACTCAACATTGTATTCATGATCAATCTCAACCCAAAATCTCACATTGTTCTTTGTGTGGGGTTGATGGTCATATTAGAAAGCTATGTAGAGCCTCTAAGAAAAGACATAGACGACATCAATACATGTTAAATAAACACAAAAAGGAATTTTCTTTGGTAAAACAAAAATTGAATACTTATGTTCAAAAGGCTAAGAGTACGAGTCAAAAGGTCATGGAAATGAAAAAGATTATAAAACCTCTAGCAACTCCTAGAACTCAACCAAAGACATCCAAAGCCAATGTACAACATGTTGTACCTACACTCATGAAGGCTCTCAAGCAAAGTTGGGTAAGAAAGGAAACCATTGACCTAAGTGATTTCCTTAAATTAAATAATGTGATATATGGTAAAAGACTAGAAGCTAACTTAATTAGCATTAGTCAACTTTGTGATGACCACTTCAATGTCTATCCTACCCCCAAAAAGATTGCAAGACAAATTTGGATAAGGAATGTTAAATTGAAAGGTCTTGAGAAAAAGTGTGCAAGTCACTCTTCACAATTTGTTTCTTCATCGAGAAGAGAAAATTCATCTCTTATATGACTAAGATATTCTATATAAACTTAAGGATTCTAGTTTTCACTCCCATCTAAGAGTATCCCTGGGAATTATTTTATCATATCTTACTCCATTTTTCTTATTAATAATCATCTTTGAGTAAGTTGAGTTCTTTTCTATAGTTTAGATGAACCTTGTGCTAGTCATCCATTCTAGGTCTATGGATCTTTTATTTTTTTGTTTTTCTCTTTGGTGGATTTTTTATCTTTCACAATTAGGTACATTCCATACATTTGTGAAGTCAATAATCCAAAAACATTTTTCTTTCATTGTCATTTCTAATGGTAATCCCAGTTTATTTGAAAAATAAAAGTGAATAAAGATGGATTGTTAGTGCTTCAGACTATGTCATGTGTACTATTAGTTTATCACCAACTTCACAGTCTTATTCGCTTAAATGCATTCAATCTTTCAATCTACTTGTGATTTGTTTATCTTCATACATGAGATTGCCTTCTAGAGAGTTTGGACTTAATGGTTTTATGTTTATGCATCAATAATTCCATGGCTAGAAAGATTGACTTAGGTTGAAAAAAATCAAAGGACCAAAAAGAAAAAGCTTTAAAAGATAATGGCAAACACACAAAATGAACAATCAATAGTGGAATGAAAGGGCTACCCTTGGGCGAATGTGTATGATATCAATGGAAATCCTTTGAAAAGAACAACATACTTATCTGTGTGAAAGCCACCTTGCAAAAGGTGAGAAATGTGCAATACAAGTTACAAAATTTGGCTTTGAAGATGAGATGGAGTTTTGATTGAAAATGATCAAAAATCCCTAAGTTGATTGACTATGATTATTTACTAATATTGTTGTGTAAATCATTTAACACCATAAAGTCAATCTTGCATAAGCACATCACATGATTAAAGCTCAATACATATGTCTGCACATCATGATTGAGTAAGTAGAGAGTTAGATTGCATAGACTTAAATATTCTAGGCCTAATTGAAAGTCTTGATTCATTTTAGAACACATATTTCATACTCTTTAAGTTACTCAAAAATGTTATTATAATTCAGATTTCAACCTAAAAACATTGGGATTGGTTTTAGCATTGTTGATAAAAGAATTTTTCTCAAAATTGTTTCACTCTAAAAACTAAAATTTTAATAGAAAATCCCTGTTTTCCCCTATTTTTGGTTTGTTGAAATGGGCAGAGGAATCAAGAAGAGTAGAACACTATTTTTTCCTGAGAGAAGTGAGGTTTCAGGTTCTCATTTGAACGAACCCTCGTTCCAACGAAGGCTCGTTCGAATGAAAGTCTGATCAGTTTAAAAAACACACGATAGAGGCGCAAATGTTTCATTCCCTCTGATTTCTCTTAATTTTCTCTCAGACGCCTCATAGTTCATCTTGAGATATAGATCCCTACATTTATCATTTTCATATGCCACTCCTGTAGGTCGATCTTCACATCGAGGACTTCATTTTGACAACTCAATTTCACATTCCCATCGTTTGTTTGATCGATAAGTCCTCGTGTATGTTTCACTTTCCGTTAGTCTATTTGATTGCTTTCATCTAGATCTTAAGGTTAGTGTGATTGTTAAATCGGTACACTTGACGTTGTGACATATTAGGATCTTTCTACTTATGTTTCACTCCAGTCTATGTGATCATGTCTTACAAGACAGCGCCTATAGCACGGGAGCATTTTTTCGATGCTATTCGATTGGTTGCAGTACCTAGGGTAGTTGTTCGATTTTCTACACCGATTGCTCGTATTTGGGTTGGTACTGTACTATCTCAGACTGTACTTCCTGAAAGAGTCACTATGATAGATGATATACGTGAAACACTCACGTATAGACTTTTCGATTCCCGTGGTTAACTACCTCTTTTGACTGTCACGGGCCCGCCGATGAAATCGTGGTTCGAGAGTTTCACTCAAACCTTGGTTCTTGTGATGCACAAGGAAGATACCTCATCACCGTTTGCAGTGTTGAGTTTACCATCATTGTAGACTTGATTGCTCAAACTCTTGGCCTTCCTCTAGTTGAGCAATCAGGCTTCCCATTCCCTCAAGGTGTTATACTTCCTTCTACTGATCTTATCGTATCCACCCTCCGAGTCGACAAACCAATAGTCTTCACCATGAGGGCTGTCACTCTAGAGCAAGGTTATCTACATGAGGGTTATTGTATCCTCAATCTCATAATTCATAGCGTTCCTTACTAAGTCAATCATACGAACACATTGATTCTCTCTCACGCTACACTCTTGTTTATCATTGGTGCTATTATATCAATCAATGCACCTTCCTACATCTTATGAGTCATCGACTCAGCGACTGTAGGTGCCAGATGCACTACCATTCTTCTATTCGGCAGTCTAATCACCAAGATCTGCACTGCATGGGAGGTTCTTTTCTACACTATAGACATTATTGTCCTTCCTTTTAGACCATTCACTCGTAGGACCCTCGGGAGGTCACAGGGTCATGTCATCACTCCTCCAGATGAGGACGATACTAATGATGAGCATCAGAAGGACTAGTAGCCTGCAACAGCTTAGCCACACCACAGCAGCCACCGGTATCGGCTCCCCTACAGCAGCCTCATCCATCGCTGCCACAACAGCAGTCAAGAGATCAGATTCATGTTAAGGACTTTCTTGCTGACTAGACTCCACTACAGTTTTATACCCCATTGGGTGCAGACTTTCGAGAGTCAATATGAGCGTCTTCATTAACAGCTGATCACGAGAGATGAGTTAGAGAATCATCTTCAGCTGCATCATGATCAGATCACTGCTCACATTGATTAGAGGTTGGAGGATAACTATCTTCGGATACGGTCAGACTTCCTTGTGTTGATGATGGAGAAGACAGCCTATGTTCGAGGAGTAATGCAAGGTTTGACAAAGGCTCTCACACATGCCTTTCCTCCTCCACCACCACCACCTAGAGATTATCCGTGATTTGGTTTAGTTTAGATTACATAAGTGATGAGTGTTTTTATAATGAGGTTTTCCTATATATCTTTCTACTCATCAACTACATGTACATATTTTTTATAGTTTTGCCCATATAACATCATGTTTTATCTTTTTGGGATTGATGATAGACTCACAATTTTAAAATTATATCATTGATTTGTTTGTGTCTATTATCATTACTATCAGTTTTATGTTATCTCATTATGCATGTTTACCTTGTTATATTTGACATCTTTATGATATTCCTTATTTGATACCTCGTTTGTCATTGTGACAAAAAGGGAGAGACAGTGTTACAAAGGGGGAGTTGGTACAAAAGGGGACATTAGGACATTTTTATTGAGCATATATTGAGGGGGGGAGTAGTATACTTTTTTGTGTGGATATATACGAGATAGTATATAGTCACTTTGTATTGGTCAGGATTTGATTTGATTGTATATGGTTACCATGTTTATTATGTCGTGTCCTATATTGATATTCATCTATTTGTGCGATCTCATTAAATTTATTTGATATATCTCTATTGATGTGATCTCACGTGGTATAGTTGAGTTTGTTGTGCAGGAAATAGGTTAACTACCTGTTGGGCATTGCTAAGTGATTTATATAATATAGGATACTAAGTTAAAATGTATAATTTCCTTCTATCTAGCTCTTTGGGGGTTATAGATTTTGGTGTATTGTATTCTTATATTATTTTACACAATTTTGTCACGAATTGCCAAATGGGGAGTTTGTAAGGACCAAGGGGTCCGATATTGTAATTGGCTAATCCAATTTGACAAAACGTGTTTTGTGTGTAATCATTACATAAGTACTAGAAGTGAATACTTCAATGCCCGTTCTACTCTAAGATGGTCCAAGGTACATTACCGTGCATATCTACTGACCGACTTGGTTCACGAAGGGTATTAGACTTTTGTTTTTTATTTAGATCTCACACACTCACACATTGCATGCATTGCATATAGTTTTTATCATAACATCATATGTGTATTAGACTTGTAATTGTGAAACAATTTTCTCAAAAATCCATCCTAAAAACTCTAAGGAAAAATTTTGTTCACTAGACAAGCAAGAACGAGCAACTCTCTATTGTTCGTTCGAATGAGCCTTGGCTCATGCCAACGAACAACAATAGTTCGTTCTCATTCATTCAAAAAGTCTGTATCAAATGAAGAGCTGTAACCTCAGAAATGTACTCCTTTGATATTCATTCCTTATTCGTTCGAACGAATAGGAGCTCATTTGAATGAGTGATGGTCGTTCGAACGAACTGGGCAGAAAACAGATTTATAATCTATTGTGAAGCTCATTTTGGATTGAACAAGTTCATTGCGAAAAATCAAGAAAACTCAGTTGAGAGTAGTGAAAAATAGAGTAAGAGAGATTTTAATTATGAGAGCTATATTTTTTAGAGAACAAAAAGCTTTTATGAGATATCAATCATAATTTTCAATCATGCATCTATCTACTCTTATTCATTAATTAATTTAGATCATTCACTAGATCCAAATCAGATATAAGAGCCTCTTGTTCATGTCATTTCACCATTGATGAAGTATTGAGAACAACTTTGTGGATGCAATTTTGATTGGATCTGTGGATACCGAGATTGTGAGGATTTTCAATTGTGTTGCAGCTAGATTGGAGGATTCCGAGACCATTGAGGATTCTAGTTGTATGAAGATTTTGACTATGAGGACCATGTGGATTCAAAAAGAAATTGAAAAAATGAGCGAGTAGAATGGAGCTTGAGGGGTAGAGTTTGGTTCCTAGATACGTTGTAATTCAATTTCTATCATAGTGGAAGTCTTCCTTGAACATTGGCCCGGCTCTGGAGTTTTACTCCAAAGATTGTTGTCTTTAGTGGTTTCTCCGTCATCAATCGGTTTGCAAATCTCTCAATCACTTCATCTCTTACAATTTGCAAATTGTTTTAACTTGAATGCTTCCACTTGATATTGATATTAAGTTTTCATGAATCTCATTGTAGACACCTCATTTTATGACCCTTGATTAAATAGTACAAACCGATGATTATGATAAGAAACCTACTTCAAGTAGGGACTCTTCTTAATTGAGTTATATTCCTATTAGGATTCCTCCTAGCAGAGTTCTATTCCTGCTATGACTCTCCTGTCATAGTCCTAGTCCAAGTAGGACTCTTCCCAATAGAGTCCCACTCTTGTTAGAACTCTCTTGCCAAAGTTTCAGTTCCATTAGGACTCCTCCTAACAGAGTTCTATTCCCACTAGGACTCTCCTGCCAAAGTCCTAGTCCAAGTAGGACTCTTCCCAATAGAGTCCCACTCTAGTTAAGACTCTCCTAACAGAGTCCTAGTCCAAGTAAGACTCTTCCCGATAGAGTTCTAGTCCTGTTAGGATTCTCCTGACAGAGTCTTAGTCCAAGTAGGACTTTTCGTGATAGAGTCTCACTCCCGTTAGGACACTTCTGCCCATCGGAGGGCATTTTGGTAATTTTGGCACCTTTTTCCCACTAAGGGCATTTTGATAATTTGGCATAATCTTACCCTCAGTAGGATTTCCTAGTTGCTTGAATGGCATTTTTGTAATTTTCATATCATTTTACTCATATGGGGTAATTTGGTAATTTTAGCCCTTTGGTAACGAATTAGGGGTAATTTGGTCTTTTCACATGTCTTGTGGCAATCTAGAGAATCTCCACCGAGTTAGGGGCGATTTGGAAATCTTGAGTGATAGTAGTTTATTTAAGCTTAATTAGGACTTTCCGCTTTTAAAGTTTTCATAAATATGATTGCTTGATATTTCCTTAAATGGAGATACACCGAACTTAGACATTTTCATTTTAGAGTTTATTTTTCATTTAAATTTTATTTCCCTTTTATCTTATTAGCTCTTGAATGTAGATACCAATTCTATTAGTTCGTGCATTGTCATAATTATTTATTAATTTATTTAGTTAGGATAATCATTCTTATTTAATTTTTTATTTATTTAATTAGATAATTATCACTGAAGACATGATCATAGCCCTCAATTTTACGGTTCCATCTTAGACCCTTGAATCAAATCTCTATATTTTTCCATAAATAGAGCCCCCAGGCCATTCGTTTTAGGGACACAAAAATACATGAAACTCTCCATCTCTCTCTCTTTCTCTCTCGGTCGAAGCCCTACTGAAGTGACAGCCTCCCTTTACGAAGCAAGCTGAAGCGACACTTTCCAAACCAAAGAACAAGCTGAAGATCTGTGTAGTTAAAGCCTCCGATCCAAATTTTTTTAGCCGAAATGCTGCCCCACTACCACAACTAAATAAAGTACTCTCTCAAACCCTTAACAGTTTCCTTTAGATCCGATTGATCTCGCATCTTTTATCACTTTTGATAAAAGATGGAAAATCAGGGAACTACGCGACTCTGATTCTGTTTTTTGAACAGATATGTAAGAAGCCTTCAGGCTCAAGTCAAATATTCTTTCTGTCTTTTCTATTTTATTTTATTTATTCATGTCAGATTCTTTATTATTTATCTCTTTCGGACTCACATATCTTTTTTCAGTTTTCTCATGACAAAATATCCTTGCAAATAAATATTCAAGACCGATTCATTCGGATCGGGCGAGGTGAGTGCCTAACACCTTCCCACTCTGTACCTTAGCCCCCAGATCTATGTTTTCTTTGGTTTTCGCTTTATTTCAATGCCTTATTTTATTTGATTCATGTCAAGGGATCTTTAGAATGTAATTAGGAGACAAGGCGATGTAATTTTGATTATTTCATTTCTTTTCAATTTCCTTTTAATTATGTTCTGTTGTAACGGGTTTGCTTATTTCTTGATAAAAAATAAGCTGGCGACTGCTCAACTTCTCTATCTTCCATAAGAGGTATTCCTTCCCACCTTAAGGGAAAGAGACAGTCGAGATCCCTCCAAATCTATAAAAAGGATGACACGTTTTCTCCTTTTTTTCGGAGCTGGCGCCCACACTCATAATTGAGCGCAAATTTGATTAATTGAAAACTTAATTGAGTAATTGAAATTGTAAATTGAATTGAATTGAAATTTGATCATTTAGTTGAATTTTGTATTCAATTGATTATCAAATTGATCTAATTGATCAATTAAGCTGTTGTTGATAGGTTTGTATCTTTAAAGAATTCTTTATTAAACATTGGTAGGAGGGTTTATATGTTGGATTAATCACGTTGAGTGATTTTGTTGTTGTGGCATCATTGTTGTTGACAATAATTGTAATTAACAATTGAGAAATTTTTAATTCTAGAACCAACCTATTCAACCTCCCCCCCCTTTGTAGGTTTAATTCACACTTTGGGACCTTAAATGATATTTTAGTGGTATCCATCGATAACACTTATCACCCCATCCCAATACCCTAAATAATATTGATAACACAACATTCTCAGAGAAATGATGATATGTGAAAAGCATGTACATGAATACTAAAGATACTATAGAGTTTTTTGGTTAAGTCAAAAGGATATAGTAAGGGGTTGTATATAAACGAAAATTGTTAATTTTCATAGTAAGGACTATCTTATATTTAGTGTGAAAAAACTTCATTTCCATCACTTTTTCATATATTATATTCCCTTTCTTTAGGGAAGATTTCATTTATTGGGTAACTTTAGTCCCCTTTCCTATAGAAATAACCCACTTAAACAATATATCATTTTCTTCAAATCTCAAAGGAGCTATATTCCAATCTGAACATTAGGTAGGTCTAACATATATTAATTATGAGTTAGGAACTGAGCTATGAAATGGCACATATCATATTATGCAAGTATAAACTAACATCTTTAGGAAATTAAGGAAACAATAGGATGTTGCTTTCATCACATGCTTTTGTACATGGCATTGTAACATTATTAAAAAAAAAAAAAGAATAAGTATTTGAGCTGGAAAGATCTGTCACGCCCTGAATTCCCACAAACCCGAGGAGCGAGTAACGAAACTAAAAGAAAATAAAATAGTAAAGAAATAAGGACAATCACATACATTACAACACTAACTCAATTCAGGTTCTGATACAATTCCATAAACCTTACCCATTGTCTCACGATATGCAAATTAACATGCATAGTTCCGGGCTTATGCCCTTGTACAATATCAACACATGCCCTGAGGGCCAAAACACTTTAAGTTCTTTCTTTCACTAAGGCATCACTGAATCTCACGTAGCCGGAGCGTCATCTGAAATGGTGTCCCATGAATGGGTCAACTCAACTGCTGGTATAATATAATGATAATGCAAAAAACAAAATTAAGGCGTGGCATGTGCGAGTGTACAGTTGTATCTACATGTCATACAATTCGCCCATATCATGCAAGGAGCAAAAATTAAGGTGTGGCATATGCGAGTGTACAGTTATATCTACATGTCAAACAATTCATTCATATCAGGCACTGACAAGATTCATAATGCATTCATACAAACTTTACACTACATCTATGAATTCCTTAACGCGATGATCATGAGAATATGCATGACACATCCACGCAACCCTATGCCACACCCATGTCTCGCTTTACGGACCTTCCCCGTAGGCTTGCAAATACCTCAATATGTCTCGCTTCACGGTTTGGAACCCGTCTGGCATGCGAGTACCAATGACCAATTTTGGGTTTTTCACCATAGGATCTACACCTTCATAATACACAACACCACGTGCTCAACTCATACCACATTCCAAGGAATCACATTATGCCAATATACTCTGATTCCACCATGCCATAATGTAATCTCAATAAAGCATCTTATCCACATATGAAGCATGCTTTAAACAATGTATTACACAATAACATTCCATTCACAAAATCCCTTTATCAAAGGTACATGCCATACATAGTTCACTTAAACACATGCTTTAAGTTATGCATTTCAGAATCTCAACGATTCTCAAAAATATAATTCACACATTATGCTAGCGCATGGAATATACATATAGTTATGATCCACATCCATCACTAAACCAAACTTTCAAAAAGGATAACAAGGAACACATGAGCATATAAGCAATCAGACAAAGATGTGAATCATCAAGTCAACATGGAAATTATTCCTAACTTAATCCTATTTCTTACTTAGCACAATATATCATACCTGACGGGTCGGTCTCAACCCAAGAAGTCGAACTCGTTGCGTAGCGGAACTAACAGTAAGAATGCAGAAGGTCAGACCATCTTCTCTTTGCCCTTTAGTGTTCCTAAAATCATGAGATACAACTCAGTTCAATTGCTACTTGAACTATGCTATTCATCAAATTTTATGTCTTTATTTTATGAGTTTCTATTTTGCCAAATTCAACTCTACTATTGAGTTCGGGACGTCGAAGAAAGTTGGTTTAGGCTTTCGCAGAATTCGATTCGAACTTCTACACTAAAAAGGGCAAAGCGGTCATTTTGCACTTTTACAGGTTCTTACATCCCGAGACCTCTTTTCACAAATCGGACTCCACGGTTGAGTCCAGAATGGTTGAGATAATAAAATTCTACTATTTTTTTTCTTAAATTGGAGTTCGTTTGAATGCGTTTTAACTCAGGGGCATTTTGATAATTTTTAATGTTATTACGGGTCTTTTATTTTTTGAGGCCTCGTCTCGCATTACGGACCTCACCGTTGGTCTCAAGAGGTCCAAGATAGTCAGAATACATATATGACTTGTCTAATTTGGGCTCCAGGCCATTTCGGGGTATTTAATTAATTAAATTAATTTTAATTAATTAAATGAAATTGAAATTTAATATATATATATATATATATGTTTCATGCTAAAATGGGCACGGGATTGTCCCGTCCCAATTTGCTCACACGTGACCCTTCCAGCCGTCTACTCCCTGGTTCAAATCTCCCTATTCGCACTTCCTGTGTAACCCCCCCCCCCCAATTTTTTTTTTCATTTTCTTTTCTCTTTTTTTTTTTTTGATTTTGATGATTGGGCCCAGCCCCTTTTGGCCCAAAAATCCTTAAGTAAAACAGGCCCAAAACCTTTGAAACAAAACAAACCCAAAGACCTTTTAAAATAAAACAGGCACAACCTCAGCCCAACCGCCCCTTCGTCTTCTTCGATTTTCCGGTGGAGGTCCCTAGGGTTCCGTCGCCATCTCCAGCGACGGCGACCCAATTTCGGTCGATTTCAAATGTTTTTCAAAGACAGTTTTCTTCCATTTTTCTTATGGATCCCTCTCCCAATCTTAGTTTTCATTTTAGAACTTCCTAATCTCACAAATAATGAGATCAACAGTCCCGGCCGGTTATCCGGCCAAGTCCTCATTTCCATTTTTCTTGATCATTCTCCTATTGTTTTGAGCTCACATAATTTCCATTTGTTTTCTGCATTTTGTAGGGTTAGATATAGGTCATTTAATTGAAGTTTCATGCATAAAATGTTGGTGAACCCAAAACCACCATACTACCTGCAACTTGACTTTTTAACTTCATTTCTACACCATTTTAAATGATTTTTCTTGCAGTGTAAACCTCATTTTATGCTTAATAGGGCCCTATGCTTCAAACTAGTTAACATGCTTTCTAAAAATTAAAACAGAAATGACCCACTCACCTTTTGTTTACTGATTTCCTCAGTGCAGGCCTCTCCTTCTCTCTTCTGTTCCAACCTCTGGTTCAAGCTCCAAAATATCCCTCTACCTCTCAGTTTCTATTTCTCTTTCTCTCTTTCTTCTTGTTCTCTTTAACTGACACACCCATCCCTATAGACACACCATACACATAACCTCACGCAACCCCCCTACAGCAGCCCACTATTTCCCTCATTTTCTGACTTTCTTCCACTATTCTATCACTTCTCTTTTTCTCCCTTTTCAGAATGCATTTAATGCTTCCTTGTTCCCTTGGTTTTCATATATATATATATATATATATTATATCACACACACACACGGCTGTACCCACACACACACACGGCTGTACCCACACACACACATCTTATTATACATTTAAATACATGCATACATGCAGCATACATTATCACATATATATATATACATTTAACTACATGTATACATATAGCATACCTTACTATATCTATTCATATACATACATAATTATTCAATACATCACATATGTATAGTACCCATTTCATACAAAAGAAATAAATAAACGTAAATATAAAAATAAAAAAAAATTATTCCAAAAATTCGGATCTTTACAAGATCTCTACAATGCGAAACGGGAAATGGTTCTTGTGGGCATAATAGTAACAATGTTTTCACTAAATTTCAAACTATGAAGTGTTTATATATACAAGATCTAGAATTTTATACAAATCCAATTATAGAAAGTAAAGAAAAGTAGTGTATTAGAGATATACTAGAGAATGGAAATTGTAAATCTAATTCATGTACCTTTCTTGTTTAGTTGACAATTACTAGAAACCTCCATAGCTCCACTAAATACTTTCAACAATAGTGAGTCACTAACTCAGATTTTCTGGTACCCCTTCTTAATTATGTTATATATCTCATTAGTCACTCCCAACAAATAACTCTGAATATAACTCAAAGAAACTCATCGATCGGTTGGTCAAAATATAAGTATAAAAAGCCACTTTTGAAGGAAAAAGATGATCAAAAAGTGAATAGGAAAAGTTGATATTTTTCTCACCTTTTCCCTTCATTCTTTATGATGAAGCTTGAATAGTAGAAGATCTCGGTGGCATTGAGCACTGTTTTGGAAGAAAAGGAAATGATGGGAAAGAAGAGAGAGAAAATGATGAAAAAGATGAGCAATTTCAGTTTCGGTAGAGTCTTCTAAAGCTTATGAGTGTTTAGTCTATGTCTACAAAAGGAAAATGACTCTTTTTCCCATAGAACTTGCATGTGATGTGCACATGTGCTTCTTCTGTCCATAATAAATGACTAAATTAAAAAGGGTTCAAAACATGGAAGATGATATTGCAAAAATCTAAACTAATGGGACAAAAGTGAAATCCAAGGTATAATTTAATGATGAAAAGTGTAATTCAAGCTTCAACCTTAGAAATTAAATTTTAAGTGGTCGTTTGACTAAATGGGATTTATGGCGCAAACAAGACTCAAGAAAACTGTGGTCATCCTTCAAAACGTTGCAAATATTAACAAAACTTGAGTAATTATTATTGGTTCAGTTCACTACATGATGAATGAGACATGCATAACTATTTCTTTTATAAAGTCTGATAGACTCATCCCCTGTATGCATAATAGATTTTTATATGTCCTAATCTCTATCAATAGGCTATAATTCTTACAAAGCTTCCATGATGAAGAAACATTTACCAACATTATGCCCATTCTTGTGTTTCACATACATTAAAGTTGAGTTGTGGCCCATGCTCTATAAAAGAGTAGGAAGAGAGAGAGAGAGAGTAAACACAACAAGTTTTTACGAGGTTCAAAAAACTTCCTATGTCCTCGACTCAAGCTTTCCTGCTTGAGTTTTTTCACTATCTTGGTCTCTTTTGCAGGTGGAGGTCAAACATTTACAACTAGAGCTCCTAACTCTTTTTCTAACAAAATATCTCATTTTACCTCACAAGGATGGCACATACCCATAAATCTCACCGCAATGAAAAGATACAAAGTTGATATTAATTAATACTCTCTTCAAGAGTTGATTAATATACTGAATGTTCACTCACTAAGGATTGATCAAATGTAAGTTTTGAGTATTTAAGATGAGTAGAACTTTCAGATATAGGTTTTGCAATAAATGAGAACTAAATTCAAGATAAGAGATGTAACTTCATAACAATAAATGCAATAATAAACCTCTATTTATAGGATTTTGAAATATATATCTGTTAGATTTAAAATATAGTCATTCCTCATTTTTTTTCATTTGTTCAAAGTTTGAGTTTTCAATTGCCAAATCGATAGAATCAATCGACTAGATCAAGATCCAGTTGACTGATCAGCTCGATTGATTCGTTCATAGGGTTAAGGTTCATATTGTCCAAAACAAGCAGTCGACTGGTCCTTAGAATCAGTCAACTAGTTTTCCAGTACACATTTTTCCTTTTGAGAATGAGTCGACTGGTTTCACCAAATAGTCAAATGGTTTGGATAGTGAGTTCATTTTTTGTACAAAATAGTTAACCAATCTACTGATTTGGATAGTGTGAAAATTAGGCTTAAGAATCAGTTGACCAGTCATTAGAATTGGTCGATTGGTTTTGACAGTTTTAAGTTTGTTTGCCTATCTTCACCATTGTCTCTTTTTCAAAACAACTTGATTTTTCAAAACTTAAAGTGTATCAATGTAGTGTCTTAAAAAATCATTTTGTGATTGGTTCTAGTTGATCAGTTAAATAATTAGAGCTTACACTTATGATCAATATAAACTTAATTCACTCAAAAATCCAAAATAATGAAAAATAAAGTCTTCTATCAACTTGTCTTCATTTTTTGGGCTTTGAGTGTGTCCATTTTCTTAGATGATCCTACGTTCATTCCACTAGCTTGGATTTTAACTTTGAAGCTTGTACTTTGAGTGGATTCCTCTATTTGATGGATTTTGAATTTTCTTAGTCAATCATTCTCTTTGACCTAGATGACCTATTTGCCTTGTCACTAGATAAAGCATTAGTCTTCATAGTCAATGCCATGTTATCATCAAAATTACTAAAATACCCTTGGTTGAAAACCTTTAGGGCTAATAGATTATTGGTAATTTAACCTTTAAACAAATAAGACAAAATAAGAGTAAAGAATAAGGCAACCAAATCAACTCTTCTCTCTCTTTTTATTTTTCTCCCTACACAAACCATCCCCCCTATTCTCTTCATTTCATCGTTTCCCTTATTCTTCAATCCTCTTCACTTCTTATCAAGATCTAGTGTTAACATTGTAAATTTCTTAATGACCAAAAACAGAAAGTATTCCTCTCATAAAGGGCTATTCAACCACGGTTATAGATTCTCATTTAGAAGATGTAGACACCTCATTTTGAGACCTTTGATTGTATAGAGTTAGTTTTGCCATTTTTAGGAAGTTACAACAATATGTCCCATCTAGGGATATTTTAGTAATTTCACATTTCCACCCACGATGGTATTTTGGTCATTTTACCCTTAGAGGGCATTTTGGTTATTTAGGCCACCAAGGGCATTTTGGTCGTTTGACACATTAGGACCCTTGAGGGTATTTTGGTCATAATGCCTACCAAGGGCATTTTGGTAATTTCTAATGTTTCCCTACCCCTTAGGGGTAGTTTGGTAAATATTAGAGGTTTTTCACATTCTAGGGGTATTTTTGTAATATAAGTGTCATTTTGCCAATTGGATGGCATTTTAGTAATTATAGATATTCCTATCCTATATAGGTTATTTTAGTTATTCATGGACATACATGTAATTTTCATATCATTTTACCCATATAGAGTTAATTTGATAATCTTGGCCCTTTGGGGCAATTTTGACTTTTTATACCTTAGTAGCATTTTTGTAATTACCTCGTCCCTAAATTCTCCACCAAAGTATGGGTAGCATAGCAAATATAGGCATGCACCCAAAAACCAACAATGAATTTGCCTAGATTTGTGCACCAAAAACTTAACTATTTTCCTTCTTTCTTTGTCCCCAAGTAATTTTCAAAGTAAGCTCCTTATTTCAAGGGATTTGTTTTTACTTGTGCACCAAATAACTTCTTAATCTAATTTTCTTGTTCATTAAGAATTAATCTTTGCCATCTATCCATAGGATTCATTGTGAGTCATTGGATCAAACCTCCTTACTTTTTTCCTACATAAGTCAAGGTTCCACACAAGTTTTGTTCTACAAGCCAAGATTTTACACAAGCTTTGTTCTATACAAGCCAGAGTTTTACTCCGTTCAAGATGAAGTATTGCACAATCCACGATTCAACATCAAGGAATTCAAGCACAAGCTTTGTCTGATTCAACATAAATAATTAGATACGTTTCCTCAAACCTTACTTTTTTCTCTTTTCCCAATTCAATTCATCATATCACTATTGATAAAATCAATTGAATTAGAGAACTATGTTAGCTCTGATTCCGTTATCTGAACAAATATGTAAGATGCCTCATGGGACCAAATATACTCTTTTCCTTTAATCTTATTTACTTTATATCTTTTTTCTTATTTTATTTATTTTATCATAATCTCTCTCTCTCTCTCTCTCTCTCTCTCTCTCTCCTTCTCTCTACTCTTCTCTTTTGATTTATTTACTTTACGTATTCTATTCATTTTATTCGTTTATGCAATCATCATCTCTTTCTACTCTTTCTCATTTATTTTATGTCATGGAATTTATGCCTTGTGGATGAACACTTGAGGCTAGTCCATTCGGACTAAGTAGGATGGGTGTCTAACCCCTTCCCATCTTGTATCTTAGCTCTCGGATTTAGAATTATTTGGTTCATTATAGACTTGTTTGCCTAACCCCTTCCCATCTCTTACCAAAGCAATGTATTTCTAATTTTCTTTGATATATTCTCCATAGGTTGTATCCAGTTTTCTTGTTATTTAACCTAAAATAAGCTGGCAACTCCTTTGTATATTCATATACACCCTAATATGAAAAGATGGTGTTCCTTTCCCACTTCGAGGGAGTGGACTTAATAGTCGGGTTGTTTGTCTCTTTTGGTGCCTATGCTCATAAAAGAGTTTAAGCAACTAAGGTTTGGTCATCTCTCACTCTAGGTAGGGTTTTTACTAGATATTTTAATAATAATGTGTTTACATGCATTCATATACATATTCTTTGTGAAATCATGCCTAATGTGTGTTGGGTAGCAGAACCCTAAATGTTTTGTAATATTCTTTATGAAACTAATGTTCGTGTTATGTATTTAATGATGTTTTCTTATCCTACATGTACTCAATTGTTGAGAATGTGCTTTTAGTGTGAATGAGTTAAGAAATTATTAACAATTTCACTGAGGATTCCATCCTCATAACGTATGTGTTACTTTGACACATACTGTCATGCCCCAAGCCCCAAAGACCCGAGGGTGACCTTGTAAATCAAAGTCAAGTTAAATAGACAATTTCCTGTGCATTTCAACCACACTGTGATTAACATATTCTCACTTGAGTTTTCCATAACATGTATATAATCATTTACATTTCATCCATACAGTCCAAATGTTTATATACATCATCTCAAAAGTGCATTCATCCTAAGATCACAATTTCTAAGTCAAAAGAATATGAGTCTCATTTAGGTTCCCAAGTCTTCACATTAACATATAAAGACCATAAGGCCTTTTATAATTTCAACAGTAGCAAAAGATCAAAAGAGAGTTGTGAATTTAAGTACATCCCAAAATTAACAAAAGAGTCCAAAAAAATATATCCCTCTCATCCATGTCATCAGGGCACCGACTCCTTGTTGTTACCTACCTCTGGTAGGGGTTAATACAACAACCCTAGTAGAGCAATTAAATAAAGGGAAGAATAAATGGTGATAAGTGTAGACATGTGCCAAGTGTAGTGTCAAACAAGTGTCACCAAGCATTTCAATTCAATAACATTCATTGTATAATCTAACGAAATAAAAATATCAATACAACAATAATAGAAAAATTCAATTCTTACAATAATAATATAACACAAAAGGAGGTTCTTAGATTGTCATCACCTCACTCATCTCAACGATACTATTTTCTACTTCCACTTCTTCCATAATCCTTCAAGACTACCTAATGGCTCCCGATTAAGCCTTGGTGTTTTTCAGACTACTAACCTGATGGAAACATACGACCACCCGTGTGGGGTTATGGCTTGTAACTAAAGGGAGACACAATCTCCACTTGCTATTACTTCATTCATTTTTTCTCATTTCTAAACCCTTCAACTATCTTAAATTTCTACTCATTTACTCACAAGGCATTTATTCAATCTTTCATTCAAATCAAGGGTATACAATGGAATAATAATGTTCATAATAAAAGGAAAGCATCACATATACAACATAACAAATAATTCCACAATGTAACATCATCGCAATCATCCAAACATTTTATCAAACACTTGGTAGGCACACCAACATTCTACAAGTGCATAAACAACAATTTAATGAATTTTGAACACTTATATAAAAGAATTTTAAGTCGGGACCATGCATTGAATACATATATCATCGCATTGAACAAGAATATATCAAGGGCTAAGCAAACAATGTTAATCTACTAGTCCATCTAGCAATTTATATAATTTTCATACAAAATGGTCCATAGAAATGTTATGTAATGCATGTTTTTCATCTTGACATTCATTCTTCACCTAGGTTAGAAGCCCTACTACCTCAAAACAAGTGTGGATTTGTGTGTAGAGAGAGAGATTCCAATTTCAAGTCTCAATCCTTGCTCCCAAAACCTAAGAAATGATTTACACCGTTTATTTCACTCAACCAAGCTAGATTTACAAAGAAATGGAAGAAATTTAAAAAAAAGAAATGAAAAGCCCCAAGTTTTATCTTTTGTTCTTAAAGAAATCTTGAAATCCTAACCTTTCAATCGGTGAGATTCTTCCTAGAGATGAATCATTGTGCTATGATGTGTTTTTATGGCTTAGAAATTCATGAAAATCCCAAACCTTAATTTGTCCCTTGGCTTGAGAGAGTTTGAAGGAAAGAAAAAAATGAGATTTATACCCATTTTGCTTTTCAGCTCGCAACTTAAAAGTGTTCTGTTGTACGCTCGTTCAAACGAACAAGGCCTTCGTTCGAATAAATGTCAGAACGAGTATCAAACAAAGATCACACCAAATTTTTGGGTGCTCATTCAAACGAACAGCCCTTTCGTTCGTACGCCTTTTTTGATTTTTATAATTCAAGTTTTTACCCTTTGTTCATTTATTACCCATGTATCATCACTCCATATTACGTTATTTAAATTTTTTTCATCTCATTAATATGTTCGAGGTTTTTTATCATGCAAAAGTATTATTATCCATTATTTATTTCTTTATTTATTTTTTAATTTTACGAAACGTTACACATACAATATGTTCGATAAGATGGCTAAGTATAAATTCATCGTAACTATCTTTTGTTGTGCTTGGTATTGAGTTATAGATGGCATAGTATATGTCTTGGAAACCTTAAATGAGTGGAATGATGGTTTTGTAGTTAAAGGATAATTGACGTACTTAGTTGTATTATGATATGGTTTTATTGGGGTTAACCTGGAAGAGTAAGTAGGGCTCAGTGTCCTTTGATGTAAAAACCATAGACTTGGCTAAGTGGTTTCTCACGTCCATCAAGTTAGTAGCCCATATAGTGAGGAATGAAACACTGTCACACCCCGAGCTCCAAAGACCCGAGGGTGACCCTATAAATTAAAGTTAAACTAAATAAACAATTCATGTATATCTCGAACCACCCTGTAATTAACATATTCTTACTTAAGTTTTCATAACATAAATGTTCATTCACATACCATTAATATAGCCCAATAAGGCTTACATACATAAATCTTAAAAGTGTATTCATTATGTGATTGTTATTTCTAAGTCAAAAAAATATGAGTTCCATTAAGGTTTCCTAGCCTTCATATCAATATATAAAGACCACAAGGCCTTTTACATTCCCAACAATGACAAAAGATCAAAAGAGAGTTGTGAATTTAAATATATCCCAAAATTAACAAAAAAGTCCAAAAGAAAGTGTCCTTCTAATCCATGTCCTAAAGACACCAACCCCTTGCCATTACCTGTATCTGGTAGGGGTCAAAACAATAACCCCAGTAGAGCAACTAAACAAAGAGAAGAATAAACGGTGATAGGTGTAGACATGTGTCAAGTGTAGTACTAAGCAAGTGTCACGAAGCATTTCAATTCAATAAACATTTATTATATAATCCAATGGAATAAGAACATCAATACAATAATAGTAGTACATTTCAATTCTTACAATAAGAATGTGACACAAAAGGAGGTTTCTTAGATTATCATCACCTCACTCATCTCAATGGTTCTACCTTCTACTTTCACTTCTTCTGTAATCCTTCAAGACTACCTAATGGCCTTCGGTTGAGTCTGAGTGAGTTTCGGGCTACTAACCCGATAGAAAAATATGACCACTCGCACAGCGTTACGGTTCGTAACCGAAGGGAGACATAATCCCTATCAGAAAAATTCCAGGTAAATATCCATGACTTCCCATTTCTTAACTTGTAATTTCTTCATTCATTTCTTCCCATTTTTCAACCCTTCAACTATTTAGATTCTCATCCATTCCTTACAAAGTCTTTATTCAATCTTTCATTCAAATTAAGGGTATCCAAGGGAATAATATCATTCACATCAAAGGAAAAGCGTCACATATGCAATACAATCAATAATTTGACCAAACAACATCATCACAACCATTTAAGCATTTTATCAAACACTTAGTAGGCATATCAACTTTCTACAAGTTCATGAAAAACAAGTGAATAATTATGGAGCATTTAAGTAAATGAATTTTAAGTCAGAACCATGCATCGAATATATATATATATATATATATATATCAACATTTTAGACAAAATATATCAAGGGTTAAACATGTAACATTCATTTACAAATTAATTTAGCAATTTACATAATTTTTTTACACACTTTTCAGAAAACATGGTTCATAGAGATATCATAAATATGCATGTTTTCTCCCTAATATTCCTCCTTCACCTAGGTTAGAGGCCTTACCTAAAAAATAAATGTGAATTTGTGTGTAAGGAGAGAGATTCCAATTCCAATTTCAAGCCTCAATCCTTGCTCCCAAAACGTAAGAAATGATTTTCCCTATTTATTTCACTCAACCAAACTAGATCTACAAAAAAATGCAAGAAGTTTGAAAAGGAAATGAAAAACCCAAAATTTTACCTTTTGTTCTTGAAGAAATCTTGAAATCCTAACATTTTAATTGCTGATATTCTTCTTAGAGATGAATCTTTGTGGTATGATGTATTGTTATGGCTTAGAAATTCATGAAAATATCAAAACCTAATTTCTTTCTTGGCTTGAGAAAGTTTGGAAAAAAAGAAAAAAATGAGATTTGTGCCTATTTTGCTTTTCATCCCGCAACTTAAAAGTGTTCAGCTGTACGCTCGTTCGAACGAACAAGACCTTCGTTCGAACAAGTGTCTTTCGTTCAAACAAGTGTCGAACGAGTATCAAATGAAGATAACACCCAACTTTCGGATGCTCGTTCGAACAAACAACTCCTTCATTTGATCAAAGCCCGAAAAACCTTATGCATTTTTCTGATTTTTACAATTCAAGTTTTTACCTTTTCAATTTATTCTATATGTATCATCACACTGCATATTACGTTGTTTAAATTTTTCTCATCTCATTATTATATCTGTGAGGTTTATTATCATGCAAAAGTAACATTATCCATTATTTATTTCTTTATGAGATAATTACACTTACCTCCCTTAGGGTTTCTGACAATTACAGATAGTACCTTTATAGTTTTTGAAATAACATTATGCCCCTTATCAAATTTGTCTCCCAAACGGCGTTAACAATTATAATAAATTTACCAAATTACCCATCGATTAAAATATTATCTATAAACTCAAGAAGTCAGAAAAAAATCTCATTCTGATGTGAGGTCCTCATAGTAACATCAATATTCCCCTTTTTATTTTACAAAAAAGTTTCTTTCTGGATCTCCTCTCTGAATTGAACATGTTCACTTATTTTCAATTGTATATATAAAAATCAGATTGAAATGAAGGTTCTCTCTCAACATTGAATTGTAAAATCGTTAGGTAAACAGTTAAATGGAAGGAATTGGAGCAGATAATCTTTCAACATTGGAGGAATTGCTACTTTTTCACTTCTCCATTCTTGATACCTGCCTATTGGCTTCCATTCTCCATAGTTGGCCTTTCTAGAACCCTTTTCTTCAGTAAGTTCATTTCTATGTATATATCTAAACTAAAAATGTACCTAAATGGCGTAGATTTTTCTTTTGAAATTTGTTTGGTTGAGAAAACGATGGAAAAGAAAAGAAAATCAAAATCTAGATCTTTATGTTTCTATGTTGTTTGGGTTTCCAAAAAAAAGATAGAAAAATTATCTCATCTAAGCCAAGAAATTGAATTTGACTGCATTCAAGTTCTTAGGCCATGTTTGGTAGGTCGGAATGAGGGTACGAATGGAATACGCATTTTTTATGTTATTTCATTCCTGTGTTTGTTTAGACTTTGTAGGCCGGAATGGTTATTCCAAATGGAATGACTATTCCCAAAGAAGCCGGAATCGTCATTCCTTACCAAAAGTCACGGAATGTTCATTCCATTCCTTACCAAAGTTTTTAATTTTTTTTGTTTTTGCCAATAAAAAAAATGCAAGTTGAGATTTTTTTTCTTTTGCCAATAAAAAAAAATGTAGGTTGATTTTTTTTTTTTTTTGCCAATAAATGTTTTTTTTTTTTTGCCAATTAAAAAAATGTAGGTTGAATTTTTTTCATTAAACATACATAAAAACTTTGAAATTTATACAAGTACTTTGAATATCTAACTTAATATTAACTTCATTCTAATAATTTGATGGTTCAAACCAAACACAGGAATGTAATTGTCATTCCATTATTGGATATTCAGCCAAAAAAATTATTCTCATTCCATTCATGCTCTATTATATTTCTGATACTATTCCATTCTTGTCTTATTCCATTTCAGCGTACCAAACGTACCCTTAATTTCTTTTCTTTATGCTTCATTTAATTGAGACCAAATGTTTAATTGAGACCAAAAGGGAAATATAGAACTTCTGAAATATTGTCCAATATTTGTGTAGATTTACAAGAATTGATTTATTGAGAGTCTTGTGAAATGACTGATTTAAATGTTTTATTCTGATCTAGTTTTTCTTTTTCTGTTCATCCCAATCCTTCTCATTTTCCTGCTTTTGTTGCTTTGCTTCCAACAGAAATTAAATTAAATTAAATTCATTTATTATTATAAAAGTGATCATTGTGTTCACCATTATACATAGATTGTTAAAATTAACATTTGTGCAAAGTGAAAGCTTGTCTTTGCCATTATCACTTCTCAAAACATATATAATGTCTTGGGAGAGAGAAGAATATTAGAGAGAGAAGAATTTTAGGGAATTAAGCTTATTATTTTTTTAGAAAGAGAAACTAAAATAGTTTTTATAGAGAGAAGAGTTTTATGGAGAGAAATATTAAATTAGGTTTTGAGAGTTATGTTATAGAGAATTTTTTGAGAGATATTTTAAGAATTTTTTAAATAAAAAAATTTAGAAAGATATTAAATGTGTTTTCTTGAGAGTTATGTTAGGGAGAGAATTTTTGAGTGAGAGATTATAAGAAATTTTGAGATAATTTTTTTAGAAAACTATTAACTTTATTTTTTGAGAGTTATGTTAGGGAGAATTGTTTGAGATAGATTTTATGAACTTTAAGATAAAAAAAGTTAGAAAGATATTAAATGTATTTTTTTTTAGAGTTATGTTAGGAAAAATTTTGAGAGAGAGAGAGAGAGAGAGAGAGAGATGTTAAGAATTTTGAGATAGAAAGATATTAAATGTAGTTTTTGAGAGTTACGTTAGGGAGAATATTATGAGTGAGAGATTTAAGAATTTTCGAGATAAATTTTTTTTTAGAAAGATATTTAATGCATTTCTTGAGAGTTATATTAGGGAAAAAAAATTTAGGGAGGGATTTTAAGAATTTCTAAGATAAGAAATTTAGAAAATATTAAATGTATTTGGGGAGCAATTTTGTCATTTAACAATGGGTTGGGGGGGTTAGTTTTGTCTTTGCATTATTTATAAGGGTAAAGTTGGTATTTCATGTTATTTATATGCCGATGTCACTATATTCCATGAAGCTAACTAACGGACAATGACAAAAGGGTGGAATCTGTTACCAACATTCAAACCAGAACGAGGATATTGTTATTTTAGAAATTAAAAAGGTATTGTATGTAATTATTAGAAACCTTAGAGGAGATAAATGTAATTATCATTTTTTTTATTTACTGTCCAATTTTACAAAACATTACAAACACAAACTTGCGTTATGTGAGGTTTGTTCTTGCGCTGTGTGAATTTGATGTTGTGCTTGAGCATATATTGAAACTTGAATTTTATTGAGAAATGATTGTTCTTAAGGAACATATGGCATGGAAAGTTGAAAATGTTATTACAATGTGTTGTGAATTTTCATTTTTTTTAAAATGCATACATGCCACTCCCTTGCACATGCCACAATAGCATTATTAACGTATTTACTCATTTTAGGCAATAAGCTCACCCTCAACATTTTGCAGATAACAAAGAAGAAACTTGAAGAAAGTGGAGACTAATTACATTTTTTTTAGGTTTTGGAATTATCTTTTAACATGAATGTGTATACTCGAGAGTGAGGAACTTGAGTTTGTTTTCTTCTGGTTTGTTAATGAATTCCTGTTGTGTAGTTCACTTGGTAAGTTGTAAGAAGAATATGTCAAAAAAAAAAAAACTTGGAAACTCCTTGAGGTGTACATGTGAATGTAATCTTGTTCTTTTTGGGACCTAAATGTGTATATTTGGTTAATTTTATGCTATATTAAGTAAAGACTTATGTATTGAGTACTTCTGAGTAATTAAATGATGTTTTCAATAAACTTATGAGCAAGGAATCATGTTGTGATCACTTGACATTATACTTTTGAAGAGCTGTGAAAAATAAAAATTCATTGGTGGAACAATACACAAGGTGTTGTATAATGAATATAGTTTGAAATCTCATAAGCATCATAAATCTAGGCTTTTCAAACCAGGAATAGTCTAATAGAAGCTTTCGTTTGATCCTAGTTAAAACTCCCAATTGAATTGAAGTGGCTAATAAATCCAATGATGAAAACCCATAGATTGAGTTTGATCTAAGGTTGATACTCTGTTCAAACACTAAGGGGCATCAATTCGAATAAGCACTAGGGGGTGTCAGTTCAAATGCTGACTACTAGAAAACCAAGGCTATTTCCAAATTGTTTGCTTGGTCAAATTTTATCTAAACTCCCATTCAAATAAGCTTCATAAGATGTCAGTTCGAACAAGAGTTGGTTCAATTAGAACGTAGATTACCAGAAAACCCATGTTATTTCTTGATTGCTTGTTTGGACAGATTTAGTCTAAACTCCCCTTCAAACTAGATTTATTAGTAAGTCCACTGATGAAAAATAATAGGTTTAGTTTGATCTGAGTTTAATGCTTTGTTCAGACGTTAAAGGGTATCGATTCAAACATAAGTTGGCTCAATTTGAACACGTACTAACATAAAATCTAGGTTGTTTCCAAATTGCTTGTTTGGTCAACTTTAGTCTCTTATTTACATACAATATTATTTAAGTAAATTTTAGGACATTAAATCTAAATAAGAAAACACCTCCATTTAATGAAATAGAAATACTTAATAGAATTATTTCTCAAAAAATAAAAACTCAACTTTTTCTCCAAAAAATAATTATGATTTACCTACAAATTCGATTGTTACAACCTTCTAGTTTGCAAGGATGTTGTTGATTTTTGTAGGCTTAAGAAATCACTTTTAGACTATTGGGAGCTATATAATCAATTTTTGAACTTTTGAATTTCAAATTTTACACAATACCATGAGCTATTGTGTCACGACCCACACCCCACATCTCACATAGGATGAAGTTATGGTCCATGACCGCCCACTGAGGCCTCATATAAAATTGAATGGGCTGTATAATGGATAGTTTATTAATATAAAAAAAGTGTAACATTTTTAACCTGTCAGGTTCACATCAAACTCATACCAACCACATTTGATCAAAGTAATTTTAAGTTTAATATTAAACTCACACTTGCAAAATTTATTACAAGTCATTTACATCTACAACTGGCCAACACGCAAAATAGCCATTAGATATATACAGAAGCCTACATAGGCTCAAAATAGATATTTTCAAGTCTTGCTATACAATTTTACAAATTCTTCTTTCTTAAGTTCCATCTCTATCTTAAGCCTCATTACTTGAAAAATTAGTTGGGAAATGGGGTGAGCTAACAAAGCTCAGTAAATAATACCAATGTCTTGTCATGGGTTTTTATAATAAAAGAAACTTTAAATAAAACCATAGATATCAAGCATTACTGAAACAATTCAAATGCATTTTTCAGAAACGGAATTGTTATTTAAACATTTGAATAGCAATAAGTAGTCTAATAGAGCTCATAATAGATATCAAATATCATTTAGCATGCCCATTACAACAGTCGAAATGAAAGAATTCGCGTCGACTCTAATTCTGAACGGAATGTCATATATAATGACAGTCACTTATAGTAACACTAAAGAGATCTTTGGCCTATTTATGGGCCTACTGGCTCTTGGTCCCCCGGTAAGGACATAATAAAAGGGACCCGTGTAATGGCATCTATAGTAACACATTCTAAATCATGTGATTATCCATGGATTTGCAAATCTATTTATCAAACATACTTAGAAAATGTACTCCAATTTCATCAATAGAGATTATAGCATAATGTTTTGCTTGTTAAATACAGAATAACATGTTTAACAATATCGCATTCAATTCACCATGTCAAGGAATTGGATTACTCACCTTGTGCTCTTAAAGCACTCCTTGATTCTCTTTCTCTCCTAAGGAACCCTACGTACATATATTTCATATTAGAATCATATTTGAGTGCAATGTAACATTATTTAGTTACGCTTGTCCCATTATAGTTCAAACAACACAATCTAGGATTATGATAAAATCCCTCACATTCTAATTCCATTGGAGCGTCTTTTGATTCTTATTGGAATTTATTTACATCAAATATAAGGTTTTTAAACAATTGGGATAGCAGCTGCACCATCCCTATTTATTTTGCTTATAAACTTCATTTTTAACTTCCAAGTGTTGATTGTTTTAACACTTATATCTAGCATCTTGAATCATTTAACTTTAATTAAGGTGTTTTCCTTTAATTTTCAGCAACATTTTTCCTTATCATTTCTCACATTTAGAGTTCCTTTGATAATCTAATCATGCTAATTATAACCTAGGTAGTGCTAGGATTGTTTTAACACCATTAATCATTAGCCAATTAGTTTAATCAATACTCATTAATCATGATGCATCATTCTACATCATATATGTTGTTCTTGTATCCATGTAATTATTATTCCATGCAAAACTTGTTAAGATTTTAAGATTAGTTTAGAATTTCATTCAATTCTTATTTGAATTTGAGTTCTTAGTCATTTTTAAATGTTTTTTTTTTTTCTGATTAAATTAAAGAATAAGATATCAAGACTAGAATTCATACTTTGATTGTTCAAGAATTCAACCTCTAGGTTAGTTCTCCTTAAACTTTCTTTCTTTCTCCTTCTTATTCTCTTGTTTTCTTTACTTTCTTTCTTACTTTATTATTTTGTCCAACACATTTTAGAGAGTTTATTGCTTGTCTCCACAATTTATTTTATAAGGCATAATAGATACAAACATGAATCTGTATGTGGGGTAAGTGTTACCTTGTGAACTCTCACATATTTAAAGCGTGTACTCTTATTAGCTCTATATTTTCTCTTTCTTACTAATCTAATTTTGTGTCCCTTTTATGTGTAATACATATATATATATATAGACAAATCTGTACACAAGCTTCTCAAGAATAGTCAATAATGGTGGGCTAGATATTCCAAATTATGGTTTCCTTGCCCATGTGAATAATTATCTTTCTCTAATTAAAATTAACTTAGATAATTATAAGGTTTAGGTTATAACTTAGGATTGGTACAAGTCTATATAACTTAAACAACCTAATTAACCTAATTAGAATTAACTTAATTCACTAATCATGTATTAAGGTTACTAATTAAATATAATTAGTTCAGATATAACAATTTTTAAGAACCTTCTAATAACCTATCACAAATTAGGTTAGTTTAGTTAAATACGCTCTAATTATGCTTAACCTTAGAACATGGATGAACTTAATTACTTATGTTTTAATTCAAGAATCATTTTAAAAGCCTACTAAAAATATCATTTTGTTCCTAATTTCTCCTACTAAGATTTTAATTATTGCTTCACTATCCATACTAGTAAACTCATCACTTTGAATCATACAGTTATGTTTAAAGCATACTTTAACCCATATTTTATCATTACTTGAAGTAGATTCACATATAACAATAAAGTATAATAAAAGTAACAAGACATAAGATATTACATATCGCTTAACAATGCCTTATTCGAACCCTAATTTTTGAAAGTTTTGTTGACTTCAATTGTTATATCCACCTATAATCTTATAAAAATTATTATTTTTAAACAATTCTCAATCACTTGTTAGGTCTACGGATTCAGGACATGACAATTTTGTTCATTAAATTTTTTAAATTATTTTATCACATAAATAAAAAAATATTTTCTTCTAATATAAAAATTGTTTGGAAAATTAATTTTTTAATCATACTCTTTACATGAGAGAAATAATTGGATTTACCTATATTGGATCCCACATTGAAAGACAAACAAACTTCTCTCTTTTAAAATCACTTTGTTTCACAATATGAGACTCAATACATGTGGAGTCTACTTGTATTGAGTCTGTCTCACAATATGGAACCCATTATTATGTGGGTCCCACCTGTATTAGGTCTCTCACTGTAAGATAAACTCAATTTCAAAATTATTTTGTCTCATAGTATCAGATTCACTACTTGTGGACACTACTTGTATTGAGTTTGTCTCAAAATATAGGACCCACTACATGTGGGACCCACACTTATATTGGGTCTCACATTGTAAGACAATCAAATTTTTTTATTTTAAAATTATTGTTTTATAATATGGTACATACTATATGAGTTCTCTGGATTTTAAAATTATTGTCTCAAAATTATTGTTTTACAATATTTTTTTTAAAAAATATGTCTCAAAATATGTCGCTGGATTTCAACCTAGCAACATTGAGAACAAACTCCTTAGTTGTTATCTATCACTCACTCGGCCACCTCATTAAGATTAATAAGATTAAGTATATATGACACATTGTATTTTAATCTTTAGATAATCTCATGATTGAGTTTTTATCTATCTCAATCATTTTATTTCAAATTTTGATGTTATTCAATAATTAAAATATTTTATCTCGTGTATACTCAAATTTATAATAACATTACTCATCATAAATTAGGACCGCAAGTAAGTACTTCTCAAATATTAATGTTATGAGTTCAATTTTTCAATACAACACACATATTAATAGTAATCTCTCATTTCCATAATTGTATATAAAAATAATAATAATCAAAAATTACCTTTGCAAATAACTTTGATTTATCATTTGCGCCAACTTCTAACATGTTAATTATTTGCTTAAACATCATCACTAAGTAAATAGCATCCTATGCCAGCCATAATTTCATAGCAAACAAGTGTTTGCGATAAAGATATTTTTTAGTGAGTTTAGAGCACCACGTGATAATGTAATTTTTGAATAAAATTATGTTATATATATTATATTCTGTTAAAATATATAAAACATATCATATATGACATAATATTATTAAAATGATGTATTATCAAATTAATACACCAGTACCATTAGGAGACACATAAGATTAGGAGGCAATGTCCTCCAAACTTTAAGATTTTAATTTTTTACCCTTATTTTTTATTTTATTTTTTAAAACTAGAATTTGTCCTTCACTAATTTTTTTTTTTATAATTTCATAAAAGAATCCCTTAAATTTTTTTTATTTTTATTTTTTTGTTCTTCTCACCCAGTAGTTTGCACCTAAGAAAGAGAAGGAAAAAATCTTTGTTTATTTCTTTTGTTAAAATAATAGTGTAAATTGTACCGAGTCTCATATTTTGAGATAAACCAACATTTCTATTTCAAAATGAAATGAAAGAATCTAAATTAAAATAATTAAGACATCAAATTTATGAGTTCACACTAAATGGAGCATTTATTATAGTGTTTTTACACTTGTTGTGAAACTAATTCGACCCTCTTAGGAATTGACCAAATAATCCAATATTTTATGATATACAGTTAATTTTTTTATAATTAATAATAATAAGAAATATAAATTTTATTAATTATTAAAATTATTAGTTATTAATTATTATTTTTTCTCATATTTTCATTAATCAATAAATATTTCTTACATGTAAATAATCTACGGTATAAAAATATGATCTTATATGTAATTTCTCAATTACATTTTAGTGATTTCATAAAATATATATATATATATATATATAATACTCAACTTATGCCATAAAAAATTCATAATCTCTATTTTAAGTAAACAAATTGTGTTTCTTAAATTTATAATTTTTCTCATTTATTGTACTATTGACTTCAATTACGTAAATTAATAAGTATAATTAATAATACATATCATAAATGAGATATATATATATATATATAATTACAAAGATACATTTTAAATTAGATATATATAAGTACATATATATAATTATTTTTTCTCTTTAATAATTAATATTATAAATATTTTTTTAAAATATTAATTATTAAATAATAAAATTATTAATTATGTATTCTCAAATTAAGTTAATTTTTTTAAAAGTTAATAATATTAATAATTTATTAAATATTAATTATAAAATAATTAATTTATTAAATATTAATTATAACAGCGCTGACAATGAAATGTTTCACGATTACATACATTTCAAATTTCAACGTTGAAAGGGGAAGGGAAGAGTCAAGATTCAAATCACAACCCAAATTCCAATCAACAGGAACCGAATATAATAAAATAAATAAAAAAATCAATTCAAAAAATTTAGAAAAAAAATCTTCCATCCAGCACCCCGTGTTCTCTCTCCTCTCTACATGGAACAGAATGAAAGTGAATTGAACTCTTACTACCACCTCCTACACCACCAGGCACAGCCACCGCCTCAGCCATCGCATCACCAGACTCCCACAGCTACCGCCCCCGTCACGAACTCACCCACTAATGGAATTCTTCCCCACCCCGAAAGAGCCCCTCACATGCTGTACCCTCACTCTGTTCCGTCGGCGTCAGAGGGAGTACGGAAGAAGAGAGGGAGACCCAGAAAGTACGGGACGCCGGAGCAAGCGGCGGCGGCGAAAAGACTGTCGTCGTCGTCGCCTCCTTCAGCTTCGTTGCCGATTTCACCGCCGAAGAAGAAGGACCAGTCCTTGGCGGGTGGTGCTTCCACTTCTTCTAAGAAATCCCAGATGGCTGCTCTTGGTGTGTCTCTCTAAACCCTTCAGTTTTTTTACTAATTTTCTTGCAAATTTATTGAATTCAAGAGGGTTTTAGTGCTTTCATGCTTGCATGTAATAATCGGGTAGGCATTGTGCATAAACCCTTCAAAAGAGTCGTGGTTAGCATTGTGCTATGGACTGGGTGGAGGTGGAGTCTCTCAGTGCCTTTTGATGTTTTCATTTTCTTGTGCTAGACTGGTTGGATTCATGAGGGTTTTTGTGAATTTATGCTTGGATGTAACAGTTCGGTAGGCACTGTGTATAAGCCTTTGTGTTTTTTTGTTTTGCTGTCTTTCATAGAGTGATTCTACATTTATTATCTTTGGGAAACCATTCAATTCATTATATCACTTCTGTGCCTATTTTCTTGAATTGAGAAAAGAGTTTGGTGAATCTGTTTGAATTCCTGCCTGTTATATGGGTTTCATTAGTCTTTGATGTTTCTCAATGCTCAACTTGGTTTTGCGCATTGATGTCCTGCACATTTAGATATATACTCTGCCAATAATCCAAGTTCATTGCCCTTGGTTGATATATGAATCTTTTTGTGATGAATTTATTGAATTTAAGACTTTATTAAGCCTTTATTTTTGCATATGAAGCACGGACATGGATAGATATGGAATCTACTGACATGGTGATGCGAGAAAATCCTAAAAAAATAGGATACAAATACAGCAAGGTGCTGAGGACATAGAAATATGTGTATATCTATGTGTGTATATGTAGAAAAAGACAGGCTCAGTGGACAAGACTCCCGTTATTGTGGGGTTTGAGGAGGGTTAGATGGACGCAGCTTTACCCTTGTGAGTAAAGAGGATGTTTTTGACTCGAATGAAAATAAAAAAATGATTGTTTGTCATTGATATACATACATATATTGATAAAAAATTCAATGTTTTAAATCCATTATACATTCTAACTTTTTAACTTATAATAAAGTTCACATGAGAAAGCTAAGAATTATTTTATGGACATTGAATTGGGACTGAATTCGACATAATTTACCCTTGTTATATCCTGATTCTTTTCTCTAAAAAATAGTTCAAATATTCAAAACCCTTGTTATGATTTTCTTAATAATTCTACTATTATGCTGCACTACAATGCCTTATCTCAACGTTTGCGATGCTTTTGACATGTCTTCAGAAGTAGCCAAGAAGTATCTGTATGTATTCAAAATTCAGAATTTTATTATTAAAATATGGATACATTTTAGAAGTATCAGACGGGTATCTATATGTGTTAAAGGAGAATTACCTTATAGGAGTATCAATGCTTCATGGACTTTTGTATGCCCAATGGATTCTTAATGCATGTTTTCAACTTCATTTTGATCACAACATCAAACAACCTACTCTGTCACCCTTGGTGGGTTTTGCTATTTCAGAAACATTTTGTGCTGAATTCTTGAATTCATTAAGATGACATATGAGGCAGTGAGTTGCAATAACAATGAGAGAAGCATTGTATAAAAGCCATTATTTGATGAGGACAAGTGCAAGGAAGATCTTTCCTTTGAGCGCTGATACTAAGTTGATGTAGGACACCTTTAGAAAACCTGAAATAAAACTGCCTACAATTGGTTTTCTTGTGAGTTTTGACTATAGAAAGCCTATTGGTCCAGGTATCTAAAAGTAGATAAAGGTTCTAGGTTTTGGTGATAATTTGAGGTTGAATTGACTTGATTTCAAATTTAAAAGGTTGTAGGATTTTTAGGGGAAAGGGAGTTAGAAGGGCTGGGCAACAACTATTTTAAGCTTTTATGTGTTAAATTAAAGGCCAATGGGTAGGGTATTAGGTTGGGGCTGATTACAGCTTGGTATGGTAGGGTTTTGGGGTTAAAATAGGGGCTCAAATCAACTTGTGAATAACTGCGAGAATAGTAAATTAACAAAAAAAGAGAAAGCGGAGGAGGAAAAAAAAGGAGAAGAAGAAGAAGAATAATAATCTAAAAATCTTTCTAGAATGCTTACACTTCACCCTTGTAAGGATTAAGCCAAATCATACAAACACAATATGCGAATAAAATTTTAGACTAACTTGGACGCTGATAAAAATCAAATAACATAACTCAAATAAGACCCATGGACTACAACTCCATCCATGTCCAACAAACCTAGAAATTACCAAAACATGTCTGATTCATAAAACTTAATAAAATATTAATAAAACTGCCTAGCAGCATATTAACCTAAAATTATAAAATAAGACTTGATTTAGCCCTAAACTCAATTTTCGAGGGTCCCAAGCATGCTCCACTCGAAATTCTCAATTTGACCCTTTTCTTCTTACTTTGCGTCGCATCATTTGTAATTTTCTTCAATGCTTGTTTCATCTTGGTTATATAGGCATCACTTTTTATAAGTTTTCTATGTCATTTCTTGTATGAAATCTCTTGAATTAGATGATTTTGGTGCATTTGTCTTCGCTTGGACTAGTCAAAGAATGAAAATTTTTCATGCCTTTTAAGTCGTTTGTGTTTCAATAGCTATAGTTTCCTCTATTGTTTTTTTTTAATTTTTTTTTGAGGGGAGTTCTAGAATTTACAAACAATTTTTTTTCGCCATATTTAATGCTACTCACCATATGGTTGGGGTTGGTGAGTTGTTGAAACTGGGCATTTTGTTGCCATTTCTATGCCGAATGTCTTCATTGAGTGAATATTGTTAGCATTTGTGTTTTCATTGACAATATATGGGAGGTTGAGGGTTCAAGTTCCCTATGGGGGCCAAAGTGTGTCTTTGTGTGAGATATACCTATAAAAAAAAATTGTTTTCATTGAACAATTAGGCAAGCATTGTTCATGTGCCTTTTTTTTTATACCTGTTTCAGTTGTTTTTTAGTTTTCTATGGTTTTTCTTTTTGAACCCAGTGAAATGAAAAATGGGTACTCATTTGGCGCGGTTTTAGATTAGAGACGAGTGATTATTGATAAGAAAATATGAAAAAGTGATTAATTGATAAGTTACATGAACCTATTTGGTGCAATTGTCAAAAAGCATTGTTAGTGTTAGAATCTGGTGTTGGTTTGGAAAATATGTTGCAAAGTTGTTGCTTGATGCTAAAATGATATTTTTACTTTGGTATCAATGATTATTTATAGACGAGTGATTATTGATAAGAAAATATGAAAAAGTGATTAATTGATAAGTTACATGAACCCATTTGCTGCAATTGTCAAAAAGCATTGTTAGTGTTAGAATCTGGTGTTGGTTTGGAAAATATGTTGCAAAGTTGTTGCTCGATGCTAAAATGATATTTTTACTTTGGTATCAATGATTATTTTATAATTGTTAGTAATTATTTTTAACAATAATTGATTGTTATTGACTAATTTAAATAGTAATAAATAAAAACGATAATAAAAACGATTATTATCATTGATAATAAAAACGATTATTATCATTGATAATAAAAACGATTATTATCATTGATAATTAATTATTTTAATTATTGATAATAATAATGATTATTATCATTGATAATTAATTATTTTAATTTTTACAACCAATAAACTAGGTAATAGTTAATTTTCTTAGTAACTAATTTTCATTCATTACAAAATGTTTAATTATTAATTATTTAAGTTAGTTAATCATAATTAACTACTATTATTATTTAACATAAATTATTTCAAAAAATAAGTTATATAAAGGGACATGGTGAGACTATAGTTAAATTGTCTAGGGGAAATTTTGGGTATTTTAATGGTCCAAAATGCGCAAGTCGTAAGCAATAAGTACCTCGTATAGTGCTGATGAAAATAGCTGATTTTCAGCTGTAACATGCACAAGGTATTTTCATAAAGCATCCATTTTTCATAAAACTACTTCAAATATGCCATAAATTGCTCCTGTAAGTTGTGCCAAATGGGCCAGAATCTTTTTTGGACTGATTTTTCATGTATATTGTCATGAGCTTTTCCCGATAATTTGCTAAGTTTAATATTTTGCAATTATTTTGTCATGACTATAGTTTATCTAAAAGTAAATATGTTGGAAGAGGCAAAGAGAAAAAATGCAAAATAAAAAAAATGAAGTGTGAGGAAGAAGAGAGAGCATTAGGTGTCTCCCCCAGTGCGCGTGCACATGTGCATGAATATTATTATTTGTACTATATCAAGAGCAATAAGTTGCAAAAATAACTCCAATGAAATGTATGCACCCATAACCTAGCAAATGCATATCAGGGGAAAAAAACAAAAGACTCAGCAAATACTTCTGAACACCTATATGACTGAAATGTGGAGTGAGTGGGAGCAAGTGAATAAGAGTGACAACTTAAAAATATTTTAGGATTCATAGCCTTTGGATCTTGTATGTGGTATTATGCATTCTAAGACATTTGTAATCAACATAAGAAAACCACAAGAACACAAAAAAAGGGGAGTAGGACTAAAGTGAAAGAGAATAAATTTGCAATTGCAGACATTGAGAAGTATTTTTTAAGCTATAAGTGCATGTATGTCATTAAAGGTAAATATGTAATCATATTATAGTAAGTATTTTATATATGATATAATGACAATGATAAGCAACAGAGAATCCTGATGCTCTCTTCTTTCTCACCATCCTGCAAGGATCAAAATTTCGTTTCTTTTCCATCGAAACGACTGAAACGTTTCCGTTTCTTAGGGAACCGAAACGAAACACTAGTGGAATATCGAAATTCACATTTTTCTATTGAAACAAAATTGTTTCCGTGGAAACATAGCGAAACTAGTGGAAACATACCGAATCAAAGGAAACATTTTTTTTTATCAATAATAATTCTAGAAGTTAGTAAAAAATAATATCCATTTATTTTTCAAGGATTAAGACTCAAAATAATAAGAAGATATTTTTATTATTTTTCCTAAAATTATAGAAAAGTAATAGGGGAAATAAAGTGTAGATAAACAACTATTTTAATACTAAGTTACTAATTATAAAGGTTTAAATCGCTATTTGTTTTACTTTTTATTTTATATGTAACTTGAGTCAAATTATTTAATTTGTGGATATTACATAGTATATATCTATTATGTCATTTATCATGAATTAATGTAATTTATCATGAATATGATGTATCTGCCTTAAACATGCACAAATATTTAATAAATAGGCTTATTTGTATAAACAAATAAATTTTAAGTTATGTTTCCACATGTTTCCAATTTTTTCTCCGTTTCCATTATGTTTCCGAAACGTTTCCGTTTCCGGACAGACCGAAACTATACATCGAAACGATATTTTGATCCTTGCCATCCTGTTCTTTTTCTCTCTCTTCTTCTCGTCTATCACTTTACCTCATATTACTCTTGACTTAGTGGAACTAAACTAAAGGAAAAAAAGGCTGTAGCAAAGAGAACAAGACCAAAGATTGATTCTGGAATGAGCATAATTTTGTGAGTGCCTGACATTGAGAAGCATCTGCTAACCGATGAGTGTGCACTTTTCATTGAGGTAAATTTGTAATCAATCATATTAAAGTCAGTATTGTATAGACAATAACAATGAAAAGGAGGTACCCCAATTTTCTCTCTTCTTTCACCTGTTCTGTTTCTTTTTCTCTGTTTCTTCTCTTCTCTCTCTTTCTTTCATTGTTACTCTTGAATTGGTTGAACTAAACTACAAAAACCAAGTTGGTACCAAAGCAAAAAGGACTAAAGATTGATTCTGTAATGAAAGAGAACCCTTCAAGGTCCTTGCTAATAGCACGATTGCATGGACTCCTGATCTATCACAACCAGAAAGGTGCCCCCCTCTGCTATATCTCTTCGTAAAATATTAATGCAACTTGAGGCATTTGCAAGCGACAACTCAGTTTAATGTTAATAAAAAAATTCCATGTTCGGCTATTCTGAAGATTTCAGAGTATATGAGGCTTTTTAACCAAAGTCACTCTTCATAGGCCTCACCTAAGAATCATGGACACTCTATTTTAGCTCACGTGTCCGTGTTGGACACCGACACTCTCGGACACTTCCTGGGTATGTGTTGAGACACTTGAATCATGGATGTTGATGATTAGAAGAAGAAGTTCTTTAATTTTTATTTAATGACTTTGTTATTTTAATGTTTTAATAATATTTTTTAAATTTGTGTGTTTTTATGCCAAGTTTAATTGAAATAACATTAGGTTTTTATTATATGGTCATATAAAAAATATAATTTTTTTATATATATTCAACGTGTCCCTAACGTGTTCATGTCCTATTTTTTTGAGAATTTGTTTACATTTTCAAAAACAGTTTTTTAATTTCAAAATGCAGGATAAGTATTTCAAAATAATTTTTTTTTTAATTTTTTAAAATTTAGATTATCATATCTAAATGTATTTTCACAATTTTTAAAAAATTAATTACAAAATTTTGAAATATATTTTAGAAATTTTTTTAAAAAATTGTATCTGAATCACTATCCAAACGAAGTTCTGCGTGTCTATGTCGTGTCGTATCCGTGTCCCGTGTCCGTATCCGTGCTTCTTAGGGCCTCACTGTCTATGTTGCTCCTTTGAAGGAAATTGAACCCATGGATCTAACTTTTTTATTTGGGATCTGGTGGCTCATTTTCATGACTTCAATGTTACCTTCACCTCAAATTCAGTTGCATGAAAGAATAAAGGAACTACATGGAAAGGAATTCCAAATCTGTTCCAATCAACAGAAGGGTTAGACTATGCCTCCAGCCCAAACTCCTTGGCTAATCAAGATTGTGATTCCCCTCTTTATTCTACTGCTGTCTCTCTGGTTCCTGATATTGACATATTAGACCTTCAAACTGCAATTTGTAAAGGATCCAGATCACACATCCACTGCCCAGTTCCAAATAGCAGTTCGAAGGTCTAATTGTAATTTCAGTTTAATTCCAGAAGGATTTTGACTTTCTTTTTCCTTCTAAGGTTTAAACCCTTTCAAATTATTATAATTGCCCACTATTTGTGAATTTTGAAGCCCTTAAATTGTTTTTATATGTGCTGAATTTCTTGAATTTAAGATGATTTCTGGTGAACTTGTTCCTACATGCATGATGCAACAAATAGGGAACCGTTACATATAACCCTATTATTTCTTCATGTTTGTTCAGCAGTTCATTGTGTTCTTAAATGCTTGCTTGCAATTTCGTTTCACAAAATTTTGGCATGCATTTGCAGATATTACTCAAAAAATTTCATTTTGGTCCCTTTTCAATGCTTCACCCCCCCTTTCTCTATTTCTGTCCCTGTTTAATGTTTCCTTAACATGTGCATTGTCAGTGATCACTGTGATAGTTGAACTTTGACTATTGCTCTCGTATAGTTCACAACTTCACATGTACTCGTCTTGCATCCCATTTGAAATCTCTTTAAAAAAAAAGAAAAACTAAAGAAATAAATGTGAAGTCAACGAAGATGTTATTAACACAGTGGTGAAGTTCAAACATGACATTTAAAAGGGAATGGTGGGGTTTCGGGCTCAATTTATATTACTAATAAAAAGAGAGGCGTCTAGTTAGTCTTTAAGGTTTGAAACATTTCTCTTATTACCAATTGATTGAGCACATTGTTTTATTTTTTGGATAACTAATAGGTATGTATTATAAACAAGCGCACCAATGGGGAACAACCCATGTACAAAAGAATGGGAGGCTATCTATAACCTTCCATACAATTAAGCTTTCCCAATAATCCAAAAAGAAAAAGTATCTAAAATTCTCTTCTTCAATATATGCATAGGCAGCTTAATATCCTCAAAAGGTGCACCAATTGCCTTCCCACCACGAAGATCACACAGCACAATGAGGGGCTGTCCTCCAAGCCAAAGAGACCCTCTTTGAGGGACAACCCGAAGGCCGATTTTCCAAAAGCTACTAAACTGATCATGGCATCACCCAACAAACACCAAAAACAATACAAAGAGGTGACTACACCTCTCTAGCAATAGGGAAGTAAAGAAGAAGGTGGTTTGTAGATATCTCCACTCTCCTATACATACAACACCAATTAGGGAGACACCCCCCTTTTTTCCCCTCAAATTAGCAAGCGTAAGAATTGCCTCCAAAGCCGCTGTCCAGACAAAAAAAAGACATTTTAGAAGGGTATTAAACTGACCCAAGATACCACTACCAGAGCTACCGGAACTTTGCTACTCTCAGATATATTGCCACAACAGTTCTAGAGGTCCCTCTCTCCCCCCCCCCCCCGGCCCGGGGGCCTCTTTTAAATAAAAACCAACTAGAGGATAACAACAGTCCCAAAAAACAGTTAACAAAGCCCAATCAACCAAGAAAATACTGAACAAGACTCAAATACTCAAATCAACAGTCCAGAACCAAGAAACAAAGTCCAAAAACACCAAGGCAACACATGTTTAGTCCAATCAATCAAGACAGCACTAGAGGGGGCAAAACACCATCAAAATAGTTTTTTACAGCAGCCAAAGAGGGTCCTGAGCCTACCGACTGTGTACAGCAGGCCAGCCGACCACATTGGAGACTACTTAGTACTTTCTTCCAAAACACAATCCAAATGGCCATGGGTTGCACTAAAAAAGCCATCTCAAACCTTAGAACACCTCTAGAGTGTGACTAGAACTATCAAAATCCACCAGAAAACAAGAAATACACAGATCTAAAAAGAAAAAATACAGCCCTTTTTTTTTTTTTGAAAAATAAAAAACCCAATCAGATGAAGTAAAAAAAAACTCTGAAAAAATTATCAGAGATTCTCCTTGAAGAGACGATTCAAACCATGACATTTTCGACCTGCGAATGTTGACGTCATCATGATGTCATTGTTTCATACAATGATGTCAGCACTGCGGCTGAATCCCTTGTTCTCTCTCTTATGTTTCTAGTTGTGTTCCAGTGAAGATCTGGGTATCAAGTTGAAAATATATTTGTTGTATTTTTTAGGGTTTAGATGAGGAAGAAAGAAGGAAAAGGATGAGAGATTGACATCATAGGGTGGAATGAATATTACTCACACTGATAAAAAAAAGAAGAAGAGTATTACTCACATTCCTACACCCTTTTTACTGATATTCAATGCATCAGAAATTACATGAATGCCCATTCTCTAAATACTTTAGATATTCTAGCGGTATTGACGCTTGCATGTAAGCTAGCCGCATTTCAATTCTCTCCAGTGTTGAATCCCAAACTGCAAAGGCTCTTCTAGTGGTTGCCCCTCAATGGAAGATCCAACTAGGAAAAAGGCAAAGTCCCCATACCACAACCCAAATTGGCTGCCAGCTCTTCCAAATTTTCCACCTCCCCCACCATAAGTAATGCATATTTATCAATGTTGATACGCAGCCCAGAAACCTCCTGAAAACACATCAAATGCGCCTCAAGTAGTGAAGCTGTGACTCCTCTGCTCCATAAAAACAATCGTATCATCAGCTAACAAAATTTGTGAAATTGAGATTGCGCTCCCACTAGCATCTCCAACCTCAAACCCTGCCAAGAAGCTACCTGAAACCTCTTTATCTATTTAAGACTTTCATAACAACTGTGAATAACAGAGGAGAAGGGGGTCCTCTTGGTGCAGACCCATGGAACCTTATGACCATGAGTTTTTTTTTTGCCTCAATTGTGATGTTTATAATTTCTTACTTCTATGGAACACCCGTGGAAAAGAAGTGGTTGCAGAAATAAATTGTGAAGAGCACATGAAGTTTTTTTTTCCAAATCCTCGTGTGTGCATTATGCCTTTGACATATGATATTGGTGCTTCAAGTAAGAGTTGTGTGTTCTAGATTCATATATATGTACTTCGATTTCTCCCTTATGTGTTTGTATCTTGGAACCTTGATATGATGGTTGGTATCGGAAGTTTTTCAGTATGCGTAAAAATGATAGTTTGACAGTAACTTTTCATGGATATACTGATAAGGTCAAGTCTGATGGTTTCTCTTATAAGATGAAGGCATATCTCCTTTGGTTTTATGAGCTATTTTTATCTAGTCTTCAGAAATCCAAAACTGTTCTTTGATCTGGTTGATTAAGAACATCTATCCACAGTTTTATATTCTACTTTCCACTTCTGAAAGTATTTTTCATATGATTTATACTTTCTACATGTTGTTTAATTTTACAGTATCATCTTTAATGGCATAATTTTCTTTATTATTTTGTTCAAATAATATCTGAGTTTTTATCATTTTACTGTGGCTGAGAGGTATATGCTTGAATACTTACTTGTGCTTTTACTTCTACCTGGCTTATGCAGGCATTGCAGGTCAAGGTTTTACACCACATATTATTACTGTAGCTGCAGGAGAAGTATGCTTGCGCATCCTTAATTTAATATCATGTTAAAAGAATGTAGTTTATCTGGATGCTATGTCATAAAATTCTAGTGCTGAAATTGTTTAAAGGATGAAACTGAACGAATATGTTGTTCGTTTATTTAATTGCCTTTTGCTGTGTATTTTGTGATGCTGAACTTTTCTTGGCTTATCAGATTCTGGCATTTAGTCAAATACAATATGCTGTGATTTGTATCCACCATCACTTTATGTTGTTAATGATGCTGCGATGAATCTCATTTCATTAAATTATTGTCACTAAGAAATTTTTAAACATTTTGTTTGGTCCCATGTGGATTTAGATTGTTGACTTGAGATTTATAACTCAGTTATCTGTTTTTTTTTTTCTTTCTTCTTTTCCTTGTTTTTCTTTTCGCTTATATGTAGCATTATGTTAGAATAAAAGCAATTGTAAAACACAGAGTAGGGTACTTAAACTTAGGATTTGCAGTTGCTGACTGCTGCTATTTATGGCTAACAATAACTAAATGAGTCTCATCGAAAGTTAAGTGCTACTGTAATTTATAATTTGCATCTCTTTTTCTTCATGAATTCTATAGTGCATGAGTTAACATAGCATCAGAATAGGGTAATTGAATGGAAATTTTCTGGACACTAATCGGATAATTAATACAATAGCTTTATGGTGGTCTTTTTATTCATTTGTGTTTATCCATAAAAAAACTGATGCTAATCTTCTTCTTTGTTAGCTTCTTATATCTGAAGCTGTCTTAAATTAAACTCTACAATGTATTTGTGGAAAATTAATGATGAAATTTTTTGTTCAGGACTCTAATTATTCGTAAAAAGTTCTGCTGTAAAATCTTCTTCTTCTTCATTCGCAGTTTTCTTGTCAAATATATCAATGAAGAGCTGTTGATGGAAATAATTTAGTGGAAAGTTAGTGATGATGCATTAATCAGGCTACCCTTTGTTTAATTATAAGATATTAATATTATTGTGTAATCCCTTTATGTGATTAACCGTTAACGACAGAAGTGTACTTTCTGTTATTCAATAATGTTACGACTTCAAATTGATTAAAAATGTCCTAAAATTGACAAAGTAATATTCTACTGCAATGAAATAAATTCTCTCTCTTCTTTCCATATCAATGAAAATTTTCTCTATCGTTTGTTTATTTATTAAAATTTCATTGGTGTGACTTCTGAGGACTTTAGCTTGTTCTATTGGTCTATTTCTGGAATTCCAGAAGTAGCTTGAAAGTGAGACATGTATACTTTATGAAGTTGGATCTTTGCAACAGTGAGCAGGAAATAGTAAAATAAGTTATATATGAGATGTATGATTACATAAAAGCGTGTAAAATATGTATTCAAAGGAGAAAAAAATATTTACTTGAATAATATCTTGAAGTACTGGGATGAAAATACATCCAATCCGATATGCTATTTTTTCTTTTTTTGGGGGGAGGGACAATGGGGGATCTCCAATATTCAATGCCACCATCTATGAAAAAATTTGGAATAATCTTTTAACGCCATTACAGCTAACATTTTTTATGGCTAATATTCAAAAACAAGTGATGGACACACTTGCTTCTAAATGAATGCAAGAAACATTCCTTATGAGGCTCTAGGCACAAGTCTCCGGCGCTAAATTATAATTAGCTAAATCATTTAGAGACTCATTTTATAACTTTGGAAACTACAAAATCTTTGTTATTTTAAAGAATTGCCTGATATTGAATAATACAACTAGTATGCAATTATTATTGTCCCATCTTCATGCATGAGACCAATCCCTTGATAGTTGATACTCACCAACTTCGTAAAAAGTAATTGATTTTGATAGGATTGACTCGTACAGTCGTACCAGTACACGACTACACGCCATGTATTGTTGGTTACATCTACTTTGATCAATAAGCCTTTAATCCTTGGCTTAAAGTTGTGAACAAGGATCAAAATTCCTTTTTCTTTCCATTGAAATGGCCAAAATACTTCTGTTTCCTAATTAGCCAAAATAAAACATTAGGGCTCTGTTTGATTTGGTGGAGAATGATAGAAAGTAAAGGAAAGAGAAAAAAATAAAATTTGTTAAGAGTTTGGTTAGCAAGAAAAAAAAAAAAACTCCTTAAAAATCGGATCCACATTACTGTTTTTTTCCTGAAAAGATGACTGCTGGTTCTCCGCAAAAAACACTAGAAAAATTATGTTTCTCATGAAAATATTTTTATATAATCTGCATTCCCATCTTATCCATTTTTTTTTACACAACTTCTCTCTTCCACTACTAGTGATAGAAATTCTTTCATACGGTAACTCTTTTTTTATATTTGTAGATAATTAATATATGTTACGATTATATAGATAGTCAATATATAATATATATATATATATATATGTAATATTGCTATATGTATGTTATACCGTTATATATATATATATATATATATATATATATGAATATATGATATGTAATTAATATCTACATATTACGTTTCTATATATCAAGTTTATATATATGGATAATTATATGTAATTAATTTTTTATGTACTTAAGTAGTAATAGGAAACTTCATTTTTCATGATTATATAAATCTACAACCTCACTTTTTAAGTGTTAGGGAGAGGACTTAATATTTGTATTTGTACATCCTTGATGTGGTTTGCTTCTTTTATTAATTTCTTATCCAATAGACTAATAAGATGAATTCATATTTTTGTCAAATACTTCAACTAAATATAAAGAAATACAATTGGGTCTTACAAAAATAAAAAATAAAAAATCTGAATATAGGAAAAACTAACTATCTTATCTTTTCTTTCATAACCAAATGAATATAGGAAAAACTAACTTTCTTTTCACTTTTCTTTCTTTTCCTTTATTTTCTAGTACTTTCACTTTCTAGCATTTGTTTTCTTCTAACCAAACGAAGCTTAGTAGAAAATTGAAATTCTCATGTTTCCATGAAAGCAAAGTCGATTTCAGCTAAACATATATCGAAACATTGTGAAATAGTTGAAAACTTTCCTTCTTGGTGATAATAATTCCTTAAATTAGTAAAATATGCCTTCCATTTTTCTCTTTAAACTAAAGGAGATTGAAGAATTAAAACCTAAAAAAATTTGAAGATATCTTTGATTTTTTTAAAGAGAAATATTAGATGAGGAGAATTGGAGAAGTAGAAGCAGTGGAAATAAGAAGGTAGAAGAATAGTTTATTGTAATATTCATTTGTTCGTTATAATGACCTAACTTGCTATTTGTTTTATTTAGGCTTTTATTTTTCCAATTAGTTAGTTAGTCTATTATTTTACTTGTAACCTGGTCATCTAAGAAGCATGGACACGGACACGGACACGGACACGGACACGGAACACGGATATGACATGACACCAACACGTAGACATGTTAATTCTAAAAAAAATATGACACGGATACGTCAGGGACACTTTGAATATATGTAAATTTTTTATATGACCATATAATAAAAATCTAATATTATTTCAATTAAAATTGGCATGAAAATACACAAATCATGAAAATATTACATTAAGATATTAAAATAACAAAGCCATTAAATAAAACTTCAATAATTTTTTTTATTCAAGTTCTAAAACAAATTTACTAACTATTACATAGAATATATATGTATATATATACATATATATATATGTATATATACATATATATAACCAAAAAAAGAACTAATGAGAAGAGGAGAAATTGAGAAAAATCCAAAAAAAGGAAGAACAAAATAGAAAATGTGCCCATAATGTGTTTGGAATGTGTTCGAAATTAAGAAAAAAAAATAAATAAAACACTCTTTTTGCCCGTGTTCGACAAGTGTCTGGGAAGTTTCCAAGAGTGTCGGTCTCCGACACATGTCTGACATAGACACGTGAGCCAAAATAGAGTGTCCTTGCTTCATAGCTGATCATTATTTTACATGGTAAACACCTATTATTTTATAGCATTGATCTTATATATTAACTTCACATTTATGCTTACTCCTTAGTTCCATCCGGTGCCCTCATGTGTGAATGCATGTTAGGCTTAAAACATTTTCAATCAGTTAATTATTTTCCTTATTTTCACCCATTCATTTATTTTACTTTATATTTTCAAGTGTTTTCAAATGTTTCCTTATTATTATTATTGTGTTTCGGAAATGTTTCTAAGAAACATTTTTGTTTCCTAGCCAACCTAAGTGGTAGTACGAAACGAATTATGAAAGTGTAGCTTCTTGGAATAAGAACAATCTTCCAATTGGAAGGGCTTTTTCTTCTTCAAAGCAAAGAAACTTGAATGATGACAATGAAATTATTTACAAACTGCTGTATATGGTTGCACGGCACCAAGCTGCGAAATAGAAAAATAATGGGGGTTTGGGTATGGGGCCATTATCAAAATTTTGACTGCTGATTGATTGGCAAGTGGTTGTGAATCGTGATGCTTTGCTCTATTATTGAGTGAAGTATGGAGTTTTCTAGTTTGGGTATGAAGGGTAGTGCAGCTGTCTTATGCTTCCTTCCCTTGGCCAATTTGTTCCCTCTAATGGTGATGTCAGGCAATTCCTTTTAGTATAGAGGCGAGGGGAAGATTTAGGAGTTATAGAACCATTGGTCAGCGCAACACTGGTAGTGGTTCACCCAGAGCAGGGGGTGTGTTGTGACCCAGAAGAGTTTCTGTTGGAAAAGAGCAAGACTGAAGCTTCTGAATGGGTATTGAGGAAGGTCATAGAATTCAGCAGTTTTCTAGGGGTTATGCATGAGGGGTTTGAGGATGAAAAATATAGGTTGTTTGAAGCAATTAATTGGAGGTGGGTTATGTGAGCTAAGTTAGAGGCATGAAGGAGGATGGGAGGGTTAGCTGTCAAAGGGGTTCGTTAGCTGAAGAGATAGGTTTCCTTGGTTAATCAAGGGAGGAGAGACAAGGGATGCAGGGGCAAGGGAAGGAGTATCGAAGCTGCAAAGGTTTTTCCATGAAGCTGCACTTAATTTCATGGAACGTCCGGGATATGAAAGACTGGGATAAAAGGAAGGTAATAAAGTTGCTGCTTAGGAAATGGAGAGTTGATGTGATTTGTCTTTAAGAGACAAAAAGTTGGGGCAATGTCTAAGGAGATAGTGAGGAGCATTGGGGGTGGAAGGTTTATGGATTGGGTGACTTGGGGTGCAGTAGGATCAGTAGGGGCATCCTATTTTTTGAATCAAGAGAGTGATTATTGATATTGATGAGAAGGTTGGAGTTCATCCTATCTCTTGTCTATCTACAAATGTGTAGGTGAAGAAGGATGAGGTCCTTCAGAACATAGGGGGCTCGGACAAAAGAAGAGGGTGAAGGTGGCATCTCTTTGGAGGAGGTAGATAGGAGGAATGAGTTCAAGGCAGAATTGGGCTCGATCACTTTGATGGAGGAGGTTAGTTGGAGACAAAAATCTTGCCATTGTGGCTTAAGGAGGGAGACAGAAATACTAGATTTTTCCATTGCGTCTTTCATTGCATTGATCCCTAGAAAGGTGGAGCCTCTGAGTTGAAAGATTTTGAGTTGATTAGCTTGGTTGGGAGCATTTATTAAATTTTGGCAAAAACTTTAGCTCTTTTGTTGAAGAAGGTGATAGGTAAGGTTATCTCTCCATCTCATAGTGCTTTTGTTGTTGGGGGGGGGGGGGGGGGGGGAGGGAGGGAGATAGATCTTGGATGCATTGCTTATTGCAAATAAATGTGTGGACTCTAAATTGAATATTAGGGTTCTGAGAATTATTTGTAAATTGGATGTGGAGAAAGCACACGATCATGTTAACTAGAGCTTTGAAATCCATGTTCTAGAGAGGATGAGATTGGGATAGAGGTAAAGGAGGTGGATGATGAGATGCATTTCTATTGTTGTTTTTTAGTCCTAATTAATGGAGTGCTAGACGGTTTCTTTTCGAGCTCCCGGGGTTTGAGGCAGGTGATCCTTTATCTCCCCTCCTTTTCACTATGGTGATGGAAATTTAGAATCGCATGATTGATAGGGCAGTTCAGGAGGTTTATTGTTGAGTTTTTTCGTTGGTAGCTCTAGAGGAAGTGCCATTTCGTTTTCTCTCACTCTTTTCGCAAATGACACTATTATTTATTGTGGTGCCGAGGAGACAGATTCATTGTTCATGTTGCCTTCTTATGTGCTTTGAAGCGGTCCCTGGCTTGCACACTAACCCTGACAAATCAGATGATTTCGGTGGTGGAGGTGTAGGATATGGAGCTATTGGCCAGCAAGTTGGGTTGTAACGTTGGGTTTCTTCCGATCTCATATTTGGGGTTGCCTCTGGGAGCTCTGTTGTTGAGAGAATGGAGAAGAAGGTTGCGACATAGAAGAGACAAAATACTTGTACACGGGAGGGAGGTTAACTCTAATCAAAAGCATTTTCTAGTATGTCAACATATTTTATGTCCTTGTTCTCTATTCTTTTAATAGTTGCTAATAGGATGAAGTTTTAGAGAGATTTTCTTTGGGGAGGCTTTGGGGAGGAGCATAAGTACCACTTAGTATGTCACACCCCGAGCCCCCAAGATCCGAAGTTGAACCTGATTCCTTAAGGTTTCCAAGGTCACTTAGGTCATTTACTTAACCAATTAGATATAATAGTTCATTTTGTTCAATATTACCTTATTCGGTTTCCTTTTGTATGAGTAAACCCCAATGAGCTTCATTATGTTAATTAGTGTTAGAAGTCTCTTGTGAGTCGTGACTGATGCCTTAGTTCCAAAATACACAAGATAAATTATTTAAATTGTTTGATTTATACTTGTTAAATGTAGCAAGTATGATCCCTCTTCTTTGGTGCAAATTACAGAAACTAGTAAAGAATTACTTCAAGGAATCCCATTAACTCCCTCTCTTTTAGTGAGTATTAGATACATTCCAAGATTCAATCTCATGCCCCTTAACTAGTATAGTGTTCTTAGAAGTCGAGGGTAGTGTTTTATAGGCCAAAAATATCACAAAAGAGGAATAAAACCAAAACAGGCTCCTGCCTGACTGGGTGGCCGGTCCAACCCAACCAGACGTCCGGTTTCAGGGTTCTTGAGATGCCGTGAGCCGACCGCTGACCGGCCTTCTGGTCCCGGTTGGCCGGTCTCAGTAGGGACCTTGGCCCCTTTTGTCCATTTTTCCTCTTTTCACTTCTAGTTTCAATCCTTTTTCGTTTCAATTCACTTCCAACAATTTATTAAGGTATTTTACCACTTTTTAAACCAAAGTCTCAAATTTAAATCATGTCATTTAACATTTTAACCAAGATCAAGCACATAAATTTACAAGGCTCCCTCTTTCAAGACTTAATACCCAATATACATACATACATTTATAATATCTCCAAAATAACTTCCTAACATTTTACAAAATGTAAACACATTGTTTTACAATTAATTACAAGTTTAAAATGCCAAAATGATAAGTTTACGTCTTAGGCATCAAAGCATAATTGTCCAAAATACAAAATAAGCCCTTGGGCTCCCATTGCCTACAAGTCACAACTATCAACACACAAATGGGTTCCATGGTCTCAATGGCCAAAATGTTTCAAAAATCCATATGCTCCCACACCCATCATGCTTTGGCTTCTTGACATGACTTGTGGTGTTTGGGGTGAGGGCGACGGCCCAGTAGAGGAAATAACTTTAAAGCTAAATATGTGTGGCGGCATGTGCACAATGTAGTGGGATGACATTTTTTGAAACAATTTAAATAACACTAATCAATTTAGTCTCACGCATTCAGCAATCATGTAACTTAATGCATTTCCAAATACAATGCTACACACACCACTCACTCTTCCACGTCACCAACTCACCCACAGCCACTCAACTCACAACACAACACCCACTTAGGCCCCCGTAAACCCTTCTGGAGTTCACATCATGCAACATCCGTGGCTTCGTTGCTTCATAGACTACTAACCCTTTGGATTCAAGTACCACTTGTGCAAGTTTACGGCTCGTAGCTGAAGGACACCGAGTCCCACTCAATTCTGGGTTCACTTCCAACATTTCCATGCACACACCAAAGTCTCACAAGGATCCAAACACACTCAAATACACTTTTGATGCTTCAACCACACACTTTCATGACATAGCAACCACGTCTCAAATTCATTCATTCTATAAGTGACATTCATTCATTCTATACAAGTACACTATGTATGCTAGGCATAATTTCATCGTGAATGGCATGCTAAAAATTACACTTAATTCATTCTAGCATTTTATCAAACATCTGGAGTGCAACTTAAGTTTTTCGATAAGTAAGATTTTATTAGAAAAAAGGCACCAAGGGGGTGTGCCCAAAGTTGCCAATCAAAGCTTATAGGGAATAAAGAGGACAAAAAACTATCTAAAGCCACGGGATGACCTCCTGACAACCAAAAGAAAAGTCTTTAACACTGAGGCTTTTACAACCCACAAAGGAGCTTCACTTCTTTCAAAAACTCTACTATTTCTCTCCCTCCAAATGCACCACCATATACAAAGAGGTGTCTCATATGCCATGCCTTTCCAACCCTCCTAGAAGGAGAACTTCCTCTCCAAGATAAAAGAACATTCATCTTCGAACGAGGCATGACCCAAAGAATACCAAACAATCCCATCAAAGGACTCCAGATAGCCCAAGTGAATTGGCAATGAATGAGAAGGTGATTAACCATTTCCTCTTGGAACTTGCAAAGGCAACACCGGTTAACCAGGATTTGCGTCTTCTTCTTAGATTTTCCATCGTAAGAATCCTTTCCCACGTAGCAGTCCAAGCAAAGAAAGCTACTTTCAAAGGAGCTTTTGCTCTCCAAATGGCTTTTCAAGGAAAATGACAACCTCCCTCTCCCCTATCCCGACAAAAAGAGGTAGAAAGACTTTACAGCAAAATCTTCCCACTATTTACCCAACAAAGAATGTCCTCCTTCGAATCATGTACAAAAAAAAATAGAACTCCACCACCTCTTCAATTTCCCAATCTTGCAAAGGCCTGATGAAGCTCACATCCCAAACAGTGTTCCCTGCCATCCGTCTAAGATGATCACCCATCAACACACTTTCCGTGCAGCCACTCCATACAAGCGAGGTAATGCCAAAGATAGCATCCCACCGTCACTCCATATATCACTCCAAAAACTAGGTTATCAACCACATGCTTTAAACTAGGTTATCAACCGCACATCACCTTTGTTTTCAACTTAAGTTCTTCACATGCTTTAAACTAGGTTATCATACTTTTTCATGTATTTTACCATTTAATCATCCATACAAATGTTCAAATACCACAATAATGTAAAGGGAAAGAGATTATAGTCATGCTACATGCTCATACATCATGAATAACATGATAACATAAAGATTATGATATGTATTACATACTAACATGCTCATTTATCAACAAAATGATACAACGACCACCACCATAAAAAATGCATGAGACACCCATGTTTAGCTCTTCAAGTACAAAATCCCTACCTTAAGTTGAGATTAGAAGAAACCGTAGCCTTTGAATTAGCTCCAAGTCTTGAAATTATGTGCTAGCTCGTGATGCTTGTAGGAACTCCATCAAAAATCCTAAGTTCCCTAGGGTTTTCTTTCTAATTGAAGAGGAAAGGAAGATGAAAAATGAGGGAGTGAGGAAATGAGAGTGCAGCTGTGGAGAGGGAGATAAAAGAGTGATCGGATGATGGGTTCTTTCCCAAACAAAATGTCTTAAAAGCTCACCCTTTGTTGAATTACATGTTAACCTTTGCACTATTCATTCCCATTCCCATTCCCACATTGTCCCTTGCTCTAAATTTACCAAACTAGCCTTTATCTTGTTTAAATTGACCAACCAAATTAATTACTTGACATTTTTAAATTTCATTATTCATAATTCTGAGTTGTCAGTAAAATGACTAAAATACCCTTTAGTCTTGAAATGCGATTTAATCGCCAAAACTAGTCAATATAATTAACTTATGACATTAATCTTCATTAAATCATTAATACACATAATTATCCATTTTAAATTATTAATTAATATTAAGAAAATTTCAAATCATTACGTAGCATCTTGGCGGAAAGTGTGCTCTCCAATTAGGTGTAATGGTCTGGTGATTTGGTTGCTTAAGCAATTTAATAAAGCTTTGCTTGGGAAACGGTTATGGAGATATGGGGATTGAGTAGGATAGTTTCTGGCACAGGGTGATAGAGAGGAATTACGGAAGCGAGAATTAGGGGTGGATTTCTATGGAGGATGGGAGGCCTTATAGGGTGAGTCTTTGGAAGCATATTAGGAAGGGGTGGGAGGAATTTGTGTCTCATGTGGAGTTTGTGGTTGGAAATAAGAGAAGGATTAGCTTTTGGTGTGACATTTGGTGTGGTGACATGGCGTTGATGTGTAGATTTCTCGATTTATTTTGCATAGCGTTGGATAAAGGTGCTTTGATTGGGGATTATTGTCATTTATTGGAGAATAGGGTGGTGTGGAATCCTATGTTTGTTGAAGTTTTCCGGGATTGGGAGTTGGATCTTGTTGAAGCATTCCTAGCTTATTTCTATGAATGCAGGCTTGAGGCGGATAAAGAGGATTCCATTGAATGGAAGCCAAACCCTAATGGCATGTTTAGCGTGGGATCGTACTACAATGTGCTATGTTATAATTTAGCGCTTGGGTTTCCATACAAAAGCATTTGGAAGGTTAAAGTCCTTAAAAATTCCCTTTTTTGTGTGGTTTGCAGCTTTAAAGAGGATTCTTACTTTGGAGTTTGGACAATGTGGGGAAAAGGGGAGACTCCTTCCTAATTGGTGTTGCATGTGCGAGGAGGCGGAAAAGTTGCCTAATAATCTTCTTCTCCACTATAAGGTTGCTAGGGAGATGTGGACAATGCTTTGTGTGATTTTTGGAGTTTCTTGGGTTATGCCTAGATCAATAAAGGAGCTTTTAGCATGTTGGGTTGTGGCTTTCCCTTCAAAGAGGTTCTGACATTCTTGGAGGCAGCTCCTCATTGCATTATGTGGAGTATTTGGCTAGAATGCAATCGTCGCACATTTGAGGAGATAGAGCTTCCCATTCATAAGTTGCAGAAACGTATTTTAAACCCTGTTCCTTTTTGGATTGCAGAGAAATATCCCTTTCTTTTGTTTGTAGATTTTTTGGGAGACCTAAATTGTATGGATAACCATGTGTAGCTCTCGCTTTTTTATATATGGGTTATGCTCCTTTGGCATGTTTGTTTATCATACAATCATATTACTTATAAAAAAATGAACTGTGTTGATGCTTGATTAATGATGTTAGCCCTAAGAGTTTTCAACCAAGTGCATCTCAGTTATTTTGATGATAACAAGACATTGTTCATGTGGACTAATGTTTTATTTAGTGACAATCCAAATAGGTCATTCAGGCCAAACAAGATTGTTGACTAAGAATTGACAAAGTCCATCAAGCTTAAGGACTCCACTCAAAGCACAAGATTCAAAGCCAAAATTTAATCAAGCGGAATGCTCTCATGATGATCCAAGTAAATGGACACACTCAAGCCCAAGGAATCAAGACAAGTTAAGAGAAGACTTTTTATTTTCCTTATTTTGGGTTTTGAGTGATTTAGGATTAAATTGATTATTAAGCGTAAGCTCTTACTATTTAAAATGATCAACTAGAACCAATCCTAAAATAATTTTTCAAAACAACACATTACTATACTTCAAGTTTTGAAAGATCAAAAGGTTTTGAAAATGGAACATTTTAAAAAATAAGCAAGAAGGCCAAATTGGCCAATATAGTCAAAACCAGTCGATCAGTTCCAAGAACTAGTCGACCAGTTCCTAGAACTAGTTGACTGAGTGACCATTTCAAGTATACAGCCTGAACTCACTGTCCAAAATAGTTGACCCAATTGAAGATTCAGTTGACTGACTTTTAAAGACAAAAATAGTGTACATCAAAACTAGTCGACTGACAATAAGAACCAGCCAACTGACTCTAAGAATCAGTTGATTGATTGTTTTTGAACACATGAATCTCAAACCCTTGGACAAATTAATTGAGCTGATCAGTCAACTGGATCTTGATCTAGTCGATTGTTTGGTGATTTCAGTCGATTGGTTTTGTCGATCTGCCAATCAAAAACTCAAATTTTGAAGAGATGAAAAGGGTAAAATGACTATTTTGAAGTGATCTTATTTATTTGAGGGCTATAAATAGAGGTTCTCTAAAACATTTATTTCTATTTCTTTACAAGCTTACACTTCTACATCTCTATTCTTGACTTTAGATCTGACCATTGTAAACCTAGATCTAAAAGTTCTAGTCATCTTATATACTCTGAGCTTACACTTGATTAATTTATAGTAAGTGAGGATTTGTTGCACCAATCTACTTTTGAAGAGAGTGTTTATTGGTAAACAAACTTTGTATCTTCTCATTGTGGTGAGATTTGTGGGTAAGTGTTACCCTTGTTAGGCAAATTGGATATTTTGCTAGGCAAAGAGTTAAGAGCTTTTGTTGTAAAAGTTTGACCTCCACCTGTAAAGAGATCAAGATAGTAGAAAAACTCAAGTGAGGATGCTTGAGTCGAGGATGTAGGAAGTTTTGCGAATCTCGTAAAAATCGTTGTATTTGCTCTCTCTTTCTCTCTCTACTTTTTTACGTTCTTGTGCATTTCTAGCATTCATTATTAAAGTTTGTAAAAATTTTCAATATTTACAAAATACCCTATTCATCCACTTCCAAGGTAAATATATAGCAACAAATGATATCACAAAAAGTGAATCAGATTGTTTCTGTTTTGTTTGTGCCAGGAAAGAAGTACAAGTAGGAAGGATGAGTTATCCTTTCTAGAAAAGAAAGAGAAAAGACCCACAAGCATAATCGAAAATCTACTCAACCAAAATCCAAGCAGACGCAAAACCCACCATATAACTACATTTGTTTTTGACAAGTAAAGATTCTCTATTGAAGAATCCCTTGAGGGGCCCAACCATATCGCTACATCGCTTCAAGGAGAGTAAAAATTACCCCAGGAGCTTTGTTCATTTGGCCAAAATTTCCTCTATCATTTACCAACCTAGGGATTAATTTATTCTCTATCTTTAGAGTATGGGACTAATTCAAATCTCTCTCATAAGATGACTACAGTGCCAAGGGCTAGGGGGTCAAGATCTGACCCGCTGGTGCAAGTTGAAGGTACACAATTCCCCAGAGCTTCCATGACTGTATGGATATTTTTCTCTATCCCATAGCCTGTGCCTGCTGGTGTGTTTGGTGTGTAAACTGTATTCCCAACATCATCCTTGAAGATATCCCCAAAATGGAGCAACCATTAAAGCTAAGCTTGATTCATCTGTTGGTGGAGGTATCCAATCATTGGGAGCAGGCCCAAAGTGTAGACATGTGAGACTAACTGCACTTCAAGGATTCATTTTCATGGACAACACACCTTAAAACCCTTTTGTAGCCGAAGTCTAAAGGGAGGCTAAAAACTGACATTTACCCCAGATCTCCTGAAGATTATTTCGAAGACTACAATTCCTTTTAATCCAAGCCCAAGCCATTGCAATAGTTGCACAACACCACAGGCTTGGCTCTCTGAAGCCCCCAAAAAGAGTCTCAAGTATGGTTTGAATTTCTTGTGGCTAATCAGATCATGTCTACTATTCATAAAATTCAGTCTGTTCCATTCATTTATTTATTTTTTGGTTTCTAAATTTCTTTGGATCAGATTGGATTATTATATCAAAAGGGGCCATTGCTTGGTGTAATTGTAAAATACTTAGGTTGCCAAGTGTGAGAATGCGGGTTCGAGTCTAAAAGCAGTCATTTTTTGTAAATAATGCCAAGTGTTAGGTCTATATTTAGTTTAACCCTCCTGGCACCCCACCAATTCATACCTAACCCTCCTAGCAGGCCACAGTAGTGGCACTAATATTAGGTAATGGCCTTCTATTGGATTATTAGATCAAACAAGCATTTGTTAACAGGTTTCAATTTAGAGTTCTTCTGTCCTGTCACAAAGAACTTTCCCTTGGAGTTAGGTTTGGGCTCACTGATCCCAACACTACCACCAATATTTGGCCTGAATACGTTTCATTTACAACCCTTGTTATGTAGATTTCCTCAGGTGTGTAGAGGTTGACAAAATGTTGACATGGAATAGCTGTAGAAAGGTGTTCCTTTCCAATGTCTCCCCAATGTCTCCCCCTGTAATTGAGAGTTGAATAGCTTTTGGAAGGTGTGCCAATCCAGCATGTACTGGTAGGTTTTAACAGAGGACCTTTTTTTTCTTTTTGGATAGGTAAGTGGCCCTTGGGGTTGTAAAAAAAGGACCATTGGGGCTGGACTAACAATAGTCTGTATCTTTACAGTTCATTTTTGAGTAACTTCTCTGCCAAGATGAGGGTTTCTTTATTGCTGGCTAGGAAATTTGTAGATCTCATGTGTGAACTGCAAAAGAAGGAGCCATATCTTGGTGTTCAAACGTAGTTGGGGTAATAGATGTTAAAATATTTGTTTATTTCAGTTTTAATTGTTGACGTTTAGTGCTATTTTTTGTGGGTGTTATGCATGAAGTCCCACTGCTATCTCTTAGCTAGTAGCTGTCTATATAAAAGTACTATTAAGGAGTGTATCCTTTAATGGAATTCTCTCTTAGCAAGTTCCTTTAATTTCATTCTTTCAAGAACTTTAGCATAATAAGACAAAATTGTTGAAGTAACCTTTTAGGTCTTTGCTACCTCTGCCGGACCGTTGCTTGCTCGACCATCTCTTAAGATATTTCCAAATCGACTATTTGAATCCTGAACGTCTGCTTTCTCTCATGTTGATTACATGAAATACAATGAATTGATTGATAAATCTTAAGGATTCTGTATATAATACTCACTTCCTATTATAGTTATGCCTTGGGTTCTCTTGAATAGGCGTCATAGTATGGCATGATATTGGGTTATTTCTACCATATATTCTGTAGAATATATGAATGGAAAACCATGTATGATTCTGTTTAAGCCTGTTTCCCATTTATTACCACACCTTAATGTAATTTAATATCAGATAGGAACTCTTTGAGACTTTAGTTCAAGCTTTCATGGCTTATTATTATTTGGGTATGTTTTTGCTGTGAATTGTAGATTTAAGCTATATATTGGTTTTTTTTTACTTGCTTTCTTCCTTCCTGCATCTGTTATATTTCAGTGTATGTCATGTATTTCAGTCCATTTCTGTCCTGAAGTGTAGCCTAACTTGGCCATTTTGGATGCCTATTGTGGAACTACTTTTTTTGTTTGTTTGTGTGAATCAGACTGTCCATATCTTTTTAATGTAATTGTGACCCCCTAATGTAATATATTGATGCATTCAATAGGACATGGCCCAGAAAATTATGTTGTTCGTGCAACAAAGCAAGCGTGAAATATGTATACTATCAGCATCTGGTTCCATCTCTAATCCGTCACTGCGCCAGCCAGCAACATCTGGAGGCAACATCACATATGAGGTTACTATTTATGAATTCTGTTTTGCAAAAATTTCAAATGGAATAGCATTAATTGAGTGAGTTCGAATAAGGAAAAAGAAGGATTTGTGTTCCTTTCTTTCTTTTCTTCTTCTTCTTCTTTAATAAATACTTTAGGTTTTCACATTTCTTATTTGTTAATTCTTCAGTTGTCAATTGTTGCATGTTGTGACTTTCCCTTTCTATATGTTAAAGTTTGTTTTTTCTTCAACATTATAACTAATTTCTTTTTCTAAGGAGAAAATGCATGGACTTGAAGAGCATATAAGAAAAAGTTTTAACTTGGATTAAAATATTTGCAAAAGCAATATCTCTAACAGACCTCATGATTGAAACCTCTTCAGAGTTGGAACTCCCTCCAAACAATTGACTCAAAAATAAATCTATTTTGTCGAATGAAGCATAACTGTAGTCTGTTTCTATCTTGTTGGAGATAACATATATACTTTCTTTTTAAAATTACTTGGGAAAATTATTAATGGACGTAACTTCCATAAACTAGGACACGGGTTTCGATGCCTTAATCTGCCAGCAGGATTATTATCGACAACATGCCTTGGCATGTGATAACAAACAACAAATATGGCTGAAAACAAGGCCAAATAGTAGATGCAAAGTCACAATGAAGAGGCATTACTTCGGCGCAACCCACTTTTTCTAGATATGAGATATTCAATTCACTCGTTACCTGAAGTTGAATGGAGTTATAGAACTACAAGTATTCTTAATTTGAGGTTCAACTCTAGCAAGCTAACTTAGTAGTGAAAAGAATCGTCTTATTCCACTTCCTTATGTGCTTTTTTTTTTCAGGACCATATGATATAATTATAAAGTGATGTCTTATTCTACTTTGGAACAATCCACTTTTCTAGATATGAGTTGCTCAATTCACTCTTTACATAAAGTTGAATGGAGTTAAAGAACTATAAATCCTCTCAATTGTAACTTCAACTCTAGCAAGCTAATTATTGAACCATGTAATGGTGAAAAGTGAAAATACTTGTCTATTCCACTTCCTTTCCATGTCCTCTTTTTCGGGAAAAGAAACACTAGTGGAAGGAAAACGAGATATTTCATCACCACCTTCCCATGACCATAAAATATAGAGCTGGTAACATCGATCAGTCCCTGAACGTCAGGACCTCTAAACTTTTGACCTCTGCGTTCACACTGTATACTGAATAGGAGCTCTTTAAAACTTGGCAATACAATCCATAGAATACAACCGTGTTTGACCTCTAGCCTGCTAATCCTTCCCATACTACTTTACAACCATTTCTGCCAAGCTATCATGCTTTTAATTGATTCTTCAGACTCATTCCTTAGGTTGTCCTTGATTAACATTACCAGAGCTTTATCTGTCAAGTGTGAAAATGTGGATTTGAGTCTAAAAGCAGTCACTTTGTGCAAAATAGTGTTAAATGTTAGGTATGTTTCTAGTCCATCTCTCCCACTACTTTGTGTGAGTGGGATTGACACTAGGTAATGGCCTTTTAATAGAAGAAGGAACATAAATTGAGAAAGAGCTCTTTCTCTCTCTCTCTCTCTCTAGATTGAGAAAAAGATTAGCTTGATAACGAATGAAAGAGCCAAGGGGAAAAAGGAACAAAAACAAACAATAATCTTAACTCATCATCCATTCTCACTACATTCCGTAAAGTTGGGGCTTTTGCTTTTATGTAAACACTACATATATATATATATATATATATTAACAAATCTAATATTTACGGTTTTAACGCAAATTTTACCTAGGATACAAGAGAATAGAGTGGGAGTGAGAGTGCTGATTCTAACAATATCATAACATCGAGAGTTTCTCTAGACCATCTATATGAGCAAGAACAGAAATGTTTTATCTAACAATCCAAAAAGAAAAAAAATAGAGAGAAAAGTATGATGGTGTTTTATCCATGTATGTGCTTAAGATTAATAAATACATATGAGGTTACCTTTCTATAGAAGCATAATAATAATTTATATGGTTTACACTGATCTATTCTCAAATCCAAGCATGAAAAGGTCAAATCTGTGGCTTGCTGTGGATTTTTTCAAAGCACAATAATCTGTGGATTTGTTGGGAGTGTACTTGTTCCTAGGATGAGTTAGTTATCCTAGGCATAGACATTGACATGATTGGCATGTGCATTTATGCTAGTGCTTTATTATGTGTATATAAACATATTACTATAATGATTCCTCTCATACTCTCACCCATCTCCTTTGACAAATCCTTCATACTTTTTACTCGTGTTAATTATGATCAAACTTTTCAATCAATATTTTTATACATCATTTGTTTGATTTTCATTCACAATGTTAGTATTTTGTTATTATAACAAAAGAAAGCCATGCTAAACTTTCCAATATTTGTTGGTCGCATGTTATCGAATGTCTAAAAAGTGTCAACCAAGTTTCCACGATTATCATATATATTTTTTAATTTATAGAAGCATCCTTAAGGTATTGGACGTGTTCAAAAGTGTTTATGCCCGACATAGACAACGCTCTTTCTTAGAAGTGTACGCCCTTCTTAAGGAATAATTTTTTTTGTGCTTTTGCGATTCAATGGGTTGTATCTAACACTTCGGGTGTTGCCTTCACTTGTTTGGTGGCATTGCATCAATCTTCACGTGCTCATTTTTTACTTTGGCTTATTTCATGGACACAACATTTTATTGCCCAACATGCCATACCACAAGATGGTCTATGTCATGAACATTCCTATTTAAATTTTTGTGAGGACCTTTCTGTTGAGAACTTGATATACATTGTTGGCCCATTCTTTAAAAGCCTAAGCTTTTGGAGCAATTAGTAGCCTTATCATGGTATTAGAGACTTGGTTATGAGAGGTCCTAGGTTCAAGTTTCTCGATTTGCATTTATTCTCCATTTGGATTTGCACTTTGTTCTGTTTCACATTTGTTTGTGGTTTCTTTGTCTCTCTTTATGTGAGTTTGGGGTTGTGCGTGATGGGAGTGTTGAGAGCTTGATATAGATTGTTGGTTCATTCTCTAAAAGCTCAAGCTTTTGGAGCACTTGGTTGCTTATGACTTTTAACATGATCGATTCTATTGTAATTCTGTGTGTATCATCATCTTTAGCTTTCTTGTAATTCTGTATGTATCATCATCTTTAGCTTTCTTCTTGTGGATGATTGAATCATGATTGGCCAATGTTTGCTCTTGTATTGTTGTATATCTGATTGACAACAAGATTCACCACTTTTTGTTGTTTCTCCTGGTTTTATTACAATTGATTTTTCTTATGGATTTGGTGGATTTAGTTTGTCGAAAACTTTCTGATTGTTTAGTGTCTCTGCATAGTTCTAATTCTAGCCTTGTTGACAAATTGTTTGTGGGCGAAGCAAAGTTGATGGATGCTTTCTCTCCTTGTAAACAAATTTGATGCTGTGTCTTTTCATTTGTTTTCTCCAAGATTTCCTGGACTTCCCCCCTCCCCCCTTAATATCTAAAATTTTCAATTTGTAATAGGTAAGGTTTCCTTTTCTCTTAAACATTTCAATTTTGATTTTTGGTCTTCCCCATCTCTTATTATGAAATACTGATAAAAAAATAAATCTCTTTTTATGAAATGTAAGTCATAACTAATGTTTGCTAAATGGTATACAGTATCACAAACAGTAGGCAAAATTGTTGCTTGTGGGTGGGCAGCACAAATTTAATCGATCTTTTGCTACTGCATTACTGATTATGAATATACAAGAATTGAAAATTATGGAAAATATAAACTATGAGGATATAATATACTTACTGAATCTACAAGGGAGGGGTGTTATGCTAAGGAAGCTAGGGAGGCTTTTGAGTGTATCGTTTGGAGAGCTATTCAAAAGGGTCAGGAAAAGTTTAGTGAGTTGGTTCATTTTGATGTAGGCAATGGGATGATGATTAAATTTTGGGAAGACCAGTGGTGCGGTAGGTGGAAGCTTAAGAGACCAGTTCCCTTCATTGTATAACATTGCTTTTAATAAGGGGGCAATGTTGGCGGATTGCATAATATGGATGGGAGGAAAAGTGATTTGGAGTCCTCGCTTCTGGAGGATTTTTCATGACTGGAAAATGCAGGAGGTGGAGGAGCTTATGGTGTTATTGAATGGATGGGTGTTGAGGGAGGATGCTATGACTTGGGTGGGGAAAAAGAATAAGGGCTTTATAGTGAAATCCTTTTATCATTTTTTTCTTGGGTGGAAGGAAGAGGTGTTTCCATGGCATTTGATTTGGAAATCTCATATTCCAAAGAAGGTGGCATTGTTTTGTTGGGCGGCAGGTTGGAGAGCCATTCTCACAGCGGACAATTTAAAGAGAAGGGGCTTCCATCTCCTTAGCCAGTGTTGTATGTGTAAGGTGGAGCAGCAGGCTGTGGACCATCTTGTTGTTCATTGTAGTGTGGCTCAAGATATGTGGAATTTGGTGACGTCGCTTTTTGGGTATAGTTGGGTAATGCCAGCTACTATTAGAAAGGTGTTTTGAGCTGGAAATCTAGCCAGATGAAGAAAGAATTGAGGGATGTGTGGAGGATGGTGCTATATGTCTTGTATGGTGTATTTGGAAGGAAAGGAATTGATGGAGTTTTGATGACAAGGAGCTCTCTATATGGGTCCTTGATGATTCTTTTTTGCGTCTATGGTATTTTTGGTGTAAAGAGGAATATCCAATGTATTTAGACACTTTTGTATCTTTTTTGGGGGAGTTTAAGGCCTTGATTTTTTGTAACCTCTCCCTTTTTTGTATATGGGTTTGCCCCCCTTGTTAATAATCAATCTTTATAGTTAAGAGTTATGGTACAAAACTAGGATTAGAAGAAGGTTAGAAGAAGAGAGGAGAAGAAAAGAGAGAGAGAGAGATTAGGAGAAAAGAAAGGTTTAGGGCTTCGTCAAATACTTCTACCCTTGCACCTTATATTTATGTATTACCATGAGAGCAACAAAATTCTGCTTCTTAGTGCACCATGTAACCAAATTTCCTCCAACAAAGTACAATGACCAGAAGTAGATCGTTTATGAAAACCAACCCACTTAGCATCACTAAAACCAGTCACGAAGTGGGTAGTAGACGACTTGTAAAGTAGTCCTTGGCGAGCAGCACTTTTTAGACAACATAAAATATGACAAACATCAAAATGAGATTGATGAGGCGCATGTATATATTGGCTGACAACCCGAACAACATAAGTAATGTTTGGTTGAGTAACAGTAAGATAAATCAACTTCTCAACAAGCGGTCAATAGTGACCGACATTAGCAAATAGCTCTCCTTGTTCACTATCAAGCTTAATACGAGAGTCCATTGGAGTATCAACACGGCTAGCACCTAAGAGACCCGTCTAGGAAAGAAGATCAAACACATACTTCCTTTGAGATAGAGAGATACCCTGATGAGAGTGAGAAACTTCAATCCCAAGTAAATAATAAAGAACACTCACATCTTTAGTATGAAAGTGTTGGTTGAGATGGCTTTTCAAATCTGCGATACTGGCATAATCACTTCCAGAGATAATAATATCATTCGCATAGATGATTAGGACACTAGTACTATGTTGCAGAGTGACGAATAAAGACGAAGTGATCAAAAGTAGAATGACGGAAACCATATGCAAGCACCACAACATTGAATCTATCAAACCAGGCATGAGGAGACTGCTTTAGACCATACAAAGCCTTTTGTAGCCGAAAAACAAGGTGTTTACTACCAGCAACAACATACCTAAGAGGATGGGCCATGCAAACTTCTTTTTGAAGAAAAACATTTTTGATATCAAGTTGGTATAATGGCTAGGAACAACTAGCAGCAATAGATAGTAAGATCGTGATAGAATTAAGATGGGCCACAAGAGAGGACTTGAAGTAATCAACACAATATGTTTGGGTGTATACTTTAGCAACCAAGCACGCCTTAAGACATTCAATAGAACCATCAGGAAGGTATTTATCTGCATAAACCTAGTGACAGCCGACTGCCTGTTTCCCAAGGGGAAGAACTGCAAGTTCCCAGGTTTGATTCTTATGAAAAGCATTTATTTCATCATCTATAGTATTTTTCCTGCCAGAAGAAGGCAAAGTCTGTTTATAAGATGTAGGAATAGAAATAGAAGATAAAGCACAAGCAAAAGATTGCAAACAAGGTGAAATGCGATCACATGACACAAAGTTAGTAACAAGATGTTGAGTACAAGTGCGTTTACCTCTCCTTAGAGCAATAGGTAAGTCATCATTATTAGGAACATAGGAGGAAGGAGTAGGATCCTTAGACGGTGAGGATGTGGCATTCGGGTTGTAAGAAGCAATGTGTCTATTGTAGGAGCGCTGATAAAGTTGCAAAGGAGAATTAGATGAAGAATAAATAGGCAAAGGAAGACTAGGAAAAGGTGTTGAGGGCTCCTCCTCACAATAGGATATGAGATCTGAAGTCAATAATTGACCCGAGGAGGAGAAGAATGACGTGGATTCAAAAAAGGTAACATCAACATTGACAAAATAGTAGCGAGACCTAGGACTATAGCAATGATAACCCTTCTGAGTCCGGGAGTACTTAAGAAAAACACATCTGCGAGTACAGGGTGATAATTTATCTTGACCAAGATCGAGAATATGAACAATAATTATACAACCAAACACATGAAGATTAAGTTGAAAGTAGGAGAGACTGGGATATAAAAAAGAGAAGGGAGACTCCTTATTTAAAATAGTAGATGGTATACAATTAATGAAATAACAAGCAGTAAGAACAACATCATGCTAAAAATGTTTGGGTACGTGCATATTGAACATTAATGTGCGGGTAAAATCCAACACATGACAATACTTCCGTTCAACAACACCATTTTGTTGGAAAGTGTGAACACAACCAGTTTGATGTATAATACCAGGAGCAACACAAAAAGAATTCATGACAACTTGTATATTCTAATGCATTATTTGAGTGAAGAACTTTAATTCGTTTATGAAACTGAACTATGATTTCATTATAGAACTTAAAAAAGCTATTTGAAAGCTCATATAACTCTTTCATAAAAAAAGCAACCATGTCATGTGAAAATAATCATTCACAAATATTACAAAATAATTAAATCCATTCAAACTAGAAGAACGGGAAGGTCCCCATATGTCTGTGTGAATTATAGCAAAAGAGTCAGACTGATGACCATGACTACTATATTCGAAAAGGAACTACGGTGATGCTTGCCAACCGACAAGTCTCACATTTTAAACTATATACACACAACTCAAATTGGAAATAGCTAACTTGAGCTTGTCCAATGAAGGATGACCCAAAAGAAAGTGCCATTAGAGAGGTGAAACTGTTGCACTCGAGGCTGATAAAGTGAGAGAGGAGGAACCATTAGAATCCAAGTAACGGAGACCATCTTTCTCATACACCGAACTAATCATCTTATTCGTCTTCAGATCTTGAAAAACATATTAAGTAAGAGAAAATGTTATAGAACAATTAAAATTTTTAGTCAATTGACTACCTGAAATCAAATTAAAAGAAAAATCAAGGACATAAAGACTCGAGGGTAATGATAAGGAAGGAGTAGGATGAAGAACACCTTTACCAAAGACTAGCCGAGATGACTCATAAGCTAAAACAATATGGTGCTTAAGAAGATTCAAATAAGAAAAATGGAGATGATATACTAGACATATGGGAGCTAGCTCTAGAATCAATAATCAAGGATGAAGGCGAATGGGCTACGTATGCAACATAAATTGAATCGGCTAAAGTAGCAGTGGATGAAGAAGGAAGAGCAGTATGCAAGGTTTGAACTAACTCGCTAAGTTGAGTAGTGAGTGCATCATAAGAATTAGAATTGGGAATATTAGGTCCAGATGAAGCAAAAGTAGGTAGAGGCTGTGTGGGACCATCTATAGCTTGATGTGCATAATCCGGCTTACCATACTTCACATAACAATAAGGTTCTGTATAATTAGTGTCATCACAATGATCACACTTCCTATCACCACGTCTACCAACACGACCACCACCTCTAGAACCTCTATGAAAACTATGACTGCAACTGCCATGAAAACCACAAGAACCAGAGTCATGACCACCATTGCTCGAGAGTAAAGTAGAAGACTCTAATGAAGAAGCAGTAGACCTAGTCATAACGAAGCTCTGCCCTAGAGATGAACGCAGTAAACGAGAATAAGCATCAACAATAATAAGCAAAGTCTCACTAGCAAGAATCTGGTCTTTAAAACCCTGAAGATCTGAGTCTAAATCAGAGTGCAAGGAAGCAATCATAAAATCCTCCCAATGATGATTTGTTGCTCCAAATCAGTAGTGAAGGGATGATAGTGAAGCAGCCAATTCCATAAATTCTTAAAGAGTGTTGTAATACTCGGATAATGATTTCATGGACTATTTAGTAGTGAAAATCTTCTAATACAACTCAACACTCGATAAACATTACTCTGTTGTGAGAAAGATTCTGCAATAGAGTCCCATATCTTCTTTGAGAAATCACAAAATTCAATATTAGTGGCAACATTGGGTTTTATACTATGCCAAAGCCATCCCATAATTACTGAGTCCTCGTACATCCATTCTTCATATTTTGTAACTACCTTCATAAGATGATCATTTGTTAAATACTTCAACTTGCATTTTCCACGCAAAAACTCCTTAACATGTACCGAAGCTAAATAATTAAGACAATTCAATTTTTCAAAATAATAGACTTAGGCATATCATCATTCCTTATCAAGGATGACTTATCTTCAACCATGACAAAAACCAAGTCAAAGCACAACCTCAACAAAGATCACACATTGAAATAGCAAAAAGAGTGAAACCGAACTCTGAAACAAGAATATAGCGACCAAAGGAACCTTCGTACACTAGAGGAACCACAACGCAAATTCAAATCAACAAGTTATCCATTACAGACCCGTTAAACTCCTAGAACTCACCAGATCAATGCTCAAACTAACCAGCCTACAACCAAAAAAGCTTCAACAAGACTAATAAACAATTAAATGCACATGGAACTGTCAAACAAGATCCCTAGGACCCAAACGCAACCCCCCGTAGCAAATTGAAGAAAGAATCCATCGGAAAATGACATTAGTGTGATGTCATTGCCAGAAAATGACATCAGCAACCACTTTTTTTTTTATGTCTTTTTGGTTGTGGGCTGTGTTTTAGAGAGAGGGGGAGGGGGGTATTTTCTACCTGCTCTGATACCAAGTTAAGATTTACAGTACAAAACTAAGATTAGAACAAGAGAGAGATTAAGAGAAAAGAAAGGTTTAGGGCTTCGTCAAATACTTTTGCCCTTACATTTTATATTTATATATATTACCATGAGAGAAAATATAATAATACCCTTATCTAAAAATAAAAATAACTAAAACACTCTTAACACACTAAACATTTATTTTTTGCCGATCAAAAAACAAAAAAAAAAAATTATTGAATCTATCTTTGAAGTAGTAGTATATATTACACATTTTATTTTTATCATAATTATTAATTTTTATTTCAAGCGAGTTGGAAAATACTAGATCATATTAAAAATTAGTGCCTTAGGAGAGCTTTGAAACATAGAAGCATGGGTACAAATTATGTTAAGAGCCTATATCAATAATCTAACATTGGATCAATTGCATCATGATCTTATTTCATTTTATCTAACTTTTTCCATAATCTTGCTATGAGTGTTAAGATTCTTAAGAATGGCAACCCATCTATATGGATGTATACAATGAACAAGAGTCGGGAAAACCTGGAGAAAGGAAGCTATACAAAAACCATGCGGATAAACTTCCCAAACAATCTACAAAATACTCTATCAAATGGTCAAATTTCCTAGATAACCGTAGAAAAAGAGTACTCAAGAATTTTTGCTTTAGTGTATACAACAGCATCTCCTCCTCCTTTATGAACTTCTTATTCTTCTCCTTCCAAATGCACTAGAAAAGCCTTAATGGGATTGTTCTCTAAAGATCCTTCCTTTGTAATCCGTTTGAACCCCTTTCTATATGTATAACAAGTCAACAATTGCCACTAGCACCCATCACTGATCCAAGGAGGCATGGAAAAAGAGCCCACAACTCCCTTACCATTGTATAATGTAGAAGTAAATAATTAATTGTCCCCTATGCTCTCTTGCACATGCATCAACAATTAGGGAGAATGTTTTGTCTCTTTAACGAATTGTCAATTTTTTTTCAAGAGAAGCCATTCGATTGAAAAAAAAATCCAACGTTGGGGGAACTTTCACCTTCCAAACCCATAGAAAGGAAATGGACCTACACCCAAGACAGCCTATAGTAAGAGCTTACTTCATACTTTCCCCTCACGTTTCCAGCATTATGAAGCATGAACACTCTATTTTGGCCCACGTGTTTGTGTAAGATATTGACACGCTCGGACACTTCCCGTGTCAGACACGCGAAAAAGTGTCCAGAATTTTTTTTCCCTAAATTCTGGACACGTTATGAACATGTTTGGAACACGTTTTAGACACATTTTTTGATTTTTTTTTTTTGTGTGGATATTTTCCTCATTTTCTCTTCTATATAGACACACACATACATATGTTCTATGTAGTAGTTTGTGAATTTGTTTTGGAACTTAAATCATAGATGTTGATAATTAAATTAAGAAGTTCTTGAATTTTTATTTAATGCCTTTGTTATTTTAGTATTACTAATATTTTTTTGTGATTTGTGTGTTTTTATGCAAATTTTAATTGAGATAATGTTTGATTTTTATTATCATATTATGTGGTCATATAAAAAATAATATATATATATATATATTCAACCGTTTTAATGTTTCTCTAATGTATCTATGTCCTATTTTTCTGCCAAATTTTGTGTCTGCATGTTCATGCTCCTTAGTTCCAGCACATAGAATCATCTCTCTCACTATTCACACTAACATCATATAAGATATCAAACAAGGAATCCATTGCCTCCCAACTCCTAATTTTGCACTACCCTACTAAGGTAGGGCTTGCAACCACACCCCTCTCGGTCATCCTCTTACAACATGCTAACAAGGCCTCCCTATCAACTACAATTTGGTACAAGTCCAGATACACATTGTTTAGTGCCATATCACCACACCAAGCATCGGTCCAAATTAAGAAGCATATACATGGACAAAGGACATGGATATGATACGACACATATATGCCTCTACGAGTTTTTTCTAAAAAAGTAGGACACGAACACGTTGGAGATACATTGAATAATATATATTTATTTATATATATGATCATCTAATTTAATTCTAACATTATTTCAATCAATTTTAAGACTACCTATAAAAAATTTACGTATCAAAAATTAATATTAGTAATAAAAAAACTTATTTTATGAAAAGGTTTCTTTATGTTGATTTATTACAAATTAATATAAAATTTTTGGAACTAATTTAGTGATATAAAATAAGTATTGGTGAAGTGTACAAATTAGAAATATAAACTATTATTATTATTATTATTTGATACAAACAAATAATAAAGATGAAAGTAGTACCAAGGAAAGAAGGATTTTATTTTTTTTAGACTTGTTTAATAATGAAAGTTAAAAAAAGAATTAAATACAAATTAAATTAAAAGAGAGAGAGGGGGGGGGGGGGTGTCAAAATAGAGTAGTTGGGAACCTTCCCGATGAAATATGTTGAGAGAGGATTGATCAATCAATCAAGAGAGATTACACTAAGAGAATGCACAAAGAGGAGGAGGAGGAGGAGGTACTTGGCGTTTGTCGATCTCGCACAAGTAGTAGGTAGGAGGAGAAGAGGAAGAGGAAGGAAGAGGAAGAGGAAGAAGAGGAGAGGAAGAAGGTACCTAGTATTGCAAGAGATTGCACTCAGAGAACGAGGAGTAGGAGGAGGTATTTGGTGGTCGTTAATGTTGCACGAGCAGCAGGTAGGAGGAGGAGGAAGAGGTACTTGGTATTGCAAGGAAGAAGAAGAAGGAAGAAAGTACCTCGTATTGCAAGAGTTGTACAGACAGGAGGAGGAGGAGATACCTAGAGTTCATTGATCTTGCACTAGCAGCAGTTAGGCTGCCTCTCTTGAGCTTGTCCGTGTCCCGGACGTGTCGGACACCGACACTATGGCCTTCAAGACATGTTCGTGCTTCTTAGTATCCAAAACCATTTAACATACTCTGCTGTCATATGGAACCGACATCCATTGAAGAAGATGTGAAGGGGTCCGTCACTGCATTGCAATGGGAGCTAAGTGGAAGAAGTGCATAGAAGAGGAATCACTGAAAGATGAGGCAGCAGCTTAAGTTATCCAGCTTTTACTCAAGAGGTTGTCTATTGGCATTTCGACTCTTGGTGTCAACTCTCTTCTTGTAATAGTTCTGTTTTTAGTGTTTTGTTATGTTGAGGACTTCTGTAATGGTGCTGTCCTAATGTTATTTGATATACATTTTGGTAGTTTTGGCTATATGAATATCTGTTGGAATTTGTGATTGCTGTTGAATTTATTATCGATCTAGAACCTTCTCTGCTGCAATTTCCCACCAGAAAACTAATATTCTTTTGGAATTCACCCCAAACACTCTGAATGCCCTTTGGCAGGCTAACTCTATAATATTCTCGAACACTGCAGGAATTCTAGTCCCCCCTATTGATCTGTACTTCTGACTTTGTTATACAAGTGTAAATGCATGTGGCGGTTTAGTTATAGCGACAAGGCCTAGACCCGTGCTTTTCGTTGTTGAGCCTCCTCGGATGGCATCAGATTAAAGCCTTGATGGGCAAGGATAGGGAAACTACCTGGTCTGCCTAGCTGGAAACTTATATTGACAATGTTAATTCTTTAGTTGGTAGCTGGAATATATAACTTAATCAAATATGTACATAATAATTTTATGTATTTGGAGAGAGTTGAACCTGAGATGGCTGGTGTCTATAAACCATTACCTTGGCTAATTTGGCTGTATGTGTGGTTGATAATATGGTGATGGATATTTTGGGTGGATTAATGGGGTCTCCGGACTATGGATGCCCCATATAAAGAGCTTATTGTGCTTTGCCCATGGTCTGAAATCTTTTGTGTTATTCAACAAAATAATTTAAATGTTGTATAACACAAGATTTCAAACCAATTGCAAAGCTCAATCAGCTCTTACTATGGGGCATCCATAGTCCAGATATGTAATATGCCTGCTTAGAAGAGAAGTCTATTAGCCGCCTTTTCTCTTTATTTGGTTGTTGTTGGGTTATGCACTCCTCCGTGGTGGATCTTTTGAAAGAGTGGCTCGGGGGTTGTAGCAAGAAGAGTGTAGGGAAAGACTATGGAGGATGGAGCCTATTTGCTTGTTTTGGTGCATATGAAGGAAAGACGTGGCAGATTTTCGTGATGTATTCGTTTTGAGGTGGGGGAGGAGAGACTGAAGTTTTGGGATGATCCATGGTGTGAGGATATGCCCTTGAAGGAAATATTTCCCCATCTTCACAACTTGGCTCTTCATAAGGATGTTTATGTGGCTAATTGTAGTGCCTTAGTAGGGGGTGAGGTGGTGTGGAGTTCTATCTTTAGGAGAAAATTCTATGATTGAGAAGTGGAGGTGGTGGAGGATCTTTTGGAGGTTCTGAATAGGTTCAAAGTAGTTTTGGGCGGGGAGGATTCCCTTGTGTGGACTTCAACTAGCCCAAAGGAGTTCTCTGTTAGTTCTTTCTATAAAGAGTTGGTGGGTGGTGGAGTGGAGAAGTTTTTGTGGAAATGGATTTGGCGCTCATGTCCCTTCAAAGGTTGGCTTTTTTTTTCTTCCCTTGGGCAGCTACTAGGAATTCTATCCTTGTTCCTCGCATGAACAATTTGTACTTGAGGGACTTCCAGTTGATTAATTGTTATATGTGCAAGAGAGAGATAGAGACGGTTGACCATTTCTCCTTTGCTCCGTGGCGAGGTATGCATGGTGTATGCTTTTCTCTTTGTTTGGGATTCTTTGGGTGATGCTGTCAACACTTTGAGAGAGGCTACTTAGTTGGGGAGGTGGTATGATGAGAAAGAAGAGGCGAGTTGTTTGGAAAATGGCTCCTATTTGCTTAATGTGTTGTATTTGTGGGGAGTGTAAAAGTAGTAGAGTTTTTGAGCTGGAGGAACAACCCTTTTTTGCTTCAAAGATAGTTTTTCGCATATTCTCCATTTTTGGTCAAAGAAGCCTATCGTTTGTATGCAGAAACTATAGTTGATGTTTTGGGATCTTTAAGGCTTTAATACCTTTCCATTGTAATTATGGGTTCGCCTCCTTCAGTATGTCGTTTATTTGGTAAATTTTCTTAAGCAAGTCATACTTGATTCCTGATGGTTTGGAAGGTCAATTAATAAGTGAAAGTGCAAATAAACCTATTCAAATAAACAAATAGAGATATTCCCCCCAAATTTTCTTTTTAAAAAAGTTGAGGGAAAAATAAGCCTATTTTACTGCCTTAAATATCATACTAGGTTTATTTTGAGTTCTAAAAGTCAAACTTCTGCATTCATGTGCTGCCCAAATTCCATCACCAAAAGAATAAAAATAGAAAAGAACATGATGCGTAAGAATGAATGATAGATATGATAACAGAGTGAATATCTGATGGGGAACAGGAATTAAACCATGGTGTACTTTTTATTTATTTATCATGGAGGATAGTTTTATTTATGTATTTTTTATTTTTTTTTGGAATTATTTATTTTAGCATCTAACTTATTGTTATTTTTATGAGTTTGTTTTATTTTGGTAAGTTTAATTGTAGGGTTTGGCTATCTATTGGTCTTAGCATAATTGAACATTCATTTTTGACATTGATTATTGAATTAAATATTGAATATTGGGTTTTCTTCTTGGTCTCTCTCTCTCTCTATCTCTATTTTCTCACTTGGTTTCTCTCTCTCTCTCTGCTGGTCCTGCATCAATATCCTGTTTGTTATTTGCTTAGATGGTTTGCCACTTTGAGCTTGTTACTACAAGGCAGCTTGATATCTTGAAATGTGGCTTTGTGGCTCTTTAAAACGAGTTTTTTGATATGTCAAAGCATAACTCTTTAGTGCTTGCTCTGATGTCAGGGACGTTTTGACATCACAGCACTGACTGGATCTTTTGTCCGCACTGAGCTTGGAGGAATAACTGGCGGTCTCGGTGTATCTCTCTCTAGCACTGATGGCCAAATCATTGGAGGTGGAGTTGGTGGATCCATGAGGGCTGCAGGCCCAGTAGAGGTAGTATTGAAATTTTAATCCCACTTTAAACAAAAATCTTGTGTATGAACTGGGGGAAAACAATCTTCTTCTCTTGTTGCACTAGTGTTTTTGAACACCTCAAATGGATGTTCATCATGCCATTGGCCAAGAAAGATTTCTTTGCAATGGTTCTTAGCTGATTATATGTTTCTTTAGGTTTAAATAATCAGTTCCTTTTTTTTCTTTCTATGGCTTAGTAGTTTATCATGTCCACAGGTTATTGTGGGTACGTTTCTGATTGACCCCAAGAAGGATATAACTGGTGGCATAAAAGGTGATGCTTCTGCCAGCAACTTGCCATCACCAGTTGCTGGGCCATCAATTTCAAATGTAGGCTTGCAATCTGCAGTTGATTCTTCGGGAAGAATACCAGTCAGGGGCAACGACAATCATCAAAGTATAGGTGGAATTCAGTTCATGATTCAACCTCAGGGCATTCCAGGGACCCATTCACAGTCAACTGATTGGAGTGGTGGCACAGATACTAGAGGCAATGCCAACTATGAATTGACTGGTATTATTTCCCTTCTTATTTCAAATTTTTTTTTTGGTTGCTGGTGTGTGTGTGTGTGTGTGTGTGTGTGAGAGAGAGAGAGAGAGAGAGAGAGAGAGAGAGAGAGAGTCTGAAATGGGACATTCTCTTTTGCAGGCAGGTCAGGCGGTGGAGCACGCCTTTCTCCTGAAAATGGGGATTATGAGTAGATTCCAGATTGGGGATTAGTTATGTGAACTTTAGGGTGCTGTTTTGTCACAGATTTCAGTGTATCACAGGATCTTTTGTGAGGTCACATAGATGTACAACTCTTCGCACCATCTCAAGTGTAATTTGATACCCTGTACAGGTTACTGTGTGGCGGCAGTCTGTCTCTGTTTTTGGCAGCTTATATTGTATCAATATGCACCATACATTACCGTTCATCTCAAGTTTCCATATATGGTTAATGGAGATGATTTTAATAGCGTTGAACCTTATATTAGGGAAGGAAAATTTGAACTCTTATGTCTTTTACATGTGGAGTGATACTGAGATCAACTAAAAGAGCACATTGGTTGTCTTAGCAGTTTGAACATGTTTTGTTTAGTAATATTGATAGTAAGTGTAGGGTCGGGTCTTTATGTGCTCTAACCCCAGATATAGGAATTGTGATAAATAGTCTTATTATTATTTTGTCAAAGGAAGTTATATCCTAGTTTTGTTAAACTAATTTATTCTCTACTTATAAGGTAACTTTAACCATGAGTCGTAAATATTGTGAATTGAACTTAGGATTTTCAAATGTACGACATCTCTTTTAAGCTAATTTGTCCATCACCTGGTTCAAATAAAGCCTTAATTGAATTCAAGTCAATTTGTCCATCACCCTTCAAAAATTTGAGACTAGCAGTAGTCACCCAATCACCTATAACTATATGTATGTATATATATATATATATATATATATATATTTATTTTAATGCTTGAGAAGACATATGGTTATCCCATGGGAAGGTTGGTTGTAAGGCTCGTTTGGGAGAGTTTTGTATATCATTTTTGCATTTATGTTTCAAAAAGCTACTCTTGAAACATTTGATTGTTTGGCTAAATTTTTAAAATTATTTTTTTGTTAATATTATTTTTTAAAATGAGTAAAAGTGTGTTAACAAAACATAGTTCTAAGTTACTTTTCCTTCAACGCACTTTTGAGCGTTTGAAAAAGCTCCCGAAACACCCAGCTAAATAGTAATCGGCCATTTCATCCTTTCTTTTACCTTGCAGAGATTGACAGGGAAGAGAGTGCTTATTGAGTTGCTCCAATAGCTGTGAATATGGGCTTTAATACGATCTCTATGTTTTAATATAATTTTTTTTTGAAAATTGGAATATTTATACAAATTTAAAATTTTATTTTCTCATGAGCATTCAAATGAAAAAGAAAGCTTATAAAATAAAATATAAGTGAAATAGACTAATCAACAAAGGAGTATATATTTTTAATTTTTAAATTACATATGTTTTCACTATCTTAAAAGAGTGTTTGGTATTTTTCTGAGGATTTTCATATTGCAAAAGAGGAAAATATCCTGGGCTCTATGAAATAGTACTTGTGTATTGCAATTTTCATATGCACTCTTGTTTCCTCTTCAAATTACTGGTCTTGAAGAGAAAACTGGATGATTTTTCCATCCATCTCAACAAATTTTAAGAAGCTTTTTGCACAAACTGTGAAATATGCGAAATTTTGATTTTGACATAAAAACTAATAATAGTAATAATTATTAAGAGTGAAAAATTTATATAAATTTTTAATTAATTAAATTACTATTTAATTAATAAGCAACATTGGTTGTAATAACCTTATTCAGAACAAGGCAGATTACTATCGAAGATATTTACTTTTTATTAAGGGTTATTCAGTTATAGGTCCTCCATTAAGATTTCAATTATAATGGAGTCCAACTTTAACTCTTATAACCCAAAAAGTCCAGTTGACCTTTATGGACAATATAATTCTCAAAAAAATTACCAAAAGACAAAAATAGTCCTTTGTAGTCGCGTAATAAAGGAGAGATTTTCGTTATTCAAAAAGACAACCATGATCCAATCTACTAATCTTTCAATTTTGGTGCTAAAATTGGGATTTTTAAATTCTTATAATTTTGAATACCATCAAAAATTTGAAAAGGGAAAAAAGGATAAACAAAAAAGATAAAAGAAAGAATTTTTATACAATATGAAATTGTGAAATTTTACAGAAAAATTAGTAACAAAACAAAATATAAACATATGTATTTTTATGGTGAAATATAAAATTACACAGTATGTAACTATGAAATTCTACATTAATAAAAAAAAGATAAAATAAAATAAAACATAAACATATACATTTTTATAATAAACAAAATATTAACTTGTAAAATTTTACAAAACATTTAATGAAAGAAGTGAAAGATCAATAACCAAAATATTGACATGTAAAAAATTAAAAAACATTTAACGAATAATGACAGTGATGTATTCACTATAAAAACAGATCAAAAAATATATAATACAAAACAAAATTTTAATAACGACTAACGGATAATTTATATATACTAAAAAAAGAAAAAAATGAACAAAATACTATGTAAATAATACAAATATTGTATGAAAAAATTCACGAATATAATGCGTATAATAAACAAAAAATTAATATGAAAAAAAAAACAAATAAAAATTATATAATTACATACCTGATTATGAATAAAACACAAAATAATTTTAATTGTGAATGAAAAATTCGATGAACAGTTTTTAACATAAATCAAAGCTGAGATACCAGTAGAGAAGAAAGAAGAAGATAAGGAAAAAAAATGTGATAATATCCAAATAAATAACGAATGTACAGTGGAGAAGAGAATAGAAAAAAAAAAAAAAAAAACAAAGAGGTGACCAAGTTCAAGAAATTCACAGTCAATGATATTGAAAATAGATAAAGAATGTATTCAAATTCAACTAAAAAATCAGAAACTAACCAAAAATAATATCAATCAGTGAAGGAACAAATAAAAAAAAAGTTAATCCAATAACATAAAAGGATAATAAATAAAATGGGTAAATTAGTCGTTGAAGAAAACATAAAAAAAAAATGACACGTAATCTATAAGTTACTTTACAATAAAAGAAGGAAAAAAATGTCTTTTACAACAAAAACATAACTAACATGAATTAACTAAAATAAAGTCACTAATACAGGGATTTGAGACTAAAACTCTTTTAAATATCCAGGATCTTAAGTTCATGCAAATATCAAAATCATAATAATGATAAATTAAAATGCATCCTAAATAAATAAGAGACACAAATGTTTTTTTTACATACGAAACCCTCAAGGGAATAAACCCATTCCAGCAATAAAAGATCTACTAATTAATATGAATACAGTACAAGTTTACAAAGATATTATCCTTAAACAACTAACTTTCCACATCTAGTGAATTACCACCAGTTTACTTGAGTTTTCTCATTGTCTACTTCAATCTTGATTAGTCTTCACAGTCACAATATCAACCATGATTTTGTATCAAGACAACCTGCCCAATCACTATCAGAATATGCTTTCAAATGCAATGAGGAGGAAGCAGATAAAAATAACCCCTGCCCTAGTGTAGCTTTAATATATCTTAAAACCCTTTCAGCAGCCTTAAGATGAGTGGTAGTTGGATGAGCCATGAACTGGCTTAGTGCTTGGACAGAATAGGATAAATCAGGTCTAGTGATTGTAAGATATAAGAGGCGGCCAATCAACCTCCGATATGATTCGGGTTCTATCAGCAGTGGAGAAGAGTCATTTGCAATGAGTTTCAGGTTTGACTCCATGGGAAAAGCAACAGGTTTGCAACCAGAAAAACCACTATCATGCAAGATGTCGAGAGCATACTTACGTTGGCACAAAACAATCCCTTTTTCTGATCTAGCAACCTCAATTCCCAAAAAATATTTAAGTTCTCCAAGATCTTTTATTGTAAAAGAATCATGGAGAAACTTCTTAACATCATGTATAGCAGCAAGACTATCTGAAGCCAGAATTACATCATCAACATAGATGAGGAGGGCCATAAAACTTGAGGATGTTTGCTTAATGAATAAAGAAGAACCAGACTTAGCTTGTAGGAAACCATACTGTAGCAGAGAACTGGACAGCTTGGAAAACCACTGCCTTGAAGCTTGCTTTAGACCATATAAGCTCTTTTTAAGCTTACAAACTCGAGGATCAGTTGGAGAAGAATAGCCTGGTGGTAGCTTCATGTAGACCTCTTCATTTAAGTCTCCATGGAGAAAAGCATTGTTTACATTAAGTTGATGTAAATGCCAATGCTTAATGGCAGCAATAGAAAGTAAGACTCTAACAGTGGACATTTTTGCTACAGGGGAAAAGGTGTCAAAGAAATCAAGGCCTTCCTGTTGGGTATAACCCTTGGCCACTAATCTGGCCTTATATCTTTCAATGGAACCATCGGCTTTAAACTTGATTTTGTAGACCCATTTACATCCTATTGCTGTCTTGTTTGGAGGGAGAATTGCAAGGTCCCAAGTATTATTTAATTCAAGAGCTTTAATTTCTTTTGACATTGCATCGTGCCATTTGGGTTGAGAGTTGGCTTGTTTAAAAGTGGTAGGCTCAATAGCATTTGTGAGAGAAGAAGTAAAAGCTTTATGTTTTGGTGAAAGTTTATCATATGACAAAAAATGAGTAAGGCAGTAAGGCTTACCAGAAAATGAAGCACAACAACTGGAATGTGATTGATTTGTTGAAGTAGGCTGAGTCATATAACCACAACGATAGTTCTGCAAATATGAAGGGGGATTTCTGATCCGAGTTGATCTTCTAATATCTAGAACAGAGTTATTATGATCTGTAGGAGTGGACAAAGGGGGAGATTCTGTATTCTCATTTGTTGTGATATCAGAATCTCGAGATAGAATGGGTGGGGAAACAATAGGAGTTGAGGATTGTATAAAGTCATATACTTGAGGGAATTCAGGGAATACAAAAGGCGTATATGTAGCATTTGGGAGGGAAGGAAAACTGGATTCATGAAATACGACATTTCTGGATATGAAAGGTTTGAGAGTTGAAAGATTAAGAAATTTGTATCCCTTTATGTTTGGTGGATAGCCAAGGAACAGACATTTTACAGCTCGCGGTGAGAACTTTCCTCGATTATTTGTGATTGTGTTAGCAAAGCACAAACACCCGAAGACTTTAAGGTAATTATAGGAAGGTAGTTTTTGATAAAGTAGAGTATATGGTGTCTTGTTATCAAGAACAGAAGATGGAGTTCGATTAATAAGATGAGTGGCTGTTAGAACAGATTCACTCCAGTAGGATAATGGCAGTTTTGACTGAAAGAGTAAAGCTCTTGCAACATTTAATAAATGTTGATGTTTCCTTTCAACTCTGCCATTTTGTTCAGGGGTTTCTACACAAGACGATTGATGAATAATGCCAAGAGATTGATAGAAAGTTGGCATATTAAATTCCTGGCCATTATCTGTTCTAATTTTCTGCACTTGAGTATTGAATTGTGTTTGAACATAGGTGATAAAATTCATGAGCAGGGAACGAGTTTCAGATTTAGTTCTCATGAGATACAACCAGGTAAATCTTGAATAATCATCTATAATTGTTAGAAAGAACTGATAACCCGAATGAGAAACAACAGAGAAAGGGCCCCATATATCACAGTGTATCAATTGAAAAATTTTATTTGAATTACTTTGTGATACAGGGAAAGACAACTTCTTTTGTTTAGCTAATGGACAAATTTCACAAACATGATTGTGAGATGATTTTACAGATGAATCAAAAGAAGAAATTATTTGTAACCTAGCAGAAGACACATGACCTAATCGGTAATGCCATATATCAGGAATTGTAGTAGAAAGATGAGTTGAAATATGTGAAGATAAACCTGTCGAAGAAAATAAATCCTTCTTGATCAATGACGGATTGTTGATAGTAGGAAGATTGATTAAGTGGTATAGACCAGCTCTAGCTTCAGCAAGACCAATCATTTTCCAGCTACGGAGATCCTGCAATATACATTTAGAGTGAAAGAAAAACAGGGCAATGGAATGATCTTGGGTTAGTTTTGATGCAGAGATAAGATTGACATTGAAGGAGGGTACATAAAGAGCATTATATAATGTCAAATCAGGTGTAAGTTAAACTGTTCCAATGAAGCTAACTGAAACAGAATTACCATTTGGTAATTGAACTGAAGATGTTTTAGTAAGCAATTGCATTGATGTAAAAAAAATGGAGAACAGATCATGTGATCTGTTGATCCAGTATCAATTATCCAAGTGTTAGCAATGGATTTTGAAGTAGCAAAACATGCTGGATGTAATTGAGATATACCTGACGCGGAAGCAATATTGGCAGCAGGGTTAGGGTTGATTGGAGCTGAGGATAGACTATTAGCAAGTGAAATCAAATTCTGAATTTGCTCTTGTGTAAAAGGCATTGGTGGGACACTTGAATTCTGCTCCAGAGAATAAGCAATGTTAGCCTGTGGAGTTTGAGCAGTGGTTGATCTCTTTCCTCGAGGACCTTTCCATCTTGGTGGATATCCAAGAATCTTGAAACATTTATCTATAGTATGACCAGAATAACCACAATGGGTGCAAGTGACATCAGATTTGCCTGGTGGATATCCAATAATCTTGAAACATTTATCGATGGTATGACCAGAATAACCACAATGGGTGCAAATGACATCAGATTTGCCTTTCTTGTTGAACTTCGAAGCAGTAAATGGCTGTTTAGATGCCTGTGCAACAGCCATGGCTTGAGAATCAAGAGAAAGTCCCACAACATTAGTTAGAGATCGCTGACTCTCTTCTTGAAGCAACAAAGAAAACACTCTTCCCATAGAAGGCAAAGGAGAAAGAAGTAACAATTGACTACGAATAGCTGAGTAAGAATCATTCAATCCAATCAGAAACTTCATCACATAGTCCCCTTGTTGTCTATCAGAAAGATTCTTTAGTATGACACATGTACATTTTTCCATTATGCCACATGCACAATTAGGAATGGGACGGTAGCTAATGTATTCATCCCATAACGTTTTGAAATTACTGAAGTATTCAGTGACTGAACTAGGACCTTGAGAAATAGAACTTAAAGATTTCTCCAAGGCAAAGACTTTAGGACCATCACTGCGAAGGTATCTGACCTTTAACTCGTCCCAAATCTCAGAAGCAGTGTTGAAGTATATAAGACTGCCACGCAGCTCTTTTGCTATGGAATTCATTAACCAAGAGAGGACAAGGTTATTTGCACGAAGCCATGCCACTTGAAGCCGGTGATCAGCAGGACCAGGTGGAGGAAGACTACCGTCAACGAAACGAATCTTGTTCTTCATGGTGAGTGCGATGGAGATAGATCGACTCCAAGCAATGTAATTGGCACCATTAAAGATTTCTGCCACCAGAAGTGCTCCAGGGTTGTCACTAGGGTGAAGAAAATAAGGACTGGATGAGTCATCAGAAGGATTAATTTCTGAGAAAGATAAAGAGGTGGAGTCCGCCATAGAAGCAATAGCTCAAGATTCAGATTAAAAAAAATGATAGAGATGCCAAAACAAAACGAGCCAAAAAATCCAGAGATGAAGGCGAGGGAGATAGAGATGCCGACAAAAAATATAGATCAAGACCACAAGATGAGATAGGGGTGTCTTTAGCGAAGAATGGATGGACAAAATTCAGAAGATCCGAAGCAAAACACTGCTGATATGACAGCTTTTGTGCAAAACCTTCTTCAACAGATGCAAGCCAGATTCCAGACAATGTCCGACTCTATTGTTACAAATCCAGGCAAAAAGAAAGGCATCAGATAATGGCCAACTTTCTCTTGATTCCAGCCATTTCAAGAGATCACTGTATGGCATCAAATTGTCAAACCAGATAATGGTATGACATCAGATTCCAGCCAAAAAACCAAAAAAAAAAAAAAAAAAAACAGAGATCATTTAGAAGATCAAAGATCCAAAAAATCCAAAAAATCCAAAAATCCAAACCGGATCATAGTTTTGATCTATTTAGTAGATCAAAGATCAAGAGACGACCGAAACGGATCGAGCCAAAAATCCAGAACGAGATCATCACAGATCGAGAGAGACGGCGATCAACGTTCCAAGCACGATAAACATCGAAGATTAGAAAAAAAAATCAGAAACCCTAACTCTAGAGTTTAATGCACAGAACCGCAAGGGTGAAGAGAGAGACCCTAACTCTAGTGTTGGAACGACGGAGCGAAGCATTGAAGACGGAACGAAGGATTGAAGACTTCGCAGCTGAATGGAGCTCTGATACCATGTGAAATTTATGAGAATCCAAACAGAGAGTGAGAACAGAGAGTTACTTTGCAACGGAATGGTATTCTGCTTCTCTTCTTTTACAAAGGGTTGAGTTACAAAAAGGTATAGTACAATTATTTATATGTTATTACAAGACATACAAAATATCTACCTGTCAAAACTAATTTCTAATTTCAGCTAACTAATTTGACTGTTATAACAAACTAATCAGCTAACTAATTTGACTGTTATAACAAACTAACAACCTGCTGCTACAACTTGCTGCTATATACATTGTTGTTTGGCTGCTTGGGATTTAATCTTCATATCCTCAATTTGCTTGTGTATATTCCAACACTTAGATCCACCAATGCAAAAATATAACTCTTTGTGCAATAGAAGTACGTGTCTAACCCTTCAATATGAACCTACATGTACTGCTCGACACTAGGTATATAAATTTAAAGCACAAGGGTCAAAATCTTAGAAAGAACTCTGCTATATAAAAAAAAAAAAAAAATTGAAGCAACAAATCTCTCAATTACTCTCTGTGCTTTAAGAGGCTAAGATTATGTCTTTATATCATATAGTATCCTATTTATACTAAAAATTTGTATAAAAATCCTAATCCTAATGAAAGTAGGTTTATGCACTTAATTAGTAAGTTGCTAACCAATCGGTGCAAACAGCACGACTCATATTCGGACACAAGTCTCTTCACTATTCAGATGTAGTACTCTGTTCAGACGATCCTTGGGCTCCAATCAGATGAATGAGCTACTGAAATTTTAAGTTCACAATTTGCAACAAAATAAGCCCAAAATTTTAACAACTAATTATTTAATATAAAAATAAGTTTAGAAATACCCTATTATGTAATTCTTATAAGTACACTTAGCCTATTCAAAACTAACTTATACTTAATGTCATTTTAACCATTGTAAAGCTCATAACTAAACATAAAAATAATTCTAAGGTGTAGTGCCTAAATGTAATGCATGATATGCATCGTCACATATCTTAAATTGTACACTTCTTTAGATATTGATGTAGTTGCATGACTTCTTGAGACTTCACTTCATAACTAGCAATAATCCACTTGACTCAATAATTATATTTCTAAAGAATTACAACCTTTTAGAAAAAAAAAGCTCTAATACAAAATTGTATAATTTTCCTAACAATCTCTCCATTTGAAAATTCTTGACAAAATACAAATAAAAAAATTACAACTCTGTAGCCCATTACATTTTATCAAACCAAAAGTAATAAAACAAAACTTGAAGTACTTAGATCATGTGTAAAGATACCTATACACCAAAACTGAAACAAAATCATTAAATACGTGTATGGTAGATAAACAATAAAGTACCACAAGGTCAACTAAGTAAATCTGTCAACATAAATATCAATAACAATCTCCCCATTTGTTTAACCATAAACTCCCGCTTTAACAATCATTCGTAATTACAATCAAAAGAAGAAGAAAATTTTTATCTCATTTTTTTGGGGTCAAAATTGGCAAGGTTAGTAAATACAATAAACATTAAATCATAAATATAGAGGTAAAATAAGAAGATTATTAAACTAACTATCATATATTAAACTTAAATTTAAATATCTAATCAAAACAAAAAAAATATCGAAACATAAAAAGTAAACTTAAGCAACCAGCAAATCCTAATTATTCTAAGCATAAGTTCCTAAAACTTAGTACTCATTAAAAATAAAACCAAGCTTAAATATAAATTTCTTAAAACAAGTCTTCATTTTGAGAAAGGCTCAACAATATTAGAATACACAAAAGGATCTTCAAAATAATCTTCAAATGCTTTTGTAAGAGAAATATGGGGGTTTCTAGGAGCCTTCCTCTCAGAATGACCAAAGAGGAGGTCGGAATAGTACGGAGGCACAATATCGGTGGAAAAAATGGTGAGTGAGAGGTTAGGAGGAATGAGGCCAGTTTGGCAGTTTCTGTTATGATAAAGAGGAATGACCAAGGCCCCATTTTTGTGGAGGAATGTTCTACCTTTCCCATTTGGGCAAGGGTACTATTTATGGGCGCCTCGAGTGTACAACGATTAGGGTTCCCGTTATTCTCTCTTTTCATGACGTTTGTCCTTTCTTCATTGGCCTATGTACTTGATAAGGAGACTCCTTGGTGAATCAATACCAAGCCCCTCTCGCCAGCATCCGATCCACTAAATCCTGTGTTCTAGAGGTGGGTACAGCCTGGTGTATCACAATTCGCACCAGACTGCACCACGGGCCATGACCAAGTCGCTTGTGAGAGCAAGACCATGACCATGGGATAGGGTATGGCACGTGAACACTGCATCCCAAGGTTGTGACATATCGCAGCTTGGAGGATCACCACAACCACGGGGTTAGAGTATGTCGCATCTTTAGAGTGTACCCTAACCGATGATCCGAGGAAATCACTTTCGATTGGATGCCTTGCGACCATCGTCTAGTCACCACCTCAAGCTAGCACTGATAATGTTAGGGCCATTTGGACACCTTCAGCGTTACTCGTTTTACAGACCTAGGAGTAGATTCTGTTGAGGAGAAAGCCTTTGGCCATTGCAATGGTCTTCATTTAGTCTCGGTGACCTCATTGGTGGTAACATTACTAATTTTCCCTTTTAGATACCTCGGCGTTCCTTGTTTCCTCGGATCTAGTCTTATATTTTTCCCCCTGCACATATACCTCGGTGGTCATTCAAGTTTTTATGTGCACACTATTCTAGGCTATCTCTTCGTCTTCTGACGATTATTTTGGTAGTGCAAACGTTAATCCCTTCGGTTTCTATGTGTCTTTTCATATTCCTAGGGGTTAGTATAAAAAGGATACTTAGCTCTCATTTTATTTCTCATGTAAAAACCTCTCAAGCCTTTTTTTACTCTTTGATCTACTTTCTAGCGACGTCATTTTCCCATTTTCTGGTGATTTTCAAGACTATCATTTTTTCCCTTTCTTGCGTTATGGCGAAAAATCCTTTGAGTAAGGGCGGAGCGATTCACGTGGTGCCACTTTTGTCCAAGGGACATCAAGGCCCCTTTTTGACCTTGGCGGACGAGTTTTGGGGGCGTGTTGAATCTCTTTCTACTTTTGATCGTGTCTTCGAGGCAGCCTTTCTCGCTCACCTTAAGGTTTCTTAGGATGACGATTGCCTTATTACCCTAGAGTCTATCCCTCATCTAGCGATTAAGCATGGCGACTTTTCATTTTCTTTCTACGAATTCAAGTCTTATTCATTGCTCGAGGTGGATTGGGGTGAATGGTGCAACTATGTACTTTCTCAAAATGCCTACAAGAAGATTATGAAGAAAGCTAAGGTTTTCAATTTTATCAAGATCTTTCACCGCTTAAGGCTTCACCGTGATAACACATTACTTTTTGTCCTTCTATCACAGTGGAGCAAAGACACTCACACCTTTATTGCTTCGTGGGGAGAGTTCACTCATCTTTCGAGGATGTCTTCGTTTTGCTATGATTGGAGGTCCTTGGAGACACTTCTCATTTCTCCGAGACATTACCTAACAAAGAGCAAGAGATCATATCCTTCCTTCAGTCATCTCTTTCCACCACAGGGAGGTTTGGGAGTCATTTTGGGAAAGATGGCCAAATCTTGGAGGGGCTCTTACCTCAAATTCCAAGAAGTGCATATACCCTCATTGGCTGAGGTATTGTTATATAGATCTCGAGACAGAGATTGGTGGGATGAGGTGTGAAGGTTTCATGCAAAGAAGTTTAGATAGCCAAATGTTGCATTCGCATCATCATCTTGTGACCTTTTGGCTTTCTAGTTGGATTAATGCATTTTTGCATCATCATCTTGCGACCTTCTTGGGATTTCTCTAAGTCCATAGATGATTTCTCCACTTTTGTTAGTCGTCCTTACACCTTAGTCCTCCCAGCTATTTTTCATTCTAGTCTTTACTCCTCTTCTGATAAAGAGATGCTCCTTTACTTCGACTCAGCCACCTCGAACTAGGTCTTGGCATCTATCATGTCGAGGTCCTACCTCCCAAATTAGATTGAACCATTTTTTGATATTTCTTGCTACCTCATTTGTAGGGTGATGCGCCAATTTGGGTTTGACTAAGGGCTGCTAGTGTAACCACCAACCCTAGTGACTTTCACCCAATCTATCAACCAATTTCTTATTTATGAGGCTTGCGACTTTTGACTGTATGGTAGAAACTTCGTATTCCTTTCCATTTCCTATACTGGCTTGTATTCAAGTCTCAACGATCTTTCTAGTGTTCTAACCTATAAGCCTTTTTATCCTATTGCCTCGGCACACTAAGCGTGCCTTCAATACAGACGATTTGAAGCGACGATGGCTCACTTCGAGCTCCTAGCACTCGGCCTGACTCCTATTAGGGCTTGTTTAGTAAGTTTGACAAAACTTAGGAAATAATGGGTGTTATGTTGGTAGGGGAGGTGGGTGATAACGATAGAATACTTAGACCTCTCGTTCTAAGCATTCTCGCACTTTTTCCCCAAAAGTTAGCATTAGTTCTCTAAATAAGAATATGGTAAATTTTTTTTTCTATAGCTCATTTTGTCTCTTTTTAGTCTTCACCATTCCCTTTTGATTTTGGTTCTCTCTACCTCGTTGCAACATTCTCTTGAAATCGAGGAAGAGGATGACCTTGACCTCTCAATCTCGAGGAGTGTCTCGACAGTTAGGTGGGTTAACACTTGTCCTGAATACACATGTTTCTTTTTTCCATGTCATGAACTAATTGCTCTTCTATATATAGGCTTGTTCGTGGTAGTGTCTTGATCAAGTCCCCCGCTTCTCACGCGGTGGCACCCTCGGGCTCATTCCAAATTTCCCTGGCCATATTTTTGGCAAAAAGAAGTAATTGAAGACACTAACTGAGCAGTTATCTTGTGCTTCAACCGACGATGCTGAGGGAGATTCTGATGTTGAGGACCTGGAGGTCCAACTTACCCAAAGGGTTAGGTCTAGTGGTGACGATGTTTTTACCTCCATTGTGGCTGAACCGGGTGAATTATTCTTTGTTTGTTATCCTCACCTTTTATTTTTTTAAGCCTTTTTATTAACTATGAATTAATCAGGCCTGAGCGAGAAGGTAACTGTGAATTCAACAGACTTGGATGATAAGACGACAAAAGATATTGTGGTGTTCGACGAGGCCGAGTACAAAGTTAACGCTGATAAAAATAAAAACATCTTTCTTCATGCCTTTTTTTTATGCCTTTTTTTTTAATACTCATGCTTTGTTACTCTTAGGTGACAATGTTTCTTCTGATACTCCTTATCTTCTTTCATCGAAAGAAGCCATTGGGGGGATGACCACGACCAATGAGGAAATAAGAAGGATCTCTAGTTTCTCCCAAGGGGGCGAGAGAAGCTGAGGGAATGACAAGGTTGAAAAGATGGCTAAGGAGATAGTTTTAACAGATCGAGAGGGTCCTTCGAAGGGTGTTCTCCTTGAGGCTATTTGTGCTTTTTCTTATTAGGACCCTCACGGTGACATTCTTACTGTTGATTCAGGCATTGTGAGAGTTAGGGGTTCTTTGGTTCCTGGCCCCTCGAAAGTTCACGAGTCACCCATTCCACTATCAGAGGAGAGCGCTTATTGGCATGGCCTTCTCGTTTGCAAGGAGAATGTTCCTCTCTTAGACTTCATCGTATAGGCCCATCTTGAGACCTTCAGAAACTTTCATATAGAGACTCTGACTATCCAGCTTCTCTATCTTGACACGATTTATGGTTACCTTAGAAGTTATAGTTGTATTCAAGTTAGTGACCTTGACGCTCGTGCTATTCAAGAGTTTAGAAGGGTATCTGTGACTTTTGAAAGCTTAGGATTGACGTCTCTTGGCTAGAAAAACACTTTGACACGTGCATGGCTAGACAACCCTTGGCCATTCTCTGTAATCAGTGAAGGGGCTTTTGTTACAACACGCACCCCCTTCTTGACAAGGTGAAAGCCATGACTGGGCAACTAATTGAGCTGGAATAACCACTTTCAAAGGAGAAGGATGCCCTGGTGAAGGTCAAGGTAGAAGAAAAGAGGCTAATAGAGGAGTACAAAAATATTGAAGCTACCGTGGGGAATATAAGAGAAGATAGTTTGGTTTTAGATGGTTTATTTTGATTGTAATTCATAATCGAGCTATATCCCCCCTATTTGTTTTTATCATGTAACCTCGGGGATTCTTGTGCTCGTGATTTAGTTTATAAATTGGTTATTTTCTTTATACATTTTCTCTTTCTTTGTCTATCACTATTGTTAGTTTGCTTGTGTTTTGCATTATGTGCACTGAATGGCCTGCTTGATAATAAGTATAGGCTTAATTATAAGAAAACGCAGTATGGGAAATTCTAGTACACTTTCATATCATTAATCAGTGAAATGACCTCGGATTATAAAGACTAATTACATTCTAAGGGTAATAATTTTTTAGCCATTTCTTATTTATAGGCTTGATGTTACCTCAACTATCTGGTTCTACAATCTTACAGTATCTTGTTTGGTTAGCCTTTGATACTATAAAAAATTCCTTTCCATTTTGTTGTAAACTTGGGTATGCCTTACCCCCTCTTAACCTCGGTTATGATTTTCAGCACAAGGTCGCCCTCTTGTAATTCCCTCAACCTGACCTTCTTATTGTAGGTCCTTGCTAATTGTGAGTGGTATACTTGGATGTTTACCCTTGCTTCTTCTCTCTTTTCACCCATTTTTTTGGGGTCAAGGATCCTTACTTCTGGGTGCAGGTCACAAGCTAAGGCTGTTCTTGCCGAGTGGATTGCAAGCTCTACGGGCATCACAGTCTCAGAAGCATAGACCAAAGTAAATGATTGTAGGCTCATAAACTTCCTCTTGAAGATCCTATATGCCCATAAAGCCTCGGGGAGGTGCTCGACCCAGTCCCTTCGGTGTTCGTGGACCATTTTTTTGAGGATTCTAATTAGTGTTTTGTTTGTAGCTTCGGCTTACCCATTCCTTTGAGGATAGTATGGGGTAGACTTGTGCTGAATGATACCGAGGTATTCTATCAACGTGGAAATTTGGTGGTTCACAAATGGAGTCCCCGTTTTCTAACATGATTACTTTAGGGATACCAAAGTGGCAAACTATGTTTTTTTTTTTATTTTATAAATCTGTGGATTGTCTCGGCAGTTGCACGCTTTAAGGAAAATACTTTGACCCATTTGGAGAATAGCTCTATGGCTGCCAAGATCCATATATGTCCTCGAAAGGGTGGAGAAATTGGTCTAATGGGCTCAAACGCCCAGGTGTTGAATTGTCATGGCATCTTTAGATTGTGGAGTTTCACCTGAAGAGAGTGGAGAAGGTGTTCATAGATTTGGCATTTGTGGCAATGCTTCACATAGTTGGTGGTATCTTTTGCCATGGTGGGCTAGTAATAACCCATCTCAAGGATAAGCTACTGGATTTTTTCTGCGCCTTGGTGCTCGGTGTTGTAGGCTTCGTAAAAGATTTCATGGATCATGACCTTCAGCAAACATCTCCGGGGTTTGCCCCCAAAACCTTGCTTGTATAGATTCTCGCTATGGACAAAGAAATATATCGCCTGTATCTTTACATGTGCCTCATCTTGGGGTTGCGTAGGCAAGATTCCTTGGGTTAGATACTCCAGGTAAGGTCTTGTCCAGTCTATTGTTTCTTCGAGGAAGTTTCCTTCATCGAGCATTGGGAATTCTTGGCATTTTTTGCATTCCCTTTGGGCTGTCATGGCCTGCTTTACCATGTTGGGCCGATAGTAGCCTACCCTCTACATTCTCTAATATAGGCTGATGTCATTCGTACCACACACCCACTCATGGATTTGACCGAGGCATTTTTTCCTTTTTTGTTTGGTCATGCATCTCTCTAGGAATCCTTCGAGGTTGCAAAAATACAACAATTTGAGGTGGAGATAGAATCTCTTTAGCTCTTCGGGAGATAAGCTACCTTCCTTGCCTTCAAGTTGTTCCATAATTAGTGTCTTCTAATCGGGCATGCCTTCCTCGGGGAAGGTTTGTACGATGGTGTAGGGTACAACATCCTTGATGACTTCTATTTGGGCAGTTTTCTCAAGACCTCTAAATTGGCTGCTAGGGTGCGAGGGCATCAGGGAATATATTTTTTGACCTAGATGTGTGTTCCATGCTTATTTCCTCAAATTGACTCATTAGGCACTACACAACGGCTCTGTACGCAGCCATGCGTGGCTCTCTTATGGCGAATATACATATAGTTTTCTTGACCACTAGGTTTGAGTCACCTCGAATTTTCAATAGTCGAATGCCATGGGCATGGGCGTTAATCCAAAAATGAGCATCTCATATTCCGCTTCGTTGTTGGTAAAAAAGAAATCTAGCTTGTAGGAAAAACTCATTCATTCTATTGACTTTGCTGCGATCAAGACTATGCTTGCTCCTCCCCTACTAGCATTAGCCGAGCCATCAAAGGAGAGGATACATTCCCCAAATTCTGCTATATTGTTAATCTCTGCTAAATCTTCTGGTAAATCTTTCTTGGTAGGTTCATATTCTTCATTGGAGAACTGGGTCACGAGGTCTGCCAATGTCTAGATTTTAATTTATTTGGGCTGCACTGTGCTCATGTCAAGCTCAACCAATGTGAACAACTACTTGGTCATCTTTTTAGTCAATACTGGGTGAGTTAGGAGATGCCTGAAAGGATCACATTTGGTAACAACATAGGTGTTAAATGCCTAAAATTAGTGCTTGAACTTCTCAGATGCGAATGACAGAGCCAAATAATGCTTTTTAAGATTGGAGTATCTTAGCTCGGGTCCTCGTAGGATCCGGTTGAGGTAATAAACTGGCTTCTCTATCTTAGCTACTTTTTGGGCCAACGATGCTTTTATGGACTGAGGCATGAATGATATAGAGCAGGAAGGGTTTTTCCTTTTGTGGCACAATCATGGTCGAGGGAGAGGTTAAGATCTTTTTTACTTTCTCAAACACATCTTGATGTTCATTTGTCCATCGGTATAGTGTTTTCTTCTTGAGTAGGCCCCCAAAAGAATGGGTGATCTCGGCGAGTGCGGGTATGAACCTTCGTAGGTATGAGACTTTACTGAGGAATTCCATAAATTCCTTTATATTCCTTGATGGAACCATCACAGTTATGGCCTTTGTCTTGACAGGGTCAATGTCAATGCCATGATGGTGTATCATGAACCCTAAGAACCTTCTTGCCGTCACTCCGAATGCATATTTTAGTGGGTTTATCCTAGGCCCATACTTCTTGCATCTTTCTAGGACTGCGACCAAGTCTTATAGGTGACTCTCTCTCTCTTTGGATTTAACTATGAGGTCATCCATATAGTCCTTGAATTCTTTATGCATCATGTCCTTTGATAAGTTGCCCCGATGTTTTCAGACCAAAGGGCATTACCTTGTAGTAAAAATTCCCGAGGGGGGTTTTGAAAGCCATTTTTCGAGCGTCTACCTCGACCATTCATATTTGGTTATAACCATTGAACCCATCCATGAATGAGAACATTTAATGTCCAGAGGTGGTGTCGATCATGAGGTCCATATTGGGTAACAAGAAATCATCCTTGGGGCAGTCCTTATTTAAGTCATGATAATCCACATAAACATAGGTTTTTCCATTACGCTTTACCACGAAGACAATGTTGGCCAACCATTTAGGATGTTGGATTGAAGAGATAAATCATGCATTCACAATCTGATCACCTCGTCCTTGATCTAGGTTTCGAGCTCGTAAGTGAATTTACGTAGCCCTTGCTTTATAGGTTTAATTGAGGGCTTCACATAGAGATGGTGGCTAACGATGGAAGGATCTAACTCAGACATTTCTTCATATTCCTAGGAAAACACATCTTCATAATGCTTCAGCAGTTCCACAAGGTTTCCCTTCTCTTATGGTTTGAGGGCCTTTGAGACAAAGGTTGTCTTTGACCTACCTAGTGTTAAGAGGTATATCTCTTCGAGCTTTTCCTCTTAGGGTTTTGGGGAGTCTTTCATAGATTCGAGAGTTGGGTCAAGTTCCTCCATCATGGTAACTTTTATTTCTCCTTCTGCCTCATTGGGGTACATCTCATCATTTTTTTAAGGTGACCCCTTACACAGTCATAATTGGTGGAAAATTTCTCCATCTGGCCTTTTTATTCTAGTGTATATGGCCTTATTACCAGACTTCTTTTTGCAGTTTGTTGATGCTTCGGCTACCAAGATGTCTTCCTATTTCGGGAAAGAGTCTCTTTTTGGCATGCTTGGGTTGTCCCCCTATTTTGTCTAGCCCATAAAAATATTTTGAGTCAGCCAAGTGAACTTCTTCAAGGGTAAAAGGATTTCTGCTGGCTTGCACAATGATTATCTTTTTTCTAACTTTCGCCTTCATGAATTGGTAATATAACAGGGGATAATAGCGTAGCAGAACATCTAAGGTCTTTCGAGGAGAACTTGATAAGACGGCTCTCATTGGATAACATGAAACACAGTTGGAGACTTATGACACCCACTGCCAAGTCTATGGTGACGTGCTCGAGGGTTTGGCAGTGTCCTCCAGTGATGCCTACAACGCTTATGGGTTGTTTAGAGAGCTTCGACTATGGAATTCCTGCGACTTTGAAAGTATTCAAATGTATAATATTTATAGAGGCTTCATTATTGAGGAACCCTCTCTTAAATTCTACTCCATTGATTCTTGCGGGGATATATAAAGGGTAGTTGTGAATATATGAAACTTTTCTGTCTTCCTTAGTGAATGTGATGGTACTATAGTGCTCTAAAGCTGATCTCATGACTGCTCTATTCATGCAAACCTCACCATTTACCAAGACGATGTCCATTACTACCTTGGCTACTTTCTGCCTTATTTTCTTTGTGAAGCCATAATGATCAAAGAAGTTCTTGAACCTCTTCGTTTCAGATAAGCTTTCTTATAGGCATTCTTACTCTGTCGAGGTGTGTACTTCTTGATTCACTTAATTTATTTCCATAATCTTTATGGTAGCCACCATGTTTATTGCTACAACGTGATTTGGAAAGGGGACATTAACATCATGGTTCTTAATTTTGAGCTCCCCATTAGCGATTTTTCTTTGAAATATTTCCCTCAAAGCCCAACACTCTTTGGTGCATTGTTTGGTGGTTCGACGATACATACAGTGGTTCAGGATTTCCTTATCCCTTTGAGAAGGGAGGACCTTCATGTAGGGGAGCATGGTTGTCTTATCTTGGAATCAAGTTTTCAGCACTGTTCCTACCTTTTTCGTACTGCATGGGAACGGTGGGGGCTCATCCTCACCTCTTCTCTTTCTCAGTTTGTAACCTTCCTCTTGGGAGATCTAGACTTCTACAGTGGATGCCTTAGTATTTTTACAAGTTCTTGATGTAGGAAAGGACCTCGGGGGAAACATTTTCTCGTTCAACTTCCCCACTTCATCGATGAGGATTAAAAAGGTCATTAAATCATGATTAACTAGATAAACCCGATATTCTCGAAACATCCCTTGAATATAGATCATCACAAGAGTTTCTTCCATTACATTTTCATTTCACTCCAAAGATCTTTCTTTGAATCTCTTGATGAAGGTAACCATGTCTTCGCCTGACCTTGTTCGTCTACTTAGAAGAACTTAGCATAAAACTTCTTTACCATGCCATCCTGGTTGAAAACTGAGTTAGCTGGAAAGTTTTCTTACCATGCGAAGACTTGTTCAGTGAGGGATTTTGAAAACTCTCTAAGCCTTAGAGTTTGGTTTTCTTGGAAACTCTTGAGCTTTCAATGAAGCAGGTAACGTGTTCCATGGCATTCCATTTCTTTCTGTCAAATGGCTTGAATTTTGGCATAGTATAGCCCTCAGAATATAGAGATTTGACTATAGTCTCAGAATAAGGTGGCCACAGATCGAACTCTGGTGTAGTCATAGGGTTGTTCATCTCCGTTTGCAAGAGAGTTCGTACTTGTTCTATGGTTGTGAATGTCGCACAGAGGCTACCTCGGAGGGGATGGACTGGGCATTTATTCTTAGGCTTGCCACAAGGTTCGAAGTTGTGTTTGGTGTGGTAGTTGGGGTCAATCCGGGGTTGGTATATGGTATTGCACTGGTAGTTGTGATGGTCTGTGGGTGAGTTTGGGCAATTGGTGGAACCGATATGATTGCATATGCAACTTGAGGTGATGGTTGCAACAGAGGTCCTTGCATCAGGGCTGCCAAGATGCTTTCTTGAGTCTCATGCATCTTTATCATGGCATCACGGAGGAATAAATCAATATATGGTCCTAACATAATGGTTGTAGTAGGTCTAGCTATTGCGGGGGCCTCTTGGGCCGTTAATGGTGCCTGGGGGGCTGCAGAGTGTCCACCTCAGTTTCGAGCTTTCTTTAGTGCCATCCTAAGAGTGGTGTAATCTAAAGTGGAGTCGTGAAATTATAAGTGAAAGATGGGGGTTGCTAGAAACCTTCCTCACAAAATGACCAACAAGGGGGTGGGAATCCTTTCTTGATATTAAGGGATGCCATGCTCTTTCAAAGACTACAGTAAGCTATCTTGATCAGACTATCAAATATGAAACTTTATCACATTACTCTATCTCTTTTTCTCACTCGCCCTCTTGGCTTTCTCTCTCCTCATTCATTTAAGTGTATATATATATATATATATATATATATATATAAAACACGCCAGATTTTTGAAGTACTAGTGAATATATCATGAACTCCAATTCAAATTCTAAATTTTGATGAATTAAGTGCTTGGCCAAATTTATATTTAAAAAGTATTCAGCTTAAGATTAACTTTACTTCATAGCATTTTATAATTAAGAACTGAATCCATAAAAAATATTCAAAACTCCATTTCTATCCCAATTTCAAAATTTTTATCCAAAGTTTTTCCCGAATTGAAAATTTAGGTCTAATTCAAATTTGAAATTTGTTGGATTTTAGCAACTTCATATGTCTGGGTGTGCGATTCTAATTTGAATTTGGATTTTCATTTGTTTTTAACCACTTTTTCAACTAGATAAACTGATGGTACATCTAACACTTCAAAGACCCCACATTGATGGGAGTCTCATGCACTCGACTAACCTTTTAGAAAACATCATATTTTGATCACTACATTAAAACATGAAAAGAGTTTAAGAGATAAGGAAAAGAAAATGAAGCATGAAAAGATGGTGGATACTAAAAGAGAGAGATAGTAGCAGGTTCCCCTTACAGCTGCGGAACCGGGGGCCCTACGTATCCCTATCCATCCACTGCCGCTCCGGGCCCCCTTTCCTCCGCTTTCGGTGTCTCTCCGCCTGCGTTCCTCGGCTCGGCCCGGCCTTTCACTCACTCCACTACGCTTCGTGAACTGAGTGTGTTAAATAGTTCGTGCCCAATACCCATTGGTCACTTCACTTGCTAGATAGTTGTTTTTAAAAGTTCCAGTCTTAATTTCATAAGTGATGACTGAATCGTCTTGAGCTACCATGTGTAATAAACCATAAGGTTTGTGTTTAACAACCAAATGGGTTGTTGAAACATAAAAAGAAATCCTTAAAACAAAATGTTGGGTGAGGACGTAAAGATGGTGGATACTTTCCACTGTCATACAAGTTGAAGTGATACTACTTTCTTTTATTTTATTAAGCCAAATGTAAAATGTTTAATGTGAAGTGGTAAGTTATGTATATTACCTTAATTATAATCTTATTATTAAAAAACCTCTAATTAAGTAATATACCAAATCCTGCATTTTGATGTTACACAAAATTGGCACTTGAAAACTGCATAACATAGTGTTTATCAAGTAAGTGAAGTTTTTCTTCAGGTATTTAATTGATTTTATTAGAAACCCAAAGGGAAAGAACAAAATACAAAAAGAAGTAACAAGGGACTAGAGAACAAAAAGAAAAGAAAAAACTAGACAGGACCCATACTAGAGCCAAACGAAACACAAGAACAAAACGCAACAACTAGCACAAGTTGCATCACAACATTACATAACTAAGACTGGAAATGGATCTTGGAATATTCCAATGCAAGGAGACGATCCAAGTGAAAAATTGGGAATATTCATAAAATGATAATATTTTATTTATTAACATGCTTTTTTTTCTTCTCATTCTTGATTTAGTTCTTGCATTTTCAATAAGTTCTTCCTAATATTTTGCGTAACCACTTAAGACCCGTATTATTATGATCCAAAAATTTGGGAACTCTAAGTTGCTCATGATGAATTTTAGATTAAATTCACCAATTTGCCTTGTGAATTATATGATGTCCTAATTTCAATTTGATAAAAACTAATGATAGTAGTATTTATCAGAAGTGTAAAAACATTTCTATTAATTTTAATTATTTAAAAAAATATTTAATTAATAAGGAACGTTGATTTTAATATTTTATTTCTAGCAAGATAGATTAACATAAAAGATATTTGCTTGTTAAATATCTAAAATCTCAATTTCATACCAACATCACGATAATAATAATGATTATAAAAACATGCATCCACAAGAGACCAAGACACAAAGGGTCTTACATGGGAAACCATCTTGAGAAAAAAAAACCCACAACAAGCTGCAAAACACACTAATAAACAATTGACTAGGCTTAGTAATTAGTTTTTTTTTTTTTTTAAGTCACTCAATATTATTATTTATTAGAGTCAATAGTATATGTGTGTAGCATAGAAAAATATATAAAGAGTGGTTAATTATCAATAAATTAATTTTTGTAGAAAGTTATAAGTGGGTAGGTGATTTCTTAGAAATTAAGAGAAATTTGTTTTTTTATGAAGGAAATTACAAACACACTAGCTTTTGATATTTTTTTAAAAAAATTTATGAGATTTTTGTCCCTAAAATGGAAAAAATGTCCAAAATATCCTTTGTTACTCTAAAACTCTCTCACTTTAGGGTTGGGGTTACTTTTTCTAATTCTCGCTCTCTACCTCACTAGCCACCACTGAGATTGGATGCTCTTCTCCCTTCCTCCCTTTACTCGATACATCCATCTTTTTATGGCTGCATAGACAACCACGACGAACTTGCCATTACCATTGCAATTACTTCAAATGAACCCTCGCAACCTGTGGTGATAGTGGTTGGGAACGACATAAGAAGAGAGAAATCGGTTTATGGATGGAAGTTGAGAGAGGAGATGAAGGAGGTGTACTACAGAGGCGCCATGGGGGTAGTATGTAGTAGAGATATAATAAATACCCTTGGAAGATGACGAGGATATTGCTATCTATTTTCAAGAGGGAAGGCTACCATAATCTACCATGTTGTTGCCTAGAGCCTCCATGGCAAAATCACCACTGAATTTGCAACTATCAATGGCTCATCACTCCTTAGTAAGATTAGGAGGGAGAGAAGATGAAAAATAATGACTATGTTAGCCACCACCACTATAATTGGCCACAACCACTACCACCTATAGCAATTGTTAGTCACTATTGACCACTACCACTACCATTTTTAATGGTTGTTTTTCCATCTTTTTTATTGAAAATCCCTAATAAGGAGGATATTGATCATAAATCTTGATTGAGCTCTTAGCTCAAGAAAATCGCTCGAGAATGTTGGTCGGCCACTACTCGGAATTAGCAACTACAAGAGTTGACTTAATCAATAGAATTCAAAAAAATTCATTACTCATTTTGATGTTTGTGCCTTATAGTTCTCTGTCAATCGACTGTTGCTAGGGAAAAAAATGGGGGATTCACTCAAAAAAATTAATCAAGGTTAAGCCAATTTATCGAGAAAGGATCAACACCAGCTAGGTATGGCTCATATGGACACAATTTCAATTTATTTTTACCTTTCACTTTACATTTGGCCAACTTAAGCATCAAAGAGACTTTGGATGGCACCACACCAGTATCCTCTCATACTTTTCTTTTTATAGGGATCTCATTCTAACTATACAATCAAATATGTCATCATTTGGCACTATCTATTGGAAACCTGTTGGTCTTCCCAAGTAAGAATGGAAATGGAGTAGGTTTAGGGCGGGGACCCTTTTCCTCCTACACCAACCATGTTGAAGTGGTGCTCCTTCCATCCCCACCTAGCCTTGTCACTCATTCCCCCCAACTTTATTACAAAATTTTAAAGTTGACAATTTTTTGGTTGGCAGATTCTATTGGCACCAGTAGGGGATGGAAAAGAACATTAGGAAGAAGGTCACATTTTGGCCAATTGGGCAGACCCTTTTGGTCGACCGAAATATTTTTGGCTGACCGAAAGGCACTGATTTTTCTTACTTAAATTTTGAGAATTTGGGGTTGTTTTTGCCTCCTTTTGTAAGCATTCAATCTCTATTTTCCACACACGATTTTCAATGTTTTCACATAACTAATAATTCATTTTTTTTTTCATTTATAAAATCCTACTACAACAATCAAACAAATTAACAACATTTCCATTCCCAAAACATAAGATTCAAACTTTTCATTCATTGTGCTCCCAAAGCTTCAAGTTTATCATTGTTCTTTTAAAATTCAAAATTACCAAGCGCACACAAAATCCATGGTACAATAGGGAATACTCTAAATGAGCTCCATTTAACCCTTCCAAGGTTTAATCATAAGCAAATGAAGTAATTTAAAGATATACAAGCTAATGCCCATATTTCACAACACAACATCATATTACCACTTCATCAAATAAACCAAAAGGAAATGTTTTTCCATAGACTTCAAAAGATGAACAAAGGGAGAAGTATCCGTCAAGCGTTAACCTATGGCCGACTCCTTGCCATTTCCTACATAGTAAAGGTTAGAACAACGACCCCATAGGAGGAATATTCTAATAAATAAAAAATGACACGTTTTGTGAAACAGATGCTTGTGCATTGTGTAGTGGTGCTCTAAATGTCAATTTTAACATTCATGATTCAATTACAAGAAGAATACACATAACAAGATTTCACAACAATTATAAGCATGCTAAAAGTACATTAGCATTTACAAGGTTTTAAGTTTCACACACACTTTACCAAACCCATTTCCACTTAGGCCACCACTCATCCTAAGTCACACATCAACGATGAAACAATATAATCAAGGAACCATCATCAAATCATACCATTCTTGGGCTACTAACCCAATGGACCAAGGTGACCTCTTGCGCGGGTTTATCGGCTCACTAAGGGGAGACACAATCCCCAACTCATAGAATTTCTAGGTCAAACACATAACCCACAAGGCATACCAATTCATTTCAATCAAAGTGAATTTACCAAATCACTCAACCCAACTTCACAATTTCAAACTCTTTTTCACATCTCCTCTTAACATTATTGTCATCAATTAGAGTTCCAATTTTAAACCAATAAGCACCAACATCACCAATAAGTCACATATACATTTGATGATGGAATTAATATGCAAGGCACAATATAGAAGTACATCATAAACAAATATTCATGCCAAATAACTCATTACTTTCCATATAGTATTCCTAATCTCAAATTAAACACAAGACAAGAATATATAAATGGAATAAAAGCATCAAAATATAAGAATAAAATAATTAGAGCACATATATACTAGATTAAACATGTTGATTATGACAGAAATTAGGTATATGGAAAGAGAAACATGTAAATCAAGTAAGAATGCCTTACTCATCCCATTTTCACCCAAGTTAGAAAACCCTACGTACCTCTTTTAAGTTGAAGAGATAGAAAACCCTAGCTCACCCTTTTGATCCTTGAAATTTTTTGCAAACCCAAGCTCCGAATAATCGTAGAACCCTCAATAGTAAGAAGTCTTCCCCTGGTCTCCCATGAGATCACTTGATTCAACAAGGATTTTAAAGAGATTTTTAAAGCAAGATGAGAGAGAAATGAGAGAGTTGAGCTTTTTTGTGTGTGGGTTATGTGAACCCTGTGTGTGAGTATGAGACTTTATATCTAATAAAAGTGACTTTTTCTTTTTACTATTTTCCCCCCCAAAAGTATGGTTCTAATTAATTCTCTCACACCCTTTGTGTAATCTCACTCACGCAATTCACTAAATTTAGTTCTCATCTCTTTTAATTGTTTAATTACATTTCAATGTAAAGACCTCAATAATTTCAATCGCATGGACACATGATGACGGTAAAATGGCCATTTCACCCTTAACCATTTAATGTAATTAAATGAGCTCCGAATATGTCCAAAAATGTTCTAACTCACTATTTTATATTATTAATCAATTATATGTTAATATAATTTAGATTACTATTTATTTATTTAATATCACAAAATTACGAGACATTTTAGGATCGATTAGGTCATGAGAATGGTAGAATCCTTAAAGAAAGGAAAAAATCTACCAAGTCCCTAAGGCAAGTCAAATTAAGTTAGGAGACGGACCAAGATGCTAGATAAAGGGAAAAATATACTAAGTCTTATGAAGAAAGAGGAAGAAGTATCCGGCCTAAAACCAAAAATAATTAAAGATCATATTAAAGCAATATGAAAATGTAAAACAAAGAGAAATCCATAATAATATGAGTATAAGTCGTTCTCCTAAAGTTAAATGAGCTATATTACAAGTCTACCCTACTTGACTATATTATCAAGAAAGAGCTACGTAAAACATAAAAACCAAATATGAAATTAGTGCAATCATATAGGTTTCCATAAGAAACACAAGATTGAAACCAAGAACTAAAATTTTATTACATCTAGAATATAAGGCTTTACATAGAATTTGAAACTCATATTTCTAACTCTTTAGCATTTTTGTTAATCTTGGCTTTAATTCATTAGAAGTTTGCCGATGAACCTTCAATATTAGAGCTGTAATTAGAGCGTCGCTAATGATATTTAAAAAAATGCTAATTAGTGCAATCAATACACATGTGTGTTGCTAAAAGTTTCGAAGTGTCGCCAATAAATTCCCGTGCGACATTTTCACTTTTTCGCACTCTTTTGCGATGCCCATAGTGTGCGTCGTTAATACTCACTATTAGCGATGCTCATACGTACGCCGTTAATAGTGAACATTACTAAAAGTAGGTTTTCTTGTAGTGGTGAGAGAAGTATATATATATATATATATATATATATATATATATATATATATATATCTAGGTATCAGCAAATACATTGTTAGAGGCATATAGTATAGACGCATCCATTGCACGTCAATTGCATACTATGGAAGTTGTGAATTTTGGAGCATTATTCCAAGGGAAGGCTAATCAAAGGAATCAATAAGTGACCAGAAAATAGTTCTGCAAGAAGACTAACGATAATTTTAGAGATCTGAAAAATGAGGGTAAATTTTTCTTTTTTGCCGGTAGGGCACTATTCATGTACCGTTTGCCGGTAGGGTGCTATACGTGTACATTTAACTATAAGTCATATTTAGAAGTATATTTTGAGTATTTCATAGAAGAGAAATATGCTTAGAATGTTAAAATACACATTCAGTAAAAATTTGAGCCTATTCGGAGATAGTTTCAAAAAATTGAACCGAAAGGACATCCGAGTGGCTCAGGTGGATCCGGCCAAACCCGGCCACAGGCGAAAATTTATTTTTTTGAAAATTTTTATTTAAAATAATTTTAATAACTTTGGATAAAACAAAATACCGAATTGAGAAGTTTCGGGAAGGGTTGTTGTGTAACGAGGCCCAGATTTATTAAGGGCAAAATGGTCATTTTGTACCTTTTCCCCTCCACTATAAATACAGCCATTTAGAGATAGAAAAATCAGAATTGGGCTGGAGAAAGAGCAGAAGTCGTGCATGGGAGAAAAAAGGTGAGAAAACCTAGGGTTTTCAAGTTTCAAGCCACCAAAACACACATCTAAGCTTGGATTTTCGTAAAGGTTCCTTCGAGGAAGTTATTCCTCTCAACAAGGACTATATTCTCACCGATCGGTTCGGCTGTGCAGCGAACACAACTTCCTCGGTTTGAGAAAAACCATTCTAGGTATGATATCTTGCTAAGTTAGGAATAGATTTGAGTTTCATTGCTTTTATATGTGTTGATTGAATGATTTAGGTGGTTACTTGATGTTAGAAAATCACTTAGGTGGTAGTTGCTTTGAAAACTTAGAGTTGGTAGTTTATATACTTTTGTGTACTTGAGTCTTCTTTGGGAATTTGGAAAAGTGATAAACATGAACCATTACTATAAGTGAAATTTATTGTATTCTAACTTAGGTTCATGTAGACAAAATCTTGTAGTTGGAAAGTTATGATTTATTTAAGGTGTTGGTGCTTTATGTATTTTGTGATCTTTGGGAATTTGGTAAAGTGATGAACATATAACTTGTTGGTATGCTTGATTCATTGTATTCTAACTTATGTTCATGTAGAGAAACTCTTGTGGTTTGAGAGTTATGAATTATTCCATGAGTTGGTATTTGTGTATTTGTATTTCCTTTGAGAAATTGTTAGAGTGATGAACACGAGACTTGATCATATATTAAATTCATTGAATTGTGACTTACATTCATGTAGACAAAGTGTTGTGAATTTGAAGTTATGCTTTACTTTATGAAAGAGGCATATTTTAAGTCATACTCCATGTGTTGATGAAATGTTTCATTGAATGGCATAAGAATGAAATCAAAGCATGTTGGCATAGTGTGAATTCTTAGAGGCATGGCATGAGTTGAGCACTTGGTGCTATGCATTATGAGGGTGTAGATCCTCTGGTGAAAAACCCAAAATTGGCCATTGCATTGGTACCTAGTATCCAACGGGAGCGATCCGTAAACCGTTAGTACTCAGATCCATCGGGAGCGATCTGTAAATGAGACATGGGTGTGGCATAGAGTTTACATGCGTGTGTCACGCATATCACATTTGCATTGCATTGATGAATGAAGGGGGATATGCATAGCTTTAAAATGTACACTTGCATATGCCATGCCTTAAATTTGTTTCTTGCATTAGCATTATGTCATACCAGCAATTGAGCTGACCCATTCATGGGATATCATATTACAAATGACGCTCCCAGTACTTGAGACTTGATGAAGTCTTGAAGGAAGGAGGGGAGGGGGACTTGAATGGACATTTGGCGTTTGGGGCACATTTTTGTATGTATGGGCATATGCCCAAATGACTTGTATTTCAGTTTGGAAAAAAATAGTAGATTATAGGCCTTGGGCCATTTTGAAGTGTAAGGGTTCAAACCCAAATGATATGTAGAATATTTTTATTCAATGAGTATCATATGTATATATTGAGACAAATAGATGTGTATGTTGGAAACAAGAGCTGCATTTTAAATTTACATGAATTGTGGCCACCGAGTGAGGGTGGGTTGTGACATACTTATACATATGAAGAATTGCAAAATATTAGGTGAAAAAATGCTTAGAAAATAAAGGAAACTATGTCAAAATTTTGTGAAATTAAAAGAGGCATTAGGTGTGTAAAATGTCCATGAATAAGTGAGAAAAATGGTTAAAAATTTGGGGTTAAATAGCTTGAAGAATTAGAAGGAATGTCAAACGACATACAACATGTCTTAATTTCGATTCTGCAAAATCATTTCGACAGATCAGCCCACTTTGTGGGACTATAACGTTTTGGTCCTTTTGAATTAATTAAAGTGCCTTACATTTCTAGATAGGTCTATCTCTTACCTTTCTTTTTATATATCATGAACTTTGAAATCTTTTAAAATGAAAAAGTTATATTGATTTTGCTTCAAGTGTGCAAAATCTGACCTATGAGTAGTGTTTCATCATAACTTGAGTTCTACATGGACTTTTTGAGTGATTCAAAATGGTATAGAAACTAGACTCAATAAGGAAGATTTTGGCATAGATTTCATTACATTTGGATCTGTACATTGAGAGAAAAATTGACTTGAATCAAGGGGTTCGGCGTAACATTTTTCTGAAGTTGAATTTTTGCTCCAAGTGAACAGTAACTTTTAATGTTACTGTTCACTTTTAGCTACTGGTTTCTCAGATTACTGTTCATCCGAAATTTTTTTTTTTTTTTTGTTGGTTAATGACCTTAAAATATGGAATAATGAATTTTTTCGCTGAGAATTAAGTGATGCTTTAAATTTATTTATTTATTTTTTTAGTTAACAAATTCATTTCACTCACTCTTCGGATTTATGAAAATTCAGGACGTAACAGTAATTCACAAGGTGTCGTGACATGTTAGCTTCTTGGAGATTCTATTATTAATTGGTGCTATAATTTTTGTTGATTAGTAGATTTTTTTTGCAGCAATTAGTCTTTATTCTCTATGAGAGTTTTTCCACTCTAAATATATGTATTTCTCTCATATTTATTCTGCTTTATTTACAATATTTCACTTAATATATACATGAATTCATTATCTTACAACAAGACGATTTCTTAGATTGTATTCAACCTAAGATGTTCGTTAAAATTATTTTTATTTAAATTTATTATTGAATGAACTTGGAGTCTGATTAATTAAAAGTGGTATAATTTTTTTCCAATAGTGGTAACCAATTCTGTCATTTAGTTTTTTAAACCATCTTCATATATCTCAATCCACAACAACGACAATGGTTTTTCTGGTTCAGTGTTCATAGCCATAGTCACCGGTGTTGGCCAACAGTGACGACCGCGGTGGCGACCAAAAGTGAGACAGGGATTGGAAAGAAGAATGGGAGGGACAATCTAGCCATCTAAAAAAAGTGCTTAATGAAAGTTGATTGGTTTTTAATTTGAACTTCAAAATTGATATCAGTATATATATATATATATATATATATATATATATATAAGCACCATAGATATGAAAGTACGTACGTACATCCAACAGATATATATATATATATATATATAATTATATACATATGTATGTATTATGCTAAAAATATATTTAACATTTAATAGAATATATATCCAAGCACAATAGATATGAAAGTACGTACGTACGTCCAACAGATATATATATATTTATATATAATTATATACATATGTATGTATTATGCTAAAAATATATTTAACATTTAATTTCAAATCTATTATAATTGGATGATACAAAGAGTATTAAAATTAAAAGGTTCGATTCTTTTTGTTTATGATAAAAAAACATATATTTAATTTTAAATAATTAAAGGAAGTTTAGTAATATATAATACTTAAATTATAATAAAAAATGTTATGACTTGTAATTTTATATTTTAAATAATGTGATAATATAATATTCACATTACTTTAAATTATATATTTAATTAATGTGTTAAGTAATATAATATAGTATCATTAAAATTAAAAATAAAAAAATTTAGAAGTATGAGATTGCTTAATTATAATTAGCTAAATATAAGGGGTTCATTTAACGATCATCACTCCAAAGTCCCAACCTCTTGTGTATCCGTTGACGTTGATATCTGTCGGGGAGCGAGAGAAAGACGTGCACCCCACCTTCTCACGCGCACGCGACCCCACACACATTAACCCTAATTTCCAAACACCCCTTCTCATTTCCCAAAGGATGAAGAGAGAGTCTTTAGAGAGAGAAAAACAAGAAAAATAGAGAGGAACCCAAAGCCTTAACAGACACACCACCAAAAGCAAAAAGGTTTGACGATAAAAACCCTAAAAAATATATTGAGAGAGAGAGACTCTCTGAGCGTACCTGTTTTCTTGTTGATCATCAATTTCATTTCCTCTCTCTCTTTAAACTGTTAGGTCTATCTTCCCAGAACTTTACGCTTCTTTCTGTGCTTGATTCTGTAAAGAAGGTTCTTCTATCTTTTTCTTAGCTGTTTCAGCTTAGATCGCTGTTGGGTTGTTTGATCTACTGGTCCATCTCTCTTTTATAGTATATTAAAGCCCCTTGTTTCTTCTCGATGTGTTGACTGTTGAGCTTTAATAGCTGGAGTGATTTATATAGAATTAATAATTCAATCAAGATCTGTGGATCATCTTGATTCTCTACCTAATTTCCTTTGAATCAAAAACATGGCGAACCGGTGGTGGACGGGGCAGGTAGGTCTCCCGGGAGTTGAAGCATCATCCGCCAGTTCATCGGCTTTCAAGAAGCCAGATCTGGGTATATCCATGAATGAAAATGGTGGAGGCGGCAGTGGTGGCGGTGGAGGAGACGAAGAAGAAGAAAGAGAGAACAGCGACGAGCCCAGAGAGGGCGCAATTGAGGGGGCTACGCGTAGGCCTAGAGGCCGGCCGCCCGGTTCCAAGAACAAGCCTAAGCCTCCAATATTTGTCACACGGGACAGCCCTAACGCGCTTCGTAGCCATGTCATGGAGGTATCCAACGGTTCTGATGTTGCAGAAAGCATAGCTCAGTTTGCTAGAAGGAGGCAAAGAGGTGTTTGGGTGCTCAGTGCAAGCGGCACAGTAACAAACGTAACCCTTCGACAACCTTCTTCGCCTGGTGCAGTTATGGCATTACACGGCCGCCTCGAGATTCTTTCACTAACTGGGGCTTTTCTCCCCGGACCTGCCCCTCCTGGCTCGACCGGTTTGACCATATACCTTGCCGGCGGCCAGGGACAGGTGGTGGGTGGCAGTGTGGTGGGTTCACTAGTTGCTGCAGGACCTGTCATGGTGATCGCAGCTACGTTTTCGAATGCTACATATGAAAGGCTGCCCCTGGAAGATGAAGAAGAAGCAGGTAGTGTGGCGCGTGGGCACCTTACTAGCGGTGGTGGTGGTGGCTCACCACCGGCGATCGGAAGTGGTGGAGGCCAGCAGCAAGCTGGCCTGCCCGACCCATCGTCGGTATATAATTTGCCACCAAACTTGCTTCCTAATGGCGGACAGCTAAACCATGATGCATTTGCTTGGGCTCATGCTCGTCCTCCTTACTAGAGGTAAATATATATATATATATATATATCTGTATGTACAAGAAAGATTTGAGACTATGTTCCAATATGTTGTAATGAACAAGAAAACTGAGCAAGTTGGAGATGTAGATGAGAATTTAAGGTTTATATATGTCTGTATATCTTCCTTTTATTTTGGAACCTTTTCATCGGCAGGAGAAAATGTCTAGTTCTCCTTTTCTTCTTGTACTCCTGATTGATAATGGGGAAGTGAGACTTAGACTTTATAGATTTAGACTCTGACAGTAAGTCGAGTGGCTTTGATTGCTATTGGTTTTATTTTGTATATCATTAATTATAGGGATTAAATTTGATAAATATCACATAAAATTTAATATTGAAATGATTTGGCTTTTGTTGTTCAATATTTTTTGGGGGAGTGGGAAAGGAATAAATATATTTATTGTTAATCTTGGACCCATAAAATGAAAGATAATATTTTTTTTTTATATTATTCTTATTTTTTTCTACTTTATTCCGGGTAATGGGTGTATAGTTTTATTTTCATCTTCTTCTTCGAGTGCTCTACCTTCAGTTCTTTTTTTTTCCTCATTCCAGGTACCATTTTGATTGAAAATAAAAATATTTTTCTCTCAATTTACATCTCTAGTTCTAACCAATTGAAGATGTTTATCTCACAGCCCCATCTATATTTTTACATCTCTAGTAGGTACCTCAAAAAAAAGGCCTCTAGTACTGTGGATTATTTCCACACTTCTATATATCTTACCCATTTTAATACAAATAGACGAGTTAGGTATAAAGATTATAGGTTCAAACACTACTTTGAAGATTAATTATTTCTACAAATCAGTGTTTCAGGACTTCATATATAGCTGACCTTTGCATTGTGATTCCGCAGAAACTGAGGTCCTTGTCAGTTAACAGCAAAAAGGTAGAAGCATATCTAATTAATTACTTCAACAATTCAATAATTTTCTAAGACTTATATTGGTCTTCTACCCTGTCAATTACATTCAAAGTGAAAAATTCTTGATATTTAATTTAAGAGCAAAGCTTCACTCACGTTCATGCATGATTCAATTAATATTTTTCACATATTATATATGGGTGACATGATAGTTCCATGTGTGGTAAAACAAGAAGATCATTGTAAATAGTATTACTCAATAGTCCATCGAATGAATTATATATGTTATTCACATTTACCCATCAATAGAAAATAATGCAGATTTGATTTCCAGATTTTGTGACCAAGAGTTTGATATTCTTGTCGTGTGATATATTACTCAATGGCTCCCATGTGCTCTATGGAAGGATCATTATAATATCCATATATTTTATTATTACATCCGGAAGACCAGAATTAGTGAATGCTGATTTACCTAGGGATACAAATACCATGTTGTAGGTCAAAATTTTGGGATGCAAGCTTTTAATGTTACAAGATTTCTTTAGCTCCTACTGTCGAGTGAAGTGTATTTGGAGGATCATGACAAGGTTTTAGCATTGATTTTCCCCTCAGATTTGAAGCAAATTATTGATTATGGAAGAATGTGATGTTTTATGAAAATGTAAAATTAAGATGAATTGACTTTTAATGATAATATTAATATTAGTGGATGCCTTATGAATCCTTATGCAACATAATCATAATAGTGAAGTGTTCATGGTTGGGAAGCAATACATCAATGATATGATCAATACATATGCTGCAAGTACTCCTCAAGAATTCAGAGTGTACACAAAAAGTGGCATATGATTGTTAGTTGGCTGATTGGAATTTGTAACTTAATTATCAGTGGGTTGTTTCCTCGATTATGGACTGCATCCAAGAGGTAGAATCACTTTAAATACAATGTTATTTAGCTAGTAAAGCCACACGAGAGAGAAAAAGAGAGTGATGCTTGTATACAAGTAAAATCGGAAGAGAAAGTGATGCTTCTATATAATTAAAATTAAACTTGTAATGCTTTTTTAATTCATATTAACTTTTGACTAGTTTGTGCATAAAACAAATAAATAATTTGGGTGCTTATCCCCCGAATTCACTATCATAAGCAAAAGTATCATAGATGCTCGGATCACAGGGATAAGTCCCCCATCGTGTCATGATTTTTTTATTTTTATTTTTTGGAACATGATGGCCAAACGATCCTCTAAAATAAAAGATATATGTTAGAAAGTACACACAATAGCACAAGGTGTATATATTTTCCATGTGCGAGCAAAGTAAAATATTCTAACGCAGAGCTAGCCCACAATAAGGAATTGCCTCAATGGTTGGTACTTTGTTCCTAATTGGCTTCCTAATGGGGTGAGCAGATTGATTCTCTATTGGGATCAAACTGCTATCCACATAGATGTCCTTAGTAATAGAAACCAAACTATTCTCAACCATGTCCAAATTATAAATTCCTTTTCTCAATTCTTTATGGAATTTTGTTTATGGTTCAAGTGATGTTGTTTTAAGGAAGGACCTTTGGAAATATCTTATACATGCCGCCTCCCTCTATGCTAGCAGCCCTTGGCTCCTAATCGGAGATTTTAACGTCATTAGATCCACACTAGAAAGAAAAATAGGTCGTGGGAATTAACAAAGGTATAATTGTTGAGTTCAACAACTGTATTCAAGACGTAGGGGTTGATGATCTCAGTGCTAAAGGATGTTCCATTAATGTAGAAACCTTATTTTTAGACCCTTGATTGTATAGGAATAGTTTCACCATTTTTTAGAGGTTACTACAATATGTCCTACTTAGGGGTATTTTAGTAATTTCATATTTTACCCACTAGGAGAATTTTGGTAATTTTACCTATTAAGGGCATTTGAGTCATTTTCGCACTAAAGGCATTTTGGCCATTTCTCTTATTAAGGGTATTTCAGCCATTATGCCCACCAAGGACATTTTGGTCATTTCGTCCATTAAGGACATTTCGGTCGTTATACCCACCAATAACATTCCAATCATTTTGCCCATTGAGGGCAATTTTTTTCATTTTTACCATTAAGGGCATTTCGATCATTTCACCCACTATGGGCGTTTTGGTCATTATGCCCACTAAGGGCACTTTGGTCATTTGATACATTAGGGCCCTTGAGGATATTTTGGTCATTATGTACATCTTCGACCAACAAGGGTACTTTGATAATTTCTAGCGTTTTTCTACCCTTCGGGGGTAGTTTGGTAAATACTAGAGGTTTTTCATTTTCTAGGGGTATTTCTATAATATTGGTGTCATTTTGTCTTTTGAATGACACTTTGATAATAATAGCATAATCTTATCCCTAGTATGTCATTTTGACTATTTATGGGTATACATGTAATTTCTATGTTATTTTACTCATATAGGATTAATTTGATAATTTTAACCCTTAGGAACAATTTTGACTTTTTATGTTTTAGTGGTATTTTTGTAATTACCATGTCCCTAAATTTTATACCGAATTAGGAGCAATATAGTAAATATAGGTAATATAGATTTGTCTTATCTTTCCTTTCCTTGTTTTAAGAGATTTGTCTTTATTATGCAGAAGTAAACTTTCTAAATCTTGTTTGTTTGCACATTTAAGCTTAATCTAAACCTTCTACCCGTAGGATTCATTGTAAACGCTTGAATCAAACACTACAAGAAACCTTGTTTTTAACAATGCACACTATTAGTGTGTATAGAAAAGCGTCGCTAATAGTTCCACTTAGCGACGCACAAAGCCAACGTTGCTAAAAGGCATAGAAAATGAACTTCCCGCCCAAAATTGATGGCGCCTAACTATTGGCAACATGCGTTTTTCTATTAGTGATGCACGTGCATGTCACCAATGATGGAAAGTATCAGCGGCGTGCATCTGTGTGTTACTGATAGTTACATTAAATCAAACAACGTCATTTTGGTTTTCTGATGGACTATAGGCGACGTGCATAGGACTTATTGGCGACTCACACTATGTGCCACTAATAAGTCTTCATAAATCCCCAATTCATGATCCCCCTCTCTCTCACACACAGTTACTCTTTCTCTTTCTCTCTGTATCTCTCTGTATCTCTTTGTATTTAGTGCCGACACACCCCCCGCCAATTGCCGCCGACCATCCCAACACCGTCAATCGCCTCCGGTCATTGCCACCACTGACGAAAACTCCCTTCCACCGACACACGCTCTCTCTATTCGTCTTTTTCTCTATAAAGTATAGGTATTTTATCTCTTCCTCTCTCCGAACTTTAATGTAGTTATATATGATGTGTGTGTATATATTTGTGAATTATGAGTGTATATGTTGATATGTGTATGTATAATGATATGTGTGTCTATGTATTTTGATTTGTGTGTTCTGGTGTGTGTGTGTGTGTGTGTGTGTGTGTGTATGTATGTATGTATGTATGTATGTATGTGTGTATTTTATTGTGTGCATGTATTTTATGTATGTCTAATTTCTTGAAAAATGATTTCAATGAAGAATAGGCATATAAAAAATTGTTTCCCCCAAGTTCTAGACCTTCAACTCATTATTTTTGTACATCTTTGTGGCAAGTTGCAACCAATATAATATTCTGTAATAGCGAAATGATGGAGGTAGAAATACTTTGCGATTTTTCTTGTTTGGTGTGTTGTGAACTCCCCAAATGTTGCAATCCTAAGCTTTTCTTAAACATATATGAGTTCAAAAAATTAGCCAAAAAATGATATGTAAAAAATTCAACTTATAAAAACCTTATTTCAATTATTATAGTCAATTATATGAATTTTATCTCATGCATAATGTAAAAAATGCTAAATTGATCCTATTTTTAGAACTATTAGAAATCCACTTGTTTATAAAAAAACTCTATGTAAACTTTGGACGTTATTGGACCAATGAGTGGATTTGTGTCGTGCGGACAAATGTACCACACCCATAGTGAACGTGAATTTAGTTATTAAGTGAGTTAAACCCCATGAAAATTTGTTGAGTTTAGTCTACTACTAACAAGATGGTGTTTAAAACTTCTTGGGTTTGACCATTTAATCATTGTCAATGAGTTTTTTGGATTAGTAAAAAACTTGAATGAAATATCAAAAAATTTAAAATAAATATAAAAAATTAGGAAAGTAAGCCTTAATTTAGTAACCTAATATGTAATTGCATTTATGTGACCTTAGCTCTGTTTGGGAGTCATTTTTAGCACTCATGAATCTTGTTGCAAAATTTATTCACGATTGGGCTTGTGTGTATGAAAATCGATTCTTGAATTGTCCAGAGTAGAATAGTTTGGGAATGCATAAATCTACATTACAATCTGTAGCGCATGTTTGAATATTCCACTTAGATAAAATTCTAACATGATCTCCTATTGTTCTCTGGGTACATATTTAGGTGTGCACGTCTATCTTGTATACTTGGAGAACCGTGGAGAGATGTTGTTAAATTTTTTTTTGAGTGGAATCGAGTATTTGATTTGTTGCTGATTGCAATGTAGATTGTGTATTCCTCGATGGGATAGGACAACCTTACCCCTTTAGAGAAAAGTTAGGATTTATGTTTTATATTTATAATGAGTAACGTGTTTGACTTATGTTAGGTAGACGAAAATGGATAAGAGTTGGATGGACTTGAAGGGCAGACATTTGTCCGGATATATGGAAAGGATTAAGGATTTCATTAAGTTTGCTCGCACATTTGTCGATGGGAGCAATAATATAAGATGTCCGTGTAGGAGGTGCAATAATAGAGATTATATGCACATAGATGAGGCTAGAGCGCACCTACTTAAGTATGTAATAGACAAGGTGTATAGGTGTTGAGAATTTCACGGATAATAATGTGAAGTACGAGTGATGAGTGAGGATGAAGACGATGATGAGGACGATGACTTGGGGGAAAATGTCAGATTTGGCTACAATGAACTACCCGAAATGCTGGTGAACATGTAGTGGGGTGGTGTGGATGGGTCTGTGGCCTAAGGGCCGGTGTTCGGCCTACACCGACATCTTCTTCTGTGGACAGTGATGCGAGAGTCCAGGCAACCACACAGAGGGCCGAGGAATCAGAGCACCACAACACAGAGTTGGATTGAGTAGAGGTTGTCCCATTTTGAGAAGATTGTGCAGACACTACTAAGGCAACAAGGCGGCCCTTCTCAATCTTAGTAAGTTTAAAATTTGTATCATTTTATAGAACTATTAAATAATGCATAACTCTACTACAAATTATGTGTCAAAAAAATAGGACTTTAGTGTCAAAAAAGGCTCGTTTTGGGCCTTCGACTGTCCAAAATTCTTAAAAATCATCAAACCACCATCAAACGAGTTCAAAAACCTCTAAACTAGTAAAATAAACGTCCTTAAACTTAAAAAACATAATTCGGATGCCCGGTTTGCAACTTATGCAAAAATAAGGGACTTTAGTGTAAAAAATGATTCGTTTTAGGCCTTTGAAATGCCCGAAAATGGTCAAACCACCACCAAAATAGTTCACACACCTCAGAAACTAATAATATACACATTTTCAAACTTATGGAACACAATTTAAATGCCCGGTTTGTAACTTATGCAAAAAAAAAAAGGACTTCAGTGTTAAAAACGATCGCTCTTAGGCTTTTGACCTCCCAAAATGCCCGAAAACAGTCCTAACACCACCAAAATAGTTCACACACCTCAAAAGTAATAAAATACATGTGCTAAAACTTACAAAACACAATTTGGATGCCCAGTTTGTAACTTATGCACAAAAATTGGACTTAAGTGTTGAAAACAGCCCCTTTCGGGCCTTTGACTGCTCAAAATGCATGAAAATGGTCAAACCACCAGCAAACCTATTCACACACCTCAAAAATAATAAAATAAACATGCCCAAACTTACAAAACACAATTCGGATGCTCGGTTTGTAACTAATGCAAAAAACAAAAAAGGACTTTAGTGTAAAAAAAAGGCCAGTTTCGCGCTTTTAACTGCCCAGAATGCCTGAAAATTATCAAACTACCACCAAACTAACTTTTACACCTCTAAAATAGTAATATAAACGTGCTCAAACTTACAAAACATAATTCGGATGCCCAATTTGTAACTTACACAATAAAATGACTTAAAATGTAAAAAACGGCTCCTTTTGGGCCTTTGACCGCCCAAAATATTCTCAAATTGTCAAACCACCAACAAAACTCTTCACACACCTCAAAAATAATAAAATAAACATGATAAAATGTACAAAACACAATTCAGATGTCCAGTTTGCAACTTATGCAAAAATAAGGTAGTTTAGTATCGAAAATGACCCATTTTGGGCCTTTGACTACCTAAAACGCCCGAAAGGGCTCAGATCACCACAAAAAGTTCACACAACTCAAAAATAATAAAATAAACATTTTAAAACTTACAAAACATAATTTGGATGTCCGGTTTGCAAGTTATGTAATAATAAGAGACTTTAGTGTAAAAAAACAACCCGTTTTGGGCCTTTGACTACCCAAAATGCCCGAAAATGGTCAAAACATCACCAAAATAGTTCACACATCTCAAAAATAATAACATACACATTTTTTAAACTTACAGAACACAATTTGGATACCTGATTTGCAACTTATGCAAAAAGAAAAAAAGACTTAAATATTGCAAATAGCCTATTTTGGGCCTTTGACCACCCAAAATGCTCAAAAACGGTTAAAACACCACCAAAATAATTCACACTTCAAAAATAATAAAATATACATGCTAAAACTTACAGAACACAATTCAGATGCCTTATTTGCAACTTATGCACAAAAAATGGACTTAAATGTCGAAAACGACCATTTTGGGTCTTTGACTGCCCAAAATGTCCGAAAACGGTCAAACTACCACCAAACCTATTCACACACCTCTAAACTAATAAATTACATGTTCTCAAACTTAGAGTACACAATTCAGATGCCCGGTTTGTAACTTATGCAAAATAAATATGTAATTTTATAATTTTTCTTAATTTTTTCTTACTCACAGCTAATAATTGTGAATTTCTTTTTTCAGATTATTGGATTCTTGAGTCAGAAGGGAGATGCATTGGGCTGGGCCGACATATTTTTTCCTTTTTCTTTTTCAAACACTAATCTGTATATTTGTAACAATTTTTAATTTATTGTACGAATTTGAATTTGTACTCAGAATTTGTATTTGTAATTAAATTTTGTTATATTTATGGCATGAATTTGATATCTTTGTTTTTATGTATGCGATTGTATTAGATTATTGATGATCCAGGTTTGAACATAAAAAATGTAAAAACATTATTAACCGTAAAAATTGCAGTGTTGGAAAAAATATAAAAACATTATTAGCCACGCACATTGTGCGCTGCTAATAATGGACTATTTGCGGCATACAATTTATGCCACTACTAGTCCATTAATGGAGACGTTCATGCGTGCGTCGCTAATAGGCCATTATTAATGGCTTTCATGTGCGCGCCACTAATAGGCCATTACCACTAATAATGGACTATTAGTGGCGTTTAGTAGCTTCTGGTATACTTTTTAGCGACACTTATTAGCATCATTTTTAAATACCGTTAATAGGGTATTAATAGCGGTGTTTTTGGGCTGAACGTCGCTAATAGTATTTGTGACACTGCTATTAGCAGCGTTAGCTATGACGCGCATGCGAACACCGCTAAAGGTTATTAGCGACGTTTATTTTATTTTTAGCGACGCTTATGAACGCCGTTAGTAGTCCTATTTCGTTTAGTGAAACCTCTTTACCTTTTCCTATAGAAAAGCCCTTTGGCCACCATAATCAATGACAGAAATTTAGGAACTAGAGTGTTGCTACAATAATTATTTCTCTATATTTTTGAAGCTTTGTTCTACACAAACCATAGTTCCACCCAATACAAGATGGATTTTTTCACAATTGACGATTCAACATGAAGGAGTTTAAGCCAAAGCCTTATCTCATTAGTCGCAAATAATCCTGTATACTCCCTAAAACCCTTCTTTTTCTCTTTTTCCAATTTAAATTATTCTATCTCTCTTGATAGAATTAATTCAATTAGAGAACTACATTGGCTTTGATGATTTTGTTATCTAAATGAATACATAGGATGCCTCATTAACCATAGTCTACTCTTTTCCTTTGTCTTATAAATTCTGTTTATTTATTTTTATTTTATTCATTCATGCAGTCATTTTTATTTTCTCTTTCTCTCTTTTATTTTATGTTGTATAATATACGCCTTCTAGATGAACACTAGAGCCCAGTCCTTTCAGACTGGGCAGGATGGGTGCCTAACCCCTTCCTATCTCATACCTTAGCTCCCAGATTCAAGATTATTCGATTTATAGTAGACTAGATTGCTTTGTTTTTTTACCCATGCCACGGGGTTTAGAATGTAATTAGGACCAAAGCAGTGTAATTTTTAATTTTTCTTTGCTATTTTCTTTACATGTAATTTCCATCGGTTGTATATGGTTTGCTTGTTATTAGACTAAAACAAGCTGACGACTCTTTTCTGTATTCATATGCACACAATTTGAAAAGATGGTGTTCCTCTCCCACCTCGAGGGAACAGATAACCGGTATTTTTTTTCGGTGTCTGCGCTTATAGTTAATATGGACCAATCAGAGGTAAGAACTTACTAACATCCTTAATTATCAAGTTAGACATAATTCTAGTCAATGACTGGTGGTATCATAATTACCCCAACTCAGAAGGTCTCCTATTTGATGATCTTGGCATTTTAGGTCATTTCTTAATTATTTGTATCTTAGACAACCAACGAAGAAAGAAGAAAGGACCTTTTAGGTTTTACAAGAATTGGCTCAATCATAACGACTTCCAACCTCTTCTCTAGTCTGTTTGACTACTACACGTAGTGTAAAGCATATATATATATATATATATATATATAGACACACGCACGCAGACTCACGAAGAAGAATCCCACGATTGATTTTTTGTTGTGCGAGTAAACCTCTTTGCTTTTGTGCAACTATCATTGATCACACATGTCAAGTAATTCGCAAGGCTTTGCCTTGGATGGATGGCCCTAGGACTTGAATAAGGGACCTAGGGATTAATACCAATCACATTTTCCCACTCGAGCTAACTTGGAGTTGGTACAAATCATTCACTCACGAAGAATTTGAAAACTATCTATTAGAAATGTACTTTTGTTGGCTTTTTTTTCTTTTTGTAAAAAAAGATTCTATTAAAACAAGGAAAAACCAACAAAAAATAGGGGGGACCCCAACTATAGAACAACCAAAACCTAAAGTAGTTTAGAAAATCAATGAATTATTACATAAAGATAACATATGTAAATTCAAAGTTCCTATATATGTCCCAATTGGTAAAGGTCATGCCAACGAATTTTCAAGAAGAAAGTTTCCCTTATGGTCTAAATGATATCTTTTACCACCAATTTAGTATCGTTTTCCATCCCCTAAAGATCCTTTGATTTCTTTTCTACTGTATCCAATACACAGTAGTAGAGAGGCATAATCTAATTACAAGAGGCATAATCCACTACTCATTCTAGTTCATTTGGCCACTCACAATTAGGCTTATAGATGTTGCATATCTGTAGCAGATCACTCCATATACTGGTAGAAAAGTGACATTTAAAGTGTTAACAATATATTATTATTGCATTAGGGTTAGGGTTAGGGTTAGCCGTATATTATTGTGTAATACTAAGGTTAGAGTATCAATGTTAGTTTCCTTTTGCAATACTTACCTTGTACAAGTTTTTTGACCCTCTTATATAAGAAAGTCTTTGTCTCTTATTTAATTACACAATGATCTAATCTATTACAATGCAGTCCATTAGGATTTTTCGATATCTCTCTTTCTCTCATTTTTTATTTTATTTCCATCAGATCTAACATGATATTAGAGTCAAATTGGATCCTCTACAATGATCAAACTCTTCCATTGCTATTCATTGTTGATTAAAAAAAATCAAATCCTATCATTATTGTTCACATCATCAACCACTATTCACTCGATCACAATAAGTTTCCCAATCCCTCTTCATGATCAGCTACCATCGCAGGCCACTCGTCTTCACCGGAGTCAAACCAGATTTGAACTCACCTAATAACCACTACTCATATTCCTTTTGGAACAAGACCCATTCCCTCATAGATAACTCTCTCTTAATTTTTGAATCATCATCCCTTTTACTTTCAAAACTCTCCCACGGTATCTCAAGATTTTGACAGCACCCACTCTCTCATACTCTCTACTTTCTCCCATCTCTCCCTTATATCTCATTATCTTTAAATATCCTTAAAAAGAAAGAGCTTCATGATCTCTCTCTCTCTCTCTCTCTTTCTCTACCTCTACTTTTTTGTCCCTCAACTCCTCCCTATACCACTACTGGCCACCACCAGAAAACCCCTATCAAAATCCACTACAAGCACCACTTGGCACGACTATGAAGCCATATTCACAGCCTCCTCCCTCAACTAAGATTCTCTCCCAAATAATTTACCTTTCTTAAATTCCAATCCCCACAAAACTCTCTCTCTCTCTCTCTCTCTCTCTCTCTCTCTTTCTCACTCATTCACTCAATAACTCATAAAAATAAAAAAGAAAACCCCCCACATCTCCCAGTCTCCCTCTCCCTCAAAGCCCCATCTCCCTCATCATTTACAAGATCAATGACCACAACCATTGAAGCTGCCTCGACCATCCTGAGCCACCATTGCTACCACTGTCCAACAGCCGAGACTAGCACTACAAAACCCACCTCCCACCAGGCAAGATCACTATCACAATCTTCGCCTCCAAATTTAGATTCCAAACTCTCTCTCTCTTTCTATTATTTCTTGGTATTTATTTTTTTCTCTCCACATTTCTTTTATCTCGTATTATATTTATTTATATCTCTCCACATAGTTTCCCTCATCTCTCCAACAAATAACTTTTTTCTGTATATTCTATTTCTCACTCTGCACACACATTTCTCTCTCAACCTCCACTCCCATAAACATATCATTATGTTTTCTTATTTTCATTTTCTCTCTCCACTCTTTTCTCTTTCTCATCATATTCTTTTTATTTCAATTTCTCCTTCTCTTTTGAAAAAGAAAAAAAAATCAAACCCAATCATACAAGTTGGTTTATAGAAAAACCCTATATGGTCTTTCCCTCCATCACTTCCTCTTTCTTTTAAGAAAAAATAAATAAATTTTCAATATTTGCTCACGTTTCTCTACGTGCACCCGATAAGATTGTTTCCATGTCGACTCTAACATGTGTCCAGTGTCATCAACTACGTGTTTTATCACATAAATCCTCACACATGTTCTGTTATTTTTCCAACATCATTAGCTATGCCACGTAAATTCTTGCACATGTTCCACCACGTAAATCCTCACACGTGTTCAACATCATCGGCTACGTGTTTTGCCACGTATGTGCTTCCATCGGCTACGAGCTTCTATGCATTGCCATCAGAATTTACGCACTTCGATGTGCTAACTACGCGCTTCTATGCTTCGTCACTAGTCTTTCTGTGCTTCCATTGTTTCACTCTCGTCGGTGGCATTTCACAACGTCAAAAGCTCATCCATGACAACATCAACAACTCAACTGCGAAAATATCGACATTTCAACAACTCAACCGTGTGAACTTAAAAAATTCAACAACGTTAGTGCCAACATGTCAACAATTCATCTTCTAAACTTTATTTGCAAACTCAAGTAGGGGTAGTCATCCGATATTAAGTTTTAGGGGGGGTGTTAACAGTATATTATTATTGTGTAATGCTAGGGTTTAGGGTTAGCCATGTATTATTGTGTAATGCTAGGGTTTAGGGTATGAATGTTGGTTTCCTTTTCCAATACTTACTTTGTATAGCTCCTGTGTAATTACACGACTATCTAATCTATTACTATGTAGTTCATTAGGGTTTTCCGGTAGCTCTCTTTCTCTCCTCTTTTATTTTATTTCCACCAAATCCAACATGAAGAACAAAAACCCAATTGTCTCTAGTTGGTTGATAGTGGTTGGGAAATGGTTTTTTTTTTTTTTCTTTTTTTTTTTTTTATTCCTTTAATGTATTTGAAATGCACAGTCTTCTATCTTATCACCTCCTTTGTTATAATAAGGTATGTTTTTTTTTTTTTTTTTTTTTTTCAGTGACCAGAAGTTGCTGTAATTCTAGCTTCAAGTTTGAAGAGGTCTTTGGTTCCAGATTTAAAAAACAATGGCTTCAAATAGACACTGGACTCACAGGTGCAATTCTATATAATATTTTTTTAATTTTCACACATGATTTCTTATGTAAGTAGGGGTTTTTTTTTTTTTTTTTTGGGGGGGGGGGGTGGTTATGTTATGTAAACAGGTGTTACCTGCCCATTAAATTAAGCAAGTCAAAAAGGTCTGTCTCTGTAGTTTATCAATTAATTTTATTAGAAAAGGGGGGAAACAAGCTCCAAGGAACAACAACACAGACACTACAAAACACCAAGAAGAACACAAAACCACCTACAAGCAACTAGGAAGGAATATATCTCTAAGTTGTTGGCAGCTATCTTACGGAAATAATTTTATTTTATGTAACAAGGAATTGCATGATTTGATCAAGGTTTTACTATCCTTTTTTATAATTGATTTCTTTTGGTGGTTTCTCAAGTTTTCCCTCTATCCTTGTGAACCTAAGGATGCCTCCATTATAATATCCATACAAGGAAAATAAAAGATTAGAGAGAGAATACTGTTGATGAAATGTTACCTCTTCACGATGTTTTGGCCAAATTATCCCAAACTAAAACCTCAAGCGGTTGGCCAAATGGATAGTAGATAGCAATTAAGGAGCTTGTCTTTCCAAAGTCGCTAGGTTGAAACACAACGGATGTCACTTTCTCTTGAAAACAATTTATACGGGACGTTGTTACGACTTTAATCGAGTCTTTCACTAGTGAACAGTGGAATTGATCCCCAGAATAGTCGGCTTGAAGGTTCACATATTGAGTTATCAAAAAATATATATATATATATATCCCGAACTAAAATCCGGAATAAAAATAGTTTTGCTTTGAGTATTAATGCAATTTCGTACGGACATGTCAAACATTAAAAGTTATGTTGATAATACTCAAATATCCTAATTTTTCATTAATACCCATGCACTTGATCTGTACGCAATAATGCAACGGTCCATTATAATATATGCTCGATTAAGTGAATTATCTTCTTCTTCTTTTTTGTTGCATATATAGGACCAGTTCCTGAAGTTCGTCCCATTGGAGCTCCAATCCGATCCATAGTGGCTGCAGTAAATTCTTCCCTTGCAATGAGTGGTTTTTATTAGTTTGTTTTTGTTTGTAGTGCTAAAAACAAGAAGCAAATTGAGTTGCATTTTAATTGGTTTCTTGAATCAAAATTTTCAAGTTGTAAAAAATCATGAATTAATGAAGTAGTGGAACATAAGAAAGGAACTTACAATTGATTAGGATACTTTTTTTTTTTTTTTGATAATTAAAAAAAATTTATTGATAAAATAAATGTATAATATATACATAACAGAGAATATCAATAAAGGATAATACACAGGCATCAGAGCACTTAAAATCATCCCGCCTAGGTTGCCACAACACTAGAGGCACATCATATGCAAACGAAAACCAACAAACTAGAGATAGATTTGAAACACCTAATACTATCTTAACACCAAATGTTATAGCAAGAACAGTAAAACCAAATAAAGAATTACAAAATCGCTGAATGTTGAAAAAAAAAACTCTAAACAGAGTAAAGCTTCCATGAAGCATCCATTTGAAATCACTAGGAACCAGTACAGCAGAAACCATTTGTTAGGATACTATCTATCTATCTATCTATCTATCTATATATATATATATATATATATATATAAATGTAGACACACACACACAAAGTAGCTAAGCATGAATTTGATTGTCTAACACTTAATGATAAAAAAAAAACCTATTAGATTCATTTATTTTTCTATGACATCCATCATAGAAAAGTATCAAAGCATTAGAATGGATAATGGCATCTAGACGCAAATTGGAGTTGCAGTTTGATTTCTTCGATCAATCATTTTTGAAAATATTCATACAAACTGGTAAGAAATCATGAACTCAGATTAATAAAACTTAAGAAAGGAACTTGCAATTGTTTAGCCTACCATAATCATCAGATATAGTTCTTATTATACTAGAAAAACATAAATAAAAAAAAAGGTACTTAGCACCGCTTTGATTTGCCAACACTATCCTCACTAGTGCCCCTAAAAAGCAAGTTTTAATTGACCCTCAAAGGATCCTAGAGGTTTAGCAACATGGAGGACCCTCTTCACATGGATTCACGTGTCATTGCGAATAAACCCTAATTTATAATTACCTGCACCAATTGTAAAGTGGCATTGCCAATGGAGCCCATCTCGGGTTTAATAAATTAATCTCCTTGATTAAAATAATCCTCAACTGAGACAAACAACAGATTGATTCTACTTTTTTTGGACCAGCTGTCTATCCAAGTGTGGTTTCACCAACGTTTGCAAAACCCTAGTTCTCTCAAAAAGTCTAACTAGCCAATTAACCAAGACACATTAAAAAAGTAGTCCGTAAGACCTGCATCTGCATTAAGGAAATGTGGACCACGACATAAAGCTAATTATATATCTGTGTGTGTGTGTGTGGAAGGGGTGGGGGTTATTAAAAGTGGATTAGCAATATAATAAACTTGGTGGTGGGAATCATGCATCAGCAATAGAAATTCAAGAGCATGTTCGCTTTCCAAGTCCTCGACGCAGAGAAATTCTTATTCGCAGCCAGCACTTGCCGTGGAGCACACTTCTCTGCTCACACGATGCGCTATTTGACCTAACTTTCATGAGTATTTTGCTACTCTTTGATTGTCTCGTCGCTCGCTCCAATTTTTTTTATGTTCCTGGCCATTGCTATCACTTTCTTGAAAAGAATTGTATGCGAAGAAAAATGTGTTTTCCGCTTACTTTCATGCCGGCTATTGTTTTTGTCTAAAATTGTTCTACCAAATGATAAAATTAAATATTAAATCGATTTCAAATCAAAAAAGAATAAACAAAAATGCAGAGAAATACATGATATACGTGTTTCGAAAAAATGACTATATCTATAGACAACGATAATTAATTCACTATTTATCAAAAAAATTATAAGAACAAAACAATCATAATTAAACCCAAAATCTCGTTACTCCTAATCATGGTTAACGCAAAGTCAACTATCTTCACATAAAACAACACTGCTTATAGATATATGTGTGTGTGTGTGTGTGTGTGTGTGGATTGCAAAATAAGGGACGAACTGGATAAAAAAATACCAAAACAAAATGGGTAAACTCATAAATTGCCAATTTTTCTGGTCATATCGGATCATCAAGAATTCAGGTGAATTCATGACAACCCTCTCTGCTAGTAGTACAAAATAATCTACTAATAACTAATCCAATTACAAGACATAGAATTAACAATTTGATTATTGAAGAAATAAAGAAGAGAAAGGAATTTGTATATATTTCTGTGTATATAAAACTGTACAATATGAGGTCTATTTATAGGTACAATATGATAATACAATGTGGGAGTGTATCCGATGTGGGACAAAGTGGAAATAGAGTCTATGAGTAATCTAGAATATTCTAACATCCCCCCTCAAAGTTGAGATGACGAAGTCAACTAGAGTTTGGAAACAAGATCACGGAGCTGACCAGGAGGATGAGACTTTGTGAAAATATCGGCAAGTTGATCTTCAGACAAGACAGAGTGAAGGTCCAAAGTGCCCTGCTGAAGATGGTGCCGAATGAAGTGACAATCAATTTCAATATATTTGGTGTGCTCATGAAAGACATCGTTGTGAGCAATCTGGATGGCGCTCCGATTATCACAATAAAGAGGAGAACTAGTCAGTTGAGGGTACCTATGTCTGTCAAAAGTCATCGAAACCACAAAAGTTCAGTTGTAGTATCAGTAAGGGCACGGTACTCAGCCTCAGTACTAGAGCGGGTAACAACAGTTTGCTTCTTACTACGCCAAGAAATGAGAGAGGTGCCGAGTAAGAAATAGTATCCCGTGGTGAAGCGACGATCGGTAGGATCACCAGCCCAATCAGCATCAGAATAGGAGCAGAGCTCAAGAGATGAGCGAGAGGAAAAGTGAAGGCCATGAAACAGAGTTCCCTTGACATACCGTAAGATGCGAAGAACAGCAACATAGTAGGTAGAGCGAGGGGCACTCATAAACTAGCTAACCAGATGAACAACATAGGAAATGTCTGGTCGAGTAACAGTGAGATAGATGAGACTGCCGACCAGTTGTCGATACAGAGTAGCATCAAGAAGAGATTCACCATCAGTAGCAAGTAACCGAACATTAGGATCAAGCGAAAAAGTGCATGTTTTGCTGTCAGTCAAGCTGGCCTTAGAAAGCAAGTCAGATGCATACTTAGCTTGAGAAAGATAATAACCATCTGATCCAGATGTAACCTCAAGACCCATAAAGTAATTAAGCTGCCCCAAGTCCTTCATCTCAAAATTCTGACTCAAGAAGTGCTGAAGATCTCGAATACCAGAGAGATCATCGCCTGTAATGATTATGTCATCAACATAAAGAAAAATAAGAATAATACCAGCACCAGTGGTCTGAAGGAAAAGAGTTGAGTCATAGGCACTAAGGGTAAACCCTTGTTGAGCAACAACACAACTGAATTTAGCAAACCAGGCTCGGGGAGCTTGTTTGAGATCATAGAGAGCACGCCGAAGACGACAAATTGTGTGAGGAGGATAGGCATAACTAGGGGGAGGATGCATATAAACTTCTTCAACAAGATCACCATTCAAGAATGCATTTTTGACATCCATCTGAAACAGTTGCCAATGACGCACAACACAATAGCAAGCAAGGAGCAGACAAAGGTAAGATGAGCAACAGGGGGCAAAAGTCTCCTTATAGTTAATACCATACTCTTGAGAGAAACCCTTGGCAACAAGACGAGCTTTGTAGCATTCCACTGATCCATCTGACAGAGTCTTGATTTTGTAGACCCACTTACATCCAACTGCAGACTTTCCAGGAGGTAAATCCACCAAGTCCCAAATATGAGTTTTAGTGAGAGCTTTTAGTTCATCAGACATAGCTTTCTGCCAAAGAGGGTCAGCACTAGCCTCACGATAACTGTGAGGTTCGTGAAGGGTAGCAAGAGCATAATAACAATGAAAATCTTGAAGATGAGAAAGAGGAGCTCTTACTCTAGTGGATTGACGAAGTGTAGGTACCTGGATAGGCTCGGAGGCAGTTGATGGATCAGGAGTATCAGCAGACGTGTCAGATGACTCTGAAACAGGCGAAGAAGGAACATCTGAGGAGCTTGGCATTTCTACAAAAGAGTCAGGAAATAAAGCAATAAAGGGGTCAATAAAGATAGGAGCATAACTGATAGAAGACTGCGAAAAATGAGAAATACTCGTAAACATCTTATATTCCCAAAACTCTACATGACAAGAAATACGAAGATGTTTAGCGACGGGATCATAACAACGATAACCCTTTTGAGTGAGACCATAACCAAGAAGACAGTAGAGTCGGGATCGAGGCTCAAGTTTGGTGCGTTCATGTGAGGGAAGAGTGATAAAACAGACACAACCAAAAACTCGAAGTAATGAATAGTTAGGAACTGTACCATGAAGAAGCTCAAACGGAGTTTTATTCTGTATAATGGGTGAGGGAACACAATTGATGGTGTAGACAGCAGTAAAAGCAGCTTCTCCCCAAAAACGTTCTGGAAGAGAGGCAGAGATGAGAAGTGCTCTTACTGTATCCAGAATGTGACGATATTTATGTTCTACTCGACCATTTTGTTGTGAGGCGTATGGACAAGAATGGTGAGAGACTGTCCCATTGTGCTGTAAAAGGGCAAGAAATGACTTAGCCTTGTATTCCATTGCATTATCTGAACGAAAAGTTTTAATGGTACAAGAAAATTGAGTTTGCACCATTTTGTGAAAATTCTGGTCGACAGTGGTGAGTTCAGACCTATGCTGCAAAAGATATATCCAAGTATAATGACAGTAATCATCCAAAAAGATAACAAAATAACGAGATCCCCCCTCAGTCGGTGTCGGGGCAGGACCCCATATATCAGAATGAACTAAGTCAAAAAGTGCTGCAAAAAAAAAGTCACTTTTATTAAAGGATAAATGTGTTTGTTTTCCAAGATGACATGACACACAATCAAAAGACTGAAATTTAACTGGACCTAAATGACCCTGAGAAGCCAAGAACTGGACACGTGGAAGTGAGGCATGACCCAACTGGGAGTGCCACAAACTAGAAGTAACTGTGATGCCAGCCATGAAAGTGTTTGTGGAAAAAGGAATCTGTAGAGATGTGAGCTCAAAAAGACGTCCAACTTTACGGCCTATCCTAAGCAGCTGACCCATCCGTGAATCCTATACATTAACACCCTGGTTAGAGAATTTTAGATCAAGGCCTAACTCATAAAGTTGTCCAACAAAAAGAAGATTTAAGGATAATTGAGGCAAAAAGTAAGTATCACTAATAGATAAATTAGAGGTAGAAATAAACCCTACGTGACTAACAAGCATATGAGATCCATTGGCAGTGTATATTACAGGATTGGGAGAAAGAGCAGTCTTATGAGAGAAGATGGTGGAATCAGATGTCATATGGTTACAGCAAGCAGAGTCTATAAACCACTGAGATTTACCTAGGGTGACAGACAAGGCAGTGGAGGATTGGGACAAAACCTGATGAATTAAGGCCGTTACATCAACTGCAGTGAGAGGAGTGGATGGAAACGAAGACTCGGGTGCAGAGGAAATAGAGGAAGCAAGCGCATTTGTTTGTTGAGAGGAGTAGATGAAGTGATTGTGGCTGTCTGTCGGGAAGCTTGTTGCCGCTTATAATACTTGTACTTGCTACATTCATCGATGGTGTGACCATGGAAATTACACCACTGGCAAAGACGAATCTTGGAGTTGGATTGGGATGATGGACGGCCAGTAGAAGATGGTGAAGGACCACGAGAAGCAGCGGCAAGAACCATATCAGATGATTGCATCTTCATAGTGGAACGACGAGTTTCTTCAGAGATAAGTTCAGAAACAGCAGCATCTAAAGTCGAAAGTGGTTGACGATGAAAAAGAGAGGTTCGAGTAGACTCAAAATCATCACGAAGAGCCATCATAAAGTGCATAAACTTTCGTCGATCAAGCCAGGCAGCAAATGTTTGAATGTCTTGAGCACATGCTAACTTTGGATCTGTGGCAGATAATTGCTCCCAAAGATGATTTGTCTGAGAATAAAAATCAACAATAGACTGACCTGGGTCCTGACGCATCTGATAAAGTTTAGCTTCTAGTTGAAACTCCAAGGAAGCATCATAGGTGCAGTTGTATCTTTTGGCTAGAAAATCCCAAGCAACTTTAGCATTCCCAAGTCTTGGAAAGAGACTGTTGATGGATGGAATAGAGGTGTTGATGAACCAAGACAAAATCTTGTAGTGCGTACTACCCCATTCTTCCAGACGAGTTGAAAACGCCTCTTTTGTCTCACTTGCCTTCTATGTTGGTGTAGCAAGGTCTCCAGTCACATAACGCCATAATCAGCGTCCTTTCAAGAAAACCTCTATATTCTGAGCCCAAGTACTATAATTGGATCCATCCAATATTATGTCTATAGGACGAACAATAGAATCGAGATTTGATGCAGATTGAGACATATCGAATGTTCAAATGTATAAGCAGATAGCAAAAAGGAAACCAAGAGGAAAATTGAGCAGAATGCACCTGATTTGTAAAAGGTCAATGGTCAAAGTCAACGGTCAACGGTTAACGGTTAACGGTCAACGCTGATGTGGCGGCGGAAGCTGAAGTGAAACTAGGGCTGACGTGGCAGTGACGTGGCTAGGGCTGACGTAGCAGCGCAAAGATGAGGCTGGTGCGTGAAGCGCGTGGGGCTGCGCAACAGAACTTCGAGAGGCGCGTGGCAGCTCCGATGGGGGCGATCTTGGCGGCGTTGGACTCTTTTCTGAATGGGCTGTCCAATGGTGGTGGCACCTTTGTGAGATGGTGACCGGAACAGTGCAAGATCGAGGAAGGCAGAGAGGAGTGGCGGTGCGTGGCAGCTCGTGAGGTAAGATACCGTCACAAGGAAGATCGAGCACCAAAAATTTGCCGAAAGAAAGGCGGAAAGAAGAGAAAAAAATAAGACTACAGGCCACAAGTTTGTGGCTTTGATACCATGAAGAAATAAAGAAGAGAAAGGAATTTGTATATATTTCTGTGCATATAAAACTGTATAATATGAGGTCTATTTATTGGTACAATATGAGAATACAATGTGGGAGTGTATCCGATGTGGGACAAAGTGGAAATAGAGTCTATGAGTAATCTAGAATATTCTAACAATTACGAACATGTTACGTACACTTCTTGGTAGTTTATTACTAGTCAATTAACTCCTATTGTCCTCCATTTTTTTGCTTTTATTTTTTGATTGCGTCTATTAGTCGTTGCTTTACCACAACAACACCTCCTTCTTAATAACAATCTAACTCTGCAGATTCACGCTACCTAGTGTGTAACTGTACGTCATGACCCTAACCCAGAAGCCACAACATAAGGGTTATTAAGACCCTAACTAGAAGGCAATTGAATTACTTATCTTAGTCAATTTGATTAAAAACTGTCATTTTTATCCGTTTATTATCATATTTTTACTTTTTCAAGTCTTGTAATAGGATGAATTAAATTTAACTATTATCATATTCAACTATTTATAATATGTCCATTAATACCACATAATAATATACAGAGTTGCAATATTCAGAACTGACTTTGACTATCCAAGACATGCTTGAGTCCAATGTAATTATATAGGTACATCAATGTCTATATAAGGGTACAGGGACCATTGTACAAGATGATTACAAAATACAAATACACACTGTGTATCTTTAAAATCACTATCTGTTTTAAGCTGGTCCAGTATGTAGCTGTCATCTATATCTCATGTACCTGTCATTCCCATAAATAGAATGGGTGAGTTATAACACTCAATAGGGTTTTCCAAAATATACAAGCACATAGTATATGAAAAACTAACGCAAGCCTGATGAGTGCAATCCCTAATGTCTAGTATGCAACACATATATACAATAGTCATCGTATGTCAAACAATATATATATATATATATATTGCCTATCAACATGCTAATATACATCACAATATGAAATAGCAGCAGAAAAATAATCAATATCTCAAAGATCTAAAGACACAAAATATAAATCTATATACCTGATCCACGATGTATAATCATCCCCTACACAATGCAATATTGATACCAGAATATTCACATGTGCAATTCAAAGCACAATCCAAGTGTAACATTTCGTAACATTAGAAAATACATAAAAGAAATAAATAATGAATAATATTACTTTTGCACGATAATAAACCTCACAAACATAATAATGAGGTGAAAATATTTTAAACAATGTAATATGGAATAATGATACATGGGTGATAAATGAAAAATAGTAAAAATAAGAAAAATATGTAAGATTTTCTGGCATTTGTTCGACTGGATAGGTTGTTCGTCTGAACAAACACCAGAGAGTCTATTGTAAATTTTATTTGATATTCGTTCGACCTTCGTTCGAACAGACATGTGGCAGAACAGTTTAAGTTGCGGGCTGAAAAGTAATTTGGGCATAAAATTCACTTTCCCTTCTCTTCCAAACTCTCTTTACACAAGGGGAAAGTTAGGGTTAGGAAATTTCTTGGGCATTCATGAATCTTCAAGTCTTGTAAACACATTACACCGTAAGGATTTAAGAATAAGAAGAATTTCTACCGATTGAAAAGTTAGAATTTCAAGATTTCTTCAAGAATACAAGGTAAAATTTGGGACTTTTCATTTCTTTTTCAAATTTCTTGAAATTCTTTGTAGATTTAACTTGGTTGAGTGAAATAAACGATATAAATATTTCTTAGGTTTTGGGGCCAAGGATTGAATCTTGAAATTTGAATCTCTCTCTCTCTCTCTCTCTCTCTCTCTCTCTCTCTACACACAAATCCATACTTGTTGGGAGGTAGGGCTTCTAACCTAGGTGAAGAATGAATGTTAGGAAAAAAATATGCATTACATGACATTTTCATAGACCATCTTGTATGAAATTTATGTAGAGAATGATGTAAATTTATAGATGAACATTGTGTGCTTAACCCTTGATATATCTTGTCTAGAATGTTGAAATGTGTGTTCGATGCATGGTGCCGGCTTAAAATTTCTTTACTTGAATGTTCAAGAATTATTCACTTATTATTCATAAACTTGTAAGAAGTTGACATGCCTACTAAGTGTTTGATAAAATGCTTAAATGATGGTAATGATGTTGTATGGTGAAATTATTAATTGTATTGCATATGTGACATTTTTCCCTTGATTGATATTGCACCTTTGATACCCTTGATTGAATGAAAGATTAAATAAATACTTTGTGAGGAACGAATAGGAACCTAGATAGTTGAAAGGTTGAGAAAAGAGAATAAATAAAAGAAAAAATTATAAGTTAATCAAGAAAGGGGAAGTCATAGATAGTTACCCGGGGTTTTGTGATGGGGATTGTGTCTCCCTTCGGTTACGAACCGTAACCCCGTGCGGGCGGTCATATGTTTCCATCGAGTTAGTAGCCTTAAAAGCACTCAGGCTCAACCGGGGGCCGTTAGGTAGTCTTGAAGGATTACGGAAGAAGTGGAAGTAGAAAGAAATATCGTTGAGATAAGTGAAGTGATGATAATCTAAGTAACCTCCTTTTGTGTTGTATTCTTATTATGAGAATTGAAATATGTTACCCTTGTAGTATTGATGTTCTTATTTCAATTAATTATGCTATGAATGTTCATTGAATTGAAATTCATGTTGATGCTTTGTGACACTTGCTTGATACTACATTTAATACATGCCTACACTTTTCCCTGTTTATTCTTCCCTTTGTTTAGTTGCTCTATTGGGGTTGTTGTATTGACCCCTACCAGATGTAGGTAATGACAATGAGTCGATCGCTCGATGACATGGATTAGAAGGACATCTACTTTGGACTCTTATGTTTATTTTTGGATGTAATTAAACTCACAACTTTTATTTTGGTCTTTTGTTATTTTGGGAATAAAAAAGGCCCTATGGTTTTTATATGTTGATGTGAAAGCTCGAAAGCCTCAACAAGACTAGTATTGCTTTGGCTTAGAAATAGCAATCACAAGATGAATACACTTTTGAAATTTATGTATAGAAACCTTGTTGGGTTATGTGTATGGAACAAGAATGGATATTTTTGTTATGAAAAACTCAAGTGAGAATATGCATATCACAAAATGGTTTAAGATGTACAAGCATTGTTTATTTAGTTTGATCTTGATTTACAGGGTCATCCTCAGGTCTTTTGGGCCCGGGGCGTGACACCAAGAGATCAACATGAATAAATTATCCATCAAATGCATTTCCAAGTAACCATGCTCTATGCATGAACACTTCCATGAATTCCATATGTCATGCTTATACTTTAATGCCAACATTTTAATTGAAATTATTGGACTTCGGCACGTTCAGGTGCTTCTTGGGTTACTAGCCAAATAGAAACAAACGGCCTCTCATGCGAGTTTATGGCATGCAACTAAAGGAAAACACAATCTCCAGTCATCTCTAGCGAAGCCAAATTTTTCGACGAGGTTACACAGTCATGGTTTCACATGTTTTAGATGCATTTTTTAACTCATTTTTATTTCTTCCTTTTCCTTGGACACTTAAGAACATAAATTGAGCATAAAAAGGAAACAAAATGAGGTCGATCACTTTAGTTCAATCCTCACCTTCACTGACTATGAATTGTGATTTCTCTCTTATCTTTATGCCATTTTCTTTTATCTTTATTCGTAGTTTCACCTATTTTTGTCATCTATTCGACCCTAGGTTCCATTGGAGTTTCTACGTGGCCCAAGTCCTCGTATTCGGCCATTGTTGGTCCCTTAGAGACCTAGGTTCCCTATTGATTTTTCCACTATTTTTTGACATAAACTTTCATATTATAGGTTAAGAAGATGAACTAATTAAAAAATGATTGACATATTACCTGTTTTAAGCTTGGTTAACCATTTTCTCTCTCCTTAAATTTCTCTCTTTCTCTCTCTACAATTTTTCATTATTTCCTTTATGTTCCATGGGTTCTCTTTAACTTCAAAACACAGATTTTCTCTTCATATTATGCAGGCAAAGCTTCACCTCTTATTTTTTATGTTTCTTCTTCTTCCTTACTTTCTCTCTTCTTCCTTTCTCTACATTTTAGTTATGACAGAATGGTCACTTCTTGCTTATTTATAACATTATATAGTTGTATATAAGACCTTATTACACATGGCATATGCTTTCCTCTAGAGCCACTCACAAATCACCACCAAGCTTTGACCACATCACAAGTTAACACCTAATTTTGTTCCATGTAATTTATGTCGATATGTGATACTTTATATATATATATATGTATTTGGCTGCATATATAACAAGATGTACTAGTGATCTAGTAGAAAAATTTTAGTAGTCTTTACTTGTCACGCCCCGAATTTTCACAAACCCGGGGAGTGAGTGAAATGAATTAAGAAAAGGAAATAAAAGATAATTTAATGGATTTAATTGATTTCATGTTCATTTTTCCCTATTTTTCCAAGATTAGAAATGAAAACTTTCTATTATCCTTAACCAAAATGGTCTTCTAATGTCACTCAAACATCCCTCCCAATCAATAGTCAAAATAAGTCTAAGTCATGTTCAAAAATGGTTTCCAAAATAGCCTCAAAATGTCTCTAAGTATGCCTTAGAACAATGACCCAAATGGGCCTCTAATGTCCTCAGACATAGGCCAAGAATAGACCAAATAGAGTGGCCAAACATGGCTCAAAAAAGTGGCCAAGGGCAAGTGTCAAGAGGGGTGTCAGGCTGGCAGACATGGGGCAAAGCAGCAGGGTGCTCACATAGGCAAGCAAGCAGCACGCGGGGCGCGCGTGGTAGGGGGCTAGGCGCGTAGGGTTGCGGGTTGGGGCAGGTCTGGACTGTTTTTCCTACAAGTTTATTATAGTTGACTGCGGCTAAATTTCTCTGTCTAGTAGGCAATTTTCTCCGTTTTCCAAAGTTTTGCAAGCTAATTTTTCTCTATTTTTAGCCTATTTCTTCAAAGTTTTTAACCCCCCATTTTTGGCACTTTTTTCACCTATATTTAAGGTGTTTTACACACCTAACTAACCTTTTGATTTCATAACATTTTAGCATGGTTTTTTTTGTTTTCTAAGCCTTTTCTACCTAATATTCCATAACATAATCCACCATCATGAAGTTAACTACAAAAATACCTCCCCTTACTTAACAAAGCATTCATACATCATTTTAACATACAATCCATCATATATATACATGTACTTGAATTTCAAAACATCACAATCTCATGCTCATTACAATATATAGGGCCTTGCCCATTACTTTCATAATATACAAGATTTTTGCAAATAAATACACGTCTTAGGGCTTATGCACTCATACATACAAAAATATGCCCCAAGGGCCAAATATCCTTCATAGTCCGCTTCCCCTCCATCCTCCAAGACTTCATCAAGTCTCAAGTACCGAGAGCCTCATCTGTAATCTAATATCCCATAAAGGGTCAGCACAACTGCTGGTATGACATAGTATTAATGCAAGGAACAAAGTTAAGACGTGGAATGTGCAAGTGTACATTTATAAGCTATCACCCTCTAATCCCTCAATGCTATGCAATGGTAATATGCATGACACACACATGCAACTCTATGCCACACCCATGTCTCGCTTCACGGTCCTTTCCCGTTAGCCCGCGAGTACTATCGTATGTCTCGCTTCACGGTCCACCCCCGTTAGTCCGCGAGTACTATCATTGGCTAGATTTTGGGTTTTTCACCACAGGATTTACACCCTCATAATGCATAGCACCAAAATGCTCAACCCACACCATGTTTCCAAAAATTCAAGTATGCCAAGATGCCTTGATTTTTTTATGCAAGTTTAATGATTCATTTTATCAAACATATGGAATACGCCTTAAATCACGCATCATCCATAAAGTAAATTCTAACTTTCAAACCACACAACCTCTTCCACATGAACATATGTTATATACAATCAATTTAAACACATGCTTATGTTACATGTTCACTATATTACCAATTTTTAAATAACACATAATTACACAAAGCATCAATGCATTAAACAACCATATCTTTCAAAACGCAAGGTCTATTCACAAGAACATAAGCAACAATGTAATGAAACATATATCCAAGTTACATGTTCATCATTTTGAAAAATTATCAAAGAACATACAAGTATACAAATTACCAACTCTAGGTTTTTCAAATCAACTACATCCTAAGTGACTTTCTAACAAGAAGTAAATATATAAATCACTCAATCAACATATAAAACACTCCTAAACTTAACCATATTCTTTACTTAGCAAGATATCATGCCTAAAAGAATTTTTCTCAATCCTAGGGAGTTGTTTTCGCTGTGAAGCCGAACCAATTGGTGAGAATGTAGCCCTTGACGTGGGGAACAACTTCCTAAAAGGAAGCTTTGTGAGAATCCTAGCCTAGAGATGTGTTTTAGAGGCTTGAAACTTGAAAAAACCCTAGGTTTTCTTCACCTTTCTCTCCATGCATGAGTTGCTGCTTTTTCTCATACCAAATTCTGAGATTTTTATCTCTAAGGGGCTGTATTTATACTAAAGGGCCAAAGGGGTGAAAAGACCATTTTGCCCTTAATGAGTTCGGGACCCTTGTTACACTACAACCCATCCTAAAATGCCTCAATTTGACATGCCGATTTAGCCAAATTTCTTAAAATTATTTTAAATAAAAATTTTTCAAAAACTTTATTTTCACATGCGGCCAGGTGCCGGCAGGTCCACCCAGGCCACCTGGGATGCCCTTTTTGGTTTAATTTTTTAAACTATCTCCGATTAGGATTAAATTCTCACAGAAAGTGTAATTTAACATTATAGGCATGTTTCTCTTCTATGGAATACTCAAATTATGCTTCTAAACATGACTTATGCCTAAATGATGCATGTATAACGCCCTACCGACAAACAGCACATGAATAGTGCCCTACCGGCAAAAATGAAAAATTTACCCTAATTTTTTAGATCTTTACATCCTTCCCCCCTTAAAGAAATTTCTTTCCGAAATTTAGAAATGTACGTCTTCGACAAAATTTAGAAAAAGTAATACAAAACGCGTTGTAACATAAAGACGCGCAGCCTTACCTATCGATCCTTCACATTTCCCTTCCCTAGGCGATGTGGGATGCATTACCGTCTCCCATTACCCTCTCCCCCCAAAGGAACCTCGTCCTCTCAAGTGGGCATGCAAATACGTGTAGACATCCCCACACTCTCTACTAGGATCTAGTTCCGATACCATCTATAACGACCCACTCCACATGGCACAATGCATAATGAAATCCTTAAACATAATGGCCTATCAATGCCAATTTTTCAAATCCATCCAAGCATCATGACCCACCTCAATAATGCAACATAATTAAAATATAAAATTTTCAATGTCCATATGGATACCTCAAAGTCTCTCAACATATGTGATGACTATCTAACTAACTACAAATTAAGCTATGCGATCATCTAAGTAATCCATCACGATGTCATCAATACATCACCTGTACCTCAATGTAATTTAATAATCCAATATTCTCCAAGTACTATAATTATCCACAAGACATCAACAACATAATCTCAAAGTAAAGTCAATATCATCCACCTTAGTCTATATATATAACCGAGACTAAACATCAAGCATTAATACAGATTAGCCTATTAATTTCAATCATATATATATATATATATCAATTAGTTATCCGAACGTAGACAATGTAGTCTATGTATTCCAAATATGAAACCGAAGGCAATATATCAAGGTTTAAAAAAAATGGTCTTAAACCTTGATATCCGAATGTAGACTAATGTCTTGGGTTTTTTTTTTTTACCTTGATATTAGAGAAGGAAAACAAATATATCCCAATTTCATCTAAGGTTATTCTAATTCATCACTATACTAATCAATATATCAAATAAGGTGTCAAAACAAATGAGATTCTTAGTGAAACTTTTTACCAATTTTAACTATGAATATATAAATCTATATACACATGTATCTAAACACACTTATATACTACATGGTTTAGCATACCCTTATACATGCATTAATATCAATCTAGTCTGTATAGATATCATAGTCTTAATATTGTAACCTAAGAATATTGGGTACTAACCTAGCATAGATATATAGAATGAACAACCAACATTCAACAGCTAACACGTAGCCTACCACATAAACACTTAAGTATAGGATCCATCCTAAGAATATACCTATACATAAATAAGCATACAATTTATCATATAGGTAACTAGGCACACAACCGATCCTATGGATATCCAAGCTTATAGCCTATCTCATAGATAACTAAGCATATAGCCTATCTCATAAATCACTAGGTCTAATACATAAATATAAGCATCTAGCCCCAATTCATAATAATCAAGCATACCACATACACCCAACAAATCAAGAAAATAAGCACATTATACAATTACACATACTAAAGTAACAAGCACACACATAATCATGTAATCCAAACCAGTCCAATTAACTTAAGTTCTAACCTCTCCCAACTCATGACAGAGTCAATCCTAGAAGGATCCACGGACAACCCACTACCTAATACAACATGGCCTAGAAACTGTACCTTCTGAAGCCAAAACTCATACTTCGAGAGCTTAGTAAACAAACGATACTCCCTCAAAATCTGTAACACAGTCCGTAAGTAAAAAGTATGCTCCTCCTCAAAAGGTGAATAAATCAGAATGTCATCTACAAAGACCACTACAAACTGATCTAAATAAGGACTAAGCATACGATGCATCAAGCTTATGAATGTCACCGGGGCATTCGTCACACTGAATGGCATAACTACAAACTCATAATGGCCATAACGAGTGCGAAAAGCTGTCTTCGCCACATCCTCCTCCCGTACTCTCAACTGATAATACCCCGATCTATGATCGATCTTTGAGAAACATCTTGAACCCCTAAGTTGATCAAATAAGTCATCTATCTTCAATAATGGATACTTATTCTTGATAGTAACCCGGTTCAGTCTCCTATAATCCACACACAAACGTAATATCCCATCCGTCTTCTTCGCAAATAATGCCGAAGCACCCCACGGTGAAGTACTAAGACGGATAAAACTCTTACTCTGTAAATCAGTCAACTGCTCCTTTAACTCCTTCAACTCAGCTGGAGCCATACGATAAGGTGGAATGGAAATAGGCACAGTGCCTGGGATAAGCTCTATCGTGAACTCTATCTTCTGTCTCGGCGGTAGACTAGTCAAGTCATCCGGAAAGACATCTGGGTACTCATCCACTACTGCCGGTAATACACTCCCTATAGTCCTATTCCCATCACCTATCAAACTAGCCAACAAGTAGCTATGACTTTCCCAACTCCTCGAGTCATACAAAGGTGGCACTAGGAAATCTCCACGATCCCCCGTGAAATAAAACTATCTCCGTTAGGAGTACACATAGTCACTTTCCAACTGTAGCAGTCTATACTTGCCCAAAAAGCAAACAACTAATCCATCCCTAATATAATATCAAAATCAGACATGTCAAGTAGAATGAAATCAAAAGAAAGGATGCAATTAGCTATCTCTATTGAGCAATCTCTACAGATCCTCGTCAGTGTCACACTACCCCTAATTGGTGTGTCAACATGCAATGGTAGATCTAGCCAGTCTACTTCTAACCCTAAGTAACAAATATAATATATTATGACACACTTGCCTAATCAACACTTATATAGCTCACGTCAACCATCCCCACCCATTGTTTACAATAAACAAATAACACCGAGTTCTAACACAGCCTTTCGTAAGAAAAAATTCATTTAAGCAATACAATATACACATGTTCCAGTTATGCTAGTGTTCAACTACTCCAACTAACCTAAAGTCTAAACCCCATCCATTGTTCTAAGGCATTAGATCCTAGATCTTACGTCAATTGGGGCTACCAAAGTTGATAGAGGTTCGAGAACTAAAGTTCTCCCTCTCCCTCGACCTACTCTACCTTAATCCAGTGTTTTGGATGGCATCCTATAGTAGGAACAAGCATTATTTAGAAATTCAGCTTTTACTCATCTAATGTATTCTACATCTCATGGCATTTTCTCATAATGCTAAATAATATTATGAAGACAAACAAGCATCAATCTATTATATACGTAAACATATACCAAGTTATCATATATGGATAATATACACATTACCTATATCATGCACCACATTGCATCAAATCACGTAATCATGCATCATAGTATAGCATTAACTAACACATAATCACAACATGTGATGCTTCAAGTATAAATAACCACATAACACACAAGGTCCTATCTCATACCACCGATAGTTCACATTAAGTCACACGTTCTCCTCTAGGTTCCTATGGTGTTCAACAACACCCTATCGTCGCCAAGAATTTTCAAATTAGATCTCTAATACCAAGCTGTCCAAGTTGTCAGAGTCTACACATTACACAATATTTACAAAAAAAATTCAAATCATACATCGTGGTCCTATTGTGTTCAACAACACCCCACGGTCCCTAAGTATTCGAATCTAAGCTCTGATACCACTTCGTCACACCCCGAATTTTCACAAACCCAGGGAGTGAGTGAAATGAATTAAGAGACAATTTAATGGATTTAATTGATTTCATGTTCATTTCCTCCTATTTTTCCAAGATTAGAAATGCATACTTGCCATTTGACTTAGCCAAAATGGTCTCCTAATGTCACTCAAACATCCTTCCCAATCAATAGTCGAAATAAGTCTAAGTCATGTTCAAAAATAGTCTCCAAAATAGCCCCAAAATTTCTCTAAGTATGCCTTGGAACAATGGCCCAAATAGGCCTTTAATGTCCTGAGACATAAGCCAAGAATAGACCAAAAAGTCTTCCAAAATATGTCTAAGGAAGTGGCCAAACATGGCCCATGAGAGTGGCCAAACATGACCCAATAGAGTAGCTAAACATGGCCCAAAAAGGTGGCCAAACATGGCCTAAAAGAGTGGCCAAACATGGCCTAAGGATTGGCCAAATGTGGCCCAATAAAGTGGCCAAACATGGCTAAAAAAGATGGCTAAACATGGCTCAAAAAGGTGGCCAAGGGCAGGTGTCAAGAGGGGTGTCAGGCTGGCACGCATGGGGCAAGGCAGCAGGGCACGCGCATGGGCAGGCAAGCAGTAGGTGGGACGCACGCGGGTAGGCATGCAGCTCGCGGCATGCGCTCTCGCGGGGGCAAGCAATAGGGGGCTAGGCGTGCAGGGCTGCAGGTTGGGGTAGGTTTGGACTGTTTTTCCTGCAGGATTATTGTAGCTGACTGCGGTTAAATTTCTCTGTCCAGCAGCCAATTTTCTCTGTTTCCAAAGTTTTGCAAGCTAATTTTTCCCCATCTCTAGCCTATTTCTTCAAGGTTTTTAGCCCCCCCTTTTTAGCACTTTTTCCACCTATATTTAGGGTGTTTTACACAATTTCCTTTATTTTCTAAGCCTTTTCCAACTAATATTCCACAACACAATCCACCACCATAAAGTTAACTTCAAGAATACCTCCCCTTACTTAACAAAGCATTCATACATCATTTTAACATATAATCCATCAAATATACACATGTACTTGAATTTCAAAACATCACAATCTCATGCTCATTACAATATATAGGGCCTTACCCATTGCTTCCATAATATACAAGACTTCTACAAGTAAATACATATGTCTTAGGGCTTATGCCCTCATACATACAAAAATATGCCCCAATGGCCAAATATCCTTCATAGTCCGCTTTCCCTTCATCCTTCAAGACTTCATTAAGTCTCAAGTACCGGGAGCCTCATCTGTAATATGATATTCCATGAGGGGTCAGCACAACCGCTGGCATATAACAATGCTAATGCAAGGACCTGTCACGCCCTGAATCCCAGCGAACCCGAGGCGCGACTGACGAGACAATAAGTAAAATAAAATAAAGGACAACTTAAGCAAATTTAACTAAACATACATTTGATTCCATCAATACATATAAAAGCATAAGGTACATCCCATCATTTCAATGTTCACAGGTCATCCGGGCTCAAGCCCTTACATCACAAAACATAAGTTCCATAGGCCAAAAATATACCAAGTGCTTAATCCTATCAAGGTGTCATTGAGTCTCAAGTAGCTGGAGCGTCCTCATCTGAAATGTTTGTCTCACGAATGGGTCAGCTCAACTGCTGGTACAATATAATGCTAATGCCAGAAACAAAATTAAGGACGTGGCATGTGCAAGTGTACATTTATTTCTATATGCCTACCTAATCATTCATATGATGTAATGACAATATTCACAACGCATCTAATACAAATTCAATACCACCTTCATGGATTCATTAATACAATGTCATGAAAATATGCATAACGCACCTATGCAGCTCTATGCCACACCCATGTCTCATGATACGGTCCTTCCCCGCTGGCATGAATACCGCCTTGTATGTCTCGCTTCACGGTCCAGAACCCGTCAGGCATGCGAGTACCTAATGGCCGATTTTGGGTTTTTCACCACAGGATCTGCACCCTCATAAAGCATAGCACCACGTGCTCAACTCACACCATGCCCAAGGAATCACACTATGCCAACATGCTCTGATTCATTCATGCCACAATGAAATCTCAATAATGTATCTCATCCACACATGAAGCATGCTTTCAATCACACATTTCATAGTCTCAACAGTTCTCAGAGAACATAATCCACACATTATACTAACACATGTGATATACACATAATCATCATCTACATTATCACCCAACTTTCAGCAAGATAGCATGAAGCACATAAGCATGTGAACAATCAAACAAACATGTGAATCATCAAGTCAACAAAGCAAGTATTCCTAAACTCAATTCTATTTCTTACTTAGCACAATATATCGTACCTGATGGTTCAATCTCAATATCAAGAAAATGTACTCATCGTATAGCAGAACCACAGTAAGAATACCGAAAGTCAAATCACCTTCTCCTTGCCTTTCTGTTTCCCTAAAATCATAACATGTGACTCAGTTCATTTGTTACCTGAATTATGTTATTCATCAAATTTTATGTCTTTATTTTATAAGTTTCTATTTTTTCAAATTAAACTCTACTATTGAGTCCGGGACGTCGAAGAAAATAAGTTTAGGTTTTTGTGGAATTCAATTCAGACATCTGAGCTAAAAAGGGTATAATGGTCATTTTGTACTTTTTACGGGCCCTTATATCTTGAGAGCTCTTCTCACAGATCGGACTCCACGGTTGAGTCCGGAAGGCTCGAAATAATAAAGTTTCACTATTTGTTTACTTAATTCGGAGTTCGTTCGACTACGTTTCAATTCAGGGGCATTTTGGTAATTTTAAAGGTCACTACGGGTCTTTTATTTTTCGGGATCCCGTCTCATAAAACGGACCTCACCATTGGCCTCGGAATAGTCGAGATAGTCAAAATACACTAATGACTTGTCCCATTTGGACTTCGGATTATTTTGGAATATTTAAATAATTAAATTATTTAAATATTTTATTAATATTATATTCTGGTGGGTTAGTTTATAATTTCTCAAAAGTCTAGGGGTCAAAGTGAAATTTTTGAAAGTTCTGGGGTCAGATTTAATTTCTTAAAAGTCCAAGGGTAAATTTGTAATTTCAAATTCTCTTATTCTTAATTCAGATAGCCAAACAGTGGCTAATCCAAAACAGGGATACGATATCCCTGTTGCCCAATTAAATTTCAATTTTAATTTTATAACCCTGTAACCAAACAGCCCCCATCCCCATTTTAATTTAAAACAAGAGGTTGACACGTGGCAGGGGCGGGTCGCCCAAGCCCAACCCGAACCCGGACCCGACCCGGACACCCCCCTTCTTCCCCGTTTTTTCGGTGAGGTACCAGTAGGGTTCCGGCGCCTTCTCCGGCGCCGGCGACCTTTTTTCGGTGATTTTTTCATGTTTTTAAAATGTGATTCCCTTTCATTTGTCATGTATATCTCATCCCTAACCTTAGTTTTTGATTTAGTTTACCAAACACCCACGAATCCGAGGATGACCGTAGCTCCGGCCAACCATGTTTCTTTATTTTCTTGGCTATTTTTCTACTGTTTTGAGCTTATGTTTGTTCAAATTTCTTCCTGCAACTTTTCTTAACATCTTTTCATGATTTAAACCAAGCTTAATACATAAAATTATAGAAATCCAATTCTCTCTCTCTAACCTGCAACTGACCCTGACTACTTCATCTTGCCACCATTTTTGTTGATTCTTTTTGCAAAATTTTTCGTATATTTTACTCTACAAGACCCTATAATTTAAATACACTACCATGCTTTGAAAAATTTAAAAACAGAAGCTAGTATGGCTTACTCGTTTTCCTGATTTTTCCTTCTCTCTCTTTGATCTCCACCCTTTGGTTCTTTACTTCTGGGTCTCCTGGTTCCTTAAGACACTTTCAGCCCCTCCCCTTGGTCTCTTCTCTTATTGGTTTCTTTTTTCCCCCAACCGTGCACTCATGTGTAATGTATATACATGTCTCTCTCTCTCTCTCCCCTTCCCCCTCTCTCTCTCTCTCTCTCTCTTATTTCTCTCTCCCTCTCTCTACCTCACTTTCTGAATCAGACTTACCCTCCTAATCATCTCTGACTTGTACACTCCCATACACTAATTTACTTACACACTCAATCCCTCACCTTACCTATTTGAGTGTCACACACTCAACCATCACGCACACACACCCACATACCCGTACACACACTTATATATATATATATTCATATATATATTTACACATTTAAATATACACACTCACATGTGTATATATATACACACTTAAATAATTTAATATATATATATATATCCATATATATATTATACCCATCACATACTTACATGCACCCATATAATAATAATAATAATAATATTTATAATATAATAACTTGAAAAATTTTATTTATTTAAAAAAAAAAATTTCAGGTTATTACAGGAACAAAGTTAAGGCGTGGCATGTGCAAGTGTACATTTGTAATCTACATGCCTTCCAATTCATTAATACAATGCAATGGCAATATGCGTGACACACCCATGCAAACTCTATGCCACACCCATGTCTCGTTTCACGGATCGCTCCCGTTGGGTCAATCGAGTACCAACACCTGTGTTCATGGATCGCTCCCGTTGGATAAGCAGGCACCCATGCAATGGTCTCCAAAATAGTCCCAAAATGTCTCTAAGTATGTCTTGGAACAATGACCCAAATGGGCCTCTAATGTCCTGAGACATAAGCTAAGAATAGACCAAAAAGTCTACCAAAATATGTCTAAGGAAGTGGCCAAACATGGCCCATTAGAGTGGCCAAACATGGCCAATAGAGTGGCCAAACATAGCCCAAAATAGTGGCCAAACATGACCCAATAGAGTGGCCAAACATGGCTCAAAAAGGTAGCCAAGGGCAGGTGTCAAGAAGGGTGTCAGGCTGGCGTGCATGGGGCAAGGCAACAAAGGGCTCGCATGGCTAGGCAGGCAGCACGAGGGCGCGCGCGGGCAAGCATAAGGGGCGCGGCATACACGCGCGCAAGGGAGTGCGGCAGGGGGCTAGGCGCGCGGGGCTGCGGGCTCGGGCAGGTCTGGACTATTTTTCCTACAGGCTTACTGTAGCTGACTATAGCTAAATTTCTCTGTCCATCAGCCAATTTTCTCTATTTTTAAAATTTTTTCCAAAGTTTTGCATTAAAATTTTTTCCAAAGTTTTACAAGTTACTTTTTCCCCATTTTTAGCCTATTTCTTCAAGGGTTCTAACCCCTCATTTTTGGCACTTTTTTCACCTATATTTAAGGTGTTTTACACACCTAACTAACCTTTTAATTTCACAAAATTTTAGCATGGTTTTCTTTGTTTTCTAACCCTTTCCAACTAATATTCCACAACACAATCCACCACCATGAAGTTAACTACAAGAATACCTTCCCTTACTCAACAAAGCATTTATACATCATTTTAACATACAATCCATCATATATACACATGTACTTGAATTTCAAAACATCACAATCTCATGCTCATTACAATATATAGGGCCTTGCCCTTTGCTTCCATAATATACAAGATTTCTATAAGTAAATACACATGTCTTGGGGCTTATGGCCTCATACATACAAAAATATGCACCAAGGGCCAAATATCCTTCATAGTTCGTTTCCCTTCCATTCTTTAAGACTTCATCAAGTCTCAAGTACCAAGAGCCTCATCTGTAATATGATATCCCATAAAGGGTCAGCGCAACTACTGGTATGACATAGTGCTAATGCAAGGAACAAAGTTAAGACGTGGCATGTGCAAGTGTACATTTATAAGCTATAACCCTCGTACATTTATAAGATATAACCCTTCAATCTCTCAATGCTATGCAATGGTAATATGCATGACACACACACGCAAATCTATATCACACCCATGTCTCGCTTCACGGTTCTTCCCCATCAGCCCGTAAGTACTGTCGTATGTCTTACTTCACAGTTCGCCCCCGGCAATCCGCGAGTACTATCATTGGCCAACTTTTAGGTTTTTCATCACAAGATCTACACCCTCATAATGCATAGCACCAAAGTGCTCAACCCACGCCATGTTTCCAAAAATTCAAGTATGCCAAGATGCCTTGATTTTTCTATGCAAGTTCAATGATACATTTTATCAAACATATGGAATACGCCTTAAATCACGCATCATCCATAAAGTAAATTCTAACTTTCAAATCACACAACTTCTTCCACATGAACATATGCTATATATAATCAATTTAAACACATGTTCATGTTACATGATCACTATATTATCAATTTTCAAAGAACACATAATTACATAAAGTATCAATGCATTAAACAACCATATCTTCCATATAACAAGGTATATTCACATGAACATAAGCCACAATATATTGAATCAAACATATATTCAAGTTACATGTTCATCATTTTGATAAATTATCAAAGAACACACAAGGATACACATTATCAACTCTAGGCTTTTCAAAGCAACTACATCCTAAGTGGCTTTCTAGCAACAAGTAAACATATAAATCACTCAATCAACATATAAAACACTCCTAAAATTAACCCCATTCTTTACTTAGCAAGATTTCATGCCTAAAAGGGTTTTTCTCAACCCTAGGGAGTTGTGTTCATTGTGCAGCCTAACCAATTGGTGAGAATGTAGCCCTTGACATAAAGAACAACTTCTTAGAAGGAAGCCTTGTGAGAATCCTAGCCTAGAAATGTGTTTTGGAGGCTTGAAACTTAAAAAACCCTAGGTTTTCTTCACCTTTCTCTCCATGCACGAGTTGTTGCTTCTTCTCGGACCAAATTTTGAGATTTTTATCTCTAAGGGGCTATATTTATACTAAAGGGGGAAAGGGGTGAAAAGATCATGTTGCCCTTAATGAGTTCGGGACTCCATTACACTACAACTCGTCCCGAAACGCCTCAATTTGACATTCTGCTTTAGCCAAAGTTCTTAAAATTATTTTAAATAAAAATTTTCTAAGAGATTTATTTTCCCCTGCGGCCAAGTCCATCCGGCCACACGGGATGCCCTTTTTGGTCCAATTTTTCAAACTATCTCCGATTAGGCTTAAATTCTCACAAGAGGAGTGTTTTAACATTCTAAGCATGTTTCTCTTATATGTAATACTCATATTATTCTTCTAAACATGACTTATGCCTAAATGATGTATGTATAAGCCTTACCGGTAAACAACACATAAATAGTGCCCTATCGAAAAAAATGAAAAATTTACCCGGATTTTTCAGATCTTTACATTACTAAGGTCTTGAGTGCAAGACTTTGGCTCACCTTTTTGGGTCTTTTTTCCTTCTCTTTTTCTTTTGTATATGTATTATATTGTATTTGGAGTGTTTTAATCATCACCTAAGGCTTTCATTTAAGTCTCTTAAAAATTCTCTTGTAATTATGCTATTATCCTTGATTAAGGATATTTTATTTGTATGTCTCTTGCTTGATTTAGTGAACTTTTACACTTATTTTTTCATAATTTTTCATGTATTAGTCCTCAATTCATACTAATTTAATTTTTTCCAACAAAAACTAATCTTGACAATTAAATTACATCATTAAGAATAATTGTTACCAATTTATAGCTAGTTGCTTATACTTGTGCATTTTTCAATTCATAGACTAATAACCCCAAGTAAAATGTTACATCAATTACTATATAAGAAAAATCTCTAATAATAATCAACATTACTCCTAATTGCTTCACATAATTTGGGTCGGGGTATTACAAGAAGTCTAAGGGATTAGCTCTAAAAGTTGTAGATGCATGAAGACACACAACTTCTTGATGATGAAGGAGCTTACCTTTTAAAACAATTTAAAAAATTATTAAAGAAAAAACAAGTAGAAAAAGTTACTTCAACGGATAAAAAGAAAAAGGAAAGTTAATTCTAAAAATACAAGTAAAGAAGGGTCTAAATACAAAAAGAAAAGGACCTCTAAAAAATATATTACTGAAGGAATGTACTTTGACTGTCACCAGTTAGATCACACGAAGTTAGAATCTCACTAGAAAAGAAGAAAAGTTGAAAAGAAAAGGCCTAAAATATGACTTGGTCGGATGAATCTGAATTTGAATGGGAATAGTCTAAAAGTGAGTCCAATGACTCAAACTCAGACTTAGAAGAGATTGCTAATTTTATAGCCTTTACTATTTCATTAAATATGGAATCTTCATCTATCTAGCTCTAGTAGAAGGTGAGTAGACATGTTAGATGATGAAGCACTCCATACTATGCATGAAAAACTTTTACAGAAGTACACGGTTACTAAATCCTAAAATAAGAAATTAAGGCTTAAATAAAATTTAATTTTTATTAAAATTGAGAGTTTAAAACATAAATTATTACAAGAATTTTATACTAAAATTTGACTTTTAATTCATAAAATTTGTCTTTGAAAAATAAGGTAAGATTTCATGAAGCTAACCATTATAATGTTCAAGAGAGGAATAATTTCTTAGAATTAAAGATTTTTAATTTGAAAAAGAAGTCATTTTCTAAAAAACTAGCTCTTGAAAAAGAATAAAAATTAGAAGAGGACCTCGATGTTCATTCATAGTTACTTACTCTTATGAAATTGCTAGGGGAGAAAAACTTATCTACTAGTGTTAGGAAAAACTCTAATTATAAGGACATTGTTAGGGAAATTATAATCTATCTCATGCCTATGATCTCTCTATTCTTATTCAAGTTAGAAAAGCTTGAATTAGAAAAGATTTTCTTGAGCACTTTACTCCGTATACTTTTCTCTTTGGAAAAATATATTCATGTCCTAGATGATAGGTAAGGGAATTATGTAGTTTAGGGTCTTTAAGTCTTAATGTCTTTCATTTGGATCTTCTAAACTGCTTTTAAATCTTTTTTTTAGATTTTTTTTAATTATTAATTTTTATATTACTTAGAAATGAAAGTTTTCAAAATGCTTTTTTTCTTTTGGAAAATATCTTTAAAACTCTATTTCATTTGGATCTATTCATGTTAGATCTTGAAATGGCTTGTATGATTAATCCATGATAAGATAATAAACCTTGAAGTAGCCGTATATCACTTATTAAGTCCGGATGATATTTTTGAAATAATCATAATGATCTTTTAAACCACTTTGCCAATTATTTGATGGTTTTAGATTTGCTTTTAGCTTTTGACTTTATGATTCTTACATCAAATTTAAAATCTAAATAGGAGTGATTTGATGTTTTAATTAGACCACACATATCATGAAGTAAATAAAAAAAATGATGAGTGTTGGTTATAAAATTTTTGTTGAGACAATATGAATAGGTTCAGTTTGTTGGATGAACTTAATTAATAGATTTATTTTCAAAAAATTGGACTATTTACGTTACTTAAGTCTTGACTCATATTAAAAATTGTAAATTTAAAAACAATTAAAATAATTAGCAATAAAAAAATTTGAAAAATCAAATTCATAATCTATTTTGGTTGATGTGTTTCATTGATGATTCAAATTAAAAAGATGTGTCGGTGGTATTTGAAGGTGTTGTATGACACATTTTATTGATTGGTCTGATCCTTAATTGTCTTGGTCTTAAAATTTATGTAAATTTTATTAATCATTAATCTAGATAAAATTCTAAGAGCTACATGTGTAGTTAATCACTCATTAGAATGTAATTATACATGACTGAATACAGTCAAACCATATTAAGTGATGCAAACTGCTTTAGGGTATTCAATTTAATCTATAGTGTCTAACTTTCTAAGTTATTAATAGATTAACTTTGAACCCTTGGGGATATATATTTTTAGTTTTTGAAATTTGAAATTTATATTTTTTTTTCAAATTTACTTTGAAAATCTTTATTATTGGTGTCTTAAAAAGGTCCCCTAGGAAGGCTCAAGCGAAACTAATTTTTGTAGAATTAAAATCCAATTCTATTAGCTTAATCATTCAAATGAGTCTTATTTCTATTCAAACAAGTAACACTACAAAAATGTATACTCTTAGCAACACTTTATTAACGACGCCCAGGATGTGTCGCTAATAGTAGCTTTCTGCGACGCACAATAGGTACGTCACTAACAATGATGGAAAATGCATTTCCCGTGTAAAAAAAATGGTGCGCACCTTTTAGCGACGCCAAAATAGGTATCTTGTGCGTCGCTAAGTATTAATGACGAACCATGTGCGTCGCTAATAGTGTGATAATTAAAACGACACCGTCTTGGATAAATTTAGCGACGCACAAAAACCTATTAGCTACTCACGTTGTGCGTCGCTAATAAGTCTACAATATATTTCCCAAAACTTACGCATATCTCATTCGATCGACGGCACAATTTCTCTCTCTCTCTCTCTCTCTCTCTCTCTCTCAAACACCTCTTTAACAACAGCGAGCACTTCCGGCAACGGTAACTCTCTCTCTCTCTCTCAAACACCTCTTTGACGACGGCGAGCACTTCCTTTAGAAACGGTAACTCTTTCTCTCTTTCTCTATCTCCCTCTCTATACACGTCTTTGCACATATATATATATGTGTGTGTTTGTGTCTCTCTCTCTCTCTCTCTCTCTCTCTCTGTGGGGGATAAGTTTAGTTTATTGAATACTAGTTCATTCTCTCAAAAGTTAGTCACGAAGTTGGCTAGAGACATTCCGTGTGGAGATAAATACACAAATTTATGTCCGATTAAATTTATATTTTTATGGTGTCAGAAATTAAAATGTGCTCTAAGATTATTTATCTGAGTATTATTAAAATAATAGAATTACTTCTAAAGAAATGCTTAGTAAAAAAGGGATCCATCTAAACACGTATTGTGATTTGTGCCCAAGTGAGATTGCGAATTTAAATCACATTTTCTTGAATTGTAAGGTAACAAAATATATGTGAAATTTGATTGGGGCATCTTGTAAAATACCAGGTAATGAAGATATTGGTATTGTGGATTGATTAAAAAAAATTAACCTCAGGAGAAACATAATGATGGGCTACATGAAAAAATAGTTAATATTTTTTGACAAACATATTGTCATCAAAATGACAGAATTTTTCAGAAAGATATATTTAATCTTTTTAAAATCATAGTAAAAATAACCACCAATGTATAGTAAAAAACATGGAAGGAATTCCTTGCCTCATCTATTTGTTTATTTATTTATTTGTTTTTCATTTGTTTGTATGTTTTTACATAGCTTTCTGATTCATTTTAAATGTGGCCTTAGGTTACATAAATAACTTACCAAACATTTTACAGTAAAAAGCCAAACGGGGAATGAAATTAATTCAAGATATTTTTGAAATAAAATATATTTAATAATCCTTAATAAACCACAAGTACTGTCAATACCAAGTAGTTGATTAATCACAATTGAAATTATGAAACTAAATGGAAATCAAAACGTTTAAGCAGTGGATAAAAGGGTTAAAATCTAATGTCTATGGGGCTGAAAATATATGGTAAACCAATTATTTTTTAATAAATAAAGGTCTGGCTAGATATGAGATTATCAAAGTCATGCACGCTGCCCTTAAATCATGTAACTCAATGTATAATTGCATTCATGTAAACTTAGCCCCGTTCGGGAGTCATTTTCATCACTCGTGAATCTTGTTGCAAAATTTATTCGCGATTGGGCTCGTGTGTATGAAAATCGATTCTTAAATTGTCCAAAGTAGGACAGTTTAGGAATTTATAGCATTTGATTCATAGTTGTGGCTATTTTATCCACTAAAGTGCCTTTTAGCGACGCACAAAGTAGTAAAAAATTCCTTAGATACTAAGGGATAGAAAAGAAAAGAAGAAATTTAAGGCATGTTTTTTTAGAGTTGAGACTTGTAAATCTTTTATTAGTCTTAAGTTTTTGGAGAAGGGTAGTGTTTGTAGCTAAATGATCATGTAACTCAATGTATAATTGCATTCACGTAAGCCTAACCCCGTTCGGGAGTCATTTTCATCACATGTGAATCTTGTCACAAAATTTATTCGCGATTGGGCTCGTGTGTATGAAAATCGATTATTAAATTGTCTAGAGTAGGACAGTTTGGGAATGCATAAATCTGCATTGCAATCAATAGCGCATGCTTGAATATTCCACTATGAGAAAATTTTAGCACGGTCTCCTATTGTTCTCTGGGTATATATTTAGGCGTGGTAACGTCTATTTCGTATACTTGGAGAACTGTGGCGAGATGTTGCTGAACTTTTTTTCGAGTGGAATCAAGTATTTGATTTGCTACTGATTACAATGTAGATTGTGCATTCACAAATGGGATAGGACCACCTTACCCTTTAGAGAAAAGTTGGAGGTACTAGGATTCATGCTTTATATTTACAATGACCAACATTTTTTTACTTGTATTAGGTAGACGAAAATAGATAAGAGTTGGATGGACTTGAGGGGCAAGCATTTGCCAGGGTATGTGAAGGGGATCAAAGATTTTATTGAGTGTACTCGTGCATTTACAGATGGGAGAAATAGGATAAGATGTCCATGTAAGAAGTTTAATAATAGGGATTATATGTATATAGATAAGGCCAAAGAGCACCTAATCCTATACGGGATGGACAAGAGGTATACGTGTTGGCAATTTCATGGGGCACACCGTGACGTACGAGTGTATTTGAGGATGAAGAAGAAGACGACAATGATAACTTAGGTGATAATGTTAGGGTTGGTTATGAAGGCTTGCCACAAATGTTGGCAAACTTATAGGGGGCTACAACTGGGGCTCGTAGTCACAAAAGTGACACAGAACAATCGAAAGCGTTTGAATCCTTGTTGAGGGAAGCAAGGCAGCCATTATATTTGGGTTGTGATAAGTTTTTGAAAGGGAATTTTCTCATGAAACTCTTTCATATTAAGACCATCAACCGATGGAGTAACAAATCATTTAATATGGTTATTGAATTGATTAAAGCAGCACTTCCTACAGGGAAGACCCTTTCGAACTTATATTACGAGGCGAAAAGAATATTAAGAGCTTTGGGCCTCGAGTATATTCTCATACATGCTTGCAAAAATGATTGCATGTTATTTTGGAAGGAGACTGAATAATGTATGGAGTGTACGGTGTGCCACGAACCCAAGTACAAGCTAAATGAAGGAAAGAGTAAGACAATTCCGCACAAGGTGCTAAAATATTTTTCCTTAAAATCGAGGCTACAAAGGTTGTACATGTCTCAGAAGATGGCATAAGAGATGCAGTGGCATAAGGAGAAGTGTCTTGCTAAGAAAAATGTATGCAGGCATCTAGAAAATTCTCAAACTTGGGCTAAGTTTGATAGAAATCATGAATGGTTTGCAAATGAGCTGCGTAATGTACGACTTGGGCTGACTAGCGACGGTTTCAATCCGTTCGATGACATAAGTAATACCTACAGCATGTGACCGATGTTGCTTATACCGTATAACTTAGCACCGTGGAAATGTATGAAAGAACCATTTATCTTCATGTCGTTACTTATTCCAGGGCTGAAGTCTCTTGATAATGAAATTTATGTGTACTTGTATACTTTAGTGGACGAGTTAAAAGAATTGTGGGAGGTTGGAGTGGAGGCATACGATATCTCTAAGAATGTGACATTTCAATTGCATGCAGTGTTACTGTGGACCATAAATGATTTTCCTACATACGGGAACTTGTTTGGGTTGAGCACTAAGGGGTATCTGGTATGTCCAATTTACAATAAGGATGCATGTTCCCTACATTTTTCTAATGAAAAGAAGATATGCTACATGTGCCATCGTTGTTTTCTACCACCATCACATGGCTGGCGAAATCGACAGAAGCATTTGTTTGATGGAAAATTTGAGCGTAGATTGTCACCTCCATTATTGTCTGGGAAAGACATGTTGGCGCAATTGACACTCATCCAACCAGTGAGGTTTGGGAAGATACCGGATACTAAGAAGAGGAAGCGTATTAATGTGGAGTTAAATTGGACAAAGAAGAGCATATTTTTTTATTTGCCGTACTAGAAGACCCTTAAGTTGAGGCACAATTTGGATGTTATGCACATCGAGAAGAACATCTGTGATAATGTGCTAGGAACTTTAATGAACATTGAAGAGAAAACGAAGGATATTGTTAAAGCCTAGTTGGACTTATAGGAGCTGGGAATACAAAAAGAGTTGCACCTAATACATAGCGATGATAAATATATCGTGCCTCCTGCATGCTATACATTATCATTCGATGAGCGAATAAGGATTTGCGAGTGGTTTAAATTGGTGAAGTTCCCAGATGGATACGCATCGAATATATCTCGGTGTGTAAATGTTAAAGATAGGAAAATATCTAATTGAAGATCCATGACTGCCATGTCCTTTTACTACTTCTTCCGGTTGCAATACGTGGATATCTCACTGATGACATATCAATGACATTGATTGAGTTGGGCTGCTTCTTTAGAGAATTAAGTGCCAAGACGTTGAAGTTGGAAGTACTGAAAAAGCTTGAAAGGGACGTTGTCGTGATCCTCTGCAAGTTGGAAAAGATTTTTCCTCCAGTTTTCTTTGAATTAATGGTCCACTTAGTTGTGCATTTTCCTCATGAGGCAAAAATTGGCAGACCTGTCCAATATTGTTAGATGTATCCAATAAAAAAGTACATTAAATTTTAAAAATTGTGTTATCTATCCATCCTAACTATTTTCATTTATAACTGATTAATTATTAAAACAGATATTTGCACACATTGAAGCAATATGTACATAACAAAGCACGACTGGAAGGGTCAATTGCTGAGGCTTACGTTGATGCTGAATGTCTCACCTTCTACTCTATGCATCTTGAAGATATTGGCACAAGGTATAATCGTGAAGATCAAAATTTTGATAAATGTCTAGGGCAACAACAAACTGGCCTTGCGGTGTTTAATCAAAATATACGGCCAATAGATGCCCTTATATATGAATGGTATCATCTTAAAGACCCGAAAAAATTCGACTATACCGTGATCAACAACTGCGATGAGACATTGCCATATTTTAAGTAAGTTTATAAAAATCATTGCAGTATTACATTAGTACATAAATGTAAGTTACATATAACATATCTCATCTTATACAGTGAACATACGACTGAGCTTCAGAGAGAATATGTTACCGATACTGATCTAGAGAAAAGACGACAAAATTTGTTTCCAAAGTGGTTCGGAGAACGTGTAAGAATAGGTTTCAATTAATTGTAATTGAATTAGTTAATGCATTTGTATTCAATTAATTTTGTACTTGAATTGAATTAATAGATGAAACTATGACGCCACCAACAATCTCCTGAGGCGTATGATCAATTATATTCCTTGGCATGTGGCCCTGCTGATTAAAGGATATCCCGCTACAACGGTTTAATTGTTGGTGGTGTTCAATTTCACACGAGGGAACGTGAGGTCAGCCGGCGAACGCAGAATAGCAAGGTCCTTGTTTAGGGAGATTATGAAGCAGGACAAACTGTAGAGTACTATGGTGTTTTACAAGATATCATACAGTTACATTATTGCTTCGATCATTCTGTGTATCTGTTTAAATGTGATTGGTGGGATGTAAGTAACAAAAAGATTGGAATGCAGATCGATAAGCACTTTATAAGTGTTAATACGTCACGTAAGACATTTAAAGATGATTCGTATGTATTGACATCTCAAGAAAAACAAGTTTTCTATTTGAAGGACACAAAAAACTGAGGTGATTGGCATGTTGTTCAAAAAATAAAGTCTAGAAATGTTTATGATATACTAGAAGTTGAAGAAGGCGATGAAGATTTGGAGAGAATTGAGGAGATACTATAAGAAGAGTCTCAATCTGCGTACGATGGTGTTGTCTGTCATGATCAAGAAGATGTTACGTCGTATCGGTTGAATAGAACTGATGTAGAATTAGATCATATCGTAGCTTCCGACGTCACCAATACCACACAGTTAGATCCGAGGGATGCAACTTTCATTAATGATGATGATGTCAAGGAAAGTGATTTTGTTGATGATACATTGTTAGAGTATTGTACTGAGAATGAAGAAATTTTAAGAACAGATGATGATACAGACTCAGATGAATAATTGTAATAGATGTTAAATGTGTTAGGATCAAGTGTAATGGATTTTCAATTTTATGATATAATGAATATTCAATTTTATGATGTAATGGGCATTCAATTTTATGATGTAATAAATTTTCATTTTTATGATATAATAAAATTTTATTTTTAAACTTTCTTTGTAGATATGGTTGGACCAGGATCACGCAGACGCACGGCCCGGTCGGACCCATCGACCTCTTCCCCTTCATCTACAGGGTCGACCGATCATGTCATCGATGGTATGGATAGTTTCCCTTTTTTTTAATGATTATATAAATATGGTAGTAATTGTTTCTATTTTATTTCTTCTAAAGCTTTGGCCACCACCGCTAGACGAGGAAGCAATAGGTCGAAGAACCGTAGTTTGCATGTTCAGATGGAGGCAGTAGGGGGCTCGCAACTTCGAATTGAGATACCTTCGGGCTTACTGAAGCCCGTTGGTGGGTGGGCACAGCAATTCACCACTAAGGTCGGCATCATTTGCCTATTACGCGCCCTACTCCATATTAGTGACTAGAGCCGGGTCACTAACAAGGAGCGACGGGATATTGATGCGCATATCCTAGCATGTCTTTTATTATTGTATTCAACTAAAATTTAATATACCTAATAAAGTAATGTTTTAACAATGAAATGCTTTACAGGAGAAGTTTGACATCGATCTCCACCTGCCTCATGTCATAAAGGCAGTGGACCGTTACTTGCGAGTCCATTTCAAGGACTATCGACACAGGCTCCACATGCACTACAAAACAGAGGTGGCAGCCAGTAAAGAGCCTTGCGACAGACTGTACAAGGAGGTGACAGTGGAGGATTGGATGTTACTATGCAACCAGTTCGTTAGTAATGCATGCCAGGTAAAAATTGTCAAAATTAATTTTGTTGTATGATAAATCATTGCCATTTATACTAACTTTTTTTTTTTTTTGGCCGAGTGTAGGAACTTTGCAAGAAAAATAGCGGGAGCACAAGCAAGCAAAATGTGACCCACTGTGGTGGATCACGATCTTTTGTTAGGTATAGGCATGAGATGGGAAGTTAATAAATGTAACAAGTTCTTATTGTATAACATTTTCATGAAATAAATCTTCACAAGCTACTGTTTATTTGTTGTAGCGAGACCAGGAGACCGGTGCACCACCCAGCCCCATTAATTTGTGGCACAGGATGCACTACAACCCTAAGAAAGGTTGGACTAGGCTTGAAGCTCAACGGTTTTATGTAAGTTATTTATGTATATATACCAGTATTACTAATTTAATACTGATCTAAAGTTATAAAAGTAATAACATATATTTATGTTTTTATAGAAGGAAATGGTCTAGATGAGTGCTCAGCCAACCCTTGAGGGTGAGCATCCGCTGACAGGTACGGGAGACTGTTCTAGGCAGAAGGCGCAGATATGTGCGTGGCTTAGGGAGTGAGATGCTGCCGACGACTTCGTCCTCTACCGTCGAGAGCAATGCTAGGTTTCACGAAGCCACCCAGAGAGTTGAGGTAGTTAAGAGACGGAATGCACAGCTAGAACAAATGATGACAGAGCTCCAGGCTTGCCAGACCTAACTAGAGACTCTTATGGAGACAGTCTTCAGCCAGTAGGGAGGCCCTGTTCAGCCTTGGTAAGTTTTTAAAATTAATTACTTTGGTGGATTTATTATTTATAGAAAATGTTACCTTAAAAAAAATTAGATTTCGGCCTAACAACCTAAAAACTGCATGACACACTACAAATATGAAAATAGACTTGCACGAACTTACTTAATGTCATCGGTTCTAATGACCGTTAAAAACTTATGTAACTTTCCACTCCAAGAAGTCCCATTTTGGGGTTTGGACCAACCAAAATGTCAGATATCGGCCTACCGACCCCGAAACCCCATCACACACCTCACAAATGATAAAATAGACTTGCACAAACTAACGGTACTCGGTTAGGATGCCCGGTTTGACACTATTATAAGTTTATGCTCTAAAACGGCCTATTTTGGGGTTTGGACGGACTAAAATACCGGATATCGGCCTACCGATCCTGAAACCCCATCACACACCTTACAAATGATAAAATAGACTTGCACAAACCTATGACACTCGGTTCGGATGCCCGATTTGAAACTTTTGCAAGTTTATGCTCCAAAAAGGCTTATTTTGGGGTTTTAACAGACCAAAATGCTGGATATCAACTTACCGACCCCCAAACCCCATCACACACCTCAAAAATGATAAAATAGACTTACATGAACTTACGGCACTCGGTTCGGATCACCCGTTTGAAACTTATGCAAGTTTATGCTCCAAAAAGGCCCAATTTGGGGTTCTAAGGGATCAAAATGCCAGATATTGTCCTACAGACCCACAAACCCCATCACACACCTTAAAAATGATAAAATAGACTTGTACAAACTTAAGGCACTCAGTTTGGATGCCCGGTTTGAAACTTATTCAACTTTTCACTCCAAAAAGTCTCATTTTGGGGTTTTAACAGACCACAGTACCGGATATCGGCCTAACTACCCAAAACCCCATCACACACCTCAAAAATGATAAATTATACTTGCACAAATTTATGACACTCGATTCGGATCACCAGTTTCAAACTTACGCAACTTTCAGCTCTAAAAGGCCCATTTTGGGGTTTTGACAAACCAAAACATCGGATATTGGCCTAACTACCCCAAAACCCCATCACATGCCTAACAAATGATAAAATAGACATGGAGGAACTTACGGCACTCGGTTCAGATAACCGGCTTAGAACTTATGCAAGTTTCTGTCTAAAAAGGCCCATTTTGGGGTTTTGACAGACCAAAACACCGGATATCAATCTAACGAGCCCACAACACCATCACATACCTCAAAAATAACAAAATATACTTGCACAAACTTACAGCACTCGTTTCGGATCACCAGTTTCAAACTTATGCAGCTTTTCACTTCAAAAAGATCCATTTTAGGGTTTTGACGAACTAAAATATCGGATATCGGCCTACCAACCCCAAAACCAAACTTGCACAAACTTACGTCACTCGGTTCAGACCACCAGTTTCAAACTTATGCAACTTTTTGCTCCAAAAAGTCTCATTTTAGGGTTTTGAATGACCAAAACACTAAATATTGGCCTAACTACCCCAAAACTCCATCACACACCTCAAAAATGATAAAATAGACTTGCATTGGTTCGGATCACCGATTTGAAACTTATGCAAGTTTATGCTCAAAAAAAGCCCAATTTAGGGTTTTGAAGGACCAAAATGATAGATATCGGCCTACCGACCCGCAAATCCCATCACATACCTCAAAAATGATTAAATAGACTTACACAAACTTACGGCACTCAGTTCGGATGCCCAGTTTGAAACTTATGTAACTTTTCACTCCAAAAAGCCCCATTTTAGGGTTTTAACGGACCAAAATACCGGATATCAGCCTAACAACCTCGAAACCCCATCCTACACCTCAAAAATGATAAAATAGACTTGTACGAACTTATGACACTCGGTTTGAATCACCAGTTTCAAACTTATGCAACTTTTTACTCCAAAAAGTCCCATTTTGGGGTTTTGACAGACCAAAACACCGGATAGCGGGCTAACTACCCCAAAATCCCATCACATACCTCAAAAATGATAAAATAGACAGGAACAAACTTAGGCACTCGGTTCGGATCACCAGTTTGAAACTTATGCAAGTTTATGCTCCAAAAAGGCCCATTTTGGGGTTTTGATTAAACAAAACACCGGATATCAACCTAACAAGCCCACAACCCCATCACACACCTCAAAAATAATAAAATAGACTTACACAAACTTATGACACTCAGTTCGGATCACCGGTTTCAAACTTATGCAACTTTCCGCTCTAAAAAGCTTCATTTTGGGGTTTTGACGGACCAAAATGCTGGATATTGGCCTACCAACCCCACAACCCCATCACACACCTCACAAATGATAAAATAGACTTGTGCAAACTTACGTCACTCTGTTGGATCACCAGTTTGAAACTTATGCAACTTTTCACTCCAAAAAGCCCAATTTTGGGGTTTTAATGGACCAAAATGTCAGATAACGGCCTAACTATTCTAAAACCCCATCACACACCTCAAAAATGATAAAATAGACTTGCACAAACTTATGGCACTCGGTTCGGATCACCGGTTTCAAACTTATGCAAGCTTCTGCTCCTAAAAGCCCCATTTTGGAGTTTTGATGGACCAAAATGTCGGATATCGACCTAAGTACCCCAAAACTCCATCACACACCTCAAAAATGATAAAATAGACATGAAAAAACTTACGGCACTCGGTTCGGATCACCAGTTTGAAACTTTTGCAAGTTTTTGCTTTAAAAAGGGCCATTTTCAAGTTTTGACAGACCAAAATGCCGGATATCAACCTACCAACCCCGAAACCCCATCACACACCTCAACAATGATAAAATAGACTTGTATGAACTTACGACACTCAGTTTGGATCACCGATTTCAAACTTATGCAACTTTTCGCTCTACAAAACTCTATTTTGGGGTTTTGACGGACCAAAATGTCGAATATCAGCCTACCGACCTCGAAACCCCATCACATACCTCAAAAATGATAAAATATATTTGCACAAACTTACGTCACTCGGTTCGAATCACTGGTTTGAAACTTATACAAGTTTTTGCTCCGAAAAGGCTCATTTTAGGGTTTTGACAGACCAAAACATTGGATATCAACCAAACGAGCCCATAACCCCATCACACACCTCATAAATGATAAAATAGACTTGCATGAACTTACGGCACTCGGTTCGGGTCACCGGTTTGAAACTTATGCAAGTTTTTGCTCCAAAAAGGCCCAATTTGGGGTTTCGACGAACCAAAATGTCGAATATCAGCCTAACGACCCCAAAACCCCATCACACACCTCACAAATGATAAAATAGACTTGCACAAACTTACAGCACTCGATTTGGATCACCGGTTTGAAACTAATGCAAGTTTCTACTCCGAAAAGGCTCATTTTAGGGTTTTGACAGACCAATATGTCGGATATCGGCCTAATTACCCCGAAACCCCATCACACACCTCAAAAATGATAAAATAAACTACCACAACTTACGAAACTCAGTTTGAATCACTGGTTTGCAACTTATGCTACTTTATGTCGTTCTTACTATTTATGCATGCAAAAAAAATATATATTTACATTCTATGTTCATATATATTTAATAAGAGTTCTAATATATATTATTTTATCTTTATTTCATATTGATTGAGATTATTGCGCTGCCGTCTTTCTGTTCTGCATTGGGACTTACTACTCTCAATTTTTTTTTTCTTTTCATGGACATCTGTAGTTACATTTTCTGAGATAATTTTTTATTTTTGTATTTATTGATAAATTTTACTTTTACAATTGTAAGTAATTAGTATAATATACATATATGAATGTATTTTTCTTTTAATATATTTATTTTAAAATGTTTGGATTTTATTGTATATCAGAATGATTGATAGAGGTTTTGAAACAAGAATAAAACAAAAAAAAAAATTTCAAGTCAAAATATGCCCCAAAAAAAAAAAAAAACAATTAACTTTTAGCGACACAAAAAGGCATCACTAAAAGACCCAAAATTTAGTTTTTAGCGACGCTTCACATTCGTCATTACAAATATTCTATTAGCGACGTATTGAAGTCTTCGCTACATAATTCTATAAACATACTATTAGCGACGCACCGCAGTCGTCGCTAAAGAATGCCAATAAACTATTTGCGACGCCCTGTGAGCATCGCTAAAGGTCTCAATTAGCGACGCCCATTGCGTCCTATGTATAGTATTAGCGATGCCCCTACCTGATTATTAGCGACACCTATTGAATGTTGCTAATAGTTACTTTTAGCGACACATAGAAATGTACGTGTCCCTGATAGTATTAGCGACACGAATATTTGCGACGCATCGAGCGACGCCCAAGTGGGCGTCGCTAAATTGCTTTAGCAACGCATATTTCTATTATTAGAGATGCTCGCGCACATCGCTAAGGTGAATTTTCCTGTAGTGTGAGTTGTTCGTGTTCAAATGAGAGATTTAAAGCATAGTTATCAAAACCGGACCAGACAATGAACCGATAAAGAGATCGGTTCCAGGTTAACCGGTTCAACCAATTTTATTATTAATATATTAAACATATACATAAATATATTAAAAATTAAGAAAATAACAAAAAATATATATATTTTTTATTATCTAGTGATAAATAACAAAATATAAGTATAATCATTGAAATTATCTTAATGTATAAGTTTTATATATTTGTATATATAACAAAAATACATGCAACAATATTTTATTTTGTACCAAATTTCATTATTTAATCATCAAATATAAGAATTTGTGTGAGAAAAAAAGTTGTAGATAATAAAAAGACAAAATGTGGTTCAACCGTTCTTTTTTTCAAAACTGGCTAGTTCACTCGATTTTTTTAAAAACCCGCCGGTTCAACTGATTTTTTCTGGTTCTTTAGTAAAAATAGTATATTAATCAAACCGAATCGGTTTAATGTCTGGTTCCCGGTTGAACTGGTCGATTTGGTCCAGTTCTAATAACTATGACTTAAAGTCATTTAAATGAGTAAAGTGCTCACATTTGAACAAGAAACCCTTATTCGTCCAAATGCACGTCCCAAACTTGTCAATATAAATTATTCAATGGTCATTTGATAATTTCACTATTCATTTGAGTTGACCATTTAGTTCTTAGTGAATTTTGAGCTCCTTTTGAGTGCTCTTTTAATTTGTATTTTTTAGCATTTTTGTTTCATTTTTTAGTGCATTTTTTTATTTAGTCACCATGATTTTCTTATGCACACTACTAGGGTTATAGTCTCACAATTAGTATTAGCAATTCTTACAAGGCACTACTACTCAGGTTATTTTGATAGAGCATCAAGTTAATCTAAAGACTTTTAGCAGTGATCAACTTCTCTTTATCTGGTTTAGGACACGTGGCTAGTATGACTACTATCTGTGTCAAGCATTGTTAGGGATGATGCAGCCAAAGCCTTTTATGGAGGTATTATCGACTTTAAATGACCTTCACATGCACGCACACACACATTTTGTACTTCCGTTGTTAGAGGACTTAGGATAGTAGTGTCCCCAACACTCGTAGCAAAGTTGTGCACTTAGGCACTTGAAGGTACCTAGGAGGTATTTTCTTTTCGTTTAAGCCTCTTAACGAGGTTATTCCTTGCTTAACTAGGAGTTAAGACTATAGTTTACCCTTACTACCTATGTAGTCTTCTTGAGCCACTTAAACTTTTGCATAGTTTTGTTAGCGTATCTATATTTCCTATAAATGACACTTCTCATTGACACATGAGATGGCACGCTTGGTGTATAAAATTTCCATAAATATAGTCATAGCTAGACCTTCTCTCTTTAATTTGTAGGTTAATGTATGATATTACTCAAGATATGTTTAGACCTTCCATCACTCATTTGACTCCAAATTCATATAGGAAACCCAAATCGAAAAAATAACAAACTATAATGTGTAATCCCACTATCAAAACAAATCAAGTACCAATGTCTAAAGATTCAGACAAGGAAACTAACATACCCAAATCACATTAACAATACCATTTGTCTTCCCCATCGCAAATATGATATTCACTTGAACTTTTCCAATCAACTTAATCCACTAGCAAAGTTAAGCCATGCCTTTACAATCATGATCAATGACCCACCAAAAACAAGTTAGTAGTACGCAACTCCCATTCAATTATTTCAATACATGTGTGCTATATGCTTTCTAAGTTCTTGAGCCTTTAGTAGGCTGTGCCGAGCTATAACCTATCCCAAGCTCTAGAAAAAAAAAAATTATACATTGTAGAATTTTGACCCTTTCCAATATAGCCCATCCAAGATTTTGGCCCAACTCAATCTTTACCCATCTTAATCCTATTATTTCTCTCATTTTTTACTTTAAAATTTTGGTCAACCCAAAAGTTTTCTACTAAAATTTTCTCCAAAAATTTCCTACCCCTTTATTTATTTTTTTTCTTTTGGTTCTGCCCTTACCCAAGAAAACAAAATCCTCACACTTAGAAATATAAATTGAACGCATAAATCAAAGAGATTTTTGCATAGAATGACTATTTGAACTCTCCCTAATAAATCTCTCAATAGCCCACGATACTCAATTGTTAGGACTATTAGTTTATGAGTTGGCTAATCTGTGTTGTCAAAATTGTTATTGAGTTGTAATGTTTTCAATTGAAGTCTAGTGTTCACTCTAGTCAAAGATGCATCATGCTCAGATTTGTCTCAATTGGTGATCACAATGGTAAGTTATGGTGGTTTGGTTGCATTTGATTTGATCTCTCATACACATTGCATGTATTAAAATGGTTTTAGTCTTTTCAAAGTGTTAATGTGTTTTGTGTGAGTTTGTTAATGAATAATAATAGCTCATTTGGACTTGTTCAATCATAAAATTGGTTTTTGTAACAGTAGGCTATTATATTTCATTATTGGCTAGAATCAAGTAGGTTTTATACAAGATTTGTTCGAAGGAACCAAAGGTTCATTCGCACAAAAATTCTAGTGTATTTTTCGTATAATCAAGATGAAATATTTATTCAATCTTGGTTTGAATGAGAATTTCAGAGACTCGTTCATTCAATGTTAGTTCGTACTAACTATCCAACGAAAATTTTAGTAGCTTTACAAGCACCATTCGTTCGATAATTCGTTCAAATGAACTTATGTTCGTGCAAACAAAAATTTCATTCGTTCAAACAAATGTCACGACTAACAGTTTCCTATTTCAATTCTAACTGTTGTTTTGGATTGCAATAACCCTTCAAATAAAATGTTTTGATTTCGTTTTTAGGGTAGAACTTTTGGCTACATTAATATTGCTTTCAATACTTTCTCCAAAAGGTTTTCTCTATGTATATCAAGTTCACATAGATTAGATTTATTACACAATAACCTTGAATCACATTCTACACATCGTTCTTATAGTACACACTTGTGGAGTTCAAGTTTGTCACATCGTTCACATCCTTCTTAGAGTACACACTTGTGGAGTTCAAGTTTGTGCAATCGGCGGAATTCGAGATTGCGTGGAGTTCGCAATTGTGTTAGGGTTTGTCGTTCATGGATTTTGAAGTGGCGGATTTGCTTGGGGGTACTTAAGGATTCAAGTTTAAGAGGATTTAGATCGTCAACAAGGCTTAAGGCACTAAGTCGGTGTTTGTACAGAGTATATAATTGTCACGCCCCGAATTTCCAACCGAACCCAAGGACACGACTAAAGCGAAATAAAGAAAGAAAGAAAATAAATAAACCAATAAACAAATAAAAGATAATTCCACTAAGTTAGATACAAGCATACATGCATTCTTGTTTTATAAAATTTCGGCAGAACCTCCTTTGTTTTCTAAGCCTTTTCTCACCTAATAACATGCATCAATATACATACATAAGTAACTATACATTCCATCCTCACTCGATAGCCACAATCTCATAGGATTTAAATATACATCACCTAATTATATGATCCATCATGCCTACGCCTACAATTAAACTTAAAATCACAAATTTTACATTCATTAAATATACAGCATGTCTTTCGGGCTTAAGCCCTTATACAATATCAATACATCTCGAAATATGCTCCTAATGGCCAAGATCATTCTAAGCTCATGTCTTCTCCACTCTGCAAGACTTCTTCAAGTCTCGAGTGTCGGGAACGTCATCTGTGGGGAGTTATTCCACGTATAGGTCAGCTCAACTGCTAGTATGATATAATGCTAATGCAAGGAACAAAATTAAGGGCGTGGCATGTGCAAGTGTACAATTATTTCTATATGTCATTCAATATCATCCATACAACGTGCTTGCAATAATCCACATGTCATCCAACTCATTAATATAATTTAAGACGTGGCATGTGCAAGTGTACATTTATCTCTACATGCATCCTAAATCATTCATGCAACGTGCTAGTAACAATCTACATGTCATCCAACTCATTAATATAATTTAAGACGTGGCATATGCAAGTGTACATTTATCTCTACATGTATTCTAAATCATTCATGCAATATGATAACAATTATCCACATGCCTTCCAAATCATTCATACCATGTAATAGCAATAATCCACATAACATCCAAGTTATCCATGCAATGTAATGACAATGCCCATGAAACACCCACACAACTCAATGCCACAACCATGCCAACTCTATGCCATGTCCATGTCAACTCATGTAATGTAATATGATGTAATGTAATGTCCCTTCAAGGATTGCTCCCGTTGGTTAGGGTACCAAATACAATGTCATGTCCATGTCTCGTTTTCGGAACACATCCGATGGAAGCTGAGTACCATATTTAGCACCACGTGCTCAATCCACACTATACTTTCAATGCATCACACTATACCAATATACTTTGATTCCACCATGCAATAACACAATCTCAGATAAGCAATTTACCAACACATGGAGCATATTTTTTAAACAATGTATTCCACTTAAAGCAATTATAGCATCTGAATAATAATCATCTTCCACATGAATGTATGTAATACAAAATCACGCAAACACATACTCAAGTCACGTATTTACTATCTTAACAACTCATCAAGAACATAAATCACATACAACACCAGCACATAGAATAATTCATATCTCCATAGGGCAGTGAGAAACACATAAGCAACGTACACAATCAACTCAAGATTTATTTTTAAAACAATATTTTTTATGTGATTTTCTAACATCAAACAAATAATTATATGATTCATTCAATCAATATGCAAATCATTCCTAAACTTAATTCTATTCCTTACTTAGCACAATACACCATACCTGATGGGTTGGTCTCAACCCTAAGAGATCGTGCTCGCGGTGTAGCCGAACTAATCAATGAGAACGTAGTCCATCTACTGTATCTATCCAAAGAGTCAATCAGTCTTCTCCTCTCCCTTCGGTGTTCCTAAAACCACAAAATGTAACTCAGTCTATCGCTACTTGAGTTATGCTATTCATCAAATTTTATGTCTTTATTTTATGAGTTTCTATTTTGCCAAGTTAAACTCTACTATTGAGTCCGGAACGTCAAAAAAATAGGTTTGGACTTTCGCGGAATTTAATTTGAGTATCCAGGCTAAAAAAAGTAAAACAGTCATTTTGCACTTTCACAGGTTCCCATTTCCTGAGACCTCTCCTCGTAAATTAGACTCCACAGTTGAGTCCAAAATATTGGAGATAATAAAATTTCACTATTTGTTTACTCACTTTGGAATTCGTTTGACTGTGTTTTAACTCAGAAGTATTTTAGTAATTTCTAAGAATTCTACGAGTCTTTTATTTTTCAGGATCTCATCTCGTGTCACGGACCTCACTATCCTCATCTCGTGTCACGAATCTCACCGTTGGTCTTATGAGGTCTGAGATAGTCAGAATACACTATTTATTTACTTAATTTGAACTTCGAATTAATTCACAATTAACCATAAATCCTAGGCACAATTATAATTTAACAAAAATTCTATTTTAATTTGAAATAACCAACAATAATTAAATTCAATCTTTGGCTGGTAATTAGCGTTCCACTGGCACTGCAATCATCATTTAACCCTCTAGGTCCTTCTCACTTGGACTGCTGCTTAGATACATAAATCAAAATCCAAGCTTCCAATGATTCAACTTTTATGGCACCCAACCATAACCCAATATATAGGTATCAGTATATAACCCAACAATTCCCTCAACGCCATCTATCTACCGTGGTCCAGCTCTTCTTCAACAACTAGAACATACACAAAATTTCTCAATACTTCTGTTTTCCTCCTCCTCTGATTGGTGTGGAACAATAGCTTCCGAAGCCATCTATGTCGCTAACCAACCATCCCCCATCACACGGCTATAGGTATCATCTTGAAGCAATTCTGAAACTTCAAGCATAATCTGTTTGGACAAAATCTGCAATCAACCCATTCCAAATCAGTTTGTGGTACCGTGACAGCAACTTGATCGCATCAATCCAATCCATTGGCTTTCCCCTGATAAATCAGCCCATCTAATTGCACAGCCCAAGTTACCGGTGCAACTCTGTGATTTCTGTCGGCAGCGATGACGGTCGAGTAGGCAGCAGCAGGTCGTTTAATCGGTGCCGAAATCCCACCTGCTCTATCTCAACTCGATGGACCAACTTAGCCGTAGAGATCTCAGCCAACAACCGCCCCTCAACTCACAGAACTGAAGCAGTCAGCAGAACGGGGCGATTTCTGCACAACTTCCCTCCTTGCGATGCTCTGCACGGAGTCGAGAGCTCAACTTAGTGATGACTTACTGATCCCCCGTTCTGCTATACACACAGAGATATATATATATATATATATATATACACACACACACACACACATAACTGCTGCGCCTACCAGAGAATTCTGGGTTTTTCCCTCACCGCCTCTCGGCTTCCAGTAGCTTCGCTGCACACCGACTCTATCTCCTTCTCTCCTTGGTTCCAGCAGCTTCGGCTGCTTTATTGCCCGGTTTCTCTAGCTTCTTCAAGAAGCTTCATATATAAATATATCCATTTAATATCAATCAGCCCTTTTTCAATTCTTATCCTTTCTTTTTCCTACTTCTTTATTAAATTTTTAAACACACACATACTACACCACACACTACACCTGCCGCACATACTTTCTTGCATATATATATATATATATATATATATATATATATACTAGTTAAGATGCATGTGCGTTGCACATGAGTAGTTTCGTAATAATTTAAACTTGTAATAAGATAATTTAGTAAAAAGTTTCATAATAAATATTTTATAAAATTTCTTTCTATTACTTTCCTTTCGTGTTTTTTATGTTAACCGTATTGTTTTTTAGTTGGTTAAGTTTTAAAAAATTGTATAATTTCTTTACACAATTCTTTTCTTCTAAGATTATAAAGTTTTGAGCACTTTTTTTATCGTTGTTTTAAAATTTAAAATTTGTTATCTAATAATTTTTTTACATAATTTGTTTAAGAATTCGTTTTCTTTTCATTTTGAGTACCACTTATAAAAAATTGTACGTCTATCTTTGTTATTTAGATTAGGTAATTTTTAACATATTTTTCTTTTAATACCGAAACAATATTACTAATTTTTTTCGTTATTATTTCACCTTTTCTATTTATATATATATATATATTCTTTTTTCTAATTTTATGTTTCGCACGACTACAATAACTTATCTCATCCATTATTTTTCTTTCATCAAAATTAAATGAATTAGACAACACACAAATAAAAAATAAAGCTATATAATAAAATTTTTGGAGGATTTGTCTTCGTATCTTGAAGAATATCTATGTTGTTCATGGTATTTTGACATTTTTGTCTTTTCTTTATGGTTCGTATCTTTTGGTTACATATAGAATATTATCTTATAATTGCTCTGACAGCTTTGGTTAATGTAGGTTTTTGATGTATTATGATTGAAGGTGATAGTTTTAAAAAAAAAATCTAACTCAAATAAAGTTTCTATGAATTGAAATAAAAAAATTAAATTAAATTAATTAATTTAGAAGAGAAGTTGATCTCATGTGATTTAGAATCTTTTTGTTATCAAAATTAATTAATAAATTTTATTTTTTTAAAAAAAAAAACAAAGAGTCATAGAAAAAGAAATTCTAAAATTCTAAATCACAAAAAAATCAAATCATGTGATTTGGAATTCTTGTATTTCCTTTTATGGCTCTTTGTTTTTCTTTTTTTTAAAAAAAAAAAATTAGAATTCTTAAATTTCCTTATGAATTCTTTATGATTTAGAATTCTTGGATATGTATTTTTTAAATATAATTCTATTTTTGAAGGTATCCTCTATTTTATTATTATTAAATTTTTTCCCTTTATAATTACTTTCTTGTCTTAAATTTATTTTTTTTAGGAGTCTTACTACCAATAATTCTTTTTCTTTGATTTACAATTATTGAATTGTTCAGTTTTTTGACTCTTTTGTTTTTTTAGAATTTTTTTGGAACAATAGAAATATTAATGTCTAGGTTTACGTATCATGAATGATATCTATGTTGGTCATGATATTTTTACCTTTTTGTTTTTTTATGTGATTCATATCTTTTAGTCATATATACAATATTTTCTTGTAATTGCTCTAGTAGCTTTGGTTAATGTAGATTTTTATTGTATTATGATTAGAGGTGATGGTTTTAAAAATAATTTCTAACTCAGATAAAGTTTTTGTGCATTGAAATAAATAATTAATTTAAAAGTAAAGTTGTTCTCATGTGATTTAGAATTCTTTAATTTCCTTTTTTATATTTTTTTTAAAAAAATAAATTTATTCAAAATTCTTAAATTTCATTAAGAATCCTTTATGATTTAGAATTACTGAATTTCTCTTCCTTATGACTCTTTTATTTTTTTCTTAAAAAAATATCCTCTATTTTATGATTCTTAAATTTATTTTCTCCCTTTTATACAGTACTTTTTTAAAAATTTCATTTTAAATGAGTCTTATTACCTAAAATACTATTATAATTGAACATTAACAAAATATAAATATATTTACAATTAATTTTTTATTTAATTTTTCTTCCACTACATTTTTTTATTTTATTTAATTATTTCTTTTTTTTCAACAATTCTTTTAGTATAAAAAATTATTTAGTTTTTTCTAATTGTTTTATTCAACTTCTATTTAATTGGATTTATTTCTTTATTTTCTTCCCTTATGTTTTTTCTTCTATATATTTACTCTTGTTATTTCATTTAATTTTTTTTTTCACATTTTTTTTTCTTCTAGGATGCTTGACCTCATTTTTATTTTTGATTTTTTATTTATTTTTCAGGACTGGTGATGATTCTAAATCCTGAATGAAATAATTTTTTTTTTTTTTTTTTGTAAATTGCAACTAAAAAATAATAATTATAAAGAGAATATGTTATGTTTGTAGGTGGTTCTAGAAAAAATTCCTAGATCAACTAAAGTTTGTGTAAGTTATTTTTTACTTTTCATATTTATAATCTTCTAATTTTTGTTTTATAGAATCTCTTTTCATTATTTTCCTTTCCTTTTTTTTATGTTTTACAAATTAGTTTTTAGTTGGATAATTATTAACAAAGTTCGTAATTTTTTAAAAATTGCATAATTTTGTTACACAATTCTTTTTTTTTTTTAAGATTATAAATTCTTGATCACTTTTTTCTATTTATGTTTTTTTTTTCTTTCTAATTTTATGTTTTACACAACTACAATGACTCTATCCCCATCTATTATTTTTATTTCATCAAAATTTCTTAAAGGAATTAGGTAAAACACAATAAAAAAAACAAAGATGTAAAATGAAGTTTTCATTTAAAACAGATAAAAGAGTTTCAATAAAATTAGAATATTTTAAGAGAATTCCAAAATAAGAGTTTTGTTTTTTCTTTCTAAACTATTAAGTTCGGAACACCTAAAAAATGTGTAAAATAAAATTAATACAATGGAAAGAAAGAACAACCACCCGTAAATCTTAGACATTTTAGAATTTTCTATTTATTTTCTTCAACTTCTATTTGTTTTCTTCACGTTTGTTTGTTTTTGTGTATATATTCACTCCCTTTTACTTTCACTTAACTTTTTTTTTTTTTTTGCACATTTATTTTTCTTGTAGGATTTTAAAATTATTTGACCTCATTTTTTTTTATTATTTATTTATTTATCATGGGTGGTGATGATTCTAAATCCTATGGAATAATATTGTTTTGCAAACTGAGACAAAAAAATAATTATAAAGACAATGCATTATGATTTGAAGTGATGGTACTACAAAAATGCCTAGATCAAATAAAGTTTGTATAAGTTTAGAATAAAAAATTTAATGAAATAAAATAATTAAAAAGAGTTGATCTACATGTATTAATTTGTTATTCTATAAATTCATTCTCATAACAATTACAAGTTGGCATTATATTTTCACAATTCTTGGATTTCTTTTTTTTAATATAATTAAAATTTTGAAGGTATTCTCTAATTTACTATTATTAAATGTCCTTTCCCCCCTTTATAATTTCTTTATTATTTTAAATTTCTTTGTTTAAGGTGTCTTATTACCAATAATTCAATTTTCTTTGATTTAGAATTATCGATTTTTTTTATGACTCTTTTGTTTTTTTATTTATAATTTCCTTTTTGAAAGTATCCTCTAATTGATGATTCTTAAATTTCTTTTTTCCCCTTCTATATAATAAATTTATTTTAAATTTTCTTTTTAGATGAGTCTTATTACCTAGAATACTATTATAATTGAACATTGATAACAGAATTATGATTGATTTTTTACTTTAATTTTCTTCCAATACATTTTTTATTTTATTTATTTTGAACAAATCTTTTAGTATAATAAATTATTTGATTTTCTATTTTTTTTTCAACGTCTATTTAATTGGATTTAATGATATTCCTTGATTTAATTCTATCTCTTTCTATTGTATCATTTTGTATAGAAATTTAGTTAAAAAATGGGACTCTTATTTTATATTATTTCCATGCTTAATTAGCAAGTTTCGTTTTATTCTAGTGATCTTTATCATTGCCACTTGGTGCAACACCATTGGCTACTTCACTTTTCAACAACTGTTCCTCTTCTTCGTTGTCTTTGTAGCAACCAGACTGACAAGTTCCTGTACTGCAAGCCATAGTCATCTTTCTCCCTCACCTTGATTTTTTGATGTTGTGTTTACATCTTGTCCTTCTAGCTCTCTATTGTTGCAGTTCACCGTGTCATTAGGATTTTCAAATGATTTTTTTGGTGTCAGAGTCAATTTTCTAACGCCATTAAAGTGGAGCAGCTGTGCAGTGATATCAAGAGAGAGAATGATGAGGTTTTTTTTGGGAAGTTTGAAAACTGAATGGGCATAACGTTGGGAAAGTGGAGAAATTTGGGAAGTTTGGAAACTGAACGGTCATACCATTGGTAAAGTGGGAAAAGTGGGAATAAAATTTATTAGAAAAGGGTATTTATGATGGGATTTTTTTTTAGGAAGTTTGGAAATTGAATGGGCATAACTATGGGAAAGTAAAGAAATTTGGGAATAAATTTTTAGAAAATTTGGAAACTGAATGGTCATACCATTGGTAAAGTAGGAAAAATGGAAATAAAATTTATTAGAAAAAAATATTGCAACAGGTATCTATCAAGAACTAAGATCGAAGAAGAACAAAAAGGAAAAAAGAAATGTGACAAAGCCCATAAAGGAAAGAAAACAAAAAACAAGCAAAAAATACAAGTGAATCTTTGATTGAGATAACTCAATCTTCACCGAATAGAATCGTTATGTTATTATGCCCAAATCCAACTAAACTCTATGACAGAAGCTGAAATCTAGATCAATAACCATCAACATGTTTATATTATATGTAATTTACATCTTAATAAGAAAGTTAAAAGAAAATCAAAAAGGGAAAAACTTGAAACCCCTAAACAAACAAAGCAAAACTACATCGACGGAACATATATGAAAATGAAAACGGAATAATAAGATCTTGGTGTGAGAGAAGAGAAAGAAGGAAAAACCTGCTATTGGCATACTCATAAAGCCGGCCGCGAGTGGAGAAGACGATAAGGGCAATCCCGGCGTCACATAGCACCAACAATTCATAGGCCTTCTTAAGCAACCCATTGCAGCGCTTGCAAACGTGACTTGTCTGCTGGTGGTGGTCTCAATCCTTTTGATCTCTATCTTCCCTCTTCCCATTTTTCTATGGGAAGAGCCCTATGGTTCTTGATCGGGAAACGCCATAGTTGAAAGCTGAAATAAGCTAAACAAAATTTATAATTCTCTTAGCAAAAGTGATTAGATTTCATATTGAATTGAGACTTCTGTTGGGTATGTTTTCTGTGTTTTCCACTCACTAACTTGGTAGGGAAATTGCGGGGGAGAAGGTAGAGAGGAGGATGGCAAGAAGAACGGAAGCAAGTTGATCGATATAAGCATCCGTTCCATGAGGAAACTGTGTTCCACCACCCGGGAACCGAAACGCATTGCCTTCATACTGAATCCAATTCTGAACAGCCTTCTCAACAGTCAAGCTCTTATATGGTGCATTTGCGTAGGGTACATAGTCACGACTCTTGGGCCATGGAAACGGGGTCACATATCCTTTCGGTGCTGGAATAAGGAAATGGGCCGCGGGAGCTTAAGGTTTGTAACAGTTGGTTTGTGGAGTGGATTCACTGAATGAGGGTATTTTAATGAGGGTATTTTGGTGAACTCAGTGTAAAACATTTTTAGAGAAAACACATAAGAGGATCCATACATTTATAGGTAGTATAGATATATAATAATGTGTGTTTATTTCCTGTAGTCGCACCACCATATATATATATATATATTCATCTGATTATTTTATTTTATTATATTATTATTATTATTTTTTCCATGTTATTTTTATTTCTCACGTTCACACATATTTAATTATAAACCTATTACTGCACTTTATAAATATCGAATTTTTTTCAATACAATCAATCCTTGCATGTTCGAAGTTACCAATTATTAAATTGCGCATCCAAAAACTAATACATAAATATTTGGCTCAAGACTCCCCGTCATGGCTTACAGCCTTATTGGCAAAACAAAATTTTTTTACCCTCAATTTTCCATGTCTCTACAATAATAGTCAAACCTCTTCTAGTGAATTCACATCTAGGTCAGCGGCCTGGGGTTTTTCAAAGCAAATACAGTTGATTTTTGACAGTTTTCTCGTCAACAAATTTGGTGCACTATCTCTATCTTTTACTATTACTCTTTAATATTATTATAGTTAAATCATTGCATGCCACTGAATTTAATTATAATAACTAGAACATTAATCCTCACATAAATTTAATTCACTATCTAGATCTATTCACTCTCTTTGCGTCTAATACTTGTTATCTAGACACATACATTGGCCTTTCAACAATGTCATTAAAGTTTAAAAGAAAACTGAAGTCAAAATTTTACAGGTAATCCTAAAACCTGAGGAAAATAGGAAATAGTTACCCAGGCTATACACAAAAAGAGACACAATGGAATGAGGACCTAGTTTATTTGAACAAATAGTCTTCTAGAAAGTTGTACAACAACAAAATTACTATTCCATTCTAACAAACATACATATCGTTGGTTCAAAAGAAGAACAGTGAATTCAAACAAATGACATGTTGGTTGTTGCCACCCGTTAAAAACACAGTAATGCAAACGAGTTCTAAAAGGTTAAAATGGTCACTTCCAAGGATCCTTTTGTGTCAAAACTAAAAATTTTTAAAGTCATAAATTCAGTTACACATACCCCAACTGAGACTTAAAGAAAGATTAAACATTCATCAAATGTATGAATATTATAACTTTTGTTTGCATACTATAGATTCGAATTAGATCTATAAATTAATTAAGCTCCATCTCGAGCTTTTAAATTGCTAAACCACATTGTTCTTGTGACTCACCTAAATCTAACAATTATATATTCAAATTTCAAAATGAATTGGCAACATAAAAATGAAAAAAAAAATTTATTTTTATTTTTATGTAAATATATTGAAAAGCCTAACAGAAACAGTAAAAAAGACTTAACTATAATACAAGCATAAAAATCCAAGTTTGAGTCCAGGAAAAACCACTTTATACAAAAAATAATGTTAAATGTTAGATTCATCTTGACTGGATAAATCAATTATATATTTGAGTTAGAAATTAAGCTAAAACAAGAGAAGTTTTTTTTATTGAATGTCAAGACTATGACTCATAGTTATGTAATTGACAAATCTGTGCTGACCAAACTATACAGTTGTAATATGTTTAAGTCCAAGTGAGTCAATTCTCAAGCCTTGTGTTCTTCATGCATCCAAGCTATAGTGACAATTCTACAGTGCTAAGTTCGCATGAGTAAACATGAGGTAAAGGGTCAGATACATTTCCTAGAATTGGTTGTATATACTTGTATCATGTATGAATTTTTTTAATTTTAATTTGATTTGGAAACATCTTTCTAAAGCTTAGAAATTTATTTTTTATGTTTTTCAACATTGAAAAATGGTCTCACAACTTTTTGAAAAAAGGTCAATCAATATAGATTTCAAAAATAATTTATAGAATACCCTATCTTTACTATTTTCATCATAACTTGAAAGATACTTTGAATTTTGAGGTGAGTATAATTTCATATGAAATTATACTTCAAGGGCTTTGCAAAGATAGGTAAAGAACACCCCAATCCGAATTCGTATGAATGAGATATTGTTGTTTGAAGTTAGGGCATTGTATTTGTGAAATGAGTTCGTTTGAACAAGATTTTTATTCATTCGAATGAAAATTCTAGTAGAGTTTTGTTTGAACTCGTTTGGTGTTTCATTTGAACGAGCCTTGTGCTATAAAGTTTCCTCATTCGATTTAAATAGTGATTTTTTTAGCATCTAAACCCTGTACTATCTAAGGCTATTGATATAAAAATGAAAATTACTTCTTGGCTGCTCAAAATCTAAGTTCGAAACCTTTCCAAAAAGTTTTTTTATGCATCTCATGTGCACAATAGATCTTTAGCCAAGAGAACAAGAAACTCTCTTCTACATCATCTACCAAGGAGTACAAGCTTGTGTGGATTCAAGGTTGTGCAATGAGTAGAGTTCGAGGTTGCGTAGAGTTTGTAGTTATGATTGAAGAGTATCGTTCGATGATTTGAAGTGGTGGATCACTTGAAAACTACTTGAGGATTCAAATTTGATGAAGTTCAGACCACGAGTAAAGCTTGAGGTATAAAGTCTATGTGTCAATAAGTGTCTATAATTGTCTAAAGTTCTTCTAGTGGATTGTATGCATGTGAATTAGTGCCCCGAAATTTTACAAAGCAGATTTGATTGATCTGTATCACACACAAGAACTTGGAATGCACATAAGTACAGTGGGAATTCAATTACACCAAGGGAAGAATAGAATTGGTGAAGATAATTTTTAATTTTTCATATAGACCTATTCACCCCCCCCCCCTTTGGGTCTATTTTATACTATCTAGATATACATAGGGCCTCTCAAACTGGGAAAAAAAAAATCACACATACTAGCTAGATGCAAAAATCTAATTCAATAGAAACATACTCGATCAGAATGACCAGACAATTTAAAAACTTTAGTATAAATATCATTAAAAGCTCAAAAACCGAATCCAAAGAAATTCTCACATCAATAAAAAATAAAATTGAAGAAAATCAAATCGTATATCAATCATATAAAAAAAGGGACGCAATTTGAACCAAAAAAGAAAACAATAAAATGAAAAAAAAAAAATTGTTTAAATTACATAAATCATATACTAGTGTATAATTTTCATTTAGAAAAATAAAAAATGACATGTCATAAAAAAGGATTTCACCTCAAAATTAAGAAAAAATGAATGGACTTATAACAGAAAAGAGAATGAACATGAACTCACTTTCCAAAATAGTCTATAAAGTTGGCTTATCCATAATAATCCCTTCTTTTTTATTTCTCCTATCAAATTAAGAATTCTTTTTATAGTTCTCATATCAAAAGAAAAGAATTTCTTTCTATTTCTTTTATCATTGTTGAGATTTTTTTTCTTATAGCATTCTCGGAGAAAATAAATCTTGACACATCAAATCACTAAAATGTCCTAATTTGATTAGTAGGTGCATGGTAATGTGTAGCCTTGAACACATTCGAGTAGTAAAACCAATACGGTTAGGTTTATTAAATCTAGCCATGTTCTAAGGTTACTATGATTATTTTCCTTAATTTTCTTATACTCAGTTATAACAATTAAGATTCTTCTACCATTTTTGCTGGTTAGTCTTTGTCAAACAATCACCTTATTGTTCACATCATATCATTCTTGATTATTTTATAAGAATTTCTCTTTGGAGAGTTTTTTAGTTTGGTTGTGGTAGTCGTCACCTTGTTACGCTTGCTATATTTGATCATGGACATTGGATTTCAAGACTCATTTTACGCTATTAGATTAAACTTACTCCTACAGTTTATATATAAGAACCTTAGGGCATCTGATTTAGAGGGGAATAGTCATAGATCTTAGGCCTATTGATACTGTAATAAAATTGTTCTAAATTTATATGAACTTGTGGTGGACTTCTATTACATCATACCAAGGTCCCAGCCGATATGAAAAAGTCCTTTTTTTCTTTCCACAGACGCATCCTAGATTCGAAGCTCAGCACATGGGTATGTGCACACACTACCTGGATAGAATATTCTCCTCCTCCCATCATTGTACTAAAAAAACATCTCCATGTTTATGGCGTTAATACAACCATAATCTTATCCTTACGATATCGTACTCATTATCCTAGGATTCAAACATTTTTCTTGCGGAGATCCTATATTACAAAGTTTCATATAAGGTTTATCTAGGGTGGATTTAAAGATATGTAAGTCTCTTTTGAGGCAAGTAATTTTATTGTTTTCTCTAACATCATTCCCCTTATTCCCTTGTTTATTTTTTGTTTGATAGGCAAATTATCACTATTGGAAATCTATTTTTTTAAGTCTTTCACAACAAATCAATTCTTTTTTGTGTTCCAAAATTTAAGTTTGGTTTGGATCATTTTGGTGGATTTAATCAGTAAAATTGATTAAATCAACTTTTATTTTCAAAACTTAGTTCCCGAACCATTACATGAGGGAAACCCAAAAAGAGACGAACTTTAGAGAAGAAGCCTCGCTCCTGGCCTTGGCCAAACGTGACTGACTACCCGTGTGGGTTTTTCCTTGCCAATTCTCAACATGAAACTTGACCCACCACCTCAAACTTGTCAAAACTCCAACCATGACCACACTGCCTTTCCCTCCACACCTTCTATGCATCTTTTAATCCATCCCACTTCTCTTGCTATTCGTTCCACCATACAAGTAAGAACCTCTTCCCACTCAATTTGTTTTGGAGGCGCCGCTGCAGGGGCTCCAAGTTTCAGATATTGCATGGACAACCTTCTACGGAATCAAGTATATCAAAATCTTAGGAGAGAGACCCAAATTCTCAACTCAAAATGCCTCTCTATACCCTTTCGTCGTTGTAGACCAACTTAGCTAGTGTGGGCTTTAAAAGAAACAAAAAATGCAGACACCATTTAAATATGTCCCTATATTAAATTCAGAATTGGTAAATGTCATACAAATGCATCTCTTTAGTTTGATTTCTCTTGATGGCATTTCTATCTCGGTTTACATTCGAGTGTTTGAAGAGAAGGGGACTCAAAAGGCTGCTACCTAAGCTTCATAGATACTGTCGCATTTTTTTAGGTGATATCTAGTCTGACTAAATGCTCATCTGAAAACGATTTTTCCTATTTAGAAAACGTCTCAGGTTGCCACAGCCATAGTAACAAATTCGCTTTATACTTGTTCCATCCTTTCAACATATGTATGTGGCCATAAACACAGAGATAATTGAACGTTTCAATGAAATGGAGACAAAGAGAGAGACTGCAACATCATTTTAAGATAACATGGAAAGATCAAAAACTAGAAAAGCTACAAAGAAAATGCTTTCTCCATTTTTTTCCTTTTTCCCCAGCTCAATCCAACATCAAAGGGAGTACAAAATTATGTGAACAGTTCATTATAAAGTATCACTAAAATATTGGTGGATAATTTCACATGGGCTTCTGGAACTTCCCGTGAACCCACACCCTTCGCATGCTCTTCCCGTTCCAGCGATTCACCGACATAACACAACAATATTCAAGCTCAACCTGCAAAAGCGCACAACTGATTATTAATCAGTCGAAAGCAAACAAAAGGCTTGTGTTTCAATATAATAACTAGGCATTAGTTTATTGTTCTCCATTCCAATGGTTTTTGTAATAAATAGCAAATCAACTTATTCATCCATTTACTTCTCCAAGAAATCTAACGAAAAATAACTCGAATGCAAACAATTTATATTACAATATTAGAAATTTTCCGTTTACGTTTTAGTGCTATAAAGATACAGTAGTTGAGAATCCCTTTTTTCCATTTCCTACCACTACCTAACAGAACCAAATAAAGGGGGAAAATAGGAGCAAGAAATTAATACCTCAGTGAAGCCTGCACCTGTAAAGAGATCCCTCACACTTTCTAAAGAGAAAAAATAAGAACGGGTTCCATCAGAACGCATATACTCCCTGAACCCCACTCTCTTGTCTTTCTCAAATCGAAGCATGGTCATGTCGTAAAGGCCTGAGGGTCATAATGCTGAAAAATTATCAGCAGGTGCAGGACATATGACAAAGATACTTAAAAGGATAAGGTAAGAATTCAAAAACCAAAATTCCTATGAATTTTAAGATCCTGCATCAACTCCGAACAATTACACTGTTTTTTCATGGACTATTACCATAATCCCTGAATAAGAGCAAGCCACCCGGCTTTAAAACAGAGAGACACGCTGCAATAGCTGTTGGCATCCTGTGGAGTGGTAGCGCCGACAGCGTGAATATCTGGAAAATTGCACAATGAAAGATGAAAATTCATATATCAAAATGCTAGTATGTTCCAAACTTAAACATACCTAGGGAGGTAAAAGTTTTGTTTGTCAAAAATTTTGTGGAATAATTGAGCAGGGATGCACAAAAATGTTTAAAGTTAATTACCAATAACTATTAAAACATCAATAGATGCACCTTACAACAAGGTTTTTAATTTGGTCTACTATTTAGTAGTTCTCGATTAAATTTGGATATATACTATGATATTCACAAATATTCAAGGAAATGTATGTTCAAACATAACTCCAAACGCGTGCACAGCCTCGCTCAATACAAGTTGAGGCCTAATGCGAGAATTCTAAATGAAGCCTTTTCTATATTTAATATAATAATATTAATTGACTGTCTATATAATACAATTTTCATTCAAAATTCATTCTTCTTACTTTTTGAGATACAAAATTATTAATTAAATTTTTATATTCAAGTTTTTTGATAACATATCCATTTCAGTAGATAGTATGCCTTGTATATTTAATCTTTCTTGTGACATAATCGATTATAGACAAGATTTTATCTATTTTAATTTTGAAAAAGTTCTTTATACAAAAGCAACATAGGTATTATTAATAATATTTTATAATGCATGCATTGAGAAAATAATCTAGTCTTTTTATAACAGATTTATCAAAAGCTCCTTTCTAAGATTGAAATAATTTATCAACCTCTCTCTCTCTCTCTCTCTCTCTCTCTCTTAGTTTTTCATATCCAGATACATATTTTCTAGTAGACATTTATTACTTAAAAAATACTTTCAAACAAGACAAACACCATTTATAATGAAAGATTATATAAAGAATAATACAAACTAAAAACTCTCACACAAACACACACACAAGTGATTCCAATGTCCTCTTGTAGTAATGATTATAGATATGTTGTTTGGAATATATAAGGGGAAAAAAAAGAGAGAATTTTTAAAAAGAATAAGAAGAAAAAGAAATGATGTGAGAGAGAAGCAATAAAAGCAAACGGAACAAGAATGCTTTAATTTATACATGTTAATATTGGGTCACATGCCCAAACTTTTGTTAAGATTTATCAAGAGCTCCTTTCTGATATTGAAATAATTTATCAACCTCTCTCTCTCTCTCTTTCTCCTCTTTAGCTTTTCATATCCAGATACATATTTTCTAGTAGACATATATTACTAAAAAAATACTTGCAAACAAGACATACATGTTAATATTGGGTCACATGCCTATACCTGTGATGTGAGAGAGAAGCAATAAAAGCAAATGGAACAAGAATGCTTTAATTTATATTTGTTAATATTGCATCACATGCCCATACTTTTGTCACATGGCCACTATGGGAGGGACTTTAAAACACCAAGTAGCCATCCAAGGGAACATAGAAGCCCCTCAATTCAAAGGATTGCATCTCAAACTTCCCTCCCTTCAAAGCCACCTACCACAGAGAGTCTTCCACCCTCCATCAAAGGAAATAGTATGCAAAATGCCAAAAACCTCCAACTTTAAATCCTTCAATGCTTGCCAAAGCAGTGGCACTAGACCATCCTTTCTACAAGAACTTTCTTATCAACTGTGATCCTAAAAGGGCCCGCTAAGATAATCCTCAAATGCCCTCGCAAATGACTCAGCTAAAATACCAGGCTTTGCCCATTCGCCACAACAAATGTAATATTCTTAGAGAACTCCAAACCCTTTCCAATGCTTTTCCAAAGCTCCATCCTATAAGAAGATTGGAGTTTATTTAGCAGCAAATAGCGCCTCCTAACACCATATTTCTCCACCACTTTCTTCAACAAGCTATTCCCGCCTTTGAATTTTCCCCACAATCATTTTCCTAATAAAGATTTGGTTAAACAATCTGAACTTCCTAAATGTCAAACCCCCCCTTATTTAATTAGGAAACAAACCATATCACACTCCACTAAATGATACTTACACTCATCCCCCAAACCTCCTTAAAGGAAGTCACTTTAAAGCTTCTCAAGGCTTTTTTTTTTTCTCAACAAAAATTAGTGTTAAGAGTTCTTAGTTTCTTTAGTTAACTATTTTCTTCTATTCTGGTATCTGCCAGAATATTTTAGTGAAGGTAATAGTATAATTCTTCCAATTGTTTTTACATTGTATGAATCACTGGAAGAGTAAAGATTGAATTGTAATCAATCAAATTACCTTGTATCTTCTCCTCTTCTTTTTTCTCTCTCTAAAACCCAAAATCCACACATATTGTGCTTCTCAACTGTTAGAATAGGGGAAAAAAAAGGACAAAAATACATCCAAATGCTATAAGAATACACTATTACAAGTCTAGAACAGATATATCATTCCTTGTTATCTTCCAGACACCCAACCCATAAGAACAACCTACCTCCCTCGAGACCCACCCCACTCACACCCATACTTACTCAACACTATCTTCCTCCAAAGCAAATTTGTTATTTTTTACTCATGTTAACTGTTTTTAAATATATTTTATATTTTTTAATATAAAATTTAAAAGTTGAAAAGCTTACACCTAATCCCATGGGGGTGAGGTGGGGGATGTTAAAACATCTCATCTTACATTTTTGCTATTTAAAACACTAGTTTCCCACCAAGCTAAGTGTAAAATATTTTAATCCACTATCCTTCCCTTCTTGGAACCACGACAATGACAGAATCATTCAAACTCTAAAAACTATCTAGTTTCATGTTTAAGATTTAACATTGAAAGACAATACTCTCTAACATCCCCCCAACATAGCTGGAAAAAGGACATAATAATCCCATTTCTACCAGCCACCTTAACTGCACTTTTTATCACTTGTACCACCTCCTCCTTATAAAACTGTCTTTCCAACCACTTCCAATCTACCTCCTAACATGTTAAAGCACCATCCTTTCCAACCTAGGCCACGACTACTTAGACCCTATATACAAGTACTCAAAACTATACAGAACATTTTTTTTAATCTTCCTCTCTACTTACCTCCACCCCATCTATAACTATCCCCTTAATGTGATTAGATCTCCAGTGAGCATCCACCACTTTATGGAAGAACTTCATCTTCCAATCCCTTCTTTTAGCAATAACACCTTGGACTTCCATTCCCAACTTTTCTTTTCCATCATAACAATCCTCCCAAACTATGCCTTGCACTCTACCTCCTTGCCGGCACCGCCTCCTTATTCAAACCTCCCAGTCATTTTTTGCCATCCAACCCCTTCCCTATAATCTTAGCTTCTCCATTCTCAATTGCAAAAGATCTCTGTATTCCAATTCTTCAAATCTTCCTTTCGCATGTTTTTCAAGCTATACAAGAAACGTGTATACCTATCACTTCATTTCCCTAGCTCATTTTGCATTAAATTATTCAACTATTTCCCAAAGGAAAATCTCATTAGGCATTCCATTAGGTGCTCTACAAAATTTGAACAGGGCCAGAAGTAATTCAAATTCTCAAAAAATAAAAAACTCGAACAACCAAACTACATAAATGAACAATGGTAAGATATAGAAATTGATACATGTATAGCCCAAACGTAAAAAAGATAGCACCTCTAGATGAGAAGTGTCAAATGAAGGTGATTATTGACCAATTGAGGCTCAAATGGAGATACTTGGAGACTTTATGCATATTCCAATGTGTCAAGTATATTGGAAACAACAAAAACTAGATGTGCCAGAAAAGGCAATATAGAGACAATTTTTCACTTGGCCAAAATATCAACCATCACAATTAAATCGTCAGTCATATATGTCACAAAACTAATAAAGAAAATAAAGTGAGTTGACTGAGTTGCTTTTGTCTCAAGATTTATGAAAAAGCTAACAGATGCTTAGAATTCCGTCAAAGTAAAATTAATCGATTGCATTGCACATAGCATTCGAACGCACAAGCTGGCAATAACACATGAAGTGTGGCAAATTCAGGGAAAAGAATAGCACATACCAAGGTAACAAAATCCACCCCACCAATGCAGCAGTTATTTTCCTTCGCAGAAGATATATCATTTAAATCTGTCCTACTACTGTCAACATCTGGAGAAGCAAATAAAAATCCTATATTCAAACTGTATCCAGGAATAATGCGATTTATAGAGTTAACAAACATACAAGGGAAGGGATATGGTTGTTGACCTGAAATACAAACATGCCGCTTTTGTGAAAAAAATTCTTGGCAAGGATTGCAGGCCAACCACTGCGGAAACCCATTTACAGAAAAATCACAATGGAAGGGATGGAAACGATGTTTAACTGAGAGTTCATTGGTGGCATCTATCATCTCTTTAGCCCTCTCAAGAGCCTCGGTGCTACAATCACAGGCATATACAATGATGCTCTCTTTTCCCCTACAACACAAGAATTGGTGTTCTGTAAGAAAAACAGGCAATCAGCACAAGTTTAGTGTAATGTTGAATATTGAATCGAAGTCTGTAAATTTTGAATAAGGTGGTACATACTCATTTTCTCCCCCCAAAAAAAAAACAGAAAAAGAAAGAAAAATGTTGTTGAGACTTGAGAGTATCATGATGATTATCAAAACAGGATCTAATTTTGTTATGAAAGGCCATTATCCAATATTGATGCCACTTACATAGGGTGCTAAGGAGCAGCAATAAAACAATCTTTGGTATTATAATGCATCTAATTTTGTTATGAAAATCAGAAATTATGTTGAGAACTTAGAAATTATAAGATCAACACCAAAAACCAGTTTTTCTTTTTTTTTCCTTTTTTGAAAAAAAGGTATATGTAAATTCAAGTCTCAATAGGGGCACATATCTCCTATGTCGTTCTCAAAGATATTACTCCTATATTTGCTGAAATATTCATTATTGTGCTGCTGAAGGTGTCAACCATGAAGAAAGAAATATTGCCTACCACAAGAAAGATATAAGATCACGTGCACTAAGAAATCAAATTTTTCCCACTGAACCTGATTTAGAACCTTTAGGGATCAGTACAATAAACATAACTGTTGAGGTTAAGGTTTGATGTAGAAGGCTTGAGGGTAGGTTAGGGATTGGTTGGATTGTGTTCCAGGAAAAGGAAAAGAAGGTTTTGGAAGCTGCTCCCGTGCTATGAACAGTAGCCCATAAACAGTAAGTTTGTTCTTCGTTTCTTTGGTTGCTAAGATTGAATCTTGATGAAGAGAATGATTGGGCTTATTAAAGTGGGGTTTTCAAGAATTCAAAGGAGGGGGTCTGAAAAATTCTCTGAACAGATTTCCAATGAATTTTGAAGGAACACATGCAATTTGATGCAGGAGATCTACGCCATTAAGACTATGATTTCAAAAACAGAAACTTAAGACCAACTAATAGGACTCACCTAAACTAACTAGAAATCATATAATATGACCTAATAACATAACATGACCCAAACCACCCATACACTACAACTACAACCTTATATCCAAAAATTGAAGAAAGTCACAGAAATCAGAAATATCCTTGATCCCTCAAAAAATGAACAAAACTAATATAAAAGTCGGTCACACCCTTCTATAACTCCCACTATAATCACTATAGAGGGGAAAACTTCCACCACAAAGCAGAGAGCCCAAACAATCATTATAGAGGGGTAACCTTCCATCTAAAGGATCTAGGAGACCTTCCTTAAGCCCATCAACAACCCCAACAACTCTGCTTTAACAACATTCCCCAGCTTGCTGGTTTTAGGAAAAAATCAAATGTTAAAATGGCACAACTTTCTCCTAAATGACCCTCCAGCAGATGACAAGGGTCGGCAAGAGAACTGCTATCAACGTTGGAAAAAAAGAGGGAAGAAAGTTGGGTTTATATACATCCACAAATGGATAACCCTGATATCAAGGAACTCCCAAATCCAAAAACAAATGCTATGATACGAGATGAATTTTCAGCATCACAACCAAGGTAACTGTAATAATGAACACTTCTGAGCAAAAAATAACTGACACCTGATCCCCATAGCAATATGCATCAACTTACTTCATTCAACTTACTCCATCGCTACTCGCTAGGGCTAATATCAGTCCAACAGCCTCCAGCTATGAGCTAAACCACCATATTACTGGTCCAGAAGGAACCAGTTTTTCTCAAAGAACAAGTTCCAACTAGAAAAGAGAGCAAAAAACATTCATGTTCTTGCCAAGTGGCAGTAAGATTAGAGCTAGAATTTTCCACAAGGGAAAGAATAATGTCAATATAGTGTATGTGTATATAAACCTTCTTCGGATGGACTATGGGACCAGAAAACCTTTCCCAACTATACAAAGTAACACACTGGAATAAAACTTGTGCGCACAGAATATTCATGGGAAGTGAGAAACAAATTTCTCCTTGCATGATTCTGAAATAGGAAATGTTAGGTCAAATTGCAACTGGAAATAGGTTTCGCATGTAGAACCAAGATGATAGTACAGTACCCATTCTATCTATTAATTGATTCAGTCAGGATGACACTTTTTTAGTTGTACTGAGTCAAAAATGAAAGTTGTTGACCTAATAAGCGAAAATACTGCAGAAAGCAAAAGGATATTTTAATTGTTTCTGTTATATTAAATCAAGATTCTATGAGTTCTCTCATGAAGAAGTTTACATTGTGCTCTGACTGTACTTATCAAACAAATAAAAAATGTGCTCTGACAGCTACAAATCTCAATTTTATCTTCAACAAAACTATTAAACCATATATACCGATCCAACAAAAAAAATATTAACCCATCTAAATACTGTTGATCAAACGTGGTAACCATTGCCCAAGCTTCATTCCTGAAATTCTCAGTCCCATTAACTCTTATGAAATCATGAAAAAGGCAACTTTGTTGATCAAAGTAAACCTAGTCATCATTATTTACAGGACCAACCAAACTTACTCATTTCCAACTCTTATTGGACACCCACGATTCAAACTAAGCTCAACTGACTAGTCATCATTATTACAGGACCAACCAAACTTACTCATTTCCAACTCTTATTGGACACCCACGATCCAACCTAGGATCAACTGATCTGATCAAGATCAAGACACTGCTTTTGATGCAATGGACAATCCATTGGACTTACTATTTGAAGGGGGGAAAGAAGAGGGAGGGAGGGAGGGAGGGAGACAGGGGGGCTGATTTAGTTTATGAAGTCTTAAGGGATATTTAAGAATTTTGGGCAAGTCTAGAATTGGTTCAACAATGTTACCTGGAACACGCATCGTCACGGTATGCGGAACAAAAACGAGAACAAGAACGGGAATGCAATAAGCTACATACTCTAAATGTGCTAAGATAGGGAGTTGGCTTATATAGATGACATAAGTGGAAGACAATGGAGTACGTTTAACTATAAGAGTGTTCTCCTCTTTTTACCCAAAGATGCTTAACCAAAACTAGAATCACTGACCATACAAAAATTATTATATTAGAATAAAATATGTAAAAACATTGAACTAAGCACCCTTACTATGTTGATCTCTTGATTTGTGTTAGTATTTTCCTATTACTTTTCTCTTAAAAGGAAAATTATGGCAATAGGTAAGAATAAATTTATCGAATCACTAAATTTAGTGGTTTAAAACATAAAGAGTTCACTATTTGGAATGCGCGTACCAAAATGGAAATCATTAAGGTATTTAACTACAGGTCAGGTTTATGGGTGGTTGCTTCAGTTTATGAAGTCCAAGGGATGTTTTAAGAACTTGGGGGTAAGTCTAGAATTGGGTCAGTTTATGGGTAACAGGTTATATTTAATTTAATTTGGTTACCCACAGGTTTTAATTAGGCTCCAAGTAATTACTAGGATAACTTGAGCATGAAGTTACTTAAGGATCAAAATTTCGCTTTGTAGTATTGTTTCGGTCATCCAAAAAAAGAAAACGTTTTGGAAACTTTTCGGAAATATTTTGGAAACTTTTCAAAAACACAGTGAAAAGGATGAAAACAAAATAAAATGAGTAGAAACACAAAGTGAAATATATAAACATATGAAGATAAATATTATAATTAACTAATTGGAAGTTTTTTAGAGAACACATCCATCTACACGAAAGGATACTAAGGGTGAAATTGAAAAATAAACATAAATAAAAATTAATCATTAATATCGAATAATATTATACTAGTTAAAAACCACTAAACCAATATAAAAAATTTCAGAGATAATTTTTTATGTAATATGAAATTACTATATATATTTTTCTAAAATATGTTAAATCATCATAATAAAATTCAATACTATAACATACCAAATCCTTACTATGTAATATACACGAATTGGACAATTTGACATAAGTTACATATAAAATAAAATTTCAGTAAAACAAATAGCGAGTTAAATCTATTATAATTAATAACTAAGGAATAAATTAAATTGTTCATCTGCTTTTTCATTTCCATTACTTCTACTCTTCCTTATTTGCTATTTTTGAAAAAAAAAACTAGAGATATTTTCTTGTTATTTTGGGTCTTAATATTTTGATCTCCTCCTTTATTTAAGAAAAAATAGGTATTATCTTTTACCAACTTCTAGAATTATTGCTTATACAAAGAAATGTTTCGCTTGTTTGATATATTTCAACTAGTTTCGGTATGTTTGTAGGAAAACAAATTATGTTTTGATGGAAACAACTTTGTTTCCATAGTAACACGTGAATTTCAGTGTTCTCCTTGTGTTTCGTTTCAGTTCACTGAAAAAGTGAAATGTTTCAGCCAAGGATTAAAATATCGTTTCGATGTATAGTTTCGGTCTGTCTGGAAACGGAAACATTTCGGAAACGGAGAAAAAATTGAAAACATGTAGAAACATAACTTAAAATTTATTTATTTATACAAATAAGTCTATTTATTGAATATTTGTGCATGTTTAAGGCATATACATCATATTCATAATAAATGACACTAATTCATGATAAATGACATAATAGATATATACTATGTAATATCCACGAATTAGATAATTTGACACAAGTTACATATAAAATAAAAAGTAAAACAAATAGAGATTTAAACCTATTATAATTAGTAACTTAGTATTAAAATAGTTGTTTCTCTACACTTTATTTCCCCTACTACTTTTTTATTATTTTTGAAAAATAATAAAAATATCTTCTTGTAATTTTGAGTCTTAATCCTTAAAAAATAAATGGATATTATTTTTTACTAACTTCTAGAATTATTATTGATACAAAAGAAATGTTTCCTCTGATTCAATATGTTTCCACGGAAACAATTTTATTTCCATAGAAACATGTGAATTTCGATATTCCACTAGTGTTTCGTTTCGGTTCCCTGAGGAGCGGAAACGTTTCGGCCGTTTCGATGGAAAAGAAACGAAATTTTGATCCTTGGTTTCAGCTGTTTCGAGAGAAAAGAAACAAAATTTTGATCCTTTAAGTTACTTGAGGGCTAGGTAACTTTTGAAAGTTTTATATATCTTTTTTTGATAGGTTTATACATTAATAAGTTGTAATATAAGGAGTTTAGTTTCTTCTTTTTTTTTGGAGAAATAAAACTTAGATTTAAGTGTCTACTTTTTTATTCTCTTTCTTTCTTCTTAAAGCTTGATTTTGAACCCCACAGCTTCTGGAGATCAAGCCTTCATTGAAATTGAAAAAAAACTGCTTTATAAAAATATATATATATATATATTCAAATTTTAAACCTTGCTCCGAGTGTTTGTCGTGTCCACCAATACCGTAACATCCGATTCTCTTCCCCAGGCTACATCATCAGCACTCTACCTTATCCTGAACTATAGTTCAAGAATAACAGAAACAAGGAGTCTTGAGATCACTAAATATGTACAACATTAAGAGAGCTCATGAACTTATATCACAACTGAGTTCTGTAATAACTTAAGAGCTAAACCATCCAAAAGAACTACTCCAAAGAATTGAAAATTCAAAACATGCGTGACACCAAGTGAATTAACAATGAAGCAAGTCTTAGCCTTACCGTAATATCGGTAGAATGGTACTCCCATTACCACATCCTACCTCCAAAACCTTAGAACATTCATTACAAGAAGCTAGTTCTGGAAATTCCTTCATCAAATACCGTCTCTCCTACATCCAATAATATATGTTCAGTACTTAGACATGAAAAAAACTTTATAAAAAAAAAAAAAGAAAGAAAAAGAAAAAAGAAGCTAGAAATAGGAAATGAAACAAAAGAGCACATTTTGATAGAATTTTCAAAACTCCATGAGCAATCAAATGTATAATAAATGGCTAAACTAAAGTTCATTAACCTTGATTACAAGTTACAACTCGGGTTAACATGGTGCCATCGAAACAAGCACAAATAATAGCAAAACTAAAGGAAACCCATTGCTATTAATTTAAGACTTAAGTTTAGATAAATAAAGCATGGATGGAGTAAGGAGGAAGCCGTGGCCAAAAGAAAATAAGATAAAGTGCAGTTGTCAATAAACTTTAAAAAAAAAAGTAATCCTTAGTAAAACACAGGTAGAGGAGGTGTCACTTCTCATAAAAAAACAAAAAACCAAAAACCAAAAATAAATAAACAAAAGAAGAATATTTGTCAATTTTATAACATTAAGGTCTTCATCTTCACAGATCTACCTATTCCTTTCCTTACATGCCCAATAAGTCTACGAAGTGCGAGTTTCCAAATTATCTTCTTCTCCCTACTCACAACATTGAACCCACCCATTTAAAGTATAAAAACAGTGCTACAATGATTGATGAATCCCAAATAAAGAGAACAAGAGACCCCATAAATTGGAAGGTTTCCTTGGAGGTGCAAACTTCCAAATTATCTTTCTTCCCGCCACTCTTAGTCTCCACGTTGAACCTCCACCCACTGAAGATATCCAATAATCTGGCCACCACACAAGAGAATAAGAGACCACATAAGTCTTTGGACACCTTGCAATGAAGAAAAAAGATGAACCACCATCTGTTCTTCTATCTTACATAATGTAAACCAACTATTTCAAAGGCTTAAGTTATTAGAGAGGGTATAACTGTCTTTGAATCTTAACCCTTAGGGTTGGATTAGATAGGAAGAGGTAGATAACATCCCCAAGGTCTCTGGTTCAACTCCTACCCCAAGGGCCACTTACCTATCAACTAAATAAATAAAGAACTATCTTTGGCCCTTCACCTCGCTTCAAAACAGAGCAAGTCTCCCACCTTTTGATAGGTAGAACATATTTGACCCACTAAGCATTAGAACTTGCTCCCAAAGGAAAACCAAGATATGACAAAAGAAGGTTTCTCACTTTGCAACAAATGTTCTTAGCAACAAGTAGCTTCAAACCCATCTCCCATTGGAATTATTTTACTTTTAATCTAATTGATTTTTAAACCAGCCACTACTTCAAAGCGCAGAAGTAGACGTCTAAGATCAGTGGCCGGTCCAAAATTTAAGCCTAGGAGAGTGAAAGTATAAATGTTGGGGGGCCACTTATGATTTTTTTTTCTTGTTTTTTTTTTTTTTTTTTTTTTTGGGGGGGGGGGGGGGGAGGTGGAATCCCTAATTTGTAATGGGTTTCCAAAAAATTAATAATAATAAAGTGGATTTTTCAAATCTTTTGGGGAGTGACAACCCCCTGCCCCCTATTTGTGCTAGTGTCTAAGATCCTTATTTGCATCAGCACTGCTCCCCAAAAGACTAGTATTATCCGCATAATGGAGATGTTAGACCCTCCCATTTTCCTTTTTACCTCCCAACTCAAAACATTGAATAAATCAGATTGCCTTCTGCCACTTTGTCCATTTCTCAACCAAATGCTTCAATCACCACGACAAAGAGAAAGGAAAAAAAAGTGGATCCCGTTTCCTTGAACTAATTGAACTTATAAAAAAGCCACATGTAACACCATGCACTCTTAAAGAGGAGCAGTTCATGGAAATACAAGCAAGAATCCATCTTCTCCACTTTCACTTTAAATAATTAAGAAAAATTGTTAAAAAAACACAGAGAGAAGAGGGGGGGGGGGGGGGGAAGAAGGAAAGAGAGAAACCAACACCACCACCTTAACAAATTCAAGGACTTCTCCAATTTGAGCCTAGCTCTCCACTCCTCAACCTAGATCCAAAAAGAAAATTACAAGATTTGTCTTTTTCCCAAAAAACACAATTTTATTCTATGAGACCACTAGCCTGCCACAATTTGAGTCTATTGGTCAACACTTCAGAAACCATTTTATGAACCCTTCCAACAAGACTAAGTAGCTTCATAACCAAGAAAAAGATGTTGCATTTAGACTCTTTTAATATTTTAAAATCATGGAATCCAACAATAACATTTAGTAAATCTTCCTTACCCCTCCCCACATTTCATGAAAAAAGATAGGGTCGTTGCCCAGATCTGGCACTTTGTCCCCATCTAATTCTTTGACAGCAACAAGAATCTCCTCCACTCCAAATGCTCCTGCTAACCACCCTTGCAAATCGCAATCTACAAAAGCAAACTCCACTCATCCAGCAATGGATCTTCTTCTCAAATGTTCTCTGAAATTTTTTATTATTTTCATATTTATTTATTTTCTTTTTTTGAGCAAACTCCATAATAATTTCCTTGACTTCCTTTCATCCTCCACTTAGACATCATGCGAATTCATCTTACCAATGAGATTAGTTCTCTTTGTTGGAATTTTCCCATTGCACGAAAAACTTAGTATTTCTATCCTCAACTTTCTTAGATTGATTTCAGATCTACAATCACTAAGTTTTTGTGCATGTTCGCAAACAATTTATAACTAGTCCTTACAGTTTTTTTGTACCATACTACCATCCACATCCACTTGTATTCGTCAGAAAATCATCCCCCTCATTTTGATGTTAACCATTCAACTAAGTCATAATTCGTGCAACAGTATAACAACGCCCCTTTAGACATATGACTTATGGATTGAGAATTCAATATGCATTTCCAATTTCTTTTTCCCTTTTCAGAGTTCACAATTCTTACAATTTTAAAATATCCCTTTGAACACTTCCGGATAAAAACAATCAATCCTCCTGCTTTGCCATCACTTAACTCATTTCCCTTCAAAATTAACTTAAAAATAAACAAACATTACAAAATTGAGAAACTAGTCTTACCAAGGTAATCTTTTTTAAAAAATAATCATATATCTCAATATACATACATAAGACTTGAATCTTATATAAATATCATTGTTCGTGACACAAGAAGCAAAGATCTTAACTCAGCCATCCGCAATACAACTACTCAACTTAGACAGCTATGGATAACTTCCAGAGAGTATTTATTATTGTGCTTTTGAGAGCGAAAATTGCTTTCCGCCACCCAAACAGTACATTAGACGAGATAAACTTTCCCCAAAATTTTCTTAAAAACAAAATAATAATAAGGATTTAGTAGAACATCATTTTCTAATATTTTCTCGTCGCACCATATACATTATATTCGAATCCAAGACATAAAAGATAACGGAATTATATGTGTATCAGGAGAATTATTACATTATATTCAATCCAAGACTACAAATTAAACATGACTAAGAAATATGTGTGTTTGGGTCAATATTTATATATGTAAGTGAGATGAATAAAGGGAACCTTGAAGAATCTGCCAGTGGAGTGACGAGTGTGGAAATTGGTCCATGCCTGAGAGTCCTGCGAAGGAGATGAGGAAGGGAGAGATGGACAGGAGGTAGGCAAGCTTTCAATTTTGCCATGGAATGGGAGCAAGTGGTAGCGAAGAGAATGATCGCTCTCGATTTCTTGTCGGAGTTGTTCCCACTCGAAGTCCTTTGAGTGGTACTCTGTTTCTGTGCTCATGCTTCTGGGTTTAGGTTGTTGGATTGGAATGGCATGAAAATGCAGTTAACAAAGAGGAGGCGCTTTGGAAAACCCTTCTCTTTCTTTAAAAAAATGCTTTGCTGGCAGCCCTGCATATTGCCACGTCAGCATTCATGAGGGTTTTTTTTTCTTTTCTTTAATAGAATATCCTGGACTAGTTTATACATACTATATTAAACTCTAACCATCAACTATAAAAAAAAAAAAATACAGACGCAATATGTTTTAAATTTTATTTTCAATATCTTTACTGTTAAACTATACTCTCAGTTGGTACATGAGATTTTTTTAAATACTTACAAATCCTCTTAAATTTTTCAAGAAAATTTGTTGTTAAAGCAAACAGTCAACTTGAAATTGAAATGCGGTGTTAATGTTCCAACAAATCACAGCATGAACAAGTCCTTAGAAAATAATTACGATTAGGGTGTTCTTATTTGCACTTAACTAAATTCGTATGAAATGCCAACTTTACCCTCGTCACATGGATACCAATTCAACCAAGTTATTCACGTAGAAAAGTTGATAGTTTCAATAGTGATAAAACTCCAAATCTTGTCGGTCTAACTTGTTCTCCCGCTCAATACATCACTCACTTTTTCTCTCCAATTGAGCATTTTTAACCTAACCCATTCTCTCTCTAACAGAGCTTCGCACATTCTTCATATCTCAACTCCTTTTGCACAATCCCCCATCAACGCCACCTCAACTCTCGTAGTACAATCTATTGATGAGCGACTAGTTAAAATCACGATTAATCATACTTTAGTTATGACCACACTTTGTAATCTCCTCTCTAGTATATGATTGATTCTAAAAAAAATTGAGAATTTAATTTCCACATCTTTAACCCCACGATTTTTCCCCTAGACTGGTTAAAATTCAAAAATTTGTCATCGGTAGTTCACCCTTATCTTGTGTTTGTGTGAATCGAGTTTGAGACCTAAGTGACGTTAAAAAGTTTCCATTTATTATTCTCCAGGGTTGGGAGTTCCATGATCTTATCCTTCACCCATGTCTTTAGGAGTGCATAAACTTCCTTTATTTCATAAGGAAGTTATAGATAAGGATCTATATGCATCCTTTTTGTAATGTTAGGCGTCTCGTTATCTTTTGTCATGGTAGAAAGTCCTCAACAGAATCTCCTCTCCATAACCTTGTGTTATCCAGTTTATATAAATATATAAAACAGTTTGAAACAGAATCTATTATATATATATTTCTGTTCAATGAAGAACAAGAATCAAAACAAAAAAGAAAGAAAAAACAAAAACTTAGTTTATGAAAATAGAAAAAGTACAGAAAGTAATTTTCAAAAGCAGTAAAGTAGAAAAAATGTTTTTCCGCAAACCAGAATCGAAAATTGGATACAAAACAATTTTACAGTATAACAATACAATACAGTAACGGAAAGAATATAAAACAAAACTTACAAAAACTAGAAAACAGTCCGAATTAGATCAAAGATAGTGTTTGACACTATGTCCTTAAGACAAATTTCGTCCTCGCAATGGTTCTCACGATCTTGGCCATTTGCCTCTTAAGATACAATGATCTAAATCTCACAGAAGCAGCACTTCAATATGTAAGCTTGGTGAACCAACAATAGTTAACTCTCTCTCAAAAATAATATACGAAACACAAAATGAGAATGCAGAAAACTTGTGAAAATTGAATGCGTGAATGTATGTATATTTATAGACCTTTTCATGACTGTTTGGTACAGTCATGAAGGTTCAGTTGTATCTGTTCATGGTGAACAGACATAATCGCACCCATGAAGAAGACGAATGTTCAGTTAAAATTCAAACCAACGCAATCACAAAACGATGTTGTTTTGGATTTAAACCAAAACCAAAAAATGTACTAGCAGAACAATGCTCGGTTCGGTGCAGTGCGGCGGCGATACGCGCGCACGTGTGTGGTGAACCAAGCATGTGCTAAGTCCTCCCCCTTCCACAAAACTTGGGTACCCCTTGGGGCCTAAACCCTCCTCTAAGGTAAGTGTATATATACTTTTTAAAAGCCTCGTACCCATCCTATGTAGGACACAAGCTTTTTCACAAGCTTCAAACTTTTGTTACCATTTCCAAGTGGTGATGTTTAGAGGCAATTTCTCATTCACTCCTTAATGGTTTTGAGCAACCCAATGTATAATCTTAATCTCCTTATGGAGGAGACCACATTCTCATGTGGACCCACTAAAATTAATGTGTGGGACCCACTTTAATTTTAGCTCAAAGATAGCTAATTATAATGCTCAAAAACTCATTTTTCCAACAATCCCCCACATGAATGAAATTAAATGAAAGTAATGCAAATGACATGCAAACACTAAGAGAAAGTTTATTTTAAAATTTTCTGCATAGAAGAAAGTAACTTGTGGCCTTGAACCTTCCCTTGTGAAATGCTATCGGGGTTCTTGATTGATCAGTAAACATGATGTCTTGAACTGTTCAATCATTTGTGTAAACCAAGACAACAGCATTCACACAAAATCTTTCCTGACACAGTTAGTTCTCATGATTATGTTCATTTTGGCCCTGAACAATTCCTGATTTCATGAGTGCTCCTAGAGAATTTAGCCTTTATCATCCTTATAGAACCGGCCCAATTCACACTCACATAGGTGATTTCTTCTTAAGAGTAACCTACTATACCCCACTTGTATATTAACAAGGTATAAGAATTACTAGAAGCTTAGCTTATCCTTTTCAACGCTACAGGCATCACTATTCTTATCATAGGAACGAGTAGAAGATTTTATCTCCATGGTGGTCTTTAATAAGTGTCACATAATTTAGTTGTCCCTTTGAACCTAGATCTTGGGATCTCCAGTCAGATAGGTTGGGTTGCCATTATGGCGACTCTTAATGCATAGACTTTAAGCCCATTCCCCTTGATGATTTATTTACTTGCTCTCTGGTCAAACTTTTGGTTAACGGATCCACAATGTTATCTTTTGACCTTATGTATTCAATGGTCATACTACCATTAGAGAAAAGTTATTTCATAGTATTATGTCTTCGATGAATATGTCGAGACTTACCGTTATACATATGACTTTGTGCCCTACCAATCGCTGATTGACTATCACAATGAATATAGATAGCGGGCACAGGTTTTGGCCACATTGGAATATCTTCTAGGAAGTGACGAAGCCACTCAGCTTCTTCACCAGCTTTATCAAATGCAATAAACTTAGATTCCATTATGGATCTGGTAATGCATGTTTGTTTAAAAGATTTCCATAATACCGCTCCACCACCAAGTGTAAACAAATAACCACTTGTGGATTTTAAGTATTTGGTATCAGATATCTAATTCGCGTCACAGTATCCTTCAAGTACTACTGGATATTTTGAGTAGTGTAATCTATAGTTTTGAGTGTATTTCAAATACCTCAAAACCCAAACTATTGCCTTCCAATGGTTCGGACCTGGATTACTTATGCATCTACTCAATTTGCTGACAACGTAAGCTATGTTTGGACAGGTACAATTCATCACATACATTAGGCTGCCAATTATTTGTGCATATTCTAGTTGCGATATGCTCTTGCCATTATTTTTGGATAAATATAGATTTACATCTGCAGGTGTTCTCGCTGGACTGCTATCATCTTATTTAAATTTCTTGAAAATTTTCTTAATGTAATGTGATTGAAATAATATTAGTCCATCCGATGTTCTATAGATCTTTATCTTAAGTATAACATCGGCAACACCTAAGTCCTTCATGTCAAACTTATTGTTTAACATTTTCTTGGTAGCTTTAATGACTTCATTATTACTACCCATAATGAGCATATCATCAACATAGAGACAAATAATGACAAAATCATTTTTGGTGTTCTTGGCATATACACATTTGTCACACTCATTGGTTTTGAACCCATTTGACATCATTACAAGGTCAAATTTCTCATGCCACTGCTTTGGTGCTTGCTTTAAACTGTAAAAAGATTTAACAAGCTGACATACTTTATTTTCTTGACCTGAAACAATAAACCTGTCGGTTTGTTCCATGTATATTTCTTCATCTAATTCATTATTTAAGAAAGTTATCTTTACATCCATTTGATGTATTTCAAGATTGTGTATAGCTGCAATAGCTATTAACATTCAAATGGATGATATTATTATAACAGATGAATATGTATCAAAATAGTCCAAGCATTCCTTTTGCTTGTATCCTTTGATAATAAGTCTGGCCTTGTATTTATCAATAGATCCATCTGCTTTCAATTTCTTCTCGAATATCCATTTATATCCAAAAGGTTTTGAACCTTATGGAAGATCCACTAATTCCCACGTATGATTTTGCAGAATGAAGTCTACTTCATTGTTTATAACCTTTTTCCAATATGGAGCTTCAGGACTTGACATTGCTTCTTTAAAGCGTTGAGGCTCATCTTCTAACAAATACGTTAGAAAATCTGAACCAAAAGTTTTTGATGTTCTATCTCTTTTGTTGCGTCTAGGTTCATTATCATCTTGTTGGACTTGACTACTGCTTATTGCAGTATCACGAGTTCTTTTAATTGAACTCGACTCCTTTATCGATTTGTAAGGAAATACATTTTCAAAAAAAGATGCATTCCTTGACTCAATAATAGTATTAATGTGCATATCGAGAATTTTTTATTTGTGAATCAGAAATCGATATGCACTACTATTATGAGCATACCCAATGAAAATTCAAACAACTATTTTTGGTCCTATTTTAACCTTTTTTGGTGTAGGAACTGCCACTTTAGCCAAACACTCCCACACTTTTAAGTATTTGTAAGGAGGTCTTCGACCTTTCTACAACTCGTAAGGGGTTTTATTGGTTTTCTTCTGAGGTATTCGATTGAGAATATAATTTGCAGAAATAATTGCTTCCCCCCACAAATTTTGAAGTAGTCTAGAACTTAATAATAATGCATTCATCATTTCTTTTAAAGTTATGTTCTTACGTTCAGCAACCCCATTTTGTTGAGGTGAATAGGATGCATTTGTTTGGTGTATAATACCATGTTCTGAACAGAATTCACCAAATGGTGCTTCATATTCATCACCTCTATCACTTCTCAATATCTTAATCTTCTTATCAAGTTGATTCTCAACTTCATTCTTGAAATGAATAAACATTTCCAATGCTTCATCTTTACTTCTTAATAAGTAAACATAACAGTATCTTATGCATTCATCATTTCTTTTAAAGTTCCGTTCCTACGTTCAGCAACCTCATTTTGTTGAGGTGAATAGGGTACAGTTGTTTGGTGTATAATACCATGTTTTGAATAGAATTCACCAAAGGGTGCTTCATATTCACCACCTTTATCACTTCTCAATATCTTGATCTTCTTATCAAGTTGATTCTCAACCTCATTCTTGAAATGAATAAACATCTCCAATGCCTCATCTTTACTTCTTAATAAGTAAACATAACAGTATCTTGTACAATCATCAATAAAGGTAAGAAAATATTTCTTACCACCTCTTGTTTGAACAAATTTCAAATCACAAATGTCTGAATGTATCAAACTTAGAGGTTCTGTACTTCTTTCAATTGATTGAAAAGAACTTCTTGTGAGTTTAGTCCCTACACAAGTTTTACATTTATGCTTTGGATCAAATTCAATTTTAGGCAAACATTTCATATTAACTAATCTATACAAAGTATCATAATTAATATGTCCTAGTTTACCACGCCACCCATTTGAAAACTCAAGCATATAAGCAGAAGATGTGTTCTCATTATTATTATTCTTAATAAGAGGTACAATAGTCATTACATTCATCTTAAAGAGCCCATTGCTCATATACCCCTTCCCCACATATATCTCATTTTTGGTAAGGATAAACTTGTCAGATACAAAGACCAATTTAAAACCCTTCTTACTCAACAACGAGCCAGACACTAAATTCTTTCAAATTTCTGGCACATGCAGCACATCATTGAGAGTAAGCTCCTTAGCTGAAGTCATTTTCAATACCACCTTCCCTTGGCCTTCAACCTTGGAAGAAGAAGAGTTGCTGTCACGACCCCAAATCCGGCCCATGCGAATCGAGGGTTCGTGATCGGCCACCGAGGCCTTTTCCGATGATCGCAATGCTTTTCTCATTTCCATTCATCAAACACAGCGGAATAAATTTCTTTTTCTATTGGGGAAGCGTAAATCAACACTCAAGTCAACATTAGTCATTTATTTATACATTCCATAGTAATTACAAAAAGTACATGATGTAATTTTTCCAAAGCCTGCTGATGTCATATTCGATATACAGTCCAAATTTCCAAAAGCAATTACATCAGGACTAGCAAAATCCTATTGCAAAAAGGGTTCATAGCTTTACAAGCTTCCAACTAGTCTGATTGAACCTGCTATTTCTTTTCCGATATCATTACCTGAAATAGGATAAAAATATCCTATGAGCTCAACAGCTCGTAAGTATCCCAGCTCGTGAGCATTTTATAACATACCAAGGGTTTCAAAACTACTATATAATTCAATATAGAAATGTCAATGATCAGATATCATATGTTATCTTAATTTATAGTACAAGATAACGGTATCAAATTCGCTTCCAATAAATCTCAATTTAACGATAATCATAAATCGATAATCAATAACATAGTTCACTAAATCAAAATCATAGTTCAATATCATGGTTCGATAATTCATAGTTCAATAATTCAAAATCATGGTTCGATAACCCAAATTTATAGTTCAATAATTCAAATTCATGGTTCGATAACCCAAATTCATAGTTCAATAATTCAGATTCATGGTTCGATTTTCAATATTCATATTCAAAATGATATATTCCACTTCTATGGCCAGCAAATTAGAACTTCGCTGACTGAAATCGATAGACTAGCTAGTTCGATATGCCGTATCAACATCGGCTCACCACAATATACCCTGTGGGAAGGGTTCGATAAATCACAACCTATTCGATAGTGACCAATCATAGAAGAGTGTTCTATTCAAAACATCAAAATCATATCCAAATCGTATCCAAAATCAATAATCATCAATAACAGTTCAATTACTCAAATCAAAGTTCTTTATTTGATATTTTAGTTAAAACAATTCCACATTTGTGAGAAAATCATATAACGTTTGAGTATCTTACAAACACATTTTCTTAAGTCAAAGAAGACAACATAGTTGTCAATAGATCATTCAAAACGTATACAGTATAACTGTTAAACAAAGGCTGTAAGGAAAAATGATATCATATATCGATACATCATAAAAGAGTTCAATATTTATATCTATACTGAAAATGTCTACCTCAATATGGTATGAAACACTCACCTGAATTCCAAAAGCTTAATTCCAAAAATCCTTCCTTTGAAGTTCCCTAAAATCACATTTAAAGTCTAGTTATATTCCATAATATCACTTTGATTTAATTATCATTAATTCTTTTTCCTATTTTAGTTACATTTCCGGAGTAGCTTCTTTAAGTTTTTAAAGTTTGATTCTATTACCTTACACGTTTATGTGTCATATTTCTTTTGTACCTTATTTCATAATACGGACCTCACCATTGAGTCCGGAACATCGAAAAAAGTCAGTTTAGGCTTTCCTAAAATTTAATTCGGACTTTTGTATGAAAATGGCAAAATGGTCATTTTACCTATTTACGTGTCATATTTTTTTGTACTTCGTTTCGTAGTTTGGACTCTACCATTGAGTCCAAAATGTTGAAGAAAGTCAATTTAGACCTTTCTTGGTTTCAATTTGGCTTTAGGGGTATAGGGGTATTTTGGTCATTTTACCCCCTTATGTGTCTTTATTTTTTGAGGCCCCGTCTCACAAAACGGACCTCGCCATTAGTCTCAAAATATCCAATATAGTTGGAATACACTATTCATATGTTTAATTTGGATTTCATTTGTTTTATTTATGACTCAGGGGCAAAATAGTAATTTTTTTTATTTATTAAATAATTAAATTAATTATTTAATTATTTAAATATTTTTTCAGGGGCTTAATTGCATGAAATTCTTATCAGTTGGGTCACAGTGGAATTTCTTAGAAATTCTGGGGTCAATCCATAATAAGGAAAAGTTTCGGTTTATTTAATTTTAAATAAATTAGAAAACCAGTGGGTTCGATTGGATTTTAAGTAAACCGGTCCGGTCCGATTGTAAACCAACCAGTTTAGCCGGTTTGCCACATGTTGCTGACGTCACGATGACGTCAGTCCTAGCGTTTAAAAATTTAAAACATATACGCTGCCGTTTAAATAACCCATGACTCGTTTTGGATCCGGTTTAACCCAGACCCGTAACCGAACCGTTCGCCCGACCCGAACACTGTCATCTTCCCCACGAAGGTCGACACTGTTCATCCGAAACCTTATTTTTTTACAGTTCAATTTCGTGATGTTTTGAGGGTCCTTTTCATTTGTTTTCTTTTCCAAACACTTCCTAATACTTTTTGGCACACTTTTATATCGATTTAGAGCTTCGAATATAGCTCAGAGGCTCGGTTTTAGCCACGATAACCAGACCTGTAAACCGTTGGTTCATACTCATTTCTTGATCATTTCCCATGAAGTTGGGCTTGTTTTGTTCCTCTATTCATGAGGTTTCATATTTCATTAACAAGGGTAGGTTAAATCTCATGTTTTTGAGTTTTGTTTTGGGAATCCGAACCTGCAATTGGATTTTTGAAGGTTAAATCATGAGCTTGGTGGTCGCGTAGTAGGGTTTTTAACACCCTTAGAGGGTCTAGTTGAGGTCTCCATGAGCCAAACATGGTTTAATCACCATGGGTTCAGACCTGCTTGAGCAAGGTCCTCCCATGGTGGTTCTTCGTGGGTTTACATTTTTTTTTTGTGTTTTTAAGCTCCAATTTCATGCTTAACCTTGTTAAAACATGTTATAAACATCATATGTACACTATCAATGCTTAAATAGTTCATACGTAGGAAAGTTTTCTAGAGAGAGAAAAAATGATAGTTTTGAACAGTTCTAACCTTTTTCACTGTTTTCTCCTTCTTCCTTGCTCTAAATCCTCCTCGTTCAATTTCTTTGCTTCCTTAAGTGATCAAGCATGCAAGAAATGCTTTGTTTCTTTTTAAAGAAAAGAAACCGACTCTTTTCTCTCCTCCCTCTCTCTCTCTACACGTTTGTAACCTACCTCTAGCCCTCATCAGTCTCTCTTACACATCTCATAAATTCTACTTTTACAATTTCAACTTTCCATTTAATTTCATTTGGATCTTTTCTTGATCTCTACATTGTATAATATATATATATATATATATATTACACACATTAATACACATGGAGACACACACACACACACACACACACACTCTCACTGCCGACACTCACACTTACACATCACTGTTCACACTTATTTTTATACACACATATATATAGATAGATATTTAATATATTTATGTACATACATACATACATACTTGATCACATGTTCATATACATAACACACATTTCATGTGTGTAATTGTGTGCTATAATAATTAATCATAATTAAAAATGATTGTCTTAATTAATTAATTTAAATAATTAATCAATTATTCTCTTGAGTGTAAATATATTTACACTAATTTTTCTTAATTTCGTAATGCGTGCCATATGACCCGGTATCCCGGGTCGGGATATTACAGTTGCCCATAAAGAGTTGATCTCCTTTATTTATGCTATGATATAATGAGAACATCTTCTTGTCTAAGCAAACATGGCGAGTAGCACCAGTGTTTATCCACCATTCCTTGATATTGCCGCCAATCAGATTCACCTCGAATACCATTGCTGAGAGGTTGATTTCTGATACATCTTCAGAAAGGTGTCTACTTGGGTTATATTAGCTTGAGCACGTCTCTTGCTTGGATTCCCTTGGTCCTTGCGACTGTGATAGTCCTTAGTATGGTGCCCTTGTTTGTTGCATACAGAGCATGTCCTTAGAACTTTTTAGTGGGACCTTGTTTGGGACCATTGCCATTGTGCTTGCTCTTTTTATTATGAAAATTTTTTCGTTGTTCCACATCATTGGCCTTGGATTCCATGACCATCTTTCTTGCCTTCTTTTCGGAAGCACGGTTATTTTCCTCTATCCTTAGTCAGACAATCAAGTCTTCAAGTTTCATCTCCTTTCACTTGTGCTTAAGGTAATTCTTGAATTTCTTCTATAATAGTGGTAATTTTTCAATTATAGCAGCCACTTGGAAAGACTCGCTTAGAGACATTCCTTCTGTATGGATTTCATGCAGGATAACTTGAAGGTCTTGAACCTAACTAATGAATGTTTTGGAATCAACCATCTTGTAGTCCAAAAATCTGCCGACAACAAATTTCTTCATTCTGGCATTCTCAGTTTTGTACTTTTTGTCAAGTGAATCTCACAATTCCCTTGCCGTCTTTATGGTGCAATACACATTATATAATATGTTGTCTAACCCATTGAGAATGTAATTCTGGCATAGGAAGTCTGCATGTTTTTAGGCCTCAACTACAGTAACCACTTGCCGATCAGATTCATTCTCCATCAATGTGGGAGCATTTTCACGCGAATCGAGCCAAATTCAAGGCGGTCAGATAGAATAACATCTTCTGTTGCCACCTCTTAAAATCAGTGCCATTGAACTTCTCTGACTTCTTTCCATGACTCATAATCATTGGTGCCATTGAACTTCTCTGACTTCTTTCCATGACTCACAATCATTGGTGCCATAACAGGCGTAGGAGGAAGCACCGTCGTAATGGTCGGGGTAGAAGGAGCATTAGTTGCCATTTAAGAAACTGAATTTTTTTTCCACAAATATATATATATATATATATATATATATATGCCAATCAATAAACAAAAAATCTATAATTAAACAGATTACTAAAAAATAAGCAATCTTCAATTTAATTAAATAAAATAAAGAAATAAATTTCTGTACTAAACAGAAATATAAATTTTTTTTCCCTGTTCTCAGTTCTGAGTTTTTTCACTGTTTGAATATTAGAAGCAGTATAAGATACTGCACATATAAACTAATATATATATATATATATATAGGATATATAATAAAATTTTTCTTAAGATTGTTATCTAGTATATATAAATATATAAAACAGTTTGAAACAGAATCTATTATATATATATATATATATATATATATATATTTCTGTTCTTTGAAGAACAAGAATCAAAATAGAAAAGAAAGAAAAAATAGGCTGCGTTTGGATAGTGATTCAGATATAATTTTTTGAAAAATATTTCTGAAATGTGTTTCAGAATTTTGTAATTAATTTTTTAAAAATTGTAAAAATGTGTTTGGTTATGCTAATCAAAATTCAGTTTCTAAGTTAAAAACTGTGAAAATGTGTTTGGATATAAGAATATTCAAATTTAAATTTCTGGAAAAAAAAAACATTTGGATATAATAATATTTGAATTTAAATTTTTACTTAAAATTTGTTTTTTTAGATAAAAAATAATAAAAATACATTTAGATATAATTTAATTTTTATAATTTAAATTATTAATAATAATTTATTCATTGAGTTTGTAACAAGTTTCTGGAAATTTCACTTTAGGTTCAAGTTCAATTTTTCTCTCTTTAGAAACCCACAAAACCCTCCCCATTCCCAATCACCACTAAGGAGGAGACAAGATGTCGCCCGCGTCGACGGCCACCACCGCACCTCACTACCACTGTCACCAGCGTCGATGACCACCACCACACCGCTCTCTCTCTTTCTCAAATATCAGAAGCAAAATAAACCATGGCCCTAATAATCCATTCCGCAAAAAAAAAAAAAAGAGAAAACAGAGCATGATAACAGAGATATGGAAGCTGATTGCAACCAAGAAACTGATTTTTTGTAGCAGAAGAGATCTGCTCTGATGAGAGTGCACATCTGGTTCAAACCTAGATATCCAGTTCAAGATTTCTTACAACTGGGGTTTGAAAAGTTGCAGAGAAAATCGGTAGAAGGAGATGTCGTTGGGTTGAGAGAGAGAGGGAAGAGAGAGCGAGACAGAGAAAAAATGGATGAGAGAAATCTGATTGAGTGGATGTCTTCTTGGTTCTTCTTGTTGTAGAGAAAATTTTGAATGCCACACCCATGGCTCAGTTTCAGAATTTCCCTGTTGTCTCTCTCTCTCTCTCGTTTTCATCTTCTGATTTTATTTTTTTGATTTTTAAAAATTTTTGAGACTACATTGAAATATTTTTCAGAGTTGTATTGGGGGTAAAATTCAGAGTTGGTATCCAAACAGCTATTACAATTTTGAGAATGAGTGAAACATGTTTTGGGTTGGTATCCAAACATAACCATAGAAACTTAGTTTATAAAAACAGGAAAAGTACAGAAAGTAATTTTTCAAAGCAGTAAAGTAAAAAAAATGTTTTTTCCCAAACCAGAATAAAAAATTGGAAACAAAACAATTTTACAGTATAACAATACAATATAGTAACAGAAAGAATACATAAACAAAACTTGCAGAAACTGGAAAACAGTCTGAATTAGATCAAAGATAGTGTTTGACACTATGTCCTTAAGATAAATTTTATCCTCGCAATGGTGCTCATGATCTTGGACGTTTACCTCCTAGGATACAATGATCTGAATCTCACAGAAGTAGCACTTCAATCTGTGAGCTTGGCAAACCAATAATGATTAACTCTCTCTCAAAAATAATATACGAAACACATAAACAGAATGCATAAAACTTGTGAAAATCGAATGCTTGACTGTATGTATATTTATAGACCTCTTCATGGCTATTTGGTACAATCATGAAGGTTCAGTTTTGTCTGTTCATGGTGAACAGACACAGTTGCACCCATGAAGAAGATGACTGTTCGGTAAAAATTCAAACCAACGCAATCACAAAACGACGTCGTTTTGGATTTAAACAAAAACCAAAAAACGTACTTGCAGAACGGTGCCCAGTGCGGTGCGGCGGCGGCGCGCGTGTGTGTGGTGAACCAAGCATGTGCTAAGTCCTCTCCCTTCCATAAAACTTGGGTACCCCTTAGGGCCCAAACCCTCCTTTAAGGTAAGTATATATATGCTCTTTAAAAGCCTTGTACCCATCTTATATGGGACACAAGCTTTGTTACCATTTCCTAGTGGTAATGTTTGGAGGTAATTTCTCATTTACTCCTTAATGGTTTTGAGCAACCCAATGTATAATCTTAATATCTTTATAGAGGAGAACACATTCTCATGTGGACCCACTAAAATTAATATGTGAGACTCATTTTAATTTTAGCTCAAAGATAACTAATTGTAATGCTCAAAAACTCATTTTTCCAACACCTTGAAGACTTTGTTGGACTATTGAAGAGGTTGGAGGTTAGCCTTACATACTCCATCAGCCAAAAGAAAGTTTCAATCTCTAAATTTAGGAGGTGAACCTTAAATTTGGGAGATATCCTATCCATGCACGTACAGTTTCACCAACACGTTCTCCATCACTGGCTTATTACAATTTATGGACTTATCCCTAAACCTTTTAACAAAATCAAATAAGGACTCGGTGGTCCTTTTGTGATTCTTGCCATTTCCAAATTTGTTAGCCTTTCATCCACATAGAAAAAGTTCATGTGAAACTTTCTCACTATATCATCCCATAAGTGGACTAAGTTTCATGGAAATCCCAAGTACCAAATATAGGCTCTGTCACTGAGGGTTTTGAAAAACTCCTTTAGTAAGTTAGGATCATTGCCAAAATGATTGATACTCTCAACGAACCTATGTACATGCTCGTATGAGTTCTCTTTCTTCCCATTGAACATAGAGAATTTGGGAGTTGTGGACCCCTCTGGGTATGGGAGCTAGGGAATTTCAGAAGAATAAAGATGGGAAAAATCAATTGAGGAGAGTTCCCATTTTTCTTGGAGCAGTAAGGCCTGGACTTCACGCTAGACATCTTCGCAAGTGAGTTAGATAGCTGGGACACGGAGTTTATGGATAGGTTGTAGAATATGTATTATTGGATTGAAGGGATGCGGAGCATTTGAAGCTACTCCCAAAGTAATTTGATAACCTTCAAGAGTCTCCCCTCTTTTTAGTGAGAGAAACCGAAGAAGTATTAGGCTGGTTGTTTGATAACCTTCAAGAGTCTCCCTCTTTTTAGTGAGAGAAACTGAAGAAGTATTAGGCTGGTTGTTAGATTGTGCGAGATCTGGCTCCTTTTGAACAGTTTGGAGCACAATGGGAGGTTGATGAAATTAAAAAATAAAAACTAGAGGTGCTTTAAATATAGAAGATGAAGATGGGTGTGAAGGTTGGATAGAGGCAAAAGGAATGAGTGGAAGGGATATATATAAACACATTGATTTAGCAATGTGTTGAGCATGATCTGTTGAGTTCTCTGTATATTAGCTAGAACATTCATGAGTGCATTATTATATGAAAAAGGAGGATTAATTGGGTTTGGGGGATGGGACAATACCCAAGGTACTTCTCAATGGCTGAAAATTAAGATTTTAGCACTATAAAGAGCATAGTGTCAGAATATTATAGAGAAATGTTTATAGTAGTCTCAGCACGTGAGTTAGTTAAGAGATGATATCATCAGTAACAAAGTAACCACAAGTATAGTTAGAGTCCAAAAGATAAGATAATTAGAAGTATATAATGGAAAATAATAGAAAGTGATAGAGGATTCAAGAGATCACATGTGCATTATTCATGAAAGAAAATTGTTGACGATTGAGGAAGTTTGAACAACATTGACCAACCCGTTTGGTCCATGCGAGGAAAGAGAAAACAAAAGTGGTCCACTCTATGAGGAGATTGAAGGAGTGGTCCTAAACATGCAGGAGTGTCATATAAAATGTTAGGCATGAGACACTTGCCAATGCTCCAAGCCACTATGAAGACATGGCATAATATTGGATCAAGGAGTGCTTTCAATTGTTTGGGAGTTATTTTCAGCAATTATAAATGCAAAAATTGAAAAAATGTTTCAGGAACTTGCTCAATCAAACTCCTGCAATTTATTTTCCTATTTTTAACTTAGTATAGTAGTAGTCTAGGCTAGCCTAGTGTAACTTCGACCTGGCCTAGTCGTAACTCTTCTACACCTACCATCATTTTTACCACTTCTGTTTCTACTATTACCATTATTCTCAATTACTGCTAATGTACTTACAATCTATTGTACAATTCAAGATTATAATAAACTTCTTATTTAAGGTATATCATATTGGTTCTGATATGCATATGTATGTTATTCTCTATTTTTATTCTGAATCATTCATTTTGTGAATATTCGTTATTAAAAAGCAATTTAACTTTGATTTTAAACGAAACACTTTGATCTGCTATATTATTCAAGTCCACCAGATCCCTTCTTCTCAGATAGATGGACATGATTTATGACCCATGATTGGCCAACAAAACGAGAAACACTGTATCAAAACAACCCCATCACTAACGGTTCAACGAAATCAAATTATCCAATCTGATAATGTCATAGCATGACAGTTGTTTCGGTTTAAAAGAGAGAATCTTTCGATTTCAAACAAGAGAACATCTTCGATCCCTCGCTCTGCATTCCGGTAACCCCCGTCTCTCTCTTTCTCTCTGAAAACAATGTTTTCTTCTTCAATGTCTATGTTTGGATATTTACAATGAAATTTTTTCCAATGTTTTGAGTTTGGTGGGCTTTACCATGAATTAAACACCGTTCAATCTTGATCGCCTGTGACAGTTATAGAGCAGTAATGAAAGTAGCGCCGCCGCCTATGGAACACCACCCGAACGGAAACACTAATGGAGTTTCATCAATGGAGCAAGGTTTGAATTTCTTCATGGAGAAGTTTTCTTTGATGGCATGTTTGTTTGTATTAATAATAGTACCATCAGTATGATTGATGGACTATAATTACACATTTCATTGATTGTAGGTGGAGATCAATACAATAAAGAGGTGGCGGTGCAAGTTTGTGGAGATGAACGGAATCTCTCTCTGCTACAACCTGCAAACTTAGAATTCTCTGGCGGTCTCTATGATAAGCGATTGTCATGCTTCGGTTGTGGCATTGGATGGTTCTCGTGAGTTTTTAATGTGCATTTTGTAACAAAAAAGAGAAGGAAAAACCATTTTCTTCATAATCTGTCTCGTTTAAAAAAATTAAGAATTAAATTTTTTTTTTTAAAAGTGATTGAGAATCAAGAAAAGAAAAAAAAATTCAAAATGATTTCTCTTCTCTTTTCCCTCATTAGATTTGTGAACCAAACAGGCTTTGAAATTCTTGATGATTCATGTATTTGGATATTTTTCTGCAGATTTATCCTGGGGTTTGTGTTTCCACCACTCTGGTACTATGCAACAATTCTTTACTTTGCAAATTATTATTACAAAGACCCGAGGGAACGGCCTGGCCTTGCTGCATCTGCCATTGCTGTAAGTTGATTGTTTACATGAATTTCCTTACTATCATTTTTAAAATTATTTCCCAAGGAGTGATCTGATGTTTTCTATCACTGAAATTTGCCTTGCAGGCTTTAGTTTGCTCTGTTGCTGTCATGATCTCCCTTTTTGTGTTATTCTGTTAAACCATTTTTGTAGCCGTGGTTTTGGCTAATCAAAAATGGATTTGCCATGAACCAATAATACACAACATTCAAGAAATGTTCTCTCTAACAGCTTTTCTTTGTCACAAACACACAAACTCAATGTAATTCTGAATATATTTGTTCATACATTTTCAGAGCTATATTTTATATATATATATATTTATCATAACCGACCAGAAAAAGGATTGCATTCTGTTGGCAGTTTGATTAATTTAGTCTCGAGTTTATGTGATTGGCATCTCATAATTTTTTTGGGTTCATATTTTCATTCTTCCCACCAACAGAAACAACAAGAACAAAAAAACAGAATTGGGAAGAACTTCAAGAAGCTAGATCAATAAATTTTCTCTCTGGTGTGACAAATCCTTCAATTGTATAATTTTATGAGGAAATTCTTTCCATAAAAACTACAATAGCCTCCAACAAAAATAATATTAAGAACATGATTTGGATGGAAACTAACATTACCTAATTTAAATTCATCTAACTGGAATGCAATTTTTTTTGGGGGGAACAATTTAAATTGGTTATGATATAGTCAGAGTTCATCATAAGAATTTAAATGGAATGCTCCATTTTGTTGGCATGAAGACTGGGGAGAAAGAGAGAAAATATGTGTTCTTACATTTAGTCCGACTCCATATGTTTTTAAGATTTCAAATATGATTTTCGTTCATGTAGTCGACTATGACTAATATCATCAGAACTGTATGAAAACTTTATGATAAATTGAGTATATTTTCATTAAAGAAGTTGTACCAATACATATGTGCATATATAGAAAAGTCATAAAAACTAATTTCTAAAATATATACAATAAATATAGAATACAAATATATTCTATATTTCACACCCTCCCTCAAACTCAAGGGGTTTTGGATGAAAACACCGAGAGTTTGCCAAGAAAGAATCGAAAGCGAGCAACAGTGTGAGTCTTCGTGAAGAAATCAACAAGTTGGAGTACAGTGGAAACAAATGGAAGGGAGATAGAGCCAGACTGCAAATGGTGAAGAACAAAATGACAATCAATTTTAATATGTTTAGTGCGCTCATGAAACATTATATTGTGGGCAATCTGAATAGCACTTTAGTTATCACAATAGAGAGAAGTAGGAGAAGACTGACAAATGCCCAAATCAGACAAAAGACCATGAAGCCAAACAATTTTAGCTGTAGCATATGCCATAGCACGATACTCGACCTCAGCAGTAGAACGGGCAACAACACTTTGCTTTTACTTTTCCAAGAAATAAGCGAATCACCAAAAAACAGGCATAGACCAGAAGTGGACTTACGATCAGTGACATCACCAGCCCAATCAGAATCAGCATAAGCAACGAGTTTCAAAGAGGAAGTAGAAGATAAAAGCAAACCTTGATAGATAGTACCACGAAGATAGCGCAGAATTCGAACCAAGGCAGCCCAGTGTGGGGAACGAGGAGCAATATATTCTATATTTCACACTGTACATCGATCGAAAATGCAACTTATGAAGGCTGTGGTGATTTCTTCAATTAAGATTATGCTTGGTATAGTAGAATGGATATTCTAAGAGTATTTATTCTAATTTTTTTATTTTTTATTCTTTGTTAATATAATTGAAAATATCTATTTCATGAAATGATCATTTTATTAAAAATCATTTCTAATTGTTTTATTCTATTCCATGTTATTTTCATTCAATTTCTTATTTCATTTTATAGAATGATCTTTTGATTATGCATATCAAACATGACTGCAGTTAATTATGAAAAACCTATATGTTTTTTACCATGTGGAATCTGTTTATAAACTTTCCAAAAAAGTTTTTTTTTTTTTTTGTTGGGCTGGGAGGGGGAATCACATGAAGATTATACAAGCATAAGCATAACAAAAGAAAGGAATTTCAAGCAGACAATAATGAAATCCAAAATCAATGTCGATTTATGATCAATATATGGTTCAAATCCAACCAAAACAACTAAGGTTTTTACTATTCTCTATACAAGCTGAAAGAAAAGTTACGGTTAATTACAATCCTTCCATAATTCAAAATCAAGAAGACAGTAGCTAAAGTATTAGCATGACTCACAATAAAATCTCAATGACATAAAATCAGAGGACGTCAGTTGTCTTCTCCAAGAGCTAGGTTCGATTCAACCGGTTATGTTTGGTTTTCCACTTGCAATCCCCATTATACCAGTTTTGTTATTAAAGACATGTACTATCAATGTATTTTTATATAAATCCCTTAAAATTTTTATTATGTGCTGAACAATGTTCAGACAAGAAGGTAAAACTGTGACCTTAACTGCATATGTACATGTGAGAGACCACATAGAGCAAGTGGCTTCACACAGGCGAGTTGCAAATTTGCCCAAACCTGTAACGACAGTATAGTACTGCAGGCATATCTAGGCATTCATTGGACAAACATTAACGCCTACAACTCAACAAAGTATTATCTCAATTATTTAGAGTCGCCTCTCTAAATCTTGTCTAACCATTCTTCTCTATTTAAAATCACTCTCTCAATTACATAACACATGCTCATATTTTTTTTAACTACTTCTATCAAAGTTATTGGTCGCCCTTGCCACCTAGAATGACCCTCAATATTAACCATGCAACTATTTCTTACTAGTACATTTACTGGTCTTTGTTGTACATAACTATATTTCCTTAACTAGTTTTCTTTCCTGTTATCTCCTGTATAAGTGTTATTTCTACATTCTTGCGAATGTGTTTATTTTTAATTCTATTTTTTCTTATTTTACCACACAATGCGCACATCTATCTCAACATTCTCATTTCGGTTATACTCATCTTATTAATGTGTTGTTCCTTAACTACCAAACGTTCTATTCCATACAATATCGTTAGTCTAGTAGTTGTTTTATAAAATTCACCTTTCAATTTAAAGGTATGAGTCGATTGGACAATACACCGAATGCATTATTCCACTTAACCCATGCTTCTTTAATAATACGAGTAAAATCATTTGTAATTTCTCCCTCTTGATAAATAAGTGAACCTAGATAACAAAATTTTTCACTTTGTATTAACTCATGATTTTCAATTTTCACTCCCACCCCATTTGTATTGTGACTTTTACTGAAGTTACACTCAAGATATTTAGTTGTTATTCTACTTATCTTGACCTCTTTTGATTCTAGAGTCTCTTTCCATGCCTCTAATTTATCATTTATTCATCTTTTAATTTCATCAATTAAAATAATATTATCAACAAAAAGCATACACCGTGAAATTTCATCTTGTATACGTTTCGTCAACTCATTCATTAATAATGCAAAAAGAAAAAGACTTAATGCTAACCTCTAATGTACAACTACTATGATCGAAAATTCACTTGTTTCTTCAATAATGATCATTACAATACATACAATCATCATACATATCTTTTATCATATATATCGTTTCATAACTCTCCTTTTTTTCTTTCTAAAACCCACCATATATTAGATCTCGAGGGACCCTATCATAGGCTTTCTTGAAATCAATAAATGCCTTATAAAAATCTTTCTTCTTTTCTCTATAGTCTCCTCAAGTCTTTTTAATAAGTAAATAGCTTTCATTATTGATCTCTCTAACATAAATCCAAACCGATTCTCTGATATAATTGTCTTAAGTCTTAATTGGTGTTCAATCACTTTCTCTTAGAATTTCATAGTTTGACTCATTAATTAATTTAATGTCACGATAATTTGTACAATTTTGAATATCTCCTTTATTTTTATATATAGGTACTAAAATATTTTTTTCCTCCACTCATCAAATATTTCCTTAGTTATTATGATCTTATTAAATAAATTTTTTAACCAAGACACATCTATCTCCCCTAAATATTTTCAACCTCAACAAGAATACCATCTTATCATAACACCCTATTAGTTTTCATCTTTCTCAATGCATTTTTTACTTTGGACACTTTAATCCTATGAAAAAATATATATTTTCTCTATTGCTTATAGAGTTTTCTACACTTAAGTTTTGTATATAATTTTTATTCGAGTAACGGAAATAGCATTTTCACTTGTGAATGTAAGATTACGTATATCTAACACTTCCCATACCATAAAGTGGTGGGAGCCTTGTGCACTGCATTTTCCTTTTATTAGTCTTTAATTTCATCATCAATCATCAAAACTTTCAAATCTTCACTCTTGATATATTTAATATTATTAAAATCTTTAGTTTTCTTATCCCTTAATTTAGCAATTAAGTTTGTATACATTTTTTTTTTCCATCTTTTGTACCCAATTTGATATAAAAATCATTATATGTCCTTAGCATCTCTTACAACCAGTAGTGGATTTAGTGTAGGGGAAATAGGGGCACTTGGCCCCATTATGTGCATTTTTTTAAACTTGGCCCTACTATGTTTGTTTTATAATTTTTTTTTAATTAGCCATATTGTGAAATACAAATCAAGAACGTGAAAGACTTTGCTTTGTTTTGTGCTTCGTTTTTTTCTACACTACTTTAATTACTTTGCTTTTGGTATACACTACTAGATTTTGAAAAACAAATCTTAAATTTATTGTTCAGTTTATTTTGACTCTTTAGTTGGTGATTTAGTGATTAAGACAAAAATTAATATTTTTTTTAATATATTTTCAAGATTGGTCATAGATTTGCTCAAAAAAAATCTTAGTTAAAGTTTGACAGCTATAACTTTGGCATATGAAGGTGAATGATAAAGATACACACATGAATATATATAAAAAAATGTATTTCCTTTTATGGTTTAGATTTTTTTAATCCAAATTTCTATTGAAGGACGCAACACGCAAGGATTCTTAATGTTATTTATTTTTTACTTTTTTTATTCAAGTAATATATATATATATATATATATAGAGAGAGAGAGAGAGAGAGAGAGAGAGAGAGGGAGAGAGAAATTTATTAAGGCTACTTGGAAAATAATTAATCTAAAAAGGTGAAGTAAATGTACACTTAATAGCCCTTAGTGGATATTTGGATCCTAATTAAAAAATTATTTTTACTCCTTATAATCTCCGGACTCATCTAAATATGAAACTCTTAAATTAGTTCATAGGCATACTCTAAGAGGCTTTAAAAAATAGAGAGAGAGAGAGAGAACTCTCAAAATAAAAGGATATATATATATTTGCTAAACATGAGAATGCTTTGGTCATGGTATTGCTAGAAACCAGATTCTATTATTAGTTAATTAAATTCTCAAATAATGATAATATGTTAATTATTTGAACTATATTAATGTTTATTTTTCTTTTACATTTTTGAGTTTTTTTTTTGTTATTGATGATTAAATTTGACGTGATGAATCTGTTTGAGATCTTTTATTACTTTTTAAAATGAAAAAGTCTTGAGGAAAAAAACACTATGTATATAAATTTTAATTGGCATAAACCATGTATACTCTTTACATACACCAATTAAAACTAATATTTATTTTTTCTTACCTTTTCAATTAAAACTTGAAAGAGTAAATGGGGATGAAGAAAAAACAAAATGAGTTGTTAATTGAGGTAATTTTAAGAGAAGTTAATTTTGTTTATGTTTGATAATTTAACTTTTAGAAATTCTTTATCTATGATTAATTACTATATTTTATTGTGGTAAAGATTGAATATTATTTATCTTTTTTAATTGTTAGAGATACATATATATATATATATATATATAATAACAATTAGGCTGGTTTAATTGTACATGGTCTATATTTAAGAAACTCAAGTTATTGTTAGATTGTACTCTGAAGTTGAGTTGAATGATTAATTGTAATGTCCCATCATTTTCATGAAAAAAAACCCTCTCCGTTACACTTTTTCCTAGATGTTCTTTGATATATGCCTTAAATGCATGTCACATTAAAGTACTTTAAGAGAAATTGCGGAAAAAAAAGTAATAGATAGGGCCTTGTCCTAACAATTAAGCTTTATAAATTTATAAAATAAAATTATATTTTATTAATGAGTTTTAATTTGGCCCCACTAAAACGTAGTACTAGCTCCGCCCCAACTTAAACTCTCTTTACTTTCTTTACATTTTTCTATGCTTTTCAACTTGCTTTATTTTTAATTTTTTACCAAGATTTATAACATTTTTTTTTACTTTTACTATTTTTTGGACTTACTCCACCATCAAATTTCCTTACATAGCGATCTTATTCCTTTTTAATTCTCTAAGAATCTCTTTTGCTATTCTTTTAAATAATGCATGTTGATATTCCATTCTACCATATTAGTCTCGTCATCTAAATTCCATTGTGTTTCTTTTTAACATCTTTTTTTTTACTTTCTATTCTTCACATTAACATTTACACAATATAGTAAAAAATGTGCATGAAGCATATAACTATTTGTTATATCTTCTATTCATTTGTACTAGCAAATGGCATATGTAATGAATGTGTAGGGTCAAAAACATAAGCACTACTGGACAGCCAATGGTTTGAACCCCACCCAATTAATATTTGTGTGGTAACCCCCCTCTCTCATGCGAAATTATAGTGCTTCAGTTCAGACAAATTTTTAGGCTTTTATCAAAAGCACGCAGTACATCCAAATCTAAGGACCTGCGGAACCCTAGCTCATACTATCGGTTGCATGCATTCTTTGTGGTGCCAGTACTGAAGTTTTTCTCAATCAATATACCTACATAATGTAATATAATATGTACTATAGCCTGTCCCAGCAGATTATGTATAGTTGTTTTCTAACACAACTGACAGTTGAACCAAACAAAAGGATGAAGGAGAACGGATGAAGTGACTGGAATCATACCTACATATATTTTTGTTTTTTTTTTGTGCTGACAAAAGTTTGTTATATTTTTCTTGTAAGTCTGCCATTTGATCCTGTAGCTTCTCATTCTCGGACACAGTTGGCCCTCCTAATTTCTGTTGGATGAACCCTGTCAAACAAAATATCAAAAATATGCAAACATTATAAATACACATCCTCTCATATGACATCTATTTGAGATGTACAATTTATTGAAATCTTGGAGGCCCAACTCTCAATTAGTTCGATTCTTAAAACCCAGGTGTTAAGGAGAGGTAGAGAGGGCCTTTATATATTACGCCGGTGGGCAGTGCAAGGGCGAAGTGGGATTACGCTGCATCGCTGAGGACAATTCAACACACCCCTTTGACCTCTGCGGCTTACAAGACTGGTTGCGACAATGTCCAACAGAACTAGCTGTTGGGATTGGCTGAGGCAGAAGCCCAACCTAGCTCTGATACCATATTGAAATTTGGAGGCCTAACTCCCAATTAGCTCAATCCTTAAAACCCAGGTGTTAAGGAGAGGTAGAGAGGGCCCTTATATATTACGCAAGTGGGCTGTGCAAGGGCGATGTGAGATTACGCTGCGTCACTGAGGACAATCCAACACAATTGATGAAATTGATCAATGTAATGCCAAACAAAGATGGAGGCCATTTAAAAAATGTGTTACTTCTTATTATATATCCACCTTTTAGGGTGTCCATATTGTTCTATAATCTTTAAAACTCATCTTTGCAGAGTCATTCTATGAAATTTTCCAAGCCAATCTTTCAATCACCTTCCCTAAATTAGATCGCCACTACAATGAATCACCTATATCAGAATTATGCAAAACATTATAAATTCACGCACTCTCGTATGACAGCTATTTGAGATGTGCACAATTGATAAATGTAATCCTAAACAAAGATGGAAGGCATTTAAGAATTTCTTATGAAAAATATGTGTTACTTGTCATTATTAGAGGAGTCAAATGAGCTGGCCTGACACAGTTCATGTCACAATTCAAAATTTGAGCTGTGACATAAGGATCATTTTACCCTTAATTAGAGGGTAAAGCATTAGATCAACCTAGTCAAATGTATTAAAAATGTAGCCCAATTTTTTTTTTTAACAACCTTTTTTAATTGAAGTTGTTTCATTATCATGATTGTACTTATTCAAATCCCGGACTATTTAAAATTAACTTTCATGAGGTTCAACTGTATAATAAATGTCTATCAATGATATACAAAATATGTAATATGGTCACATTATTCAGAACTGACCTTACTATTGTAATACCCGGTATATATATATATATATATAAAATATATATATAAAAGATATATATATATATATAAAATAATATTATATTTAATGTTTATTAAAGATATATATATATATATATATAAAAATATATATATATAGATAAGTTACATAGCTGATAAGTACTATCAAAATTTTGGACTCCTTTTGAAATTTAAATATCTAAAAACCTAATAGATAAATAAGTTTAAAATGTAAAGAAAACCTACATATCGGAAGAAAAGAAAAAAAAAAACATTCACACACAAGTCTTACAACAAGAGAGAGGAGGCGTGGAAGAGAGAGCAAAGGAAAGAAAAGGCAAACAAGATTTATTGAGCAATCAACTATCAATGTATGTTTTAGGATTCATTGATTAATTTAATTGTATTACCAGGGTAATTACATAAAAAGAAAATAATAACAAACTTTGTGGTGTCTTGACCCACGTGAATACCATCAAGCATTGATATATATATATATATATATATGTGTGTGTGTGTGTATACATATATGAATCAGAATGTATTTTGGGAGAGTTAATTAGAAAGAGTTTTTGAGTTTGTCTTGTAGTTTATTTCGTCTTTTGTGAGACTTTAATGAAAGAGATGAAATTTATTAATGCGTATAAATGAATATCAAAATAATAGTATTAGCAAATTTTATCATTTCTAGTATTTAATTGGGGCTCAAGTAAATATAAAATAAGGAAATTTTATTAATACATAAATAAGATAGTTAATTTTAAAATTTCTTATCAAGAAAATATGTTTTAATGCTTTAAAATAAATAATAACAATTAAAGAAATTGCTACGAGAGGGGTAAGTGAGTTATTTAATTGGATAAAATCATTTGAAAAGTTGTGATGAATATATATGTATAGACAGAATGATGTATGTATATATATATATGTTGGATGGTGTTTTGTCTTTTAGTGTAAGTGTGATAAGTTTGAAAAAAAAATGGTAAAAATGTGAGAATTGGATGAATCTAACGAATAGTTAAAGTAAATATGTGAGTGTATTGTATTCTGTCATTTTATGCATGGAAGAGTGTGAAGAAATTATTAGTATGCCTATATGCATAGTTAACCATATTAATTACTTTTAGTATTAGTTTGATATTTAAATTGTCACGACCCGAGACCCCACCCTATGCGGATCTCGTGTCGCGCACCCGATCCGACGTTACTTGTCGAACCAAGGGTCTCAACTTGCTACACAATCAGTGCTACTAATATGCAACAACTAAAATGCGGAAGAAAATAAATAAAAGCTGCATGTGTTATATATAATTTTTACAAAATGCGGAATACAAAATTTTTTAATACAACTGTTCATCCCTAAGACGTGGATAACATGGGAGAGCTATAAGACTGTTTGTACTAAGTATTACACTACAGCTTCAAAAGCAAATGTCCACCTCCTAGTTATCAGACTCTAGGGTCTGTCCTCGATATCTATACCTGCATAATGTTGTGTAGTATCTGATGAGCTATGAAAACTCAGTAAGTAGTCCTTTACTCTACCATGTGCACAAGGGTATAAAAGAATGCTAGCCAGTCAATGAATATATAACTCAATATCAGATGATGGAAGTCAAATGATAAGGAAAAGAAACTGCTATGCCAACAATGTCATACTGCTATAGTTATGAGCTATCTCAAGTATGAAACGTAAGCACTGTACTGAAAGTTGTAAAATCTCATGATCATTCAATAACAACATAACATGATCAAGCTATGAATATCAACAATAAAAGATAGTGATATCAACTAAAACTAAGATGCACTGGTGCTGGTGGGGCCCGGCTACCCCTTGAGCTCATATTCAGTTCCAGTTGGCTGTATAAATATTCAGTTCCCATTCGGGCTGTATGAATATTTAGTTCCGGTCGGCTGTATGAATATTGCTCTGTGTATACTGTGACTGTACGTCCCATGCCTCGCATAGCAACGTAGTAAATGTTCTACTTGGAACCTGGACCCGAAGGTCCTAAATAGCATCAGAATGGATATGTGACTGAGTACAAATCCGACACTAATAATATATCAGGATCATGCTATCTTCCACGAAGAGTATAGTGGAATCATAACTGATTCTAGGCAATCTGACGTAACAATAGTTTTCGAGGCTACGATTACTAGACTGCTTTGAATAAAACTGTCTGGCCCTCACGGCCCTAGGTACAAGTGTACATAAAGAAATCTGTGCGCAAGTGTACAATCATGATCAAGATATATATAGAAATCAATAACTATCTCCCATATGATAGGGCAATATCAATGTGGCTAAATAAATACTGGTGTGGATGTACAGAGTACGAAAGTAATATATGTACAAGAACTGTGACATGGCTTGGAATGTAACACATGCAGAGATCGGATTTTACTTACCTCTTACTGTCTATGAACTAGAAGGATTTAGACTGCCTTCTCTTTGCCTTCTCGTGTTCCTAAAATTCATGAAACACGTTTCAGCCTATCACTACTTGAATTATGCTATTCAACAAATTTTATGCTTTTCTATCTTAAATTCTTCTTTTATGAAAATAAACCCTACCATTGAATCCGGAACGTCGAAGAAAGTCGGTTTAGGCTTTCGCGGAATTCAATTTGGACTTCTATACTAAAAAGGGCAAAATGGTCATTTTGTACTTCTACGGGTCTTTTATTTTTTAGGACCCCGTCTCGCTAAATGGACCTCACCATTGGTCTTAGAATGTCCGAGATAGTTGAAATACACTATTCATACGTTTAATTTGGACATCGTTACTAAAAAGGGTAAAATGGTCATTTATGCATTTATGGTTCTCACTTCTCGGGACCTCTTTTCATAAATCGGACCCCACGGATGAGTCCGGAATGCTTGAAAGAATAAAATTTCACTATTCATTCATTTTAATCGAAGTCCGTTTGACTGCTTTTTGACTCAGGGGCATTTTCATAATTTTCTATTACTTTAAATTAATTAAATATATTAATATTTAATTAATATTTTATTCTGGGGGTCAAATCATAATAATTAACAGTTGGGGGGTCAGTTTGTAAATTCTGTAACTTTTTGGGTCAAATTATAATTTCTGAAAATCCTATTCTAAATAGGAATAACCAAACAGTGCACAGTGATAGAACAGGGATAAGATATCCCTATTTAGATTTCAATTTGAATTTCACTTTCTTACACATGCAACCAAACACTCCCAATTTGATTTTAAAACTTTTTAAACTTAAACAAAACTATGCCGTTTCACTTACCCGTTTTTATTTCAGTCGGGTCCCGACCCGGACCCGAACCCGAACCCGAACCCGAACCCGAACCCATGACCCAATACCCAAACCCCAAACAGGACCCTTCTTCCCTGTTTTTCCGGTGGAACTCCGGTAGGGTTCCGGCATGAACAGTTCTTCTTCTCCGGCGACGACAACCAGATTTTGGTCAGTTTTCACCCTTTTTTCTATGTAGTTTTCTTCCTAATTTCACAAGGATTTCATATCTATCTTTGGTTTCCTCTTTAGAGCATTCTATCTTCACGAATATGGCCAAACCCGTAACTCCGGCCAACTGAATATTTTCATTTTCATGCTAATTTCTTGACTGTTTTCACTTCTTTCTTTTTCATTTCATTTTCTGCATCTCATAGGGAAAGTTCTAGACTATTTAAACAATGTTTCATGCATAAAGTTTTAGAAATCCGATTATTCTCTCACACCTGCAACTACGGTTTTCTCACTTAAATATGCATCATTTTCCTTGATTTTTCTTGCATTCTTTTTCTTATTTCATGCTTGTTCAACCCCTCTACTTTAAACTAAACAAATCATGCTATAAAATTTAAAACAGAAACAACCACTCACTTGAAATTTCTGGTTTCTGGGTGGGGTTCCTTCTCCTCTCTCTCTACTTCAGCTTCTGAACTCACTTCTGAACATCTCCAAACCTTTACAACCTCCCCAAATCACTGCTTTCTTTTCTGTCTTCCATTTTACGCAACCCATATATATATATATATATATATAAGATACAACCTACCTATCTCTCACTCTACCCTCTCTCTCTCTCTCTCTCTCTCTCTCTCTCAGTTTCTCCCCCTTCTAAAGCCCCTTTTCTTGACCTAGGTTCTAATTTCTCTCTGCCAAATGCAACCTTGCATTTATGGCTTGGGAGACTTGTGTTATATATATGTATATTTTATTCACACACACATAACACACACACACTTAAGCCAACCGACACACACAACACACAGTGACATACTGCCTGGCAGTTTCCTCTTTTTCTTTTCTTTATTCCTTTTCTTTTCTTTTAATACACATATATACCTTATACTATGTTATATATATACATGTATAAATATTATCTCATACTTGTATATATATATATATTTATATGTATATATATATATATATTAATTTCTGGGCACATATACATACACTAATATTTCATAAGTTGTGCATTTGTATGTACGTGTGCATGCATGGAAATACATGCGTGCACACCTTTCGAGGCATAGTTCTGGGTTGCTCAGTTATTGTCCGGTACTGGCTATATAACTGACATTATTTACATTCCAAAATCATGTAGTGCATTTGGTGATACAACATAGGGCTTAAACAGCTCGATTCATAATTTATAGCACACTGCCCGACCCGGTCTACCTCGGTATACGTGCTGACCTGGGTCAGGGTATTACATAAATAATGAAATTTTATACAAAGAGAAATACGATAATTAATTTTAAAGTTACTTAAGTTAATTAAGGAAATAATGTTTAATGATTAATAACCTAAGAATATTCTACGATTCTCGTTGGAATTATATTGATTAGTGATCTTATGTTGTGATAGGTTTGGATTGATTATTGGAGACTCTTGGGATACATTTGAGTATATTTGCTACTAATTTTGAGGTAAGGAAACAATATATGTTGTACCCAAATTTTAAATAAACACAAATAAATATTCTCTTGCTTTCATTTTTAAGAAAAATTATTTTATGTTTACAAGGATTCCAAATGACTTTAGTTCAAAAGTATTTTACAATGAATTATTTATTCCTTCGAATTTGTGTGGGTCAAGCAAAATTATTTGTATGTACTACATATTTTCCAATCATTGCTCACTGATAAATCTATTCATGAAAGTTATTCCATTTATTAAAATAAATTATTTTATCGATATGATCATTATCAAATATTTGAATTGTTTTAGTGTGGGTGTGAGCTTTAGTTGGAGTCTATTTTGTGTCAGTAGTAGTTTGTTTGTGCAGATAGGATACTGTCGGAGTCTGACACATGTTAACAGTGGTATAAATACTGTTGGTTTTCAATACTAGTAACGTCTGCAAGTCCCACTTTGATGGGTATCATATTATTGTGCTAACCAGAGTGAATGCTTATAAAAGTTTGAAATTGTTATTTGTTATCACGCTACTCTCTTAAATAATTTTTACATCAAAGGAAAATAATTTATTTTCTTTATTATGTCTACTAAATTATTTTAGTGATGTGAACTTGTTTTATAAAATATTCGTATTATCCACTCGACCTGTTCCTGTGTGTAATATGTTTTGTTACCTTACGGGCTCTTTGATCTTACCCCAATGTCTTTCCCCCACAAATGACTAGAGATGGACTAGAATAGTGGTACAAGTACAATGGAGAGATGTTAACAACTATTTAATTATTTGCTTCCGCTTATGTTAAGACTTAATTTATTTTATTTGCATTACTTGAAGACTTGTAGAAATTTTAATTTAAGAGATTGTACATTGATTTATTTTGGAGATAAATTATTTATTTATCTTAGATTTTGGAGGTTTTATTATTATTTTTGTGATGGAACTTGAAGAATAAATGAGATATTTTTAGTATACATGAATTTGGGAGATTGAATTCATTACTGGTTTAATGATTTGATTGATCTAGTCGGTGTCAAGGCTTGGATTAGATTGATTTTGTGTTGGTTGGGCTCTGAATCCCATGTTCAGGTTTGGGGTGTGACAACTATCTATTGATATAAGTATATAAATACAATGAGATCAACAAAAGGGCATAGACACCCTTGTACAAAAGAACATCAATGCAACCTAAGTCAATCTTGTTATGACATGGAATTTTTTTTTTTTGTTAATATTAATTATTATTATTATTATGGATGAATGTGAGTATGTAATGTGTATAATATATACATAGATGTATGTATATATATATATAATTTAAATTATTTAGTGTGTATATGTGTATACATGTGAGTGTGTGTATTTAAATGTGTAAATATATATGTATATATATATATATATAAAACGGATGTGTGTGTGAGTGTTGTACACGGCTGTGTGTGAGTGTGTGTGCATGTGTTGAGTGTTACACACTCAATGGAGAGTGGTGTGGCAGGCAGTGGCTGGTGGAGTGTGGAAGGAGAATTCAGAGCATGGAAGGGGCAGTTCTGAGCAGTGAGGTTAGGTTTAGTCTTAGGGAGAGAGAGCGAGAAATGATAGGGAGAGAGAGTGGACTTTGTATATGTAATTGTGTGTGTTGGTTGGAGAAAAAGAAAAGAAAAGGAAAGACAGAGGAGATAAGAAGGGGAAATAGAGGCTAAGAAGTAGAGACAAGGCAAAGAGGAGACACCATTGTTGAGGTAAACACCTCAACCCATTTACTTTCTCTTTCTAGAAAATCTCACTCATACATGATCTGTTTTGTGATATATTAATTAGATTTAAATTCTTGAGTCTTATAGCATGTGGAAAATGGAAAAAGAATGCAAAAGAAACCAACCGAAATAGTTGAGAGATGAGAGAGAAAAGTGGGTCACAAGCTACAGCCATGGGGGATTGGTTTGATATTTCATGTGTTAAATTAGATGTGGCTGATAGGAAAGTAACCCCCTAAAGTGTAGAAATCATTTGGAGTTGGAACCAACCAAAACCAGCGAAGGAAAATGGAGAAAAAATGCGTTGGCCGGAGAGTTGACCGAGGGTTTGACCCTCTATTTCGAGAAGATGGGGAAGGTTTTGAGGGAAATGGAGGTTGGAGATGAGATCTATATGAAAAGGGGGAGAGAATCACATTTTCAAAACTTGAAAAACTCGCCGGAGATCGGTCGCCGGCGCCGGAGAAGGCGCCGGAACCCTACTGCTACTTCGCCGGAAAGTCGGGGAAGAAGGGGGTGACCAGGTCGGGTTCCGGGTCCGGGTCGGGTCCGATTTGGGGGGGGCTGAACTGCCCCTGCCACGTGTCGCGCTGGTGTTTTAAATTAAAAAGGGATCGGGTCTGTTTGGTTACGGACTTAAGAAATCAAAAATTTAAATTGAAATAGGAACAGGGATATCCTATCCCTGTTCTGGATAAGTCCCTGTTTGGGTAACCGAATTGGGAATAGTCAATTTTGATTAATTACAATTTTGACCTTGAACCTTTTGAAAATTGAACCTTAACCCAGAACTTTAAGAAATCTGATTTTGAACCCCAGAACTTTGATTAATTATGTTTGACCCCCCATGAATAAAATATTAATAAATTATTAATTAAATTAATCAATTAATTAATTAATTTAATTAATTAAATATTCAAAAATATCTCGGAGTCCAAATGGGACAAGTCATTAGTGTATTTTGACTATCTCGACCATTCTGAGACCAATGGTGAGGTCCGTTTTACAAGACGGGGTCCCAAAAAATAAAAGACCCGTAGAAACCTTTAAAAATTACCAAAATGCCCCTGAATTGAAGTGTAGTCAAACGAACTCCGAATTAGGTAAACAAATAGTGAAAATTTATTATCTCGAACATTTCGGACTCAACCGTGGAGTCCGATTTTTGAAAAGAGGTCACGAAATGTAAGGACACGTGTAAAGTGCAAAATGACTGTTTTGCCCTTTTGAACCCCGGTGTCCGAATTGAGTTCTACGAAAACCTAAACTTATTTTCTTCAACGTCCTAGAACCAATGGTAGAGTTTAATTTAACAGAATAGAAACCTATGAATTAAAGGCATAAAATTTGATGAATAGCATAAATTCAAATGACAATAGATGAGCTGTAATTTATGCTTTTAGGGAAACCGACAGGCAAGGAGAAGACAGTCTGATCTTTCCACATTCTCACTACGTTACGAGTGAAGTTTGCTTGGGTTGTGACTGACCCGTCAGGTATGGTGTTTTGCTAATGTTAGAAATGAAGTTAAGTTAGGAATATTTGTGAATGACTGGAATGACTTATGTGCTTATGTGGAATGTGTTTACTTGATGATTTAGGGTTGATTGCTTACATGCTTGCATGTCACTTGTACTTTATGAAAATTTAGTGAATGATGAATGTGAATCATGACATGTGTTTAAGTTGATAATATGAGATATGCTTGCATATGGAACTGACTGATGATTTATATGTTATTGTTCGAGCATGCTACATTATTGATAACCATGTTCATTGAGATTGCATTGGCATATTGGCATATGATGAATCCTTTGAGAACATAATGTGGGTTGAGCATTGCATTATGAGGGTGTAGATCCTGTGGTGAAAAACCCAAAATTGGCCATTGCATCGGGGAGTACCCGGAAATGAGACATGGGTGTGACATAGAGTTGTGCATGGGTGTGTAACGCATACCATCCCTATATATTACTGCAATGCTTGAATGTCATTTAGAAATAAATGTACACTTTGCACATGCCACGCCTTAGCTTTATTTCTTGCATTAGCACTTCATCATACTAGCAGTTGAGCTGACCCATTCGTGGGCAACATTTTCAGATGAGGACCCTCCAGCTACTTGAGACCCAGTGATGCGTTGATAGGAGGAGACACTTGTTATATTTTGGTCCGTGGGACCCATGTTTTGTAATGTAAGGGCTTAAGCCCGAATGACCTATGAACGATGTATTCATGTTATCTTATGTATTGATGGGGATGGACTTATGTTTAGTGGATTTATTTACCTTGTCCTTTTATTTATTTTATTTTCTGTCTCGTCAGTCGCGCCTCGGGTTTGGTCAGAATTCGGGGCGTGACAAATCTTCTGTTTAAGATCAATTCCACAACCATCGTATATAAGTCCAGTACCTTTCATTCCCATGAGCAACAGGAATGAGGCATAACCCTCAATAGGATTTTTCAAAACACGTAAGCAAGCAGCATGCAAAAACTAATATAAGTCTGAAGAGGACAATCCCTGATGACCAGTATGCAACACAAGCACCCAACAACACCATATAACAATCCACATGTATAGATTCATTATTCAATAGGGCACAATATAATTCAATATTCTATAGTAGTTGAAAAACAAAAAATATAGTATTACTACGCGTCTAGGTATACCTATCCCACAATGAACGTCATTTCCTGTTCAAAGAAATATTAGAAACAATATGTATATCTAATATATATGATCCACAGCACAACTCAAGTTTATATCATCCATCAATACAATCAATGCAACACACCTATGCTTTATACTATACACTTTCACGAATGCTTTATCCAATGCTTTATGATGTTGTAAAGACCCGATTTTTTTTTTTAATTTACAAATTTTAAAATAATAATGTAAAATTTATTAAGAAAATAAAAAGTTAAACGAAAAGACTAAAAAGGACTTGGGATTTAAAAGAAGAGTAGGGAAACAATGAGGGGCAAAAAGGGGTAATAAAGCCAATGTAAAGATTGGAAAAAAATGTTATTTTTTTTATTGGTTATAATGTATTTTAAGAAAATTTAAAATGAAATGTTCATCTTATGATGTAAGTGTAGAAGGGTAAAGTGATTAGAATGGTATTTGAGACATCGTGTGCGATTTTGAACGAAATCGGAGATAGTGCAAAAAATAAGGTTTTAAATCGGGCCTAATGTCCATGAAATTGTTTTTCACCTGAAATAAATTTTTTTCTTAGAACCATTCTAAAATTATTTAAAATAATTTGGCTAAAGCACAATTTGGATTTGACGAGAAATGAAATGAAAACAAGGGTTTTAGCGATTTTGCTACATGGGATGGCATTTTTAACACTTGGGCGTGGGAAGAAAATTAGAATTCTGAAGAAACTTGGGGTGTGAGAGAAACTAAGAAGCTTTTCCCTCATTTTGCTTAGGGTTTCTAGAGTTTTTCTTTAAAAAGACAAGTTTGATCACTTCGTTGGACTCCGGAGTCTTCTAGAAAATTGTTCGGGACAACAAGGGCTACAATTGCCACCAAAAAAAATTGATTACAAGGTGTTTTGGACATTCAAAACCAGGAATTTTTAGAATTTTTAAAAAGAAAGGTATGAAATTTTTTAAAACTAGTAAATTTAAGTGTTTACTTGTATGATTTATGTTTTCATGTGATGACATGTGAGTATTATTGGTTAAAGATTTAAAATAAAATTATTTGGATTGAAGCATAACATAATGCATGTGTTGTGTTTGATACATTGCATGAAAGAAAAGCAAATGGTGATACATTGTGTTGTGTTGTATTTCCATAATGTTGATTATAGAAAATCATTCTTGTATGCCTATAAAATGTTGTGAAATCATTGAATGATGTGTAATGGGTAAATAGTGTTGAAATTCTCGTGTTGAAATTATGGAAATGGGTGAATTGTGTTGAAATCATTATGTTGGAATTATGAAAACTTTGCACACATGAGTGGGTATGTGTGTGAGTGGTGGAGTTAGAGGGTTACATGTGAGCCGTGCAATATAAATATACCAGAAAATAAGACATGTATGGGTTAGAAGGTTACTTGTGAGCCGTGTGGTATAAATATACCAGAAAATAAGACGTGTGGGTTAGAGGGTTACTTGTGAGCCGTGCGGTATAAATATACTGGAAAATAAGACATGTGTGGGTGAGTTATGGTATTGTGCAATTTGATTGTAAAGTAAAATTGTGGACTAGGAATATGCTTTAATGTTCATTGTTATGCAATTGGATATCATAGATGAATTGTCATCTCATTCATATATATTGTTCACAAGCACACAGGCAAATGCATGATTTACTTTTATTAGACTTTTCTATACTGGGCCGTTGTGCTCACCCTATATGGAATAAAATTTTCAGATAATTCGGGAGACCTGGGACTTAATGAAGCCTAAAGGGAGGTCATAAGGAAATTTTGAGACACTTGAAGACTTGTGGCCCTTGGGGCATGTTTATATTGTAGGAGGTATATTTTTTGTACAGGCATAAGCCCTTCACATTTCACATTGAACCCATCGGGTTCTTATATTTGTAAAGAAGTCAAGAACTTCACTTGGAAGAATATAGTCTGTCGATTCGGCATATCTCATGTCATCATCACTGATAATGGTACGCAGTTCGTTGGCAAAATTTTTTAAGTAATTTTGTAAAGACTTGAGCATCAATCACCATTTCGCTTCACCAGGGCATCCCCAAGCCAACGGGCAAGTAGAAGTCACCAACCGAACAATATCTAATGCTCTTAAGAAAAGGTTGGAAGAAGCCAAGGGAAAATGGGTTGAAGAACTTCCTGGTGTGCTCTGGGCTTACAGAACCACTAGAAGAATTCCAACCTTTCAGACTCCATTCTCACTTGCATATAGCACGGAAGCAGTAATTCTTGTTGAAATTGGTATGCCGACATTGAGGACGAAAACTTTCGACCAAGGGACCAATGATCAGCAACTCGTAAAGAACTTGGACCTACAAGAAGAAACGCATGATCAAGCCAGAATCAGGATTGAGGCATACCAATACAGGATGGCCAATAGTTCCAAATAAGGGATAAAGCCCCTCAATTTCCAGGTCGGAGATTTTGTCCTACGAAGAGTGTTCCCAAACACTAAAGATCCCACTATAGGGAAGTTGTTGCCTAATTGGGAAGGCCCATACAGAGTAACGAAAATTGTCAGACCTACCACATAATGGTTAAAGAACATAACTGGGAAACCTATACCCAGGCCGTGGAATGTAGAACACTTGCAAAAATATTATCAATAAAGATTTTCTTTTTTCATCTCTACCAAGTGTTCTTATTTCAATGTACAGACCCCTAAAAACCTTGTAACATGTGAAAGAGTTATAGGTCTGGTCCATTTCAATGTACAGACCCCTAAAAACCTTGCAGCCTATGCAAGAGTTATAGGTCTAGTCTATCTCAATGTACAGACCCCTAAAAACCTTGCAGCCTGTGCAAGAGTTATAGGTCTGGTTCATTTCAATGTACAGACCCCTAAAAACCTTACAGAATGTGCAAGAGTTATAAGTCTGGTACATCTCAATGTACAGACCCCTAAAAACCTTGCAGCCTGTGTAAGAGTTATAGGTCTGGTCCATTTCAATGTACAGACCCCTAAAAATCTTGTAGCATGTGCAAGAGTTATAGGTCTAGTCCATCTTAATGTACAGACCCCTAAAAACTTTACAGCCAGTGCAAAAGTTATAGGTCTGGTCTATTTCAATGTACAGACTGCTAAAAACCTTGCAGCATATGTAAGAGTTATAGGTCTGGTCCATCTCAATGTACAGACCCCTGAAAATCTTGCAACATATGCAAGAGTTATAGGTCTGGCCCATTTCAATGTACAGACCCCTAAAAACCTTGCGGTATGTACAAGAGTTATAGGTCTGGTCCATCTCAATGTACAGACCCCTAAAAACCTTGCAGCCTGTGCAAGAGTTATAGGTTTGGTCCATCTCCATGTACGAATGTTTAAAACGCTTCAACCTACTCGGTTATATCCAATATTGAGGATAGAAGATTTGTTGCCATTACAAGTCTTCCTGTTCGTTTATTATCAGTTTTAATGACAGAAGTTCCAGTTGTCAGATTATTGCCAATTCTGGTTACAGAAGATTTGTTTAATATCCATTACAAGTTTTCATGTTCGGTTATTACCAGTTCTAGAGATAGAAGATTTGTTCAATTACTATTACAAGTGTTCCTGCTCAATCGTTACCAGTTTTGGCTCAATTATCATTATAAATCTACCTGTTCAGTTATTATCAGGCCTGGTGGAAAGTTCTGATTATGAGAGATTTTTTTCAACATCATCATGACTGATTAATGAACAAGTCTCTCTGCTTGGAAAGGAGAATTCAGATATTAAAGATCTTTTTTGACTACAAAAGATCTATTCAAATTATCTAAAAGTCTTCTTGCTCGGAAGATAGCTCTCAGATTGTTCTCTAGTTAAGTAAGGGTCTGAAGTATATTCAATTCCTAAACATCCTTGCTTAATTAGATTACAAGTTTGAAGGGCTGGAGCCCAAGCTTATACTACAGGGTAGAGATAAGTTGGAACAGTACAGAATTTTACTTGGTAAATTATCACAATTTATAAGAGAAGCTACTTTGAAGAGACAGTCGACAGAAGTACCCAGATGTATGGAAAATGCACAAGTTCAATAAGAGTTGATTTTCATTGATAAATAACAAAAGTGCATTAGTTTCTTTTAAAAAAAAAAAAAAAGAAGAAGAAGAAGTGGTACAAAGGATAGAATCCTAATCTACTACTTCAGAGTCGGCTAGGGCAGGCACTTCTGTTGGGGGAAGTTCTGAAGGGGCTTCTTCATCACCCTTAGGGACCTCAACATCATCGATCCCGGTTAGATCGAGGTTGGGGTACTTAACGAGGATTTTGGCTTTGAGGGCCTTACAGCCATGATCCATCAGCTCCATGCCCATCTCTTCAACCTCAGCCTTTATCTCTACTTCAGTCTGGGCCTTAGCAGATTTAACGGCGTCCTTGGTCTTCTGAACAGAGGTAGCTTGGAAGTCATCAAACCTCTTCTGAAGGTCTTCTAACTTCCAAGCAAGGGAGTCTCTCTCAGACTCCATAATCGAGAGGGAGTTTACCGCTTCCTTTAGCTTCTCCTCCGTAGTAGAAGCATTTGACTCGTTCGTCCCCAGCCGAAGCCTGGCCTCATCCAGCTTATCCTGAAGTTTTTCAACCACTTCTGGATCCACTGTAGAGTCCATCAGGGCGGCAAGGCTGTGCATGGTCTGCAAAACATAGAACAAATATGTCAGAATAGATAAGGCAAAAGAGGCGATAAAGCATGAGAAAAGGAGAAGGAACACAGTATGGGAGTTACCTTCAGCTGGATACCCATCAGCTCTGTGATGGTCTTCTCCACCTTCTGACCTTTGTATCTCTAGGCGCCAGCGGCCCAGAATTCATCAAAGGCCTGCTTAACGGCTATATAGCCATCAGGCATCTGGGAGGGATCGATAGCTACCCTCTCCTTCCCTTTCTTTGGGACTTCGGGGGCCTTAAGGGGGCAGGCTCGGCAATGACTATGCCCTTTTTAACCGATGCCTAGGTAGGGGAGTTGGAGCAAAGCCTCCTCTTCTTCGCTTGAGGAGGATCGACAGGGGAAGAGGTTTCCCCCGCCTTCTTCCTCCTTGGAGCCCACTTAGTGAGCAAGGACTTCTTCAGGTCCCCTACTCGGCTCTTGGTCAGTTTAGCAGCCATCAGATTTTCTGGAGTGAGAATGGTCGTATGAGATCTGTTACTAGTCTGAAGGAGCCGCCGGTACTTGTCTTGGAGATCAACCGTGAAGATCGACCTCTTTCAAGCACTTTAATCTGCACAGACGTCATAAATGCAAGGGTTAGCTCAGAAATAAGGTAAAAATACACAACAAAACAGACATGTTCAAGGAAGGGGGAATCTCACCCTTAATCCCAATACTCTGGGTAAATGTTGAAATATGATCTCGAAAGTCCTCCATCTCCCATCCTCCTCCTATGAAGAAGTACCACTTCTTCCAAGTTTTGTTGGAAGTTGGCATTAAGGAAAAGGGTTTGAACCCCTTATCAAAAGACATATAAAAAAGGCCTTTCGACCTCATATATTTCAGATCCATATTGCTACGGATCATGTCAAGGGTCACCTCGACACTTTTCTGATGCCCTAACACTATAAACCCTAACAATTGCCTCCAACTATTAAGATTAAGGTCGGTAGAGCAAATATTAAACCAGGAGAAGAACTGTCTAACTAGAAGAAGAAGGGGAGTCTTAGCCCCATCTTGAACCATGCGAGATAAACACAAATCTCACCCTCACGGACACTAGAAGGGCGATCTATGGTGATAAGGACCCTATAGGTTACATTTTTTAGAATGTTGAAAGAAGCCCTCAGACCATCTAACATGGCCGGAGTTATGGCGCTCTGTCCTTCCTCTCTTTGGGAAAACCTGTTAGAGGCCTCCCCTACTCTGTTCCTCAGCTCTATAAATGCATCTACGATCCTAAATTCGGGGCTAGAGATGGACCCTACTGACCTATTTTTGGTACCATAGGAAGAATTACTACCTACAATGCGAACTTGGGATGACACAGTCGCCTCTGAGGAGCTTCTTGTGCCATCACCAAAACGGGAAGAGGCAGTGGAGGCCGACATTGCAAACAAGAAGAAGAAGAAATAAAAAAGGAAGAAGAACAAGAAGTAAATGGAAAGGAAAACGAGAGGGGAAGAAGTGAGTCAAACTTGAAACGCAACCAGATGAGGGAACTTCAAACGGCGTTGATCTCTCTGGCTTTCTGGACACTCTGATTTGACAGCAGTGAGAACTTTTGAAGTAGAGAAAATGATGAAGGAAAAGGCATACATGTATCCCTTCCCTCTTTATATAGGTTCACAGAAGTGAGGGCCTAATCAGCCGAACCGTCATGGCGGTTAAAGGCAATGATGGCCTCAAAAGCCCAAATGACAGCCTACGCAATAAATGCCACATCAACGGTCGTCTGGGAAAATGGAAAGACAAGACACGTGACATTATGGAAACCCTCAGCCCTAGTTACGCGTATTGCTAAACTAAGGCTCGGGGGGGAGTAGCTGATATACCACAAAGTATAATCTAGTCCTATCATGACACGTGTACATTCAGAGCAGTCAAAGCTCTTCTATCCAAAGCATGTATAAACATATGACCTTCAGAGCTTATAGGTCGGAAGCCCATGTAACGCTCAGACTCACCTCAAGCTCAGAAGGCACTACGAACACTTACAGGAAGGTTCCGAGTTCACTGCCGCCTCAAGCACCTACTGAGCTAAAGATAAGGAAACAGTACTCAACATGAAAACTACCACTCACGCATATCGTTCAAGCGCAGTGTTCAACATGGTAACTGTCATTCTCCGATGATCAAATCCCTACTTTCATGACTCCAAATCCTAATCAACTTAGGATATCCACAGCTTATAAATAAAGCTCTAAGGTGCGCTTTTAGATTCATGCTCATTCAATTACAGTCTTTCAATTCAGTTTATTGACTTTATCATCGGAGCGGCTACCGCCGGAGCCAACCCAGTGGCCCTCTGATCGCTTTCTTTGAGTGTTCAACAGGCGACAGAGATTGGAGCCCCTACCGACCAGAAAATGTAGCATCAGTAATATATATTTAAGTAGTGAATACTTGCATGGTCCATCTACATCTACTACTGCATGCAACTAAATTGAACTCACAAGTTAGCGCAGACATCATGGGCATGAATTAGTATCTAAACGATGTTTTAAATTGGAGATGTAAAGATAATATTTTTACTACCCATGTTTGATGTTATAAATTCCAAGGTAAAAAATTAACCAAAACTTGACCATATATAATCATGTGAATGTGTGTGTCATTTTTTTATTGTAAAATAAAATGAAAGAAACTTAACATCATGTGCAAAATGCTAGTTGAAAAGAAATGACCATATCTCATCTTATATCCGCCATCAGAAAATGTGGTGAGCTAATTGTTGTAAATGTTTGAAAGATTTTAGGATTAGTATGATCAGTATTTGTAATTTAAGGATAAGAACAAATTATAAAACTTTCAATCACGAACCAGAATCTGTGATAAAAAAACAGAGAAAGAAAATTTAGCGGTTAAGACGTGTAAGAACACTGTCCTTAAGGGTGATTTCCCCCCTCAGAGGTAGAACCTCGGTATAACAAGTTCGCAGCGCTCCACCCTCTAGGATACAAAAGCCAAAATTCGTATAAGCATACATTCGCAATGTATGGATTGAATGAACACTCATTCACGTTCTCTGGTATAAGAAAATTGAGAAAGAAAATTTAGCGGTTGAGGCGTGTGAGAACACTGCCCTTAAGAGTGATTTCACCCCTCGGAGGTTGAACCTCGGTGTAGCAGGTTGGCGGTGCTCTACCGTCCAAGATACAACAGCCAAAATTTTTACAAGCGTACACTCGCAATGTATGGATTGAATGAACACTCCTTTATGTTCTCTGGTCTGAGAAATAATTAAACAAAGGCTGCAATAAAACAAGTGCAGACACTGGAAATGGTGGAACTAAAGCAGCAATGGAGTGCTTAGAAAATCAAGCAAATAAAAACTACACAGTAAGAGAAATACTCTCTCAAAACAAAACAAATATTGAACAGAAGAGAAATGATTTTTTGTGTATTGAACAATGAACCCAAGCACCCTATTTATACTAGGCAAAGAACAACAAAGGCAAGGTGCAAATTTGCTACCCTAAACTATGGTAACGGCTAATTGATAGCATTTCAATTGATTCTGTTAACTGGTAAAAGGGTTGACTGATATAACATGAAAGCAAATCGGTTGACTGATATAACATAGAAACAAATCAATATTGTGTGGGAATGTTTGACAATCAAATATGGAAGTCAAATATAAATCAGTATTGGAAAGTTTGACAATTAAAATTGGTAATAAAATAAAACAACTGATGTGGGACACAAGTATTGTGAGATGCCCATGTATCCCAACAATCCCCCACATATCTCAAAATACTTGGGTAACAAAGAATTATAAGATTCAATGAATAATGAAGAAAATCAAGATAATGACAAGAGAGTGACCAGAGAATCTTGAGAAAACAATGCATCAGAACTTGTGTCTTTTGGACTATTAACTAGCCCTAGGATTAGCAAGTCGTGACCTATAGAAACTTGGTAAAATTTATAAATTTCTATGAACCAATATTTCTTTATTGTAAGTCAGTCAACTTACCACCCACATTGTTTCCTCAAATGAAGAAGTTGTTCTAAGCGGGTTAGCGCAAATAGGTTGTGTGCCCTATTTGGATATTCATGAGCGCTCTAGAAAGTATGCCTGAGCTCTCATAGGAAGCGACCACAATTTCACACTCATATAAGTGAATCCACTAAATGCGTACTGCAATTAACACACCTCCTATAAGGACTATGGCATTCATTAAGAGTATTGCTCAACCTCACTCATTGTAGTCTTGCACTATCTACACCATAGGAAAGGACTCTCAAGACATAAAATATGATAGTGCACCACTAGGCCACCTAGTGACTTATTAGTACCCATATGAACCTACTTCCTGCGATCGTCATTCATGTAGGTTGTGTTTCCATCACTATTGACCTTTATTATTTGCTTAAATCCCACCCCTTTGATGTTTCAATCACTAGCTTTCTACATAGTGGTTTTGTCAGAGGATCTGCCAAGTTCATCTCTGACCTCACAAAATCTAGGGATATCACCCTAGTCTCAAGCAGTTGCCTTATAATATTATGCCTTAGGCGTATATGCCTATTTTTCCCATTGTAAGTTTTATTCTGAGCTCGGGCTATTGTAGTTAGGCTATCATAACCTATCGACACCGACGGTGCTGGTCTCATCGATATAGGGATATCTACTAAGAAGTTTTTAAGCCACTCAGCCTCAGAACCTACCTTCTCTAAGGTGATAAACTCGGACTCTATAGTGGATTGCGTTATGCAGGTCTGTTTTGAAAATTCCCAAGACACTATACCTCTACCGAAGGTAAACACATAGTAATTTATGGATTTCTTCCTCATCTGAATCATAGATTCAGTTAACATCACTGTAACCCTTTAATACAATGAAAAATTCATTATACATCATAATGAAGAATACTGCTCAAACACATAGGTATTCAATTTATACTCCTCCAATAATCCTTGTTAGGACTTTGTGTATCTTCTCAATATGTAACCTACATAAACAATGTCAAGCCTTGTCATATCCCAAAACCCACCTTATGCAGATTTAGGACATGCGACCGGCCAGTTAGGCACCCATCGGATTTTTTTTTTAAATTAAAATGCCGACGGTAATCCTAACCATAGGCCATTCACTTGTAACTTCCAAGTGTAGTGCATTCGATATACATGAGTTAAGCAGCGAAAATTAACAAGGAGAATGCATATTCACTTGGCAGAGCAACTAATTACATCCATAGTTGATATTACGTAGTTCAATTACAAAATTCATGCCATTGTATGTTCGGTTATACAAAATATCCAAAATGAGATGGGATACAAAAATGAAATTATGTTCGTAAGTTCTTCAGAATAATCCCCTAGGTTCCCAGCCGGCTAATCCTGGCCGCTAGATCCTTCACCTGAAAAATGTTAGGGAATGGGGTGAGCTTCAAAAAGCCCAGTGAGTAACACAGGTTCCCTGTCATGGGTTTCAAACCAGTTCTTACTTATAAAGTACACGGATGGTTCAAAATATTTCAGAAATAGCAGTTCTATAAATCCACTCAAATGTAGTTTAGTAAAACAAAATTGAATAGACAGGATGTCAGTATATCAATCAGGAGTTTCGCTAATGTAATCAAAGGACGGAACAAATCAGTACTGAGCGAAACAGAACAATAAAACAGAATAATTCCAATTAAGTAGTACAGTATACTTATGCCATGCCACTCAAGACTGGAGTGGTACCAAGAGTAAGACGTAACAGTATGAAATAGGTTTGAAACAACTATATGTATATAACATAACAGAATAGAAGAGTCAGATAGACTAAAATCATGCATTTAAGTATATGCGTCTAAATAGTGTAGCATATAAATCGGTACAGTGAATCAAAATACAGTATCTAGACAGTGTAACTTGTACACCAAGTCAAAAGTTTCAAGTTACTCACCTTTAAGTCTCGAAGTGGGTGCTACAGTTTGGGCCTTCCTCTCTCTCTTTTAAGCCTAAAACAATTTGAAAATTCCATCAACTTGTGATCTTAATCTATTCTTAGGCTGTGTAAGTCTATCTCTGTGATGGGTTCCATTCATTCAGAATTGGACTAAATCATAGTGATTTACTCATAGATATTACCTTTGAAGCATTTCATTTAGGGTCTCAGTGTTTTCCCTTTCTTCTTCCTCTTTTAGAGCTTCCTCAGCCAACCTTCTTGCAGCTGCCTCTTTCATTAGTCGTCCCATCGAGACGATTGGGGTTTTTTATATAAATGGTCTAACCGAGACGATTTTGATCGTATTGGCAATCCTAATTTTTAGGGCAATTACTTTTTGTTGCCATAGCAAGTCTTCCATGAACTCTTGCTGCTTTCTATCTGTTGCCCTCTGAGCCTTAGTCATAATTGTAAATTCCTTCTGTTTCTTATCCATTATAATTTTCACCTTATTTCGTAATGTGGACCTCGTCATTGGGTTCGGAATGTCGAAGAAAGTCAATTTAGACCCCCTCGGCATTTTCTTTGGCTTCGGGTACATCAAGGGTATTTTGGTCATTTTACACTTGTGAAATTCTGACTCCGATTCGTCATTTAATCATGTGTACAGTTTCACAGGTATCTGGGCCCCTATTGGTATCAATTTCGTCGCAATCGGACTTCATCTGGACTTCGTATAGCGTTAGGGGCATTTTGGTAATTTCATGCGTCATGTTTTTCGATACTTCATTTGCTGGTACAAACCCCACCGTTGAGTCCAGAGTGCCCAACATACTTAAAATGGACTATCTTTTATTTTTATTTGGCCCTAGGTGTCATTAGGGGCAATACAGTCATTTACTATTTGCGTGTCTTTGTTTTTCGGGACTTAATTTCCCAAATCGGACTCCACCGTTGAGCCTGGAATGCCTGAAATAGTAAAAATATACTATTTATTCATTTAATTTGGACTTCGTTTGACCTATTTAATGTCCAAGGGTAAAATGGTAATTTTATCCAATTAAATAAATAATTAAAATAATTATTTTATTATTTAATTATTTTTCAGGGGCCTATATGCATTAATTTTTCCAAAGCCGGGCCAGAATATAAATGTTCAAAACTATTGGGGGTCAAAGTATAATTTACCAAACTTCTAGTTCTTTTGTTTTAATTTAATTAATAAACCAATGGGTTCTTACTTGGTAACCCTAGACCGGTCCTCAAACACAGTGAACCAGCTAGTTCATTAAACCATACAGAACCGGAATAACATAACCCTGTTATTCCAATTTGGCCCCTCATCCACGGTTAGGGCTATCCCCAAACCTGATTTCTATTTCATACGTCCTTAACCAAACAAGCCAAATCCAATTTCAAATTCAATTTAAACATAACCAATACGCTGCCGTTTGGGTTATCCTGATTTGCGGGTGGGTCGAATTTGACCCGAACCCGATCTAGATCCGACCCGTGCCCGGTACTGTTCATCGTCTTCCCCATGACGATGAACAGTAACCCAAATTTCCAGTTTTCTTTTTCTCCAATTTCGTGGATTTTCAAGTGCGGATTCCCTCTGCTTTTGCTTCTAAATCATTTCTGGAAGCCTAAAGATTAGTTTAGTATTCATTTCAAGCCTCGAATCAAGCTCACACGTTCGGTTCAAAATTGGATAACCAAACTTGCAATTGGTCCCTAAATGTTCATTTTTGGCCCAAAGTTCATGGGATTTGGTTTGTTACAACCTACTGATCGTGGGGTTTTAGTCCTCATTTCCAAAAGTAGGTTTTATTGTGGTTTTAGTGAGGTTGGTTTCAAACCCAAACCTGTGGCTCGCGATTTGATGGTCGATTGTAGGTCCTTGGGGTCTCGGGTTTGTGTTTTTGAGACTGGGTTAAACCTCTAGTCCAAGTTTCAATAGGTAAAACTTGGTTTAATGTAAGTGGTTTCAGACCTGTACCAACCAAAGTGCATCAATGGCGGCTGGGTGCACGGCTTAGGGTTCTAGGCTGTTTCGAGGTCCAATACTCACGCCTTTAACCCAGATTTTATAGTCTTAACATCATGCAAGCAGTAACAATCCAAAATACACCAAAATAGTGAAAGAAATTCAAAAGAGAAAATCTTAAGTTTTTGGTGTTTACCTTGTACAACAGTTTTTTTCTCTGTTCGTGGCTCAAGGTGAGACCTCAATGTGGTAGGCCTTGTCCTGCTCTTGCACTCCTCAGTCCTTCCTCCTTTTGCTCCTTCAATGGCCACACACTCTCACACACAAGAATGCACACAATGTCTTCACACACACTCTCTCTCTCTCTAACTCACTCTCTCTTTCTTTCTCTCGCTCTCTCTCTCTCTCTCTCTCTCTCTATATATATATATATATATATTTCAGACTTGCACACACACCCTTTCTGATTTCTCTCTTCAAATGTTCATGTACCTAATATAAAACCATATGTATGTTATCTATTTGATTTGTAAGTAATTATTTGGTTGCATGCAAAATAGTTGGGGGAGAGGTGATCAAGTACGCTAGGGCAAATGTGATGATGGACTAAGGTGCATAGGCTGAGGTAGTGGTGAGGTGTTGCATGCATGGCCATTGGCCAGTTTGGGAGGTGGTCTTGGCTGAATTGGGTTTAAATACAAATTTGTTGCATATCTAGACACAAAGATGCTAGCAACCTACTTGGTAATTTTTTGGGTGCATAAAGTCTTACCCACATGGTCAAGGGTTTAAGTCCCCTTGGCCTTATTTTGGGCATTTTTCCCTATTTGGGCTTATGCCTTGTTTGGCTGTCGCAAAATTTTGTTTCAGTTATTTCCTCCCTAACTTTTTTTTTGTTGCTCTTTTTTCGACGCGGTTTCTTCTGGTCAACACCTGTTTAGGTTAGCTTCAGTGTCCAAGGTCTAGTGTCGATTATTATTTTCGTGAAATTTTATAATTAGCTAATTCGAGTTCTATTAGTGTTAAAAATAGGATTTAAGGAGCTAAAATATTGCATTAGATTCACAAAAGGAACTCCATTACACTAATTAACCGGGGACTAAGCTTGGGGTGTTACATCATCCCCTCCTTCAAAAGAGTTTTACCCGCAAAACTCGGCCTAACTTCATTTGAGTGAACAACCCGGGATACATTTCATGCATCTCTGCTTCACGTTCCCATGTTGCTTCCTCACTTGTGTGATTTTTCCACAAAACTTTCACCAGTGGGATTGCCTTGTTGCACAAAGTCTTTTCCTTTCGATCCAAAATTTGCACTGGTTGTTCTTCATATGAAAAGTCCTCCCTTAACTTGAGTGGCTCATATTCAATAACCCGTCCTGGTTCTTGTACACACTTCCTCATCATTGATACATGGAACACGTGGTGTACTTTGTCTAACTCGGGTGGTAGTGCCAAACTATATGCAACTGGTCCAACTCTTTTCAAGATCTTGAATAGACCAATATAGCAAGGACTTAACTTTCCCTTTTTACCGAACCGAAGTACCCTTTTTAATGGTGACATTTTAAGGAACACGAGGTCACCTACTTCAAATTCCAGGTCCTTTATTCGGTTGTCGGCATAATTCTTGTATCGACTCTGGGCCGTCTGTAACCTACTCCGAATTTTTTGAATCTGTTCAGTGGTCTCCTGGACTAGATCCGGTCCGAGTAACTTCTGCTCACTAGTTTCGGCCCAACAGAGTGGGGATCAACACCTTCTTCCGTACAGTGCTTCACACAGTGCTATTTTGATGCTGGCTTGATAGCTGTTATTGTAGGCAAACTCAACTAATGGCAAATGTTCTGCCCAATTTCCCTTGAAATCCAATGCACACAGCCGTAACATATCCTCCAGCATTTGTATCACCCGTTCAGACTGCCCGTCTATCTGTGGGTGATATGTTGTACTAAATTTGAGTTCAGTGCTAAGTGCCCTTTGCAGACTCTTCCAAAATCGTGATGCAAACCGAAGGTCTCGATCAGACATAATAGATAAGGGCGTGCCGTGCAAGTGTACAATCTACTAGATGTACAACGTAGCTAGCCTTTCCATGCTATGTGTTGTTTTTACAGGAAAAAAATGCACAAACTTGGTCAACCTATCCACGATGACCCAAATAGCATCAAAGCCCTTTGGGGACTTGGGAAATCCGGATACGAAATCCATGGTGATGTGGTCCCACTTCCATTCTAGAATAGGGAGTGGTTGCAAGAGTCCGCTGGGGCGTTGATGCTCAACCTTTACTTGTTGGCAACGTGTACAATGGGCGATAAAGTCAGCTACATCCCTCTTCAATCCAGGCCACCAATACGGTTCTTTGAGGTCATGATACATCTTTGTATTTCTAAGGTGTACCGTAAACCTTGAAGCATGAGCTTCTTCCAAAATTTCTTTCTTCAATTCGGTTATCTTGGGTACACATAACCTGCCTCGATATCACAGAACTCCCTCTCGAATCTCAAAGTCAGTTTTTCCAGTTGCCTCTTCTTCCTTATGGATTTTGACTAGCTCTTCATCTTGAGATTGACCTGCTTTAATCCATCCCACCAATGTAGACCCAATCATTAGACTGGCTAGATAAGCCGCACTACTTGGTAGGATCACCTCAATGCCCATCTCGTCTAGGTTTTGAATCAATTCCTTCTGTGTAGTAATCATGTAGGCAAGATTGCCAGACTTTCGGCTTAAGGCATCGGCCACTACATTAGCCTTGCCGGGATGGTACTGGATCGTCACATCATAGTCTTTGATCAATTCAAGCCAATGTCGTTGCCTCATATTCAACTCCTTCTGTGTAAAGAAGTACTTCAGGCTCTTATGATCAGTAAAGATTTCGCACACCTTCCCATATAAGTAGTAGTGCCAGATTTTTAAGGCAAACACCACTATAGCTAGTTCTAAGTTGTGGGTAGGATAATTCTGTTCATGCGATCGGAGTTGTCAAGAGGCATAGGCAATGACCCTATCATCTTGTATCAGGATGCATCCCAAGCCCTTATAGGAGGCATCACAGTAAATGACGAACTTCCCTTCCCTGGAGGGGATAGTTAGAACAGGTGCTGAAGTTAACTTCTATTTAAGTAGCTGGAAACTCCGTTCTTGCTTATTCGTCCAAATGAATGGTACATTGTTCTTGGTCAAGTAAGTGAGTGGCTTCGCCATCTTAGCAAAATCTTTGACGAATCGTCGGTAGTAACCCGCCAATCCAAGAAAACTTCGGACCTCTGTCACAGTAGTTGGTTGGGGCCAATCCAAGATGGTTTCTACCTTTTGTGGGTCAACGGCAATACCCTCTTTAGAAATCACGTGGCCCAAGAAGGTAATACTAGGTAACCAGAATTCACACTTTTTGAACTTCGCATACAGTTTATGCTCCCTCAGGGTCTGTAATGTTATCCTCAAGTGTTTACCATGTTCCTCTTCACTCCGCGAATACACAAGTATATCATCGATGAAAACAATGATGAAATCATCCAAGTATGGCTTAAAAACCCGATTCATCAAATCCATAAATGCGGCAGGGGCATTAGTTACACCAAAAGGCATGACTAAAAACTCGTAATGACCATACCAGGTCCGAAAGGCCGTCACTACAAAAAAACATATTTTTGGCGACGCTCATTATTAGCGACGCACGAAAAGCGTCGTTAAAAGTGACTTTTCACAACGCCCAGTCGTGTGTCGCGAATAATATGGAAAAAACCGCAAAAAATTAGGTGCGAAACTATTAGCGACGCGCACATGACTATTGGCGACGCACAGAGGCGTCGCTAATAGGTAAAATTATTGGCAACGCTCGATTAGGCGTCGCAAATAGTGACAATTTAGCATTAGCGACGCGCGGGGTCTTATTAGCGACGCGCAGTGAGCGTCGCTAATAAGCCCCCCTCGTTTTTATATCCACCGACCTATTTTTTTTCTTCTTCTCACGCTGTCTCTTTCTTTTTCTTCTCACGCCGTCTCTCTCACTAGATTTTCTCTCTCTGTCTCTGTCACTCCCTTGTTGCAAGAACAACAGTGGACAGCGGTAGACGACGGTGGACGGCTCATTGGACGACCTATTCGGCTACGGCAAAGCTATTCGATGACGGTGACGGTAGATTTCATATTCTTTCTTTCTATTTTTGCAAAAATCTATCAAATCTGCATCATTCTTTTGAGGTTCAGTTTAGATTTGTTTTTTATACCACCAGAGACAAAGTGAAATAGAGATTTGTTGGTTGATCCTTTTACTGTTTATTTCAGGCCATTTTTTTCTCCCTTATTTTACTGTTTATTTCACACACACAAATTTGTATAGGTTTTTGTTGTAAGACTTGGTTAGTGTGAACACTTGCAAGAGGTAACATAGTGAAATCAACTGCAAATAACATTTAATTTGTAAGATATTAAATATTTTAATTTTATATTTAGACAAGTGCCAAATTAGAAGTTTAAATATAATTATATTTTATTTTTTTAACAAAATAATAAACTAATTATCTTTATGTTGCCCTATAATTTAATACAAATATTAAAAAAATGATGAACATTAGAGGCTAGCAGAAGAAACTTAACTACCAATAACTGCTAGTCTGAATGACTAACATATAGAATAAATCATGAGATGTCATTTGATCATCATTAGTGTTGTTAGTAGTTTTTTATTATTATTATTTTGGATCACGAATAATTCGAATCTTATTTGTTAATAAAATTAGTACATAAATTTAAAAATCATATTTTTAATAGGACGCATACCTAACTGGAGGAAAAAAAAAATGACTGCAAATACACGTGGCTGATTTAAAGCTTAGCAAAGAGGTCTACCCAAGATAACGGGTTTGGTCAAACTTTTCCAAAAAACAAAAGCTAAAGGTCTAAACATTTTTTTTAAAAAAAAAATAATAATCTACAATTGCTGTCTACACACTTTTGTGCGTTTAAAAATTAAAGAAAAAATTTTAAACAATGACCAAATAAAAAATATAGATACTAAAATAAAATCCAAAATTAAAAAACATAATTTATCAGATCTAAACTTGAAAATCTCTTGTATAATTACTCTATTGGTAGATATTTGTTCAATTTTTAAGAATTAAAATATTTCTATAAACTTGTAAAGTATTTACTGTAAAATACTCAAAATACTCCCTTCATCCGTAAAGCGAGAACAGTAACACCATGCTAATATTACTTAGATTTGAGTGTTCGTACCGAATTCACGCAAGTCTTACCCAATGTGCAAATACTCCCTTCATCTACAAAATGAGAGTAATAACACCATGCTAATGCCACTTAGATTTGAGTGTTTGTACCGAATTCATGCAAGTCTTACCCAATGTGCAAATTTGAACGACAATCACACGGTACAACTACTACAACCGTTGGACTAAACTTTTTCCTATTTGTTAAAGAGTGTGGGTGTATTTAAATGGACAGCAGGTTCTGATAACCCTTCATTTCCATAACAATGCTATGAAAATTATTAATCTACCTTAATCTTTTCTTTTATAATCAAATTTTTTCATCCAAACAAACTAGAAGTTTCTTCTAACTTTCTATTAAGCCATCATTAAAATAATAAAATTCTTTATTTAGGGAGTTCATATGAATATAAAAAAAATTTATAGGTATAAAAAACATTTCCTGAAGTGCTGACATCAGTCAATTTCATTGTCCAGCATATTTGTTCAAACATTGATGAGTACACTTTCTCCTTTTCATCACTTGTTTGGTTTTATTAATCACTTTTGAGTTCCAATTTTGAGAGATTCAGACTCTATTGAAGTATCTGATTTCACTATTTGATGCATTTCCACTCCTCACTGTATGCTACCCTCAACTACTACTTCAAAACTAAGTTAACACAAAAATGTGAAAGGAAAATCAAATTAGGTCTAATTTCTTAATAACTAAGAAATAAAAAAAACTCCGCATCCAAAAAAAAATCAAAATTAAAATATTATTAATAAATTAGTTAATAAAGACTAATTACATTATATTTATAAACTAAAAGACTACGGATCTAAATAAGAATTTACTACTAAAAGACTACGGATCTATATAAGAATTTACTACTTCTTTATGATAGACTCAATATAATTAAAAACTAAGAAATCTCAAAAATTGAAAAATTCAGCATAAATAAATGTTAGGGCTTTTAAAAAAATTAAAAACTAGATGAAATGAGAAAAACATAACAACAAACGGAAACCAATTTAAAATTTCTTAAACAAAATAATTACAAATTTAAAACTTATTATAAATAGTAAAAAATCTAATTACGTAGCCTAAATGGAAAAATTTTGTTTAAAAATTGAAAAGTTAGGTAACCCGAAGTCTAGTTTGTTTGCTGTCTCATATCAAAATAAGGTGGTTTCGAATATAAGTATGTGAAGGTAACTATTTTTACTTAAAAATTGACTTTAAGTTGGATTGTTCTATCTTAATTAAATTGTGATGGGAAGAAATATTTCTTGTTGAGATGGAAATTCCTTGAACTCTAGACACATGAGTGCATTTGGACATTTTTTCATGTATGTGTTCATTCAACATGTGTTTTTCCATGGCTGTGTTTTTTCCCCTCTTGTGTTTCATATATGTGTTCATTGAACTGCAACTTGAACCCTAATCCCTTGGTCCTGAGTTCCTCTAAACAATAATTTTTAATTTTTTTTTGTTTTAGCTTCCAGGTCATAAGAGTTCTTGAGTCCTATAGATTGAGAGATCAACTAGATACAACAGACCTATTAAGTTAGTTAGTGGTTTTAGGTAGCAATTGATTTGTTTTTGTTAGTTAAGTTGTTGTTGTCAGGTGCCAAGTAAATAATTCTTGATGAATGACCTTAATTAATAGATAAAAATTGAAAGTTAGGTGCTTTTACTTGTTAGCAACCAAGATCAATATGTTTTCTATTGACATTTTTAATGCTATTGTTAATGGTTTTTTAAAGCAAAACTCTGTCTGACAATCAGAGTTTGCACTTACACTAATGAATTTTTTAATTGCATTCATGTAAGCCTAGCCCCGTTCGGGAGTCATTTTCATCACATGTGAATCTTGTCGCGAAATTTATTCGCGATTGGGCTCATGTGTATGAAAATCGATTCTTGAATTGTCCAAAGAGGACAGTTCGGGAATGCATAAATCTGCATTGCAATCAATAGCGTATATGCTTGAATATTTCACTATGATAAAATTTTAGTATGGTCTCCTATTGTTCTCTGGGTATATATTTAGGCGTGCTAACGTCTATCTCGTATACTTGGAGAACCGTGGGGAGATGCTGCCGAAATTTTGTCCGAGTGGAATCAAGCATTTGCTTTGCTGTTGATTGCAATATAGATTGTGCATTCACGAATGGGATAGGACCACCTTACCCTTTAGAGAGAAGTTGGAGGTGATAGGATTCATGTTTCATATTTATAACGAGTATCATTTTTGACTTGTATTAGGTAGACGAAAATGGATAAGAGTTGGATGGACTTGAGGGGCAGGCATTTGCCAGGGTATATGAAGGGGATCAAAGATTTTATTGAGTTTGCTCGTGCATCTACAGATGGGAGAAATAGGATAAGATGTCCATGTAGGAGGTACAATAATAGAGATTATATGCACATAGATGAGGCCAAAGAGCACCTACTCGAACACGGGATGGACAAGAGGTATACATGTTAGGAATTTCATGGGGAACGTCGTGACGTACGAGTGGTATTTGATGATGAAGAAGACGACGATGATGACTTTGGTGATAATGTTGGGGTTGGTTACGAAGGCTTGCCACAAATGCTGGCAGACTTGCAGGGGGCTACAACTAGGGCGAGTAGTCACAGGAGTGACACGGGACCATCGACCGCGTTTGAGTCGTTGTTGAGGGAAGCAAGGCAGCCGTTATACCCGGGTTGTGATAAGTTTTCGAAACTGGACTTTCTCGTGAAACTCCTTTATCTTAAGACCATCAACTATTGGAGTAACAAATTAGTTACTATGGCCATTGAATTGATTAAAGCAGCGCTTCCTACTGGGGAGACCCTTCCGAAATCATATTACGAGGCGAAAAGAATATTAAGAGATTTGGGCCTCGGGTATATTCCCATACATGCTTGCAAAAATGATTGCATGTTATTTTGGAAGGAGACAGAACAATGTAATGAGCGTACAGTGTGCCACGAACCCAGGTACAAGCTGAATGAAGGAAAAAGCAAGACAATTCCGCACAAGGTGCTAAGATATTTTCCCTTAAAACCGAGGCTGCAAAGGTTGTACATGTCTCAGAAGACGGTAGAAGATATGCGGTGGCATAAGGAGAAGCGTGTTACTGAGAAAAATGTATGTAGGCATCCGACAGATTCACAAGCTTGGGCTGAGTTTGATACAAATCACGAATGGTTTGCAAATGAGCCGCATAATGTACGACTTGGGCTAGCGACGGTTTCAACCCGTTCGGTGACATGAGTAATGCCTACAGCATGTGGCCAGTGTTGCTTGTGCCGTATAACTTGCCACCGTGGAAATGTATGAAAGAACCGTTTATCTACATGTCGTTGCTTATTCTAAGGCTGAAGTCTCCTGGTAATGATATTGATGTGTACTTGCGTCCTTTAGTGGACGAGTTGAAAGAATTGTGGGAGGTGGGAGTGGAGGCATACGACATCTCTAAGAATGAAACATTTCAATTGCATGCCGCGTTACTGTGGACCATAAATGACTTTCTAACATACGGGAACTTGTCTGGGTGGAGCACTAAGAGGTATCTGGCATGTCCAGTTTGCAATAAGGATGCATGTTCCCTACATTTGTCAAATGGGAGGAAGATATGTTACATGTGCCATCGTCGTTTTCTACCGCCATCACATAATTGGCAAAATAGGCAGAAGCATCTGTTTGATGGACAAATTAAGCGTAGATTGTCACCTCCATTATTGTCTGGCAAAGACGTGTTGGCGCAATTAGCAGTCATCCAACCAGTGAGGTTTGGGAAGATACCGGGTAGTAAGAAGAGGAAGAGTACTGATGTGGACTTAAATTGGACGAAGAAGAGCATATTTTTTGATTTTCCATACTAGGAGACCCTTACATTAAGGCACAATTTGGATGTGATGCACATCGAGAAAAACATATGTGATAATGTGCTGGGAACTGTAATAAACATTTAAGGGAAGACAAAAGATAGTGTTAAAGCTTGGTTGGACTTGTAGGAGCTGGGAATAAGGAAAGAGCTACACCTCATACGTAGCGGTGATAAATATATCGTGCCTCCTGCACAGTATACTTTATCATCTGCAGAGAGAATGAGGATTTACGAGTGGTTTAAATCGGTGAAGTTCCCAAATGGATACGCATCGAATATATCTCAGTGTGTAAATGTTATAGATGGGAAAATATCCGGATTGAAGAGCCATGACTGCCATGTCCTTTTACAACGACTTCTTCCGGTTGCACTACGTAGGTATCCCACCGATGACATATCGACTACATTAACTGAGTTAGGTTGCTTCTTTAGAGAATTATGTGCAAAGACGTTGAATGTGGAAGTACTTGACAAGCTCGAAAGGGATGTTGTCGTGATCCTCTGCAAGTTGGAACAGATTTTCCCTCCAGCTTTCTTCGATATCATGGTCCACTTAGTGGTGCATTTGCCTCATGAGGCAAAAATTGGCGGACCTGTCCAATACCGTTGGATGTATCCAATAGAAAGGTACATTTAATTTTGTGAATTGTGTTATCTATCCATCCTAACTATTTTAATCTATATCTGATTAATTATCAAACAGATATTTGCACACATTGAAGCAATATGTGCGTAACAGAGCACGACCGGAAGGGTCAATTGCTGAGGCTTACATTGATGCTGAATGTCTCACCTTTTACTTTATGCATCTTGAAGATATTGAGACAAGGTTTAATCGTCAAGAGTGAAATTCTGATAGATGTCCAGGGCAACAACGAACTGGCCTTGCGGTGTTTAATCAAACTATGCGGCCAATAAGTGCCCGTATATATGAATGGTGTCATCCTCAAGACTTGGAAAGAGCCCACTACACCGTGCTCAACAACTGTGATGAGACATTGCCATATTTTAAGTAATTTTATCGAAATCATTGCAATACTACGTTAGTATACAAATGTAAGTTACATATAACATATCTCATCTTATGTAGTGAGCATACGATCGAGATTTAGAGAGAACATGTATCAAGTTCTGATCTGGAGCAAAGACAGAAAAATTTGTTTCCAAAGTGGTTTGGAGAACGTATAAGAATAGGTTTCAATTAATTGTAATTGTATTAGTTAATGCATTTGTATTCAATTAATTTTGTACTTGTACTGAATTAATAGATGAAGCTATTACGCCACCAACAATCTCCTGAGGCATACGATCAATTATATTCCTTGGCATGTGGTCCTGATCAAAGGATATCCCACTACACCAGTTTAATTGTTGATGGTGTTCGATTTCACACAAGGGAACGTGAGGTCAGCCGACGAACACAGAATAGTGGGGTCCTTGTTGAAGGAGATGGTGACGGAGGACAAACTGTAGAGTACTATGGTGTTTTAAAAGACATCATACAGTTACATTATTGCTACAGTCATTCTGTGTATATTTTTAAATGTGATTGGTGGGATGTAAGTAATAAAAAGACTGGAATGCAGATTGATAAGCACTTCATAAGTGTTAATACGTCACGTACGGCATTTAAAGATGATCCGTATGTTTTGGCATCGGTTGCAAAACAAGTTTTCTATTTGAAGGACACAAAAATAAGAGGTGATTAGCATGTTGTCCAAAAAATAAAAACTAGAAATGTTTATGATGTCCTAGAAGTTGGTGAGGGAGATGAAGAGTTGGAGATGATTGAGAAGGCACTACAAGAAGAGTCTCAAATTGCCAACGATGGTGTTGTCCGGCATGATCAAGAAGATGTTAGTTCGTATCAATTGAATAGAACTGATGTAGAACCAATTCATGTCGTAGCTTCCGACGTCACCAATACCACACAATTAGATCCGAGGGATGCAACGTTCATTAATGATGATGATGACGAGGAAAGTGATTTTGATGATGAGACATTGTTAGAGTATTGTACCGAGAATGAAGAAAATTTAAGTTCAGATGATGATACAAACTCAGATGAATAATTGTAATAGGTGTTACATGTGGTAAGATCAAGTGTAATAGATATTCAATTTTATGATGTAATGGATTTTAATTTTTATGATGTAATGGATTTTACTTTTAAACTTTCTTTTTAGATATGGTTGGACCAAGCTCACGCAGACGCGCAGCCCCGGCGGACCCATCGACCCCTTCCCCTTCCTCTGCAGGATCGACCGATCCTGCTATTGATGGTATGGATAGTTCCACTTTGTATTAATGATTATATAAATATGGTACTAATTGTTTCTATTTTATTGTTTCTAAAGCTTCGACCACCACCTCTAGACGAGGGGGCGGTAGGTCGAAGAATCGGAGTTTGCAGGCTCAAATGGAGGCATCAGGGGGCTCACGACTTCGGATTGAGCTACCTGAGGGCTTGTTGAAGCCCATTGGTGGGTGGGCACAGTAGTTCACCATAGAGGTGGTCGTCATTTGCCGACTACGCACCCCACTCCATATTAGTGATTGGAGTCTCGTCACTCAGGAGGAGCTACGGGATATTCATGAACATATCCTGGTATGTCTTTTATTATTGTGTTGAACTAAATTTTAACATTTCTAATGCCGTAATGTTTTGACAATGACATGCTTTACAGGAAAAGTTTGACATCGATCTCCACCTGCCTCACGTAGCGAAGGCAGTGGACCGTTACCTGGGAGTCCGTTTCAGGGACTATCGACACCATCTCCACATGCACTACGAGACGGAGGTGGCAGGTAGTAGAGAGCCCCACGACAGACCCTACAAGGGGGAGACGGTGGAGGATTGGATCGTACTGTGCGACCGGTTCGCAAGTGATGCATTCCAGGTAAAAATTGTCAAAATTACTTTTGTTGTCTGCTTTAAATCAGTATCATTTATACTAACCTTCTTTATTTTGGCCAAGTGTAGGAACTAAGCAGAAAGAATAGCGAGAGTAGAAGCAAGCAGAAGGTGACCCACTGTGGTGGATCACGTTCTTTTGTACAGTATAGGCATGATATGGTAAGTTAATAAATGTATCAAGTTTTTATTGTATACTCTATTCATGAAATCAATATTCAGAAGCTACTATTTATTTGATCCAGCGAGACCAGGACACCGGTGCACCACCCAGCCCAATTGATTTGTGGCACATGACGCACTACAACCCCAATAAGGGCTGGGCTGGGCTGGGCTTGAAGCACAGCGACTTTATGTAAGTTTTTATGTAACTTGCCACAGTATTACTAATTTAATATTAATCTAAAGTTATAAAAGTAGTAACATATATTTATGTCTTTATAGGAGGAGATGGTCCGGTTGCGTGATCAGCCGATAGCTGAAGGTCAGGATCCGCCGACCAATGACCAGATACGGGAGACTGTTCTGGGCAAGAGGCGTGGCTATGTGCGTAGCTTAGGGACTGGGATGCCGCCGACGACATCGTCCTTTGAGAGTGATGCTAGGGCACACGCAGCTACTGAGGCAGTTTAACAAGAGAATGTAGCGCTGCGCCAGAGACTAGATAGCCTCGAGGAGCGATATTCCAAGCTACAGACTCTTGTGCAGACGATGCTCAGCCAACAGCGTGACTCTTCACAACCTTGGTAAGTTTTTAAAATTATATAAATTGGTGGATTTATTATTTATATAAAAATGCACCGAAACTACATCACACAACTCAAGAATGATAAAATAGACTTGCACGAAGTTACGGAACTCGGTTCGGATGCCCGGTTTGAAACTTATGCAACTTTCAGCACCAAAAAGGCCCATTTTGAGGTTTTGATAGACCAAAATGCCAGATCTTAGCCTAACAACACCAAAACCACATCACACACCTCACAAATGATAAAATAGAGTTACACGAACTTACGGCACTCGGTTCGGATGCCCGGTTTGAAACTTATGCAAGTTTCAGTTTCAAAAAGGACCATTTTGGGGTTTTGACAGACCAAAATGCCGGATATCAGCCTAACTACACCGAAACCACCTCACACACCTCACAAATGATAAAATGGAGTTGCACGAACTTACGACACTTGGTTCGGATGCCCGGTTTGAAACTTATGCAAGTTTCAGCGCCAAAAAGGCCTTTTTTGGGGTTTTGACAGACCAAAATGCCGGATATCAACCTAAATACACTGAAACCACATCACACACCTCAAAAATGATAAAATAGACTTTCACAAACTTACGACACTCGGTTCGGATGCCCGGTTTGAAACTTATGCAACTTTCAGCACCAAAAAGGCCCATTTTGGGGTTTTGACAGACCAAAATGCTGGATCTCGACCTAACTACACCAAAACCATATCACACACCTCAGAAATGATAAAATAGACTTGCAGGAACTTACGGCAGTCGGTTCGGATGCCTGGTTTGAAACTTATGCAACTTTCAGCTCCAAAAAGGCCCATTTTGGGGTTTTGACAGTCCAAAATGCCGGATATCCACTTAAATACACCAAAACCACATCACACACCTCAAAAATAATAAAATATACTTGCACGAACTTACGAAACTCAGTTCGGATGCTCGGTTTGAAACTTATGCAAGTTTCAGCTCCAAAAAGGCCCATTTTAGGGTTTTGACAGACCAAAATGCCATATATGTGCCTAAATACACTGAAACCACCTCACACACCTCAAAAATGATAAAATAGAGTTGCAAGAACTTACGGCACTCGGTTCGGATGCCCGGTTTGAAACTTATGCAAATTTCAGCGCCAAAAAGGTCTTTTTTGGGGTTTTGACAGACCAAAATGCCAGATATCAGCCTAACTACACCGAAACCACATCACACACCTCAGAAATGACAAAATAGACTTTCACGAACTTATGACACTCGGTTTGGATGCCTAGTTTGAAACTTATGCAACTTTCAGCACCGAAAAGGCCCATTTTGGGGTTTTGACAGACCAAAATGCCGGATCTCGGCCTAACTACACCAAAACCACATCACACACCTCATAAATGATAAAATAGACTTGCACGAACTTACGGCACTCGGTTCGGATGCCCGGTTTGAAACTTATACAAGTTTCAGCTCCAAAAGGCCCATTTTGGGGTTTTGACAGACCAAAATGCCGGATATATGCTTAACTACACCGAAATCACATCACACACCTCAAAAATGATAAAATGGACTTGCACGAACTTAAGAAACTCGGTTCGGATGCCCGGTTTGAAACTTATACAAGTTTCAGCTCCAAAAAGGCCCATTTTAGGGTTTTGATAGACCAAAATGCCGGATATCTGCTTAACTACACCAAAACCACATCACACACCTCAAAAATGATAAAATAGACTTGCATGAACTTACGAAACTCGGTTTGGATGCCCGGTTTGAAACTTATGCAAGTTTCAGCTCCAAAAAAGCCCATTTTGGGGTTTTGACAGACCAAAATGCCGGATATCCACCTAACTACACCAAAACCACCTCACACACCTCATAAATGATAAAATAGAGTTGCACGAACTTACGACACTCGGTTCGGATGCCTGGTTTGAAACTTATGCAAGTTTCAGCTCCAAAAAGGCCCATTTTGGGGTTTTGACAGACCAAAATGCCGGATATCGGCCTAAATACTCCAAAACCACATTGAACACCTCACAAATGATAAAATAGACTTGCACAAACTTACGGCACTCGGTTCGAATGCCCAGTTTGAAACTTATGCAAGTTTCAGCTCCAAAAAGGCCCATTTTGGGGTTTTGACAGACCAAAATGCTGGATATCAGCCTAATTGCACCGAAAACACCTCACACACCTCAAAAATGATAAAATAGACTTGCACGAACTTACGGAACTCGGTTTGGATGCCCGGTTTGAAACTTATGCAAGTTTCAACTCCAAAAAGGCCCATTTTGGGGTTTTGACAGACCGAAATGCCGGATATCCGCTTAAGTACACCGAAACCACATGACACACCTCACAAATGATAAAATAGACTTATGCTACTTTATGTCGTTCTTACTATTTATGCATGAAAAAAAAAAAAAAAACTATTCACATTCTATGTTCACATTCTATATATTTGATCTTTATTTCAGATTGATTGGGGATTATTGCCGCGCCATCTTTATGTTTTGCATCAGAACTTGTTATTTTTATTTTTTATTTTCATGGACATCTGTAGTAACATTTTGGAGACAATTTTCAATTTTTCTATTTATTGATGAATTGTACTTTTACAATTGTACATAATTAGTTTAATATATATATATATGAATTTATTTTTATTTTTTAATATATTTATTTCAAAATGCTTCGATTTTATTGTATATCGAGATGGATGATTGATACAGGTTTAAACAGGAACAAAACAACAAATAAAACAAAGTAGTTATGGTTTTTTAAAAAAAAAAACACTTTTAGCGACGCACACCAGAGTGTCGCTAAAAGTCAAAATTTAATTTAAAAACAGTATTAGCAACGCACATCGGGCGTCATTAAAAGTCAGTATTAGCGACGCACAGTAGGCGTCGCTAATACTCACTTTTAGCGACGCACAATGTGGGCGTCGCTAATACTGTTTTTTAGCGATGCCCAATGTGCGTCGCTAATACTCACTTTTAGCGACGCCCACTATGCCCTTGTGTATTATTTGCGATGCCTGTACTCAATTATTAGCGACACGTATTGAGCGTCGCTAATAGAAACTTTTTGGACACCAAAGGCTCCGTTCGTCGCTAATAGTATTAGCGACGGCACTATTTGTGACGCCTTAGCGACGCACATTTGTGCGTCGCTAAACGGCTTTAGCGACGCACTCGCGCGTCGCTAATAGTGCTGTTTGTTGTAGTGCGTTTTTGGTACATCAGCGTCCTTGATCTTGAGCTGATGGTACCCCGACCTTAAATCAATCTTGGAAAATACACTAGCCCCTTGCAATTGGTCGAATAACTCATCAATGCGCGGAAGAGGATACTTGTTTTTCACCGTCACCTTATTGAGCTCTCGATAATCAATGCAAAGCCTTAGGGAGCCATCTTTCTTTTTCACGAATAGCACTGGTGCTCCCCAAGGGGATACACTTGGCCGGATGAATCCTTTCTCCAATAGTTCCTGTAATTGAGCCTTAAACTCCTTCAACTCTAACGGAGCCATCCGGTATAGAGCTTTGGATATTGGTTCAGTCTCGAGAATGAGGTCGATGGAAAATTTAATTTCTCGATCGATCGTTTCACTTGGTATATCCTCAGGGAATACATCAGGAAACTCACATACAATTGGCACTTCTGATAATAGGGGAGTTTGAGTTTGGGTATCCAGAACACTACACAAATAACCACGGCATCCTTTTTCAGTAATCTCCCCACTTAGATGGCAGAGATAAGATACGGCCGAGGGGTGACGCCATTTCCTTTGAACACAAATTCGGCTTGCCCCGGGTGTTGAAACAACACTTTCTTTTCAAAGCAGTCGATGGTGGCGTGATTGAGAGACAACCAATCCATGTCTAAGATCACATCGAATCCCTTAATAGCTAAGGGTATTAAGTCCACCGACAATTCTTGGTCCCCAATCATCACACTGCAGCCCTTAAAGATTGTGGACCCAACCATTGGTATCCCAGATGGAGTTTGTACAGATAACAGATCATTCATGGGTTCAGGTGTTTTATGCAATTTATCAGCAAAAGGTAGAGACACAAAGGAATGCGTGGATCCAGAATCAATTAACACATGTGCAGAAATTTCACAGATTGGGAGTATACCTGCCACCACAGCGTTTACAGTAGATGTTTCTCCTAGTACTAGGGCAAATACTCTCCTTGGTCGTCCTTGTGGCGCCTTACCCTTATCCCTTGTGGGTGCCACTGGAATAGGTCTTTGGCCCGTATTGTTGGTAACCGAGGCTGGGGTTCTCGTGTTTAGTGGCGGTTGTGGGCAGTCCCTGACCTGATGCCCCTTTTTTCCGCACTTGTAACACGCACCAATCAACCGGGGACACTCCCTTGGGTGAGACAATCGGCAGTGGGGGCATTTGGGTTCCTCATTGGCTTTCCTTTGGTTCTTAGTCCCCTTACTTGAGCCTTCGATTTTCTGCTTTTTAGATGGTTGCTCTTTCTTGAAATTCTTCCCCTTTTTCTTCCACCCCTGGTCCTTGAGATGATTGAACTCCTCCATGTCTTTCTCAATGACAAGGGCCTTGTTGAAAACTTCAGAGTAAGTGTGCAATTCAAAAGCGGAAACTCTTACTCGAATTCCCATGCGAAGGCCTCCTTGGAATTTCCTTGCCTTGTGGTGCTCTTTCTATACCAAGGAGGGGACAAATCTAGATAATGCTGAAAACCTGGCGACGTATTGGATCACTATCATTTCTCCTTGTTGTAGGTTCATAAATTTTTGGATTTTCCTCTCTCGGACAGTCGGTGGAAAGAACATGTTGTAGAATTTATCTACAAAGTCTGTCCAAGTCATGGCAGGGTTCTCTCTTTGCATTTCCAGCCACCAATTATACGTCTCTCCTTGTAACATGTACGTGGCCAACTTCACCTTTTCCTCCTCCGTACAAATTAGGAGCCCGAAGGCTTTTTCCATTGCCATGACCCATAGTTCAGCTTGCTCTGGATTTGTTACAGTATTAAAAGATGGAGGCCAGAGCTTATGGAACCTGTCCAGCAAGTCGTTGCGAATGCCAGCTCCTATGGGTGGCACCGGAGCAGATGGGGGTGGCATGGCTGGAGCTTCAGCCAGATTATTGGCTGGTCTGGGCTGGTTATGCTGTAGAGTTCTCGTCAATCCTTTGACTGCTCAGCCAAACTGAGCCAAAGTTGCTCGCATCTCGCGTAAGGCCACGCTCTCAGTCGGAGCTCGAGGTTCCCTATTGCCATTTCTAGTACGTGGCAGCATCTGAGGTAGAATAAAAGCTATCTTTAGTAATCTCGTTCGGTGTGTCGTAGTGAAATGACACTCAGGTCATTCGTTAACTCAAGGATCCTATGACCTAAGCATTTTATCTCCTAAGGACTCATTTTCCAATGATTCAAGATAACCCTAAAGCTCTGATACCAAGTTTGTCACATCCCAAAATCCACCTTATGCGGATTTAGGACATGCGATCTGCTAATTAGGCACCCATCGGATTTTTTTTTGAAATTAAAATGCCGACGGTAATCCTAACCACAGGCCATTCACTTGTAACTTCCAAGTATAGTGCATTCGATATACATGAGTTAAGCAGCAAAAATTAACAAAGAGAATGCATATTCACTTGGCAGAGCAACTAATTACATCCATAGTTGATATTACGTACTTCGATTACAAAAGTCATGCCATTGTACGTTCGGTTATACAAAATATCCAAAATGAGATGGGATACAAAAATGAAATTATGTTCGTAAGTTCTTCAGAATAATCCCCTAGGTTCCCAGCCGGCTAATCCTGGCCACTAGATCCTTCACCTGAAAAATGTTAGGGAATGGGGTGAGCTTCGAAAAGCCAAGTGAGTAACACAGGTTCCCTGTCAAGGGTTTCAAACCAGTTCTTGCTTATAAAGCACACAGATGGTTCAGAATATTTCAAAAATAGCAGTTCTATAAATCCACTTAAATGTAGTTTAGTAAAACAGAATCGAACAGACAGGATGTCAATGTATCAATTAGGAGTTCCGGTAATGTAATCAAAAGACGAAACAGATTAGTACTGAGCGGAACAAAACAACAACAAAATAGAATAATGCCAATTAAGTAGTACAGTATACTTATGCCATGCCGTTCAAGACTGGAGTGGTACCAAGAGTAAGACGTAACAGTACGAAATAGGTTTGAAACAACTATATGTATATAACAGAATAGAACAGAAGAGTCAAACAGAGTAAAATCATGCATTTAAGTATATGCGTCTAAACAGTGTAGCATATAAAACGGTACAGTGAATCAAAATACGGTATCTAGACAGTGTAACTTATACACCAAGTCAGAAGTTCCAAGTGACTCACATTTAAGTCTCGGAGTGGGTGCTACAGTTTGGGCCTTCCTCTCTCTTTTAAGCCTAAAACAATTTGAAAATTCTATCAACTTGTGATCTTAATCTATTCTTAGGCTGTGTAAGTCTATCTCTGTGATGGGTTCCATTTATTCAGAATTGGACTAACTCATAGTGATTTACTCATAGATATTACCTTTGAAGCATTTCATTTAGGGTCTCAGTGTTTTCCCTTTCTTCTTCATCTTTTAGAGCTTCCTCAGCCAGCCTTCTTGCAGCTGCCTCTTTCATTACTCGTCCCATCGAAACGATTGGGGTTTTGTATATAAATGGTCTAACCGAGACGATTTCGGTCGTCTTGGCAATCCTAATTTTTCGGGCAATTACTTTTTGTTGCCATAGCAAGTCTTTCATGAACTCCTGCTGCTTTCTATCTGTTGCCTTCTGAGCCTTGGTCATAATTGTAAATTCTTTTTGTTTCTTATCCATTATAATTTTCACCTTATTTCGTAATATGGACCTCGTCATTGGGTTCGGAATGTCGAAGAAAGTCAATTTAGACCCTCTCGGCATTTTCTTTGGCTTCGGGTACATCAGGGGTATTTTGATCATTTTACACTTATGAAGTTTTGACTCCGATTCATCATTTAATCATGTGTACAGTTTCACAAGTATCTGGGCCCCTATTGGTATCAATTTCATCCCAATCGGACTTCATTTGGACTTCGTATAGCGTTAGGGGCATTTTGGTAATTTCATGCATCATATTTTTTGGTACTTCATTTGCTAGTACAAACTCCACCATTGAGTCCAGAGTGCCCAACATACTTAAAATGGACTATCTTTTATTTTTATTTGGTCCTAGGTGTCAATAAGGGCAATACAGTCATTTACTATTTGCGTGTCTTTATTTTTCAGGACTTAAGTTCCCGAATCAGACCCCGCCATTGAGCCTGGAATGCCCGAAATAGTAAAAATATACTATTTATTCATTTAATTTGGACTTCGTTTGACCTATTTAATGTCCAAGGGTAAAATGGTAATTTTACCCAATTAAATAAATAATTAAAATAATTATTTTATTATTTAATTATTTTTCAGGGGCCTATATGCATTAATTTTTTAGAAGCCAGGCCAGAATATAAATGTTCAGAACTGTTGGGGGTCAAAGTATAATTTACCAAGCTTTTGGTTCTCTTGTTTTAATTTAATTAATAAAACAATGGGTTCTTACTTGGTAACCCTAGACTAGTCTTCAAACACAGTGAACCAACCGGTTCACTAAACCATACAGAATTGGAATAACATAACCCTGTTATTCCAATTTGGCCCCTCATCCACGGTTTGGGCTATCCCCAAACCTGATTTCTATTTCATACGTCCGTAACTAAACAGGCCAAATCCATTTTCAAATTCAATTTAAACACAACCAATACACTGTCGTTTGGGTTATCCTGATTTACGGGTGGGTCGAATTTGACCCGAACCCGATCCAGATCCGACCCGTGCCCGGTACTGTTCATCGTCTTCCCCATGATAATGAACAGTAACCCAAATTTCCAATTTTCTTTTTCTCCAATTTCATGGATTTTCAAGTGCGGATTCCCTCTACTTTTGCTTCTAAATCATTTCTGGAAGCCTAAAGATTAGTTTAGTATTCATTTCAAGCCTCGAATCAAGCTCACAGTTCGGTTCAAAATTGGATAACCGAACCTGCAACTAGTCCCTAAATGCTCATTTTTGGCCCAAAGTTCATGGGATTTGGTTTGTTACAACCTACTGATCATGGAGTTTTAGTCCTCATTTCCAAAAGCAGGTTTTATCGTGGTTTTGGTGAGGTTAGGTTTTAAACCCAAACTTGTGGCTTGCGATTTGATGATCGATTTTAGGTCCTTAGGGTCGCCGGTTTGTGTTTTTGAGATGTTGGTGAGGTCTAGTCCAAGTTTCAATAGGTAAAACTTGGTTTAATGTAAATGGTTTCAGACCTGTACCAACCAAGGTGCATCAATGGCGACTGGGTGCACGGCTTAGGGTTCTAGGTTGTTTCGCGGTCCAATACTCACGCCTTTAACCCAAATTTTACAGTCTTAACTTCATGCATGCAGTAACAGTCCAAAATACACTAAAATAGTGGAGGAAATTCAAAAGAGAAAATCTTAAGTTTTTGGTGTTTACCTTATACAGCAGTTTTTTCCTCTGTTCGTGGCTCAATGTGAGACCTCAGTGTGGTAGGCCTTGTCCTGCTCGTGCACTCCTCAGTCCTTCTTGTTTTTGCTCCTTCAATGGCCACACACTCTCACACACAAGAATGCACACAATGTCTTCACACACACACTCTCTCTCTCTAACTCACTCTCTCTCTCTCTCTCTATATATATATATATATATATATTTCAAACTTGCACACACACCCTTTCTGATTTCTCTCTTCAAATGTTCATATAGCTAATATAAAATCATGTGTATGTTATTTATTTGATTTGTAAGTGGTTGCATGCAAAATGGTTGGGGGAGAGGTGATCAAGTACGCTAGGGCAGATGTGATGATGGACTAGGGTGCATAGGCTGAGGTAATGGTGAGGTGTTGCATGCATGGCCATTGGCCAGTTTGGGAGGTGGTCTTGGCTGAATTGGGTTTAAATACAAATCTGTTGCATATCTAGACACAAAGATGCTAGCAGCCTACTTGGTAATTTTTTGGGTGCATAAAGTCTTGCCCACTTGGTCAAGGGTTCAAGTCCCCTTGGCCTCATTTTGGGCATTTTTCCCCATTTGGGCTTATGCCTTGTTTGGCTGTCGCAGAATTTTGTTTCAGCTATTTCCTCCCTAACTTCTTTTCTGTTGCTCCTTTTTCGACGCGGTTTCTTCTGGTCAACACCTATTCAGGTTAGCTTTAGTGTCCAAGGTCTAGTGTCGGTTATTATTTTTTTGAAATTTTTGTAATTAGCTAATTTGAGTTCCATTAGTGTTAAAAATAGGATTTAAGGAGCTAAAATATTGCATTAGATTCACAAAAGGAACTCCATTACACTAATTAACCGGGTGCTAAACTTGGGGTGTTACAAGTCTACTACAAATACATCAACATACCAATTAATTTGAGCATATATTTTGATACACAAGCATCACATGAGATAAATCAATCTTCACAATCAAATTGATTTAATTTTTTCATATTCTTTCGGTCATCATATAGTCTTATTGACTATCTAAAACATGTTCATGGTTTAACATGTGACCACACATATGTTATTTGTAGATCTATCTCATTTACTTAAACATGCATTATCAAGTTTCCTATGTCACTTGTTTGAAAGCTTGTTTTAGATTATATAGTAATTTCATCAATATACATACTTTATGTTCTTTTCTCAAAGGATACAAAAACATTCAAATAAATTTGTTCTAACTCACCATACAGTTTTAACATCTATTTGATGATAGGATTATCAAAACTATTAAAACTTTAATAGGAGAAATTTTAGTCATTCGAGCAAAGTATCAAGGAAAATTATATTATTTCTTTACTCGTAGCATTTAACTACTAATCTCACTTTATATTTATATATGACCCAATAAATTTTACTTCTTCTAAATATCCATTTTCACATTTAATATTTCGGCACTATGAAATTAATTCTTATTTTTTGTCAAGACAATTTTGTCATACTCAAATAGATGGTTTACCCTAGTAAGGAAACTGACACAAGGATCCATCAAATATCTTGAATATGAAATATATCACTAAGCAATACAATTCTTCAAGAAATTAATTTGAAAAGAACTTTCCATTTACCGATAACTAACTGGGTTTCAATTCAACCATATATATGTTCTTCCCATTCTCCCGCAAAAGTGCAGGAGGATAAAGAACTTTTAACTTCACATATGTGCTTGGTAGTCCCAAAGTCTACTGTCTAATACTTTGCATTAGTCACCATGTTCACTTTAGAAACAACGACATCATTATGGCATCTGTCTCAGCCAAATTAGCATAGGTAGGATTGTCATTTCTCTTCTTATGTCTGCATTACTGGTGTAGTGCTCAAATTCTCAAAAAAAAAAACAAAAATAGTTTCCTTTCTTATAATTTGGATTGAAGATCTTAAACACACAAACACATTCTACATTCTTGGTTTATACTCTCCTCAATTGAGTTGATTTCACTATAATATACCAAGAATTTATGTGTCTATATATATATATATATATATTATAGATACACAGTCAAATATTATATGTCCCAATTTTAATTTTAAATTCAAGAAAAAATCCTTTAGTACAACACCCCCACAATTTTGGGTATTTGAGATTAGGTATATGTAATTCATAACTCTTCCTTAAAAAGAATAATAATTTTATTATATGTATTCTACAAGTAGAAAATGTCTTTCCCCCACAAGGAAAGGGATACAACATAATTTATAATTTCTACAAAGCATCATTTTCTTTATACTATTTCATAGAGTGGGTAAGTCACAATAAAAGTTTCAAGACAGTACATTAGTATACTATCTATATGCACAACTATTTATAATTGAAATTTTAGGACTCTAATCCTAGAAAATTTTCATAATCTAGAAAGTAAATATCCAAAGCATTCAAACCACTGAAATTTAAATTTTTTTTTTTTTTTGAACTTCATTTAGCAATTGAAAACTAAGTGCAAATAGAGGAAATGTGTTCTCCCACAATTTAAGGGAAGTCTCATTAGTTTAAATATTCTCAATAAATATTATTATTATTTTTCTTTTATAAATTGAGTATCTCTAATTATCATATTGTATAAAATAGGAGTTAAACTTGCAAGGATTTTCAATTGGTTTACAATTAAAGACTTCAAAAAATTTTATTTTTATTTTTTTAAAACCAATTTTAAACCACTCAAATAAATGAACTTTTTTTTTAAGTAACAATAGAATATTATTGAATAGGTGAGAATGCCCCGAAGGCTACAAAGAAGACAAAAAAATAAAAAGAATAGAATTCTTCCTAAAGGACCACCAATAGTCTGGTCCACAACATTGCCGGAAAGGCAGGAAAGGAGAAAACAGTCAACCTTTACCCAGAACATTCCCAGCAACTGCTATAAATATAAATAAAGGAGAGCAGACATCCAACAAACCAAACAGAGAATCACTTACCACTCATCATTCTTTATTATTTTATTAATTTGATCTCTTCGTATAATTCTACTATCCTTTATGATTATATTTTATTTCATTCTATTTTAGTTTTCCACTATCATTCATTATTATTTTATTTGCATTCTCGATTCAATGTTCACCCAACCACAAATTAACAACAAATCACATAGATACATATAGGCTTACCAGTGATACATAAAGAGCGCATAGATACATATAAAATAGTTATACATAGGTTATCAGTAACATATAAAAGATTCAGGAAGTTTTATTTTATTTTATTTTTTCATTGGTAAGTTCAGATAGTTCAAGATGATATTGATGGATTTAGGTTTGGTCACAACAAATTCAACATTTGCAATGTCTAAGACTAACACTAACTTACTCTGCCAACCTTTGAAGTTTTCCATTAAATGGTTCAATTTTCGTGGGCTCAATTCAAGTGTACAGCTTTGGTGGCAATTAACATTGTAGCATCCATTATAGGCAATCACTCTAAAGATTGTTGTAAATTCTTGAAAGATTTTAGGGCTAGTATGAACAATACTTGTAATTTAAGGGCAAGAATAGATTATAAAACTTTTAACCACGAACCAAAATCTGTGATAAGAAAATAGAGAAAGAAAACTTAGCGGCTGAGGCGTGTGAGAACACTGCCCTGAAAAGTGATTTCGCCCCTCGGAGGTTGAACCTCAATGTAGCATGTTCGTGGCACTCCACCCTACAGGATACAACAGCCAAAATCAGTACAAGCGTACACTCATAATGTATGGATTGAATGAACACTCCTTCACGTTCTCTAGTCTAAAAAATAACTAAACAGAAGCTGCAATGAAAGAAGTGTAGACAATGGAAATGGTGGAACTAATGCAACAATGGAGCGCTAAGAAAATCAAGTAAAGAGAAACTACACAGTAAGAGAAATACTCTCTCAAAACAGAACAAATATTGAACAGAAGAGAAATGATTTTTTCGTGTATTGAACAATGAACCCAAGTTCCCTATTTATACGGGTTTGGGCAGAGAACAACCAAGGCAAGGCGCAAATTTGCTGCCCCAAACTATGGTAACGGCTAATTGACAGCATTTCAATTGATTATCTCAACTGGTAAAATGATTGACTGATATAACATGGAAGCAAATCGGTTGATTGATATAAAATGGAAGCAAATCAATATTGTGTAGGAAGGTTTGACAATCAAATATAAAAGTCAAATATAAATCAGTATTAAAAAATTTGACAATTAAAATTGATAATAAAATAAAGCAACCGATGTGAGACACAAGTATTAGGAAATACTCATGTATCCCAAATAACACACATTGCCACCGAATTTGGGTGATTTCTTTTATGTTTCTTTTTTTTTTTTTTTATGTATTTGTTTTGATCTTGGGTGTATTCTTGGTGTATTGTCAATTTGAATTATATTCTTTTTCTATTCCTATTTTGTTTTTGGTGATGGTAGATGATTTGACTCTTATTTAATATCAATTTTGTTCGGATAAGGACTCGTGTCCGTGATATTTTGTACAACATAACTTTTATTGATGTTATGGGTTGTATATTTTATACACGCTTTTCATCAATAAAAATTCTTTTTTTTTTCTTTTTGCTGAAAAACACATTCTCTAACCGCATATGAAATTTATATGAACTAATATTACATATATTTAAAAAAAGGTCACCGATTTTATTCACCTTTTTTTTTTAAGTAAATCATTATAACTCTATATTGATCTCTGCTAACCTGCTGTCTATTGATTCGTTGATAGAGTATGCTCCTTGGTTTACCATATTTAATTACTTATTTTTGTTCATTTGTTTCTATGTTAAGGATATTTTAAAATTAATATATAAAAAAAAAACCTTAATTATCTTATTTAGAATACACAAAGGAGTTATAATTATTCACGACAAAAGGTGAAATAATGGGGTATATATTTTAGGTATATATAACAATATTAAATTAACAAAATATTACATATTTTTAATTTATATTTTTATTTGTAATTTTAATGATAATGTGACTTCATAGGATAATTTGAGAATCACATCATACTGTTTTCAAAGATGCGTCACCATTGAAAATGTAAATGAAAATACAACTGGGGACATGCATGCATTACTCTTAAATTTATGTGTCAATAACTTTCTGTTGAATATAAATTGATTTTATAAAAGGAACCAATCTTGAGTCAGCTATTTTTGTTTGTGCACCTCACGGTCCCTCCTTCATTTACTTCAAATGCAATGACTTTGCAACCTTCAGTTCTGAATTAAGAATGGTCATATACATATATATATATATATATATATATATATATCTGGTACATTCTAGACTCTTCCAATTCAAAGTCCATCTAGTCCCGCAAATAAATTTAACTAAGAAGTCCGCGCAGACATCATGGAAAAGCAAATAAAAATTGGAGAAAATGTTGGTAGTTACAGTTACCACTGAAGATGCAGTTATTTTGGGAGGGAGTCTAGGCGCAACGACACAGTAATCAGGGTCGTGCGCTACCACTGAGCTAATAATCTCCCATACGAGCCTCTCACTGTAAGGCCCGCTATGCCAATACCGAGAGAAATCCCATCTCTCTCTTTCCCTTTTTATGTTCACATGTCTTCTCGTGTGGTTACATACTGCGTGTATAATATGAGAAAAATAATATATATTTTAAATATTTACTTCAAATAATGTTTTATAGCAATATAAATAATATATTAAGTCATATAATTAATGTAATAAAATAAAATTCTGTCACGTCACTATTACATTATTTAAAATAAAGATAAAATTTTTAAAAATATATTATTACCTATAATATAATATTGGAAAATGATAAATAGGCCCGAGAAGTAAACCAAATTGAGAAGCCGAATGAGTTAGCAAGTCAACGTGGCCCAGTCACGTCATTTTTATTTATATATTTTTTTAAATTAAGAGTAACATGATGAATCAAAAACCAAAACCGATTTGATCGCTCTCCAAAACCTCACTCTTTGTAACTCTCTTAGCTAGATCGCTGCAATAAGTAGTGATCGTAAACAAAATAAACTTATAGAAGAAAGGAATCTGAGTGGATTTTCTTGAAGCTTTAAAGGAGTTTTTTTATCGTCAGTATTTTTTGCAGCTATAATTTTATCTATTTTTTAATCTTCTGCGTGAAATATACACCACAAAATTGTTGATACGAGGATAAACAGATCTCGAAGGAAGTTTCTTATCAAATGTATTTCTTTTGCTACTACAAATTTATTTTCTTTGAGTCTCTTGCGTGAAATCTACACACAACGTTGCAGACGCAAGTAAAATGGGTGAAGGAAAGAAACGAAAGATATGTGATTTTTGAGTCTCAGAGTGATTTGAGTCAAAATAAACTTATAGAAGAAAGTGATATGAGATTTTTGGGTTTGAAAGTGACTGGATAAAAATTCACTTATAGAAGAGAGAGATGCGATTTTTGGATTTGAAAGTGATTGGGAAAAAAAAAAAAAAACTTATAGAAGAAACGATCTATTAAAGGAATTTTTCATTATGCATGCCATTGTATTACATTTGAAGTGGATGTTGTGGTATCAGAGATGATGGATATAGATTATATTGTAGATATATATGGTACATTGGGATGTAATTTTGCGGTAATATTGCTTCCTTAGGAATCTAGGCACCAAAAGACACTTGCAGCAAGGTGAGATCTAATAGGCTAATATTTTCATAGGAAAGAATCGTAGTATGCCTTAGTAATACCCAGGTATTGTGTGATGGGAATTGTGTTTTTCTTTGACTGCGAGTCATAAACTCATGCGAGAGGTCGTATGTGTTGCTCAAATATTTACCTTAGAGGGGTAAATAGGATATTTAGTAAATATTAATAAATTTTATAAATTTTAAAAATGTATATTGATCATGCACAAGTATGTAAAAGAGTAGACAGAGAGCCAACACAACAATTTTTATGAGGTTTGAAAAATTTTCTACATCTTCAACTCAAGCATACCTACTTGAGTTTTTTCATTATCTTAATTTCCTTGTAGGTGGAGGTCAAACAATAAATGCATTGGAGAACCTCTATTTATAACCCTCAAAAGAATATGATTGTTTCGGTTCAAAATAAAGTCGCCTCCCCCCCCCCCCTTCTCCTTTTTTGATCTGTTCAAAATTTAAATTTTGAAATGTCATATCGATGAATTCAATCGACTGAATCATCAACCAGTCGACTAGATCAAGATCTAGTCGACTGATTAGATCAACTGAATTTGTCCAAAGGATTTGATGTTTACTTGTTCAAGAATAATTAGTCAACTAGTCTTTTGGATCAATTGACTAGTTTTAATATACATTATTTTAGCCTTTGAAAAATAATCGACTGAATTCTATATGAGGTCGACTGTATTAGACAATAGGTTCAGGCTGTTTATGAAAAATGTCATTCAGTCAACTAATTTAATCAATGTAAAAAGTAGACTTTAAGAATCAATCAAATGGTTCTATGAACTGGTTGACTGATTTGGACAATAGATGTCTTCTTACTTATTTTTCACAGTGTACTTTTATCAAAATATTTTGATCTTTCAAAACTTAAGATGGGGCAATATTTTGTTTTGAAAAATCATTTGAGGTTAGTTTTTAGTTTATCATTTTAAAAAGTAAGAGCTTATGACCAATGATCAATTTAATCTTAAATCACTCAAAACTCAAAATAAGGAAAATAAAAAATCTTCTCTTGACTTCTCTTAATTCCTTGGGTATGAGTATGTCCATTTGCTTAAATTATCATGAGAGCATTCAACTTGATTTGATTTCATCTTTGAAGCATGCACTAGAGTGGAATCTATAAGCTTGATAGACTTTTTCATTCCTTAGTCAATAATCTTCTTTGACCTAGATGACCTATTGGCAATTTCACTTGAATAAAATATTAGTCCACATGGGCAATGCCTTGTTATCATCAAAATTATTAAAATGCCCTTGGTTGAAAACCTTAGGGCTAACTTTATGTTTCCTTCGGACTAGTAATCCAAGAAGCACCTAGATGCACCAAGCTCCATCATTTTCGGTTAAAGTATTGGCCTTAAATTATGTAGCATTTTATATCACATTCATGGAAGTATTCATGCATGGAGCATGGAATCAAATTGAAAGATAATTTATTTGTGATGATCTTTTATATTGTGCTATGGATTGCACATGTGGATATTCGATTATTGATATTTGTCTCGTGTAGGGCTTAGTAATGCCTTGTGAATTTGGTTTACTGTTTTCATGTTATATATCCGGATATGCAAGTTGTTGCTTATTGTTTCATTAATTTGTATTGAGAGAAGTATTGGTATATTAACACTCGTATCTCTATTTATATATGTTGAATTACTTGTGGTGGTTATTGTATTCATGTGTTCCATGCTCAACATTAAGGGTTGCCATCATCGAGTTTCCATTAGTTTTGGAAATTAATGTGTCTGTGTGTTTCGGAAAAAGTATTAAGTGTTATACCTCACCTCTGTTGTTCATGGGAATGATAGGTACAAGATATGTACATGATAGTGTAAGATCTGCTCAAGATTGAAGATGACCTTATATTTATATACATCTTGCATGTACAAAGGTGTCTATACCTTTACACAAAGATATTATTGTACTTGTATTTTTATAGTGGCCTTGTACCTAATAGTTAGAGGCAGTTCTGAATAATGTACATTGTATATCATTATATTTTATAAAGCGGCAAATTCACATACACATCTAGTGAAAAAATATTTTACTCCCATTTTTTTTAGTTATGGAACCTAAACTAATAATATCATAAAGGTAATTTGTCTATGGATAAATGAAACAATTGACTTAAAATGGAATAAACCAGGATGGTTCTTTAGACTTGACTTGCCAGTTACGGTCTAAATGACTCTTATGTCATGGTACTCGAGTTAGGGTCGTGATAGAATGGTATCAGAGTTTTTCGATATGTGTAACATTTCGTAAAATTAAAAAGTTAATGAAGAAATAAATAATAGATAATGTTAGTTTTGTATGCTAATAAACTTCACGAACATAATAATGAGATGGAAAAAAATTAAACAACATAATATGGAGTGTGATGATATATTTGGAATAAATTAGAAAGATAAACTTGAATTGTAGAAATAAGGTTTCTGGGCTTCGTTTGAACGAATGGCTTGTTCGTTCAAACAAGCACCCGAAAGTTTGGTGTGACATTTGTTTGATACTCGTTCGAATGAAGGGTACTCGTTCGAATGAAGACTTTGTTCGTTCGAACAAGCATACAACAAAACACTTTTAAAGTGCGAGCTGAAAAACAATTTGGGCATAAATTTCATTTTTTCTTTTTTTTCCAAACCCTCTCTGTACAATAGGAAAGTTAGGGTTTACTGTATCTTGAGTTTTCATGGGGTTCTAAGCCTTGTAAACACATCACGCCACAAGGATTCAAGTCTAAAAAGAATTTATACTGATTGAAAAGTTAAGATTTCAAAATTTTCTTCAAGAACAAAATGTAAAACTTGGGGCTTTTCTTTTCCTTTCCAAATTGCTTTAATGTTCTCATAGATATAGCTTTATTAAGTGAAATAAACGGTGTAAAATCTTTCTTAGGGTTTATGGCCAAGAATTGAAGCTAAGATCTTGAAATCTCTCTCTCTACACACAAATCTACACTTGTTTAGAGCTAAGGATTTTAACCCAGGTTGAAGGTTGGGTGTTTTCTATGTGAAGCATAATGTATTTTACTTATCTTGAGATTTTCTCTACAATGTCATATTTTACTATATTGCTCATGCCTTATATTATAATGAAGTGCTGAATATCGTGATTTCACTAGTATTGACATATACTTGTGATGAATAATGAAATTGTTGAATGCCAAGTATGTGTGTATTTTCATTCTTGAGTTAAATGATTGGATTGTTGAAAGCTATGAAGTTGTGTTGTCATTGTTGTGCTTTGTGACAAATAATGAAATGACGTGAAGCTTGGGCTTGTTTGTAAATGAAGTGGAAAACATTGACAAAAGACGAAATGTGAAAATAGAAATGAAAGACAGGAATGTGAATAATTAATCCTTAGAACAAGTTGAGGGATAAGAAAGAGTGGCACGTTGTGAGGCTGTGTTAGAGACCAAGAATATTTTGTGATGGGGATTGTGTCTCCCTTCGGTTACAAACCGTAACCCCGCACGGGTAGAAGTACATAGTCAACGAGTTAATAGCTCGTGAAGTACTAGGCTTTTCCATGGGTCATTAGGTGATTTGACAAGTGATTATATTTAAGTGAAAGGAATAAGGTGAAACTTGAATAATAATTTGTTTTGCATGCATTTAAGTGTGATTATATAATGACCATTCTGTTTACACATTGTTTATGTTCTTCTTGTGATTGGGTTGACGATTTGCATTGTTGAAAAACATGATGAATAACCTATTGATATGTATGCATGTCGATTAACGCTTGTGTTAACACTTCACATTTCACATGCCTACACTTTGCACCACCTTAACTTTCCTTATTTTAGAATCTCTACTAGGGTTGTTGTTTTGACCCATACCAGATGCAAGTAACGGCAATGAGCGAGTTGCCACCTTGATGACATGGATTAGGATTCTGTCACGCCCCGGGCCCCAAGGACCCGATGGTGACCAAGTAAAACAAGGTCAAGAAGAAAACAATTTCTTGTACATCTCAAACCACCCTGTAATTAACATATTTTTACTTGAGTTTTTAAAACATAAATATTCATTCGCATACCATCCATATAACCCAACAATACTTACATAAATAAATTCTCAAAAAGTATATTCATCTTGTGATTACCATTTTGAAGTCAAAAGATACGATTCTCATGAAAGCTCCCAAGCCTTCAAATCAACATATAAAGACCATAAGCTCTTTTACATTCCCAAAAAATAACAAAATGTCAAAATAGAGTTGTGAATTTAATTTTATCCAAAATAAGTAAAAGAATCCAAAGGAGATATCCTCCTAATCCATGTTATTCATGCCCTAAAAATCAATATCATTGAATGAGAAATTTATTGAACTATTTTCTATCAATTATTGGCTTCATTTTAGTGTGAGCTTTCATTATATAAATCTGGCTCTTTCATCTCATGCAAAAAGAAAATTTGTAAAAAAGAGTGGGGTATCCCTTTGTGAGTTCTGTAAGATCTCATATAAGAGGTTGGTATTTACCTAGGAAGAAAATTGTGTAAAATGTTGTAGTATCTCTTACAAGTTCCATGGGTTCTTGTGTAAGTTTGTTCTTCACCTCATAAGCCTCAAGGCAAGATGCCCTGAGGCACGGAGGTAGGCCTAGGCCAAACCACGCGTTTGAATCATTTCTTTCTCACTCTTTACTTTGTTTCTTATTGATTGTTGAATGTGACTAATTGATTCATTGATACATCATTTTTGTAGAAATCACATAAAGTAGAAACATCTCAAAACGTGTGTCATATATCCTATTCAGCCCCATCAAGGAGATATTAATCTCGACAACAGCTATAATGCCTAGTTTTTTTATTTTTTTATTAAAAGGAAGGCTTTGTCTTTGGTTCGAGAAGATGTTATCCATGCTATTAAAGACCTTTTTTTTTTTTTTTTTTTTATCACTTGTTCCTCAATCTCAATCCTGTGCTATAGACTATAAGTTCATATCCAAGCTAATAGCAAACAGAATAGCCTTGCTTGGCTACCCCTGTATTTTTAAGTTCATATCCAAGTTGGAGGAATATTTCTCTAGGGCTAAGGATCTTAGGCAATGGGACCCTCTTATCCTCTTACATTTTTTTGCGATTGTGATGAAAGTTCTTTCTTTCATTGTTAGAGATGAGGTTCGAAACTCTGACAATGTCAAGTTCAGTTGTGTTTTGCAGGTGATCTTTCCATGTTTTGTAATGTTGATGTACAGTCTCTGACAATTTTGGAAAGGGCATTGGATAAATTTCATCTCAAAAAAAAAAAAAGCAATGAGTTTACAGATGGAATTTCTGAGGAAAATCAACAGATTATGAACTGTTTGGGGCTATACATGCAAATGGGGAGTTGCCTATCACAATTAGGGGTTCCTTTGATAGCCACAAAGCTAAAGGCTTATAGTTGAATCCTGGGCAAATAAACACCACCTCTCATATGCAGGTAGACTCCACTCCAGCTTATTAAATCTGTTTTGTGCAGCATTCAAGAGTAGTGGGCTCGTCTGTTTACCCTTCCCAATAAGGTTTCTAAGCTTCATTCTATGGTTCGCTATTCAGGAGACTCACTACTATGGATAGAACCCACAGATTCTATGGAAACCAGGCCACTAATTGTGTTTTTTTAGACAAGGAAATGGAGTGACAGTCAATTTGTTCTTTTTCCTCCACAACTTCACAAGGCATATGCCATGTGGTCTTCTCTTCTGAACAGATGGGGTGTAAACTGCCAAACTTCATAGCCTGGGCTGCTGGGACTAGGGAAGAAAGAATATTAGGAAATGTGATAAATAAGCTAGTTTATCAGCAGAAAGAAATGCTCAAGTTAGTGATGTAATTTTTATTCAGCAGGAAATTTTAAATGCAGTTAAGAGGCAGATTTAGTATAACATCTGTTTCTTATATTGATTTTGACCAAATGACATGATAGATAGACAACCAAATATGATTTTGTATGAAAATTTATATTTTAACAACAAATAAGAACTTCAAGAATCATGCAATTCCAACAAAAATACATACTATAGGTAATCATTGTCTGATGCAACTCCAATATAATATTGAAAAGAGACAGATAACACTAACTACCATTCACCTCTCTCAAGATTCAGCCTTGTGCAATATGTATGGCACAGGTTTCAGTCCTATGAATCAACTTCTCCAATGTACAGATCAGACTATCTACCATTCATCTCTCTCAAGATTCAGCCTTGTGCACTATATATGGCTATAGTTATATAAATATAATAATTAATTAACATGAAAAGAGACAGCAAAAAAATTTCAATTATCTCAGATATTTAAAATATTCACATATTGAATAAAAATTCAATAAATAAATAAATATCCCATTAAAGTGTGCCAATTAGGCCCATGTTTGGGGTTTGTTCAGACTTTGCCATTAATCAAATACAATCCAATCGTGAATTGACAACTGAGAATGTAACATGTAGGCAAACATTAGGGGACTTAACAAAATTTTATTCCTTTGTCATAAAAAAAGGTGACTCTTTAATATTCTCTTCTACAAGGAATAAGGAATTATGATGATTTTGCAAGTAAATGTGAATTTGGATGGATCAACAATTCCATACCAAAATCACACGTGAAGAAGAAAAAAACCCTATCTAATGCTGTACAGTAAGTAATCACACAAATTAACCCAAGAACAGGAATGGTCAACAAATGGAATGTGAATCAGGATCACTGTTTGTACAATTCTAGAATTTGGCCTCTGTCCTTTTCATTCGAGTATCAATCTGATGCTTCTAGTAACTAAAAGCCGAGAAATCTTGCAAATGTGTCACTGCTTGGCAAGTCAAAATATTGACAATGGAAGGGCGACGATGGACACACGTCACTTTGCATGTACAAATAAGGTGAACAACAAGTGCCCAATGCATCCAACATAGATGCCAATTATTCTTGGGTAATCTACCAGACCAAAAATGGATATCTACTGATTAGCATGCTTGCTTACCTGAAACATGATGAATACACAAGTGAATGTCAACTGAACCTAAAACAGTAAAAGAGCATTGACGACCCATACACCAATCTATATGAAGTTTCCAGTGAAAAAAAAAAAAGGCCAATGCATGCGATTCCCAGCCACAAGAGAGGAGATCAGGGGCAAGTTCAACGAACACAAGCTATTTTTCATTTAGCAAGCAATTTTTAGCACCTAAAATATATATAAATATCCTCTCTGTATAAAAGGGCTAGTGCACGATGCACCCGCCGCTGTGGAGTCCAGGGAGGGTTAGCCATACATAGCTTTATCCCGGAGAGGCTGTTTCCAAGAACTCGAACCCGTGACCTCCAGGTCACAATACAACAACTTTACTGTTGTGCCAAGACCCGCAAGGGCATGTAGGATATAGCAGTTCAAGCAAATTACGTGCAGAAACTACTGGCAAAAAATTTTACTGCATGCTCCCAACAGCCTCCCACCAAAAGAAGGTATATCTAGATACAAACACAAAAAAGATCACATCAACCAAATGAGGCTACGATATGTTACATCATTCCTTCAATTTTTTCTTTGCTCATGGAAGGGCCATAAAAAGGTTTTGAAACCAATTAATTAAGGGTCATATCAGCATCGGAGTGGCTAATCAATTTGTTTTAATGTGCTTAGGGTGTTTCCCATATCATCAATAGATAAATCAACCGTTCAAGTTTCAAGCATACAAAATATGTAGAAAGAGGATGAACTCCACTACTCATAGAATAGCCTCCATGCTCAACATAAGTTGAAAAAGTGATTTGCAGTCATTTGGCACTTCCATATTCAAAATAGTGTCACTCAACTAAGAAAGGGAAATGTGTGACAAATAACAAGTTCCTAAGGAAAGCAATTCCTATGTAATTGCGAGATTAATTCCCAATATCAAAGCAATAAACAGATCAATTAACAAAAGGTCAAATACAATCAAAATAAAGCCTCATTCATGAAGTTAACAACAGTTTGAGGCAATGTTACCTGGAACGTGGATCGTTATGGTACGAGGAACGGGAACGGAAACGGAAACGGAAACGTAGATCGTCACTTGTTATAGAACATGGTACGTTAGGAGTAGGCTTCTTTGGATCGCTTTGTTGGAACAAATTACGTTTATTTGGAACGTGATATGCTTTTTATTGTATTTGTAATTATATTGGTATGTATATATATGCACCAAAAAGATTTCAACAAACTCAAGCCATTATAAAATAAAATTCCAATGATGTGTGTGTATTTTGTATGATTTTTTTGAGACTTTTGATATTTTAGATTGGAACGCTAAATCTTGCGTTCCAAATCGCTCATGATTCATGTTTTGGATCGTGCAATTCCAACTTGCAATTCGCTAGGAGATGAGCGAATTGTGGTAACCATGGTTTGAGGGAATGGAAATATAAGCACCATGGGGCTCGAATTGGGGATAGGAAAATCAGGCATACCTTTATGTCTGGTGTGCGTTTCCTGTTCCTTTTTGGAATGTAACTTCTCCAAATAGGGAACAATCAAAGCGTCCAATTTTGCCAACCAGAGTGCAACTGCTGATGACGTTTGTGGCATAGTTGGAAAACTTGAGATCAATTCTTCCAAAGCAGAGTTAGACACAACGTTACATCCAGACAACCAGTGCTCATTGATGGCACCAACAAAATCAGCAAGAACCTGAAATATATACAAAATATTTAATATAAAAAATGTGCTGTGTAGAGAATTACAACATTCTCTGGGACCAATCTCAAAATCAATTCACATGAATCAGAAAATGGACTTTCAGTAAAAAGAATAATTAAAAGGAAAATAACAGTTGAAAACCTGCAGAAACTCTGCCAAAGTTGAGGTACGTCTAAGTCGTTTGACCCACAGCTTATGAGCAGATTTCGTCCAGGCCCCCACCAATGCATTTTCAGGCATAACTGACTGCAAATGAAGAGGTGAGAAAACAAATCATTATGCACCCCCCATCAAGTCGTGTGTGTAGAGAGGATGAAAATAAGTATAATTAAAAATTTAAAAGGCCTCACAAAACTTGTTTTACAGATAAACAGTTGTGTAAGACATATAATATATATTTTGTGCACTTACAAACTTGACTTAAACTGAGCCTTTACTATTAGGATCGGCTACACAAGTCCTAGTTCATTACATTACCAAATTAAGGACCCATTTTCTCCATTATGGGTCCCAAATCCCAATTGCACCTTATAAAATCATCTTAGCGTTCAACAAGCAGGTGAAGGTTGGGTTTTTTTTTTCCCAACTGCCAATTGGCGGGATAAGTATTAAACTTTTTCCTCATCTCGTCTCCTCCTATTGGTGATGCTTTTAACTTCTCAAAAGTCAATTTTCATTTTTATGTTCATGCTTTCTTGGACAGACACCAGTATGTCTCCACATCCTAATTTAAGCCACATTAATTAGCCAACAAGCTCTAACTTGGTCGGTACCTCCTCCACCTACCTACGTGGGAGGTTGAGGGTTCAAGGCCCTTTAGGGGCAAAGTGTGTGCATTTGTGATTTACCTATCCAAAAAAAATTGCCAAACATGCTTTAACTATTTATTTTCAATGTTCTACTTATGGAAGATCAGTCCACTGTAATCATCCAAGGCATTCTTGATATCCTACTTATGGGTGATCTAACCCAATGTTAGCTGGAACACAAATCATTTTCGCACATGCAACGCAAAGTAAAACATGGAATATCATGTCTTCTAAAATGTGGTATAATATGGTTAGGCTTAAGTAAATGACATAGAAAGAATGTGCGAAAGTATTACTCAATGCAAGGGTGCTTCTTTCTCAAAAAGTAGACAATCTTAAAACATAATATTCTTAAAATGCTAAAGCTTCTACTATTTGAAAAAAAAAAAAATTATTGGAACTAATATGTAAAGCCATAGAAATTGGTGTATCCTACAAAAAAATTTGAGTTTTATTTTTCCTTTGCATTTTATAGGACTTTATAAGTTGAACTATTGATGTCAATGCTATGCCCTTCCTCAATCTTAACCTAAAAAGCTGTCTTATTTGATTTCAATTCCTTATTTTTTATATCTCTTCTTATAAATCATACAAAATTGAACTTGATATACTCATCTTAACACCTAAGTAGGGGTTGGGTTCGAGTGGAACCGGAACCAACACACCTTAATCGGTTCTAAAAATTTGGAACCGAAACCGAACCGCGAAGGTATTGGAACCAACCCGAAAAAATTTGGGCTGCGTCCGGTTATGTTTTTAAATAAAAATCCAAATCAACCAAAAAACACTTTATATATGTATATACAATATATATACACACATCAATTCTAATGATTGCGTGTGTGCATGCATATATATATATAAGAAGAATAAAATTAATGAGATTATCTAAAACATTATATATAGAGCGATGTGGAAGGTATATGCAAATTATCCTAAGATTTGTTGACATAACACTGTAGCAGTTCCCATTGAGTAGCTCACTCAAATATTCATCCCCAAAGAATATATCAATTACTCCAGCATAATGAGAATTTTATATATGTATAAATGTGTGTGTCTATATATATATATATATATATATATATATATATTATATGATCAGTATGTATTTACATTATAGCAGTATGTAATATATTATATTAGTGTGTCTATGTATGTATTATGTGATCGCTATGTAAATGTATTTTATTGCTATGTATACAGTATATATTTATACATGTATATGATAAGTATGTATTATATTATATTAATATTTGTGTACATGTATATGTATTATATGATCAATATGTCTATATATTATATTAGTATGCATACAATATATATTTATATACATATTGTATTATTGTAGTAAGTGTGTGTGTATGTATATATTTATAAATGTATTGTAATATATTAGTAAGTGTGTGTATGTATGTATATGTATATGTATATATATATATATATGTTAATTTTAAAAATATATATATATTTTATTCATTATCCGGTTCGGGTTTACGGTTCCCGGATTTTTTGTGCACCCATACATGTAAGACAACTGTTCATTTCTCTAACTTAACCTTTAACCTTAAAATTATCATCAAGTAAGACACTACATCTATACATATAATATGCATACATGATATTATATGGACATAATTTTCCCAAAAAGAAATTTCATAGGTATATTTCCCTGTGTGTGTGTGTTTATGTGTGTGTGGGAACAGATGACAGAATATATTCACAACTCGATGGTATAAAAAATTGGCTCATTCTAGGTCTGGATTAAAAAACATATTAGATCCTACTCCAAAATACTTGTACATTGCAAATCACCCAACAGAAGCAATGTAGGTGCCAAATTTGGGCAGCTCACCTAGAGGTTGTGTCACAACAGTGTTTGCAACCCAGATCTAAATAATGCCAAGATCAGGCAACTACAATTCCCAACTGAGGCTATCCAATGTGTGATGCTAGGAGGGGTTGACTGGACATAGACTAACTTCCGCATTATATGAACAAAGTGGCTGCTCTCGGACTCAAAACCCAGAGTCTCATGCTTGACAGCTCAAGCATTTACCAATGCACCAAGCAATGGCCCCCTCTATTAAACCTATTATCCATTTATAAAAAAAAATTTAAAGAAAATTAAAGGAAAGAGAGTGATTCTCTAACAAGGTCGAGTATTGGAGCAGGGGTGAAGTGTTATTCATTATTTTTAAACAGGAGATGAAAACGCCACACACCATCATAGAATTGTATGACAGACAACACGAAATAAAAAATGACCCTCACGTGTGTAGGTGTGTAGCACAACAGTGAACATAAAGCTTTAGCCAAATGATAGCCCACCTCAATTGCATGAATTGCAGCTTTGAGCGATTGCAACTGTGACGATAGGACTTTGTGCTTCGGAAACATATCAGTTTCTCCATTCTCCTTACATGTAGCAGCATGGATGGTATATCTTTCTTCCAGATCAAAATCGAGCTCAAATGTCGTATGGCAACTCTTACAGTGCTTTTCATCTCTCCAATACAGATCATGACAACTTTCACATCTAGTAAGTGAATCAAGAAAAGACCTTTTGCCATGTTTAACAACATTAAGATCAGAGTAAAAACAATTCCATATCCATTTGTCAAATGCTTGGACACGACTCCATTTTTGTTTTTCTAGTTCTGCCTTCTTCCTAGTTTCAAGAACTAAGGCAACAGATGAATCTGGAAAATCTTTCCTCATCTCAGTCAGGCATAGATTGTTGTCTACATCAGATACTGGTGAAAAACTGTCTTCTCTGGACACTATCAGATCAGATTGATCAGACTGGGTCAGTTGCCTAATTCCAGCATCATTTGACCTTCTGGACATTGCTCGGCAGAGATACGCTTCTCGTTTCTCCAAAGATGCAAGGAGGAAGGCCTCCCGTGTGCCCCTACAGTCCAAGGCTGAAAATAAGTTGCAGAAAGCCTGCAATCAGAGTAAGCACATACTGTTTAAATTCAACTGTCAAAACTAACAGCATAAAAGAAGTATCACATTGTACAATATAAAAAGAGGCAGAATCAAAGGTCACCTCTTCAGTATCAATCATCGCCCAGCAACCATCTTCGGAGGACTCGAAATAAATTCTCTTATGACCCGGATCATATTCATTACAAGGTCCCAAGAAAAGCCAGTACCTATTGTACCTACGATCAGAACCCAAAAAGATAGATTGCATAGGATGTATATTGTCCTCAACTTCCATTTCTTTTGCATCCTTTCTTTTGCTAGAGGATTTCTCCTTCGCATAGATCTTTGAGGCAGAGGCTAAAGAATCAACGGGGAGAAGCACTGATGTTGTATTTACTTCTCTCATATTTAGCACTTGTCCAATGTGGCCTCCAGAGTGCTTGGGTAAGTTATGTTGCTTTGCTGATGATCTCTTTATTTTTGCACCAGAACCATAATGACTGATGTTAGGTACACATTCTGCGATGGACGTTACTGGATCCTGTAAAGAAATGAGCCGTACCAGTCAGTGCAAGCCCACATAGCAGATCTAGAACATTAAGCTTTCAATCATCAAGCAAAGTCAACAATTGTAATAGGAGTAATCCATTAATTTTTCTGCATGATCATTTCCACCAACATAGGCCATATTTGCATCTAAATAACACAGAAAAAATGACTTGGTGCAAAAACAAACGCATAAGACTACTATAACCATTTTCGTACGAAATATTAGATAAAAAATAGTTAAGGCAATGATGTTGATGATTTTGATTATGAAACTCTCAAGTCATTGAAAACAAATTGTATGAAAATTAACTTCTCCTGTGACGAGAGAATTGTACTTATTGTTATATCATTATATTGGTTAAATTGATCTTAAATGGTTTATTATTATTGAGTTTATACTTAACCATATTTGGAGATCTTTTGTCCAAGCTTTGCAGTGCAGGAAAATTTGAACAGGACAGCCATGACCGGCTGATCGGACACAGAGCAGGTCGAGGTACCATAAGCAACCTCTGCAACGGCTAACTGGACAACCCCATCCAGCTGACCAGACATCGAAAAAGTTGAGATACTGCAAGCAATCTCTGCTAAGGCTAACTGAAAATTTGATGTTCGGCCTACCTAAGTCAAGATAGCAAGAGCAACATCATGACCAGCTAACCGGAAATGCACAATTCGGCTGACCGGAATTCACCCAGGTCCAAGATGTGATACATATTATTGGTGACCAGAAGACCAACTACCAGATCGAACAAGCAGACCAGCTGACCGGAATCTGTGTCAGAGAGAGCCATTTTGAATTTCAAATTTATTTGCTAGAGACAAAAGTTAGCGTCTTTTTTTACTATTTCGGGAAAGTATATTTAAAGGGAGGCGTAGCTCATTGAGGACAACTTTAAGAGTTCAACCTTTGAAATCCAAAGCACAAAAACTCTCTCTAACATTAATCTTTAATTCATTCAAGAGAAGGCCAAGGTTCAATTTTTAAATTTCAAGCCTCTCAAGAAAGTGAAAAAGGAGACACTCAACATACAGCGTTGTATTTTCATTGCGTCATTCTAATCTATTTGAGACCATTCTTGCAGTTATACCACATATTATCATAATTTGGTGGCAACTAGCCTTCAACCAAAGTTCGAAACTTTGTCCATTTAACTATAGTCGCTCTGAAATTCAAATAAATTCATGGAAGTTTAAGTTTAAAAGCAAAGGATGACATACAAGTTAAATATGGTCACTCTTTAAGACTTAAAACAAACTTTTGAGCAAAAAGTCCCAAAACCTAGCTTCTAGCTCAAGATATGACATGAAATAATATCACCATAACAGGCTTTTAAAGGGGGGAGAAAATGTGAGGTATGACATAATAACAACAGCTATAATTATTAGGCAGTCATAATCATGAGAAGGTTGCAGCTTCATTAAACAAGGACCTGAATGCACCAAAAGAAAAAGGTAAAGCTTTCAAAGGATGTATCAAATAACTATAAAACAGATCACCTCTACTCTGATACTGGATCCAGCACTAAGAAGATCAACCAAAGCCACTAAGGCATTCAGCTTCTCTTCAATGCTCAAGTCTGAATATTCACCTTCCATCAGTCCCAACAACCATACTTCTCCTGGATGGCTCTCATCAATTTCAGTGTATACTGTCAACATGTTATTCATACTTTTATTACGGTTCCTTTGCTTAGATTTACAAAGACTGGAAGTCCCCATATCATCATCAGAATTATCAGAACTGCTGTATCGGCCACTGTCCTTGGAGTCCTCGGCAACACTTCCAAAATCCTCGGAATCTGATTGAAAATTTTCAGCTTCTACTGTGATAGAACTAATACGTAGACGATATGCGGAGGATGAGATTTTTTCGAACAATGTAATGTCACTTGAAAGTGTCGAGCTTATTAAAGTTTCTAGTTCATCTGTCATAGTGGCAAGATTCAATTCAACAATCTACACAACAAAAAAACATTCATCACTAGAGAGTTGGGAAGTCAATACTTAGTTAAATTCAACAAAATGATGATGGTGGCGGTGGTGATGACAACAGTATCAACCTAATCAATATCCTTCTACTTTCAGAAATTAACTCAACAGTACAATAACTTACCTGTGAAAACTTTGCCAACTCAGAAACTTTCAACCCATTATTTCCTTTCTCTAACAAAATTTTAAACAATTCACCCTTCAAACTACGAGGACTTAAGCCATACTTCACCATACAGTTGACTTCCTATAAGACAACAAGGAGCAAACATTTGTTTGAAAACAAAAGAAACCAATTCGAAAGTAGTACTCAACAATAAAATCATCAAGCAAAATGAAACAACTCTGCTTGGGAGTCCATCCAATGATCAGAGCAACATATTCGATCATTAACAGGATGCAAACCCATGCACTCTCATACAAATGCATTTATGCAAATCCACAAAGAATTATGAAGGACGGACACTCTACTTTGGCCCATGTGTCCGACATGGACACGTGTCGGACACCAACACTCTCAGACACATCCCAAACATATGTCGGATATGCAAAAAATGTGTCCAATTTTTTTTTCTTCTTAATTTGGGACACGTTCCAGACACTTTTAGGACACATTTTCCTTCTTTTTTTTTTATTTTTCCTCGTTTTCTCCTCTTATTCTTAGTTCTTTTTTCAGTTATATATATACAAATAAATGTTCTATGTACTAGTTAATAAATTTGTTTTGGAACTTGATCGTAAATGTTGATGATTAAATGAAGAACTTCTTGAATTTTTATTTAATGACTTTGTTATTTTAATATAGTAATAATATTTTTTGTGATTTATGTATTTTTATGCCACTTTTAATTGAAATAACATTAAGTTTTTATTATATGGTCATATAAAAAGTATAAAAAATTTACATATATTCAACGTGTCCCTAACGTGCATGTGTCCTACTTTTTTAAAAAATAACGTATCTGTGTATCGGTGTCGTGTTATATCCATGTCTCGTACCATATATGTGCTTCTTAGATGAAGAGTATAACAAACAATATCAACCTAGTGAAAAGGGAAACAGTCGGGGTTTTGTAGCATAATATTCTAAAGGCATCGTTCTACAAACCACTTTACAGATGTTCAGTTCATCAAAACCTAAAATCTGTGGACTTGATTATAGAAATTGCATTTATTTTCATAACAATATCAAATTTCCAAGTCTAAACCAACTATTCGGGTGCAAAAGAGCGTAGAAAAATATTATAAAAGTTAAAGAAGCAAGGGCTTTTGTTGTAAATTTGTATTTTGTTGCACCCTTCCACAAAATAAAGAAAATTATGAGGAAAAGTATACTTATGTTTAGTGAAATATCCCTCTATCTATTTTTGTTGCCAATTTATTCCAAAAGTCTAAGTCTTGAGTTTATAATAGTTAGGCTAAGCTGGGTAAGTTGAGTCTTACTGTTAGTCAATTAAATCATTGAAGACTTGAACAAGCCAGACTGATTTATATCTTCATATTTTTAAAGATTAAGAATTTCTACAACTTGAAGACTTCATTTACTTTATCAAGAAATGTATAAATAATAAACACCCAAAGAGCAATCATTCACATAGATTTGCAGGTGTAAGTGTGCGTTTAATCTACCGTCATAGGGTCTTTGATATAAAATCACCTTAGGAATCCTCGTTAATTGCTTCCTTCTTAAATGGCTTCAGGCTAATTCTGTGGAACCCATTACTTAAAGTTGACTCCAAATTCTTCTTGTTAAAACCACCTTAGGATTCCAAGATGTGTTTAACATGTGTGCAACACGTGTCAATATTCAACAAGGACCCCACTTCTCCTTGGAAATATTCACGCTGCTCAATGTGTGGATGAGTGGGATGTGGGTTAGAGAGAGAGAGAGAGAGAGAGATTCACTCCCAAGGTGAGGGGGTATCATTAAACATTCAAGTAGAACATAATGTTGCATCATATTACCAGGTTAAGAGTTTCCTTCGGCAATGAACCATGTTTTGAACCAAAACCAGCTGCAAGCATCACTTGACGCAATATTTCTGTCCATGTCAGAGGGTTTAGCGATTTCTGCCAGCACTTCACAACAAACTCTTGACGTTCGACCTACCAAATCATGAACAATGAAAAAAAAGGTGATGCTCTGTAATGGTATAGATATATTTCTTACTATAGTAGGAATGACATGGATATTAATTGATGTAAGAAGAAATTTAGAAGCACGGGAAAAAAAATAAAAGACATATGGTCAATTGTAGAGTAAAGACATAAAGAATGAGTAGGCACAACTCTACAAATGCCACCAATTACTTTCAACTTCTTCCAAAATCTACAAACCTCAATGTTTAAGGATTCTCCCTGGAAAATTAACAAATGTTGACACAAACCTTCAGCAATAAGAGACGAATACCTTTGACAGAAGAAGAAAATAGTATAGAAGTATCCAAAAACTATGGAAAAACAAAGCTACATAGGAATGATGGAAAGGGTAAAGTGTACAGCATTCAATATATAATATGAATAAAAGATCCAACACATGTACTCAGGCCTACAGTATTGCTATATATCAGAAACTAAACATGTGAACATGTGACTATATACTAAAAGTGCAAATGATTGATACAATATATTGAACATAATGTTCTCCATCATCATCAAAAGTTTCTTATCAAGTATCCATTTAACCAATTTACATTTCTTTAAAGATGAGGGAGAAACCTTGTCCCCCCCCCCCCCCCCAAAAAAAAAAAAAACAATAAAATAAAATAATTCTGTAATGAAGTTAAGGACATCATGCACCATCAAGCATTAGCTTGAATGGTATTAACTCCACCTTCCAAAGAAGAGGTTGAGCATTCAAGTCCCAACTGGGACATATAGTGTGTGTGTGTGTGTGTGTGTGTGTGTCTTAACTATCAAAAAAAGAGGGTAAATTACACTGACATCCTTCGAGGTTTCTGACAATTACACTGACATCCACTAAGATTTCTAAAATTACATTGACAACCCCCACTCTAGTCAATTTTTTTCAAAATGAAAAAATTACCCCTTTCATTTTTTTTTTCATTTTTTTCAATTTTAACCAATTTTTTTTTTTCATTTTTCAAATAAAAATTTATTAAAACCTTAAATTTAATTTTATATAAAATGTAGATAAGTTATTTACCTTAAATTTATTTTTATATAAAATAAAAAAAAAATCCTTTAAAAAAGGTTATAAAAAACTGGTCAAAATTAAAAATTGCAAAAGAATAATAATAATAATAATAGAAGGGACAGTTTTTTCATTTTGATTAAAAAAATCGAATGGAGAGAGGTATTTGTAGTTTCTCAGTAAAAGTAGTAGTCAATGTAATTTCAGAAACCTTAGGGAAGGTTAGTGTAATTTACCCAAAAAAGAGACAACATGCAACGCACTCTATAAGCCTCCGCATTAATTCATGCATTTTTTATCCCAGATTGTAATATTTTAATTCTTTCACCAGTTACAGTGAATATTATGACACATAAAGATATGATTCAGTAGGGGCATTGAACTTTGATTGGTTTTAAAGTTGATGTTGGTAAGGAATGCCATCAATTATTTACCTTTTACTTTTCTTTGTTCTGATTCACATCTACCTTTTCACCACTTTTCATGTCTAGGATTAGGATAAAAAATCAGAAACCATATATATTTGTACATATATGGCAAATCAAGATATATGTGCAAGGTAGAGGAGGAGACAATGAATCATTTATTTCTTCATTGTTTGGTGGCTAGGTATATGTGGTATCTTATGTTTTCTCTTTTGGATGTGCTTGGATTTTGCCTAGTTCAATATTGGAGTTGTAGAAGGATTGGAGCACAGTTGATGGAAGAGAAGTGCTCAAAAAAAGTGGGATGCATAGTTATTAAACCTGGCCCGGCCAGTTGAACTGGACACTTAACCGGGCCTGTTATCTAGTTGAACCGGACAAGGACGCAACTTGTAAAGACCCGTCAAACCCGAAAGGTTTCAGGTGATTTGAATGACAGGGTTTGAAGGATCGCCTGGGTGGCTTGTGATGCTCTTTTGTGCATAAAATACACACAAGTTTAGAGGTGCCAAGAGTTGAACTCATGGCCTTGCAAGAGTTATGAAGCTTTTGGACCACTAAGCCGCACACGTTCTTGTTAATGAACTGATATTTTTATATGCATAAACAAAACAAATCCAACCCATAGTACACAGTACACATTTGGCTTAGCAGTTAACACCAATAGCACCTATTATATAGTATATACTGTAATGGAAATATATTTGTAATAAAGCCAACATTTTCTTTTCATTGGATCATTATAAGTAAATACAGCTGAATAAATAACACATATCTAAGTAGATGAAGACTCAATTTTACTAGAGATTGTCATGTATATTTGTATATTTGTCAAGTTTTACATCTAAATTATTTCTTAAAATTATTTTCTCATTGATATTTTATAATTATTTTTATTTTAAATTAAATTAATATACATTTAGTTCAACCCGTTAATCCAATGATTGAACCGGTGACCCATCCACCTGGTCACCTCACCATTCTGATAACTATGGAATTAACACCCTTATGTCTTATATGGTGCATACTGAGATTAGGAATAGAAGAGTTTTTGAAACAGAAGAACTATTCCCTTGTAGATTTAAAGTTATTTTTTCGGGTCTCATACATGGGTATTGTTGGGTAGCACAGTTCCTTCGTAGATACGTTTGTAGAATATTGGGAGATATGAGGCTCTAACTTTTGTTTGAGTTGTCTCCTTTTGTATATGAGTTCATCCCCAAATCTTGTACGTGCGTATTGTTGGGTAGTACAGGTCCTTTGCAGAGTTATTGGGAGATATGAGGCACTAGCTTTTGTTTGAGTTGTCTCCTTTTGTATATGGTCTCATCCTCCTTTAATGAATTATTATTGACTTGTCAAAATAATATTATTTCTATCAAAAAATAATAATAATACAGGATAATTACACTGAAAATTACATACAATGCCCCTGAGGTTTCTGAAATTACACTACACCTCTTCTCGTTTTAGTCTCAGTATCTCTGTCGTCAAATTTCATGACCGACAGAGATGGGAATAGCTAATGTCAACTAGAAAATTTTAGAATGCCCATTTTTTTTTAAAATAAAAGCAGTATATTCATTGAAAATGCCCGAGGGGGGCAAACCCATATATACAATATAGGGAGAAGGTCACAAAATTAAAACCTAAACTTCCCCAAAAAAATCTACAAAAAGTATATAAATCCAATAGAATTGCTTCAAAAAAAAAAAAAAATAGCACCCTCAAAAAAATAGTCCTTAAAGCAAGAGGGATTCCATCAGAAAAATAGTCCTTAAAGCAAGAGGGGATTATTCCATCAAAAAAATAGTCCTTAAAGCAACATTAGCATTGTATGGGCAATGTAATGGTTTGATTTTTTGTATGGTGTCTGTCGTATGCATGTCTCTCTCTCTCTCTAAAATGTTTTCCACTTTAGTTATTGCAAGTTCGAACCTAGTGTATAAATCATAAGATCAGGACATCCATTAAAACCACCACAATAGCTCAAATCTCCATGACTTTGAACACCCATAAGGATCTGTTCATTGTCGGCACTCAGCAATTCCATTGATGGGTTCTAGATCATATTCGAACCCAAACTCGAATTTGGGTTTTCTACAAATTCGACCAATTGCACCGCCAACCCATTTGGATTCAAACCATCTAAGAATATCTGAATAATTATGATTTTGGAAAGGCTTGATTAGTTGAACCCACAAGGATGAAGACGAGCGCTTGTGTTCAATGTTCTGAAGAGTACCTAAACATTAACGAATGGAAGTTTCTAGACAATAACAAAAGCTTACAAGATGAATCGAATAATCGGTTTAGATTATTCAATTAAATTGAGGGTTAAAAAGACTGGATTCTAGGGTTTCAAGGAAGGAAGAGAATCTAAGAACTCTACTCTCTCTTATGTTCACATACTCTCCTCTCTTATGTGTGCATAATCTAATCGAATGGCCCCTCATTATAAATAAGGGTATTTTTGACATTTCACAAAAATGTTAACTTTTGATTATAAAATCATATTTTTATTATAATGCCATTTTGGTAACTGAACATTTCCCGTTAACAATGTTTAGCCGACATTACTAATAGGAAGGAGAGAGTAAATTTAGAAAACTTAGGGTTACTGTCAGCAATTGTTAGATATCAAATGTGAGGTCAGTATAATTATCCCTAATAACAACAATAATAATAATGAAATACCAACAAATAGTGTAACTGAAAATATATGATGTCATACTTCTAGCAAAGAAATGAAGATTTTAGATCCCAAACTCTTCGATGTAAAGCTAAAGCTTTGTAAATTGATATATCTCCAAAAGCATAAATCCAATTAGAAAAAGAATTATAGCTCTTTGGAGCTTCAAATTATGGAGAATAGATTATGGTATAATAGCTTCTGTAGAATAGATTTTAAGTGTTTCGATAAGAATAACTTATGATGGCGGAATAGATTATTGAGTGTTTGGCTAAAATTATTTAAAAGTGATTGTATAGCATGGAAGTCCATTTTAAAATCTATATTATTAGATAGTATTGTGTGTTGATAAAAATAATTTAAAAATATATTTTTAATGAATAATACAAATTAAAACAAAAAATTATATTATTGTAACTATTTTATCACTAATATAAAATATATAAAATAAAAGGTTGATTTATCACTAATCTACCTGCCTAATAAGACAAAAAGATGGGATCACGTTGTTCACTTTTTCACTTTTAAAGGGCTTTTTTTTTTTTTTGTAAATCTTGTAAACTTTTATGCCATTTTTATCTCTCAAAATATGTTGTCCCCATACATCACATTGAGAGGCTGCTCGAAGCAGCGTTGCGAAATCAACGTGCTCGACAGAATTTTTGGAAGCCTAGGACATTGGACGTCCTGCCAAACCTCATGGCTAAATTTAAGCGCACCCGAAACCAACGTTTTGTATTCCTAGAAGCTGCACCAAACAGCCTCTTAGTCAAATTTAGAACAAGAAAATAGGCAAAAAACCAATGAAAAAATGAGGTCATGGCATGCTTTGGAAAATTTGCCAGACTCACACACCATAACAGGTACAATGGGCCATAACAGCCATTAAAGCATTGTTATGAACAGTAACAGCTACGGCACCATAACAGCCAATATGGCCGTGACCTTCATTCACATTGCAATATAACCCATAATACCAACAAATTCCCCCAATGTAAGTTACATACCTTACTTAGGTAACAGTATCAGCTGATTTTTCTACAATCCTGTAACAAACTACAAGCCTAGTGTGGAGTGAAGACCCAAAACAACATATTCTAGGCAATTGAAAGAAAAAATAAATATATATATATATAATATATAGTTCTAGATGACCCCTCTCCAGGCAAATCTGGAAAATCCCAAAAACACTCTGAACCACAACAAAAGCAAATGACAAAATGCTTGAAGCCTGGTAAAAAAGATATAAAGGTGAACCACAGACTCCTGAGCACTCGGGCATATGACAACAGTCAATAATAACTAGACTCCTACAGTTAGGCTGCCCCTCCATTTCAATTCATTCCAAGATACCAACCCACAAATGGCCTATTTGGGTCTTTTGCATTCTGCACCACAAAATTGCTCCAGTTTAAAAATTCAGTCCTTATCTGAATAGATTGTAGAGTTTCTTAAATGGTCCCAAATAAATCAATACTAGAAAAAATCTAAAAGCACTAAATGTTCTACCAGATGATTCCCCCAAAAGATGGGCAAAGGATGAAGAAGAAAAACCTCACATCAAATAAGATCTCAGAGTCAGATAACCACCATCTACTCTCAGTGCCGGCCAACCATCAAGCCTCTTGAATCTCAAAGAGTGAATTTTAAGTCTCTCAAGGATCTTCATTCTTTTGTTAATTATTCTAATTTTTTGTGGTAATTGAAATTATTACCATTTAGATACAAACACCTTCAAGTCGCACTGCATATGAATTATGTATTGAAATTGGTGATTAAAAATCACAGTACATTAAAAAATTACATGATACTAGAATCGAGAAATTTTGCTTGATACAATTTTTTTTTTCTCAATGACGAGGAACCTCGCGGGTGGCATGAGCCTCAATCGTGTAAACCTCACCAGCCCCCATCAGCCTTTTGCACATATGTAGAGCCATTTATTGGCATGTACGTGAGTGGCCCCCTGGCCACTAGAACCAGGGATCTCTAGGTAGTACACCCAGAGATTCTCTCAGGCAAGCTACCATGTGGGGTTTGCTTGATACAATGTTTATCTACTTAGCATGTGCATCACACTACAAAATTGGTTTTGTACATGTCAACCTAGAGCAAATATATAATTATATATCCTGTCATCTGCCAATATACTAACCCATAAAAAATCCATTACCTAGTTCTGGTCCTGCTGCATATTGGGAGAGGTAAACTGAAGACAGACCTAACTATTGGCATTATTTTTGCACAAAATAGCTATTCCTGGACTCGAACCTGCATTTTCATGTTTGACAGCCCAAATATTTTACCATGTAACAAACAGTGGCTCCTCCAATACCTTAAACCATGAAGGCATGAACTAGTCGAAAAAAATGCCCCTAAAATGAGCTCTATAAATGAAAAAACGATCACTAAATCTGGAACCTCCCTTGGCTAAGAAAGATATATCACTTTCTCTAATGAGGTCCAAAATCTCTCTAATCACACAAGTCAATTGTTAGCGACCCCTGAGCCTAATCTGAATTCATTCAACTCTTCTGTAATTGAAAATCATCATCCTACAAACAATACCAAGAGCAAAGTAAATCCCTCTTTATTTCATATTTCAATAATTCCCCCCAACTACTTGGTATTGAAAATTTCACTAGCATGTAATGATGAAGCACAACAAAACGAAGAATTGGGGCAATCCCAACTACTATGCCTAAAGTCTTAATACTACCTAACAGTCTAGCGCCAACAACTACTGGTACTATTTTTTTCCTTATTTTGAGAAATTATTATTAGATCTTTGACTCAAGAACCCTGAAATCATTACAAAGAAAAAAATCATAATCATAGGAAACAGAGGAAGAGAAAAGGAATAATGAAACCAAGTAATAATGTGCTCAACACCCTGGGCTAACTAACAACCTAGAATCAACAACCACTAGTATTATCATGATCATTATTTCAAGAGCATTTTCCCCGAGTGCTAGTTCTTTCACATTGTTACAGCAACTGGCCCTGAACTCCACTAATGGTTGGATTCCATCTGTAGCCTCAATGTGTGCCTGCTTCTAGATTTTCTTTCTGAAAATTGAAGGCATTCAAGAATATTACTTTTCCTACAAGCCTGCCTATTGTAAATTTTGCTGCTTGTCATTTCTAAAAAGGAAAAGGATAAGTTGTATCAAAGTTTAGTCTTAGAAAACTCCCTCAACCAATAACTACATCTTACACTTTGGACTACAATTCTTCAAACAGTAAAAAAAGAAAGTCCAAAATATTGTACATGCACAATTACTCAACATATTTACATACTCTTAAAAAGATTCTTGCTCATAACAGCAAACTTTCCTATTTCCAAATTATATTGATTTAAGACGAGTGTGAAGAAAAATACCATAATTGACGTATTGCAATGATAAATTGGGATTTCTAGGGTTGATGATCATCAGCTTTTGTGCAGCTAAACAGTTGACAAAAATATGAAATTCTAGGATTCGTAAAAAGTGTAAGAAAAGGGTAATGATTGGGAATTATTTTTAGGAAAGAAAAGGGGGAGGCTGTTATTGGTGAACAGTAAACTTCAATAATAAAGGCAGTAATGTTTTATATTTTGGGCACTAAGGTTGAATAAATGAAGGGGGCAGGTGATGGGCTTGTGGAATAGGGTGTGTTTGGGTGAGGGATCTAAGAAGTGGTTTGAGACAAAGTGGAATTAGAGACTGATTAGTTCTAAGATCCTTTGTTTGGGTTAACAGAGATAATAATTCTTAAATTCATTGAGGACAAGGATGGCCTTCTAGGCCCTAAACACACATAAAATTCCCTAAGAAAAGATGTTACTTTAAAACCCTTAAGCAATTGAGAGCACTCCCAATGTAACAGGAACAGCTCCCTCGAACTGGGACAGTTTGGAAGGGACTCCGTCCCCCCTTCCCTAAGAAAAGCTGTTACTTTAAAACCCATAAGCAATGGAGAGCACTCCCAATGTAACAAGACCACCTACCTCGAAATGGGCGAGTTTGAAAGGGGCTCCGTGCCCCCTTCCCTTCTCTCTTTCCCCTCTTTGAAGTTTAGGACTGATTAAAACCATAACCACATTGACTGAGGGTTGCAAAAGACTCTAGGGTCTTTTCTTTCAATTATTAAATTTTTCTTCTTTAATCAAATTCCTAACAAGTAGATCTAATGGTTTTGTTGGTTTTGGATAAATTGAGCGTAGATACACACTTATGGCTTACATTTTTAAATAAGCATAAATAAACAAATTTCACAAGAATTTGATTCTTTGAGCATGGATAACAAGGATAGAGTTTTAATTTTTTAACTCGACATGAATGACAATTACCTAGAATTCAAACAATTGTCCAAACGCGCTAAGAGATAATATTCATTTGCTGAAACCAAAAACTAAATAAATTAAATCCTTGAACATGTGATGCTTAATAGTTACACTTACACCCTTTAGGAAGAAATGCTGAAATGGCATCAACTTGAAAAGAAGAATACGAACAAAATGCATTACCATCAACCAGATTATTATTGATGGATTTGACTCCTTGATACTTACTGAGTGAAGCAGCCCAAGAAATTTGCCATTTTTGCTTGCATAAGGGAAAAATCCATTACTAAGTTCTGTTTCAATATCAGACAGAAGAACTTTGAGAAGGGCGACATGAACTTTTCCAAGTAACAATGAATCCTAAAAGCCATGAGCAAAGAAAGTTATGATCAACAAAGGGTAATCTAAAACTAACATAGATGAAGGGACAGCAAGCCATAACAAATTGAGCCAAGTAGAAAATCTATTAAAAGTGACTTCAGCTAAGAAATGACAAACTAACCTTGTCATGAAATGCTTGAGCAAACTCATCAAGGGTGAAGGAACATATATCAATTGTTACAGCATAAGTATAAAGGAAATGGAAGACCTGCCCAAACAAGTCAGCCTATAATCAGCAAGAACAGTCACTCTGTACTCAGCAAGAAAAATCACCCTGTACTCTGCATTAGTTAAGTTATATCACACCACCACTATTAAATCCTACAAAAAACTGTACAGCAATACAGAATACTGACTGTTGCAGATATATTAGTATATTACAGAACCTATACCCTGGATCTTCCGTAGATCAAAAGCTACATCGATGTTGGTTCAGTACATCCATGTCAGTTTCTGTAAAAAGCAGCTGTTCTCTTTCTATCTCTGATGAGTTGTAGCACTTCCACTCTAGGTTCATGTAAAGATATCCAGCTCTATCAATGCTGGCATTCTTTATTTAGACTGGTGATAGACCAAAAAAGGATAGAAATCAACACTCCCTTCTGTCATGTGTAAGCCCATTCTGTTAAGAGGACACTTTTATCTAGACAAAAACAAGAGAGACGCAACAGGTTCTGCTAGTCCATTCTGTTGAAAATGCTTCCTTCTTTTAGAGAATACAATGACATTCAAACCAGGCTCAAAGTGATGATTGATCAGAGCTTAGCATATGGTTTGTGAGGATCATTAGATTTCTAAATCACAAGGGGGTGAGATTCTGCCACACTCTTCATTTATTGCTTTATTTCTGTCAGTTTTACCATAAATTTTTCGATATTCCAGAGAAAAGCTAACCACAAATTCTAATGTATTTTAAAAAGAAAAAAACAATGAAAGTGGGGGAAGAAGAGAAGTCCCTGTATATGGTGCCAATTGAATGCATTAGGCATAGAATCTGAAGTTCTATTAAGACCAATACAATCTACAAATACAGCATTGATTTCTACTACCCAAAAAATATTGCTGCTTCAATCAGATACTTGAGATTTATCTTATTTTGTACATAAGAAACTGAATCGTCACTCTATTTCCAGATTCTGCACATCAGTAAAGGAGACCGAGAATATAGATTGAGACAGTGGGGGCCCAATTGCCACTTAACTATCAAAAAAATAGAAAGATGCAGTGGGGTAATAGAAATTGTGCACAAAACAATTTTTTGATCACAAAATTAAAGCCATCAGAAAATGATGTGCTACTGCAAATTAATCTTGTGCTATACATTATATTATAATACAAAAGGAATCTCACTATAAAGAGATCCTAGATTTCATGAGATATATTATAAATAAATAAAAAAAACAAGAGAATCAACATTATATCAAGGCTGGCTCGATACAATAAACATAATATGTTATGCAGCATGATCAGACAAAAAAAATTGTACAACAAGAAGCTTTTCCTCAGGGGAAGTTCATTATAAATGATATTCTAAAGACGCGGATTTTCAAAAAGTCAATGAAAGAGAAAACTCAATGTGCCACTATCACTCATGTACCATATATCTTGCATTTGCAGAAGCACTAAACGAAAGAGAATGAGTAATTGTTTGCTCTGTAGTATACCTTAAACAGATTCTTGGCAAGCTCTGGAGAAGAATCCCATGGTTGCATACAAAATGGTTGCTTCATCGTGATAGAATTTGGAGGAAACTTGGCCAGCAAATCTGGAAATCACAAAGAATATATTTCTGATAGGATGACTACTAGTATTTCTATAACATAAAATAATTTCAAAAAAAAAAAAAAAATATAGAAAATTTTGGAATTCTTTTGAAACACACAACACCAAAACCAACCTTTGCAAAGGGAACAACCATGCAATCCATTGGTAGCAAAATGAGAACAACATGTTAGTGGGTTTGGTCCTGCTTGTAATTCTCTCAGCTCCAGCTCCTCATCATCCACTAGCATTGCAAATTTAGCAAGGTCTTCTTGACATCTCACTCCTTCCATAGCAAGTTCACATTTTTCTTTGTGTGGCTGCTTCTGCTCCTCAATTTTATTACATGCCACCTTAAAATATAACCACCAAAGTCTAGGTTACTAGAGCTGATAATCTATACTACACAGATACAAGAACTAGAACATATTAACCTTTTTGCTTCTTGTGGAAGGCCTCCTCTTAGCTTGTAATTTGTTTCCTAATTTTCTCTGTATATGAAATAACAACTTACTGTTAATGATTGATTGATTAAATGGTCAATGCTCAAATGGACACAAGGACAACCAAACAACATCACAATAAAAAAGAATTCATGAAATGAGAAATTAGAAGACTAACCATTACAGGGCACCTTTGCAATGCAAAAAAGAATTCATAAAATGAGAAATTAGAAGACTAACCATTACAGGGCGTCTTTGCCGTGATTTTTTCTCTTTAACAAGTGGTTTCTGTGGTATAGAAGTTGACATTCGACAAATAGCAGTGGCCTCTCTCTCAGCAAAATCAACACCAGTAGGAAAATCTCCAGCATCAGGATTTGTTGCCCGCCAAACTGTCATCAAACCTTTCCCAATACCATGTTTCTTCACTGGAGCACTCTTATTGGGAGCTTGGTAGTCCAAGATGTTAAGCTCAGAAACCTATAAATAAAATGTAACAAAAAAAAAAATGGTAAAAGGGAATGACGACCCAACGTAAAGAAAAACATCATCAAAGTTATACAAACTTAGAGCTGCAAATCTATTTCAATCACCTTTCTCCTTTTGGGTGCTTTTTGGTTTTCTAGGCAAGCATGATGAGAATTTCTGGAAACCTTCTTTCCTTTGAGTGCTCTTTGGTTTTCTTGGCAGGCACGATGAGAGTTTTTGGAATCTTGTTGTGCTACAAAAACAGAGTAAACTTTGAAGTCAATATATATAGTATATATGCCTATATGGAAATATTTCAACCCCCTCCTCCTCCCCCCCAAAAAAAAATTCCATTAAAAATAAAACAAAATCAAGTGAATAATTATTGTGAAAAAAAATGAAGTAAAAACACTGGAATGGTTAGGGGCCTTAAACCTAATCAATTAGGATGATTTAACCGGCGTATGAGTTTAACACCTTCACTAAATAACATATAAGTAGGGGTGTCAATTTTTGACACAACATGAAATTAATAGATTTGGGTTGAGCATAAACGGGTTGGGTCATAAACGGGTTGACACGTATAACACGATTAATAAACATGTTGTGTTTGGGTTTTAGTAATATCAACCCGTTTAACACGACTTAACACGTTTAATTATCAATAATAATAAAAACATGAGCTAAGGTAATTCGTCTCACATCGAAAGTTTATCAAGGTTTGGAGACTTTTTATTTATAAAAAATGTTTCTACTTTGATTTGACCCATGTCCAGAATTTACCATACTTGAAAATTCTCTATACATATAAACAAAGAAATAACTTTTTTATTTAAAAAATAAAAAAATTAAAATAAATAGGTTAACCGTGTCGACACGTGTAACCTGTTTAATAAATGAGTTGAGTTTAGGTTTTGAAACTTGACACGATTAGTAATAGTGTCGTGTTAAGATTGACACATATTTTTGAATATATGTATTAGACTCGCCTCGAACGCGACACAATAACACAAATTGACACCACTACATGTAAGGATGCTCAACTTCCATCTTCTTCTTTTCTTTTTTTTGGCCGAGGAGGGGGAGGGGGAGTGTCGCAACCCATTTCGAATCACTGCTATTCCCTATACATTCACACTATCAACCGCAAACCACATGGCCTATGTAAACACTAAAACATCCAGTTCTTAACCATCATCTTGCCAGCTTGGCAATGCCCCCCCTCGGAGAGAGAGAGAGAGGAAGGGGGGAGGCTGGTAAAACAAGGCTTCTTTTAAGATATTATGGGATTCCCTATTCTATTTGCAACTGTCCAATGCAAAGAATTCAGTTCTTTGAAACCAACATTAGCCAGTTTCCTCTTGTATCAAATAAAGGAACATTTGTGGAGATAGCCTAACCCACTTTTGGAAATTCCTGCGCTGCTCTTCTACAACATTAATCATTTTTTAAGATGCTTTCCCTTTAACAAAGATGGTGAATGGATAGAAAATAACTACTGAATAATCACTTGTACATTTCTAGTTACACTAACTACACAATAGCTTGCGACAAGATATGAATCCTTTTAATATTTTCGAAATTGAGACTTGAAAGAAAATATAGCCTAAGAACAAGACATATTTATCTTCCTCAAATTCCCCGTATTAACAGCAGAGCTACCACTAAAAGCGTCAAGTATGTAAAACAATTGAGCAAAACAAAAGGCAACAAACAATGTCCATGCAAGGCTCAAAATTTCCTATTACACAAGACTCAACACAACGGGTGTTGCCATCAACAGCCCAACACACAAGCAACACCCTAAAACAACCTCTGATTGTTTATCCTCATTTTGCTAACTGTTAACCATATTCTTCATCACTATAAGTTTACCATGGACATTAGGTCCATGGTGTTCTCGTTATACGGAGTTTGTAAGATTATCCATAAGTCAGTGGCAGATACCACAGCTAGTCGCTTGGGAGCTTGCCTTTCTAGGAGGAGAAAGAACACCTGGAAGGCTGTAACTAAGTGTAATGTGAAGTATTTGGAGAGAGCACAATAGATGTACTTTTGAAGAGATGGGAGCTACCTATACTTTTTTTATTGAATTAAATGATTTTTGATGCTCTTCAGCTTTGCATTTCTAGGAGATACCCAAAATCTATATTTTCTTTTGTTGATTTTTTTGGGTGAGTTGCCTGAAGAGATGGGACCCTGATGAAGGTCACCCTTCTTCATGTGTACATAAGTTGCACCCCCTTGGCACTTTTGTCTATAATAATATTCATTACTTATTAAAAGTAAACATAAAGACAATTCTCAAACTGATGGAAGAAGAAGCTTTCTACTTCCCATTTATATCTCCATGTTCACCACTTCATGAGAATAACTAACAAAAGTCATGGCTCCTAGGACAGAACCAAATAACTTATTCAGACTGACCAAAATGAAACAAAGGTAACGATGCAATTAGATAATATAGCAAAGCAGATAAATTTGAATTCAAAAAAAATGTATACAAAAGAATAATCACAACCCGGAAAGCAATAAATGAAAATTAAATATTATAGAAAAGCAGAGAATTTTGAATTTAGAGGGGAAAAAAAGGTATTCAAAATAGTAATCAAAACCCAGAAAGGAGATGAAAATTAGATTATATCCAAAAAGGGTAATCACAACCAAGAAAAGGAGAAACGAAAATTAGATAATACCGCACTACCTAAAAATTTGAATTAAAAATTTAAAGAAAAAAACATGCAAAAGGGTAATCACAAGCCACAAAAGAGAATTGAAGTTTGAGGCCATATAAGGACTGAAATTTCTTTAGTATGCCGTCCACCATCATTAAAACACGCCCAAATAAAGAATCTGTCAAGTCAACATCATCTTCTCTTGGGCTTGTAGCACAAAGAGCAGAAGCAGCCATAGAGATTTGAATTGGCAATACTCAAGAAAATATCTCAGATTATAGACATACTATTCAATTTCTCAGAACGGTTAAAAAACCAGTGCGACGAGAATGCTCCGCTCAATTGCTACATGATTACGACTGCAACTAGACTGAACGAGAATTACACTTCACAAATATCATTAATGGAAGTATACCTTTGTTACAATAGAGGAAGGCCTGAGAAGAGAGAGAATCAAACTCCACACCAAGTGGAGGACCATCCTTTCGGAACACCTTCTTCAGAATGTAGTCCGGTCTTAACAAAGGATCATTAAGTTTCTTAATCTTTCTCTTCTTCTGAATTGTATTCTCCATCGGAGAGCAGTCATGGTTCTTCCGACACTGCTGCTTCCAGCGCCCCTTCTTCATGGACACCATCAATTTTGGCGAAAAAGAATCAATGGGTCATCGTTACCTTGTCCTTGATAGTAAAAGAGAAAGAGAGAGAAAGGGTATCTAGTCGGTTGAGGTTCTGGAGTTGGTGATGACAGATAAGACTTCACTCTCTCTGTGTGGAGAAACGATAGAAGAGAGCTTTTAGGAAGTAGGGTTTTGGGTTTTGCGGGGACTTTTTTCTGGAGTTTTTTTTTTATTTTTTATTTTTTGGTGTCTCTTTTTCATTTCTCTTTTCTACTTTCGGCCCCTCCAAAATATCCCCCGCGGGCTCACCCATTTATCCGCTCAAACCTGTGGCTCGGCGCAACCCGGTTCAGGGGGAGAAATTATTCGGATGACTGTCTCACCATGACAGATCACTGACATGGTAGGTTGAACAAAAATTGAACATCCTGGATTAATACTGTTAATGGTGGGATGAATGATTACGTGTGTGAAAATATTGTAATATATTTGTGTACACGTGATCACTGATTTAATCATTAAAAGTACCTAATAGTTACTGTTAACTCAAAGTACTAATAAAACAAAGTTAAGGACATTACATATATTTGTTTGTTAGTTAGAAAGAAAAAAAATAATTTTTTTAGAAATTTCATAGAAGAGAATTAAAAATTTTGAAAAGTTTGTGCTATTCTCTTTTCTCTCCTTGCTACTCTCTTCTTATTTTAATCGCATTATCATTACTTATCTCGCTGTATTATAGCCATCACTCAAATCTAACTCTCTTATGAATTTATCTTCAATGTATTTCATTATTCTTCTTTTATTTGTTAAAACTTAGGTTTCGAAGACTCGAGTGTGAACTGAAAATTTATTATTAGTCATTACTCTAATATCGGATCATCATGCTTCGAAATTCGAAGCCACGACTTAAGGTCATTGGTATAACGATCCAAAAATTAGTCAAATGACATGTTGGTAATTTTCCTAACTAGATTGGGATCAAATAACTAATTAAATTAAAATGTGTCAAATTAATTGTAAAATTAATTAATTAACATGATATTGTGGACCTAGTAGGCGACTATAATATTTTATTCGGGCTGGTGTGGATCATGGGGTCACACAGCCAGATTTGGGATATATAATTTTTAGAGTTAGAATTTGGAGAAACGGATTGTGTATTTGGAATCTATACGTCGAAATTAGATACTTTGCCAATTTTGGTGCAATTTCGAGAAGGTTGATTTTTGGGCACTTAAATGTGTGCGTGGGGCAAACTAGCCACGTAATGTAACGCCTTGATCCCAGATGGACTGGATTGAGAAGTCACTGGGACTCCGAACTATAAGATAGGCAGGTGATTAGGTCTAATCATCCTAATCAAGTGAATCTAATATAGTCCATTTATTTTAGAGTTAATTTTTCTTTAACAATTTTTTTCTAATTGATTTCGGTTCATTCTCATGATTAGACTTGTTCAAGTCCCGTAACATGATTAAATGAAATAGATCATAATAAAGCGCAGGTGAACTAAAAATATTCATCAACAATGTATAATAAGGTGAAGTTCAAAAGTGACTCTAACGATCAATATACAACATATACGTTATATCAAAGAATGGTACATGCATCTTTTACAATATACAATGAATGAATACAACTATTTGAAATCTGTCCATCTCGTGCTACTCCAACAAGTGTTCTCTACAAGTCTAGTACCTGCCATTCCCATGAACAACAGGGGTGAGCAATAACGTTTAGTAGGGTTTCCCAAAACACACAAGCAAATAACGTACAAAAACTAATGCAAGTTCGATGAGGACAATCCCTAATGTCCAATATGCAATCCTAAGAACATAACAATCTTATTAACTATATCACAAATATTAACATGAAAATTAAGAGGATAAGACACCACTTAGTGTGGTACAACAGTAGTAATAAGGTACACAATATACATCAAACATGAAGTATATCAACATATACGACCTCACGAAACACCTCCATTTCTTGTTCAAATCAGTCAGAACAATGATATCCAATACGAAACGATGACACAACCAGTCAATAATGCATAATCACTTCACATTATATAAATAACAAATATGTAAAGATTTGAATTTTTGAATTTTTTTTTTATATTGTTATTATTATCATTATCATTATCATTATTATTATTGTTGTTATTATTATTATTATTATTATTATTATTTTGTTGTATAGGTGATGTGTATAAATGGTGAATGTGAATGTGCATGTGTGTATGTGATGTAATGTGTGTATGTATGTATGTGTTTAACACATTTAAATATGTATATATATATATACATATATAGCTGTAGTGTATACAGCTCTGTGTGTGTGCACCGTGTGCAGCAGTGTGTGTATGATATATACATACATGTATATATAAATAACTTATGCTGTCAAACCACATTTAATGAAAATCAGATTGAAAGAAAAAAAGAAAAAAAGAGAGTCAAAAGAAGTGGGCTGAGCTGACTGCAAGTAGGTGGTGTATAAACCGAGGGTATAGGCTGAGTGTTTGGTGTGTGTATGTGGGTGTGTGTCTGTTGAGTTAGAGTGAAAGACAAAGAGAGAGAGAAGTTGTGTGAAGGGGTGGTGAGCACTGGAGAGGAGCTTGAGCCAAGCTTGAACCGAGAGAGGAGGAGGGGACCTACAACAGGAGGAAGATCTAGAAAGTTGGTAAATTACTCAAATCCGGTCGTTCAAATTTTAAGCATGTTGCTTAGTTTTAATTATGAGACCTTATAGAGTAAGAAAAATGTAGTTAAATGCAAAAGAAACCAAATAAAATGATGAAGAAATAAACTAGAAAGGTGGAGTTGCAGGTTGTGAGAAATAAATTGGGTCTTGAGATTTTATGTTTAGAACTTTAGTTAGAGTTTGAGAAAACAATCCTCAGTGATACAGGAAGCTACTAGAATTAAAATGGGCTTAAAACCGTGGGAAAAAATGCATAAAATGAAAAATCACCAGTTGACCGACGCATGGCCGAAAAACCGATCGGGGTGCCGGAGAATCAATTACGTTGGGGCTGAAATACATTCTGAATAATTGCTTGAGGTCCTAGGGTTCATTTGATAGGAAAATGGGGGATTTTGGACGTTGAAAACCCAAGAAAATGGGAGGAGTTGGTCACAGTTCCGGCAGGAGAAAATGACCAGCAAGTCTGCCGAAAAATCGTGAGGGCGTAGGGACGACCTGGGCTGCCTTGTGCTTGTTTTGTTGGGCCTGTTTTAATTTAAATGGTATTGGGCCATCTTGTTTAAAAAGGATTTTGGGCCTCTTTTAAATTTTAAGTGTTGGGCCTCTTTGGGTTAGGCCGTTAATAAAAGGTCATTGGGCCTTTTGAAGTTGGGCCACACATGAGATGGGTTGAAAGGGGTTTGGGGGCTGTTTGGCTGCAATTTAATAAATTGGGTTGAGGCCAATTTGGGGAAATAGGGATATCTTATCCCACTTTTGGAAATTGGGCATTGTTTGGTTGTCCTGGTTTAGGGTAGTTAAACCAAGAATTCTGATTTGACCCCTCAGCTTTTAGAAATTCTGATTTGACCTCAGAACTTTTAATTATTATAATTAGGCCCCAGAATAAAATATTAATTTAATTAATTAATTTAATTTAATTAATTAAAACATCATGAAATACCTCGGAGTCCAAATTAAATAAACCATTAGTGTTTTCTTTATGTGTCGACCACTCTGAGTCCAACGGTGAGGTCCATTTCACAAGATGAGGTCCCGAAAATTAGAAGACCCGTAAGAACATTGAAAATTACCAAAATACCCTTGATTCAAAGGCTAATCAAACGAACTTTGATTTAAGTAAATCAATAGTGAAACTTTATTATTTCGAGCATTCCGAACTCAACCGTGGAGTCCGATTTGAGAGAAGATGCCTTGGAAATTAGAAACCCGTGAAGTGCAAAATGACCGTTTTGCCCTTTTAAGTACAGATGCCCAAATTGGATTCCGCAAAAGCCTAAATCGACTTTGTTCAGTGTTTCGGACTCAATGGTAGAGTCTGTTTTAACAAAATGAAAACTTATAAAATAAAAACATAAAATTTGATGAATAGCATAATTTAAATAGCAGTAGACTGAGTTATATTTTATGATTTTAGGGACTCTGACTACATAAGAGGGGACAGTCTGACCTCCGACATTCTCATTATTTAGTTCAGTTACACATCGAGCACTATTTCACAAGGTTGAGACCAACCCATCAGGTACGGTGTTTTGCTAATGTAAGAAACGGGGTTGAGTTTAGGAACATTTCGTGAATGAATTGCATGACTTATATGTTTAATTGTCGTTGTGGAGTTATTCGGATTATGTTCATTTGATGACTTGGAATTGGTCGTTTACGTGTTTTGTACTTTCTTATGTTCTTGAGAATTGGTAAAGTGATGAATGCGGATCATGACTATATGTATATTCCATGTGTTTGGCAAAACGTGTGAATTATATTTTTCGAGAATTGTTGAGATTATGAAATGTGTAGCTTAAAGCATATGTGAAGTGAACTATGTATGCATGTACCCTTGATGAAGGGATTTTGTGATTAGAATGTTATTGTGTAATACATTGTTTAAGCATGCTTCATATGTGGATAAGATGCTTTGTTGAGATCACATCATTGCATGGAGGAATCAGGGCATATTGGCATAGTGTGATTCCTTGAAAGCATGGTGTGAGTTGAGCACTTGGTGCTATGCATTATAAGGGTGTAGATCCTGTGGTGAAAAACCCAAAATCCGCCATGGCACTCACGCCAGCGGGGACGGACCGTAAAGTGAGAACATAGTACTAAGGCTATCGGGGAAGGACTGTAAGATGAGACATGGGTGTGGCATAAAGTTTGCATGGGTATATCATGCATATTGATCATGTATTGCATTAAAGACATTGGATGACATGTAGAGACAAATGTACACTTGCACATGCCACGCCTTAATTTTGTTTCTTACATTAGCATTATATTGTACCAGCAGTGAGCTAACCCATTCGTGGGATACCATTTCAGATGACACTCCGACTACATGAGATTTAGTGATGCCTTAATAAAGGAAAGAACTGAGAACTATATTTGGCCAGTGGGACGTATTTTGATATTGTACAAGGGCATAAGCCCTAGACTATTTTATGTCATTTGTATGTTATGAGGTAACAGGCAAGACCTTATGAATTGTATCAGAACAAGAATTGGATTTGTGGCTGTTATGCATGTATTTATCTTTTATTTTATTTACTTTTCGTTCGTTGGACTCGCGCCTCGGGTTCGCAAAAATTCGGGGTGTGACAAATATAATCCACAACATAACAAGTCCAAGCAATATCTACTATACTCATCAATACAGTCTATGCAATGCCATGATGCTCAAATACAGAAAGGTAAACGTGTATAATTTAAACTATGAACCAAATCCTAACTTTATCTCTCTCAATTCATAATTCAATCACCTAATGGTCCCCGAAAAAGCCTGATGCTTCTCCGGCTACTAACCCGATGGCAATACACCACCACCCGCATGGCGTTACGGTTCCTAACCGAAGGGAAACACTATCTCCGTCACAAAATAATCTTGGTCTCTAATCATGATCTCATCATACACTATTTAGCTGTCCTATCAATCCATCCATACCACTTAGGTGTGCTCAATCAATACTATAGAGGTCTATGATATAATCCACATCAGATATCATACAATACAATACATGATATCTCAATGTACAAGAATACACAATCATGGCAAATTATAATGATAGTAAGTATCAGAATAATAATGACAATCTCATCATAACATCACACAAGATTCAAGTATTAGAATAGTAATGATAGTCATATCATAAGAATTAATGACAAGTGTGCAACACCAACCAACCATGATGTAATCCTAGTCCTAGTCATCCAAACTATATAGAGATACTACTTGTGTCTATCACAACGTATATTAGAACCTCACACCCTCTAAGTTCAACTCACAGGGCTACCCCGACTCTTAATACTAAGGTTCTATAATGATTCTTTAAGTTTTCTTAAGTTAATTATGTATTAGCTTACACATCGAGTGTCCATTGTCCCAAACGGATGTAAAATTTTTGTTCGCAGGCTCAAAGACCCTAAGGATGCCTTCTCGTATTGTTTCTAAGTCATTTGAATGTCTTCTAAACTCATAAAGGCATTTTCTTAATTTTACCAAGCAAGTTTCACATCTACTAAGAACCTATCTCACCAAAATTGGCCTTGCAATCTAATCCAAAAGTTCTAAAAACCCTATGAACTCTCTCCTTGTCTTTTATTTACTCTTTTAGATATATGTTCCAAGCCTAGGGGTATAATGGTAATTTTACATGTTCATGTGGGACCAAACCTGTGTTCCTGGTTTGTTAATTTGATATCATATTTAAATTCTTGTAGTCCAAAGGCATTAGAAACGCCTCTTTCGGATCTTAATTATATTTTTGATTGCTCAATCTAGGTCTAGGAATATAATCGTCATTTTACCAATTTTGGTGGGACCAACATCAGTCCTAATTTATTCTATCCGACATTACATTTGAATTCTAAGCATAAAAAATTATTGGACTAGCTATTTTTCAGATTTTAATTAGCCTTCGAATTTCTTAAATTACCATTAGGGGTGTACTTGTAATTTTATATATTTATGTGAGACCAACCTAGGTTCCTGAATGTCCAAACCAACCCTACCATTGGGTTCGGAATGCCCAAAACATTAAGAATGCCTCTTATCACATTTTAATTGGCTTTATTTTTAATTTTATAAACAAGTGAGCTTTTTTGTAATTTTCTTAAAATTTGTCCATTTTTTTTTAAATTATTAAATTCAAGACAATCCCTTTACAATTTTCTTTAATTCAATTTCTTATTCATGTAGACAAACAGTCCTAATTCAATTTAGTTTCCAATTTCAGGACTAGGGATAAGCCCAACCCAGATTAAATCAATTTCATAGTTGTAATTTAACTGTAGCCAAACAACTCTTAAGCCCAACCACTAGTTGGGTCAGCCTAGAACCCAACCCGAATAGCCAATAGACCCGTTGACCGTTGACCCGACCCGAGTTGACCATTGACTAGGTCAACCCGATTGACCAGTCAACTCGGTAGAGTTGACTGTCGCCGGCGACACTCCGGTCACCATTTTCGATGAAGTCGCCAAAAAACCATGAAACCCTAGTTTTTCAATCTTCATTTTTCTCTGCCATTTTTAATCCTTTTTCTTTCCAATCTTCATATATCATCATTCTACTTAATTTGAGATCGATTCGGAGTATCAAAACTCGTTGAATCTCACCAAAAATTCTCAACCCCGACTTTCCAACAAACTGATTTTTCAACTAGTTCTCTGTCATTCGTTCTCCCTTCTCACTCAAATCCTTCCCACTCAAATCTTTCCCAAATCACTTATGGGTTCCTTGTAAAGATTCGAAAATTTGGAATAGAATTTTTTTTTTTTTCTTTGAACGCTATGTGAATGTCCTTAATTTCTAATTAATTTAATTTTGAAAAAAAAAAAAATAATAATAATAATAAAAATAACATAAGACGCGAACGGACACCCAGAGACGTCAAAACAAATAATACTGATATTGAGCTGGCTTTATACCAACTTTATTTACATTCAAAATTAATATATGAAAAATAAAATAAAATAAAAATAAAAATGTGTAATAGTATACATGAATAAAAATATAAAGTATGGTATAATATGTATATATATGGGTGTGTGGTGGAAAATGAATAAAAGAGAAAAGAAGAAAAGAAGAGGGGCGGTGAACTGGTCTCGTGAAAACAAGAAAGAAAAGAGAGAAAAGGGGAAAAAGAGAAAGAAGGAAAAGAGGGGAAAGGGACAACACGCAGAGGCGATCGGTGGAGGAGCGTGAGGCCGTTGATCAGACGACGACGGGGGCAGCGAAGCAATCGGTGAGCCGCAGATCGGAGGGGGCGACTCCGACGGTAGCCTCAGTCTTCAAGCGTGCTAGGTTGGCCTCCGTTGCCAACGATCCCGCTTCGTCGATCCAAGGCCAAACAACGCACGGTTACCGCAACAGTCCACTCGGTGTTTTCACGGAATCAGATTTTTTTGACGGCTAAATCCAACTCGATTTTGGTCGGTGAGATGAGCAAGTGATGACGATGATGGTGGAGGAGATCGATGCACATATACATATATATATAGATATGGCAGTTCGGGAAGAAGAAGGAGGAGTAACGACAGTACGGTTGGGCTTCGAAGCCGAGATCCTTGCGGCTAAATCAGTCCATTGGGTTGTTTGAATCCAGTAGCAGTGCAGAGGTATATGTATATATATATATATATAATCACTGTGTTGTGAAGCTTGTGCGTGGATATATGTAGGCATATATATATGTATATATATGGGGCTTGATTGTGTTGCGGTTTGTGTGTGTGTGACTGTCTGGGTTTGACGCAGAGCAGGAGAGTGGAGCAATTTGGTTCGGAAAGGAAGGACAGGTTCTATCTCTATCTTTTTCTTTTCCGTTTTGGTTGCTATGATGAATGGGAGTTATTCTGATTTCCTGAGATTTTCGGAAGGTGTTGGCTGAATTGGATTGCTGATTCGGTCATGGCCGTGGTTGGGTTTATTGATCCGGTTGTGTCGGTGTTTGGAGGTAATGCTTGTGTAAGGTTTGTGGTTTGTGATTTGAATTGAGGGTCGACTGCCCTGTTTGTTTTGTGGTATCTGTCGGGGGGCTCGGTTGTCGCTGCTGCGTGTGTATAGTGGCAGCAGGTGTGGGGATATTGCAGGATTTGGGTTTGGGTGATTGAAAGGTAACAGAAAATGGTTCGGTCTGATTTTGTTGATCCAACCGCGCCTATGTTTGGAGGTGAAGTTGGGAATTGGGATTCAAATGCGAGTTATGGGACGGATTGTCTCACGAGGTTCGATCAAGTGTCGGTTTCTTGTTGCTTTGTTGAACCTCCTTGTAGTTGGTTTGTTGAAGGGAAATTGATTGGTATGGATGGAAAAAGGAAGCAAATCTTTGGGGGGGGGTATATGGAGATATATGTGTGTATTTGTTGGAGCAGGGGAGACAGAAGTGTTGAGTGGAATTTTGGAGGAATTCTTATGCGGTTGATTTTGATTTAGGAGATATTTGATGATGACAATGCTTCCTACAGTGAAGGATGACTATGAGAAGCTACCGAGATGTTTATTAATAGGTCATAGTTGCCAGCAGAATTAATTGAGGAAATTGTCCAGGTAGATCTTGAGGTGTTGTGTAGCGGTTTATTTACGGAATCCAAATGAGGTCTGGCCATCCTTGTTGGGATATTGTATATATAATTCAACATATGCAGAGAGGAAAGAAAATCCAGTAATGGATGAAGCTGACTGTTCGGGTTAAAGCAAGCCATGGGTTCTGACTTTGCTTGTAATAATCGGAGCTACTGATTTGGAGGATTCTGCACAGTAATCTGATGAAAGGAAGGGAAAGTTCTTCAATATCTGATGGATGGGATGATAAGGGGATGGACTTTGTCAGGATCATCATCTGCTTGGGGGAAAAAGGTTGAAGAAGCTGATAAAACTGGATTTAAAATGGCTGGCCGACTCGATCAGCCTGCGGGTGTGTTTTCTTCAACTGCTGAACCATGGACTGGAGAGCAACCTCAAACTCGGGATGCACGAGGGTTTGGTTCACGCTTGACTGCAAATTCTCCAAAGATTGGCTGAGTGGAGATAAGCATAAGCTTGATATGATTCCATTGGAGGACCAAGTTACTTATGGGTTGGTTGGATTGCATAGTGGACACCGCTTAGTAGGGTTGTGACCAACCCTATCAGGTATGATATTTTATTAATGTGAGAAATGAGATTAAGCTTAGGAGTATTTGATAAGATGATTGAATGTTCTCTATGCGTAATTGCTACTAGGAAACCACTTAGAATTCGATTGTTCATATGCTTACGTGTTCTTTATGAATCTGTGGGTGTTATGATTTACTTCTTGAATTGTCATCATATGTGATTTATGTTTTAGAAGGATCGCTGATATTGCGACATGTAGAATTGTATAAGTGTTAGGATTGATCGAGCATGACACGTAGATTTACGGATGAAATCTTGTAATTTAAATGCTATTGTTAATCTTAAAAGTGATGCATTATTTAAAGCATGTTGCATACGCCTAGGAAAGGGATGTTTCATTTGAACTGTATTATTGCATTATGAAATCATGGCATATCGGCATCGTGTGATTTCTTGAAAGCATAGTGTGGGTCAGCACGAGGTGCTGGTGCATTATGAGGGTGCAGATCCTGTGGTGAAAAACCCAAAATCGGCCAATAGGTACTCGCATGCCTGACGGGTTCCGGACCGTGAAGCGAGACATACAAGGTACTCATGCCGACGGGGAAGGACCGTATCATGAGACATGGGTGGGCATAGAGTTGCATGGGTGTGTCACGCATACTGCTTATATACTGTATATTGTTCATATACTGTCATCATGACATCGAATGCCATATAGAAATAACTGTACACTTGCACATACCACGACCTTAGTTTTGTTTCTTGCATTAGTATTATATCATACCAGCATGTTGTCGCTGACCCATTCGTGGGCACAGGTTTCAGATAAAGCTCCTGGCACGCGAGACTTGATGAAATCTTGGAGAAAGGAGAGGAAATGAATTTGGAAGAATATTTGGGCCCTTGGGGCGTATTTAGACATTATAAAAGATTGGTGTATTTCTGAAAAGAATGGAAATGACATTGTATATTGTAATAAATAATGAATTTGTGATCTTTTAGTTTACGTGTAGGAGTAGACGTGATAGATTGTATAAGTAGGTGATGTATATTTAACTTTGATAGAGTTGTGGCCATCGAGTGAGGATGGATTGTGACTGTTGTATATATATATGTTGTATTGTGTTTATCAGGGGGAAAAGGTTCGAAAAACAAAGGAGGTGCTGCCGAAATTTTTAGAAAATTAAAGAACTCTATTTAATTTTTCGTAAATTCATAAATCTGTTTAATTATCTTTTATTTTATTTACTTTCTGTTCATCAGTCGCACCTCGGGTTTCGGTTAGAAATTCGGGGCGTGACATTCCTCCCCTACCCGCCTATGCAAAGTTTAGTGGTTGAATCATCAAGAAACGAAAGACCTAACTTCAGTTCTTCTCTCTCTACCATGCCCATATATACATATATATATACACACACACATACACATACATACATACATAAAAAAACCATACAAACATGCATGCAGAAACTTGAGAACCCAGAAATGCTTTAAGAGAGTCTAGAAAATTCCTACCTATTGTTGTTGCGATTTAGAAAAGGAAACCCAAAGAGAAAGAAATCTCAGCTTGAGCTTCAATGTCCGCCACCTGCACCAATTCTGGTCTAGTCCTCCCTGTTCTTTTCCTTTCTTCTTTTTCTTTTCCTTCATTTTTCTTCCATTCTCTTCTTCTTTTTCTTCCTTCTTTTCTTTCTTTTTTCTTCTTCCCTTTTTATGTTGCCCACTGTGTGTTCAACACACGTATCTACACACTGTGTTACACACCCATACACTCATTGTAATTCTCTCACACCCTCACTTACAACACACTCATCATGCACACACACTCGGCTAGAGAGAAAGAGGTTGAGTGTGGGGCAGGTATGGTTTGCCAAATTAGAAAAGGGAAGGGAGAGGTGATGGGTTGTATAAAGCTTGTGTCCCATCAAGCACATGGGCTACTTTTTGGTTCCCCTATAGTGTACCCTCGCAGACCAAAACAACTCCACATTGGATCTCTTACGAACCAATCAAATGATGATAAGTGTCTAAGCCCACCAAACTTCTTGTGGAAGCTTTTCACATCTCTCAATATTTCATATGACCAGTTAGCCAAATGTGCATGCACACGTGCCCAAACATGAATTGTCTTGGAATTGCACCAAAATTAGCACCCAAACTAGTTTCGACGCTCTGACCCCAAATATGTTGTCCGTCTCTCAAAATTCAATTGTTTGAATTTTCATAATTATCTACAACCTATAAATAACTATATGCTCTCATGACTCATACCAATCCCGAATAATTTATCAAAATTTTAACTTAGCCTTACAATGTCATACTGAGGTTTTATTAGTCGATTTCATAGTTATTCTAAAACATTATTGATTAATTACTCATCTGACCTAAGTTAATGTTGGTAATTTATCAAATTACCTTTTATAATTTTATGAATCCTTACACTTAATGTCTTGAATCTCGTGTAAGGCTTCTTGAAGTTTCTTGATGTGGTTTTCTAAGTGAGGACACATAAAACTTTACGATAGGTGGAAAATGGCATCTTTTGAAGGAGTGTTAGGGTGTATATGAGTACACTATAATATGTTTTTGTGTGTTTTGAAATGTGTGTGTGATTAATATGAGAAACAAAAAAGTGAACCCTCTCAAATCACTTTAAGTTTTTGTTTCTTTACCAAACGACTCTCCCTCTCTCTTCTTCATTTTCAGAAACTCCCTTAAATTTTCTCTCTCTCTCTCTCTCTCTCTTACTATATCTGAAGAGTAGAACTGGAAATTTTCAATACGACTCGAAAATGACTTGAATTTAGTAGGTTAGGGTCAGGGCTAATCGTGTTTGGGTCGAAATTGTGTCAAACTCAATTCACACAACTAAAAAACATGTCGTGTTTCGGGTCAACCCGTCAAACCGAAATTGAACTAAAAACTTAATCGTGTTTGTGGACCCAATTAACTTGACTCGACCTATTTAACATATTTATTCTGTTTAACAAATGTTCAGAATTATTTATTTACCCCTTGTGATTATTTTAAAATCAATTACAAATTATATAAATAAACTAATAGATTGGGACTAATAATGTCAATTTAGATTAAAAACTTAAGTGACCTAAGCCAAATAGGTTTCTTCTCTTCACAATTTCACTTTCTTTCAATCTGAAGAAACACAATACCACGTAGCCATTACCCTCCTTAGTTGTCCAACTCGCTAGAGACGCACCACTGTCCATTACTTGCTATCCACATTTTGTGTCCACTACTGCATCTCTCTGATAGTGATGCAATGACGCGTTCTAGAGAAACACTCAAATTTCACTTATCTCTTTATGCCCTAGTTCTAGGGTTGGTGTTCAAAGAATTCCATACTAAATTGGTTTTATTTTTTTCGTACAACTTATTGATAACTGGTTAAAAAGTGCATATTTATCTTGTTAATCCTAAATATTCTTGCACTTTTATTATTTTAATTTCTCCAATCTATATGCATTTGCTAGTTAATTCTTATTTTATCTTTTTGCAGAGAAAGCTTGATAAAGTTGATGATTTAGTGGTGAATTTGGAGCAAAAGGAAAATATTGGGCTTCGAAGTGCGAAAAGAAGTGGAAAACAAGTGATTTTGGGTTAGAAAAGAGGCTTGATCCATATATAGGTGGACTAGGGCCCATTTTAGCATTATAGGCTCTATTTTGGAGCACTTTAGACTCCCTTTTTGGGCCCCTAATGCCTAATTACGGGATTTTATGTTATTTTTCTAAATTCTTATTTTGTAAGGGTATTTTTGGAAAAAGAGGGATAATATTGTAACCTAGGGTTTTGGAAAAGGGAGGAGGCCGTCTTGGATATCTAGGGGGGAAGAGAAGAAGGAAAAAAGGGAACTCTAAAGAAGAAGATGAAGAACTCCATGGCTATGGTCTCCTCTTCCACGATCATGGGCTAAGTTCTCCCATTCCTAGGGTTTAGATGAAACCCTAGTCAAGTAACATTACTTCTTTGTATTTTATTTTTGGGTTAATTAATTTTGGATGTTGATTGTATAACGTTGAGATTTTATTAAAGCATTGATTGTATTATTCAATTGCATATAATCAATTTCTGTGATTTTGTTTATGTGGTTATACAATAGTAATATGTGTACATACATCAAAACCGTAGGACGAGTCATAACTCAGGGAAAACAAATTGTGACTATGACCTTAGAATTAGCGTAGACAATTTGTGTTGACCAAAGATGATTCGTGCTTAGGGTTTTGGTGTGTGATTTTCTTGATGATTGTATTGAGGCTTGTAGCCAAAATACGTCTTTTACATCCAAAGTGAATGACCCAAGAATTAATACAATTGAAGCTAGTTATAAGATTAGTGGTGGATTCAACACCCTAGGAATTCTCTTTTAATTTGATTCCTCATTAATTCAGTTAAATATTTGCTTTAAGTATATTTCTCATTTAATTTTAGGAAAGAAAATCAACAAACAATCACTCTTTGTAAATTTGAATTAAAATTAATCTCAACTTAGGTTTTTAAACAATCAACAGTCTCTGTGGGTTCGACCCTTACTTCTCTACTATACTAGTAGTTTAGTTTGGTAATTTGATTGATTTCCACGACAGATCACTTATTTAATTTCAAATTTCAAAAGGGTTCGTTTGATATGTAAATAAAGTTTGTATCTTATTTGTTGATAGTTTAATTTTGTTTGGTTAATATATTGTAAAATTTTGAATTGGAGATTCAAGAAAAGGTTTTTATTCTCTACCTTACTGTCTATCAAAAAAAATGTTTTTTTGAATTCGATTCTAGGGTTACCATTTGACGATTTTTGTTGTTCTTGAATGTTTGGAGTTATTTGGCTATTGCAATACTACTACTGTAACTAGTTTCTTTTTTTGCACAAATAGTTAGAAATTATCATATATAAATATATATACATAAATACAAGACTTGTGGTATGATATACAATTAGTTGTATCATTTATATGGGTTCACAAATCATTAATGAAATTTCATTTTATAACAAGTTTCTCAAAAACTAAATCTAATCAAGAGCAATTCTATCTACATCTTCCATATACCATTAAGCATCATCTATATATATATATATATATAATGAAATCTCATGTAATGGTATGCTAAATAAAAGGTGATGAGAAAATATACATGTAATGATATGTTTCTACTAAAAGGAAAAAAATTCAAATAGCATACCCCATTACTATATATACATAAAAAACCACGACATTTGAAAAATAAGGAAAAAGTTTCTTATAAGTTGAGATATCATTTTCTAAAGAACACTTGCTATTAGAGGGTGCAATTATGTGGTTTACAACACCAGTGTTGGCTTTAAAAAGTATTCAGTTCTACTAATAAACCCAATTTATATGACTAGAGAATGCATACACATGTAAATCTATATTGCTAACAGCGATGGAGGTGTTTGTTATGAATAGTTGTTGAAGGGATAAATTCAATCCTTATGTATTGATTGAATTTTTAATTTTATTGCAAATTTAACAACTTAGTTTGGTGATGGTGGAAGGTGATGTCTTTGGTAGCAAGTTATTGGGAATGATTGGAGCAAAGTTTTTATAATTTTTGAATTAGATATGAACTATTTTTAGGTTCTGGATTTTGCAATTTGTAGTTGAAAAGTTATATTTGTGTTTCGACATTTGAATTCCAATTTAAAAACGTTATAACAAACTCTTTTTTGATTTAGGGATTATATGATGAATGAATGGTGAATGTATTTTTTTATTATTTAGATTGTGATTTAAAGGAAAATGATTTATATTATACAAATGTTAATTAATTTATGTTTGAATTAAGGGTTGGTTGAATTATAGAGCATATATAGGTTAATTGTGTCGTATTATACAAGTTATTTGTGTTAGTGGTGCAATTTGGGCGAGCTAGCCCAAACACAACCCAAGCCGAGCCCAAATTTTTTAAGACTTGAGCTTCATGTTTTAAACATCAAAATGGGCGTGGGCAAAAGAACTCAAGCTCGATCTCAATTCAGGTTAGGCTTAGGCTGAGTCTTTAAAAACCCGAACCCAAATTAAACTGAGTCGAAGCCTAAGCCCAATATCATATTATATTTTTTTATACATTAGTTCTCCACTGTTAGATATGTAGGATGAATGATAACCATTGATTTAGTAATCATATATAAATACTCTAAACCTAGCCGTAAGAAACCAATTCGATACTTTTGTTTGAAAAACCAAGAACATGGCAATGAACATGACATTTCATTGTGAAACAACTAGTGCTATGTTTGGCTTGTAATTGAGGCAACGACTATCTCAAAGGCAAACCAATGCTTATTTATATTTCACAAGACCCACTACCACTATCTATACTGCACTCAGCCACATCAAACACCTAATTACCATAATCACCAAGGGCTAACATTATAAGATGCCATCAAGATCCGTTACTTCCCTGGCAAAAAAGAAGGTAAGAGAAGTGAAGATCTATAACTTTTGTCTCTTGTTGGGAACAAAGCACAAATTAGGGAACATGCTAGAACTAAAGTATCTATTACTGGTTCCTTTTACATAGTATTGCCTTGATAGGTCTTTTAAAACTTTAATTGTTTCCATACCACATTTTCATTGATTTTTTATCATGTGATTTTTTGCTTAATTATTATGTAATATCAAACTATCAAGTTGAGTTTTGGTTTGTTTATATGTGATTTTTCCTTTTAACATTAAATTATGCTGAATGAATTGATTTATTATATTTGTCTTTCATATCTTATATAATTAAAAAAGATAATTAACTAATTCTAACATAAAATTAATGAGTTCATAAATTTTTCTATTGCATTTCAATAAATATGACAAGAAATTTTAAAGGTGATAAGCGATTTAATATTTTTTTACATTAAACAATTAAAAAACGCAAATCTCAAATAACAAATGTAACACATAATGCTATTGAATTAGTAGTACCATATTTTAATGCAAGACATTCATTTGAATGGAATATATTTAAATGTAGGACACTCATTTGAATACAAGACAACTATGAACTTTCTTTTTCAAATACACTTTTGTAAATTTAGAAAAAAATGTGTTTGGGAAAGCAATTCTAAGGCATTTACTTAATACCCACTTAACATGGTAGCATTGATAAATATATTCATGTAACTCACTGACAAATATATTCATGTATATATATAAGTTTTATAGTTTTATTTTATTTATACTTAGAAATTTAACTAAAAGGCTTTGTTAAGAAAGTAAAGAAACATGCATGAAAAAAGACACTTCATGAACATGAATGATTTCAGTGACACATCTTTAGAATAAAATCATCCCATACAAGATTTATTGCAATACTAAAGGTTATGACCACACGTTTGAATACAATGATGCCTAGTAGTGACAATCTTCTCCAATTGTAGAGGAGGGTGCCGAGGTCGAAGAAGTTTGCCTATAGTGATAAAGGGAAGCCTAATAGCGTCCTTTTCTCCAATTGTAAATTTTTGGTGGATTCGTTCAATTTTTTATGATTGGTAGAGAGGGATGAGAGATCGGGAAAGAGTGTGGAGAAAGCTACATAATAGTGTTTTCGTTTTCCAGTGAAGGAGGAGAAATTTTTTAATAGGTTTGTTATAAATTGAGCCAAACAATTAATTGGTTGAAGAGAGAGAAACAACATGATGATGTGGCTTGTCATATCAAAGAGTCATATCATTGAGGAAACTTTTTAGGATCATTGAAATTTATGGTAATTTATTGGTTTGTAACTTAATTATCAGCTCCAATGGAATAGGTGCTTATCATTTTAGGCTTAACATCGAATCACATCGTAGATCAAACCTGAACAAATGAGTTGCTTTAGAATTCTGCAACATTGTTTCAATTATGGTAATTTGTTGGAGTAAGATATTAAGCAAAGTCACTTATTTCATGTTCGAAAAGAGACCTTAATGGCAAGTTTGTCACTATTCAGTCACAATATACATTCCTAAGGGACATAACGGAGGTGGGAAAATTATTTGACAAAATGCCTAAGAGGGATGTTCTGTCATGGAATTTGATGATATTGTGTGAGGAAATATACGGTAGGAATTTATTTAATTGAATGATGAAGAAAGATTTTGCTTCTTGGAAAATAATGATTAGTGGGTTTATGTAAAATAGGATAATGGTTGATGCCTGTATCTTTTCAATGGTATGTCTAAGTAGAGTGTTGTCTCTTGGAATACCATTATTATTGGGTTTAAACATACAACAGAGTTTTCTGAGAGAAAGACTTGTATTGTATCAGGTTTTATTCAAAATTGTGATGTAAAGATTGGAATTTTTTTTTTTTAAAAAGGCATGTTATTTTCTATTGATTATAATGTATTTTAAGAAAATTCAAAATGAAATGTTCATCTTATGATATAAGTGTAGAAGGGTAAAGTGCTTACAATGGTATTTGAGACCTCGTGTACAATTTTGAACGAAATCGGAGATGGTGTGAAAAATAAGATTTTAAACCGGGCCTAGTGGGCCCTGCAAAATTTTTTTACACTCGAAATAATATTTTTTTCATGTAGAACCATTCTAAAATTATTTAAAACACTTTGACTGAAGCACAATTTGGATTTGATAAGAAAAGAAATGAAAATAAGGGTTTTAGTAATTTTGCTATTTTTGTAATTTTGTAATTTAAGACATATATATATATATGTATATATAACACTTAGGCATGGGAAGAAATCATAATTTTGAAGAGTCTTGGGGCGTGAGAGCAACTAAGCAGCTTTTCCTTCATTTTGCTTAGGGTTTCTAGAGTTTTTCTCTAAAAAGACAAGTTTGATCACTTCGTTGGACTCTAGAGTCTCCTAGAAAATTGTTCGAGACAACAAGGGTTACGATTTCCACCAAAATGTTTTTGATTACAAGGTGTTTTGAACATTCAAAACTAGGAAATTTTGGGGCTTTTCAAGAAGAAAGGTATGAAAATTTTTAAAACTAATAAATTTGAGTGTTTATGTGTGTATCTTGTGTTTATATGTAATAAAATATGAATAATGGAGGTTAAGGATTTAAAATAAAATTGTTTGTGTTGAATTGTAATATAATGCATGTGTGGTGTTTGATGAATTGTATGAAAGGAAGGCAAATGGTGATATATGGTGTTGTGTTGCATTTCTATGAAGTTGATTATAGAAAATCATATTTGTATATGCCTATAAAATGTTGTGAGATTATTTGAATGATGTGTAATGGATGAATTATGTTTGAAATGCTCATGTCAGAATTGTGAAAATGGGTGAAATGTGTTGAAGTTATTATGAAACTTTGCACACATGTGTGAGTTAAATGGTTACTAGTAAGCCATCAGTATTAATAGTCCAGAAAAATAAGACGTGTGTGTTAGAGGGTTACTTGTGAGCCATCGGTATTAATAGCCCAAAAAAATAAGACATGTGTGAGTTAAATGGTTACTTGTGAGCCATCGATAGTAATAGTCTGAAAAAATAAGATATGTGTGTGTTAGAGGGTTACTTGTGAGCCATCGGTATTAATAGGCAGGGAAAAAAAGACATGGGTAGGTGAGTCGTGACATTGAGAATTTGAAATGTATCTTAGTGTTTTTGGATATGTAAATGTGTGGTAGAATTGGATTCGTGGACAATGAACTTGTGTTGATGTGCTTTGATATTCATTGACATATAATTGGATGAATTGTAAAATTTTGGACACGGGTTATTCTCAATTGTGTCTTGATATGATATTAAAGATAAAATTGTTATTTCATGCATACGGATAGTTCACAAACACATATGGACACACTTAATTTACTTTTGTTAGACTTTTCTATACTGGGCCATTGTGCTCACCCTATATGGGATACATTTTCAGATAATCCGGAAGACCTTGGGCTAGATGGATCCTAAAGAAAGAGATCGAAAAGGAAAAGTGAAAAAAATTGAAGACTTTTAGCCTTCTGGGCATGTTTTGTTTACATATATATTTTGTATGGGCATAAGCCCTTCACTTTTCATGTTTGAAGTTATGTACTCCACATATGTATACTTGGGGTTAAGGCCCATGAATTGTAAATCTTAATATTATGACATTTCAACAATGATGCATGTTGGATATGTTGGTTAAGTGTTAGAATATCTTTTATGAAATTGAAAGAGATTGAAGTTCTCACTTTCTGTAGAAAGAGTAGAGTAAAACAACCTCTTTGAGAGATTATAAAACTATCTACACTATGATTCATGAATTGGAATTTTGTGTCATGAGAGATCTATCTCTTATCTCTCAAATGAAATAAGAATGAACCTTTTTGAAGTTAAATTGAGAGAGTTAAAGAAATTGTTCCAAAACTGGTCAGAATCTGACTTATAACCACATAACACTACCCACAGACCTTTGTAGGAATCCCTTTTGAGTGATTCCAATTTCCAGGAACACTAGACTTATAAGGTATTCTATTGTGAGAATTTTATGGGATTTGGACTTGTGGTTGAGGAGTTATGAATTCTTAAAGTAAGGTTACCTACACAGAATTTTCTACAAAATTGTATAACCTTGGATTTTGTGATGAAATTGTATAAAAAATTAATTATTAGGTGATGTGGTGGTGAATATGAGATGGTAACTAGAGAATATGAATAGGTCATACCAAAATTTATAAAAATGGGCAAATTTTGTTGAGGAGCAAAATGGTAATTTCACTAGTTTTAAAATTCGAGTGGTCCTGATAGTGAGTTTAAAGGTATAAAGCTTAATTCTTTTTTTTTTTTGAAATTTTAAAAAATTGAAAGAGATTGGAAAAGATTGAAATGCATAGTTGCAAAAAAAAAAGTTGCATGCTTGCAGTTTGAACAATAGAAAAAAAATATTTTGAAAGGATTGGCCCCTCCTTGCACACACACTAGTGCACGTCGCGCGTGGGCTTCCAATGCCAGCGCGTAGCCCTACGCCCCTCGCCCGTGCCCATGCCATGTCATGTTGTGCATCCGTGCATGGTTGCCTTGTGCTATATTTTATTTTAGAGCTAAAGTATTAGGTTACTTTCAAGGGCAATTGAGAAATAATTTGTCATTCCTTAAAAATCACATTTGAAATATTTTAATAAAAACCCTTTAAGTCACCCCTCAGGTTTTGAAAACTCGGGGCGTGATGGGTGAATTAGACAAAGTTGTAAGGTTTTGCTCAATAGTGGAAGAATTAGTAATGGTAGAGAAAATTTAGTTTATCTTACAACACTTTGATTGCTGGTTATGGTTAGAGAGGAACGGTTGATGAATCTCGCCATCTTTTCAACCAAATCCCATTTTACCAGGGAACTTTCAAGCAAGAGACATTGTTTTTGCTAGGCAGCTCTTTGACCAAATTCTAGTGCAAGATACTTTCTCTTGGAACACAATAATCAGTGTTTATGCTTACATGTCAGATATGGAAGAAGCCTTACATCTCTTTGGTTAAATGTCAAATCCTGATACACTATTATAGAATTGTATGACCTTGGGGTTTGGCTAGATAGGTAACTTCAAAATTACTCATGAGTTTTTGAAAAAATGCCTTAAAAGAACCTAGTTTCATGGAATTCTATGATAGCAAGATATGAGAATTAATGTGGACAATGAACAAACAATTAAGCTTTTCTGTTAAATGCAACTTGAAGGAGAGAAACCCAATTGACATACTTTATCTTCACTTCTCAACATTTGTGTTGAGTTTGTTGATCTACATTTAGGTATGTAGATCCATCAAAATGTTATAGAGATATTTATTCCAGATGTACCATTAAATAATTGTCTCATTACCAATTATGCAAGATGTAGGGCAATAATTATGTTAAGGACCATTTTGATGACATGAAACTGTAGAAAGATGTGGTCTCTTGGAATTTCATGGTTAGAGGATACACATCTTATGGATTTGCGATAGAGGCTCTAGAGCATTTTGGAGAAATTAAGAGACTTAAAGTGTAGCCAACTTATATTACTTTCATTTTGGTTTTGAATGTATGTGCTCATGTTGGCTTAGTGGAACAAGGCTGTTAGTAATTACTGAATTTGGTATTCAACCAAGGGTAGAACATTTTGCCCCCTTGTGGATTTTGTGAGTCAACATGAGCAAGTCGAGGAGGCCATGGATTTGATTAATAGTATTGCATTTGAGTTAGATAAGGCTATATTGGGTTTATTATTAGGTATTATAGAATGCATAATAATGTAGAGTTAGCTCAACTTGTAGCTGAAGCATTGGTGAAGCTTGAACTAGAAAGTTCAGCCCCATTTGTGTTGCTACACAATATGTATGTTGATGCTGATAATGGAAAGAAATAATATTAGGAAGCAACTAGGGTATATTTGGGTAGATTCCTCCAATTTCCAATGATGTTTATGAACTAATTGAAGTTGCAATCAAGTTTCTGCTACTAGCCAAGGTTCTATAGTTTGCAGTTTTGTGACCATAGTTTTGGAGGGGATAACTTGACCATTCATTTTTATGGTTTTATTAGCTCTTTTGTAGTGAAATTTTAGTTATACAGTCCTACAAATGATTTTTGAACTCATTTTCTGAACTAGCTGTTTGGTTCAAGGCCTGATTTGCCTATACACACACTACAACAATTTGGTCAATAGTTTGGCACATTGTGGGCCTCCTATGAATATGAGATGAACTACTATTTTCATTCAAGTGCTTGTTAGTTATAAATGTTTATTTTTTCCCTTTATCAACTTTACAAGCATTATCTAGCTACTAAATAGACTTGAGAAATGAAAAAGAAAAAAGAAAAAGATGCTAAATATTCTCCAACATGGGATTGTCCATCATTTATGAAAATTATGGAATCAATCATGGGTTAAAATAACATTATGAACCCTAACATTAAAGTCAGTTGTTGATTGAATTTTGTAAGTATATGGCTCAAAAGCATACAAAAATCAATATTATAATTATACTTTTAATATAATGAAAGATAGTTAATTATTACTAACACTATTGATATTTATTGGTGTTATAGAAATAGAATAATATATTGCTATGCCTTTGCAGGAATAAAACATTAGTTAATTGGTACTAGCAGTAGTATTACTTATTTTCATTATGGAAATAAAATAAAAGGCATTTAGAAACTTAACTAAGTGAATTTGAGTTAGTCAACTTCAAAGAAGATAGAGGAGTTAGCTCAATGATCTCTAAAGCTAAATTAGAACAAACCCAAAGTTCAATATCCAAATTGAAATTAATTGTAACACCCCAACCCAAATAAATCAGATTAATTCCAAAAACACCCAAAAAGGATCAAATAATAATATCGAGACAGATTGAGCCAATGAATGTAATACCAAAATGTAATCGAGTTATCATAGTGATATAAAAAATAAAGACGTTAGTGTACGGAATTAAGTACGCATTTCGAGGTAAATTGTATTGTTCACGATTTGAGTACTGTATACTATTTGAGTGCATATATGATGACGGATACAGATTTATAATTTTAGGCAATCCCAAGTACTTGAGGGACGCTTGTACGAGGAACCGAATTGTATAGAGAAACGTGTACGTAGAAACGTGCAAGTATGTATATGTGTAGGACTATGTATACGCATATGTATATATAGGTATACATGTATAAACAAATATGTATAGAGTAAGTATATATATGAGCATATATATATATATATATATATATATATAGCAATACAAGTATATACATATGTATATGATTAGAATACAATACATATATATATATATATAGCAATACAAGTATATACATATGTATATGATTAGAATACAATACTATATATATATATAGAGAGAGAGAGAGAGAAAAAGGAGTAGAAAAGAGGCCGACAAGTGTGTGTGTGCAAGGTGAAGGTGTATGAGTGTGTGTGTCATATATATATACATGTAATATACAAAATATCAGCTTACATTAAATAAAAAGCAAAAAACAAAAGAAAAGAAGTGACAAAGGAAAGATGAAGGAGAGTGGGAAAGAAAGGAAAAGCTGAATACAGTGGAATTTGCCTATATATATGTGTGAAAGTGTGAGTTAGGAAAAATAGAAAAAGAAAATAGAAACTTAGAGTTGATTGAGAAATTCAGAAGTGGAACAAAAGGAAGAAGATGAGAGAAATAAAGAAGAAAATGGGGGAAACTGCGAGTCAAAAGCTCAACCAAGGTAAGAAAAATTTAGAGTTTTAGTTTAAAATTCAAAGCATGATATATATATATATATATATATATATATATATATGCTTAAGAGTAAGGTCTTAAAGAGCATGAAATATAGATTAGATTGTAAAAAGAATCACTAAGTTTGGTTGAGAAATGAGCAAGAAAACTCTAGTTGCAGGTTAGGGATGATAATCGAAAAATTATAATTTTATATATAAAAGCTTAGTTAGACAATTAGAAATTGTTCCCCTTTAGTGAAGAAATGGAATAGGAGAATAATTGGGGAAAAACAATAGCCCAAAAGCCACAATATAGGAAATTTGCATGTGGTCGGAAAATCGGGTCTCGCTGGAGACCCACTATTTTCCTCTATTTCGTGGAGTTTGAATGATTGAATTGAAAAACTAAGGATAGGGTTGTAATCCTCATGGGAAGAGGAAGAGAATCTCATTGGTTTGATGTTGAAATGTGATCAAAAATTTGTCGTCGGTGCCAGAGGGGATGACGGAATCCCACCGGAGAAGGAGACAATTTTGGGTCAGGATCGGTTCGGGTTCGGGTCAGACCCGACCCACCCACACATAAGGTTGGTTCAATACTGCGTCATTTTGTGTTATATTTTAAGTGAGATTGGGAGTGTTTGGCTACTAGTTTAATAAATTGATTTAAAAACCTAAATTGAAATTGGGGTATCCTATCTGTCACGCCCCGAATTTCTGACCGAAACCCGAGGTGCGACTGACGAGCAGAAAGTAAACAAAATGAAAGGTAATTAATTTGATTTACAAATTTACGACAAATTAGATAAGAGTTCTTTAATTTTCATAAAATTTCGGCAGAACCTCCTCTGTTTTTCGAGCCTTTTTTTCCCCTGATAATCACAATACATTACATATATACAAACACATCACAATCCATCCTCACTCGATGGCCACAACTTTATCGAAATTAAATATACATCGCCTACTTATACAACCGAAGACAATTAAATAAATACACACGTACATACGTTCACTTCAGTCAATATATATATATATATATATATACATGTCCTTGGGCTTAAGCCCGTACACCATAACACATGCCTCACGGGCCAAATATCCTTCTAAGTTCGGGTCTCCTCCGCTCTGTGAGACTTCCTCAAGTTTCAGGTGCCTGGAGTGTCATCTGAAAAATTTTGCCCACGAATGGGTCAGCTCAACTGCTGGCATGATACAATGCTAATGCAAGGAACAAAATGTAAGGCGTGGCATGTGCAAGTGTACATTTATCTCTATATGCCTTCTAAATCATCTATGCATGGCAATAATAACAATCCACATGCCTTCCACATCATCTATGCAATATAACGACAATAATCCGCATGCTTTCCAAATCATGCATACCACATAATGGTAATGAATCCATATGCCATCCAATTGTTCATGCAATGTAATGACAATGCACATGAACCACCCACACAACTCTATGCCACATGACAATGCATATGAAATACTCACACAACTCTATGCCACATCCATGTCCACTCTATGCATGTCATGTCAACACCATGCATGTCATGTCTCGGTTTACGGATCGCTCCCGATGGGTACCCGAGTAACCAACACCTGTTCACGGATCGCTCCCGTTGGGTCGCAGGCACCAATGCAATGGCCAATTTTGGGTTTTTCACCACAGGATCTGCACCCTCATAATGTATAGCACCTCGTGCTCACCCACACTATGTCATCAATGAATCACACTATGCCGAATGCCATAATTCCACCATGCAATGCCACAATCTCCATAAAACATTTCTTGCCAACACATGCAGTATGCGTTAAATAATGCAACATATTTAAAACAACAATATCATCTGAATCTCAAAACTTCTTCCACAAGCCTGTATACCATGAACAGTCAAATTAAACACATGCTCGATTCACACATTCACAATCTCAACAATTCACAAAGAACACATAACTCCATAAAGCACCAATACATCAAACTATCACACCTTCCCAAACATATGATCTATCAACACGAATGTAAGCCAAAACATAATAATCCAAACGCAGAAGTACGATCCATCTTCACTATAGCAACAAGTTATAAAATAATTCAAAGCACATATCAGAGTGCATAAGTTATCAATTCTAGGTTCTTCAAGCAGTTATATTCTATGTGATTCCCTAATCATCAAATCAATACATATATAAAGCAATCAACATGCAAATCATTCCTAAACTTAATCCTATTCCTTACTTAGCAAAATACCATACCAGATCGGGTTATCTCAACCCTAAGAAGTCGTGTCCACCACGTAGTCTAATCAACCGATGGATGGCTATTAAGTTTTGACTAAAGTTCCAGCCTCAGTCAACCTTCTAGATGAACGGACATAACTTCTCCGTTTGAAATTGAGTGAGCCATCTCCACCTGAGTTTGCGTCATTAGATTCATCTGTTGCTCCCATAATCACCGTAGCAGGTGCTGCAATAGCAGCTCCGGTTGCTGCTGCAACAGCAGCTCTGCTTGCTGCTACTTTATCTACTGTAACCTCCCTTCAATTGGACACGAGCTTCCAATCCAACCGATAATGCCCATTCGGCCCAAAACTCCATTTTAGGACACATCTCTACTATAGGCATCATCATAAGAAACTTGAACAGGAGCAATTGCATTTAGCCCCCCCCTGATCGTAGCCCCTGATAAACCAGCCCATCAAATTGCACAGCATGAGTTGCCGCACCCTTACAACTCCACAATCTCCACAATCCCAATTCAGAATTCGAACTCTAGCTTCCCTTTACTCAGAACCCCTGCTATTTCTATTAGCTCTTTTCAACCCGAACAGTCAGCCTCATCAGTTGGAATTTCATCATTCCGCTAGAATCAGAAAAATCTGAACTAGAAGACTCCCCTCTACAAGGACATCTTGCTCTTCTAACTCAACTAAATAGGCAGAGTTGAATGCACCATTATTGACTGCGTTGCACCATTGTCACAGGTGAGGGGAAACACATGGAGCATCATGAGTTGTGTTGCCTAACCTTCTAGGTTGCCTCAGCCCTCCCAAGTCTAGAATATGTATATACCTCCATCTGCTGCTCTTCCATTTTAGTATTACCAGTACCAGAATACTCCAAGAGACCCAACACCCAAAACTGACTGAAGTCATCCATCTCACGACATCTTGCACCAAAAATTGCCACATCCCTGGTTTAACCTCACGGCACCACCAGTTGAACCCTTACTCCCTGTAGCAGCTGTAGCCACGGCTACAACTACTGCTTCCCTGAACCGCCCATTTTCCCTGGCAGCAAACTGCTTCCCCCTTTAATTTATCACAGCAACCAATCAGCTTTTCTAAACACCAACCCTACTGTCTGGTAAACTAACAATCCCACTAACAGCACCATCACTAAACCCCCATCGTAGCTGCTGCTACTGCACTTCCATCTCTCCCAATTTCCCTTTTTCCTTTTCCAGATTTCTTCACAAAATCCAGTAGCTTCTAGTGTACAATTCTCCCTCTTGGCTGCTCTTCCTCTTTTCTCCATTTATTTACAATAGCATCATGTCCCTATTTAACTCACGGCATCATCAATTGAACTCAGCCCATCCACTTCAAGCTCACCGCACCACATCGGTCCTTCAATCTCAACGTCATCTCCTTCTTTTGAATCTCATTCAAACCCACTGTATTTCCCCCTGATCTGCTGCTGCGTACTACCTCTATACCCACTAGTTTAACCCCACGACATCACCAGGACCGAACCCCGTTTCCACCGCTGCCTGTTGCTACCTCTCTTAACTTCAAGCCGTTCACAACTGCTGCATCAGGTTTTTTTTTTTTTGCAGCAGCTCCACTTGCTGCAGGTTTCCTCCCAAACAGAGGAGCAGTTGCCAATTCTGAGGGCGGCAACAAATAAGCAACGCCCTGGCAGAGATCTCTCTCTCGTAGATTTCCCTTATTTTCTTTGCGCGCCAGAAGTTGGGTTCTCATCCCTCGTTTTCTCCAGAAACTCCTTCCACTTTTGGAACTCACAGTACACTCTGAAACACACCAATAGTAGCAATTCTAATCCCAAGCATTCTAGAATTCTCTATATATTTCCACGGCTCTCTATTGCACCGCCTCTAACTCACACATATATAAATATATATTTTTCACTGTCGACAGCCTTGCTGCTTCTCTCCAAGCCACACAATACACATTATATAAATATATATATATATATATATATATATATATATACACGCCCCACTTGCACCGTTTCTCCACTGCCACAAACATATATAATATATATGTTTTTAAATATCCCTGTTGCTAAACCTGTACACACAAGATATATACATATATATTTATATATATCTCATTCTATTTCTTTTATTATTTCACTTCATTTTCTTTATTATTATTCTTATTTTATTATCATCATTATTATCATTTAAAATGAATTAAAAGCAATTAAAAATTTAAGAAATTCAATTAGTGCTAAAAAAAAAAAAAATTCATTCTAAATTTTCAAGTCTTTACACTATCCCTATTTAGGGTTGGCTATTCCAATTTGGAATAGTAAATTTTGATTTTACAGATTTGGCCCAAAGGTTTGAGAAATTAGAAAAGGGCCCTAGATTTATGATTAATTATGAAAAGACCCAAAGTAAATAAATTAAATATTTAAAAATGAGAAATTACCAAAATGCCTCTAAGTCAAATATGAGTCAAACAGACTTTGATTAAAACAAAAGAATAGTGAATTTTTATTATTTTGGGCATTCTGAACTCAACGGTAAAGTATAATTTATGAAAATAGGCCACAAGAAATAAAGATAAGTAAAAGTGCAAAATGACCATTTTGCCCTTTTTAGTATCGAAGTCCAAATTAAAGTTCGTAAAAGCCTATACCAATTTTTTTCAAAATTTTAGACTCAATATTGGAGTCCATTTTACCAAATAAGATGCTTATAGCTTTGATGTATAAAGGTCTATTTAAAATCATAGGCTATATGTGGCAATCAAATTGAGATGTATTTCCTGATTAAATAGGGACTTCAAAAAGAGGAAAAAGGGTGATCTGATTTATAAGATACAGTTAAGAGGTAAGTAATATCCGATCTCTACATGTGATACTTCTAGCCATGTCATCAGTTCTTTTACTACTACGTTGTACTCTTATATATTCCAGAATGTTCATTTAATCCACATATGCAATACTTATTCTATCTTGTAGAATATGTCAGTTGACTCTTATATATCTTGATTATTAATTTTGTACAAATGTATAATGGACCATTTTGTACACTTGTACCTAGGGCCAAAAGGGGCCAACCAGTTATATTCTTAGTAGTGCCAGTTTTCTGACCTCAAAAGGTTACCAGTTAAGCTTAGAAAGGCAATTAGTTAAATTATGTTTTCGCCATTGAGAACCAGTTATGTTCCATTTTTTCTTCATGGAAGTAGTATGATCTTGATAAATTATAAATTTCGGATTTGTGCTTAGTCACAAACTCCATCTGATACTTACTACGACTTTCGAGTTAGAAAGAGGGACCTACGGGTCAATGACCAAACCTATAGGTGAGCATGGAACCAACGAGTTAAAGGGAAAAGTGGTATTGGCTGACCTGCTCGCTAGGGACATATGAGCCCGTGGAAGGGAACACTCCATTCCACAGTCCGTAAGGACATAATACATTATGAGAGTTTTGTGCTACAAGGACGTAGGGGGTATGCCGGGCCTCGAGTTAAGAAGCATCCACTTTTGTTGATATCATTATCTTTTATTGAAATTCATAGGATGATCATATTTTTTCCTATGAATGATCATGTGATTGCAAAGTTTTATTGAATACTTACGATATTATGCCCGAGACAGCTCATGATTATAGCAGTATGATTATTTTTATCAGACTAGATTTTCATTGATTATCACTTGTGCTTCTTACCATTTAATATTCACTGATGAGTTATTATATTCCTTGACTAGCTATCATGTTTCTATATCCTTGTCTTTCTTAGATTATGTTTTTCTATATTGACCTATACACATGGCAGAGTAAAGGAGAATTACTTACTGGGCTAAGTTAGCTCATTACAGATTTATTCTGATTATTTTAGGAATGAACATTGTGAGCAGACAGTAAGAGTGTGCTAGCTAAATCATAGACATTTTGGAAATGTAAAGGGTAATATGTAGTACAGTCTTGTAGCTCTCCCATGTCATCCACGTCTTGGGGATGTACTATATCGAAAGAAATTTTAAAGTCTATATTTTGAGAACCAGATATATACATGAAACTTTTATTTTAAGACTTTCCTTGTTTATGTTATGGTATTTATTGAATGTTAGTAGCTTTGATAGTGTAGCAAGTTCAGATCCGTTTCGGCAAAAAGGTCTGGCCGGAGTCGTAATTCGCTAATACGCAAAGGGTAGGTTATGGGTCGTGACATCAATGGAGTTGAATAAACTCATTCAAGCTTAAGTTGACGTATGGGTAGTGATTGTGAGCTTTTGAGGCAGTGACATTCCCAAAGACTATGATAGAATTTGACTTAGACTGGAGATGGAAGGATAAATAGTTACTGATTGTTGTCTTCCCAAAATAAGACAACAAAACATCAAAGTCTAACTGAAAGAACTAAAAAGTAATGCCAAGGATTATCTGCTTAGTTCTTATCAATTGACAAAGTTAAATCTTATGCCTATAATTCCTTTTTAACTTCATTGCTAGCAAAAGGCTAGCACTTCCTCTAGTTTATTTTCTCTTCTCATCATCATAGGCACAACAAATTATTTAAATATTTAATATTAAATTTCCCCTGGATATCTTTGTTGTGTCTTTCTTTTTTGGCTTTAATATTTCCCTTCATTATATATATTCTTTATTTGTGCTTTGCATAGGAAAATGAAGCAAAGAAATAAGCTTTTAGGAAGTATTTGGAGTCTTGTAGAGTTCTTGATGTTCTAACAAAAGGTTTTACACTATTAACTTTGTTCATTTTTCTTATGTTACAAAACTATAACTTAGAGTTCATTAAATTTTTTTTCCTTTTTTCAATGTAATTTTTTTCTTGATAGGTAAATCACACACACTTTGCCCTTATGGAGACTTGAACCCACAACCCTCCATAGGAGTAGAATGAAAAACATTCTTTTGCAATTGAGTAAGTTCATTCCTATGGTTCATGAAATATAATTATTTAATTTAGATATGTCTAAATATTCAATTTAACTATTTATTGTAAGCTTTGGGCATTGTAAAAATCTTATATGAATATGATAGTTAGGTCATCTATATTTAACATATTAACAAGCAATAGAATTGGTGACTCATTGTAGTGGTGATCTAGTTACGAGAAGGTTATTGAAAGACTAGCTTGGGAAATTTCACAGAATGACTCCACAAACTTGAGTTTTAAAGATTATAAGACAATATGGACACCTTAAAAGGTGGATATGTAATGAGTAGAGGTGTAAGTTGGGTCGGGCCGACATGGGCACGACACTATTTGGGGAGCTGTGCCAGGTCTAGCCTTCCAAACCCGTGATTGAGGCACGACAGGGCACACCTGAGAGCATGACACGACACAGGCTTAGGCATGAACATGGAACGACCCAAATTTTTTTTTATTGTCATTTATTATTATTCTGTGAAAATATTCAAGTAAAAAATTATAATAATTTTGAAAAAAATTATAACTAATTTGAAAAAAGATACAAAGGTAAACCAAATATTATAATAACAAATAAGAAAGTAAAAAATAATGATATTATATAATTAGACCAACAAAAAATATAACATTTAGTAATTTGCAAAGTAAGTAAATAAGTTTTAAAAAAATGTATGGTCCATATTAGTCCTTTAAAAAAAAATAATAGGTCGGCATGACATGTGCCATGCCAACGGACCGTGCTAGGTCTAAGGTTTCCTTAATCGGTACAACACGGGCACGACATGAATGCTGGCACGAGTCGACATGGCACAGCTTGGTGGCATGAATGGGCCCACTTAAATTGTAAAGACCCGAAAAATTATCAAAGACATTTTGGTAATTTTCTAGTTTGAATAAAAGGTAGATAATTAACAAAAATAAATTATGAAAATGGATCCTTAGTCAATAATATGACATTGTAAGCATAAGAGATGAATCTAGAAAATTATTCAAGACTAGTGTGGAACACGAGGCCACATAGCCAAGTTCTCGTAGATAAATATGAAAATTTTATCGTTGAAATTTGGAGGAACAGAGAACATATTTGAAATCTACACATAAGAATTTGCTAAGGTGTCAATTTTGGTACTATTCTAATACAGTTGACTTTTGAGCACTTTTACGTGCGTGCTAGTTTAGCATGCGAAGCTTCTCAAAGAATCTTGTCACAACATTTTAGACAAAACCATGTGGCATATTGCTATTGGCCAATAAAGAATCCTATGTGAAAGATGCTAGGGAGAGTGCTAGTCTACCATTGTGTATGTGTGGGAAAGGGGTGAATCACTTGATAGTGACAAGAGAGCCCAAGAATGGATAAACAAAATTTTCCCATTCTTCCCTTCTAGTTGACCTTCTTTATTTTTCAAAATTTTGTCTCTTTCCCTTCCTCCCTGTTACATCCCGAATTTTTATAAACCCGAGGAGTGAGTGAAATGAAATAAGAAAAATAAATAAAAGGCCATAAGATGGATTTAGTTGATTACACCTTAATTTTTTCGTGTTTCCCCAAAATTAAGAATAAAAGATTTATTATCTAGACTCACCCCAAATGAGTTCAAAATAGTAGTCAAGCACATCCCCTAACTAATGGTCAAAATAGTCTAAGTCATGTCCAAGAATGGCCTCCAAGATAGCCCCAAAATGTCTCTAAAGATGCCTTGGAATAATAGCCCAAATGTCCTAAGACATAGGCCAAGCATAGGTCAAAAAATCTACCAAAATTTGCCTAAGAAAGTGGCCAAACATGGCCCAATAAGGAGGCCAAACATGGCCCAAAAGGGTGACCAAACATGGCCCAATAGGGTGACCAAACGTGGCTCAAAGGGTGGCCAAACATGGCCCAAAAGGATGGCCAAGGGCTGGTGTCAAGGAGGTGTCAGGCTGGGCGTGCATGAGGGGCAAAGCAACAGGCAGCGCGCAGGGCACGGCGTGGGCGCACGCGGCAAAGCAAGGGCTGGCTGGGGCTGTTTTCCTGCAGGTTCACTATAGCAACAACGTTTCGACTGCGACTAAATTTCTCTGTCCAGCAGCTAATTTCTCTATTTTCCAAATTTTTTCTCAAAGTGTTGCAAGCTATTTTTTTCCCATTTTTAGCTTATTTCTTCAAGGTTTGAACCTTCCCTCCCCTTTTTGGCACTTTTTCCATCTATATTTAGAGTGTTTTACACACCTAACTAGCCTTTTCCATCTAATATTCTACAACACAAGCCATTATTTCTTAACTAGCAACCTAAATGCATCCTTTAATTCAACTAAATATTTATACATTACTTTAAACACACAATCCACCATATATGCATATATACTTTAAACTTAAATGTTACAAACTTCCTTACTCATTACAAATTTAGGATCTTGCCCATTATTTTCATAATATATAAGATTTCTACAAGTAGATGCACATGTCTTAGGGCTTATGCCCTCATACATACAAAAATATGCCCCAAGGGCCAAATGTCCTTCATGGTCCACTTCTCCTCCATCCTTCAAGACTTTATCAAGTTTCAAGTACCAGGAGCTTCATCTGTAATATGATATCCCATAAAGGGTCGGCATAACTGCTGGTATGACATAGTGCTAATGCAAGGAACAATGTTAAGACGTGGCATGTGCAAGTGTACATTTATAAGCTATAACCCTCTAATCCCTCAATGTTATGCAATGGCAATATGCATGACACACACATGCAACTCTATGCCACACCCATGTCTTGCTTCACAGTCATTCCCCGTCAGCCCGTGAGTACTGTCGTATGTCTCGCTTCACAGTCCGCCCCCGTCAGCCCGCAAGTACTATCATTGGCCAGATTTTAAGTTTTTCACCACAGGATTTACACCCTCATAATGCATAGCACCAAAGTGCTCAACCCACGCCATGTTTCCAAAAATTTAAGTATGCCAAGATGCCTTGATTTTTCTATGCAAGTTTAATGAGACATTTTATCAAATACATTAGATACACTTTAAATCATGCATCATACTTAAAGCAACTATAACTTTTGAATCACAAAACTTTGTCTACATGAACCTAGCATGTAATACAATTAATTACACATATAAACGTATTACATATTCACAACCTTACCAAATTTTCAAAGATTACAAAATACATAAAGTACTAACACATTGAATAAATCATAACTTTTCAACTACAATACTTTGTCTACATGAACATAAGTTAGAACGTAATGAATTATACATATAGTCATATTACATGTTCATCACTTCAACAAATTCTCAAAGAATACATAGGTACATAAAGTACCAATCCTAGGTTTTCAAAGTAACTACAAGCTAGGTGGTTGTCTAATAACAAATAAGCATGTAAGTTATACAATTAACATATAAAAACACTCATAAACTTAACCCTATTATTTACTTAGCAAAATATCATACCTAAAAGGGTTTTTCTCAACCTAGGGAGTTGTGTTCGCTGTGCAGCTGAACCAATTAGTGAAAATGTAGCCCTTGACGTGGGGAACAACTTCCTAGAAGGAAGCCTTGTGAAAATCTAAGCCCAGAAGTGAGTTTTGAAGGCTTAAAAGTCGGAAAGCCATAGGTTTTCTTCACTTTTCTCTCCAGGCATGAGCTGCTGCTCCTTCTCAGACCCATTTATGATATTTCTATCTCTAAAGGGTTGTATTTATATTAAAGGGCAAAAGGGTGAAAAGACCATTTTGCCCTTAATGAGTCCGGGACCCCGTTACACTACAACCTGCCCCGAAATGCCTCAATTCGAAATTTTTCTCTAGCCAAAGTTCTTAAAATTATTTTAAATGAAAATTTTTTAAAAAATTTATTTTCGCCTGTGGGTGGGTTTGGCCAGTTCCACCCGGGATGTCTTTTTGGTCTAATTTTTCATACTATCTCTGATAAGGCTCAAATCTTACAGGAGGTGTATTTTAACATTATAAGTATATTTCTCATCTATGGAATACTCAAATTATGCTCCTAAACATGACTTATGCCTAAATGATGCATGTATAGTACCCCACTGACAAACAGTGTATGAATAGTGCCCGACTGGCAAAAACAAAAAATTATCCCAATTTTTTAGATCTCTACACTCCCTTTTTTTTATAACCGAATGAATTTATTAGTGTGTGGACATAAGTTGTAATACCCTGACCCAATTTGTAACCGGTCGAACCATGTAAACCGAATTGAATAAAGCCTATTGTTTTTATATTGAATATATGGACAAATGTTAGGCAAACGAATAGCTAAAAAAATAAATAAATAAAATTTAAAAAGAAATAAAACAAAAATTTTAAATAAAAAAAAGAAGATAAAATAAAATAAAACTATAACAAAAAAATAAAATAATAATTAGAAAGAAAAAAAATGGGAAGTTGAAGGTTTGGACAATATATATATAGGTATAAATATATATATATATATATATATATATATATATATGTGAAGGTGTGTAAATGTGTGTGTCAGTTACAATATGTAACTGAATGTGAAAATAAAAGAAAGGAAGAAAACGGATGGGAGGCGCAGGAAGTGAACGGCCACAGAGAGAGAGAGAGAGAGAGAGAGAGAGAGAGAGAGAGAGAAGGAAAGAAATAGAGAAGAGGGGAGCAGTTAAGCATGCCATTGCATGCGTTGGAAATAAAAGAAAAGAAAAAACAGTGAAGGAAGAAGCAGCGCAAGGGGCGGAATCGCAATAGAGTAAATTTCCCAAATACTTTTCATGAAGCTGAGAACAATCCAAGTGAACTCCTTCAGTCTCGTTCGATCAATCGACAATCTCATAAAACATAGAAGATGAAGATGATCAAAACATCCACGGTTTTTGAGATACATTGTCATTGACGCATTGTGCGAGTCTTGCATTTCTGCCAATCGACCGTCAATGAGTCGGGTGTTGTCGGATTCGATCATGCGGTGAGGGATATCGAAGATTCTGTTCATTCAGAAAAGAGAGTCAGGGTGATCCATTCACTGCAAATGGAATTTTTGAATCGGGGTTTGTGGGTTGCGTTGCCTGTTGAATTCCAAATTGCTGGCCAATTCGAATGGGTTGGATTTAGGACCTGTTGGTTTTGATAGAGATGAAAGGAGAGAGGGGCGGTGGACGATGGAGCAGTGGTGGGTTAGGATGTATTTATTGGGACTTCGTTGATAGATATGTATGCAATATAAGGTTTTGTTGGGATGGCAAGGAAAAATATTTGATCAGATGCCTCAGAGAACTGTTGCTACATGGAATGCGATTCTATGTGGATATGCATCGCATGGGCACGCGGAACCTGTACAAGAGCTCTTCAATGAGACAGAAAAAAAAAACCTGGAGCTAGACCATATTCTATAACTTTTCTTTCTGTTTTACATACATGTGCTCATGCTGGTTTGGTTGAAAAAGGTAAGCCAAGTGAATGTCTTTTAATTTTGAGAAGCGTGATTAATTTAATTTTAGAATCTTGTTAAGCATAGAATTTGGTTTATATAGAAATTTGAATCAATAAAAACGATCTAGAAAAAGAGAGGGAAAACGGAACTTACAGGAAAGAGAAAAAAAAAAAAACAGAGCATGTTGTGGCTGAGTTTTGTGATTTTATTTGGGCCAAACCAGGTCGGGTCTGACCCGACCCACCCATTCAGATGACTGCCCAACACTGTTACTTTATGGGTAAATTTTTAAATTTGATTTTGAAATGTGTTTGATTAGAAAAGAGAAGCTATCCAATGGTTGGCTCATAAGTTACACAAGAAATGAAAACAAACAGGAAAAAAAAAAAAAATTCACAAGGGCTGTATGCCTTGTGACTTAAACCCAGAGTGATGGGTCAATGCTTGGGACACAAACTACTGTGCCACTAAGACACATGTGATTTATTCTGCCTAGAAAAATATATATATATATATATATTAGTGATATTTAATTAATTTAAATAATGAGTTACATTAGTAATTATTTAATTAATTTTTGATAGGTAAATGAGTCAAACAAATAGTGTAAATTGACTGTTTTGGACTTTCTAGATTTAATGGTAAGGTCCATTTCACGAGATGGAATTTCGAAAAATAAAATACCCGTAGAACGTCAAAATGACCAAAATGCCTCTACGTCGAAGGTGAGTCAAACGGGCTTCGATTTAGTTAAATAAAGAGTAGATTTTTATTATTTCAAACCTACTGGACTCAACGGTGAGGTCCAAATTGTGAAAACAGAACCCGAAAAATAAAGACGCGTAAATGAAAATTTTATCCTTGGGTAAATTAAATCAAAGTAGAAACTGTAAAAGCATAAATTAGTAAAAGAGATACTTAGGGTAGCGAGTATAAATTCGATAATGACATTTAAGTTGAAACATGTTTATTGATGTATAGGCAAGTCAAAAGGAAAAGAGAAAGTCACGGGATACTAGGACGCTGATAAGGTAAGTGGATTCCTATATCTTATACGTGGTTTTCCAAGCCACGATCTTTCTACTACTGCCAAGACTTGTACTCATGTATGTATCTACTATTATTGTTCCCACTATTGGTATTGTCCTACCTGGTGGAGGCCTATTGATTGATATCTCGTGATTTGATGCATTGTACTAACGTCTATCATTGTATGCATGTCATGTTAGTTCATATATTGCATGTTGAGACTGTAAATGGACAAATGGTGATGGGGGTGTTTATCGTTTAACTGGACCTACAGGCCGATTGACGGGACCTATGGGTCGAATCAGTAATCGGACATATGATGATGGGGGTTTTCTTACATATGGAGTTATGAGGACATTTTATATGCATTGATATTAACTGTTCATTCATTAGTTGTATTTGACTGTAACCGTTTTATTGTGGCAGTACTCATGTGGATTATGATTATTTTGCCTTAGTATTTCACTGTTAATTGAAAACGTTGTCATGACTAGCTATCATGTTACCTTTGAATTCATGCTTTCCTATGTATTCCTTAACCCGTATTTGAGATAGGCTTTTACTTACTGAGCTTTGTTAGCTCACCCCTCTTACAAATTTTCAGGGTGAAAATGCTATAGAACCACAGTAGGAGATCAGGAGCTTAATGAGACAGTTGAGGAGCTTAATAGTAGTAAATGAAGTCTCTCCCATGTACTCACCAGCTAAGAGTGGTTCACGATCAGTTTATTGTTAGTTTAAGTTCATTCTTTGAACAATAATTGTAATAAAGCTTCCGCACTTTAATGTCATGTTTATATTATTTACTGTTATTATTGGTAAAAGAATGGAAAAAGTAGGGACGGCCATTGGGCCGGCCCCGCGACACAAGATCTGCATAGGGTGGGTTTTGGGTCGTGACATAAGTATATATACATGTGGGGCTATGTGAGTGTGTACAGTCGTGTGTATATGTGTAGGTGTGAGTTTGGTGTGAGAGTATTTATATATAAGTGTGTGTATTATAGGTATGTGTGTGCTATGAAATAGCCATGGGGGAAAGGAAGTGAGTGAGTGAGAGTGTGTGTGAATGGGTATGTGTTGTATGTGAGTTCAAGAAAGTGCACTGTGAGATGTGTGTGTTTCACACACATTTTACATTAGCTAGGTAAATATGAAAAATGAGAAGAAGAAAAGAAGAAATAAAGAAGAAGAAGAAGAAGAAGAAAAGCAAAACACTAAACTCTAAGAAAAGCATAACACTAGACAGTAGACCATGCTCATATTGATTTCAGTTGATTTCAATACCTGGGTCTTGTCATTATATTCCTTGAGATGTTGGATGGATTCTCTAATTATGCATTTAGGTTTGATGCATTACATTTTACACAGAGATATAATTAGGTTAGATAGGATACTTATAAATGGATTGTGATCATCCTTGTTACTCGGATTCTTGTGATTGAAACAGAGTTCCCCTTTGGCTGAGCCAAAACCTCGTGCGAGAGGTTGCCTTGTCTTATTGGGTTAGTAGCCCATGAACGACACCTTGGGTATTGACTTTATAGACCTGAAGTTTTAATATGGGCTTAACGGGGGACCTGCGTATCTTAAACTATGAACACGACATCTATCATGACCTAGTTTCTAAAAGCTGATTATGACTTGTGACCCTTATTCTTTAAGTTAAGTGTTTTAGTCACATTCTAGTGAAAATATAATCTTTTTAATAAGATTTTATTCTTCAATATCATATTTTAATATCTCAAAATAATGACCTAAAAGCCCCTTAAAACAATCCCAAACAACCAAAAATATGAAAAAATATTTAATATATACTTGAAAACCATTAGAGTTGAAAAGGGAACCAAAATAGCTTGAAAAAGTTATAAGAAAACAAGTAATGTACTAAGTTTTATACAAATTTCATGTTCCATAAATCCAAAAGGGATCAAAAGATAGTCAAGTGCCCCACCATCATTACATCAACATAATCATTAGAGTTTATACCCATTCTAGATACAATTCACATGGTTTATTCCAAGAAATATACAATCAAAAGTTTTTCAAGAGTTCATGACATTCAACTATACAAAAAAAGAAAAAAGGCCATTCCAAAGAGGATTTCAATGATTCTTCAAGTGTTACTCCAAGCATAACCTATTAAAATTACACACACACACACACACACAGATATATATATATATATATATCTGTATGTGTGTGTGTGTTCAAAGTGTTCAAAAAAAAGTCACCATGAGTCTCCACATATGGAGGATTATCCAAGTGCACACAAAAATAAAGTTTTTCCCAAAATAGCTTCAAGGGTGTTCTTCAAATCGGGGCTATCTTCTTGCCCACTTCTGCATTTAGTAAGGGTCAGTATAACAACTCTAGTAGGAAAAATCTAAACAGGGATAAGAAAATGTGGTGTCAAGTGTATGCTTGTGCATGTGTCGTGGTACACAAGTGGTTTCAAAACATGTATTTCATCACAAGCACAATAAGTCAATAGAGAATATTTTATCACACCATTACATTCACAATTATTCAAGTTCTTTCAATTCTTGAGCTTTCCTTTCATCAATTCTCAAGTCTCAATCGCAAGACGAATTTCCTAATCGGCCTCCAATAAGCCTTGTGTGTTTTACAGGCTCCTAACCCGATGAAAACATACGACCACCCGCATGGGTTTATGGCTCGCAAGTTAAAGGGGGACACCATCCCAAACACTAATCAAAATCCTGGGTAAACGCAATCTCACCACACTCAAAATCACATAATTGGCGTGCCCTAATTCTAACCCATAATCATTACTTTCCAAGTTCTCATTCTCATATTTTCAAGGGCTTATCATTCATATTTATATTCACAATTTATCATATGTTCATCAAGAAGATTAAACATTCAAGTAATTCCACTTAATCATCATAAATCCACATCAAGCATGCATCGAGGCATTTTCACAAACACTTGGTGTGCAATTTGAATTATCAAGCATAGTACAAGTAAGCTCATTTCATGATTTCATTAATTAAACCTTTTCACATTCAACTGGGAGTACATTTAATAGAAAGACAACATAAAAGTAAGTCATTCCATGGTAAGAATACAACCAATACATGGATTTCCAACACACATGCAAGATATAACCTAATATGCAAAAATGAATAATTCTAGAGCAAAAGATAAATTCATGGCATGATGACCCTATCTACACAAATCCAATACTGAGGTTTAGAAATTTCCTATCTTAATTTCTTTAAGTAGTGGTAGAAACCCTAACTTTGTTCTTGTTGATTTTGGCTTGAATTTCCACAATCTCCAACTCCAATAGTGCTTGTAGGTAGAGTGAAGCTTGTTTTTCCTTCAATCTTCCAAAGAGATCTTCAATTCTTGATGATCTTTCAAGAATCTCCAAAAGCCTAAATTTTTCTCCCTCTTTTCTCTTCCTCTCATTTTTCTCTCTTTTATGTAAATGCTTGTGTGTGTGTTTCTAGTGTGTGTTTTAGGTGTGTAAGGACTTTGGCTGTCAAGCCCCGGATTTTTAAAACCCTGAGGGGTGACTTAAAGGATTTTTATTAAAATATTTCAAATGTGATTTTTAAGGAATGGCAATTTTTTTTCTCAATTTCTATCTCTATCGCCCTTAAAAGTAACCTAATACTTTAGCTCCAAAATAAAATATTGCACAAGGCAGCCATGCGTGCAGACGTGCGCGCAAGCGAAGTAGGGCCAATCCTTTTAAAATATATATATATATATATATTTATAAAATTTTGGCATGACCTATTTGTATTCTCTAGCTACCATCTCATATTCACCACCACATCACCTAATAATCAAATTTTGTTTTATACAACTTCATCACAAAACCCAAGGTTATACAATTCTACAAAAAATTCTGTACAGGTAACCTTACGTTAACAATTCATAACTCCTAAACCACATGTCCAATTCCCATAAAATCTTCATAGTAGCATACTTTATAAGTTTAGTTTTCCCAGAAATTGGAATCACTCAAAAATGATTCCTACAGAGGTTTATGGGTAGTGTTATGTAATTATAGGTCAGATTCTGACCAGTTTTGGAACAATTTCCATAACTCTCTCAATTTAACTTCAAAAAGGTTCATTCTTGTTTCCCTAGAGAGATAAGACATATATATTTATTGTTAAAAAATTTTAATTTATAAATCCAAGTATAGATAATTATATAGCCTCTCTAAGAGGCTATTTTTTGCTGCACTTTTTGCAAAAAGTGAAAAGTTCACATTCCTTACTTTTTTTTATTCAACAAAACCAAGCATTTTAACATTTTTATAAAACATATCTCATCCTCACAATATACATAAAATTGAAATTAAAGCCAATTGAAATGAAAGATGGGTCATTCTTAAGGTTTTTGGGCATTCTAAACTCAATGGCAGAGTCGGTTAGGACATTCGGGGACCTGGGATGGTCCCACATGAATATGGTAAATTATAAAAATACCCCTAATGATAGTTTAAGGAACTTAAAGGCTAATTAAAATTTAGAAAGGAAAATTCCAAAGTTGTTGGATGCCTAAGACTCAAAGATATGATTAGACTGAACAAATTAGGACCGGGTGATGGTCCCACATAAAATGAGAAAATGACGATTATACCCATAGACTTATATTAAATAATTGAAAAGCTGAATTAAGATCCGAAAGAGGCGTTTCTAATATTTTTGGACACCAAGGACTCAAATATGATATCATAATAATGAAATAAGGACTCGGGGAAGTCCCACATAGAAATGTAAAATTACTAAAATGCCTCTAGACATGGAACAGATACTTAAAAATTTTGATAAAATATAAAAATGATACCTTTAAGATTGTTAGACCTTCTGGATTTGATTCCAAGGTTGGTGTTGAGAGACAGTGTCTCGATAGATGCGCAACTTGTTTGGTAAACTATGAAAATGCCCTTATAAGCTTAAAAGACAGTCAAATGACTTAGAGACAATACGATAGGGCTTCCTTAGGGTTTTTGATACCTGGACTCCTTGGCCAGCTTCAACATGTTGGGCCAATAGTAGCCCCGTGTTAAAGCTCGGTGGGCTATGGTTCTGCCTCCATTATGGTTGCCGTAGATTCCCTCGTGTATTTCGGCCAGAACATACTCAGATTCTTCTAGAGTTAAGCAACGCATTAAGGGCTGAGAGTAGGATCTGCAATAAAGCTTCCCATTCAATACCAAGTACCGAGCTGCCCTGATACGAATTCTTCGGGCCATATTTTTGTCTTCTGGGAGCAACCTTCCTTTTATGTATTGTAGGATGGGAGTCATCTAGTTTTGAGCCAGTTTGAAAACTTAGGAGGTCTGTACCTCTTCTATGCTTGGCTTTGGCTAGTGAGAGATCTTGAGAGTGGAATCTCCTTCTGGCTTGATATGAGAGGCCATGTTTGCCAAGGCGTCGGCCCTAGAGTTCTGACCTCTTTCGATTTTTTAGATAGTGAATTCATGGAAGGAGTGCTTCAAAAAATCCACAAGCTCTGAATACTAGAGCATTCTATCATCTTTGACAGAAAATTCTCCTAAAACTTGGCTTACCACCAATTGGGAGTCAGAGAAAACTTTGAGGTTTTGGGCGTCGCATTCCATAGCTAGCTTCATCCCAAGGATGAGGCCTTTGTATTCGGCTTCATTGTTGGAAGCTCTGAATCCCAAGCTTATTGTCTTTTCAGCTACAAGCCCCTCAGGGGATCGTAATACTAACCTGATGCTAGAACCTCGGTTTGTGGATGATCCATCAGTGTAGAGCTGCCATGTGGCTGGACTTTTACTAAGCTGTGCCTTATCGTGTAGTGCTGGGGTGAACTCAACAATAAAATCTACCAATGCTTGCCCTTTGATAGAGGTCCGCAGAACATAGGATATATCAAATTCTCCCAATTCCACAGACCATTTGACCAATCGCCCTAAGACTTCAGGCTTTCATAGTACTGACTCTAGTGGATAGGCGGTTGGGATCTTAATGGGATGTGCTTGGAAGTAAGGTCATAGCTTTCGTGTAGAGACTATTAGAGCAAAGGCCAGCTTCTTAATCTCGGGATACCTTTTCTTTGTATCTAGCAGTGTCCTGTTTATATAGAATATGAGTTTCTAGACTTTCTTGTTCTGCCTGACTAGTACAGAGCTGACGACGTTTTTAGAGACTGCAAAATAGAGGAGTAGTTTCTCCTCTAGGATTGGCTTTGATAAGAGCTCAAGGGAACCCAGGTACTTCCTCAGTTCCTAAAATGCCTTTTCACATTGTTCTGACCATTGCAATCCTCTGTTCCCTTTTAAAGCTTTGAAGAAGGGTAAGCAGCGATCGGTAGATTTGGAGATGAATTGATTCAGAGCCCCAACTCTCCCATTCAGAGCCTGAATGTCTTTCTTAGACTTCGGTGATCCTAGCTCGATCAAGGCTTTGATCTGAGTAGGGTCTGCCTCGATAACCCTCTGGGAAACAGAGTAACCCAAGAACTTTCTCTTGGTTACACTAAATGTGCACTTCAAATGGTTCAATTTCATCTTATGTTGCTTCAAGATGTCAAACTTCTGACTTAAGTGCAGGATGTGGTTGCTCTTCTGTAGGCTTTTGACCAACATGTCATCTATTAAACTTTCATTGTACTGCTAATAAGAGGACTGAACATCTTATTGACTAGACGTTGATATGTTGCCCCAATATTTTTTAGACCGAACGGCATCATTCTGTAGCAATAGAAACCTTGTTCAGTAATGAAAGCTATTTTTTCCTGGTCTAGAGGGTACATTTGGATCTGGTTGTATCCAAAGTAGGCGTCCATGAAGCTCATGAATTTATGTCCTACTGTCGCGTCGACTAACTGGTTAATCTTTGGGAGAGGAAAGCTGTTTTTGGGGTAGGCTTTGTTGAGGTCTATGTAGTCGACACAGACTCTCCACTTGCCATTTTTCTTCTTGACTAGAATGGTGTTGGCAAGCTATTCTAGATAGAATATATCTTTGATCATCTAAGCATTCAGCAACCTCCAAAATTCTTTATTAATGATCTAGCACTGCTCTGAAGCGAGCGTCCTCCTCTTTTGTCTTACCGGAGGGTGGTCAGGATCTGTCATCAACTTGTGGGTGATGAGGTCTAGATCTATCCCTTTCATATCTTTCGTTTTCCAGGTGAACATTGAGAGGTTGCTCTTTAGGAATTCTACCATCTCTTCTTGCTTGGATGGTGTCAGGTTTGGATGGATTTGCAAGTACCTCCCTTGTTTTTCGGAGCTAACTAACACTTTGATAGGGTCCCCCAAGGGCTTGGCCCTACTGTCCCTTCCTCTAGGACTTAGAGGTTCATCAATCCTAGATAGGCAGTCTTCTGTCTCATGATGGTGGGAAAGGATTGGGCTCCCACCTTCATGAGAGTGCAGTAATTGTTATTTAGGGGCCCTCTCATTGAGCGCGAGAGCGTGACATTCTCGGGCAGTTGGTTGGCATCCTTTAATAAAATGGACTGCATTATAGTGTACGTATTTCAGGCATTAGTGGAGGGTCGAGGTGACCGCACCCATTTGGTGGAGCCAAGGCCTCCCGATTATAACATTATAGGGGGACTTGGCATTCAGGACCATATACTCTGAGATTGTGGTCTTCTGATCATCTTCCTCTCCTGCCGTGGTGGGAAGGTCAATCCTCCCCAGTGGGGTATTGAGGTTCCTGTCAAATCCTACCATTATTGTAGCAGTAGGCTTGACGTCGTTGGAGTTGAGCTTCATCTGTTTGAGGGGTTCGTAGAATAACACGTTGGCAAAACTCCCTATGTCCACCAAAACTCCTCTAATCTCAAAATTAGCAATTTTGAGAGAAATAACTAGGGCATCGCCGTGAGGGCAATGTACCCTGGTAAGATCTTGATCGGTGAACTGGATCTCAGGTCTTGGCTTCAGTCTTTTCTCAACAACAGAGATTTGGAGGATGCTTGGAGTAGTTCTAGCCTCCCGAGCATATCGCTTTCTTGCTCGGTTGCACGTTCCTATGGCTCGGGTATCTGCATGGAGGACGAAAATGACCTGATTGTTCTATTGTTGAGGCTCAATTCATCCATCCCTTTGTTCTAGTCTCTGCTCTTGCCTCCTCTGTGGGGGCCTGTCATTTTGGGGGTTCTGCCTCCCGTCTTATCTGACGAACTCACGCAGTTGTCCTCTCTTAATGAACTGCTCGATATCCTGTTTAAGGGCCCTGCATTCGTCAATCGTATGGCCATGGTCCTTATGGAAATCGCAATACTTATTCTGGTCCCTGTTATTGGGGTTGCCCTTTAGTGGATCTGGCCACTTTAGGTTTTCACGTGCTTGGACCTGCCGAAGTATGTAAGCTAGAAAGGCATTCAGAAGAGTGTAGGTGGTGAATCCCCTTGCTTCAGTGTTGCCTGGATTTTTGGACGCTGTTATTTTATTCGGGCTCCTGACCCTCTTCTTTGCTGTACTGGAGTCTTTCTTCTGATCATCCTTTTGGGCTTGTTCCTTAATCTTTTGGGAGGTGTTATTTGCTTCCTCCAAATTTATGTACTTCCTGGCTTTCTCCATGAGTGCTGCCATGTCAGTAGGAGGGCTCTTTGTTAAAGAATCCCGGAAGCCCCCTTGTGCAAGACCAGAGGTCAGAGCGGCTACCAAAAAGCTCGGACTGTAATTCGTGATCTCTGTAAGTTCTGCGTTGAAGTGCGCAATGTATTCTTGGAGTGACTCTCTTTTAGATTGCTCAATGTTTAGCAAGAACTTTAGGCCTTTGCTTAACCTTCTGCTAGTCATGAACCAGTCGAGGAAACGCCTACTGAGCTCGTAGAAGTTGACAACCGAGTTCTGAGGCAGGTTGTGGAACCACTTCAGAGTAGTGCCTTTAAGGCTAGTCATGAACGTACGACATATGAAAGCGTCAGTGGCCCCATGTAGTGCCATAGTGTGCTAGTAATGAGAAAGATAGTCCCCCGAGTCCCTAGTCCCATCCTAAAGAGTGAACTTTAGGATAATAAATTTCTTTGGCAGCTCCTCGGCCATTATAGCGGGGGGAGAATGGCATGGCAAACCTTCTGAGCAGCTTGGCTAGGTCGTCCTGCTCTAGGGGGATGTAAACGCCTCTCGTCACAATAGTGTTGGCCATAGAGTCCGTGACTTCCTCGGGCCTTAGTGGGTCCCTAGGTGGTATTGGTTGTTGCGAGTCTTGCCTCGCAGTTTCAGTGCCCATATAGATGGGACGACCGTGACCCATGGTTGGGAAAGGATGTCGATTGTCCTGAATTGGGGGAGCCGGTGCTACTTGAGGCTGGAACTCGCGTGGTGTTGGGTTCGCCCTAGAAGCCACCGGAGTTGGGACCCTCATTATACTTTGGTAGTGGATAGCCGGATTGAAGGTCGGTAACCCTCTGCCAGCAGCGGTTGATGGCTGGGGGTCTACTCCCACATGAGTGGTGTCTTGGGGATGCATTGGTTGCTCAACGGAGATCTCCACGTTGGGTACTCTACCCATGGTGGTGGCAGAAGGCTGTGCCCCTGTATCAGCTACGCCGGCTAGAGGATGAAGGGAACTGCCCTTAGGACCCTGGAAAAACTGAGCCAGAGCTCTAGAGATAGCAAGAAGATGTTCCTGCATCATGTTAGTCTGTTGCTGAACTCGATCGAGTTGCTGCTGCATGGGATCAGGTGTTTATCCTCTTCCCCTTCCGGCGGGTTGCCACTGTGGAGGGTTTTGAGGATTTTGAGCATTCTTTCTTGGACGAAGATTGGGAGCCATGATCCCCGGTGAGAAGGACAATGAGTTCGTTTGAACAAAAAAGAACTTTTAACAAGAAACGATTATCATTCCCACAGACGGCGTCAAACTGATGCTGCAGTTTTTGGTCGATAGGGGCTCCAATCTCTGTCGCCTGTTGAACACTCAAAGAAAGATATCAGAAGGCCACCGGGTTGGCTCCGGCAGTAGCTGCTCTGATGATAAAGTCAATAAACTGAATTGAAAGACTGTAATTGAATGAGCATAAATCTAAAAGCGCACCTTAGGGCTTTATTTATAGGCTGCGGATATCCTAAGTTGATTAGGATTTGGAGTCGTGAAAGTAGGGATTTGATCATCAGAGAATGACAGTTACCATGTTGAACACTGCACTTGAACGATATCCGTGAGTGGTAGTTTCCATGTTGAGTACTGTTTCCTTATCCTTAGCTCGGTAGGGTACTTGAGGCGGCAGTGAACTCGAAACCCTCTTGTGAGTGTTGGTAGTGCATTCTGAGCGTGAGGTAAGTTTGAGGGTTGCATGGGCTTTTGACTTATAAGCTCTGAAGGTCATATGTTTATACCTGCTCTAGATGGAAGAACTTTGACTGCTCTGAATGTTCACATGTCATGATAGGACTGGACTATCACTTTGTGGTATATCAATTACCATTCTTAATTCCAACTTGCAGTAGAGCTATAGATTTTGAAGTAAATCAAGGAGGGAATGTGACTTAGTAACCTTTTGTGCTGAGATGGGATTGAGCTGGCTAGTGGCCCTTGAACTAAATTATCACTCAACACTAAGTAGGAGTAATTCTTGGGTGGAGAGCCGGAGCCGGGTTATGTACTTAAATTTATCAACTAAATTAATATAATTTATTAACTAGACATTTTTGGAGAGAAATTCGCCTCTTTAATGCTTGGTTTGAAAGTTTTAGAAAGAAAAGAAAATTTAAAATTGAATAGAAAAGAGAAAATAAGAAAAAAATGTATTTATCTTTATCTTGTTTGATAGTTTAAGAGAAAGAAGAAAAAAAGTCACTATTTCTTGTTTGAATAATTAGTTGAGAGAGATTGGAGAAGTGGGTTAAAATCCTCAAACTTTTTCTCATAGTATTTTATTTTTTCTCCATTAAAAACTTTCCAAACGAGAAATTTAACTCTCTCTCCACCTTAATTTTTTATTTTCTCTCAAATTCTCTCCATCCAAACGAGTTGTTAAACAACTTATCCACATGTCAAATTGTGATTGACCTAGTTCATGAATAATGTTTATATAGGAATTTCCAAGATTGATAGTGGTTCCATTTATAAAATCAATGTCAATTCAAATTAAAAATCACATCTCCAAAGATTAGGTATCATTTCGTGAGATGTATTTGAATTTAACCTTATATTTCTCCTCCCTCCCTTAATTTCCATTGGTAAAAAAAAAAAATTAAAAGTTATTGATAACATATTGCTTTGGTAGGTTGGAGGGTTTCCCCTACTCTCCCCCTTCCCCTTCATTTTCCTTATTTTCTTGTAGATTTGTTCTTTTGTTTTCCTTTTTTCCCTTGTGGCCAATAAATCTCAATTTCTCAACAAAAAAAAAAAGTTCTACATTTACCACATTTGGTTATGAGATTTTCTTCATTCCATATGTAAATTTTGTTGCCAAAAGAAGAAGTTAGAAGCAAAGAGGTATAGCCAAAGAAAAAATGTGATTGCAATTTGTAAAAAGTTACAATTAAGTTATCTTCAAAAAAATTAATATGAAGAAACAAACAAATAAATAAACTAAAATCGATGTGTGGGTTAGTAAAAGAGGAATTGCGGTTAGTAACTAACAATTAACAGCCAACTACAAATAATTCATACATAACATCTTAACTAAATTAGTAATTCAATTGTGGTAATAGCCAATTATTAATAGCATATTGACTAAATCTAGTTTATATGATATCACAATGCCTAAAAACCAAACATTCTCCTAATCTCACCGGTGAATAGTCACATCACATGCGAATTTCCTTCATTTATCAATTAGCTTTAACATACACTTGGTAGATCATAAAAATTGATTTAATTAAATGTATTGTGATAATCATTGGTAAGCCATGAATTATATATATTATTTAAATTGTGAATGGAAATATTCTTATTTCATTAGATCTCCAAACAAGCCATAACGAATTTTCTCTACGTGATTATAATAGAAGTTCTTGAAAGTTTTTTTTTCCTTAATTTGATACAAAGATTGGGAGGGAAATCTAACTACTATTAATAGATATTTGAACTTATACCAACTCAGTAAAAAGTGGGTTTTCACACCACTCAAATAGGACCTCGTTTCTAAAGGTAGTTAATCGAAAGTTAGAAACTAATCCACTACAAAAATATGTATTTTTAGCGGCGCACATTATTAGTGACGCCCACTAAAGCGTCGCTAAATGTACAAGGGTGCATCGCGAAAAGTGATAAACAAAAATCACTGATCCCGTGCGAAAAAATAGGCACTAGCCTTTAAGCGACGCAAAATGGACCTTTAGTGGCTCACGTGTGCATCGCTAATAATGAAGTCTTTTAGTAACGAACTGGTGTGTGTCGCTAATAGTCTGCGTAAATGAAATGATGTTGTTTTACTTAGTTTTGGTGACGCTCAAGGACTTATTAGGGATTCTCGACGTGCATCACTAATAAGTCCCCCTATTTTTTTCCCTCGAGACCAGCTCTGATCTCTCTCTCTGTCTCTCTTAGCTTTATTCTCTCTCTCTCTCTCTCTCTCTCTCTCTCTCTCCCTCTCTCACACTCTCTCATAGTCGCAGTGTCACTGCCGTCGTTGCCGTTGCCAAGCACCGCTAGCCCAGTCCAGCTATCCATTGCTGCTTCTCTCTCTTTCTCAATCCGTCTTGTTCTCTCTCTCTCTCTCTCTCTCTCTCTCTCTCTCTCTCTCTTTCAAGTAAGCAATCTCCCTATTTGCCTATGGTTTGAACCAAGACAACCTTGTTCTATATTTGATCAAGCACTTGATATCTTTGGCATGTTTATCATTATCGTTTTCATATTTTCCATCTCTAATTAATTTAATCTCAAGCCAAATTTGGTTTCATTTTTATTTTTATTTTTCATTTATTTGAGCTTAATCATGGGCAGGGCCAAGAATACTTGAATGGTGTTAGTTGATCTCACTCACTTTGAAGAAAAAGATTGCATATATATACATATTGTGGGTTTTGGACTATTATTGTTAAATGAAGTCTAATAAAATTAGGAAAATAAAATAAAGTGGGTCAATTTATAATTTTTTTTAAAAAAAGATAAGTTAAAGAAGTTGGAAGTGGAACCAATACAACTTGACAACATTTATTCTAACTTTATTTATGATTTAACTCTAAAATTTTAAGAACTTTATCTAAAAGTGTATATATATTACATGAAAATTTTTGATACAAAGTTCACAAAATCATGGGCAGGGCCAAGTAAGCTTGAATGGTGTTAGTTGATCTCTTTAACTTTAAAGAAAAAGATTGCATATATATATATATACATACACATATATTGTGGGTTTTGGACTATTTCTGTTAAATGAAGTCCAATAAAATTAGGGAAATAAAATAAAATGGGTTGATTTATAATTTTTTTTTAAAGAATAAGTTAAAGAAGTTGGAAGTGGAACCAATACAACTTGACAACATTTATTCTAACTTTATTTATGATTTAACTCTATTAGTTTAAGAACTTTATCTAAAATTGTATATATATATATATATATATATATATATATATATTACATGAAATTTTTTTATACAAAGTTCACCAACATAGGTGAGGAGGAAGAATTACGTTGTTTTTCACATTTATAAAATTTTTAAGGGAAAGGAGGTGACATAATTCAATTGAATGTTGTAAATACTTTGTTTTATAGAAGAATCATATTAAATTTTAACTTTATTATAAGATAAACCATATTAATTGGAATAAGAGAAAGTAAATTTGATTATATAAGTTTTGATTTTTAATATAATTATATTTTATAGTGCTAAATTTGAGATAGAAATTTAGTAAAAAAAAAAGAGAAGTGAAGCTTTGTTTTTTTTAGTTCACTAATAAACATTAAGTGCTATTTTTATTAGGTGTTTGAAATGACCATAACTATAACTATCTTAATGGTAAAAAGTAGTTAAAGAATCTATTTATAACAAAGCTTGTGACCAATCATCTTTTACAGAGAACACAAGAAAGTTAGTCCATCATTTATCATCCACTATCTATATTGTGTAAGAGTGGTGTAAGTTTCTTCAAATTTGTACTAGCCTGTCCAAATAACAAATTAGACTTGCATAAACTTACGACACTCGGTTAGGATTCCCGATTTATAACTTATGCAACTTTTTATTCCAAAAAGGCAATTTTGGGATTTTGACGGACCAAAACACCGGATATCTGCTTAAATACCCCAAAAATCCATCACACACCTCAAAAATGACAAAGTATACTTGTACAAACTTACGGCACTCGGTTCAGATTCTCGATTTGCAACTTATGCAACATTTCACTCCAAAAAGGCCCATTTTAGGGTTTTAATGGACCAAAACATTGGATGTTAGCCTAGGTGCCCTCTAAAACCCATCACACACCTCCCAAATGAAAAATTAGACTTACATAAACTTACGACACTCAGTTCGGATCTCCAGTTTGTAACTTATGTAACTTTCTGCTTCAAAAAGGCCCATTTTAGGGTTTTGATAGACCAAAATATCGGATATCGGCCTAACTATGCCAAGACCCATCACACCTCACAAATAAAAAATTGGATTTGCAAAAACTTACGGCACTCAGTTCGGATCCACAGTTTGTAACTTATGCAACTTTTTGCTCTAAAAAGACCCATTTTGGGGTTTTGACAGACCAAAATACTGGATATTGGCCTAGGTACCCCAAAACCCCATCACACACCTCCCAAATGAAAAATTAGACTGGCACAAACTTACAACACTCAGTTCGGATCCCCAATTTGTAACTTATGCAACTTTTTACTCTACAAAAGCCCATTTTGGGGTTTTGAAGGACCAAAATACTAGATTACAGCCAAAGTACCCCGAAAACCCATCACACACCTCCCAAATGATAAATTAGACTGACAAAAACTTGTGACACTCAGTTCGGATCCCTAGTTTGTAACTTATGTAACTTCTCACACTAAAAAGGCCTATTTTGGGGTTTTGATGGACCAAAACACCGGATATCAGCCTAAGTACCAAGAAAACCCATCACACATCTCCTAAATGACAAATTAGACTTTCAAAAACTTACAACAATGAATTTAGATCCCCGGTTTTGCAATTTATGCAACTTTTCACTCCAAAAAGGCCCATTTTGAGATTTTGACAGGCCAAAACACTAGATATCAGCCTAAGTACCCCGAAAACCCATCACACATCTCCCAAATGACAAATTAGACTTGCACAAACTTATGACACTTGGTTCAGATCCACGATTTGTAACTTATGCAACTTTTCACTCCAAAAAAGATCATTTTGGGGTTTTAATAAACCAAAACACCGGATATCAGCCTAAGTACCAAGAAAACCCATCACACATCTCCCAAATGATAAATTAGACTTGCAAAAACTTACGACACTCAGTTCGGATCCCCGATTTGCAATTTATGTAACTTTTTGCTCTAGAAAGGCCCATTTTGGGGTTTTGACGTACCAAAACACCAGATATTAGCCTAAGTACACCGAAACCCCATCCTACACCTCTCAAATGATAAATTAGACTTGCACAAACTTACGACACTCAGTTCAGATCTCCGATTTGTAACTTATGTAACTTTCTACTCCAAAAAAGCCCATTTGTGGATTTGATAGACAAAAACACTAGATATCTGCCTAGTACCCCGAAAACCTATCACACACCTCTCGAATGACAAATTAGACTTGCACAAACTTACGACACTTAGTTAGTCTCCCCGATAAAATACCAGGTATGAGCCTAAGTACCCTAAAAACTCATCACACACCTCTTAAATGATAAATTAGACTTACACAAACTTACGACACTTAGTTCGGATCTCCGGTTTGGAACTAATACAACTTTCCACTCTAAAAAGGGCTATTTTGGGGTTTTGATGGAACAAAACACCGGATATTGGCCTACGTACCCCGTAACTCCATCACACACCTCCCAAATGAAAAATTAGACTTGCACAAACTTACGGCACTTGGTTGGGATCCTCGATTTGCAACTTATGTAAATTTTCACTCCAAAAAGGCCCACTTTGTGATTTTGATGGACCAAACATAGGATATCAGCCTAAGTACCTTGAAAAACCCATCACACAGCTCCCAAATGACAAATTAGACTTGTACAAACTTACAACACTTAGTTCAGATCCCTAGTTTGCAACTTATGCATCTTTCTGCTCCCAAAAGGCCTATTTTGGGATTTTTATGGACCAAAACACTGGATATTGGCCTAGGTACCCCAAAACCCCATCACATACCTCCCAAATGACAAATTCGACTTGCAAAAATTTATGGCACTCGCATCAGATCCCCGATTTGCAACTTATGTAACTTTTCACCCCAAAAAGGCTTATTTTGGGGTTTTGACAGACCAAAACACTATATATTAGCCTAAGAACCCCGAAAACCATTCACACACCTCCCAAATGACAAATTAGACTTGCACAAACTAATGACACTCAATACAGATCTCTAGTTTTTAATTTATGCAACTTTTCGTTCTAAAAAGGCCCATTTTGGAGTTTTAACAGACCAAAGCACTGGATATCATCCAAGTACCCTGAAACCCCATCACACGTCTCTCAAATGACAGAGAAATTTTTTCACAAACTAACAACACTTAGTTCAGATCCCTAGTTTGCAACTTTTCGATCCAAAAAGACCCATTTTGGGGTTTTGATAGACCAAACACCGAATATCAGCCTAAGCACCAAGAAAACCCATTAAACATTTCTCAAATGAAAAATTAGACTTGTAAAAACTTACGACACTCAATTTTGATCCCCGATTTGCAACTCATGTAACTTTCTGCTCCAAAAAGGCCTATTTCGGGATTTTGATGGATCAAAACACTGGATATCAGCCTAAGTACCCGAAAACCCCATCACACACCTCTCAAGTCATTAATTAGACTTGCACAAACTTATGCCACTCAGTTCGGATCCCCGGTTTGCAACTTATGCAAATTTTCTCCCCAAAAAGGCCATTTTTGGAATTTTGATAGTCAAAAAACACAGGATATCAACCTAAATACCCCAAAAACCTATCTCACACCTCTCAAATGAAAAATTGGACTTCCAGAAACTTACGACACTCAATTCAGATCTCCAATTTGTAACTTATGCCACTTTTAACTCTAAAAAGGCCCATTTTAGGGTTTTGATGGACCAACATACTAGATATCAACCTAAAGTACCCTAAAAACCCATTACACATCTCTCAAATGATAAATTAGACTTGCAAAAACTTACGACACTCAGTTTGGATCCCCAGTTTTCAAATTATGCAACTTTCTGATCTAAAAAGACCCATTTTGGGGTTTTGATGGATCAAAACACCGGATATTGGCCTAAGTACCCCAAAACCCCATTGAAAACCTCCCAAATGACGAATTAGACTTGCACAAACTTACAACACTCAGTTTAGATTTCCGATTTGCAACTTATGCAACTTTTCATTCTAAAAAGGCCTATTTTGGAGTTTTGACATACCAAAACACCGGATGTCAGCCCAAGTACCCCCAAAACCCATCACACACCTCCTAAATGACAAATTAGACTTGCATAAACTTACAACACTCGGTTTGGATCCTTGATTTGTAACATATGCATCTTTTTCACTCTCAAAAGGCACACTTTAGAGTTTTAACGAACCAAAACACCGGATATCAACCTCAGTACCTTGAAAACCCATCACACACCTCCCAAATAAAAAATTAGACTTGCACAAACTTATCACACTCAGTTCAGATTTTTAATTTGCAACTTATGGAACTTTTCACTCCAAAAGGCTAATTTTGGGATTTTGATAGACAAAAGTACTAGACATTGGCCTAAGCATCCCAAAATCCCATCACACACCTTTCAAATGAAAAATTAGACTTGCACAAAGTTACGACACTCGATTCGAATCCCCGATTTGCAACTTATGTAACTTTTCACTCCAAAACGACTCATTTTGGGGTTTTGACGGTCCAAAACCCTAGATATCAGCCTAGGTACCCCAAAAATCCATCACACACCTCCCAAATGACAAAGTAGACTTGCAAAAATTTACGACACTCAATCTAGATCCCCAATTTGTAACATATGCAATTTTTTGCTCTAAAAAGACCCATTTTAGGGTACGAACCAAAACATTAGATATCAGCCTAAGTATCCTAAAAACCCATCACACACCTCCCAAATGATATATTAGACTTTTACAAACTTACGACACTCAGTTTGGATCCCCGATTTTCATATTATGCAATATTTTGCTCCAAAAAGACCCATTTTGGGGTTTTGATGGACCAAAACATCGGATATTGGCCTAAGTACCCCAAAACCCCACCGAAAACCTTCCAAATGACAAATTAGACTTGCACAAACTTATGGCACTAGATTTGGATTTCTGATTTGTAACTTATGTAACTTTTCACTCCAAAAAAGCCCATTTTGGGGTTTTGAAAGACCAAAACACCGGATATCAGCCTGAGTACCCCAAAAACCCATCACGCACCTCCCAAATGACAAATTAGACTTGCACAAACTTATGATACTTGGTACGGATCCCCGATTTGTAACTTATGCAACTTTTTGCTCCAAAAAAGATCATTTTGGGGTTTTAACAGACCAAAATACCGGATATTGGCCTAAGTACCCTAAAAAATTTGGGGTTTTAATGGGCCAAAACACCGGATATCAGCCTAAGTACCCCAAAAACCCATCACATACCTCCCAAATGAAAAATTAGACTTGCATAAACTTATCACACTCAGTTCTTATCCTTGGTTTGTAACTTATGCAACTTTTCGCTCCAAAAAAGCCCATTTTGGGATTTTGACAGACAAAAGTACCTGATTTGGACTAAGTATCCTGAAATCCCATCACACACCTTCCAAATGACAAATTAGACTTTCACAAGGTTACAACACTTAGTTCGAATCCCTGATTTGCAACTTATGTAACTTTTTACTCAAAAATGGCCTATTTTGGAGTTTTGACGGACCAAAACTCTGGATATCGGCCTAAGTACCCTGATAACCCATCACACACCTTCCAAATGACAAATTAGACTTGCACAAACTTACGACACTCAGTTCAGATCACCGGTTTGCTACTTATACAACTTTTTGCTTCGAAAAGGCCCATTTTAGGGTTTTGACAGAAAAAAGCAATGGATATTGGCCTAACTACCTTGAAATCCTATTACACACCTTCCAAATGAAGAATTAGACTTGCACAAAGTTATGGCAGTCGGTTCGATCCCCGATTTGCAACTTATGTAACTTTTTACTCAAAAACGTCCCATTTTTGGATTTTGAAGGACCGGAACACCGGATATCATCCTAAATACCTCGAAAACCCATCACACATCTCCCAAATGAAAAATTAGACTTGCAAAAACTTACGACACTCAGCTCGGATCCCCGATTTGCAACTTATATAACTTTTCGCTCCAAAAAGGCCCATTTTGGAGTTTTGATGGACCAAAATACTAGATATCAGCCTAAGTATCTCGAAACCCCATCACACACCTCTGAAATGACAAATTAAACTTTCAAAAACTGACGGCACTCAGTTCGGATCCTTAGTTTGCAACTTTCCGCTCCAAAAAGACCCATGTTGGGAATTTGACAGACCAAAACACCAGATATCGGCCTAACCACCCTGAAACCCCATCTCACACCTCACAAGTGACAAATTAGACTTGCACAAACTTACGACACTTGGTTTGGATCCCCGGTTTGCAACTTATGCAACTCCTCGCTCTGAAAGTGACTATTTTGGGGTTTTAAAAGACCAAAACACTGAATATCGACCTAAGTACCCTGAAACTCTATCACACACTTCACAAATGAAAAAATAGACCGCACAAACTTATGACACTCAGTTCGGATGCCCGGTTTGCAACTTATGCAACTTTTCATCATTTTTACTATTCTAATATATATTATTTGATTTTTTATTTCAGATTGGTTGAGATTATTGCATCTGCTTGCCTCATTCGTGTATCGGGACATGTTTTTCTTCTTTGTTTTTTTCTTTTCCTGGACTTCTATAGTTACATTTTCCAAGACAATTTCTAATTTTTGTATTTATTGAGATGCTTGTAATTAATAACATATATATTTATATATGAATATATTTCTCTTTTAATATATTCATTTCATAATGTTTGGAATTGTTTTATATCAGGATGGTTGATACATGTTTTAAACAGGAATAAAACACTAAAAAAAGAAAATTCAGGTCCAAAATAGGGCCAAAAAAAAACTTTTAGTGACACACAGAAGGCGTCGCTAAAATTTCCACATATTAATTTTAGTGACGTTTCACGGTCGTCACTAAAAACACACTATTAGTAGAGTTCATCACTAAAATTGTATAATCATTTCAATAACACACTTTTTTGTGACGCCTTCTGTGCGTCATTAATAATATACTATTAGCGACACCCATTTCATGCATCGCTAATAATATATTATTAGCGACGCCCATTAAATTCTCTACACAGTGTTAGTGACGCCACACCCGATTATAAGCGATGCACACAGTACATCCCTAATAGTCACTATTAGCGACGCATATTCTTGTGCATGCTGCTAATAGTATTAGCGACGTGATTATTAGCAACGCCCATGGCGACATACACTTGTGTGTCGCTAATACTCTTTAGCGACGCTTATTGAGACTATTAGCAACGCATGTGGGCGTTACTAATAGTACCATTTGTTGTAGTAATCGTTAATAAGTTATTGTCATTCCATAATTAAATTGGTTTTAGGTATTATGTTGTTGGTAAAAAAATAAAATAAAATGAATTAGTTATTTAAAATTGCATGTATAATTCCACCGTCCCTAAAACTAAAAGAATACAAAAGTAGAACGTAATCCCCACTTTTCATTCACGTCCATAGCTTGCATGTGCATGAAAGTTTATCTTAGATTTAAGGAAGGCAAAAAATGGAGGATTATGCTCCCCTGTCCTTTTGTATTGCTCTATATAAAGACCTGCTCTTGCCATCTTGCCATGCACCCTTCATCTTAATATAGCTAGACTACTTGGTATAACCAAGCAACACTAGCCTAGCTATGGAGCTTAAAGGCCATCTCCTTTCAGTCCTCCTCCTCCTCTCTATACCACAGTGACTGGTAGTTGTGCCACGAAATTAAGGCATGCATTTGATCAACCACGAAAGTGAACCTTTATCAACAACTTATGGATTAAATTATCTCAACCGTAGCAGTTTTACCAAGGTTTATCTTTGGGGCTGCATCTTCTGCTTATCAGGTATCCTAATTACATTTTCAATCAATATTGTGTCTTAAATCATATAAGGTTTCTCAAAACCTTTGTGATCATCACCATGTATGGTTGTGTTTCTTCATCTGTCTTTTTCTTGTTTTACTTTCCAGATTGAAGGTGGAATTGACAAAAGTACTGGTAAAGGTCCAAGTATATGGTATTCTTTCACACACAAATATCCAGGTCAAAAAACTTCTTCAAATTGAATTTGCAAGTATAGATAAATCTCTATTTCTTTTTCTTTATTATTTCTTTAATGGTCATTTCGGTTAAAAAAATATAATATTAAAGTTAGACTATTTTCAACAACTTAATTTTTTTACATGAGTTGACTGTTTAATAATAGTATTAGGACAAACAAAAGTTCCTAGGTTCAAATTTTACCATCAGCCTAATAATATAAATTAGTGTACTTGCAGGTTCAGTTTAGTCATATTAAAATTACACACTTTTTAATGCAACCCTCACGTGTTGGAATTAGACCATTGACACAGGGGGGAGCAAAAAATAAAAACTGAAATTTCAAGGGGTCTTTTAAAAAAAATGAAAATTTTTTGGAGGAAAATTTATAATTTCAAAATCTTTTTATATAAAAATTAGGAGCTGAATATCAAATATTTAAAATGTAGGAGACCATGATCACAGCTAATCCTCTTATATCCGCCGCTGACAACAGATATAGTTGAGAATTACACAGTAAAAAATAATAAAATGAGAATACATATATATATATATATATATATATATATAGAAGAGTAAATTGATTTGAAGGCAGTAAATTAGGGTGCACGTTGAGCTGGCGAGTGAGAGATCCTGGTCCACGCATTCCTTGTTAAATGAGAGAATAAGCAGACGAGGGGCTATGTTTTTTCTATTCGCATCCTCCCAATGAAACGTTCAACTTACGGGTTGTTATTCTGCTCAAATCACCATGTTTACGGCAACAAACTTCTATCCACATTTGTAATTACTTTGTATATAAATCCTTACCCGACCCCTTGTCTTTGTGCATACTTGCTTGTTAACGGAATCGACTCTGCCATAAAGTCAGAACAGTAGTGGAGCGATTTAGGCCCATTTACAAAACAAAAATGTTCCTAAATTTTACTTGTTTATACCATTAGTCTAAAACTTATAAAAGTTTTAATCTTATAAAAAAGGTCCAAATTTTACATATTTACAGAGGAAGGCCGTATAAACACTACAGATGCTTATCGATTCTCAATTGCATGGTCAAGGGTGTTGCCACGTAAGATTATCACTACATTAATTTGAAATTTTATTTCATAGAATTCAAGTGACTAGAACATATTTGTAACATTCAAATAAAACGACCAAATTAAGTGTCTAATACAAGATATTTTTATTGTTGATAGAATTATCCTAATAATTTAATATAAATATTTTCCATACTTCTACTTTCTTTTGAGTTTTCTTCTTGTATACTAACGCAGTGTTGAATGTGAAGGAAAATCAAATACGTTGAATTTCTTATAGAACAAGTAACACAGAAGACTCCTTACCCAAAGAGAACAAATCTCAAATTTTTAAACAAAAGTATACTATTGATAATTTGAATAATAAAGACTTAATTAAATCCTATATATAAGCTAAGACTACTACTAATTTGAATAGAAATCTACTAATTGCTTATACTAATCCTATTACAATTCGAAAACTATAATAATTATGAAAAGGAGAAAAAATCCAAAATTAATAAAAATTGGGGCATTTTAGAACACTAGAAACTTTATCATAATAGGAAACTATAGCTACAAGCAGAAGTTAATTTAGACTTTCCTAAAAAGAGAAATTGCAAAAATAAAATTACTATAAATGGAAAAAAAGTGAAATTGAAGGCCTAAACAAAGTTGTTTAGCCTCGTGGCAGCTTTGGTCATAGCAGAGCGACGAGTATTGTCTATCTCGCTGTTTTGGGTCAAGATAGAGTTTCTGTTCCCAAAAATGTGACTGACAAACTCTGTATCTATTAGTACTTTTTCTTAGAATGGGACATGGAATGTTCTCATAGTGCTTCAAAAGCCTCCACCACTTGTTCTACATCAGTCCCTTCCTCTTGAAAAGAACTTGACCTCGAGTTACAATTGGGATAAAGAGGGTCTTATGTATGGTACTCGTAGATGTCAGCAACTTTGAAAGACCGTGAAATTCCCAAGTTTCTGGCAAATCAACAATATAAGCATTGTGATTGACTTTGTGCACAATTTTGTATGGACCATATTTCTTTGGCTTCAATTTGCTATAACTGCCAACTAGAAATCTCTCTACATAAGAAGACGATAACAGAATCCCCTTCCTTGAACACCTTGGCACGTCGATGCTTATCTGTGACTCTCTTGAATTTGGCATTGGTTTGTCCCAATTTCTACTTCACCTCAGTATGTACTGCTTGGGCTTGTTCTGCCATATTCTCTACTGCAACACTCACACCATGGCTCTTAGGCAGTCGAGCCAAGTCTACAGTATGCTTTGGCTAAATGATGTAGACAATTGCAAAATATGTTCTTCTTGTGGCACTATGAACAACACTGTTATAGACAAACTCCACTTGTTGCAAGGCACGATCCCACTACTTAGGCCTATCTCCACAAATGCTGCGAACTAAGTTACCAATGTTCTATTTGTCACCTCTGTTTGGCCATTTATTTGGGGATGAGCTGTAGTACTGTGCTTCAAGGAAGTATCAAACATTCTTCACAAAGTAATCTAAAAGTGACTAAGGAACTTCGTGTCACTATCTGAAGTGATGGACTGAGGAACTCCATGGAATCTTATAAGCTTTCCAAAGAACAATCATGCAACGTGTGAAGCATTTGATGTCTTTCGGCATGTAATGAAATGCGTTATCTTAGAAAACCTATCAAGAGCTACAAAAATAGAATTTACCACTCGTTGTGTTCGAGATAGTCCTAACACAAAATTCATAGACAAGTTTTCCCAAACAAAATTAGGAATAGGTAAAGGAGTATAATGCCAATGTTTTATGACTAACCTTTAGAGACTTGACAAGTATAACATTTTCAAACATAATTACCAACGTTCCTATTGACTTGTGGCCACAAATACCACTCCTCCACACTTGCTATTGTCTTATCTCTACCCATGTGTCCACTCAATCCACTGCCATGTAGATCACGAATCAACTTCACTCACAGGGATGTTTGAGGGATGCATAAAGAGTTGCTTTTGAATAAGTACCCCTCATGCATATAGAAATTTGCAACAGTTTGAGACTCTTTACACTTGGCCCAAATTTCCTTGAAATCTGTAAATTCTTCATACAATTCCTTTAGGAACTCAACTCCTATGACCTCTTGTGCCGATGTAACAAGAAGATTAGCCCTTCTACTTAACACATCTGTAACTTTATTTAAGCTACCAGATTTGTGTTTAATGACAAATGGGAACTTTTACAAGAACATGGACAATCTCATATGCATTTTATTCAAGTATTTTTGGTTGTTGATGTACTTTAAAGCTTGGTGATCTGTGTAGAGCACAAACTCTCGCTGTACAAGATAATACTCCCAATGATTCAAAGCTTTAACAATCGCATAGAATTTCTGATCATAGGTACTCCACTATTGACGGGTCTTACTCAGTTTCTCATTAAAGAATGCCACTAGTCGCTTATCTTGAGACAATACTGCCCCAATGCCAACTCCGCTCACATCACACTCTACTTCAAAAACCTTTTCAAAGCTAGGCAAGGCCAAAACTAGAGTAGTGCTCAACTTCTCTTCAATCAAGGCAAAGCTTTTTTCTGCCTTTTCACCCCAATTAAACTTTCCCTTTTTCAAGCATTCAGTAATTGAAGCTGTAATTGCACTGAAATTGTGGATGAATTTGCGGTAAAATGTCACTAGACCATGAAAACTCCGCACATCACCAACTGCTTTGGGCATTGGCCACTCACAAATTGCTCGTGTTTTTTCTTTATCAACATGAATGCCATTTGTGCTAATTACATAGCCCAAAAACAATAAACTATTAGTAAAAAACTGCATTTTTTAAGATTGATGTACAACTTACTTTCCAACAGCACTGTCACGATCTGCCGTAGATGATCAAGATCCTCATTTTCGATTTTGTTGTAAATAAGAATATCATCAAAATAAACAATAATAAACTTTTCAACAAAAGGCTTCAAAGTCTGGTTCATGACTCATATAAAAGTGCTGGGTGCATTAGTTAAGCCAAAAGGCATACTACAATTGTAAGCTTGCAAATTGGAAGAAACCCATTCATATTCAATTCAAGAATTCAACTTGAGGTAAAAAAAATATATTAATTGTTATTATTAATGTAAAGACCCGAGATTTTTTTTATTGATAAAATATGAAATATGAACAATAATATGATTAAGAGGGAAATTAATACATGAATAAATCACAAAAGGTATATGCATGGCCGAGGGCAAAATAAAAGCATAATTAAATAAATTAAGTCATTATAACTCAAGTAAAAAGACTCTAATGGACATGAGAATTAAGTAAAGGAAAAAAGAATTAAGAGGGGTAAAAAGGGAATTACACCCCAAGCCTTTTTGGTCTTATAAGACCAAGGCTATACATCACCAACACACACACAACCATTCATGTGATAGAGAGGAGAGAAAAGGGAAAATTGGGGGAAAGCTTGGAGATTGAAAATTCAACCCCAAATCTTCAAAGAATAGGAATATCCTTGGTGTATCAAGGAAGCACAAGCCCATCTACATTTTAACTCTCAAGTTTGAAGTTAGGAAATTAAAGAATCTACCCAAAAATTAAGAAGAAAAAGTTAGGATTTTCATAAAAACTTGAAGAAATTGAGGTAGGGGTTTCTAAACCTAGGTATAAAATAGGTGTAAGTAGATTGATCATCTCTTTATCTCCTTCCTTGTCATAAATTTACTTATTTTTGCATAATGCCTCACATATTGCATGTATATTAAAAACCCGTGTATTTGTTGTTTTCTTGCCATGGATTAACTCATTTTTATCTCATCTTGTTATCAATAGTACTCCTGACTAGTTAAATATGAAATGCTTTACATAGAAAACTACACAATGGGTTTTGTTTGTAATATGCATGAAATTACTTCTTGTATACCAAGTGTTTGTGAAAATTTCTCTATGACTATTCATGTTAAAAAGTGATGCTTTAACCTCGTTGTATAAATGATTTAGTCTAATGATGATTGGACATGAACCATGGATATGAATATTGATAAAATGGCCTTGAATTTGTGAGAATTGGAGAATTGGAATGAATGAACAATTGGGCTAGATATTAGTCACATCATTTGTGTGCTCTTGAGTATAGTGAGATTGCGCTTTACCCGAGATTCGATTTTAATAGGGATAGTGTCTTTTATTGGCTTACGAGCTGTAAACGTGTGCTAGTGGTCGTTTGTCTTCATAGAGCTAGTAGCTTATAAAGCACACAGGCTTACCACGGGGCCACTAGGAAAATAGTCTTTGGGATTGAGACTTGGGGAGCTTTTTAAATAAGAAAATAAAACATACATCCTTATTATCTTATTCCATTAGTAATGTTCCTAAATGATGATATTAGTTTAGATAATGGAACGCCTTGAATAATGTGATATAAAATCTCATTGTTTTGACTTGCTTAGTTTGTTGATTCTCCATGCATGATTGGTGATCACTTATGTGCCATTACGCCTACACATGTATACACGCGCCGCCGCATATTCTTACCTTTGTTTGGACATTCCTACTGGGGTAGTTGTATTAATCCCTACGAGACGCAGGAACGGGCAAGGAGATTGCAATGAGTTGAAAGACTAGCATAAAGCTACTTTTAAATATTTCATTTTTGTGCGCTTTGAGCATTTCTCTTTATGTGAAAGCACCTACATGTTCTTCATTTTTGGGAACATGTTTGCATGCAAATCCCTCTTATAAGAGACCATGACCACGTATTTTGTAACTTGATGTACATTAACATAGAAGTAAAGTGGTGTTGCAAACCCCATAACTACTTGACTTGTATTTTGAACTCCATGGAAATACGATGTTTTGGGATGTGACCTTTGAATGACTATTTTGACACATGAAGTGTTGGATGTATAAGCTTATATAGGAATATGAAATGAATGTAGAGGTAAAGGAAAAAGGGGTGTTTAAGAAGTGAGAATAACAAGGGAAAAAAAAAGCAAGTTGGAATCCAAAACAAGAACAAAATTTTGAAACAAGGGTAAAGTTGGCAAGCACTACTGATCGGCACCCCGAGTGACTGATTGGCACAAAGAGGTGGAAAACCCCCCTTTCTATGTGTCGATCGGCACTCAGGGGGGCAAGGGGTCCTTTTGCTCATCTCTTGTTGTTCTAGCTTTCCGAACTGACTTTTCCTCACTCGATTTACCTACTATGGCCTTTTCACTCTATTTTGAAGTAACTACACAAGTATTTCACTTAATTATCTCATTTAATTCGACTTGAGTTCATGGTACGAACCTCACCCTTGAACCTCCTCGAACTCGAGGCGCGATAATTAAAATAATAATAATAATTGTTATGAGTTAATTGTTATTATTAAAAGAATAATATTAATTATTATTAATTCTTTAATTAGTATTATTAATAATTATTAGTTGTATCAATTAGTGTCATTATTAATTGTTAATTGCACTTTTTCATATCCAATTGTTAATTGTTATTGTTTATTTTTTTATTACTTTAAATTTTAAAATGGATCTTATTGAAAATATTGACCAATAAAAACTTGACTATGGTGAATATAACGAATTTGATGATAACCAATCTTTTGTCAATCATAGTATTTCTACACCAAGCAATGTCACATATAGTCATATTCCTTACCTAAGAGATCCCGCACGTCAAGAATGTGGGCTCATTTTACCATAGAAGAATTAAGTGTCAATGGCCAAATTGAAGAATGGGTTGTTTGTAAATATTACAACACTGATTATACAAGTAGAAGTAGTAGTGCCATGGGCCATCTTAGTAGACATATAAAAAAATATCTAGAAAAAAATGACATTAATGACCCTAGACTAGTATAACTTAGTCAAACAAGTAGTAGTGGTGTTTTGAAAAATTGGACATACTCAAATTAAAAGATGAGGGAGGATTTGTCTAGACAAATAGATGCTCGAGAGCAACCTTTATTTTTTTGGAGAAAATATTAATTTTTAAAATCTTATGCATGATTATGCCCAACCTACTTATAAAAGCAGTTTGTAGAAATACTACTAGAAGATATTATATTAAAAGATTTGAAAAATAATTTAATTAATGATTTTGTTGCTTTTAATACATCTATTTCTCACACATTTGATTTATGGACTGGTAAAAATAATTTTGGTTATTGTTATGTGACTGCACATTATATTGACAATAATTGAATTTTAAATAAAAAATTATTGTGCTCCGTAGCTTGAATCTTCCTCATGATATGTGATACTAATATATTTAACTGTATTAATACTGTTTTTAAAGAATACGGAGTCTAAGGTTTTTAGCAATACTTTTAATAATGCTGTTGCTAATACTACTTCTATTGAAATGTTTAAACGTGTTTTATGTCCACCATTTGGTGATGTTTTTTTCCATGGTAGATGTGTTTGTTATATAATTAATTTAATGGTGCAAGATGACTTGAAATTAATTGAAGCTCAAATAGGAAAAATTAGAACAACAATTTATTACATTTTTAATTCAACTTCTAGATGGCATGAATTTTAAAAATTGTGTAAAATCTTTAATCTAAAACCTAAACAATTTAAATTTAATTTTATGACTTGTTGAAATTCGGCATATCTAATGCTCGAGTCTTGTGAGAATTATGAACAAGTAATTAGTAATTTTTGTAATAAAAATAAGTCCAACACATTTTAACTAATCTAGATTGGGCCATAGCTTGTACATTTAAATTATTTCTAGAAATTTTTTATGCTGCAATAAATAATTGTTTGGGTGCTTGTTATCCCACTTTTGTATTATAATGTGAGAATTATTTAATATTTCTTATACTTTTACAATATATAAGGAGAATGATATTTTTAAAGATATATGTGCAGGAGTGGAAGAAATTTTTTGAAAATATTGGGAACAATTACCATCAGTTTTTAGTTTAGCTACCATACTGAATCAAAGAATAAAAATGTCTAGTATAAACGATTTAATAGATGGAATATCAGAAAATTTAGATTGTCAACTAAAAATTACCAAAGAATAAGTAAAAAGTTTTTTATATGATATATTTAATAAATATGTAATAAAATATGAAAATAATGAACCTGAAAGTATTGTTTCCTCTTCTTCTTCAAATGTTATGAGTAAAAGTCATGTATTTACATTTCTTAATAGAAAAAGAGCAACAGGTACATCTTCTTCTTCTTCTTCTTCTTCTAAAACCGAATTAACTAAATATTTAAAAACTAATCTTATGTGTTTCGTAATTGCTAAAGAGATAGTAAATTTTGATATTTTGGAATGGTGGAGATCAAGTGAAAATAGTTTTCCTATAATTTCTATCATGACCTTTGATTTTCTAACAACTCCAATCTCAATAGTAACATAAGAGTCTGTTTTTAGTATAGATAACGTGGTACTAGATGAAAGAAAATGCATGTTGAGAATAAAAATTTTAAAGGCCCTCGTTTATATGAAAGATTGGGAAAGTGCGAGATTTCGTATTTAAAAATAGATAAATGACGATATGATCTAAAATTTTGCAAACTTAAACGTAGATAAAAATTTATTAACATAAATCTTATCATTATAATAAGTTAATAAATTAATTACACTTTTCTCTCTTATATATTTTAAAAATTATAGATGTTTTTCTTATAATTTTTAAAATAACATTAATTCTCTTTATTCATGTGAAGCAAATGACGTTAATGGTGAATTTGAATTTATGAAATAGCCTCCTCTTTTACTAACGGTTTTTTTGGTCAAAAGTTAAGAATATCATTCATCTTTATTTTTCTCTCTCCAAGACTCCAACATAGTCGAACAACTGCAGCCCTTCTCCGCCTCCCACTTAACCAAATCAGGCTTTTCCATCGCCAACACCGACGACGACAGTGACCAATGCTTCAATGAAAGAGAGCTCCCAGGCTGCGATCATGGCTCTTCTGGCTCTGACGATGGCGGTGCCCGGTGACTGCCCCTCTCTTACCGATCGTGATTGAGTGAACGTGGATGGGTGGATCAATTTTTGTTGCGATTATGACTCTTATGGCTCCGACGAAGGAGGTTCCCAATGATCGGCTCCTCTATTATCGATCGTGATCGAATTAAGGTAGATGGGTGGATCGATTTCCGCCGCTATCATGACTCTTCTGTAAGTTTATTGCTTTTTTGGGAAAGAATAACTCTCATGGTGGATCGAGAGGTCGTGATGGCGCATATTTTAGGATGACCCGATTCGAACTCGGTGGTTGATATTAGAATACACTTAAAGATATGAGAGAATATGGCGTTACTTTCTATTGATCAATATAGGTGTATACATATATATTGCACATGACACTCAATTACCTATCAAGAAGGTAGATCAAAATAATCCCCTCAAATAAGGGAACAAAAAAATAAATCAAATCAGAAAAGAGATATCTATAAGTAAATCAAATATTATCTACAATTAAAGATGTACCGGCGTTGAGAAAGCAGGAGCCTATGTTCATGTGGAATTACTTCCATACCAAAGAAATAAGCAAGGGGGCCAAGATCCTTAATAGAGAAGGGTTGAGTAAGAGAGCTAATAACCCGGTTGACCATAGCAGTATTGTCGCCTGCAATAATAATGTCATCAACATAAACAAGGAGATATATACAATAGCTACTAGTGGTGAGTGTAATACCCTGACCCGAGTTAGCTAGTACCCAGCCGGGTTGAACCGGACCATGACATGTAAGCCGAATTGTAAGCCAATAGATGATGTAAATATTATCAACGTACGTTAGAATATCATACTCAGTTACGTTGCATGGACGTGAATGGTAGGCAGTCATGGGTGCCCGGGTGCCGCCGCACCAGAATGCCCGATATTACGGAATAACGTGTATATATTTAAATGCATAACTATAAATATATATATATATAATTGAAAATATATGTACATATATATATGTATACGAGATATATATATATACATATTTATATATGTATAAATGTAAAATATATATATTATGTATGTATAAAATATGAGAGAAACCATGTACGGCAGCCGCACATGGTTTGTGTTAAAAAAAAAAAAAAAAAAAAATGAAACGTGAAGAAGGAAATCTGTGGGTAGAATTGAAAACCAGTAGAAACAAAGTAGATGGCAGCATCCAAATTAAACAGGTGGCAATGCCACAACCTTAAAGCTGATCATGAAAAGGAATTAAAGAAAAAAGAGTCGGTGCTCTGTGGTGTAGTTGATATATATATATAATGTGGACATGTGTAGAGTGGAGTTGTAACAAGTGGTATGTAAATATGTGTTTGTGTGGCATTGGAGACCGTTGCGGCAGGGGAAACACATGGCATATATGTGTGTTTATGTGTACATAGTGCAGCGATCTCCAGAGAGAGAGAGATGGAGGTTGCCCAGGAAATTTGATAGAGAGTGAGAGGAAGAAACCGAGGAGTAGACGGGAGGAAGGAGGAGGATATCATCTTGAGGTAACTCACAAAACCTATGATTTCTCTCTCTAAAAATGTGGTAGATTACAAACTGTTTTGGGTTCTCTCATGCATGCAATAGTAGGGTCTTACTATCCTTATTGTAAGTTTTAATTTACAAAAGAAATGAAAGAAAATTATTTAGAGTTGAATGAGAAAATGTAAGTTACAGGATGGCCAGAGTTCTGGATGAAGGGAAGCTGTTTACATTGGAACAAGAGGGGAGGGACGGAAGTGTAGCAGGGAACGAGAGCAACAACAATCGGAATTGCTATTGTAACAGCAATCAGAGCTATTGTCGCAGCACCTGTTGTGGCGGTTGAAAACCGACCTTGATGGAAGATCTGAGTTTTACTGGTTCGTGCATTTTGGGTCACATAAGTGGTTTTCTGCAGAAGACATTGAGATTGTTCTAAAGTTTATTTTCAAGAAGTCATGGATTATGGTTGTGTGGTTGCGGTGCGCTTGGTCTGGAGGTTTCATCTATTGCCGTGAGAAACATTGTATAATTTGATGGGTTTTGGGTTTTCTGTAGCAATTGGGAAATTGATTTGTGTTGAGGAAAAGAGGGACACATGCAGCAGAGCTGCTGTCCAGCCATGAAGCAGAACCAACAGGTAAGCAGGTTAATTCGGTGGCCACAAAATGAAAGTTAAGTAGGCGCTTCATGGGTGAGGGGTTTAGTGATTGGGATGCCGAGGCTGATGCTAATGATTGGATGGGGGAGAGATTGATGCTACAACAGGAATTTACGTATGTATAGGTATGTGTGTAGCAATTTTATGGGATATGGCTTATTGTAGATGGGAGCAGCGGTCTAGAGAACAAACAGGCTGATAGAAGCAGCGGGATAGAAATTGAAGGAGATACAGACCGAGGTTCAATTGTGTCAAGAGTTGGGATTTGTTAATCAGATTCCGGGGCTGGGGTATATGCTCAAGCAGGTACAGAAAATTGGTCTTGAGAGAACATGGGCTGTTCATGACGATGTCCTGAATAGTTGATGGGGCAGTTTCATTTAAATAAGTCTTGCGATATAGTGAGGAACCCACCTCTTTAAGAAACATTTGTTGGGACTGAACCTGTTGTGGAGACAGTTTGGGGGCTTGTGACACTCAGACTACAAATTTTTCAAAGGTTGGCGGTTGGAGTGAAAGTGTACAGTTTCAATGTGATCACCAGAAACGTTTCCCTGAAAAGAGAAATTTCACTGAGTTAACATGGATGGAATTCGAAATGGAGATAAGCGTAATATGGAGGTAACGTTTATTTTAAGCACTACGAATTAGGCAGATTTTAAAGAGTATGATTTTAAATTAAATTATGAAATTATCCCAAGTTCGAAACAAGTCAAATAAAGTCCAAATAAAATAAATGGATAGTATATTTGGACTATTTTGAATGTTCTAGATCCAATGGCAGGGTCCATTTCACGAGACGGGACCCCGAAAAATAAGACACGTAAAAATATAAATTACCATTTTGCCCTTAAGGGCAAATGAGTGCCTAATTGATAACGACTGGAGTCAAAATAACTTAAAATATTATTCGAACAACAGCTAAGCCTATTTAAGGAATTTAATGACATAAGGTGAAACCCAATGAGCGGGTAATAGGCCAATGAACCTAATTAGAGGATCAAATAGACTTCTAAGATGATGAATAAAACATGAATGAATGAATTCTGACCTGTTGTAATTAATGATGATTATTCAGGCTATGCAAAGATATGCCTGAAGTATTTGGAGATCATCAGAGTATTTGTAAATGGAGAATACGACACTAAGAAACCGAGGTAAGTAAATCTGAACTTTGCTATGTGGTTATTCCCAGCCAGTCACATTTATTCTCATATGCTGCCAAACTTGTACTCCATCACTACCCGATGTACTTGATTTGAGCCAATCGACTTGTGGTTATCGGTTATGCCTGATCTTTGGATTTGACTTGCTTGCTTACATCGTTGTGAGATTGATCATTGATATTTGAACATTCTTTGCACTATCATACCATGACCTAGTCTTGAGATATATCCTGTTGATAGAAATCTTGATATTCCACACTTCGTGTTTTGTTGATTGTGATATCAATTGCTTTGTACAGTTGTACACCCTGTGTGGAATTTTATTGGTCATGATATTTGGTATGTACTCGGGGTTGTGCTCAGTCACAATGGCCCATCTATTCACAGATTGCGTGGGGGAAAGACCCTTTGGGGTCTTGTATGTCCTTCGGGACTTGTAGAGAAAAGAGCTCTAACGCTTTTCAGAGAGCCCGAGGAACTGTGGCGGATCTGAGCATGCATTTTAGTGGGGTATGCCGGGCCCCGGGTGATTCACACATATCTGGGTTATTAGAACTCGATGATGATTTATTCTTGTAATCGTTGAATGATCATATTTTATGCCCTGTGAATGATCATACTATTGCAATCATGTTATACTTTACTTGATGATCATGTATCCTTGGTACTCGTTGAATGATCATATTCTATGCAAGCATGTCATAGTTTTGATTGGCTATCGTAATTGTTGTGGCAGCAGATTATCATGATTGGCTAGATCCCGGTTGTTGGATTCGTTATTGCTATCTTCTTATATCTTATTTTGGGATAAGCCTTTTGGACCTTCGGGTCATTTTTACACATCTTGGTGAGTGGCTATGTATTTCTTGTTGCTTATTTGACTATTGGTTATCTGTTATCCCTTTCCTCAAATATTCTTGTGAACTAACCCTGACTCATGGCAAAGCTAGGAATTTACTTACTGAGCTTGTTTAAGCTCATTCCATTTATTTAACGTTTTTCAGGTGACATCATGTGGGATGAAATGCAATGAGATAACTAGTGGAACTAGTGATGCACAATGAACGACAATGACGATATAAACTTCAAGTTAAAGATCGAACGTGAACACTGTAAGGTTAACTTTAAGGTTATGCATTATAATGTTACATCATTAGTGATGAGGTTTGCCTAGTATGTCAGATCATTATGATTAAGTGGTACTTGGAGACATTATGATTGTTGATCATTGGAGATGAGTTTAACTAGCTGAACTTTCATGGTGTGACTTCCGCTTTAAGTAATTCATTGATATAGAATGGTTGCATTAGAGCATGTATATTATACTTTAGAGATATTTGATGACTGATTCTAGATGTGCTCTGATGTGTTTGGATGAGTTGCATTCTTAATTCAAAAAGATTTTAATTCCGCTGTTTTGACCCTACATTTAGAATGCAATTCATTGTAAAGTTACCTTGGGTTGGTTACATTGTTGGTGGAGAAAAACTGACAAGGTGGCCAACTGGCATCACGTCCTCGAGATCCGCGTAGGGTGGGTTTCGGGTCGTGACAGTGAGGACAAAGAGAGATGTATCGGCATGGGAGTTCTGAAATCTAGATGCAACAAAAAACTAGCAAAGCTCATTATACCAGGCATGGGGAGCTTGTTTAAGACCATATATAGCTTTGTGAAGTTTACACACATGAGTAGGATAGTCATGATCAACAAACCCTTGCGGTTGAGCCATATACACATCTTTTGAGAGATGCCCTTGTAAAAAGGCATTATTGACGTCAAGTTGGTGGAGAGACCAGCCATGACTGATAGCAATGCTGAGGATAAGTCAGACTGTGGTAGGCTTAATGATTGGACTAAATGTATCATTGTAGTCAACACTAGGTCGCAGGTGAAATCCTTTAGCAACCAACTGAGCTTTGTACCTGTCAAGAGAACTATCAGAGTGGTGTTTAGTGCGAAAAATCCATTTGCATCCAACAATATTCTAGGGGGGAGACAGACGGGACTAATTCCCATGTCCCATTTCGAACAGGAGCATCATATTATTTAGACATGGCTTGACGCCATTTGGGATCTTTGAGGGCTTGGGTCGCAGCTTTGGGTTCAAACTCAACGGGTTGGGAAAGGTGGGCAGTGAGATTGAGTTTGTGGATAGGTTTGTGAATAGCATTTTTGGCTCGAGTAGTCATAGGATGAGTGTTGTGAATGGCTGTGATGGGAATAGATGGTTGGAGGGCGGGTTCGTTAGGGGTGATAGTGGGAGCAAAGGATTAAGGGACAGTAGTTGGAAGGAGAGGAAAGAGGGGTGTGGAGGTATCGGAGTGGTCTAGGGAGCAGGTGGAGCAGGTGGTGTCGAAACATCGCTTGAGGGCATCGAAAAAGACCAGTCGTTAGATGGAATGGAGAGTGACCGAGGTTGAGTGGTGGAGGATGGAGGATGTATAAGTGGTGGGATCCAGGTGGAAACAGTTTGTGGTTGAGGACAAGGTAATTGGTTCTGAAGAGAAAAGAAAGGAAAAACAGACTCAACAAACTTGACATGTCGGGAGATAAACATTTTGGCGGTAGAAGGATCATAACAAAAGTAGGCACTTTGAGTAAGAGAATAGCCAAAAAAGACACAGGGAGTGGAGCGAGAGTCGAGTTTGTGAGAAGAATAAGGCCAAAGTCAGGGGTAGCAAAGGCAACCAAAGACCTTAAGTTTAGAGTAGTTTGGAGGAGTACCAAAAATCTTCTCAAAAGGGGAAAAAAGATTTAATGTGGGAGTGGGCATACAATTTATGAGGTAGACAGCAGTAGTGAAGGCATGAGACCAAAAAATTAACGGAAGGGAAGCATGAGAGAGAAGTGTGAGACCAGTTTCTACTATGTGACGGTGACGTCTTTCAGAAAAACTATTATGTTCTAGTGTGTGAGATGGAGTTGTAAGATGAAAAATACCATGAGTGGCTAAGTAAGAAGAAAGACCAATATATTCGCCACCATTGTCAGAATAAAGGGTTATAATTTTTCGGTTAAAATAGTTTTCAACAATGGTTTTGAATCGGATAAAGACATCATGAACATTCGATTTGTGCTTAAGTGGATAAATTCATGTATATTTTGTATAGTGGTCAAAAAAGATAACATAGTATTTAAAGCCATCATAGGAGAGGACTAGGGAAGTCCACACATCAGAAAAGAGAATTTCGAGAGGTTTGGTTGAGATAATAGAAGTAGTAGAAAATGGTAATTTGTGACTTTTATTGCAGTGACATGCATTATATGAAAAGTGAGGCAAAATGGAAGACGACAAATCTAATTTATAATGAGACGCAACATGTTTTAGAATAGAAAAATCGGGATGACCTAATCTATGATGCCACTCAGACGAAGTGGTCTTGACACTAGAGAAAACAAGTAAAGGTGATTTCACGAATGAGAAAGCTGGCCACTTATACACTTCATCCTTCATTTGGCCCGTTAAGAGGATTGCCCTCGTACGAAGTTCCTTCACAAGAAAAGAAGTGGGTAACAATTCAATGGATACATTATTTGTGGTCCAAAACTTAGAAATAGAAATTAAATTCTTTTTCATGCTAGTAACAAAGAGAACATTAGATAAGGTAAAAGAAGTGGTAGGGGTAGTGAAGGAAGTGGAACTGGTATGTGTAATGGGTAGACCCGTGCCATCGGCAATCATAACATCGTCTGTGCCTGGGTATGGTGCATGAAGAGATAAGTTGCTCAAGTCGGCGGTGACATGATGAGAAACACCACTGTCAAGGAGCCAGGATGGAGTGGTGGAGGCTGAGGTGGCCACAAAATGAGCCCGAGGTTGCCACGGGGTAGTAGAACGAGTAGTCAAAGGGTGAGATGAAGAGGACGAATCATTCGGTACAAGGCAAAACGAAGGGCACCGTTTTGCAGTATGACCCTGAATACCACAAATTTGACAGTAGCCAAGATATGGTCGTGGTGGTGGTCGATCACCCCGAGACTGGTTCGAGCCGAGAGAAGGGCGCTGATTATTGGTGGAAGATGGACGCCATCCAGTGTTGGTGGAGCCAAAAGGGGACGACGGGGTGGTGGTCGAAGAGGAACGAGAGCCAGTAGTGGTGCAGTGAGTGGGATTAGCAGAGGCTGGGAGACAATACTGATCAGGCTTATTCTCTTGCAAATGGGCTTCAAAAGTGAGTAGTTTTTCATAAAATTCATCAAAGGTGAAGGGTGTGTTACAAGCGTGAACGACATGGACAAGGTCTTTGTAATCACTATCAAGACCATTGAGAATTTTTTCTATGAGATCATCGTCATCCATAAGGACGCCAAGAAGAGCAAGTTCATCGGTGTGGGCTTTGACAGGTTGTAGAAAATCAGTGACACTCTGAGAACCTTTGGTAGGATTTTTGAGGTGACCTTTAACTTGTTTGATCCAGCCATGAGAGGGCTGAGCATATGTGTTAGCAAGAATCGTCCAAGCTTGACGAGAGGTGGTTGCACGAGCAATGAAAGGAATAAGAGTAGGAGACAGTGAGCCAATAATAGCATTGAGTATAAGTTGATCCTGACGAATCCAGAAAGTGTAAGCCGGGTTCAATTGAGTTGTTTGATTGGTAGCGGTAGTTTCAGGTGGGCAAGTTTTGGTACCATCAATGTAGCCAATAAGATCATAGCCAACGAAAAGGGTTTGAAATTGGAGTTTCTAGGAGGTATAATTGGTGGAGGATAATTTAAGAGGGACTTGGGCAAAAACGTTGATGGCAATGAGGGCTAGGTTGGCATCGTTTGTAGGAAGGATGGTGGGAGTAGTAACAGTAGGGGGGGAAGAGCTTTGAGTGGTCATGGTGTCAAACAGAAACTCTGAGTTTTGTTTTGTTTTTTTTTTTTTTTTTTTATGTACGAAGGTGAGGAAGAGTAAAACCTAGTGGTACAGACGGGGATAAGGGCGAAGGATCAGTGGAGATGAGAACCCTCTTGGTGCAGACAGCGGAATCAAAAACCAATGGGACGAGCAGCAACAGAGATCCAACTAGTGCAGATGGCGAAAGAGAAGCTGCCTAAATCGGATCCAACCAGTGTGTGGACCCTCGAATGAGCGGTGATAGAGCGGCAGAAGGAGCAATCTATGGTCTGTCCGTCGAAACGGTGGCTGAGTTTGCGAGTGAGTTGGAAGATTCGAGCGGCGCAAAGGGCCGGGACTCAGACGCGACGGCCTCTGCTGTTCATCGTTGTGTGCCGATCTGATTTAGTAGAAGACGAGCAGAGATTGGGGGTGACTGTTGTGTTGATGATCAGATCTCGAGGTATGACTCGCTCGGGTTTGGTATTGGCAATACCAACAGCTTTAATCAACGCTCGACGGACTATTTGATCATGCTGATGTTTTCGGTTCGTCAGATTATTCGGAGGCTGCGTAGTGGGGTTTTGGAGGAGCTGGGAGCTAGTTGACTCGCAGGAATTTGGTTGAGTTGTTGAATCGATCAGAGATCAGAGAGGGTTGGGTTATGCAAAAAAAAAAAAATGCTCTGATACCATATTAGAATACACTTGAAGATATGAGAGAATATGACGTTACTTTCTATTGATCAATACGGGTGTATATATATAAATTGTACATGACACTCAATTACCTATCAAGAAGGTAGATCAAAAAAATCCCCTCAAATAAGGGAGCAGAAAAATAAATCAAATCACAAAAGAGATATCTATAAGTCAATCAAATATTATCTACAATTAAATCAAAGATTTTAAGGATTATCTCTAATAGTTGAATTGCAGAGTCTGTGTAAGTTCCTTCTGTAACCCTAATAACCCGTTCCTTAATTTTTCATTCATCTTCCTTTGTTCTATAAACTCTCATAGTTGTCCAAAACACACATTTAAACTAAATTTGAGGGGCTGAGGGCATATGGTGCATTACTTATATTTTTGTATTATTGGGATGATGTTGATTTGGGTTTGCTAGTGATGGTGGGTTTATCGAGAGACAAGGAAGAAGAAAAGGGAAAGAAAAGAAGAAAAAAGGGGAAATAAAAAGTGTGTTTCTGTGTGTGTGTGTGTGTGTGTGTTTTTTTTTGTGTCTAGGATAAGTAAAATTCTTATAAATTCATTTTTGTTGGCAAGTTCACACCTGAATAAAGTAATATGCACTGACAAGGAAGATTAGAAGATTAGAACTGCAAAGTTTTATTGGCCATAAATTTCTTGCTTTTCCTTTTCTCATTTTTTTGCGGCTTTTTAAGGGCATCTCCAACATTCAACCTAACTCAAATATTTTTTTATAATATACTCAAATTTTTATTAAATTTATTTTTATTTAAACTTAAATTTAAATTTATAAAATATTATTTATAGACTCAAATTTATAATAATTACAAACTATTCTTGAACGGTTGAATAATATTAAACTCAAATGATGCTTTTACTTAAATTTGAGCATAAATTTAAGTAAAAATTTGAATCACTGTCGGAGATAGATGGTCTGACCAATACTTTCACCATCCAATATATTCTTAAATATGTTCCATGGGATTCCTAGGTTTGGATTCTTGTATGTGTTTGGCAGTAGAGAAGCCGGTCATGGAATTGGAGCTGAGTGTTCTTTTTGGTCTGATCGGGAAGAAGAAATCGGGAAATTTACCAAGAAACGTTTCTGGTGTTTGGCAGGCTATTGTATCTTCACTATTATGTTTGTTATGGATCCTGTTTAAAGGAATGTGGTTTGTGTCTGGACTATTCTGAGTTGAATTGAGGTTGCTTTGTGTCTGCACTATTCATGAGTATATATCGATATATATATATATTCATAAAATTTTAGAAAACATAAATTTAGAGACATTTAGATTGATAGATTTGGTGTCTTATTTTATAGTTATCTCACTATTTTAGACTGAGAAATGAATATTTATAAAGAGACCCATATCTGATTTTAGAGAAAAATAATTTTGAAAATAGGGATATTTTAGGGAGAGATTTTAGAAATTTTAGAGAACATTTTTAGAAATTTTCATCATTTTTTGGAAGAATATTACTTATTTCATTTTATAGTATGTTTTTTTTAATATTATAATTTAGTTTTTAATGTTAGAATATTTTTTTATTATAATTACAGCCAACTCTCTTATAATTAATAGATTTGAGAGATAGAAAATTCATAACTTAATAGAATTATTAATTAATTTTTTTTATTATTTTATTAATAAAAAATTATTTCATACATGTATATAAATTTTGACACAAGAAGACATCTTATATTAAACTTTTCAACAACATTTCAATATTCTATAAAAAAAATAAAAAAAATACATATAATGTTTAACTTAAGGCGTTCAAAAATTCATAATATACTTTTGAACTAAAACGTTATGTTTCTAAGTTAACTCATATTATAATTTTTCTCACTTACAATATTTTTAACTTAATTTAAGTAAAATATAATTATCAAAACATATCATAAATGATATATATACATATATATATATATATACAAGTACATGTATACCTTATTTATCTATCTAATAATTAATATTATGAAGAATTTTTTTGAAAAAATTATTAATTATTCAGTAATAGAATTATTAATTATTCACCATAGAACCAAGTCCTTAAAATTTTATTAATTATTAGAGATTATTAATTTATTAAATATTAATTATAAGAGAATTAATTGTATATTGATTTAAATTATTTGAAGGTTAGTTTTGTTGTTTAACATTGTCATGTGATGGAAAAATAGTTTTTTTTTTTAAATGCAAGGGCGGTTTGGGCATTTAAGAAAAAAGTATGGCTTACATCATCATTTTCGATCCCTGCAACAAAATCTAATGGGAGAGGAAATCTGTAATTCATCATCAATGCAGAAGGGGACTGTGTAAGTTTCTAAATGATAAAAGAGGAACATGCAATTATCAAAAATTACTGAGAAGGTATGTATAATTAACTTTAAATTAATTTATAAATGTATAAAAAAAATTATATTGTAATACAAATATAAAAAACTAGGTAAGGTTTGATTCCAAAAGCGTTTGTAGAAGTCTAATACTTATTATAATCTAGATGCAGTAAAAAAAATAAAAATAAAATTGTTTGTAATTGAATTGAATTTTTAATAAAATATTGAGGTTTATTTTCTATTTTATTAGCAATTATTTAATATTTTAGTGTCAATTATGAAATTGATTTTATTTTTCAATATTAATATTAGACTAACAAAAAAATAAAAATATTAGACCACCAAAAAATATAAAAGTTAAATAACAATTTTTTGTCTTCTAACGAAATTAACTATTAGACGATAATAATTTGCTAAAAAAATAAAGTGAAAAAATAATAGCAAAGTAAGAAATAAAGAATATTAGACTAACAAGTATTAACTAACATTTAAAATGATAGCAAACTAAATTAACTATAAAATAAATTTGTAGCATTAACTAACAATTTTGAAAAATAAAATAAAAAAGAAGACTAACATTTAAAATTTTCAAATTAAGTAAAGAAATTAAAAATTATATATATCATGGAAGTTTAGCTTTATTTAAAATAAAAAAAAAAAACAAATGACCCAAGAAAAAACGTTGGGTCTGGGTCAAGGGCAGGCACATGCACGACCCATTAGGATGGCACAGCCCAGCACGCTATGGGCCGTACCACCGGATTGTGCTGAGTCTAGGAAATTTCGAGTGGAATATTTTACGATACGAAGGCACGAATGAGCCTGCATTAAATCGGTCGGGTCGGGTAGGGCCAGTTCGTTTGACACTTCCATTGGACTTTTTTTTCTTTTTTTTTTCCTCTCTTATTGCCTTGTGAATTGTTCCGTTATTCTACATCACTAACACGGCTGGCAATTCTACACAGACTGCTTATACTTAAAAAAAATTTCATCCTTCTTTGCGTTCCTTGGATGTTACCACGAGAGATTAAATGGTGAAATTTTATCATGCGCCTCACATCCTTCAGTTTCAAGAATGATCCATCAATTGATTCATTCTTCTTTTAATTGATCATTTCTGAATTTGAATGACGTATAATGCTATCTGCAGCTGCAATGGCACCCAACAACTAAGGAACTTCATTCATCTGTTATGAAATCACTAAGAGAGTATTGACATCACTTTGACAAATCTTCTAAGAACTATAAAGAAACTAGTTCGTTCACACTTTACATTACAAACACAAGGAATTTGTGTAGCCAAACACCCCCTGCCCCCAACCGTCCAAACACAAAATAAAGAAAAGAAATGGAAGAGAAAAGAAAGGGAATCTTTCATCAAAGATCGCCCCAACCTTGTGAGAACTATGTTATAATTGTGACATTTGGAATGTGTTCAATTTTATAATACTCGCTTCCACCACAAGCTTCCGCCAATTGACGAATAATTCTATCTGGCATCCGCGACAAATTCAGTTTTTGGAGGCTTGTCATGGATGCCATTCCTTCCGGTAGCATAAGCAGCCCGTCACACTGAATGAGAGACATGGATCTTAGCTTCGGCATGGCTCCGACATCCACTTCCCAGTCTTGTATTTCACTTAATTGAATTACCAATTCTTCAAGCTCAAGAAACCCTCCTTCGGAGCAATGCATCTCCTTTCCAGAGTATGCACCCCTGAGCAGTTTTAGAATTTTGAGCTTCGACAACTTCATTAAGACAGGAAAGGGATCTTGCTTCAGACCAGATGCTTTTAAGAGTAACTTGGTGAGATTTGGTGAAAACTCCCTCAAGTTTGGAAGCCTTTCTAAGCATCCAATCAAGTAAATCTTGTAAAGATTGTGATGACCTGCCAAATTCAATGTTGGGATTGCTTTTCCTTCTAACCACAAGGAGTGCAAGCAATCTAGCTTTGACAATGAGTTTGCAAGCCCCTCTATATGCTGCACAGATGAAACCGTAGCAATTCCCAATTGACGAAGGTTGGTCAGCATTTCTAGAGAATTCTTGATCCATGTACCAGCAGCTACACCGGTCACTGTTTCAAGATTTCTCAAGTTTCCTAATTCTACATGTTTGGGGAGATCAACTGGATCTTCAAGGACAACTTCAGGAACTCCGAAAGAAAATCTACCCATCAATAAATGTCTTATCATAACTTGGTTCTTCAACAGGTTTTTGGGTAAACTTTTACAACGAGTTTCTCTAATGTCAAGTGTATGGAGATTGAAGAGGTTCCCAATGGAGCATGGTAAACTTGTTAATCCTGTTTTCCTTAACCCAAGATACCTCAGATGAACAAGTTTACTAACCTGATTGGGTAGCTGGGACAGGCTTGAACCTTCCAGATCTAGTACTCTGAGAAAAGTTGAGTTATTGACTATGATGTTAAGGCAGGGTTTCTGAGGATCTCCATACTTGGTGATTCTTAAGAAAGTACGCAAATGTCTACAGGAGAGGCTTGGCATGATGATGTCATGATGAACTACTAAGCGCCGCACTGCCATTGATGGTAAAGACTTATCATGTGCACAAATTTCATAAAACTTACTGTCCTTGGCTTCTGATATGGCAAAATCTCGTAGAAGATCATGGATGCGACATGTTTTGACCCTCCCATTGAAACTCTTCTTTGCCACTTGAATCATGCTTCTTTGAATCAGCTCCCCCAAGTAATCCTCAGCCACTTCCTCCATCATTTCAGCCCCTCTGCACTGGATAAAGCCTTCTGCAATCCACAATTTGATCAATTTCCGTGTAGAGAATTCAGAATCTTCAGGATAACTGCCACAGTAGAGAAAGCACGATTTCAAGTAATAAGGCAAATTATTGTAACTCAAATCTAAGATTCCTGATATATGATTCTCGCCTTCTCTCAATTGCCAAGAGATGCTCTTATATATCTTCTCCCATTCGCTTGGTACCTTTTCCCTGCGGGAAAGCATGCTTCCCAAAACAATAATGGCCAGGGGTAAACCACCACATTTGGCCACAATTGCTTTCCCCAATCTCTCAAGCTCAGGAGGGAAAATTACTCTTGCATTACCGGGAAATACCTTCTTGCAAAAGAGTTCCCAACACTTAGTTTCTGATAGAAATTTAAGGTGGTAAGGAACACTTTGAGCATCTGCGTACAAGGCCACATCTTTAATTCGTGTGGTTAGCATCACTCTGCTTCCATTTATGATGTCTGGAAATGCCGGCAGAAAAGCATCCCATCCTTCCATGCTCCATATATCATCAACAACAATCAAATAGCGCCTCGTCTTGAGATATTCAGCCAGCTTATATCTCAAATCTTGCACATCCATCCTTTCTATCATCTTCATCTCATCCCTGGGAAGAACCATGACATCTTGGATCACGCGTTGCAGTAGGTCTCTGACATTATACTCTTGCGATATGGAGATCCAAGTGTGGCAACTGAAATACCTCCTAACCTCCCCATTATTGTAAACTTTCTTGGCAAGAGTGGTCTTGCCTAGACCTCCCATTCCAACAATAGATACAACAGCTCGACGCTTTTCACCCCAAATCAACCTATTTACTAACAATTTGACGTCATTTTCAATGCCTACCACATCTGCTTCCTCCACAAAGTTTGTCAGTGTCTCCCTCCAAGGACAGGATTTCATTGAAGAACTTGAGGCTTCACCTCCTTGAAAGTCATCAATACAGTACTTTGATTTGTTGGCCGATATTTCTTCAATCGTTTCCTTGATCTCTCTGATTTGGCTGCTAAATCGACGAAGACTTTTCAGCTGAGTTATGGGTCGAGACATTCTTGTCAAGAAACCAATAAAAAATAGGAAGTGGTGTGACTGTTGTCTTTCCTGCTGTCTTCGAATGATGAAAGCATCGATGATGTCTTCTGCATCATAAGAAACATCCCTGACTTGGCTCACCCATATTTTCACTCGTTCATTCACTTTGCTCTTTCCATCTGCATCTTTGAGGAAGGACCGGATCCACTGGAGGTGGCTGTGGAGGGAATTGATCTCCTTTTCTATCCCAAAAATCATCCCTGTTTCATATGTTAACAGGTCACTCAACTTTCCCAGGAAAAATGTGACAGCAAGTTCAGCCATGTTTTTTTCCCTGGAATCGATTGTCACAAATTCTTTGCAGGAACAAACAAGTCAATGAGGCGCTCCCTGAATCTGAATCTCTAATTCTTAGCTAGCTTCAAGCTTTGTTATTATTTTGATCAAATAGATGTTTGGTATTCGGCGCGTTGAACAGAAGGTTGAAGGAGATTTCCTACCTGCCCCTTGCAAGTTGCATAGCAATGAAGACTAATGCTAGACGAAACTTCACGCGTAAAGTATCCTATAAGAAAAAAGTAAGATAATGTTTAGTTACTTTCCATTAACAAAAAGACAAAAACTTTATTCCGGAAATAAAAATCTCATTATCATGCAAATTAATTTTTGAACTGTGATATAAATAATGTTATAATAATTGATGTAATGATAATTTCTTATTTTTAAAGATAAGTCATGTGTAAAAAATTAATTTGTATGAACATAGGAAAAATAAAAAATATTTTTAAAATAAAAGTTTTAATTTAAAAAGTTCATGATATATTTTTTCTATTTAAAAAATTTTAAAAAGAAATTTTTAATACAAAAAAAATCCAATTAATATAAAAAATTTAGTAATAAATAAAGAAATAAAACTTTTATTCTAATTTAAGTTGGATATATTATATATTTTTTAATTAAAAGATGACGGAGCAAGAAATGTGTTAGGATTTGAGCATGTCAAATTCTTAATATTAAAACAATTACAATTACAAACACAACACAACTAATTCTCTTAAAAAAATATTAATAATCAAAAATCAAAGATGTCTCTAACAAGACTTATAACCTTATATAAAAATAGAAACTTTAGGGTCAATTAAATCAAGCCCATAAAATTTTAAAAGTTTTTCATTTTTATTTAATAATGTCCTATAATTTGAGTATTTTTGGTTAATCTTAATGATAATAGAAGTCTTATTCCATATATGATTAAAATTAATATATTATAGGAAAAAATACTAAAAAGTTCTTAAAATAAAATTTTCAATTCAAAAATTTCATGATACAATTTTTCTATCTAAAAAGTCCAAAAAAAAAAATTTAATACAAAAAAGTCTAATTGTTAACTTTCATCTTAACACTGTTAAAAAATATTGCTAATCATACTAAAATGGCCTTCAAGATATATTTTAAAAAGAAAAAAATACTAAAAATATATAAAATAAAATTTTCAATCCCTAACAATCATAACGTTTTATAAAGTAACATTTTATTTTTTGGGCATTCTAATAAATAAAAAATATTATGTTTTTTTTTTTGAATTAAAGAATTTGTTGTATATGTTATTTACTATTTTTAAAAATATATCTTGATGGTTGTTTTAGTTTAATCAATAATAGTTTTTAACGGTGTTAAGATAGAAGTTAACAATTAGAATTTTTTGTATTAAAAGTTTATTTTTTATATTGTTTAGATAGAAAAAATATATTATGAACTTTTTAGGTTGAAAAAATTGTTTTAAGAATTTTTGAATATATTTTCCTATATTATATATAGGTGGATTTGTGTCACAATGGGTTGTAACCACAAAAAATCAGATTGAGAAAGAGTGGAGAGTGTGTGATTGTCGAGTTTGCCAAATAAGAAAGACTAGTAAAAATATTTGTTAAGTTTTTTTAATAGAGTCATTAGGCCATAAATCAGTTTTACCAAACGAGATTTTGAAAATTTAGACATCTAAACGTAATAATTATTATTATACCCTTAGTAACACCCGAAGCTAGTTAAATGTCAGAGCGAGCTCATTTTGACTTTCTTCGATATTCCAAACCCAATGGTAAGGTCTATATCACCAAATTAAGTACCAGAACTAAGACGCGTGAAAATAGAAATTACTAAAATACCCTTAAAGGTAAACTTAACTACGAATTGAACCTGATAAAGGCAGTAAGGCCTATTTTAAGGATTAAGTGATCACTAAGTCTAAAAGTAGACTGAGAACACTGATTAGGAAGTGATTAAACTTAATAATAAATTAATAAGCTTCCGTGAATTGTATTTTTAAGAGCTAGAAAGGAAAAAAAAAAGCCAACTAATAGCACGAATCCTAAAACCCAAGATAAGTAATCCAGTACTTTAAAGTGGATTTAACTCCATGTTTTATTAAATGTTTTGATTCAAATTCCAATTATTTATATGACTCCTAATTTCAGCATGCTTCTTGTTCTATTTTGAAAGTGTTATCGTGAATTGTAAAAGTGCTTATTTAAAAATCAATTGTCTATATTACTCTTATTTCAAAGCATGCCTATTACTTTATTTGCAAAGTTATGTTAAATATCTTCTTTTGAAAATGAATGTTTCATATTCAAATTATGTTCAACTTTCTCTTGAAAAACATCTACTTGAAAAGCAATAATTTAAATGCTTCCTACTTGTGAAATAGTAATGCAAGATAATTAGTGCATAAACACTCCTATTTAGTGACTCCTTCGGGACTCACTCATGTAATATCCATGAGAATGCTAGAGATCTCTTTTGTTTAAGTCATAAATTATTGACCTCCTATATAATTAGAGTCTAGATCGATACGGATTTTTGTGTAAAGTGAAAACATGTAAAGTTAAGAAATTGAAGAAGGTAAAAAAACCCCATCTGCTAAAGGATTTTCATTCTCGTGTTTTTGTGATAAAAGAATTTACGTTTTTGATTATATTGAAAAGAATTGAATCCTCTATCTATGTGTTTGTGAAATGAAATGTTTTACTTTAATTATTCTAAAATGCTCATTGTTTCAAGTCTATGTGCTTAAATATCATGATTCAATGATCCTGTATTCTATATTTGAACTTGTGAACAACTAATAGTAATACCTTTTATGAACTCTTTTATGCTTAAAACCACTATCAGTTGAAAACACATGACAATGTACTAGAATTACTCACAAGCTTTTTACAAAACTCACATGGATTTTACCCATGACTTTTCAGGCAATGATGTGGAGTGGGAGCCTTACTCGTACACTTTTGGAATCATTTTTGTTGTAAGATAGTTAAAACAATATTTTGGCTCCTAGTTCAAATCAGACTTTTAGCAAGCAGGAATTGGTTATCAAGACAAGTCGATTGTCCCCATCTTTTGTATTAATGTTGTGGGACAAGATTATGTAATTTTCTTTATATAGAGATATGGTTATGTAATATGAATGTATGTTTAAAAGAATATATATTTAATAGGTTTAAAAGCTCTAGTCAGATGGCTGTGCATTTTTCTTCTTGTTTCCGCATCATTTTATTTATTTTGTTTAGTTGCACTGTCGCCTGACTCCATTTTCGGCCCTCGAGTTGAGTCCTGTTTCCCCGATCTGCACTAGGTGGGCCATGTCACGCCCCTATCTCGCAGGGCCGGACTAAGGGGTCATTGAACCTTGATAAGGTAGGTAATAAGACTAACCATCCTAGTCAAGTATATAAAATACATGCTATTTTTTTTTAAATTGATTTTTTTTAATTGGTTCCGGTTCGGTTCTCTGATTAGACTTGTTTAAGTCCTGTAATAGGATTAAATGAAATTGATTACTATCATAAGGTAACTGTATCGAATGCCCATCAATCGCATTAACCAAGGTTTGTCTAGAGTTGACTCTATAATTCTTATATACATGACATATACATGAATAATCCGGAGGGTACATGCACCCTCGATAAATAAATGAATACAAGAAAACAACTAAGCAATACAATTACTTACGTCCATCTCTCACTTCTTCCTGTCAATTGTCCATCAAGTCAATACCTGTTATTCCCATGACTTTGCTATAAAGACCTCACATGAGTGAGAGATGATGAGTAGTGATTCAATATGTATTGTACAATGCCCAACAAATAGGAGAATGTGTGCAATGACTATCATGGTGGAACATGCAGTAAATATAGGCTTATATGTTGCAAATTTGGCCTAAATAAAAGAGACGCGTAAACAAAACTGTCGTGACGGAACACTCAGCGAAAGAGACATGTGTTGATATAAGCCCAATGAAATAAAAAAAAAAAGCTTCACAAAATAGTCACAAAAAAATACTTTGTGATATTATCATCTCAAGATTCTCTACCATTATCACCAATCAAGGAAGAAGGAGCCTACACCAACCTAAGATTGATGTTCCAACTTGCAACAGATTGATGTGCATGAGTATCTAAAATTGATATTCTAACTGCAGTAGTATTGATAGCATATAGAGTGCCTTGATTCTAGTGGGATAATAGGAAGATAGATCTCACTGAAGACTTGCTGAAATAAGAAGAACATGAATTAGAAACGATTGTGGAAATAGAATGATTCAGAATTGTAGCTCTCATACCATGTTAAAATTAAAAGAAAAATATAATAGAAAAGAAGAGAGAGAGAGAGAGAGAGAGAGAGAGAGAGAGAGAGAGAGAGAGAGAATGGAAAAATCCTAAGGATTACATTGTATTAAATGACTTGATCAATAACTTATTACATTGTATTAAATGACTTGATCAATAACTTACACAATATGCCTCTATATATAGGAGAGTATATGAGAGTTTTATAAGAAAAAAGAAACAAAAACTAAGACGACTAACCCTAATATCAAAATAATATGATTAACCCAAATATATTTATACTATACTTTTAACATAAGATATTGATTTTAGAAAAGAATGATTATTATAATTTATCATTTGTCTTTTTAGGGGCGATGAAAAAGTAGAAAGAGAGAATAAAATATTGTTTCAGGAAATCAAATGAAAGAGCTTGTAGCAACCGGTTCGATTTATCAAATAAAGCAACAATTCAGGTGTTAAAAAATTAGACCGCTCAAAAAATAAAGAACGATCAACCCTTGCCACCCAAAGAAGAAGAAGAAAAATCAAAGGACGGAATAATCAGGCGGTTCTAAGTACAGGTTAAAATTTAAATACAGATTATGCAAAGCTTGACACAAGAAAATGGTAGTCATAACTCGAGTGTTCAATGTATAAAAGTTTGAAAAAAGGTTTTCAAATTCGGGTTTAACATAAAATTAGCTGCAGCTTTAATTTGTTCTTAGTTGTTGTTTTGCTATGATTGTGTATCTGTGTGTGATAAAGATTTGAAGCTGGATTTTCTGCATTTAGTGGTTTCAATGGCAGATGATTTGAATGCAAACCACTAGATTGTAAGTAATTCAATTCAAGCACTTATCTTAGAAGGGTAATTAATATTAATTGTGGATTAAGGGTGGTCTTATACCTTTTGCTAACATGGAGCATCATTACCGTTTTATTTTCAGTGAACTGCTGAACTGTCTCATAAGTGCAACCATGAAATTTTTCATGGTAGAAGACTAGAGCTAGCAAACTTGTTATGCTAAGAAAACAATTCGGGCTCATCTTACCAAAACAATTGTCATTTTCCATCTAGCCAACCGAATTCCCCAGCTAACATAGTAAAAAACGTGATCAATGATTACGAACATGTCAATATTTAAAAACCGAGGAATAATAAACCCAACAAGAGAATAAATCTTTAAATTTAAAATATGAATATTATTAATAAAATCTGAATAATAAAAATCTATTACATCATATTTGTAGAGTTAGAAAATTATCACTTGGACTAAGAAATCACATTTCTTATACTAATCCTAACAAAATTAGAAAAATAGAGATTTCCGTATTAAATCAAAATTGAGGAATATTTGTAGTTGAGCCCAAAATTGGATTCTAGATAAGATTATAAGAACATGGAAATAAACTAGGACTCAAATAGAGTTTCCTACGCGAAGTAATTACAAAAATATGAATTTCCAAAAATAGTAAAAACGTCCAAATGATGACCTAAACGAGTGAATTTGGCCAAATCTGTCATAGTCACGGCACAAACAGTGAGTTTGAATCATTGGGCATCTCGGGTCAAAATATGAAAATTTTAGGTATGCTTATGTTGAGGTGACTGGACCAAAATACTTTTTGAAAAAATGTTTTTGACTACTTTCAAGTAATTAATTTGGCTTCAATTTGAACTTCATTCTCTCCCATTGTTGACTAAATTCCTCCATCACTTGTTCTACATCAGGTTAGGCTCAGATTGAATTGTTTGGACTTAAGACAGAGTTTGGACTTACTGTCTCAAAGTTCAAGTTAAGCTTAGATAACCCTCAAGCCAAGTCCAAACCATACTACTTGCACCCCTAATATCATCATAAAGTGACTTATCATGTCACACCCCGAATTTTCACGAACCCGGGGGTGAGTGTAACGAACTAAAAGAAAATGAAATAATAAAGCAATAAAAGACAATCACATGTATTCCAAACACTAACCCAATTCTTGTTCAGATACAATCCATAAGGCCTTACCCCACTACAACAAAATGCACTATTAGCGACGCGCGCGAGCGTCGCTAATAATGCAACTGTGCGTCGCTAAAGATCTTTAGCGACGCACAAACGTGCGTCGCTAAGGCGTCACAAAAAGCGCCGTCGCAAATACTATTAGCGACGCACAAACCGTTGGCATCGCTAAAAGTGACTATTAGCGACGCACAAATAGCGTCGCTAATAATTGGACTGTCCGTCGCTAATAATTCCCAAGGGCGCTAAAATTGAGTATTAGCGACGCACACTATGCATCGCTAAAAGTGGGTATTAGCGACGCCCATGTGTGCGTCGCCAATAAAGACTTTTAGCGACGCACACTGTGCGTCGCTAATACTGAATGTTTAAATCACTTTTAGCGACGCTATGGTGTGCGTTGCTAAAAGTGTTTTTTTTTTTTTTTTTTCTAGCCAGATCTAGTTTGTTTTAATATTGTTTTGTTCCTGTTTAAACCTGTATCAATCATCCATCCTGATATACAATAAAATTCAAGCATTCTGAAATGAATATTTTAAAACAGAAAAATACATTCATATATATATATTAAACTAATTATGTACAATTGTAACAGTACCATTCATCACTAAATAGAAAAATTAAAAATTGTCTCCAAAATGTTACTACAGATGTCCATGAAAATAAAAAATAAAAATAACAAGTTCCGATGCAAAACATAAAGATGGCGGTGCGACAATAATCTCCGATCAATCTGAAATAAATATCAAACGACATATATTAGAACAATTATTAAATATATATGAACATAGAATGTGAATAGTTTTTTTTTTTTTTGCATGCATAAATAGTAAGAACGACATAAAGCATCATAAGTCTATTTTATCATTTTTGAGGTGTGTGAGGTGGTTTCGGTGCAGTTAGGCCGATATCCGGCATTTTGGTCTGGCAAAACCCCAAAATGGGTCTTTTTAAGGCTGAAACTTGCATAAGTTTCAAACCGGGCATCGGAACCGAGCGTCGTAAGTTCGTGCAAGTCTATTTTATCATTTGTGAGGTGTGTGAGGTGGTTTCGGTGCAGTTAGGCCGATATCCGGCATTTTGGTCTGTCAAAACCCCAAAATGGGCCTTTTTGGAGTTGAAACTTGCATAAGTTTCAAACCGGGCATCGGAACCGAGTGTCGTAAGTTCGTGCAAGTCTATTTTATCATTTGTGAGGTGTGTGAGGTGGTTTCGGTGCAGTTAGGCCGATATCCGGCATTTTGGTCTGTCAAAACCCTAAAATGGGCCTTTTTGGAGCTGAAACTTGCATAAGTTTCAAACCGGACATCGGAACCGAGTTTCGTAAGTTCGTGCAAGTCTATTTTATCATTTGTGAGGTGTGTGAGGTGGTTTCAGTGCAGTTAGGCTGATATCCGGCATTTTGGTCTGTCAAAACCCCAAAATGGGCCTTTTTTGAGCTGAAACTTGCATAAGTTTCAAACCGGGCATCGGAACCGAGTGTCGTAAGTTCGTGCAAGTCTATTTTATCATTTTTGAGGTGTGTGAGGTGGTTTCAATGCAGTTAGGCCGATATCCGGCATTTTGGTTTGTCAAAACCCCAAAATGGGCCTTTTTGGAGCTGAAACTTGCATAAGTTTCAAACCGGGCATCGGAACCGAGTGTCGTAAGTTCGTGCAAGTCTATTTTATCATTTTTGAGGTGTGTGATGTGGTTTCGGTGCAGTTAGGCCGATATCCGGCATTTTGGTCTGTCAAAACCCCAAAATGGGCCTTTTTGGAGCTGAAACTTGCATAAGTTTCAAACCGGGCATCGAAACCGAGTGTCGTAAGTTCGTGCAAGTCTATTTTATCATTTGTGAGGTGTGTGATGTGGTTTTGATGCAGTCAGGCCGATATCCGGCATTTTGGTCTGTCAAAACCCCAAAATGGGCCTTTTTTGAGCTGAAACTTGCATAAGTTTCAAACCGGGCATCGGAACCGAGTGTCGTAAGTTCGTGCAAGTCTACTTTATCATTTGTGAGGTGTGTGAGGTGGTTTTGGTGCAGTTAGGCCGATATCCGGCATTTTGGTCTATCAAAACCCCAAAATGGGCCTTTTTGGAGTTGAAACTTGCATAAGTTTCAAACCGGGCATCGGAACCGAGTGTCGTAAGTTCGTGCAAGTCTATTTTATCATTTGTGAGGTGTGTGAGGTGTTTTCGGTGCAGTTAGGCCGATATCCGGCATTTTGGTCTGTCAAAACCCCAAAATGGGCCTTTTTGGAGCTGAAACTTGCATAAGTTTCAAACCGGGCATCGGAACCGAGTGTCGTAAGTTCGTGCAAGTCTATTTTATCATTTGTGAGGTCTGTGATGTGGTTTCGGTGCAGTTAGGCCGATATCCGGCATTTTGGTCTGTCAAAACCCTAAAATGGGCCTTTTTGGAGCTGAAACTTGCATAAGTTTCAAACCGGGCATCGAAACCGAGTGTCGTAAGTTCGTGCAAGTCTATTTTATCATTTTTGAGGTGTGTGATGTGGCTTCGGTGCATTTTCTATAAATAATAAATCTACGAAAGTATATAATTTTAAAAACTTACCAAGGTTGTGAAGAGTCACGCTGTTGGCTGATCATCGTCTGCAAAAGAGTCTGTATCTCGGCATATCGCTCCTCGAGGCTATCTAGTCTCTGGCGCAGCACTACATTCTCTTGTTGAACTACCTCCGTAGCTGAGTGTGCCCTAGCATCACTCTCAAAGGACGATGTCGTCGGCGCCATCCCAGTCCCTAAGCCACGCACATAGCCACGCCTTTTGCCCAAAACAGTCTCCCGTATCTGGTCATCGGTCGGCGGATCCTGACCCTCAGGTGTCGGTTGATCACGCAGCCGGACCATCTCCTCCTATAAAAACATAAATACATGTTACTACTTTTATAACTTTAGATTAATATTAAATTAGTAATACTGTAGCAAGTTACATAAAAACTTACATAAAGTCGCTGTGCTTCAGGCCCAGCCCAACCCTTATTGGGGTTGTAGTGCGTCCTGTGCCACAAATCAATGGGGCTGGGTGGTGCACCGGTGTCCTGGTCTCGCTGGAGCAAATAAATAGTAGCTTATGAAGAGTGATTTCATGAATAGATTATACAATAAGAACTTCATACATTTATTAACTTACCATATCATGCCTATACTGTACAAAAGAACGTGATCCACCACAGTGGGTCACCTTCTGCTTGCTTCTACTCTCGCTATTCTTCCTAATTAGTTCCTACAATTGGCCAAAACAAAGAAGGTTAGTATAAATGATACTGATTTAAACCAGACAACAAAAGTAATTTGAACAATTTTTACCTGGAATGTATCACTTGCGAACCGGTCGCACAGTAACATCCAATCCTCCACCATCACCCCCCTGTAGGGTCTGTCACGGGGCTCTCTACCGGCTGCCACCTCCGCCTCGTAGTGCATGTGCAGACGGTGTCGATAGTCCCTGAAACGGACTCCCAGGTAACGATCCACAGCCCTCACTACGTGAGGTAGGTGGAGATCGACGTCAAACTTCTCCTGTAAAGCATGTCATTGTCAAAACATTACGGCATTATAAATGTTAAAATTTAGTTCAACACAATAATAAAAGACATACCAGGATCTGCGCATGAATAGCGTGTAGATCCTCCTGAGTGACCTGACTCCAGTCAGTAATATGGAGTGGGGCGCGTAGTCGGGAAATGATGCCGACCTCTGTAATGAACTACTGTGCCCACCCACCAACGGGCTTCAGCAAGCCCTCAGGTATCTCAATCCGGAGTCGCGCACCCCCTGCTGCCTCCATCTGTGTTTGTAAACTCTGATTCTTCGACCTACCACGCCCTCGTCTAGCACTGGTGGTGGCCGAAGCTTTAGAAACAATAAAATAGAAACAATTAGTACCATATTTATATAACCATTAATACAAAATGGAACTATCCATACCATCAATGTCAGGATCAGTCGATCCTCCAGTGGAAGAGGAAGGGGTCGATGGGTCCATCGGGGCTGCGCGTCTACGTGATCCTGGTCCAACCATATCTAAAACAAAAGTTTAAAAGTAAATTCCATTACATCATAAAAATTAAAATCCATTACAGCATAAAATTGAATATCCATTACACTTGATCTTACCACATGTAACACCTATTACAATTACTCATCTGAGTTTGTATCATCATCTGAACTTGAATTTTCTTCAGTCTCGGTACAATACTCTAACAATGTATCATCATCAAAATCACTTTCCTCGTCATCATCATTATTAATGAACGTTGCATCCCTCGGATCTAATTGTGTGGTATTGGTGACGTCGGAAGCTACAACATGAATTGGTTCTACATCAGTTCTATTCAACCGATACGAACTAACATCTTCCTGATCATGCCGCACAACACCATCGTGTGCAGTTTGAGACTCTTCTTGTAGTGCCTCCTCAATCCTCTCCAACTCTTCATCTCCCTCGCCAACTTCTAGGACATCATAAACATTTCTAGTTTTTATTTTTTGGACAACATGCCAATCACCTCTTATTTTTGTGTCCTTCAAATAGAAAACTTGTTTTGCAACTGATGCCAAAACATACGGATCATCTTTAAATGCCGTACGTGACGTATTAACACTTATGAAGTGCTTATCAATCTGCATTCCAGTCTTCTTATTAGTTACATCCCACCAATCACATTTAAAAATATATACAGAATGACCGTAACAATAATGCAACTGTATGATGTCTTTTAAAACACCATAGTACTCTACAGTTTGTCCTCCGTCACCATCTCCTTCAACAAGGACCCCGCTATTCTGTGTTCGTCGGATGACCTCACGTTCCCTCGTGTGAAATCGAACACCATCAACAATTAAACCGGTGTAGCGGGATATTCTTTGATCAGGACCACATGCCAAGGAATATAATTGATTGTACGCCTCAGGAGATTGTTGGTGGCGTAATAGTTTCATCTATTAATTCAGTACAAGTACAAAATTATCACTATACAAATGCATTAACTAATACAATTACAATTAATTGAAACATATTCTTACGTGATCTCCGAACCACTTTGGAAACAAATTTTTCTGTCTTTGCTCCAGATCAAAACTTGATACATGTTCTCTCTGAAGCTCGAGCGTATGCTCACTGCATAAGATGAAATATGTTATATGTAACTTCCATTTGTATATTAACGTAGTATTGCAATGATTTCGATAAACTTACTTAAAATATGGCAATGTCTCCTCGCAGTTGTTGAGCACGGTGTAGTGGGCTCTTTCCAAGTCTTGAGGATGACACCATTCATATATACGGGCACCTATTGGCCACACAGTCTGATTAAACACCGCAAGGCCAGTTCGTTGTTGCCCTGGACATCTATCAGCATTTCGCTCTTGACGATTAAACCTTGTCTCAATATCTTCAAGATGCATAGAGCAGAAGGTCAGACATTCAGCATCAATGTAAGCCTCAGCAATTGACCCTTCCGGTCGTGCTCTGTTACGCACATATTGCTTCAATGTGTGCAAATATCTGTTTTGATAATTAATCAGTTATAGATTAAAATAGTTAGGATGGATAGATAACACAATTGACAAAATTAAATGTACCTTTCTATTGGATACATCCAACGGTATTGGACAGGTCCGCTAATTTTTGCCTCATGAGGCAAATGCACCGCTAAGTGGACCATGATATCGAAGAAAGCTGGAGGGAAAATCTGTTCTAACTTGCAGAGGATCACGACAACATCCCTTTCGAGCTTGTCAAGTACTTGCACATTCAACGTCTTCGCACATAATTCTCGAAAGAAGCAACCCAACTCAGTTATTGTAGTCGATATGTGTTCGGTGAGATACCCACGTAGTGCAACCGGAAGAAGTCGTTGTAAAAGGACATGGCAGTCATGACTCTTCAATCCGGATATTTTCCCATCTATAACATTTACACACCGAGATATATTCGATGCGTATCCATCTGGGAACTTCACCGATTTAAACCACTCGCAAATCCTCATTCTCTCCTGGGATGATAACGTATACTGTGCAGGAGGCACGATATATTTATCACCGCTACGTATTAAGTGCAGCTCTTTCCTTATTCCCAGCTCCTGCAAGTCCAACCGGGCTTTAACACTATCTTTTGTCTTCCCTTCAATGTTCATTACAGTTCCCAGTACATTATCACATATGTTTTTCTCAATGTGCATCACATCCAAATTGTGCTTCAACTTAAGAGTCTCCCAGTACGGCAAATCAAAAAATATGCTCTTCTTCGTCCAATTTAAGTCCACATCAGTACGCTTCCTCTTCTTACTACCCGGTATCTTCCCAAACCTCACTGGTTGGATGACTGCCAATTGCGCTAACACGTCTTTGCCAGACAACAATGGAGGTGGCAATCTGCGCTCAATTTGTCCATCAAATAGATGCTTCTGCCGATTTCGCCAGCCATGCGATGGCGGTAGAAAACGACGATGGCCCATGTAACATATTTTCCTCCCATTTGACAAATGTACGGAACATGCATCCTTATTGCAAACTGGACATGCCAGATACCCCTTAGTGCTCCACCCAGACAAGTTCCCGTATGCTGGAAAGTCATTTATGGTCCAAAGTAACGCGGCATGCAATTGAAATGTCTCATTCTTAGAGACGTCGTATGCCTCCACTCCCACCTCCCACAATTCCTTCAACTCGTCCACTAAAGGACGCAAGTACACATCAATTTCATTACCAGGAGACTTCGGCCCTGGAATAAGCAACGACATGTAGATAAATGGTTCTTTCATGCATTTCCACGGTGGCAAGTTATACGGCACAAGCAACACCGGCCACATGCTGTAGGCATTACTCATGTCACCGAACGGGTTGAAACCGTCGCTAGCCAAACCAAGTCGTACATTACGCGGCTCATTTGAAAACCATTCGTGATTTGTATCAAACTCAGCCCAAGCTTGTGAATCTGCCGGATGCCTACATACATTTTCCTCAGCAACACGCTTCTCCTTATGCCACCGCATATCTTCTGCCGTCTTCTGAGACATGTACAACCTTTGTAGCCTCGGTTTTAAGGGAAAATATCTAAGCACCTTGTGCGGAATTGTCTTCTTCTTTCCTTCATTCAGCTTGTACCTGGGTTCGTGGCACACCGTACACTCCTTCAAATGTTCAGTCTCCTTCCAATGCAGATTTATGCATTCTCGAACTGTCCTCTCTAGACAATTCAAGAATCGATTTTCATACACACGAGCCCAATCGCGAATAAATTTCACGACGAGATTCACATGTGATGAAAATGACTCCCGAACGGGGCTAGGCTTACATGAATGCAATAAAAAAATTCATTAGTGTAAGGGCAAACTCTGATTGTCAGACAGAGTTTTGCTTTAAAAAACCATTAACAATAGCATTGAAAATGCCAATACAAAACATATTGATCTTGTTTGATAACAAGTAAAAGCACGTAGTATTAAATTTTTATCTATTAATTAAGGTCATTCATCAAGAATTATTTGCTTGGCACCTGACAACAACAACTTAACCAACAAAAGCAAATCAATTGCTACATAAAACCACTAACTGACTTAATAGGTCAGGTGTATCTAGTTGATCTCTCAATCTATAGGACTCAAGAACTCTTTTTAATTCTTGAATGGATAAAATCCTTGATGCTAGTTCATGAAGTGATCAAAGCAGAACTGAAACAAACACCATACATGTGCATTTAGCATTTTTAATAGTTATTCACATACTAGTGTTCGTACTAAATTAAATGTTCCTTTTTGTCTCTTGATACACATGAAATGTAGCATCAAGTTTAATTATCTTATTTCAACATTTTTTTTAACAAATGTTTTAAATTTTTTCTTTTTTTTTGGGTAGTCGATGGAGATTAAATACTAAACTCATAAAAATGGAAATGATTATTTCTTCTTTCCAAACAAAAAAAAAAATAAAAATTTCTTTAACCTCACAAGCACACATTTTTTCAGGGGAAATAACATTTTGTCATGGTCACGACTTTACAATCTTTAATATTTGTTTTTGTTTTTAGTTTTGTATTATGTTCGGTTTGACAGATGGATCATGTTAAGGCTAATGTTTGGCATTAACCAATTAATCCAATTAAATATGTGTGCAAGTATTTTGGATAATACTTAAAAACTTTCCAAAAGTAAATTTATAAAATAATACTTATTCTCTTATACGCATGAAAAACACATAATTATTATGTGAGATTTTTCTTAAATTTTTTTAACTAAAAATAAAAATAAATAAATGTGCCTTTATGTGATAAATTTAGCACATCACTAGGTATAAAGATGTTTCTCTTACTTGTTTTAGAGTCGAGAATTGTTTAATTTTAAAACAATTTTAGTTGAATAATATTTAGTTCCAACTCATGTTGTTAAACAAATCAAAATATTCTAGCTCATCTTATGATTGACTCAGTTAAAAACTTATTTAAAATTTATGGATAAATATATCAAACTTAAATATATTTTAAAACTCAATTAATTTCAACTACATACAAAATGAACTATTCGAAGTTGGCTCACCACCAATTTGATTAGAAGCTTAGTTCAAGACTTAAACAAGCAATTTGACTTGATAAATTAATAAATAATTTTATAATATATATATATATATATATATAATTAATTACTCGAACTTGACTCGCAACAGATTTAATTAGAAGCTAAATTCAAGACATATACAAGCAAATTTTGATTGTAAATGAAAACTCGTCAATTTTAATAAACTAAGTTTAAATAATTTGCTACTTAACTCGAGAATCTTAAACTAAAATGCATAAGATTATCATGTGACCTATTATTTTCAACTACAAATAAAAATTAAATAAATATAAAAATACATATGCATTATATATATGATAAGTTGTTCTACATACACTCACTAGGTAAAAAGAGATTATTTTGACTTAATTTGGAGCCAAGTATTATTTTTATATTCTATTTTTTTTAGATTATTTTTACAACAATTTACTCATGTTGTTTGCCTAATCTAGGAGTCAATTATCAATGATTCATTCAAATGAACTTTAATTTTTGTCCCATATTAAGACATGTTTTTTTTTTTTTTTTTTCAATTCATCCAAATGATTACTAAGTTATTAACATATTTTTCTGTATTTTGGGCTATCATAAAAGTAAAAAAAATATTTTCAAAGAACTACCTTTTTTTTTTTAAAGAAAAAAGTTGTGAAGAAAAAAAATTAAAATTTGAAAATTAACTTTTTATATTATACAAATGAACAAGATCTTAAGGAATAATCTAAATATTTTCAATTTTATATTCACTCTTTTAGGAAACCAAGATGCCACTGAAAATCTTACAATCTAAATTACAATTCATAGGTTTTACATAACAACCAAAGTTCAATGACATGGAACAGTATATAATCAGTAAATTAATATAATCAGTCAAAGGAAATGGATGTGTTTACCTGATGGGCTTCGTGAACTCAGTGATGTGTTTTCCCCTTCACTTTCAAGCTTCAATCCCTTTGGAAACAATGGAAATGGATGGAAACGACGCTGTGAGAGAGAAAGAGGGTTTGTGAGAGAAAGAGGGTTTGGAAACGGCGCAGATCGAGAATATATATATGGGGTTATTAGCGACGCATACCGTGCGTCGCTAATAACCCCAATGCGCGTCGCTAATACTCCGTCCGTCAAATTTGCGACGCGAGGTCCTCGAAATTGACTATTTGCGACGCACAGGTGCGTCGCTAAATGCCACCAGGGCATCGCCAATACTTAGGCGCCAATTTTTGGCGGCAAACCTTTTTTTTTATTAATTTTTTTCAGCTTTATTAGCGACGCACAGTGTGCGTCGCTAAAAGTGACACTGTTCGTCGCCAAATGTCACTTTTAGCGACGCACAGTGTGCGTCGCTAATACTGTGCGTCGCTAAAACTGTTATTTTTTGTAGTGCCCGTTGTCTCATAACATACAAATAAACATGAAATGGTCTAGGGCTTATGCCCTTGTACAACATCAAAAATACGTCCCACGGGCCAAATATAATTCCAAGTTCTTTCCTCCACTAAGACATCATCGGTTCTTATGTAGCAGGGGCGTCATCGGTAATATGTTATCCCATGAATGTGTCAGCTCAACTGCTGATATAATATAATGCTAATGCAAGGAACAAAATTAAGGCGTGACATGTGCAAGTGTACATTTATATCTACATGTCATTCGATATCATCAATACAGTACATGAATAATATGTATGATGCACCCATGCAAATATCTATGCCACACCCATGACTCACTTTACGAACCTTCCCTGACGGCCTGAGTAACCACGTATGCACAGCACCAAGTGCTCAACTCATACCATGCTCCCAAGGAATCACACTATGCTAAGATGCTTTGATTTCATCATGCAATAATGCAATCTCATCGAAGCCTTTCATCCATACATGAAGCATGTTTTAAGCAATAACCTTTAAATCACAAAATTCCTTTCTCATGTGTATATGCTATACATATTACATTCAAACACAAGTTTAAGTTACGCATTCTCAATCTAAACAATCCTCAAGGAATACCAATCACCCACTGTACTAACACATGGAATATACATGTAATCATGATCCACATTCATCACTCAACCAGACTTCCCAAGAAGTAATAAGAAACACATAAGCACATAAACAATCAGATGAATACACAAATCATGCGATCAATATGAAGATCAATCCTAACTTAATTCTATTCCTTATTTAGCAAAATATCATACCTAATGGGTTGGTCTCAACCCTAAGAAACCGTGCTCGTGGTGTAGCCAAACTAATCAATAAGAATGCAATCCCTCTTTACTGTTTCCAATCGGAAGGCCTAGACTGCCTTCTCCTTGCTTTTCGGTGTTCCTAAAATCATGAAACATAACTCAGTCTATTTCTACTTGAATTATGTTATTCATCAAATTTTATGCTTTTATTTCATGAGTTTCTATTTTACTAAAATAGACTTTACCATTGAGTCTGGAACGTCGAACAAATTCGATTTAGGCTTTCGCGGAATTCAATTCTAGCATCTGTACTAAAAATGGTAAAATGGTAATTTTTTCATTCTTGCCCCGAACCCTATCGTGGTCCTCAGAATATTCCACATATCTTATATATAATTTTCTAAGTCTTTTGGACCTCATTCGGTATCTGCTTTTGATCATCGGGACACATCGGTTATTTCTTATTTCATACGTTGACTATTCTGTAGTCTTAATTGTGCTTAGGGCAATTTATTAGATCAGATTGGCCTTCATTTGGCCTCTACTTTGCACTTACCATGCTCAGGGGCATTTTGATCTTTTACTCTTTCATGCATCGCATTGTTCGGTACTTCGTTTGCTAGTGTGGACTCCACCATTGAGTCCAGAATGTCCGACATAATTAAAATGGACTATCTTTTATGTTTATTTGGCCCTAGGTATCGTTAGGGGTATTACAGTCATTTATCATTTGCGTGTCTTTATTTTTCAGGACTAGTTAGTAGAAATATACTATTCATTTATTTATTTTGGACTTTGTTTGACCCATTTAGGGTCCAAGGGTAAAATAGTCATTTTACTTAATTTAATAAAGTAATTAAATAATTTATTTTATTATTTATTTATTTTTAGGGGCTTATTTAAATAGACTTTCCAGAATCTAGGCCATAACAGAATTTCTTAAAAGTCTGGGGGTCAAACTGTAAATAACTAAAGTTCTGGTTTATTTATTTTTAAAATTTAACATTGAACTAGTGGGTTTATCTTAATTTTAAGTGAACCGGTCCACAGTCTCACTGGACCAGCTAGTCTGACCGGTTCAACATGTCATGTTGACGTCAACCCTAAATTTTAAAAACATATTCCTTTAAAACGACGTAGTTCGACTTGCCCCTTATATCCGGTCGGGTTTTGACCCAACCCAGATCCAATCCAACCCGTGTTCGGCACTGTTCATCGTCTTCCTCATGACGATGAACAGTAACCCTAAAAACCAAAAATTTTCCCATTCAATTTCGTGAACTTTTAGTTCATTTTACTCTCTACTCTTGACTCTAATGTGTTTCTGGGACACCACAATAGGATTTGGCATTCGTTTTAGAGGTCGAATCAAACTCTAGGAGCCATGGTGAGTTCGTTTAGCCTAGACCTGCAACTAGGTCGCGTACACTCGTTTTTGGACCAAATCAGTTGGTTTTTGTCTTGTTGTGATCTTCGTGGTAAGGCGGTCTGATCCTCATTCCAAAAACAGAGAATAAGTGTTTATTTTAGAAGTTGGGTTCTAGACCCGTGACCTGCAACTCAGCTTATATCCCTTGTCTTGGGTTCATTTGATATAATATTTGTGGATTTGAAACCCCTATGGTCTCTAGATCACACCCCAGCTTACCAAAACCCATTTGGTTTCAATCGGGATAGACCTATTCTTAAGACCTATCAATGGCGGTTTCTCCGTTTCAGGGCCTCTCAAACCCTTTTGGCCTTCTCAAATTACTCGTAACAATTCCTTGTTGTTAGAATAAGTCATGCATGCTAAAAAAAAACTCAAAAAAATTTGCAAAATGGAAGGATTTTAGAGAGAGAAAAATGGTCGTAGGGCTTTACCTCAACAAAGGATCCTTCTTCTTTCTGATTTTATCTCCCTCCTCTTGCTCTTCTTCTTCTCAGTCTACTTCTTGAACTCTCTGAATCTCCCAGTTCCTCACTTTGCCTTATTTGGTCCCCTCCCGAATCACACACACATGTACACATCTATATACACACAACTCTCTCTCTCTCTCTCTCTCTTTCTCTCTCTCTCTCTCTCTCTATATATATATATATATATCAGACCTGCACACACACACTCAACACCCTACCCACTTTGTACACTCACACACTCCACCTCCTGCACACACACACTCACACGCAACATATATATATATATATTATATTTAAAACACACACACACAGTACATCCGACACACACAAACACACATGCATTACCCTACATGCACTTGGTGCTTAGGCAGCTTTCTTCCCCTCCCTTTCTTTTATTTTTTTCTTTCTTTTATACACACATGCATACATGTATTATATATATATATATATATATATACATATATATATATATATATCCTACTATATATATATCTACACATACATAATACACTCCTCATATGTACACACTTATAAAAAAAAAAAATTCATTCCAAAATTTTGAATCTTTACATATCAACTCTTATATAGAATATTTTTAAAGGGGATTAGGTAATAGGTCCCTCATAAAATGCTTAATTAGTATAAGGTTCAACCAAAAATATTTTAACTCAAAAAGTCTAATATTTTGTTTACAAGAATACCCTTCTAATGTAAAAACACAATGAAACATAATGTTTCCACTTTTACTCTCCCAGCCTATTGCCACATGATAACCTTTTCTTTTTAAAACTTTAAAATTAAATAACTTATAATAAATAAATCTATTTTTCTTAAAAGTTATATATTTAGATTTTAAAATCGAATCAAACAAAATCCATATTGCATAATTCTATTAAAAGAATTTGTATTTTTTGAATAGAAAATTATTTGTTCTACATATCACTGTCCAAAAATTCTCTGTCCAGTTTAATTAAAGGGTACTACAGATCCAATGGAAAAGCCAACTTCACCAAAAACACAATGAAACATAATGTTTCCATTTTTACTCTCCCAGCCTATTGCCACATGATCACCTTTTCTTTTTAAAACTTTAAAATTAAATAACTTATAATATATAAATCTATTTTTCTTAAAAGTTATATATTTAGATTTTAAAATCGAATCAAACAAAATTCATATTACATATGTAATTCTATTAAAAGAATTTGTATTTTTTGAATAGAAAATTATTTGTTCTACATACCACTGTCCAAAAATTCTCTGTCCAGTTTAAATAAATAATTTTTTGTGGTGAAGTGGGTTTTTCCATTGGATCTATAGTAGCCTTCAATTTCTTAGAGTGAGTGGAATAGATGCAAGATATATTGCTTGATGTATGTGTAATGGAGTTAAATTGATCGTAACTAGATGAATGCCAGGTTGAGTATGTAATGTCCTGTTGGGAAAAGTGGATTTTTGAGCATAATAATTAGCTATCTTTGAGCTAAAATTAAAGTTGCCCCATATATTAATTTTAGGGGGTCCATATGGAAATGTGTTCTCATCTATGAGGAGATTAAGATCATGTATTGGGTTGGTCAAAACCATTCAGGAGTGAATGAGAAATTGCCTCTAAATATCATTACTTGAAAATGGTAACAAAAGCTTGAAACTTGTGACAAACTTCTACCCCACATAAGATGAGTACAAGGCTTTTAAAAAGTATATATATATAATTACCTTGAAGGAAGGTTTGCGCCCTAAAGGACACTGAAGTTTTGTGGAAGGGGGAGGACCTAGCACATGCTTGGTTTATCACACACGTGCACGCGCGCAGCCGCTGCCCCGCCCCGCATCAAACAAGGCTAGGTCGGTTTGGGTTTGGGCTTTGGCTTGCTATGTGTATAGATTTTTAGGAAAAATTCATTTAAATAATTTTTCAAAACGCTGCCATTTATGTTACTGTTAGAAACAGTCCAAAACATTGTCGTTTAGTTACCAGATTAATTAATTCCAATGCTGTCGTTTTGCGATTGTGTTTGGTTTTGGTTTAAATCTAAAAAACGATGTCATTTTGCGATTAAACCTTTGGTTTGAATTTTGACTGAATCGTCTTCTTCTTTGTAGTTGTTCATTGAACAAATGCGACTGTAAGCCTTTGTGTTTGTACCAAACAAACACGAATGCTCTATATAAACACCACCTACACACCTACATTCATTGCATTGAATTCATTACATTTTTTGTGCGTTTATACAATTTAAGAGAGTTCTAAAACATAAGTCTGGTTCATTGTACGCAAAGACTACAGTACTTATTCTCTTTGTGAGATCACTTCATCTTGGAAGACAAACATCCATTCAATCGTAAGCACCAAGTGTGAGGGCGTATTCTGTTTTAAGGAGATAGTATCAAACGCTAGGCTTGGTCTATTCCAGAAACCTATAAGTTTTTTTCATTTCTGTTTTTTTCTTTTGGTCAAATTTGTATACTATTTCTAAATAGTAATTTATTTTGGTTTTTAATTCTAGAATCATAACTTAGTTTTTAAAACCTTAGAACATAATTAGTTTTTTTTTTTTTTTTTTTTTCTGTTCTCTATAAATTCAGTTTTTGTATTTATATAACACAGAAAAATAATTTTGTATTTACAGAATACAGAAAACAAGTTCTATATTTTATTTTATTACTCTATTGCTAAAATAAAATGGATTTTATAAATACTGATTAACAATCTTAAGACAGAATAGTATTCCAAATCAGTTTTATTTTTCCTGATGTTTTATTTTCTGTTTTAGTTTGCAGTATTCTTTACTTCTCAATACTATAAATTTACAAATCTTAATCAGTGGAAAAATTTATATTGTAGTTTTTTAAATGGTAACTGAAACAACCCCAAATCCTACTGCTATTGTTGTGTCGCCTGCACCTGTTATAGCACCAGTTCCTTTAAACCATAATGAGAAATCAGAGAAATTTAGTGAGACTGATTTCAAGAGATGACAGCAAAAGATGTTGTTTTATCTCACTACTCCGAATTTGAATCGATTCTTTTGTGAAGATGCTCCTATTTTGAGGGAGAATGAGACTGATAGGCAAGTGGTCGTCCCAGTCGATGCTTGGAAGCATGCTGACTTCCTCTGTCGAAACTATGTCCTTAATAGCTTAGACAACACATTATATAATGTGTACAGTCCAATCAAGACTGCAAGGGAGCTATGGGACTCTCTTGATAGAAAGTATAAAACAAAAGATGTCAGCATGAAGAAGTTCGTGGTAGGCAGATTCCTAGACTACAAAATGATTGACTCCAAGAAGGTGATTAATCAAGTTCAAGATCTTCAGGTTATCTTGCATGACATTCATGCAGAAGGCATCTCCCTAAGTGAATCCTTCCAAGTGACTGCGATCATTGAGAAGTTACCACATTCTTGGAAAGAATTCAAGAGTTACCTAAAGCATGAGCGAAAGGACATGAAGCTTGAAGACTTGATCGTGAGATTAAGAATTGAAGAAGACAACCATACTTATGAAAAGAAAGCAGGGAAATCCATTATGGAAGCTAAGGCAAACGTGGTGGAATAAGGTTAAACCTCTCACAATAAGAAAATGAAGCATTTTGATATTGGTGCTAAACAAGGGCCCAAAGGCAATGACAACAAAAAGTTCAAGGGAAAATGTTACATATGTGACAAACCAGGCCATCGCACAAAGGATTGTCACAATAAGAAACAAGGACAAGGGAATCCTAACAAGAGGCAAGCACATGCCAACATAACCAAAGTGGACAATCTTTCAAAGTGCCTGAAATGAATCTTTCGGCTGTGGTTTCCGAAGTCAACTTTATTGGAAGCAATAACAAAGAATGGTGGGTGGACATTGGGGCTACTCGCCATGTTTGCTCTAATAAAAAGATGTTCTCATCATATCATGCTATAGATAATAGAGAACAATTTTTATAGGCAACTCCTCAACTTCCAAGGTTGAAGGTCAAGGAAAAGTGGTATTGAAGATGACATCTGAAAAAGAGCTTACCCTCAAGAATGTGCTCCATGTGCTTGATATTCGAAAGAACTTGGTGTCTGGATCATTGTTAAGCAAAAAAGGATTCAAATTGGTATTTGTGTCTGATAAATTTGTCTTTACCAAAAATGTGTCTGATAAATTTGTCTTTACCAAAAATGGGATGTATGTGGGTAAGGGATATATGAGCGATGGGCTCTTTATGATGAATGTAATGACTGTTGTACCTACTATTAATAATAATAAGAACACAACTTCTGCTTATATGTTTGAGTCTTCAAATATGTGATATGGTAGACTAGGACATGTTAATTTTGCTACATTGCGTAGATTAGTTAATATGGAATGTTTGCCTAAAATAGAATTTGATTCAAATCATAAATGTGAGATTTATATAGAAGTAAAGTTTACAAGAACTTTCTTTCAATCAATTGAAAAAAGTACTTTAGAATTAATACATTCAGATATTTGTGATTCAAAATTTATTCAAACTAGAGGTGGTAAGAAATATTTTCTTACTTTTATTGATGATTACACAAGATACAAATATGTTTACTTGTTGAGAAGTAAAGATAAGGCATTGGAAATGTTTAAATATTATAAGAATGAGGTTGAGAATCAACTTGATAAGAAGATCAAGATATTGAGAAGTGATAGAGGTGATGAATATGAAGTACCTTTTGGTGAATTCTGTTTATATGGTATTAAACACCAAACAACTGCACCCTATTCACCTCAGCAAAATGGAATTGTTGAATGAAAAAATAGAACTTTAAAAAAAATGCATGATGAATGCATTAATACTACCTCACAATTTGTAAAGGGAAGTAATTCTTTCTACAAACTATATGCTTAATCGAATACTTCAAAAGAAAACCAAAAAGTCCCCATATGAGTTATGGAAAGGTCGAAGACCTTCTTACAAATACTTAAAAGTATGGGGTATTTGGCAAAAGTAGCGGTTCCTATACCTAAAAAGGTTAAAATAAGACAAATAATAGTTGACTATATTTTCATAGGATATGCTCATAATAGTAATAGATATCGATTTCTGATTCAGAAATTGGAAATTTCTGATATACATGTTAATACTATTATTGAGTCAAGAATGCATCATTTTTTTAACATGTATTTCCTCATAAATCAACACAGGAGTTGAGTTCAAATAAAAGAACTTATGCCATTGTAATAGGCAGTAGTCAAGACCAAAGAGATGATGATGAACCTAGACGAAGCAATAGGACTAGAACATCAAAATCTTTTGGTTCAGACTTTTTAACGTATTTGTTAGAAGATGAGCCACAAAGCCTTAAAGAAACAATGTCGAGTCTTGAAGCTCCTTATTGGAAAGAGACTGTAAACAATGAAGTAGAATCCATTCTATAAAATCGTAAGTGGGAACTAGTGGATCTTCCACTAGGTTCAAAAACTCCTAGAGATAAATGGATATTCAAAAAGAAAATGAAAGCAGATGGATTTATTGAAAAGTACAAGGCCAGGCTTGTTATCAAAGGATATAGGCAAAAGAAAGGTTTGGACTATTTCGATACATATTCACTTGTTACAAGGATATCATTCGTTTGAATGTTAATAGCTATTGTAGCTATACACAATCTTGAGATACATCAAATGGATGTTAAAAAAACTTTCTTAAATGGTAAATTAGATGAAGTATACATGGAATAACCCGAAGGATTTATTGTTCCAGGTCAAGAAAAGAAAGTTTTTCGGTTTATTAAATCTATTTTTGGACTAAAACAAGCACCAAAGCAGTGGCATGAGAAATTTGACAGTGTAATGATGTCAAATGGGCTCAAGATTAATAAATGCGACAAATGTGTATATATCAAGAACACAGAAAATGGCTATGTCATTAATTGTCTCTATGTTAATGATATGCTCATTATGGGTAGTAATAATGATGTCATCAAAGCTACCAAGAAACTGTTAAACAATAAGTTTGACATGAATGACTTAGGTGTTGCCGATATTATACTTGGGACAAAAATCTCTAAAACATTGGATGGACTAATATTATTTTCATCACATTACATTGAGAGAATACTCAAGAAATTTAAACAAGATGATAGCAGTCTAGCGAGAACACCTGTAAATGTAAATCTACACTTATCCAAGAATAATGGCAAAAGCATATCACAACTAAAGTATGCGCAAATAATTGGTACCCTAATATATGTGATAAATTGTACCCGTCCAAACATAGCATATTTTATCAGAAAATTGAGTTGATATACAAGTAATCCTGGTCCGCACCATTGGAAGGTAATATTTATTGTTTTGAGATATCTAAAAAACACCCAAAACTATGGATTGCACTACTCAAGGTATCCAGCAGTACTAGAAGGATACTATGATGCAAACTAAATATCCGATACCAAATATTCAAAATCTACAAGTGGGTATTTGTTTACACTTGGTGGTGGAGCGGTATCACGAAAATCTTCTAAACAAATGTGCATTGCTAGATCCACAATGGAATATGAGTTTATTGCACTTGATAAAGCTAATGAAGAAGTTGAGTGGCTTCGTCACTTTCCAAAAGCTATTCCAATGTGACCAAAACCTGTGCCTACTATCTGTATTCATTACGATAGTCAATCAGCAATTGGCAAGGCATAGAGTTACATGTATAACAGTAAGTGTTGACATATTCGTCGAAGATATAATATTGTGAAACAACTTCTCTCTAATGCTATTATAACCACTGAGTACATAAGGTCTAAAAAAAATATTACGGATTCGTTAACCAAAGGTTTGACTAGAGAATAAGTGAATAAATCATCGAGGGGGATAGGCTTAAAACCTATACACTAAGAATCACCATAATGGAAACCTAACCTAGCCGACTAGAGATCTCAAGATCTAAGTTCAAAAGGACAACCGAATTGTGTGTGACTCATTAAAATCACTATGGAGATAAAATCTCTTACCCATTCATATGATAAGAATAAGTGATGCCTGTAGTGTTGAATAGGATAAGCTAAACTTTTAATGATTCTTATATCTTGTTAAATACAAGTGGGGTATAGTAGGATACTCCTAATAAGAAATCACCTATGTGAGTGTAAACTGAACTGGTTCTATGAGAATGATGACAGCAAAATTTTTTAGGAGCACTCATGAAACCAGGAATTGTTTAGGGCCAAAATAAACACAACCATGAGAACCAACTATGTTAGGAAAGATTCTGTGTGAATGCTATTATCTTGGTTTATATAAACGGCTGGACAATTCAAGACATTGTGTTCACTGAACAACTAGTAACTCGTATTTCACAAGGGAAGGTTCAAGGCCACAAGCTACCTTCCTCTATGTAGAAGATTTCCAATAGAACTCTCTCTAAGTGTCTACATATCATTTGCATTACTTTCAGTCAATTTCATTCATGTGAGGGATTGTTAGAAAAAGTGGGTTTTTAAGCGTAATAATTAGTTATCTTTGAGTTAAAATTAAAGTAGGCCTCACACATTAATTTTGGTGGGTCCATATGAAAATGTGTTCTCCTCCATGAGGAGATTAAGATAATGTATTGGGTTGCTCAAAACCATTAAGGAGTGAATGAGAAATTGCTTTTAAACATCACCACTTAGAAATGGTAACAAAAACTTGAAACTTGTGAAAAGCTTCTGTCCCAAATAAGATGAGTACAAGGCTTTTAAAAAGTATATATATAATTACCTTGAAGGAAGGTTTGGACCCTAAGGGGCACCCAAGTTTTGTGGAAGGGGGAAGACTGGGTCGGGTAGGTTTGGGTTTGGGCCTTGGCTCGCTATGTATAAATCGTTTTAGGGAAAATTCATTTAAATAATTTTTTAAAATGCTGTCATTTCTGTTACTATTAGAAACAATCCAAAACGTTGTCGTTTAGTTACCAAATTAATTAATTCTAGCACTATTGTTTTGCGATTGCGTTGGATTTTGGTTTAAATCCAAAAAACGGTGTCATTTTATGATTAAACATTTGGTCTGAATTTTGACTGAATCGTCTTCTTCTTTGCGGCTGTTCATTGAACAGTTGTTATTGTAAGCCTTTATGTCTGTACCAAACAGACATGAATGTGCTATATAAACACCACCTACATTCATTGCATTGAATTCATTACATTTTATGTGCGTTCATACAGTTTAAGAGAGTTCTGAAACATAAGTCTGGTTCATAATACGCAAAGACTGCACTACTTCTTCTCTATGCGAGACCACTTCATCCTAAGAGGTAGATGTCCATTCAATCATAAGCACCAAGTGTGAGGGCGTATTCTGTCTTAAAGAGATAGCGTCAAACGCTAGACTTGGTGTTCTAGAAACTTGTAAGTTTCTTCCATTTTTGTTTTTTCCTTTTGGTCAAATCTGTATATTCTTTCTAAACAGTAATTTGTTTCTAGTTTTTTATTCTAGAATCATAACTCAGTTTTTAAAACCTTAGAACATAATTAGTTTTTTTTTTTTTTTTTTTTTTTTTTTTCTGTTGTCTGTAAATTCAAGTTCTGTATTTATAGAATACAAAAAAAATAATTTTGTATTTATAGAATACAGAAAACAAGTTTTGTATTTTTTTTTATTACTCTATTGCTAAAATAAAATGGATTTTATAAATACTGATTAAGATGTCCTACACTAGTGGAAGTGGAAAATTAAAAATTTGTTCAGGCGGCGGTGGGAAAACTCAGGTCCTGCTGGCAGCCCATTTGGGCTTAGAGAGTCGTGATTTGGATTAGCATCAGTTGTTAAGTGATTTGATTGTTAAATTATATATAGCTGATTGAAATAGGAATTGCATCTTGGTGGTGAGTCTAGGTTAAGTAGCTGACTGAGTCTTTGGTTTCAAACAAATCCATTAAAGCCTCCATGACCTTTAAGTACTTTACACCAATCTCAAGTGAGCAGTAACACTACTATACAACTTTTGATGAAAAATGGTCATTGTTGATATAGATTTACTATAGTTTTGGTTCAAGGTTGGGACGGAGTCATGAATTTATCTTACGGTGTACATTTTATTCTTAATATTTGATTATGAGTTTAAAAATTCAATATTACTTAATAATATTTTTTCTAAGCAACTATAATCGTTGATATATAGAAGGTTAGAAATTAGACATGAGTCCAACTAAAAAAAGGAACCACAAAAAATTATAGGTTATACAAAAAAATCCTCCCCCCCTTCCCCACAGAAAAAAAAAATTGTGTACGACATCATCCCTCCAATAAAGCCTAGAAAAAAATAGAGCAATAAAAAACTAGTCAATTTTTTTTTTTTTAAATTAGGAGTCTATCAATGTCAGAGAAGAAATTACAAAAATGTCATCTTAAAGAACAAAAATTAAAAGACATCAACTTTAACTACTTTAATCTTTTTCTTCCATAATTGCCCTTAATGACTTTGCAAAAAGACCATTTTACCTATCATTCTCATATTTTCCTCATTCAAACCCTAAATTATATATATATATATATATATACAAACAATATGTATGTGTGTATGTATATATGTGTGTGTGTGTGTGTATTACATATTTATATATATGTGTGTGTATACATATTAATTACATTTACATATTCAATTAGATGTTATCAGTCTGCAATTGAATATGAATCAGAAAGAAACAAAAGATGAGGAATTGTTACAAATCATAATCTCATCCCTTTAAAACACGATAAAAAAAAATGGGCGTATAAAATGGTGCTCGAGATGTACGCAATAGAGGAAAAGGTCGATTCTCACTCTTCTCTTTCTCTACAATCTCTTTCTTCTTTTTTCTTAGACTATTTATTATACCCTTGTTGTATAGACAGAAAAATATTGGCAGCCATGACCCCTACCCATTTCGTTACTCACTTTCTCGTGCGGTTCGGATGCAACCTTCACAACGTTAGGGTGTAACTTTCTAAAACATAAGGTGTAACTTACATGACATTTGGTGCAACTCACATAACAATGTACACCAATTCAATTTGATGTTATTCTTTTTAATCTGGTGCAACCTTCACAACGTTATGGTGCAACTCTCTAATATTAAGGTGCAAATTTCTAATGCGTAAGGTGTAACTTACATAACATTGTGAACAAACTCAATTTGATGTTATTCTTCTAAACTTGGTACAATATTCAAAAATATCATAAACATTCAATATTTGTGTCTAGTTTTAGCTCAATCGTCTATGAATTTAAGTTTTTCCATAAATCAACAATATATATAAACCCAATATCAATGCACATTCATCCTTGAACTATATCAAAAATCCAAACTTCAACAATTTGACAATATTTCTGTTTTGTTTTAGCTCAATCGTATTGCGATTTAGGTTTTCTTCCATTCAATCATTAATAGATTCAAAATCATGGAATGAATTAGTAAAATATGAAGAGAAATCATTAAGTTTGGAGGTAAATAGTTCCTCAAAATTCTTGATCCTTGAAGGTTGATTATTAAAGACCTTTTCAATGGTGTGATCATATAAAAACTCTACCATGGTGCAAAAATTGACGTCGGAACTAATAACCTTCGATTGTGTAGTAGGATTTATTTGTATGAGATAATGAGATATTAGGGTTTGTGTAAAATAAAGAATGAATGTTAGTTTTATCTATTAATAAAGGGTATTTTTGTCACACAATATATAAAAGAGATAAAGTTGATGTTTAAAAAGATAAAGTTGATGTTTCTCTAATTTCTAAGATACCTTCTTAATTTAGTTCATAAAGATAGATTTTTATCTAAAATCAAGTCTCCCACTGACTGACTTGTAATTTCAGAAGAAAAAAAAGTGACTGAACTTTAATTGGCCAAAAAATTAAAAAAACACACATTTTTTCTAATGTTTTAAAAGTATCCTGTATAATACATTCACAGTTGTCCTTCGATGATATTAAAAATATCTTTTTCAATATACATAATCAAATTATCATTTATACATTGATCTCCCATTAGACCTGGTGTATGTGTTCAAGAAAGCTTCCATATTTTTGGTTGAGCCGTCAATAATGGTTGGGAATCGTGGCACAAAGGGATTTTTTTTCTTCACTAGAATAAGATGAATGGTATATTAGCCTTTAAGTCATTTTGTGTTTGGTCGAATATCTACATGTGGGACACTTCTTAATTGCACACAACCCTTTTTCAAAATAATAAACAAAAAGGAGTAATATTGAAACTTAGGAAGGATAATTTGAAAAAGTTTGATGTAGGGGGGGCAAAAATAAAAATTAAAGTGATATATTTGAATTTTTTAAAAACAATATAAGAAAATTTTTAAATAAAAAAAGTTGTGGAGGGGGGGCAATTGACCCCCCTACCGGCCTTCATCGGCTCCGTCCCTAGTTCAAGGCCCTATCGCTTCTTTGCCTTCTCTCTCCGTAAGTGATTCATTGGCCTCAATCTCATGAATCGTGCAATGGATCTTCAACGGACAGAGAGGCAACTTGAAGAGATACTTTGAGAGAGAGAGAATCTTGATAGAGATAGATTACATATGAGATGGACCAAAATATGATAATTTATTCATTAAAAGAAATATAAAGTCATTACTTCAATACTATTGGATCTAGGCTCACAATTTAATAGTCAAGAACTTTTGATATTATAATGTTTTCTCTTGAACCTTAACTTGTAAGCATTTATTTTGAGGAATGTTCCACCAATTAACTCTATTTTTAACTATGGAGTTTCAGGGCTTGTACAAAACTATTACAATGGATATTAGTCCTCCCTATATTTTATAGTAATGTTAGGTACACCGGTTTGGTTTACTGGGATTAGGATCCTCTCTATTACACTTTTCGCCCAATTTCTCTCAACATGGACTTAAATGCATGCCACATCATGTATTTGGTAAAAAGATATTTTAATAATAGGTGATGTTTCATGTATCTAGATTAGCTTGAGGGAAGGAGGGCTTAAGAGAAGCCAAAGTTTCCCTGTGGACGTATGTATATTGCTGAACCACGTAAGTTCTCTGTGTCAATTTCTCTCTCTCTCTCTCTCTCTCTCTCTCTCTAACTCTTGTTGCATGAATCGTTTATTTTAAAACAATTGGTATCAGATCTGTTGGTTGAATCAATAGTCGTAAACCCTTCTGTTATCAAGGCCAATGTGGTGATGTTCGATGGAACTGGGAATTTTGGATTGTGGTAGCAAAGGGTGAAGGATCTATTGGTAAAACAAGGTTTTGTGAAGGCATTGTATGGGAAGACGAAGAAGCCAGAGAAGATTACAAGTGATGAATGGGAAGAATTCGAGATGAGAGTAGTAAGTATCATTCAACTTTGTTTGGCAGATAAGGTTATATACCACGTTATGGATGAAGAGTCTCCTATGAGAATATAGACAAAATTGGAAAGCCGATACATGTCCAAGTCACGTATGAATAAGCTTTATCCTAGGTAGAAATTGTACGGGCTTAAGATGATTAACGGTGCATATTTGACTAAACACATCAATACATTCAACTAGATTATTAGTGACTTGTTCAGAATTGATTTGAAGTTCGAGGATAAGACAAGGCACTAATGCTCCTAACCTCACCTCCGGCTTCTTATGAGCATCCGGTTACAACTCTCCTTTAGGGGAAGGAAACTCAGGAAATGGAAGAAGTTACGGCAGCCCTGTTGGCATATAATTAGAGAAAGCATAATACAACTCAGTTTCATGATTAAGGGCTTATAGCAAAGGGTAATCATGATCATAGAACGAGAATGGAAAGAGATGAGTCGAGTCGGGTCGGGTAATAAAATAGCCGATCAAAGTCGAAGAACAAGAATGTTTAGTGCTATAAATGCTAAGAAATTGGGCATATGAATTGAGACTGTCCATAAAGAAAGAAAGGAAAAGAGCAGGAAAAACAAAAGGGAAAGAAAAATGATGGACCCTCAAATTCTACTAATATAGCAGAAGTAGATTCAGATGGTAGGGATGAGAATATGCTCTCATTCTCATCAGGTTCTGACCGATTCACAGATTCTTGGATTCTGAACTTTGCATGCTGCTATCATATGTCTCCTAATAGGGATTGGTTTAACACCTATAGGTCGAAAAAATCTGGTTTTGTTCTTATGGGTAATGATGCGTCTTGTGAAGTCATTGGAATAGGAACAATCAATATTAAAATATTTGATGGTGTGGTGAGAACTTTAGGAGATGTTACGCATGTACCATATTTTAAAAAAAAAAAAACTAATTTCATTGGGTACCCTAGACTCAAACGGTTATAACTGTAATTTTGAGCGTGAAGTAATGAAGGTAACTAAGGGTGTTATGATATTCATGAAATGTCAGAAAGATGTTTGTAATATTTACAAATTGTTAGGTAGCACAATTGTAGGTGGAGTTACAACAACTGCATCATTTGAAGGTGAGGACGGCGATACATTCTTGTGGCATATATAGTTAAGGCATATCAATGAGAGTGGTATGATGGAACTGCACAGAAAAAATCTGCTGAAAGGGGTCAAGTCCTATAAACTAGACTTTTACAAATATTGTGTTCTAAGAAAACAATGTAGGGTGAAATTCAAGACTATCACTCATAAGATAGAAGGTATTCTAGATTATGTTCATTCAAATGTTTCGGGGCCAATGAGAGTTGCTTCAAGAGGGGGGTCTCTATATTTTGTGAGTTTTATTGATGACTTCTCCAAAAAGTCTTGGGTTTACTTCATGAAGTGCAAGTCTAAGACCTTTTCAAAGTTCAGAATATGGAAGGCTGAAGTGGAAAACCAAATTGGGAGAAAGATCAAATGCCTTAGAACAAATAATGGTACAAAATACAAGGATACTGAGTGCTTGAGGTTCTGCGAAAAACACAACATCAAGAGACATTTCACGGTGCGGAAAACACCTCAACAGAATGGTGTGGCTAAGAGGTTGAATAGAACAATTGCTAAAAGAACAAGGTGCATGAGATTAAATGTTGGGCTTCTTAAATTCTTCTGGGGTGAGGCAGTAAATATGGCTGTTACATCATCAAGCAATCACCTAGAGTTGCAATTGTGAAAAAGTCGCAAAGGAAGTATGGATAGGGAAAGAGGTAGATTGCTCTATAATGAGGGCATTCAGATGTCCTATTTATATTCATATATCCAACAAAGAAATGTCAAAGCTTGATTTGAAATAAAAAAAAAAAAGATGCATTTTTCTTGGGTATGAGAAATGGGTAAAGGGGTACAAGCCTTGGAATCCAAAGACTCAGAAGATGGTAATTAGTAGAGATGTGGTGTTTAATGAAAAGTCCATTTTGAGGCTTTCCGGGGATAAGAAAATAAGGAATTTGAAAAGAATGGCAACAAGAAATCAGCAGTACAGGTAGACCTAGAATAATCAAATATCCAGTTAAAAAGGGAATCCAGTTCTAGTGACTAAGAACATCATAATACAGTTTCAGACAGGCCCAAATGCAAGATTAAGGCACTGGTCATATATAATTTTTGAAGATCTTGTTTCTTATGCTTTGATTAGTAGTTATACTGGATATTATACTGGTCACTAGTAGCGGGAATCCTTATACATTTTAGAAAGCTATTAGTAGTTCTCAAAAGAATAGATGGATGGAGGCTATAGTGGAAGAAATGGAATCATTGCAAAAAAACAAGACTTGGGAGCTGGTTGAACTTCTTAAAGGAAAGAGACCAATAGGTTGCAAATGGGTGTTTAGAAAGAGAGAAACTACATTTGAAAATAAAGAAGGTTCAAGGCTCGCCTAGTAGTAAAAGGATACTTGTAGAAGAAAATGATTGACTATGATGAAGTCTTTTCTCCAGTTGTCAGGTATACCTCTATCAGAGTAGTGTTAGCTTTGGTAGCACATCTTAATCTAGAATTAGAGCAGTTGGATGTAAAAATAGCTTTCCTTCATGGTAATTTGGAAGAACAAATTTACATGAAACAACTAGAATAGTTCAAGCAACCCGAGGCAGAGCATCTTATTTGCAGATTGCATAAGTCACTTTATGGGATAAAGTAGTCTCCACGATAATGGTACAAAATGTTTAACTCCTATATGATTCAGATTAGCTACACGCGCTGTGAGTATAACTATTGTATTTATGTTAAGGCTTTTAAAGATGGTTCTCATATTTTTTTGTTGCTTTATGTGAAAAATCAGTCTCCACGACAATAATACAAAATGTTTGACTTCTATATGATTCAAATTGGCTACACGCACTGTCAGTATGACTACTGTGTTTATGTTAAAGCTCTTGAAGATGATTCTCATATTCTTCTGTTGCTTGGATGATATGCTTATTGCTACTAAGAGTATGTGTGAGGTTAACAGGTTGAAATCCTTGTTACACAAGGAGATTGATATGAAAGACTTGGGTGCTGCTAAAAAGATTCTTGGTATGGAGTTTCGTAGGGATAGGGAGGTAGGCAAACTATAGGTGTCTCAAAAAAAGTGTATCAAGAAGGTGCTAAAACAATTTATTATGGAATATTCTAAACTGGTAAGTACACTATTGGTGAACCATTTCAGATTATCTTTTAACCAATGCTCAAAGTCAAAAGAAAAAATTGAAGACATGTCAAAGGTCCCATATGTTAGCACAGTAGGATGTTTGATGTATGCAATGGTTTGTACCAAGCCCAATTTGGCATATGCAGTTAACACAATCAACAAACACACGTCAAATCCAGGAAGAAGACATTGGAAGGTGGACAAATGGGCATTCAGATACTTAAGAGGCATAGCTGACTATGGAATTATGTTTGCAAGGCAGCAAATGGGCATTCAGATACTTAAGAGGCATAACTGACTATGGAATTATGTTTGCAAGGCAACAAAGATGTTCTTTAGTTGTGAGTTTTGTAGATGCTGGTTATACAAGTGATTTAAATAACAGAAGATCTACTACAGGTTATGTTTATATGCTGGGAAGCGGACCTATTTGTTAGAGATCCATGCTAGAATCCTTAGTAGCGATTACTACACAATCTAAGTACATGGCAGTGACTAAAGCTACTAAATAAGCTGTGTGGTTAAAGGGGCTAGTCAAAGAGTTTGGTTTAGAGCAAGATGTAGTTTAGTTGCATTATGACAGCCAGAATGCCATATACTTGGCAAAGCATCACGTTTACCATGCCAAAACAAAACATATAGATATGAGATTTTACAGAATAAGAGAACTTATTGCTATAGGTGAAGTGATACTTAAGAAAATTCACACTTTAGAAAATGCAGTTGATATGTTGACAAAACCTATTCCTACAACTAAGTTCAAGTATTGCTTGGACTTGGTCAATGTTTTTACATGTTGAAGGAAGACATTCCCAACCTATTGATTCAAGGTGGAGGCACAAGAACTTGTTAATAATTTATAAAGAGTTGAACATTTTGCCAAGATAGAGAGTGTTAGAGATATGTTTTATACTCTTGTAACAAGTAAACTAGGTATATAAGTATTATGTGTGGAGCATAGCGAAACACATAATACCCATGTAGCCTAACCGTAGTTGTGTTTTCAAGGACGAATAATATGTTGGGGGTGCAAGCAACTTAGCCCTCAAAGTATGGTAAGAATATATTGAAGAATTTTAAAGTATCCGATTAGGGTTAGGATTTAACCGCGATGTAATATAAAAATGTTGTAACTCTATTTTCTACATAATGAAAAAAGATAGTCGCACCTGTAAACATAAGCATATTGTCGAACTATATAAATTCTCTATGTTAATTTATTTCTCTTTCTAACCTTATTATATAGATCGTTTATTTCACAACAAAAATTAATATCAATTATAAATATACTATTAATACATTTTGATAAATCAGACCGTTATATCAAATATTTTTCAAACTTGAATGCATGGTCTTGCCTGATTTGTCACTGTTCTGGGAATGATCCATGTCCACAAACACGTGCACGACTATACTTTGAACATAGACATCATCATAAATTAAAAAATAGAAATCATCAGTCTATAAAGTGGAATATATTTTATATATTTAATTTTTATGATGCTTCTCATGAACCCTCCTTTGGAGACCACAATCTTCTTCCACCACCAAACCATAGACCAAGAAGACTTAATCACTGTACACTCATTTGATAATAATGATGACTTAAAGCTGGACTTGATATTTAATTAAGAGTAATTTTTTATGACTTAAATTTTTATGCCTAAATTTTTGTTTAAATAAAAAAGAGTTATCGATTATTATTATATTAATTATTTAAAAAAAAAAAATTTTATCAATCAATAATTTTCTCTCATTTAAATACAAATTTTAGACAATAAAATCTTATCCTTTAATTATTAGAGGACGCATGTATTCCTTTTTCTTCCTGAACTTGTGCTTGTAATTGTCAAAAGGTTAGCTCTAACTAGGAAGCTTGACTGCCTTAAAATCAGTCAAGCTTTAATTAATAGCCATATTCTAGAGGCAGCAGTTCTTTGTAAAGTAATTGTTTTAGATTTCACTTATAATGTGATTTTTAATTTTTTTTTATATTTATAATAAAATTTTATTAAAAGTAGAAGTAAATATATAAGATTTATAAAAATCTAAATCTTATAAAAAAAAAAAAAAGGCTGAATAAATATCAGTCAACGAACGAAAAGATAGAAAAAAAAATTTAAAAGTAAAATTAAATAAAAAGATGAACAGTCATCCTGAAACTTAATCGTTACATTGTAATAAATATAACGTAATCATAATTCATTATATCTCTTATACACCTACTGACAGTCTCTTTGTCTTTCTCTTCCTCAGGCCATTCTTTCTTTCTCCAATATCAATCAAATTACAATTTGTCCCAAAAAATTTCAACTCGCTGCAGTTTAAATATATATATATATATATATTTTTTAATATAAGTAATCAACGTAATTGTAATATCTAATCTAACTAATTATTGTTCTATACTTTTAGAATTTTTTAAAATTTGATACTCATCTTATATTTTTTATTATAGATATTGTTTATCAATTTGTAATTTTTTTAATATTTGTATTAATAAATATGGCTACTAAAAAACAAACATTTGTCTACCAAAAAAACAAACTTTTGATATGAAAAAATTAAGAAAACAAATTGAAAAATTAATTAAAACTCAAAAAAGATATATTTTAAATTTGTTACTACTAACACGCAAAATATAAAAAACAAATATGGATGAAAGTTCCCTAAATGAAGAAGTAATGGATTTTAAAGTGTTAGAATACAATTACATTTAGAAATAATTAATATTAAAAATAAAAGGCCTCATTTAGATTTTTTGTTTTCGACCTTAAATTGTTTTAAACTGGCTCAAATCATGTGTTTTTATATCTTAACTGTATCTGAATGACTTGATATTTGACATGCTTAACAAAGGCTAGCTTAGTACCGAAGTCTTAATCGAATGATATGAGTGTTTATTTTTTATGTAATTGACATGAGTTCGATTTCTTTTCTCTCATCGTTATTTTTTATTTTACAAGAAAAGGTCAGTTCTAAAATAAGTGTTCTGAAAAAAGTAATGGCTTTATGTCTATTTATAAAATGACTCAAATATTAAGTGTTTATAGTATAATAAAAATACAAGTCTAAAATTTATGAAAGCCTAGTTCCATGAAGAAGGCTTTAGAAACACTGAGAGAAAAATTTTCAATTATATTAGCAGAGTCCTATTTTAAATTATTTTTATTTTTTACTATTCTATGCTTAAATAAAAATAATAATTTCTTATAACATAAATTAGGCTAACCTTTTTTAATTTTAATTACAAATTACAAATACTCCTTTTAGAAAATTTTTGTTTTAAATTGACAAAATTGTCCCTTTTATTTATTTTTGTATTTTTCAATTTTGATTAATTTTTTTTAACTTTTTTCAAAAACTTTTTATTTTATATAAAAATAAATTAAAGTTTTTAATCAATATTTCTTTGAAAATAAAAAAAATCAAAAAATTGGTCAAAAGTTAAAAAAAAAAAAAAAATTTTAAAATGAAAGGGATAATTTTGTCATTTTAAGAAAAAAAATTGACTAGTGAAAATATTTGTAATTTGTCTGGTAAAATAAAGGATGTCAGTGTAATTTTAAAATATAAAAAAAAATAGTATAATAGTCAAAAAAAACTCAAAAAAAAAATAGTATAATCGTCAAAAAAACTCTAAAAAAAATGTGAATGTAATTTATCCTTTTTTATATTACCTAATTAATTTATAATTCTTTTACTTGAGCTTATTTAGATTTCAGGTCAAGGATGAAAAGGAGCTGCACCATTTGTTTTAGTTGTTCGTTTGATTGAATTGTTAGTGCACGCTTGCTTAGGAAATTTTTAAATGAATTTAATATAGTGATGTGATAATATATTTTTTTAATAGTATTTTAACATGTGTAATATAATTTATCTTTTTAATAAGACATAATATATGTAATAAAATATAATTAAAAAAATATATTAACACATGATATGTTAAATCTATAAAAAAAAAAATATCTATGCACACTCAGCGCTTGTAAAATAGAGATTTGAAGGTGGACTTTGATAGGCAGCCATTTTAGAAACTTTGCTACCACGAAACATAGACCTAACTTTTGGCACGTTCATGCAACAATTTTCTTCAGGCAACCCTTACTTTTTCTTTTCCAACTTTGTCTCTTCATCCTTATTTCATGGAAGCACCCCTTATCCACTCCTATAAATACTTGAATCTGAAGTCAAAAAATAAACCCCAACTCTCTCTCTCTCTCTCTCTCTCAACTCAAATAGAAATGAGCAATCTTGAAAATCACCATTTCCATTACCACTCTAAGAGCAGAAAACCTACCAATGGAAGGAAAAAACCAGTCAAAGTGACTTATATCTCCAATCCAATGAGAGTCAAAGCTAACAATGCTGCCGAGTTTAAAGCAATTGTTCAAAAACTTACTGGCCAAAACTCCGCCATTAGAAGCCCCGATGAAGCTAGTCAGATTCTTGATCATCATAGAACTTCAAATACAAAGATAGGTGTTGAAAATGGAAAAGATGAGTATCCTAACATGGTATCATCGTTCGAGTTTAATCAAGATTTCTTCTAGAAAGAAGTTCAGAAATCTTTTATGAATCTTAATTTTCATATGTATATCATTATTCGCTTAATGATCTAAAACAAGTGGAGAAGATTTCTTGGAGGATTGAAAATACAAAAATTTTAAATTGAAGTCAAATTATCTTATCTATCCTTGAGTGTTTGATTTGGGTGTGATGCTGCAAGTGAATCGGCTAGCTACAATACGTCAATTTAATTAAAATATTGTTTGTTTTGCTATGATGCTTATAATACTTTTTCTCTCTCCCTCACTTTTATATATATATATATATATATATATATATATACACACACCTCTTGTAATCTTTATTTATCAATGAAAGTATTTTACTTTTACTGATTAAAGAATTTTTCTTTTTAAAAATAACAAAACCTGATCACCTCAACAAATACATGCTTAAAATAATTTTTTTTTTTATTTTTACTGATTAAAGAAAAAAAATCCTTGAAAATAACAAAACCTGATCACCTCAACATATGTTTAAAATTCGAGAAAATTTTAAGTACACGAAGGCACCACACTGGCAGAGTGACGTGGTGTGGCGCGGTGCCTTGTGCCACTAAAGTGATGCCATGTGTCCTATGAAATCTCGAAAAAACCGAAAGAAACAAAGGATGAAAAGAGCGGGAATTCTCTCTCCTCCTTTCAAGCTCACACTCTCCCCGACTTTATATGTCATCTCTTAAATTCCTGACGCACACTCTTTCTTTATTTCGTTAATCCCTCTCTCCCCATTCATGACTCTCATCTCTATTCCATCTCTATTTAATCCCTCTCTTTATTTAATTTTCTCTCTCCACTAACGCTCTCTTATCTAAGATTCTAAATTAATTTCTCTCTCTCTCCATTTCTCACTCATCTCCCTTTATAATTTATACAGATTTCTCTTTATACATTATTAACAACAACTATATATATATATATACAATACTAATAATAATTATAAATAATATATGTTAAAAAAATAAATAAGGAATCATTTATTTTTAATAAACATTACAATGGAGATAGAGACAAGTGTTCTTAGACCTTCAAAGTTACATGTGATATTTCAAGTTGAACATGACTTGAACAGTAAAGTTATGAAATAAATTTTAATAATTTAATATTCTTATTTTATATTTTATATGCCGTATAATTGTGATGAAAATAAATGTGTGAATTCACTGAAAACACATGTATTTTATTAAAGGGAGATTAGCTTTTATTATTTAATTTTTGTTACTATATTTAGTCATATGTATATATAATTATTATTAATAATGTATTTTTTTTTTTTTTGATAAGTAAAATTGTATATATATTGGTGCCCAAGAAGGGCATCAACGGCAAGAGCCCTAGAATCTTACATTTGATTTAGAGAATCCAAAAAAGTTACAAAAGAAGAGATATTTACAGGTAAAGCTTCTTTAGCCGAAAAAAATAATAAACGCAAGAAAGCATCTTTAAAGAGAGGAGTAGCAAGCTCCAAGTCTTCAAAAACACGTTTGTTCCTTTCAATCCAGATGCTCCATATGAGACAAATTGAAGCTATTCTCCACACTTGCTTAATCTCCTTTGGAAGAATGCACCCTTCCCAAGCCAACAAAAGATCTTTGACTGTGCCTGGCATTACTCAAGAGAAACCAAAAAAGGCAAAAATAATATTCCAACAGCTCCATGAGACGTGATAGTGGATGAGTAAATGGTCCACCCTTTCTTCCTCGCACTTACAAAGGTAGCATCTGTTCGCCATGGAGAAGCCTCTTTTCCTTAGATTGTCCGCTGTTAAAATTCCCTTCCAAGAAGCCTCGCAAGCAAAGAATGAGGCTTTAGGGGGGACTTTAGCATGCCAAATGAGCTTTCACAGAAAGGGAGAGCTAACTGAAGCGAACATGCTTTTGTAGAAAGAACGGACAGAGAAAAACTTCTTATCCGGCCTCCAATCCCTCTTATCCTCCCTATCTTCACAAGCCCGGAAGCCATTGAGGTAACGGAGGAAGGAGCCCACCTCTTTTAGCTCCCAATCGAAGAAGTCGCGCCTAAAGCAAGGAGTCCAGATGAGCTTGTTCCCAACTTTCTCCAAACACTCACTAGCCCAAGCCTCTTTTTTGTTAGCCAGACTATATAAACTAGAAAACTTCACCCTCAACGACTCGTCCCCAGTCCAGGCATCATCCCAAAATTTCACCCTACCACCATTACCAAGAATATAGCGGCATCTTACCATGAAGGTTGGCCACCCATCTCTAATGTAACCCCAGGGGCCACATCCCCTTGACCCCTCAACTCTGCCAGAGCACCATTCGCCAGGCTCACACCCATACTTAGCAACAATGATTTCCCGTCAAAGCTCCCCATTTCTTTCCCCAAATCTCCATAACCATTTCCCTAAGAGGGCTGTATTGAAGTAGCCCAAATCTTTAACCCCTAAGCCCCCGTGAGACACCGGCTTCTGAATTCTGTCCTAAGCAACAAGGTGAATCTTTTTGCTCTCCCCTACATGACCCCATAAGAAATCCCTCTGAATCTTCTCAAGCCTCTTACTCACAGTCTTGGGTAACGGGAAGAGGGACATGAAGTAGGTAGGGAGATTGGCCAGAGTGCTTTTGACAAGGGTGAGTCTGTCGCCCTTAGACAGAAACTGAGCTTTCCAACCTGATAGTTTGCTGAGAAATCTTCCAACTACAGGATCCCATGCCCCAACTGAACGCAGAGAAGCACCCAGTGGAAGGCCCAAATAAGTGGAAGGAAGACTGCCCATTCTGCAGCCCAAAGTAGAAGCTAACACATCCAACTCAGGAATCACCCCCACTGGAGTAATATTGCTTTTTCCAAGGTTGACCCACAAACCTGACACTGCTTCAAAATAAGTAAGAATGCACCGGACAAAGCGAAGCTGGCGGACTGAGTGATCACAGAAGATGAGGGTATCATCGGTAAATAAAAGATGGGTGATACCAATACCGCTACCTCTACTGTTTCCCACCTGAAAGCCTTTGATAAGACCAACCTCCTCAGCACGAAACAAAAAGCGACTCAAAACTTTCATAGCAATCATGAAGAGGTAGGGGGAAAGAGGGTCACCCTGTTTCAATCCTCTAGAAGAACGAAAAAAACTCGCCGAGGAACCATTGACGAGGACGGAGATAGAAACTGTGTATATGCATGCATGAATCCACATCCTCCACTTGGCCCCAAAACCCATTTTAGCCAGCATGCCCATCAGAAAACTCCAGCTAATATGATCAAGAGCCTTCTCAATATCCAACTTGCAAACGAGGCCCGTTCTCTTCTGTTTACACCTAGAATCAATGCATTCATTAGCGGCGAGAGCTGCATCCAAGATTTGCCTTCCCTCCATAAAGGCATGCTGACTAGGAGAAATGATACTGCCCATAATCTTCTTCATCCTTAAAGATAGTACCTTAGCAATCAGTTTGTAAACACTGCTCACAAGGCTTATAGGCCGGAAATCCTTAATGTTAGTAGCACCTTCTTTCTTAGGAATGAGGCCAATGAAGGAGGCATTCAGACTGCACTCAAAACCCCCGTCCCTATGGAAAGCCTCAAAAACTGCCATGATGTCTGCTTTCAGAACGCCTCAACATTTCTTGAAAAATGCCATAGTGAATCCATCAGGACCTGGGGCTTTATCCCCATTGCATGGCTCTAATGCTCTCTCCACTTCGTCTTCCGAGAATGGGATCTCCAACTTAGAGGAGTCATCCCCATTCAGACTATCAACACACAGGTCATCCACCCCAAGTCTCCAAAGAAACGGCTCCGAGTAAAGCCTAAAGAAGAAATCAACAATATCTTGCCTAATGGAATCTTTTTCCGTGAGAAGATGATTATCAACAACAATGGAGGAGATGGTATTTTTTCTATGGTGAGAAGAAGCCATTCTGTGGAAGAATTTAGTGTTGTGGTCTCCCTCTTTAAGCCATATAGCCCTAGACTTCTACCTCCAAAGGATCTCCTCCATCTTGAGGATCTTCCTAATCTGACCCTTCAAACCTTCTCTCTCAACCCTTTAGGCAGCAGAAATAGAACCCGACTGATCTTCCCTATCTAGCTCCAAAAGGGCATCCAGCAAGACCGCTTCCTAACTTGGAGAGAGCCAAAAACCTCATGATTCCACTTCTTCAGATCACCTTTGAGAAGTTTCAATTTTCTGGCGAGGCAATAACTTGGAGACCCTAACACAATATAAGAATCCCACCAATTCTTTATCAACTCCACAAAGCCATCAGATTCAAGCCACATGTTCTCGAATCTAAAATGGCTCTTCCCTGCACTAAAACCCCCACAATACAGCATGATGGGGTGATGATCAAAACAAGGTCTTGGGAGACACTTTTGGGAGATGCCAGGAAATACATCCTCCTAATTGTGGGAAACCAAAAATCTGTCCAATCTAGACATGGTCGGCTGATGATCTCCTCTGGACCAAGTGAACCTCCCTCCCTCCAAATTGAAATCCACCAGTCCTTGTGAATTAATGAATTCATTGAAGCCCCTCATAGCCGAAGTCAGCCTTCCGCCTCCCAATCTTTCATCCGGATTACGAACAACATTAAAATCCCCCCTATACACAAGGGGCTTGCTAGGAGGCAAGCATCAACCGCAACTCATCCCAAAGTAAGTTCCTTGTGCCATTAACCACTGGCCCATAGATGCCGCAAAAATCCCACACTAAAGAGTTGGAAAGCAATGTAAACTTGCAAGAGATGGAGAACTCGCCCACTCTATGCTCAATACAACTAATCGACCGCGAATCCTAAGCTACTAAAATGCCTCCTGCCGTGCCTTGAGCATCCAAAGCAACCCACTTCACCCATCAAGGACCCCAAATGGAACGAACAATGGATCCCAAAATGCATCCTATTTTAGTTTCTTGAAGACATATAATTGTAGGCCTCCATTCCTGTAGCAAACCTTTGATAACTGCTCTTTTGTCCGGGTCATTGAGACCCCTCACATTCCAGGATAAAATGTTTAACTTCATAAAAACTAAATCTGCTCAATACCCTCCGTAAAAACCTCCATATCCTTGCTGCCCTCATAATTAATTAAGCATGACAGCTCTTTCAAAACTTGTCTTATGCGTTTAGCTGACTTGACCTCCTTGTCATTTTCGGTGGCAAGCCTAGGGCTGGTTCTTGACAGGGAATTACACAACACAATTTCTCTAAATAACTCCGTCATACGGTCCTCGAAGCCTGCACACGTAACACCTAAGATTTTACTCATTTTTCCCACTTTTCGAAGCACCTAGTCATCCGTTAAAGTCTGTTGTTGATGTAGGGACATAGCTGATGGTTCGTCCACGTGAAACCGGGAGGAGGGATTGGGAAAATCTACCGGCAATACAATTACTAATGGTTGATAATCTGCTGGGATCTCCGATATGTCCTGATTACACAAAGCCACTTCGCCCGTTTGATCCACTGACAAAGGGCTCATACCCTGTATTAAATTCAGTTAAGCTTTTGCTGCGAAAGAGCACTCTGCTTCCCAGTCATTTTGGTTGGCTTCAATGCAGTAGCTATGCTCTAGGTATTGGAGGAACTCTCTTTCATCCAGCATACTGCAATAATCTGAGGCCTACCCCTCTGTACTGACCTCCCCTTGTGATATTGCGGCCTGCTTATCTTTTTTTTCCTTTTTACTCTGGATCCGTGATGTAGAGTTCCTTAAGTTCTCTGCGGTTGAAACAGCCACTATCTCCATTCCTGTAACTAAATTCCTACAGCCTTCTTCTATGGTAGCATTGACACATTGCTTCCCTGGAGCAGAATTCCTATAAGTCTCTGCCATGGCTGCATCCTTACACGCAATTGTGGTTGAGTCCTGGCCAGGAGCGGGAATATTGGACTGGGTAAGCATGCGTCCATTTCTTTTAACGTGGTGGTGGTGATGGGCCGGCCCCATGTGCCCCTTTTTGCCTCCTAAAAAATGGGTCGAAGTAGGAAGATAATTAGCGTTGGGCGGCCTATAAGGTGGATGTTGAGCTCTGTTTCTCCCTAGGACTTCACTGCGCCCCGTGTTGGGCTCCGAAGAGTTGAGATGGGCCGGCCCAGATAACCTTGGTGAATCTCCAACCTTTTGGGTCATAGAGAATCGACCCTTAGAAGAGGCCCCATGTCCATAAGCTTGACTGAAACTTTTCCTATGGCCCAACCCATACGGCCCACTACGGTGATTGTTTAAAAACCCTAAGCCCGTGAAGTCCCTTCCACACCTGATGTTTGGAACTTTCCTGTTTCCTTTCAAACCCTTCTCCAACTGCTGCGATTTGAAGGACTGATTTCCTGCGCAAGAGTCAGCCGCAATCCGTCGTTGGTCACCATGCGGACTTCTGTCAGAACGGAGTACGGTCCCCTGCGCAGACTTCTGCGATTCGAAAATCAAATTTTCGCCGCGAGGTTCAGGATGGAGCCTTTGGAGATCGCCATGTGGCCCTCTGCCAAAAGGATTCCTCGCGATCAGACGCGCCATCGGCGCGTGAATATCCGAATCTAAAGAGCCAAATCTTCCGGTCTTCCCTACAACTTCCGGGCACCGTGGATCAATTTCGACACACTTAGGACCAGATTCCTACCAGACCGGGATAGTGAAGGACCATTTCCCACACCTGATGCTGATGAAGGAGGGGATATCTTCTGGCCGACTTCTGACCAAGATTCGAGCCCATCTCAGGTGATTACGTTCGGCCGTGTCTTGGTCCACAGTCACGAAACTGCCGCACCGATCTCCCATGGCTCGGAAAACCTCCGAACTCCACAAGAAGGCTGGTAAACCCATCAATCGCAGCCATATAAAGCCTTCATCCTCTAACCTCGAGCAGCATCCTGTCGGAGACCATGGATGCAAGGTCACCTGAAGACCTTCGAAAGTCGAATCGTTTCGATCGAGGATTCTGATAGCTCCGACGACAGCTCGAATAGAAACCAGACACCGTTCAGGTCAAGAACTTTCAGACCAACCTGAATCCCCCAGCTTTTGAGAGCCCATCGGTGGATCTTATTTCTGTCGGGAACCGGAATGTTCAGCTCACCAAACCGACTGATGAGGCAACGTTGAAGAAATTTGAGGCGGCTTCCACAAGACCCGATATGGACCTCGATGCCTTCATGAGTCTGCGCTGGATGCCTTGCCACCGTGATAGTGTCCGGAGGCCAATCGTCAATTTTGTAGACATCCAGGTAAGACTCATTTCTTCTTGGAACGGATATTTTTTGCGTTAATCCTAGCATTCTGAATGCTTGCCCATATAGTGACCACCCTCCATTTGCATTATCTTCTGGCAAAAAAATTGTTCGAATCCCTGTCTGGGATCTACTCTCTAGTCGCATATAGCTCCCCCTACGATTCGAGCCTCTCCACAGATAGAGGCTTCTGCTTCGCCCATGTAGACCAATCGGAAACACCACCTTTTTCCGACCTGCTGAGAAGTCTTCCAAAGTATTACAAATCCATTCAAGTTCCCAACGCAGTACCCATATCCTTCGGGTCGCTCCGGACCCCTTTCAATAATTTGGAAGAATTCTCCCGACTCATCCTCCTCATGAAAAACATCAAATGACTTACCCCTGATTTGGGCGAACATACTTGCATCCTCAGATCGTCAACATACTTGCATCCTCAGTCGCTACTCTTGCAATCCTTCACCTCCTCATGCAGGAGTATGATGCCACTTGCCTTGTATCAAAGTTCAAAGATGTTTCTTCCACCATTCTATTATTAATAATTTATAAAGAGAGAGATCCGGCGCATGCATAATGAGAGATGTGAGCGATGAATGATGAATGAAAAGAAAGAGGTAGAAATTAATTTAGTTAAGCGAGAATTGGAGGAGAGAGAGAAAATTATATAGTAGTGAGATTAAATACAGAGAGATGAGAGTGAAAAATGAAGAGAGAGAGAGAGAGATTAATTTAGATATGAAAGCGTAATGAATGGACAGAGAAAATTAAATAAAGAGAGAGATTAAACAGAGAGAGAATAGAGATAAGAGTTATGAATGCAGAGAAACAGATTAATTAAATAGAGAGGGTGTCAGGAATTTAAGATGATGTGCGATATAAAGTCTGGGAGAGTGCGAGTTTGAATTGAAATGAAGAGAGAGAATTCCAGCTCTTTCCATCCTTGTTTCTTTCAGTTTTTCTTCAGATTTCATAGGACTCGTGGTATCACTTTAACGGCGTGAGGCACCACGTCGCTCTTCCAGCGTGGTATTTTAGGACACCTAAAATTTTTTTAAAAAAATTTTATATTTTAATTTTTGGACCGCCAACTTATTCAAATCATTTCTCATAATCAATTTTAATCAAATTTACTTATTTGTGTTTTCAATTAAATATAATTAAATTTTTTTTACTATATATGTTAAGTTTTTTAATTACTTTGCATAAAAAATTCGGAATGAAGTGTCGTTTGTAATTATTTTTTCGTTATTTTATATAGTTTCTAATTTTGTGAAAAGTTTCAATTTGATTTATTTCGAATTAATGTAAGAATTAGTAATTTCTTATTCGAATTAATAGTCTTTTAACTCTCTCTCTCTCTCTCTATATATATATATATGATGTAGTAGACTCTTAATAGATAATTTTCATTAATAATCTATCAATTTCAAATTTGAAAAATTCTTTCCTTATTAAGTAATTTTTATATTACTTGAATTTAAGAAATTCGATCCGTTCTGCGTCAGTTAATTTTTTTTACCCTTTCTGTGGTTATTAGTTTGAGGGTTTGCTTACTTCTATTTTTTGATATTACAGTATAATCAGATTATACCATATCTAGTTTTCCTCTATAAAGTTGATTCAAGTTAATTAACATGACAATATATGGATTTCGAGTGCATATTTTTCTTATCAGAATCTTGGTGGACGTTCAATAATTCAAATACTCGTACTCAAATCTTGTGTTGAATTTTCTTTTCTTTTTTTTCTTTCTTTCAAAAGAGAAATGTATCGTAGTTAGAGTCACCTTTCACAATTGATTTCAAGTCCAAAAAAATAAGTGTTGCGTTAAGTAACTAACACTTGACGTTTTAACAAGGAGTGTTGTGTTAAGTAATTAACATAGTACAAAAATGCGATGAAAAATCAAATATGTTGAATTTTTTAGAAATTGATGTTGCTCTTTCAGATTAGAAGGACTTCCCGTCCTTCAATACCTATCAAAAACTCAAAATCAGATAATTACCGGGTAGGCTCCAGTGGTAATCGCTCCGATGATAAAGCTAGAAAATTAAAAAGACTGTAATTGAAAGGAATAATCGTACATAAATTGAAAGCGTACCTTGTGACTTTATTTATAGACTGTAGATCTACTAAGTTGAATAGGATTTGGAACCATAAAAGTAGGGATTTGGAGATATCCGAATATATCAGTTGCCATATCGAACTCTGTTTCTTTATTCTGAGGTCGATAGGATATGGAAAACGGTGACTAGTTCGGAATCTATTCCTGTAGATACTTTACAATTCTTGCCATGAGATTTATGATGAGCAGTTTGGCACCCCATATGCTCTAAAGGCAGGGATGAAGGTGGCCCACCATTCTGGACAAAGTACCTCTCAACCCCATGTGTTTGTTTGATTTGGATAGCAGAATCTTTATTGGTCTGTACACGGAAGAGCTCTGTATATACACGTGTCACGTTTCAAGTTGATCTGCCACTTTATGGTCCATCAGTTACTCGTCCCTCGAGCCTCAGTCTTGCGGGATGCAGAGCTGAGGTTAAGGTTTCTGAAGAGTCACGCATGGTAGTCATAAATGCGCCGCCTTGTCTTTCATGACAGCTATTGATGCGACATATATTGCATCAGCCATCGGTTGGAATTATAAGGCCATTATTTCCTTAACCACCGCGACGGTTTGGAATCGAAGGCCTCCATTACACCACTTGTTAATCCCCTATAAAAGGTGAGAAAGTACATTAAGGCCTTTCCTTTCATTATTTCTCTACTGCTTGAGAGAGTTTCGTCATACTTCTTAAAGAAAACCCCAAGTAAGGCGATTTCTGACATAAGAAGCCCAACTTCGATCAAATATTCGGTCAGGTTTGATTCGCTCGCACACGTTGCTTGTTTACTTCCTTAAATCTTCTTCTAACCCTCCATCATTTCTGTTCTGTCGATTTCTAACGCTTAATCAAGTACTGGCTACAAAGTAGAAGGTTCCGTAGAAATGTCAATCGGAGGTGAATCTTGCAGATAGTAGCTCATCAGGGGATTTAGAAACTAGGATTGTTAGCCACCCAAACCCTAGTTCGGAACTTATGATAGTAGAGGCTTTTGCAGAGCCTAGGAACGTTGTTGGGGAAACCTCGGCCAGGCCCTCCAGAAGGGAAGAAGGAGAAAGCACCACTATTCAGGGCATGATAGATGCTCTGAGGGCTGCTTTTGACTTCCTTGTAAACATGTTCTGTAGGGTACCAAGACCTATAGACCGTCCTTCTGACACCGAGCAGGGCAAGATATGTGTCTATCTTGAATGGTTCGAGATAGGGGTTAGGTTTCCCTTCCATCTCCTAACTAGGGACTTCTTTAGTTGGTTCAATATATGATAGCCGATCTAAACATAAATAGTTGGAGGCACCTATTAGGTTCATAGTTCTAGGTCATTTAAAAAACGTCGAGGTGGACATCCCGTTGATAAGGAGCAACATGGACTTAAAGTATTTAAGTCAGAGGGAATGTTTTATATGTATTTTGACAAGGGGTTCAGACCTCTCTCCTTTGTACCCACTTCCGATAAGACTTAGAAGAAGTGGTACTTCTTTGTAAGAGGAGGATGGGAGTTCGAGGACTTTGAGAGCTGAATTTCAACCTTCTCTCAAAAGACTGGGATTGAGGGTGAGGCCCCCTTAGTATTTTTTTGTTTCTGTTTTTGGATTTTTTAGACTATGTGTTGTTAATCTAATCTTATGTTTTCTGTGTAGATAAGAGAGCTTGGAAGAGGTCGATTTTTACCATCGATCTCCAGCAGAAGTACATGGGGTTCCTCCAGAACAACAATCGTGCTCAAGACGCCGTGCTCTGCCCCAATAATCTGATAGTGGCTGGCCTGGTTTGGGATAGGTTTGAGAGCCTGAAAAAATCCCTAGTGTTTGGATGGGCTCTAAGGAAGAAGAAGAAGGTGGGGGAGAGCTCTTCCTTTGCCGAGCCTCCTCTTCAAGTGAAAAGGAGGAGGCTTCTGTCTAACTCCCCTAACAAGACTGAGTTAGAGGATCTGGGGGCTTCCCTAGTTCATGAGCCCTTGCTTCCCCCTGCGCCTAGAGCTCTTAAGAAGAAAAGGGGAAAAGGCAAGTCGGTGGCCGTTTCCCTAGTGCCTGATGACTTTGGCCCGTTGGCCATGAAAAAGGCTTACAAGGAGTCTTGGGCAATAGGGCCAAGTAAATTTAAGGGGTTGAAAATGCAGAAGATCACCAAAGAGATGATAGTGTTCCATATGAGGGTAAACTTTGAAAAATCCTTTCTTTCCCTCTCTTTTTTTTTTTTTGCCCTTACGATTCTGTAGTATATTGTCACCTGCTTGTGTTGCTTGTTTCTTTTCAAGTTATGCATGATTTAGCAGCCATCATGGAATCTTTTGAGGATTTGGAACAGATTGGTATCCTCCAATCTGAGCTCAATAAAACCAGGCTTTGGCTAGGAACGGCTCAGTCCACGACCTCTACAGCTAAGGAAAAGGTGAAGGAAATAGCCAACTCCTACTCTATCCTAGAGTCCGAGAGGGATGCCCTCACTTTGGAATTGGAAGACCACAAAAAGAGGTTTGATGACTTCCAAGCTGCGTCCCTTCAAAAGACCTAGGACACTACTGAAGCTATCACAGCTCAAACTGAAGTTGATCTAAAGGCTGAAGTCCAAGATCTGAGTGGTGAGCTGATCGAGCATGGGTACCGCACCCTCAAGCTGAAGCTTCGCAAGAAGTATTTTGACCTGGATCTGGCTGGGGTAGATGATATTGAAGTCTCTCAAGTTCAGATTGAGGTGCAAGAGGATGAGGAGGAGGAAGTGGATCCCGAACTCCCTCAAACTGACGTTCTAGAGGCTGCCGAACCATAGATGATATTGAAGTCTCCCAAGCCGAGGTTAAGGTGTTGGAGGATGAAGAGAAGGAAGCGGATCCAGAACTTCCTCAAGCTGATGCTTCAAAGACTGCCAAACTAGCAATAGACTAGGGGCATCTTTGTACCACTTTTTATTTCTATCTTGTAACCTTCCTATATTTTGGGCCAATTATAAATAGAATTTGACTTCTTTCAGAACTTTGTGTATTGTTTGATAATCTCTTCAGTATCTAGGCCATTAGAAATTCTAAAGTATGCATGAGATGTTTTAGAAGTTGAAATAGTAGGATACCCAGAGCAGCCACACTTGTAATAAAGATTTTCAGTTGTTGGCATATTAACAAGTCATAATGTACCGACCTTTGACACTTGTAATCAAGCTTTAAAACAAGTTTTGGCAATAGAACTTCAACACTTATAATTAAATCAAGCTTCATTCACATATCTCTAATACTTGTAACTAAAACAAGCTTCATTCTAGGATCTGTAGGATCAAACCTGTGGTATTTATAATAAATGGAAGGCTTTAGGAGATCTGTATATTGATTGAAATGGATTGGGCCTTCAACGCTCGTAATACTTTTACCGAACTATTTATTGAGCGAAATGGATCAAACTTGTAGAACTTGTAGTGAATACAAGGTTTTTAGGGGTCTGTACGTTGAATAAAATTGACCAGACCTGTAGCACTTGTAATGAATGCAAGGCTTTTAGGGGTCTGTGCATTGAATGAAATGGAGCAGACCTGTAGTACTTGTAGTGAATACAAGGCCTGTAGGGGTCTGTACATTGAATAAAATGGAGTAGACCTGTAGCACTTGTAATGAATACAAGGCTTTTAGGAGTCTGTACATTGAATGAAATGGACCAGATCTGTAACACTTTTAGTGAATACAAGGCTTTTAGGGTAGCACTTGTAATGAATACAAGGCTTTTAGGGGTCTATACATTGAATGAAATGGACCAGGCCTGTAAAACTTGTAGTGAATACAAGGCTTTTAAGGGTCTATAAATTGAATGAAATGGACCAGACCTGTAGCACTTATAGTGAATACAAGGTTTGAATGAACCCTCGAAGGTGAATAAAAAATAACTCTTTATTGATAATATTTGCGTAAATGTTCGATATTCCAGGGTCTGGGTACAGGCTTCTCAGTTACATCTTCCAACCAATAAGTCGTAGGTCTAACGATTTTTGTTATCTTGTAGGGCCCTTCCTAATTAGGGGAAAGTTTTCCCATGGTGGGATATTTAGTGTTTGGGAACACCCTTATTAAGACGAGGTCTCCAATTTGGAAATTGATATGTTTTAACCCCTGGTTGAAACACTTAGCCATTCTCTATTGGTATGCTTCGATTCTAATCTGAGTTTGCTTACGTCTCTGTTCAAGTAGATCCGGATTCTTTGCGAGCAGCTAGTTGTTGTCCCTTGGTCAAAGTAGTCTCTCCTAAGCGTCGACATTCCAATTTCGACAAGAATGACTGCCTCGGTGCCATAGGCAAGTGAGAACGACGTTTCTGCAGTTAGGGTTATTCTAGTAGTTCAGTAGGCCTAGAGTACTCCGGGGAGTTCTTCGACCCATCTTCCCTTGGCTTCCTCCAACCTTCTCTTAAGGGCATCGAGAATAGTGCGGTTGGTGACCTCATATTGCCCATTAGCTTGGGGATGCCTTGGTGAGGAGACATGATGACTAATGTGCGGGTCTTTACAAAACTTTTTGAACAACTTCATTGCAAACTGTATCCCATTGTTTGAAATGATGACGTGGGGTATACCGAACCTACAAACTATATTTTTCCATGTGAAGTTCTTTACTTCCACCTCTGTGATGTGGGTCAGTGGTTCAGCCTCTGCCCATTTGGAGAAATAGTCTATGGCGACTAGTAGGAATCTCCTATTTTAAAGGACCTTTGGCAATAACCCTATAATGTCCATTCCCCATTAAGCGAAAGGCCAAGGACTAGTGATAGGGATGAGTTCATGATAAGGTTGGTGTTGGTATGAGGAAAATTGTTGACATTTGCCACACCTCTGGACATATTCTTTAGCTTGTCTTAACATACCAGGCCAATAGTAGCCATGAGTTAGTGCTTAGTGGGCTATGGTCTTTCTACCATTGTGGTTGCAACAGATCCCCTCATATATCTCGGTTAGGACATAGTAGGACTCTAGAGATAAGCACCACAGAAGGGGTTGCGTGTAGGACCTTCGATAAAGCTTTCCTTTAAGAATTAGATACCGAGCTACCCTAATCTGAATCCTTCTGGCATGATTTTTTTCCTCTAGAAGTAGCCTTTCCCTTAGATACTGGATGATGGGAGTCATCCAATCCTGAGGTTGTTCTGAAATTTGAAGGGACTGTATCTCTTCAATGCTTGGTTTTGATTGATAAGAGATTTCACCGTTGAATCCCTTTCAGGCTTGAGGTGGGAGGCCATGTTTGCTAAAGCATCAGCCCTGGAGTTTTGGCTTCTTTCAACCTTCTGAATGGTGAATTTGTGAAAAAATAGCTTTACTAATTCCACTAGCTTTGAATATCTAGTCATCATGTTATCCTTGGTGGAAAATTATCCCAAGATCTAACTTACCACAAGTTGAGAGTCAGAGAATGCTTCGAAGTTCCAGAGCTTCACATTCTAGGGCCAATTTCATCCCAAGGATAAGCACTTCATATTCGGCTTCATTATTAGAGGCTCTGAACCCCAAACTAACTGTTTTCTCAGTTACGACTCCATCGGGGGACTGAAGTATTATGTCTATTCCAGAACCTTTGTCGGTAGATGAACCATCAATGTAAAGTAGCCATATCTGGGTGTCCGTAGTGGCTTGAGCTTTCACAGGTAGTGTTGGAGTGAATTCTGCTACAATGTCTGCTAGTACTTGTCTTTTGATAGCAGTTCGTGGTATATAGGATATGTCAAATTCTCCCAACTCTACTAACTATTTGATCAGTCATCTTAAAACTTCAGGTTTGTATAGGATTGATTTCAAAGGATAGGACGTAGGGATTATGATGGGATAGGCCTGAAAATATAGTCTGAGCTTCCGAGCGGATATCACCAAGGGTAAGGCTAGTTTTTTAATTTCGGAATATCTTATCTCGGTGTCCAAATACACCTTGCTAACGTAAAAAATAGGCTTTTGAATCCCCTTGTCCTCCTTGACTAATGTGGAGCTGATGACATTTTCTGATATAGCTAAGTATAAGAGTAGCTTTTCTCCCTGTACTGGTTTGGAAAGGAGTTCAAGGGAAGCTAAGTAGTGCTTAAGTTCCTGGAAAGCTTCTTCGCATTTAGGGGTCCATTCTAGGGCCTTACACCCCCTCAAGGCTCTAAAGAATGGGAGGCATCGATCTGTAGATTTAGAGATGAACCTATTCAGAGCCACTATCCTTCCGTTCAAGCTTTGGATATCTTCCTTGGTTTTAGGTGATTCTAGTTTAACCAGAGCTTTGATATGTGAGGGATCTGCCTCAATTCCCCTTTAAGAGACCAAAAAATCCAAGAATTTTCCTTTTGTGATCTCGAAGGTGCATTTTCAAAGTTTTAGCTTCATCTTATTTTGCCTCAAGATATCGAATGTTTGGCTTAAGTGCTGGATGTGGTCATTCTTTTGAATGCTTTTGACTAGCATGTTGTCGATGTAAACCTCTATTGTGTCCCCAATTTGGGAGCCAAACATCTTGTTTACCAAGCATTGGTACGTGGCTCCAAGGTTCTTCAGACCGAACGACATCACTCTATAACAATAGAGACCTCGTTTAGATATAAAAGCAGTTTTCTCCTAGTCTAGAGATACATCTGAATTTAATTGTATCTAGAGTAGGCATCCATGAAACTCATGAGCTTGTGTCCTGCTGTGGCAACAACAAGTTAAACAATCTTGGGAAGAGGAAAGTTGTCCTTGGGACAAGCATTATTTAGGTTGGTGTAGTTAATGCAGACCCTTTACTTGCCATTCTTCTTTTTTATGAGAACTGTGTTGGCAAGCTACTTTGGGTAAAACACTTTCCTTATCATTCTAACATTTAGCAACCTTTAGACCTTTTCATTGATGATCTTGTAGCGCTCAAGGGCAAATGTTCTCTTTCTTTGTCTTATCGAAGGATAGTCCGGGTTTGTCATTAGCTTATGAGAGATAAGATTATGATCTATTCCCTTTATATCTTTTGTTTCCCAAGCAAATACCGATAGGTTTCTTTTTAGAAATTCAACAATTTCCTCTCGCTCGGAGGGAGACAGAGTTGTGCCAATCTATAGATATTTTTCCTCATTTTTAGTACTAATGAGTACTTTGATGGGCTCCTCCATTGGCTTGACCATGCTGTCCCTTTCCCTAGGACTTAATGGCCCATCGATTTCAAAGAGACACTCCTCTGCCTCATGAAGGTCGGAAGGTGAAGAACTTTCCTTTTTATGAGGGTATTGTGACATTCCCGAGCGGTGGGCTAACAACCCTTGATAAAGAAGACTTTGTCATTGTGAACATACTTCAACCATTAATGGAGGGTTGAAGTGACTGCTCCCATCTGAGAGATCCAAGGTCTCCCAATAATGATGTTATAGGGGGATTTAGAATCCAGGATTATGTATTCAGAAATCAGTGTCTTCTATCCATCTCCTTCTCCCGTCGTGGTTGCTATATCAATTTTGCCCAACAAGGTGCTAAGATTCCCATCAAATCCCACCATGACAGCGGTGGCAGCTCTGATGTCATTATGGTTGAGTTTCATGTGTTTGAAGGGTTTGTAGAACAGTACGTTGGTGGAGCTTCCAGTATCCACGAGAACCATTCTGATATCAAATTTAGTAATTTTGAGTGAAATGATGAGAGCATCGCTGTGAGGACAATGTATCCCAACAAGGTCCAATTTAGAGAACTAGATCTGAGGTTTTGACTTCATTTTCTTCTCAATGGCTGAAATCTGGAGGACGTGTGGTTCTATCCTTACCTCCTGAATATATATTTTCCTGGCTCGGTTAGACATTCTCATTGTCGTATTGTCAGCGTAAAGGACAAATATGACTAGATTATTTTGCTGCGGTTGATCGTTTTGAGATTTTCTCTACTTAGGCCTCTGTTCGTGCCTTTTTTGTGGTGGTCTATCATTGTAGGGCTTCCGCCTCCTATCCTAACAGACAAACCCTGTCAGTCATCCTCTTCTGATGAGACTTTCTATCTCTTACTTGAGAGCTCTGCATTCGTCGGTAGTGTGCCCGTGCTCCTTGTGGAAATCACAGTACTTGTTCTGATTTTTTGTGTTAGGGTTGCTCTTTAATGGCTCTGACCACTTCAAGTTCTCATGGGTCTAGATCTGTTGGAGTATATGGGTGAAAGTGGCATTCAGAGGGGTGAAAATTTCGTACCTTCCAAAATTAGGATTGTTTTGGGTTCTGGATGCCATTCTCTTATCAGGGCTCTTGATCCTATTCCTATTAGTGTTGGTGTCCCTCTTCTGAACTTGCTCATCCTTCTAAGCTTGTTCTTTTTTCTTTCGGAAAGACATTTTCATATCTTCAAGATTAATGTACTTTTGTGCTCGTTCCATGAGTGCCACCATGTCGACGGAAGGATTCTTGGTCAAAGAATCTTGAAAGCGTCCAAGCCCTAGGCCAGAGGTAAGATGTAATATCCTGACCTAGGACATAACACGTAAACCGAGGTAGACTGAGTCGAGTAGTGTAATATCGTTTGTAACCGAACGTAAGTTTTATATGAATGAAGTTAGTTCATAGCATCCAATGAGTTTTAAACACGCGAATAGAATTACAAACACATCTGAGTATCCCGAGATCGCTTGTACGAGAGATCTGATAGTACGGGCAATTATGCATGTATACTAGTATATGCCTCGAAGTACGTGCATAATGTAATTATACATAAATATATTAAGATATATACATATATATAAGTATATATATGCATAAGTACGTGTATATATATAGATATATTTATAATATAAGAAATAAAGTTATATGTTATAAAATATATTTATATAACATACAATATATATATATATATATACAAGCAGCATGTAAAGTGCATGCATGTGAGTGTGTGTTTAGGGTGTCGGGAACATTTGGGCAAGGGAGTACAGATGTGTGTTTCATGTGTGTGTAGTGCGTGTGAGATGAAACATTATAATATATATATATGTACAAATATCTAACCTAAAGTGGGGTAAAGAAAATAGAAAAGAAAACAAAGAAAAGATCAGGGAAAATAGTCAACAAAAGGGGCTTGAAGCGAGTAGAAATCGAGAGATGGGAGAGGGGGCTAAGGCGGTTGGAAATTTTCTATATATAGATGTGTGAGTTTGAGACAAAAACAACAAAAGAAACAACCCTTTTGGAGAAGCTATGAGCGTTTGGGAGAATTCAAGAGCTGGAACCAAGAATGAGGAAGAAAAAAAGAGGGATACTGCAAGTTGAAAATCAGAAAAAAAAAAAAAAAAAAAAAAAGGTATGTAAGTTAGCTTCTATTTTTAATTTTAGAAAGCATGATAAATAGTTTAAAGTGTTGGACCTTGTAGAATATAAAAAGAGGATTAAATTGCAAGAAAAATTAATAAAAATGGTCAAGAACCGAGGTAGAAAACAGTAGTTGTAGGCCACGAGAATAAATTTGATTTAGGTGATTTAATGCTTTGAACTTGAATTTAACCATGAGGAATTGATCCTCAATGGTGCAGGAAGAATTTAGGGATAGAAATTGGGAGAAATAGTGAAGAAAACACCACGAATTTGGCTCGCCGAAAAATCGTATCTTCTGGTCAGAGCTACTGTTTAGGCCTATTCGTGGAGTTTGGTTAGGTTAAATCAAAAATTGAGTTTAGATATGAACTCCTCATGTGAAAAGGAAAAGAACTGCATTGATTTCAGGCCAAGAAATGGTTGGGAAAACTTGATCGTCGCCGGAGATGGCGACGGAACCTTACCGGAGCGTTGCCGGAAAGTTGTGGAAAATGATAAACAGTGGGTTTTGATGTGGCATCGTTTGGTGTTATAAGTGAATGATACTGCATCGTTTTAAGTGGGGCTATTTTAATTTAAAAGTTGAATAAGACTGTTTGGTTGTTAGGATAGGAAATCAATTTAGTTATGCTGAACAGGGGCTGGGATAGCCTATCCCCGATTAGGCCTTTATCCACTATTTGGTTTCAAAGGTTTAAGAAAAAAAATACGCCGGGGCTACTGCCCTCATGGTTCGAATAGGAGACCAAGGAGAGGGTGAAACTTAACCAAGGGTACATGGGCCATTGAGCCACTGAGGCCCATGCGGCCATATACTGCCGAATGTATATATTTATTATATAATTAATTAAATTATTAAATAAATCCAAATAAATTAGGAAATTTAAAGAAAATAAAGAAGTAGTCCAAAACTTGTAAATGTATAGTATTTTCTTTATGTATCGGATGTTCTAAAGCTAATAGATGAGTCCGTTTTACGAGACAGAGTCTTGAAAGATAAAAGACTGTAAAAATGCAAAATAACCGTTTTGCCTTTTTTAGTATAAATGTCCAAATTGAATTCCGTGAAAGCCTAAACCGACTTTCTTCAACATTCTGGATTCAATAGTAAAGTCTATTTTAGTAAAAAAAAAAAACTTATAGCATAGAGACATAAAATTTGATAAATAGCATAGTTTATGTAACTGTAGATTGAGACATATTTTGTGAATCTTAGGAACACCAAAAGGCAAGGAGAAGGCAATCTAGACTTTCTAGTTAGAGATAGTAAGACATAAGTGATATTCGATCTTTGCATGTGTTATTTTCCAAGCCATGTCAATAGTTTTTTTGTATATTGCCTATTGTATTCTATACATACCAGTGTTTATTGGGCGACATTGATATTGCCCTATCATATGGGAATCATTTATTGATTTCTATATATATCTCGATCATGATTGTACACTTGTACCTAGGGCCGTGAGGGCTAGACAGTTATATTCGAAGCAGTCTAGTAACCATAACCTCGAAAACTATTGTTACATCAGATCGTCTAGAATCAGTTATGATTCCACTATACTCTTTGTGGAAGATAGTATGATCCCGATATATTATTAGTGCTGGATTGGTACTCAATCACAAACTCCATCTGATGCTATCTACGACCCTTGGGTCAAGGTTCCAAGTGGAACGCCAGATACGTTGCTATGTGAGGCATGGGACGTAGAGTTACATCGTATACAGAACAATATTATTCATGTATCCAGTGGGAACTGAATACGAGCTTAGGGAGATTTTCGGCCCCACGAGTTCATCTCTTTTTGTTGATATCACTATCTTTCATTATTGATTATCATAGCCTGATCATGTTATATTATTATGAATGATCATGAGACTTTACAACTTTCATTTGAGTGCTTACAATTCATACTTGAGATAGCTCATGACTGTAGTAGTATGACATTGTTAGTAGAGCAAATTCATTTCCTTATCATTTGAGCTTCTATCATCTGATATTGAGTTCTATATTCATTGACTGGCTAGCACTTCTATATTCATTTGTACACATGGCAGAGCAAAGAATATTCATTTATTGAGTTTTCATAGCTCATTCAGATACTACTTATATTTCAGGCATAGATATCGAGAACAGATGGTAGAGCCTGCTAGCTTAAAGATGGACATTTCTTTTGAAGTTGTACTGTAATACATAGTACAATCTTGTAGCTCCCATGTCATCTATGTCTTGGGGATGAACAGTTGTTAAAGAATTTTATAGTCTGTATTTTGAGAACCTTAAATATATCACATGCAACTTTTATTTATTTCTTTAAGTCTTTCGCTATTTATACTTTGATAGTTGTTGCATGTTAGTAGCACTAATTGTGTAGTAAATTGATAGACACCCAGTTTGACAACAGCGTCGAGCCGAGATTCGTAATTCGAGATCCGCACAGGGGGGTCTTGGGTCGTGACATAAGAGTTGCTACTAAGAAGCTTGGGCTATAATCGATTATCTCCATGAGCTCGGTATTAAAACGAGCAATGTACTCCCGAAGTGATTCTCCCTTTGCTTGCTTCACAATTAATAAGAATTTTAACCATTTCCTTAACTTCTTACTATTTAGGAATCGATCAAGAAACTGTTTATTGAGCTCATAGAAATTGCTGATCGATTCTTGGGGAGGTTGTCAAATGCCTTGAGAGCGGTACTTTTGAGGCTCGTCACAAAGGTTCGGCACATGAAAGCATCAATAGCCCTATATAGAGCCATTGTATGCTGGTAGTGAGATAGATAGTCCCCAGGGTCCTCAGACCTGTCGCAGAGGGTTAATTTTGGGACAACGAACTTTTTTGGCCACTCCTCTATCATTATGGCAGAGGTGAATGGTGTGAAGAACCTCTTGAGCAACTTTCCTAGTTCGTCTTGCTTTGGAGGGGCGTGGAACCCTTTGGTAAAGATGGTCTATTTTTAAGAATCTGCTATCTCTTCTGCCCTTTAAGGGACTCTGGGCAAGACTTGTTATGGGTTTGGGACCCGTTGTTGACCCTGTCCTGTACCTTCAGACCCTTGATTCAGGAGATGAGTTTGTTCGATATTAGCAAAAGGGTGTTACCCTCTTAGGATTGGGGGGGTCGATGCCTTTAGGGGTTGGAATTCCTATGGCACTAGATCGGCTCTCGAAGCCATAGGAGTAGGAATCCTCGTTTTGCTTTAGTAATGGATAGCTGGGTGAAATATGGGCATCCCTTTCCTTACAACTATTGACGTCTAGGGATCAGCCCTCATATGAGTGGTACCATGGGGGTGTACTGGTTTCACGTTAGGCAACTCCTCATTAGGGGATCCTCTATCTGTGGTGGTGGTGGGAGGCTGAACTCCTCCGTGAACAGTGTTGGTAGGAGAAGGAGGAATATTGCTTTGTTGGTTTTTGGGCCAACGAAGCTAGAGCTTGTGACATGGCAATAAGTTGTTCCTGTATGTGAGTATATTGTCATTGAATCCGATCAAGCTACTATTGCAAGTGATTGGGTCTTTTCCCCCTTCTTCTCCCAGTAGAAGGCTAATTTCAGGGGTTTTGGGAATTCTTTCTAGGATGAAAATTGTGAGTTATTTCCTTTTTGGAAGAAAAAGACAAAGGATTTGTTGCTTTTAAAGAAAAGGTCAGTAAGAACGATTGTCGTTCCCATAGACGACGCCAAACTGATGTTGCTCTTTCAGATCATAGGGGCTTCCCGTCTTTCAATACCTGTTAAGAACTCAAAGTCAGAGGATCACCGGGTAGGCTCCGGTGGTAGCTGCTCCGTTAATAAAGTCAATAAATTAAAAAGACTGTAATTGAAAGGAATAATAAAACATAAATTGAAAGCGTACCTTATGGCTTTATTTATAGCCTATAGATCTCCTGAGTTGAATACGATTTGGAACCATAAAAGTAGGGATTTAGAGATATCCGGATATAACAATTGCCATATCGAACTATGTTTTCTTATTTTGAGGTTGGTAGGATATGGAAGGCAGTGACCAGTTCGGAACCCATTGTTGTAGGTACTTTACTATTCTTGCTAGGAGGTTTGTGATGAGCAATTTGGCACCCCATATGCTCTAGAGGCAAGGCTGGAGGTGGACCACTATTCTAAACAAAGTACCTCTGAACCTCATGTGTCTATCTGATCTGGATAGTAGAATCTTTCTTGGTCTGTAGACGGAAGAGCTCTGTCTATACATGTGTCACGTTTCGAGTTGATATGTCACTTTATGGTCCATCAGAAACGAAAAATAAAAGAAAAATATTATTGATAATCTAAAAAATAAAAGTCATTTTACATTATATATATAAGCTAAGACTACTACTAATCTAAATAAGAATCTACTAATTTTTTTATATTAGTCCTATTACAATTAGGAAACTAGGCCTAAAGAAGTCATTTAGCCTTAGAAAGTTTCAAAAAATAATAAATTTCCAAAATAATAAAAACTGAGGCTTTTTAGAAAAATATAAATCATATCAAACTAGGAAACTATAGCCACAAATAGAAGTTAATTCGGATTTCCATAAACAAAGTAATTACAAAATCAAAACTTATTAAAAATGGCGAAAAAAAAAGTCAAATTGGAGGCCTAAAGAAGTCGTTTAGCCTTAGGATAACTTTAGTCATGGCGGAGTGATGAGTATTACCCGTCTTGTCATTTTGGGTCAAGGTTGGGTCTTCGTTCCAAAAAACGTGATTGATTAACTCTGCGTCTATTAGTACTTTTTCTTAGAATGTGACCATTGTTCTTCAAATGCCTCAACAACTTGTGCTAAATCAGTAACTAACTAAGCAACCAATTTTAAATTTTTATCAGATTTTTTATAAACATGAAATTTGAAAGTTGACCTCACATAGTCAAAATAAGACTTTTTTTAACTCCTATTGAATAGACGATTAAAATTTAAATATCTTATGGCAAGCGGACCTCAAATTGACATACTTTCTTTTAGGTGTCATGTTAGTACCTACATTATGGAGTACAATACAATGTTTTAATTGATCACAAAGAATGTAAAATGTGAGGATTTTTTGCATTTAGTGGTTTCAATGAACTACTGAACAGTCTCATAAGTGTAACCGTGAAATGTTTCAGGGTAAAGGACTAGAACTAGCTGACTTGTTATGCTAAGAAAAAAATTGGGGCACATTTTACCAATACAATTTTCATTTTCCATCTAGCCAACTAAATTATTTCTCTAATATCAACTAACATAGTAAAACGTGATTAGTGGATACGAACATGCCAATATTCAAAAACGAGGAACAATTAATCCAACAAGATAACAAATCTCTAAAATTTGAAATATGAATATTATTAATAAAATCTGAATAATAGAAATTTACTACATCATATTTACAGAATTAGAAAACTACTACTTTGACTAGGAAACCACAATTCTTATACTAATCCCAACAAAACTAGGAAAATAGAGAAATTTGGATAAAATCAAAATTTAGGATTTGCAATTGAATCCAAAATTGGATTCTATATAAGATTAAAAGAAGATGGAAATAAACTAAAACTCAAATAGAGTTTTCTACACGAAGTAATTGCAAAATACAACTTTCCAAAAATAGTAAAAAAGTCCAAATGATGACCTAAACGAGTGAATTTGGCCAAAATCCATCATAATCGCAGCACAAACAAAGAGTTTGAATCATTGGGCCATCTCAGGTCAAAATATAGGAGTTTTAGGTATGCTTATTTTGAGGTGACTGGACCCAAAATACTTTTCAAAAATGTTTTTGACTACCTTCACAAGGTAATTAATTTGGCGTCAATTTGAACTTCCTTCTCTCCCATTATTACATAAATTCCTCAGTGACTTGTTGTACATTAGGTTAGGCTTAGATTGAGTTGTTTGGGCTTAAAACTAGGTTTGGACTTACTGTCTCAAAGTTTAGGCTGAGCATAGATAAACCTCAAGGAGAGCCCAACTCGTCCTACTTGCACCCCATAATATCATTAATAATTACTTCCCAAATGTTTTAGGGAGTTTTTCAACATAAAAAATGTTTAATTATTCTAAAAAATGACTAATTAACTCTTATATAGAATATTTTTAAGGAGAGTTGGATAATAGGTCCATCGTAAAGTGTTTAATTAGCGTAAAGTCCAATAGTTGATTTGTCTATGATCACCTAAATAACGTCACACCATTTATCTTAACGAGGCAATCCAATGACAAAGTCCATGGAGATGTGCTCTCATTTCCATTCTGGGATCGGAATTGGTTGCAAAAGTCCATTAGGATGTTCATGTTCAACTTTCACCTATTGACATATAACACATCGTGCAATGAATTTGTTTATGTCGCTCCTCAATCCAGACCACCAATATTGCCCTTTGACATCATGATACATCTTTGTATTGCCAGGGCGTACTACAAACCGTGAGCAGTAGGCTTCTTCCAATATTTTCTTCTTGAGATCAGGTTGGTCGGGTACACAGATTCTATTTCAGAATTGCAAGATTTCATCACGAATCTCGTACTTAGGTTTTTTGCCTTCTTCAACTTATTTTCTAACCTTAAGCAATGCCTAATCTTTGTTCTAACCTTCTCGTAATCTCTCCATAAGGGTGGATTAAATCATGAGGCTAGCCAATGAGCCTTGTAAGCCGGGTTTAAGTACTTTAATCTCTATTCCATCTAGGTCCTTGATCAATTCCACTTGGGTAGTGATCATGTAGGCATGGTTTATTGATTTATGCATCTGCTACCACATTCGCCTTGCCCGGATGATATTGAATACTCATTTCATAATCCATGATCTAACCACCAAAATTGTCTCATATTCAACTCCTTTTGGGTAAACAAGTACTTGAGGCTTTTATGATCGGTGAAGATCTCGAAGGCCTCCCTATACAAGTAGTATCGCCATATTTTGAGGGTGAACACTACTACTGCCAACTTTAAGTCATTTATGGGGTAATTCTTCTCGTGTGTCCTCAGTTTTTGAGAAGCATAAGTGATAACTTTCCCATCTTCTTTTTAACCTTCTTGTTAAAGGCTCGGGCCACTTTTTTGTGAATTTGTCTAAGTCTGGCATTTTGAACTTGTAGGGTAAACGGACCTCTGGATATAAGGAGAGTTTGTACATATCAATCATGTCATCTCAATGGTTGGATTTTCATATTAAGGCTTCAATCTTTTCAAGCCTTTTGAGAAGGACCTCTTCATTGGTGTTGGGCTTTTCTTGAGGTTTGACTTCATTTCGGGGGCCATTTTTTTTAGCTCGATTAAACTAATAATGTATGGTTGCATTTTGGGCCTGCTGATTTTGTGGGAGATGATCTTAATGAGGTATAGATGGTCGGTTATTGGGAGCATTGTTAGGCCTCGTTGGGAGTGGTGGAGGTGCTGGTAACCTTTGTTGTAACAGTTATTCAATAGTCTGGGTGAGCCTTTATGTTTCATCCCTATAATCGACCATATCTTTTTCGATTTCGGCTAAAATCTTAAGTAATTGATCTTAATCCAGAGTGACAAGGTGAAGTGATTGGCTTGATTCTGATACCATGGTTTTCAGGCTCAACTGAGGTAATAAGAACTACAATAGGGTAAGAAACCTCAATGAATTTTTTTGATCACCAAATAAGTGCAGAGGAGTTTAAATCCAAGTTAATATTCTGAAGAATTTTCTTTTATTTCAATACTTTGAGTAGGAAAAGATCCAATCTAAATGGAAAAGAATATCATTTCTTAGAAAATGAAGCTTGCACCTTTTTTTTTAATTTTTGTTTTTGACAAAAAAAAGTAGGGGCATAATGCCTAGGTAGGCCCTAAGTCCTAAGAGGATGAAACAATTTGCTTGAATGAGGAAAACAATCCTAAAGGTTAGGAAGATGAGATTCCAATGGAATTGATCAAACCTTACCAGAGTGGTCAAGATGAACCTTGATTGACGAGATATGGATCCTAAAAATAGGTGACTCTTGAAAAAGAATTGAAAACCTATCTCGAGTGGTTAGGATGATAGGAAGAATTGAGAAGGGGGCCATAAATTGGAGCTCGATTTGATTCCTAAGACGACTAAAGAATCCGGATTGTGAAATCTCAGAAGTCAAACCTAGCCCCTAAATTTTGGCATAGTGAGGGACTTGAATGAAAGTCATTTCTAAATTTTGAGGGAAAGGTTTCAAAAAGATCGAAAAAATATTTGAAATTAATCCGGACCTTTACTAAGACCAAACATGATTAGAACTTGAGTTGATTTTTATGATGAGAATAAACTCAAAAAGTTCCTTTTGAAAGCCATTTTGTTGGCCTTAGCTAGCCTATTTTCAAGCCAGTTGTAGGCATCGGCTTTCGAAAAACACTTATTTTATTTAATTCGTTTGGTGTGAACAAAAACCCAGAAAAGTCTCATTGTAGTCCTGTTGCAGCTTACAAAATTGGCTTTTTAAGAAAAAATCAGAGTTCTGCGAAAAAGTTTAGAAAACAGAAAAAAAATTTGCAAAGCGGGAGGGAAACTCTCTGTGTGCCAATCGGCGCACAAAGGCTTTTAACCTCTGTGCCAATTGGCCAATAGAGAAGGGTATTTTTTTTTTAACTTTCTGGATTTTTCTAACTTCGCAAATTTGTGCGAAAAAGTCCATGTATGTCTTACTAAAACTGGGTTTGAAGTCTTGAATCATGAATCTATGGCCGATTATATACACGACGCTTCGATCGGGTAAAGTTTTCAAGGTTCCCCTTCTGACAGGACGTGAAATATACCTTTCATAGCCACTAGATTGTAATGACTAAGGGTCAAATGGTACCATATCGCCTTTTTGCATATCATCCCAAGGCCACTAGAGTGTAGTGTCCTCGGTCAAATGGTATTTGATCAAGGAGTAGAGGGCTTTCACCGGCGACACCCGTCAAGCTGAGTGAGCATATGGGGCGAGGGCGGCTACTAACTGTTTGAGGTTTTGAGGGTATGTAGTGTAAATGCAATGTATAAAAGTGATGTGTGTGCAAGGGATTCAGGATTTTAGTCATTTTTCAATCATCCATCGATACATTCAAGCATACATCCATACATCCATTCATCCATCATAAAACATAAAAACAAATGAACGTAAAAAAAGTAAACAAAATAGCCTTGAAGTGAATACTTTACCAAGTCGAACCTTCTTTACTCCCTAGTGGAGTCACCACTATGGGCGTCAACACTGGAAAAAAGGAAAGTATGTCATCCCTTTTATGAATTAGAGGGATCCTAGCCATCTCCTTCCCTAAAGGTGGGAAGGAACACCTTTTATGGAAGCTAAAGAGATTGAGGAGTCGATAGCTTGTTTTCGGGCAGAAACAAGCAAACCTGTTACAATAGAAAATAATTAAAAGAAAATTGAAAAGGGACGAAATAATTGAAATATACATCGCCTTGTCTCCTAATTACATTCTAAAGATCTCTTGACATGGATCAAATAAATAAAGCACTGAAATAAAAAAATGAAAACCAAAGAAAATATGAATCTGGGGGCTAAGGTACGGAATGAGAAAGTGTTAGGCACCCACCCCGCCCAATCTAAGTGGATCGACCTCGAATATTCACTTATAGGGCTATTTTGTCATAGGAAAACCGAAAAGAAAGATGTGAGTCTAGAAAAGAAAAATAATAAATGATCTAATAAAAAGAAATAAAAAATAGAATAGGAAAGATAGGAAATAAATTTGACTCGGGCTCGAGGGCTTCCTATGTATCCATTCAGAAGAATGGAATTAGAGTCACATAGTTCTTCAGTTTACCCTCTTTTATCAAGAGTGATAAAAGAGATGAGATCAACAGGATCTAAAGAAAAAAAACTGTTAAAGGCTTTGAGAGCGTACCTTATTTAGTGGTGGTGTCAGTCAGCATTTCAACTAGGAAAGTCTGGATCGAAGGCTTCTGTCAGGTAGATCTCTGGTTTGTTTTTCGGTTCAGAAAGCGTCGCTTTGACTAACTTTGCAGAAAGAGACTATCACTTCAGTAGAGCTTCGGCCTCAAAAGAGGGAGGGTTCTTGTAGAGAGAACCCTAGAATTAAACTAACAGCGTAAGACTATGAAAATTGTCTTTCCTTCGTATATTTTTGTGTCTCTAAAACTTATGGATCGAGGACTCTATTTATAGGGAAATATAGAGATTTGATCGAAGTGTCTAAGATGAAACCCTAAAATTAAGGGCTAAGATCATATCTTGAGTGATAATTATCTAATTAAATAAATAAATAATTAAATAAGAATGATTATCCTAACTAAATGAATAAATAAATAATTATGACAATGCACGAACCAATAGAATTGGTGTCTACATGCAAGAGCCAATTAGATAAAAGAGAAATAGAATCTAAATAAAAAATAAACTCTAAAATAAAAATATCTAGGTTCAATGTATCTCTATTTAAGGAAATATTAAGCAACTAGATTTATGGAAACTGTAAAAAGGAAAAGTCCTAATTAAGCCTAAATAGACTACTATCACTCAAGATTACCAAATTTTTTCCAATTCAGTGGAGAATCTCTACATTGCCACAAGACATGTGAAATGACCAAATTACCCCTAATTCGTCACCAAAGGTCTAAAATTACCAAATTATCCTCATGTGGGTAAAATAATTTTAAAATTACGAAAATTCTCCTCAAGTAACTAGGAAGTCCTACTGAGGGTAGGATTGTGCCAAAATTACCAAAATGCCCTTAGTGGGCAAAAAGGTGCCAAAATTATCGAAACGCCCTCCGATGGGCAGAAGAGTCCTAAAGAGAGTATAACTCTATCAAAAAGAGTCATACTCAGACTAGGACTTTGTTAGGAGATTCCTAACAAGAGTGGGACTCTATTAGAAAGAGTCCTACTGGGACGGGGACTGTCGAAAAGAATCCTACTTGGATTGGGACTTTGACAGAAGAGTCCTAAAGAGAGTGAAACTCTATCTAGAAGAGTATTAATTGGACTGGGACTCAGTCAAGAGAGTCCTAATGAAAGTGGGACTCTATCGGGAAGAGTCCTACTTCGATTGGGACGCCGACAAGAGAGTTCGAACGAGAATGAGACTCTATCGGAAAAAGTCTTACTTGGACTAGGACTTTGGCAAGAGAGTTCTAATGAAATTGGGACTCTATTAGGAAGAATCCTACTTGGACTAGGACTCTGTCAAAAGGAGTCCCATTGGAAGTAGATTTCTTGGTATAACTACCGAATTGCAAACACTAAATCAAGGATCACAAAATGAGGTGTTTACAGTACTGAAAGTTATTAGCATTCTTAAAACGTAAACATATAACTGAGAGTTGCAATATATTTATTTGAAATCATGCAAAAGCTTTATGCCAAATAGTTTTACAATATAAAACATCATATCATGGATTCTGGTACTATAAAAGCAGTAATCAAAATAATACATGCCACATCTATAAGCTTTGTCTTGAAGGGCCATAAGTTGTCACCATAGTGACCGTACTATAACTTAGAGCTCATGGGTTACATAACCTTTTACAAAGACTTATTTGAAAATCTACCGGCTCTTTACCCCAGGTAAAGTTCTCATACATACTTGGCCTAACCCACAATAAAGTGTTCTTACATCTATAAGGCATGTAAACTTTTGTTCCAACATACTTGAAAAACATTATTTAAGCTATCTATGCTGTAAAACAATTAAAAATATGCTACTTGAAAGCTTGTAATTCAAACATTTATCATAGTATTCTAAAAACTATCATTCAGTTAAAACATTTAGCACTGTAGTATGAAATATGTCATAAAATTTTAAAGAACTACATTTCATGGAAAATGTCTCGACTTCAAGGTTTGGGGTTACTCATATATAGCCCACAATTACTTGCTTACTTTCTTACTTGACATGTTTTGGCATTCATCTTATCTTTACTTCCTTCTTGGTAATCTTGAATCATGGATCAAAATACATTGATACCATATTAGTACATATCTCAGCTTAAATCTTTGCTTACTTAATGTTCTTAATCCCTCTTAGACTTAATCTTATTATTTAGGATTCTCTCATGGTCATTAGTTAGGGTTCCTAACACCTCGTAGTTCTTTGGTGGCTTATATAGCCTTTAGGGGCATTTTGGTCATTTATCCTTTACATGTCTTATATTTTGTTAGGTACTTTATTTACTTTAATGGACTTCATTTTTTAGTCCATAAGGTATTTTAACAATAAAATAATCCCTCTTTTAGTTCTTGAGTTCATCTGATTGCTTAATTAACTCTTAAGGGTAATTCGATAATTTTACCATTCATATCTTGTCTTAGATACCCAATTATCTTAAACGGATCTCATTTTCAACCTTAGAGGTTCCTATATACGTTAGTATGGGTTCCTCTTTACTTTTCACTCTTTTGGTGGCTTCATTAAGTCTTAAAGACGTATTCATCATTTTTTAATTTGTTATCGGGTCTTATTTTCAAAAAAAGACGTCACTGTTAAGTCTAGACTATCGAAGATAATCAATCTACGATTTTTCGGATCTAAATTTGCATATCTATGGCTTACATTAAATCTAGGGGCATTCTCATAATTTTATACTTTCATATGTCTTATTTTTTAGTACTAAATTTGACAATATGGACCTAATTGTTGAGTCTAGAACATCGAAGTAAGTCAAAATAGACCATATTTGACATTTAACTAGCTTCGTGCATGACTCAAGGCATAATGGTAATTATGATATTTTACGTATCTAAATTTTTAAAATCTTGTTTCATAAAATGGACCTCGCCATTAGGTTCGAAACGTCGAAAAATGTTAGGGTAGACACCCATTTTATTTTATTCGGACATACATAACAATTAATTTAATTAAATACATAATATATATATATATATATATTCATAAGATGACTAGTAGCTCAGTGGTTAAAGTGTGTGGGTGAGGGTTCGAATCAAGAGAGCTTTGACTCCCCTTTATTTATTTATTTTTATTTTTGTAAAACCAAATAGTGGATAGTGACCCAAATCAGGGATATGCTATCCCTATTCTACGTGCAGTTATCGATTTAATTTCCTATCCCCATAACCAAACGCCCTTATTTCAAGTTTTAAAACATTTTAAACCTCCTTAAACGATGTAGTATTGACAAGACCCAACACGTGCTTGGGCCGACTTGAAACCTGTTATTGTTCATTGTCCTCACTAGGACGATGTATAGTAGCCAAAAATCCTAAAAAATTTCAATTTGATTTCATGAGTTTTTGGCTATCTTTATTCACAGTTTTCAATCCAAAGGAGTTTCTAGAAACTTAATAAACATTTTGGCATTCTTTTAAGGTTCGAAACAAGCTCAAAGGCTTGTTTGGGGTTCCATGGCCAATCTATTATCAAAGCTCCGTGCGAGCTCGTTTCTTCACCAAACTTGGACATGTTTGGCTTGTAGTGATCCTAAAATTATAGGGATTCACAATACATTGAAAGATTCGAGTTTAAGGCTCTGTTTGTGAGTTTGGGTTTGGAAACCGTGACCTGTAACTCAGCTTTTCTCTTTTGTTTTTGATCATTTTGGGCTGATTCTTGTTGATTTGAGACCCTTGTAGTTTCTAGTTTTAGCTCCATATCATAAAAACCAACTTGGTTTTAGTCGATTTAGACCTATGTTCTGAGTTTCAACAATAGCAAATTTCATTCAATTTCTACTGTTTGGACACTTTTACACTTTGTTTTCTATCTTATGCTATAGTATGTCAATAATAAGATTCATATATGCACTCTAAATCAATTAAATCAAGGCCAGTGTAAAAATCTTCTAGAGAGAGAAAATTAACTCTCTCTCTCTCTCTCTCTCTCTCTCTCTCTCTCTCTCTTTTATTACTTTTCCACTTCTTCTCTAGCCATAACACTACTTCCCTTCTTCACTCTCACGTCCATGCACAACCCTATTTAGGGTTTTAATGCATACGCATACACATATGTATATATATATTTTTATATAACTCTCTCTCTTGCATCGGCTCCCCTTCTATCTTTCTTCCTCTCTCTCCTAACCTCTTCATCCTCTAATCCTTTCCTCCATTCTAAGCGGCAGTCGCAGGTCTACTGCTTTCTCTTTTCTTCCCTTCCCTTGGCTTTTTCTCCAAGCTGTAGAGGGTAGCCCACCATGCCTCACTCTCCACCAATCATATACACACACACTTCTCAAACTAGTTTCACACACACTAATACGCTTTACTCGCGCGCACACACACATACACACACTCACACATGCATTGTTTCTCTTTGTCCCATATATATATATATATATATATATATATTGTTGGGACAGTATGAATAAATTTGTAGACTTTGAGGCGTATCTAAAGACACTTTCTTTAGAACGTAATTGGCCCCCACTCGGTAGAGTCTGCTGATAGGTTACTGACAAAATCGTCCCTAGGATACAACAAAGCCTTTGATTTGAAGAACTACAACCACAAAGTTGAAGGACTTCCTATAAATTTCTTTGATTATAATTTCTATTCTGAAAGAGAGAGTTTGATTATTATTTATTTTTCAATCCGTACTACTGTATCTATAAATACAGGGGTGTCTTTTCATAAAAAGACACAACATATTCATGAAAAAACATAACCTTGTCCAAAGGACATGTCTTTAAAAGAAGGAGTCACAACCATTCCATTCGATATATCTTTTTGGAAAAACCATAACCCTTCTAAAATACCCATTGGACACACTTATTCATAAAATACCTATTCAATGCACCCATCCAGTCATCTGTTAATATGGACCATTGATCAGGCAATCCGAAAATAAATCAATAAAAAATTAATTTGCCTTTGATGAATCTGCATTGCTTGCCAAAGGGTGCCAAGGCATGGGCAAATTATTATGCATGGAGCGCGTTGCATTTCTATGGATTACAACTCATTTGGGCTTGGTTTAACCCATAGGTCAACAAGGACCTTATGGAATCCAATTTAATATAAGGAATGAGTTTTCATATATAAACATACAAAATAAATAGCACAAAAACCAATGTGGAACAAAGTTAAAAGCTATTATTCTATCAAACATAAGAGCTTGGCTCAACAATCTCCCACTTTCATAGTATAATAAGAAAATAATCTCTCAATCAAAATGAAAAATATTATTATGAATACAAGAAGGTGTTTTTCAACTTAAACCTTTAATTAGTATAAATACGTCAAAGTTTTGACAGAGTCTTTGGTGGCCAAAGCTTTAAACCACATATTCTTATAAAGAAAAAACCAGATATACTATACACTTAACAATATTTTGCTTACAAGGATTTCAAATTTGCTTCAACACTTAAATGGCCATGTGCTAACTCCTGGTTTCATGAACAATCCAAAGAGAAAACCTAAACTCTCATGAGAAGCGGCACCACTTCTACGTTCACATAGGTGAAGTTCCTTGTATGTCTCCATTACTCAACATTTTAAACTTCATTAAGAATGTAATTCAACCATCTTTCACGTAATGGACAACATTAATTCTCTTTCTAATTTGAAAGGAGCTCACATATCGAATCTGTATTACTAGATCATTTATCAAAAACTTGTTTTTACCCATTAAACCTTTTACTAGAGGTTTTCTAGTTTTAGGTTAGGTTACAATTGTTGGTGGTCAATTAAAAAGGTTTTAGCCCCATCTCATTTGTTGTCAACCTTACCATGTCTCTAGATAGACCTTTGGTAAAAGGATCAGCCAAGTTCTTACTTGACTTCACATATATGATTGTTATTACCCCATCCTGTATCAATTTTCTTACAAAATCATGTCTTAGACTTATGTGTCTTGACTTGCCATTGTAAGTACTACTATAGGCTCGTGATAGGGTAGTCTCACTGTCACAATGAACATAGATCGATGGCATTGGATTAGGCCATAACTTAATATCTAATAGTAAGTTTCTAATCCATTCAGCGTCTTTGCCTATTGTCGTCAATGTTATGAAGTCAGATTCCATAGTCGAATGGGCTATACAAGTCTGTTTCTTAGATGCCCATGAAATAGCACCCCCACCAAGAAGAAATACCCATTCTGAAGTAAATTTATTATCTCCTTGATTACTAATCCAACTAACATCAGTATACCCCTCAAGTATAGCTAGGAATTCATTATAAAATAGGCCCAGACCAATAGTTTTCTTGAGATAACCAAATATTCTACCAACTGCCTTCTAATGTTCTCCACTTGGATTACTTGTAGAACGACTCAATTTGCACACAGCAATAGCTATATCTAGTTTTGTACATTATATAAGATACATTAAATTACCAATTTCACTAGCATACTCAAGTTGTGCAATGGCTCAACTGGAAGTCTCGGTTACTTTAATACTTGAGTCAAATTTCTGATGCCATTGTTTGGGTGCTTGCTTTAAACCATACAAAGATTTATTCAATTTACACACTTTACTTTTATTTTCAAATAGAACAAACCCTTCTGGTTAATCCATATACAATTCCCCATCTATATCACCATTCAAGAATACAGTTTTAACATTCATTTGATGTATATGTAGGTGATAGATAGATGCCATTGTCATGAGAATTCTTATAGAAGTAATTATGGCCACAGGTCCATATGTGTCAAAATAATCTATACCTTCCTTTTGTTTAAAAACCTTGACTACCAATCTTGCTTTGAAAGTTTGTATTAAATTATCATTATTATACTTTCTTCTAAAAATCTATTTGTAGCCAATAGATTTAGAACCTGGTGGTAAATTGACTAATGTCCAAGTGCCATTAGACATGAGTGAATCTATCTTGTCATTGATGGCTTCTTTCCAAAATGCAGCATCTCTAGAACTAATGGCCTCTGTAAAATTTTTAGGATCAACCTCAATATTGAATGCCATAGGCATTAATCTTGTCACATTTTCTCTATCTCTTTCTACTAAAAATATAATAGATTGAGAAGAGATAAAATCTAGACCTAAGTCCTTTTCTTTTCTTGCTTTTTGACTTCTTTTAAGCTTTTCATTAAGAACCACATCCCTTTTGACATTATTTTGTGGTTCTAATCCTTGAGTAGGATTGGACTTAGAATTTTCAATTCCTACACTCTTAGAATCTGTATAGGATTTTTGTTCAAAAAATTTCACATCACAAGATTCTACAATTATGTTAGACTCAAAATCAAGAAGTCTATAGGCTTTGCTATGTTCGGCATATCTAACAAAAATGCTTTTATTTACTCTAGGACCCAACTTTGTCCTCTTAGGATCTAGTATCCTATAATATGCCAAACATCCCCACACTTGAGGATATAACAGATTAGGCTTTCTTCCCTTCTATAATTCATAAGGACAGAGATTTGTCTTCCTAGAAATTATTCTATTATGTAAATGACAAGTAGTATATAAAGCTTCACCCCTCCAATTCATAGGTAACTAAGCATACACTATCATACAATTTTTCATTTCTACAAGAGTTCGGTTTTTCCTTTCTTCTAAACAGTTTTATTGTGGTGTGTAAGGTGCATATTTTTTTATGTATAATACCATACAATTCACAGAAATTATCAAACTCATAGGGAAAGTATTCCATCCCTCTGTCACTTCTTAAGATTCTAATTTTCTTGTTCAACTGATTTTCAACTTCATTTTTGAAAATTTGAAATTTAATAAAAACTTCATCTTTTAATTTCATAAGATAAACATAAATATATTTAAAAAAATCATCAATAAAAGTGACAAAGTATCTTTTTCCTCCATGGGTTAAAACTCCATTTAATTCACAAATGTCAAAATATATTAAATCTAAAAGTTCAGTATTTCTTTTTCACACCAGGAAAAGATTCCTTAGCTATTTTGGATTTAGCACAAACTTCACATTTATCACAATTTGAATCATGGTAATTAATCAAACTAAATTTGCTCATGGTTTTAATAGATCGAAAATTTAAATGAGTACTATGCCATAATGAAAAAGACTTAACAACATAAGAAGAAGATGTATTATTATTATTAATACTTAACTTAAACATCCCATTACAACCATACCCCTTTCCCACAAACATCCCGTTCTTAGTCAAGAATAACTTATCGGATTCAAAATCAAGCCGAAAGCCTTTCTTGTAGACGAGATCAACAGAAACTAAATTCTTTTTCATATCAGGAACATGAAGAACATTTAGAAGAGTCAAAGTCTTTCCAAAAGTGAAGTTTAATTCAACATTACCTTTTCTTTCAACCTTGGCACGATCATGGTTTTCAATCTGTACCTCTTGACCATTAAGTTTTTCATATGTTTTGAATAGTGACCTGTCCTTACACACATGAACGGTTGCTCTAGAATCGAACCACCATCCAGAAGAAGTATTTGTCATATTCACTTCAGTTACCATTGCCATCCATGGTTCTTCCACCATATTAGCAGAATTGTTCTGCTTTTTAAAACAACATTCTTTCGCATGATGTCCATTCTTTCTACAATTAAAACACTTGTCATTCTTCTTGTTGCTCCTTTTTCTTTTATTATTGGGACGGTTGTTTCCAAAACCAGATCCAAATTCAACATAGTGAACATTATTTTTCATTTGAGTTTCTCCCTTCTTATCTCTATTACGAGATTCTTCTTCAATTCGAAGATGCTTTTGAATATGTTCAAGAGTGAAATATTCTACCTTATGTTATTTTTTTTTGTAATCTTTCCAAGACAACAGAAGCTTTGCAATGATAGCCCCAACTTGGAAGGATTTAGGAATACTGATGTTCAAAGCACTGATTTTATTGACAATACTTTGCAATTCATGAATCTAGTCTAGCACCGGTTTGTTGTTAGTCATACGAAAATCAAAATATTATGCAACAAGAAATTTATTTGTACCTTTCTCTTGAACCTTGTATTTAAATTCCAATGCATTCCAAATTTTTATAGTAGTCTTATTTTCTTTGTAGAAATTATATAGACGATTAGATAAAGCATTCATAAAGTGTCCACGACAAAGTAGTGCATCTTCAGCGCGCTTCAACCTTTGTTCCTTAATTGTTTCAGACTCTTTGTCATAAGGTTCTGGGATAGGTGCGAGATTTGGATCCAGAATATAATACACCTTCATGGTAGTAAGCAGAAAAATCATCTTGTGTCTCCAGTGACTAAAATTGTTGCCATCGAACTGATCAAGTTTGACAAGATCTTGATTCATCAACTTGAATGAAGTCAGGCTCTTCTCAGTTTCCATTGCTACAAAATTATGTTCAAAAATTGTTGGGACAGTATGAATAAATCTGTAGACTTTGAGACGTATCTAAAGACACTTTCTTTAGAACGTAATTTTCCCTCATTCGGTTGGGTCTGCTGATGAGTTACTAGCAAAGTTGTCCCCAAGATACAACAAAGCCTTTGGTTTGAAAAACTGCAACCAGCAAAGTTGAAGGACTTCCTATGAAATCCTTTGATTATAATTTCTATTCTGAAAGAGAAAGTTTGATTATTAATTTTTTTTCAATTCGTATAGTTGTATTTATAGATATAGGGATGTCTTTTCATAAAAAGACACGACATATTCATGAAAAGGCATAACCTTTCCAAAGGACATGTCTTTAAAAGAAGGTATCACAACCATTCTATTCAATGTGTCTTTTGAAAAAGACACAACCTTCCTGAAATACCCATTGGACACACTTATTCATAAATTACCTATTCAATGCATCCATCTGATCATGTTTTAATATGAACCGTTGATCCGAAAATAAAGCAATAAAAAATTAATTTGCCTTAATTTGCCTTTGATGAATCTGCGTTGTGTGTGAAGGCATGCGCGAATTATTGCGCATGGTGCGCATTGCATTTCTATGAGTTACAGCTTATTTGGGCTTGGTTCAACCCATGGGTCAACAAGGACCTTATGGAATTCAATTTAATATAAAGAATAAGTTTCTATATATAAACATACAAAATAAATAACACAACAACCGATGAAAGACAAAATTAACAGCTATTATACTATCAAACATAAAAACTTCATTCAACATATATATATATATAGATATAGATCTATATATAATTCCCATCATCAATTCTACAAGGCTTTAATCATGGTGACCTTAAAGCTGATCAAACAAATTATATCCAAGCCAATTTTGCTCCTCTGCCTCTTCCAAAATAGGTACTATATACTAAAAGCATACTAGAATTATATATGAGCTTAAAGCTGATCAGACAAATTATATCCAAGCCAATTTTGCTCCTCTGCCTCTTCCGATATAGGTACTGTATACTAAAAGCATACTAGAATTATTATTATTATTATTATTATATATATATATATATAGATACACACACGAAGCAAGGAGATAAAAAAAAAAAAAAAAAACAAAGAGATAAAACCAAAGCTCACTTTTATGGAGTTTAATCGGAAAATCAAACAAATCACAGCGAAAATCTTAGGAACAATGAAAAGTTTCATTGTTTTATTTGGTATCACTGTTACGACAGTTACACTCACGACAATGGCCTCACACCACACCAGCCACTCTCTTGGCCACTACTCCGCGGCTAAACCTCACTATTATGGCAATTAAATAGTAGATCTATCATCCATTCGACAAGGCTTGAATCATATGGTGATCTTAAAGCTGATCAGATGAATTATATCCATGCCAATTTTGCTCCTCTGCCTCTTCCAATATATATATATATATATATATATATATATATATATATATATATATATATACACACTAAAATCATACTAGAATTATTATATATATACTAAAATTACTACATCTACATCAAGTATATATATTTGAATTGTTTCATTAGATTTAACATATATATATATATAGACACACACGGATAGAGTGAGACTAGAACTATTGATTTGAATCAGTTTTATGGATTATTTGTATCTACTAGAACAATCTATACCTTTGCTAGAAAATTCTATCATAGATTGGTAGAATCAAGAACGACATGGCTGAATCAATTTGGTTCCCCGAGAACGACCCGCGTACAAAAGGGAAGAGTGATATGGATGATCTAACTTACATTTTGTTTGGATAAGTAAGAGAGAAGAAAGGAGAGGAGAGTATTAATTACGAGGGAAAGGAAATGAGTGGAGAGGAGAGGATATTTTATCGTTTATGTTTGGATAACTAATGAAAAGAAAAGAGAGATAATCCTTTCATCTTGTTTGGGAATGATAAAGGAGAGAAAGGAAAAGAAAGAATTTTATATTATTTTACTATTATACACAAATAATGTGTATTTAGATGCTCTAGGATAGAGGTGTCATTTTTATTTTGTCTTTTATAATTTTAAGGGTAATATTAGTATTATTAAAAATTCATTAAATCCTTTTTTCCTTTCCCTCCGTTTCTGCCCACTTTTGGAGGGATAACAAAATTGCTAAAATGGGGGTTAAGCTCTCCCTCCCTTTCCCTCTCTTTCCCTTCCTTTCCCTCCCTTTCTTTTCTAATTTTTAAAACAAACATGATATAAGCTCTCCTTTCTTATCCTTTCCTTCCCTTTCTTTTCAATTCCTTCCATCCAAACATAGTGTTAGGGAATGAGAAGAGAAATATTAATTTTTCCCCTAATGTCTCATAATTCAGTAATTTGTGTGAAAATACCAATATTTGTACCAAAATATTATTTTAAGTCAAAAAAATTTATTTACAAAGAAATTTAATTTTTGCATTACAAAATCATTTAATGTATGGTGGATGTTTTTTTCTTAAACGCACAAAAACTCTTACTAGAAAATTAGCAAAATTATAAATTAATATAACTTAAAGTGAAAATTAATGAAATTAAAAAAAAAATTACTTAGTCCATCACTCTTTGCAATTAAATAACTATATAAAAAATTTAATTTGTATAATTTATATAAAATATAAAAAGAGTTGTCAAGCATCTTATTTAGTCCAAAATTGCGAATGGAAATGGCATCTCTCTGTGGCATAACCCATGTCACCCATTACGCATATATAATATCAGAGATTAGTGAAGTCAATATATGGAGAGAAATCTTCAAGATCTTCAACATTCAATAACTTTCTACTCTGATTCACTACCCCTAATAGAGTTGTTTGGAAAGTTAGTTCTAATGGGCAATACTCTGCAACCTCTATATATCTGGCGAGTAGTGAGAGGAAGGCTTCCAAAAGTACAATGGAATAATATAATGTGGTTCAGCTTCTATGCATAGGATATTCCAGTTGTCTTGAGAATGACTTACCGAGAATAGGCGACAGCTTAGAGGAAGAAGAGAAGTATGATAGATTAGCAGACATAATATTCGTTAGCCATTGAATGTAGATCATGTAATGGGCTAACAATATTGTAAACTTCGAACAACTTGTTAAATGTATAATTATGAAATAGTTTTGCTCTGCTTAGTGTAATTGCAATCATTTAAAAAAAAATATCTATGAATTTTCGTTGCCATCTATTGTTCTAAATAATGTAATTAACTTGGGATCAAATTGAAGACCTTATGACCGGTAGCATGTATTCTGCAATTCGCATATGGTGAGTTTCGGAATGTGACACAAATGCTTGACCACGAGACTTGAGTAAATGACACTCATGAATTTAGACACATTACAATTCTAATTTTATCAAAACCAAAATTTCCAATACACAAAAAGACTTATAGTCGTAACAAAGCAATAATGAAGGTATTTTTGAATCAAGATCCCATGAATCAATGAATACCACATAAGGAAGTTGTATCAATTCTGGATCAAAGTCCCGTCCCATGAATCAAGGAAAACCAAACAAGTAAGTTGCATCAATTCTAGAAGAAAAGTCAACATGAAATTCATGCTAATGATGGAATTTCCTAGCTGAATATTTGAAAGCACAATTGTAGAGATTGTAACAACCAATTTTAATCTTCTTGCCTTTTATGTACAAAACTCAATATATATACATATATAAGAAAACCCATGCCAGAATTGTTATGGGAATTCAATCATACTTCATACCCATTCTGTTAATAGAAAGGCGTAAACTGAAAGTTGTACTTCATTTCTTGCAACTATTGCTAACATTGAGCATTTTATTCTAAAATTGTAGAACTGTAAGCAAACTAATAGAAAAGAAATGTCTAGATTGTATTTTCCAAGTAAGGAAAATTTTAACCTCTTGATAACTATGGGAACAAAATAAACCCCAAATGGCATGACCAAACATTTACATATACTACATTAAAATCTGCAGTTAGTTTGTGACCATTAGAACTTGAAAGAAAACTGATCAGATATGAAGTGAACTAAATGTGAATTGGGAAAGTAATGAGATGTTGGACAAAATCCATGCATGGTTTAGAGAACCTTTTAATTGGACAAATATTAGAAGGTGATTCTTCCTAAGGCGTGCGGTTTCTGAAGTATCTCCTTAATTGATCAACTCAATATTGTCAAGTTGCCAAAATGTCAGTGGAAAAAGGTGTATATATTTGATGGTTTTATAAGCACTTTTGAATGCAGAAACTCCAATAAGTTTGATGTTTTCTTAGCCCTAGACGCAGGGTGGGCGTAAAAGTGTATATATTTAAAAGAAATCACATCAAACCGATAAACAGAAGGGAAATACAGGGAAATCCAGCAGCAACAAGGAACAACAGGCAAATACAGAAGGGAAAAGGAAGCAACAAGAAACAAAAGCAGGCAGAACAGAAAAACTGGGAAGCCAAGAAGAGCTGAACAACACGGGAAATCTTCTCACTGTAACTTCAACGCGTTAAACAATAATAATAATAATTCCTTGAGATGGAAGTCATCAGATAAACAAATGCCAACAAGTACATGGAATTCATGGGATGCGTCGTGGTGGCGGCGGCGGCACTTTAGAAGGAGCAGTTGGTGGTGCCGGAGGAATGGACCAATGCCTTGCTTTACTGGCCTCAGGACGAGGCGGTGCCCCAAGTTTTTGCCAGGGATCTAAACCTCGTGCCTCTACAACACAGAATGTGTTTGTGTGACCATTTTGTATTGTCACACCGTGAATTAACAAGAGCAGAAGCAAGTAAGAAATAGCTTCCATTACAATGACTCTTTATATTGTAGAATTACTGGTGTTGCTCATGTTCTTATATAGTGTGAGCTACTATTTTTGTATGTCTAGTTGGAAGCCAATATTGCATACTTTAATGTGAAGTCTATGTAAGAAAATATAGGTGTGGAGAGAGATTGCAATAAACGACTCAAAACTCAAACGAAACCAAACACTTAAGAAGATGTGGCTGTAAAAGAACAAAAAAGAGATGGAACAAAAGACTTGAGAGTCAACCAAACGAGCTAAAAGAGGTAGCTGTAAAGATGGAAGACATTTCTATAAAAGTCAACATTTTCGGCAAAGACAGTGAGCAGAAATTTAAGACTCTGACAGTTCTTAAAATCTAAAATCTAACAAAATCAGAAATGTTTTCAAAAAAATAAAAGGACTATAATTCAAAATTCAGAGCTCAATAGAAACAGTTTTCTACTTGATATTTTTTAAGTTTTAAGAGTGGTGCTCACATATTTGTGAGAAAAATAAAGAGTGTCCATATCAATTAAAATAAAAATTGATGTTACATTTTTCTGGTCTAAAGGATTCTACTCCAAATTGCATGTCAAAAATCCAAGGTTAGAAGGCCAAAGGAAAGATTCTGGTGGTAGCCGCTCTTTTGATAAAATTAGTAAAGAAAAATAAAGACAGTAATTTAAGAGAATAATTAAACATGAATAGAATGCGTACCTTCGGCCTTATTTATATATAGATCGTAGATCTCCTAAGTTGAATAAGATTATGAGCCATGAAAGTAAAGATTTGAAGATATCCATAGATAATGGTTTTCACATATAGCTTTGTTTCCTTATTCTGAGATTGGTAATTCATGCAAAGCGGTGACCAGTTCGGTATGTCCGATCCTTTTGATTTGTATGCTAATTGGTTGGACAGGGATTACTCTAGTGGCCTATATGGTGAAGATCCCTCTCCGGAGACACGTGTCATGCATGTCCTTAGTAATGTGGTCAAATCATGGTATATATCAACTACTCCCCCCCCCCCCGAGCCTTAGTTCTATGGGAGCTATTCAAAGCTAAGGTTAGGGCTTCCGAGGCATCACACATATTTTTTTCATAAATGCGTTGCTCCACATCCTAAGTAGGCAACCTTGATGCGACAGTTAATGTCCTATCATCACGCCTGCCGTCGTTTCGAATTCTGATGTCATGATTACGTCCAACGGCTGCATTAGCTCGGTGGTGATGATTTTGATTACCCTTCGTGTATAAAAAGGGCAAAACTCACCCTTTTGCACCTTTTTATCACTTTCAAAAAAAAAAAAAAAAACCCTCTTAGTTGTCGCTTCTTATCGATCAGTAGTGTTCAAGATCTCTTCTTATTGCAACGTTGGTTCTTTCTAATTAGATTTTCAATGCCAGTTTTGCTGCCAGGTTTGATTTTAAGCATTATTTTTTACTTTGTTGTGCCATTTCTATTTGCATTCTTGTTTCATTCCTCTTCTGCTCTTCTACCCCTCATTTTTTCTTTTTCCTTTGACATATCTTGTTTAGATGCTGAGTTGAGTGCCGGCCAAGAATCAATTGCACCTTTAGGAATTATGGACTAAGTATAACTAGACCTTGAGGTTAGTAGCTCGTCAGAAAATCTAGGAAATGAGACCCGTGGTAGCCCTACCTCCAGTTCAGAGGTCAAGATAGTTGAGGCCTTTATCAAGCCTAAGAACAAAGAGGTTAGAACCTCAGGTAGAACTCGTAAGAGAGAAGAGGGAGAGAGTGCCATAACTCATAACATGATAGATACTTTGAGGGTCACTTTTGATTTCCCTTAGAATGTGACCTGTAGAGTTTTGGACACGATATACCATCACTCTAATTTTCAGGACGAGAAGATCTGCACCTATATTGAGTAGTTTGAAGTCAGGATGCGTTTTCCCTTCCATAAAATAATTAGGAAGTTCTTCCGCTGGCTTAACATGTGTTCTACCACTATGAACATCAACAATTGGAGGGAGTTGCTTACTTTCATAGTATTCGGCCACTTAAACAAAGTTAAAATAGATCTCTCTTTAATCAGAAGCAATATGGACATGAAGTATTTAAGGTCGGAGGGCATTTATTGCATGTCCTTTGATAAGAGGTTCAAGCCTCTCTCCTTTGTACCCTTTTTTAATAGGACTTGGAAGAAGTGGTTCTTCTTTGTAAAATGAGGATGGGAATATGATGACTTCGAGAAATGGGCCACCATCTTTCCAAGAAGAACTGGTGTTAAAAGGGAGCCCACTTTCCTACGTGGTTTTCTTTTCTTTTTTGCCTCATATCTCTGAATTCAATCTAACATATGTTCTATTATACCATCTAGAAAAGAGTTCTTAGAGGAGGTCCATTTTCACACAAGACCTTCAAGACAGATACCAATAGCTGCTCTAGACCAAAGACAGCTCCTACGAAGCTATCTTAATTCCCGAGAACCTGATGGACGCGAGGCTGGTGAAAGAAAAGAATGGGGGGGGTTAAGAAATCCATGCTCTCTAGGTGGAAACTAGGGCAGGAGAAGAGGATTGGAGAAACCTCAACTCTTACCCCTCTAGAGAAAATGAGGAGGCTACTGTTTGATTCTCCTAAGCGAACGGTTTCAGAGGAAGGTTTTTCCCCTTCCAGCCCCTATAGTGTAGAAACAAAAGAATTGGAAGGGCAAAGTTGGGGTTGCTCCCCCTATGCATTAGGATTTCTGCCTTAGTGTCATAAAGAAGGCTTTTAAGAACTCTTAGGCCATTAGCCAGAGCAAGTACACCCGGAAAAAGTCCAAGAAGATAGCCAAAGATCTTATAGCAATTCACATGAGGGTAAGTCCCTTCTGAGTACCTCCTTTTATCTGTCTTCAGAAACCTCTTTCCTGAAATTGAATTTGGTTTATGTTTTTTCAAGCTATTATGGACTAACGGCTATAATGGACAGCCCTGAGGATTCAGGGTAGATCAACAATCTTTAGTTTGAACTGGAAAAGGCCAGGCTTTAGTTAGGGATTGCTCGGTCGGTAACAACTGTTGTTGATGAGGAGTTAAAGGAGGCCACCAATGCATACTCCTTTCTAGAGTCAAGTAGAGATGTTTTGGCTTCAAAGCTTGAAGGTCTAAAAAAAAAGTTTGCATACTTTGAAGCCGCTGCTAACTAGAAACTTTATGACAGCATCGAAGTCGCAAAGGCTCAAACCAAGAAGGATCTGAAGGCCGGGGTCCAAAAGATGGGGGGAGAACTTATTGAGCACAGGTATAGAACTTTTAAGAAGAAACTCCTAAAGATGTACCTTGACTTAAAGATATCTGGTTTGCACGATATCTCTATTTATAAAATTGAAATAGAGGCTATTGATGCCGATGATGAAGAATATTTGGCTGCGGATCCTTCTCCAGGAAAGCTGCTAGAGGCTACCCAATAGGATAGAGAGAATGTGCCTACTGAAGAGTAGCTTTCTAGGACTTCTTTTTTGTGTTGTTTGCCTTCACTTCTTTTCTCTTTTTTTTGTTTCTTTCTTTTGTACTCACTCTTTTTGGGACATATATATATATATATATATATATATATAAAATTATTTTTTGTTGACTTCAAAGCTTCTGTTCAATTGCACTGCTTTTTCTAAATTTTTGAACTCAGTGTAAGTTGAATAACACTTGCCATATTTAAGCCACCAATACTTGTAAAGATACAAGCTTTCAAAATATCTTAATAATGGAGAAAACATCACAATAATAGGACATACAGACCTATAACACTTAACACTTTTAATGAATACAAAGTTTTAGGGGTTTGGTGGCAATGCCGCAATAGAGGATCCAGACCTGTAACACTTGTAATGAATAGAAGATTTTTAGGGGTCTGGTGGCAATGCCGTAATAGAGGATCCTGACCTGTAACACTTGTAATGAATGCAAGGTTTTTAGGGGTCTGGGGGTAATGCCGCAATAGAGGATCCAAACTTGTAACACTTGTAATTAATACAAGGTTTCTATGGGTCTAGTGGCAATGCCACAATAAAGGATCCAAACTTGTAACACTTGTAATAAATGTAAGGTTTTTTGGGGTCTAGTGGCAATGCCGTAATAGAGGATCCAAACCTGTAACACTTGTAATGAATGTAAGGTTTTTAAGGGTCTGGTGGCAATGACACAATAGAGGATTCAAACCTGTAACACTTGTAATGAATACAATGTTTTTAGGAGTCAAGTAGGTTAGTCAAATAAATAAACACGGAAGCAGATGAATTTCGCAAAGTTTTATTGATAAGAATTACGTAAATGCTTGATGTTCCAAGGTCTAGGTACAGGTTTCCCAATCAAGTCTTCCAACCAATAAGTGGTAGGTCTTAGAATCTTGGTTATTTTATAGGGTCCTTTCCAATTAAGGGAAATTTTTTCCATGGTAGGATCCTTAGTGTTCGGGAACGCCCTTCTAAAGATGAGATCTCTAAGCTGGAAATTAATATGTTTCAACCCTTTGTTGAAATATTTGGCCATCTTATGTTGGAGGCTTCGGTCTTAATCCTTGTTCACATTTCTCTTCTAGAGATCAAGATTTTCAGTAAGCTTTTGACAGTTGGTTTCTTGATCAAAGAGGTCTGTCTTGAGGGTTGGCATACTGATCTCAACAAGAATGATTTCCTCAGTTCCATAAGTGAGTGAAAACGGTGTTTTAGTAGTTAGAGTTCTTTTAGTAGTTCAGTAAGCCCAGAGGACTCTAGGGAGCTCTTCGACCCAATTTTTCTTTGGTACTAAAGGCTTCTTTTCCAAAATGTCTGTCAAGAATTCTAGGTCAGAGGGACACCGGAAAGGCTCCAATGGTAGCCACTCCGATGATAAATTAGTGAAGAAAAATAAATACAATAATTCAAGAGAATAATTGAACATGAATTGAATATGTACCTTCGAGCCTTATTTATAGATCGTAGATCTCCTAAGTTTAGTAGGATTATGAGCCACAAAAGTAGGGATTTGAAAATATCCATAAATAGCAGGTTCCACATAGAACTTTATTTTCTCATTTTGAGGTCGGTAGTCCATCCAAGGCGGTGACCAGCTTGGTATGTCCTGTCCCTAGGATCTATATGCTAATTGGTCGAATGGGGATTACTCTTGTGGTCTGTATAGTGAAGAACTCTCTCTGGAGACACGTGTCATGTCCTTAGTAATGCGGTCAAATCATGGTATATCAAAAACTATTGCAACATGGAAACTTGGAAAGGAGAATTGAACACGTCGAATTCTTTAGTAACAAAGTAACATGGGGACTTCTCACCCAACAAGAGAAAATAATTATTCAAAATTTGTAATTAATATTTATTAATAAAAAAATCATAATCATAAAAACATATTACATCATATTTATAGTGCTAAAATAATTCTATTTTGACTGGAAAACCAAAACTCCTATTTTTACTATTAATCCTACTACAATAATGAATATTAATTCGAATAGGAAACTACTAATTCCTCTATTTCCTATACTAATCTTAATAGAAAACTAGAGAAATTAAGAATAAATTAAAATTGAAAAATAACCAATCCTAATACAACTCTAAAATAACTTTCCTTACTTTTTAGGGTCTTATATTTGTCCTACATTAGTTTCTCTCACTTGAAAACAACTCATCCTCGAGTTAACCAGATGTATATGACCATGAACTCATCCATAACTATGTTGAATCATTTCAAGAACAATTGAATGCTCAAAAATTTCTTCTAGCACATCTTCCATGAAGTCTGTAACTTTAAGTCATTTTTCTAATGTTAATAATGTTCTTGTAATAAAAAAAATTATTTTATTGTTTTACTACAATTTTAATCTTCTTGGAAGCATTATAATCATCTTTCACAAGTTCAAGTTCATCCTCAGCTTTAGCATAGACTACTTCTAAGGTAATTTTTTCTCTCTTCCATAATAGAGTTTGTTAAGCCTATTAAATCTAAATTTTCTTCTTCCTGCACGATAAAATTTTCATTCAACTCCTCTTCTTTATCTGCATCAATTGTTTCAACAACATCATTAGAAATAAATTCAACTTTATTTTATTCCAACTCTTTTTTATCTTCTTCAATGGATGAAATAGTCTGATCTGTACTTTCCATAACGAAAGTGTCTTCTACATGCAACAATGTGAACTTCTTTCAATAGTTCAATATCTACAACCTTGTTAGTTAAAGTCGCCTTAACAATTTCAAATTTTGCTTATATTTTTTTCTTTGTGCTTTCCCATGTTACCCTATATTATCTTCTAAAATTGACAAATAATTTCTTGGCCAAAATCTATTCATTAACAAGTTCATAATTCTTGGCCATGAACGAATGCATCTTTTTCATTGCAATTGTCTATGCCTTTGTAAATCAAGCCAGAATCTTTTTGCGAATCTAATGAGTTTATTTTTTACCCAAAAATATTTTTTTTTCTTCTGAAAGTCTCAAATCATTAAGACAATTATCGAAATCATAAACCCAATCATGAAAATTTTTAAATAAAAATTATCATCAAAATCAAGAAGCCTTTCGTAGTTACGAATTGCTCTGTCTTCAAGCTGGCCTCGAGAAAATCTTCCGACGCAATTCCTATTGACTAGAAGAGATCTAAGAGCATTAAGATTGGGTCACATGAGCGTCTGTTGTATCGCACTAAACTGATCATTAATCTGTACTAATTGTTTTCGCCAATGGACGCCGATACAGCCTCCATCCCACGACGAATGTCAATGAAATTTGGGTTCTCGACTTTGTCATTTGTCATTGAGCCACAAAAAACATCGCTTTGATACCAACTAACGCAGCACGAAAACGTGGAAAGGAGAATTGAACACGTCGAATTTCTTAGTAACAAAGTAGCATAGGCACTCCTCCCCCAACAAGAGAAAATAATTTTTCAAAATTCATAATTAATATTTATTAATAAAAAAACATAACTATAAAGACCTATTACACGGTATTTATAGGCTCAAATACTTCTAGTTTGACTGAGAAACTAAAATTCATATTTTATACTAATCCAATTACAATAAAGATTATTAATTCAAATAGAAAACTAATAATTCTTATATTTTCTATACTAACCCTAATAAAATTAGAATCTTAAAATTAAAACTAAACAATTCTAATATAAATCTAAAATAATTTTTTTTTTATTTTTAGGGTTATATATATATATATATATCTGTAGTACATCAAAAACACTCCCATCTCAAAATATCCTGGCGGAATTGGGTTAAATGTCAAGTGAATGTGAGAAAATTTAGGGGGAGAGAGAAGTCTCAATAATAGAGGACTCAAAAGTCAAACAAAAGAGGCAAGAAGAAGCAGCCGTAGAGAAGGAAAAATAGAGTAAAGATTATCTCCTATGGATCGCTGAAAAAGAAAATTTATCACCTATGGACTGGACATTTAAAATTGCTATTAAATAAATTTTCTATTTAATTTTTTTTTATCTCACTTGATATCAGTTTTTCATGTAAAATTATAAATAGTTTCACTGTCAATTGATATGATGAGTTTTACATATAGCAGTCCCGAGAGTCACCAGAAAAGCTAAACGAGGTAGCCGTAAAAGGGAAAGATGGTATGATTGAACTAAAAAGACAGGGAAATAGAATTTCTCACAAGGACATTGTTGAGAACAAAGACTAATAAGAAAATCAACATTTTTGGCAAAGACAATGACTAAAATTTCAAGATTGATGACACTTCTAAGAATATGAGAGTGACTGACAAACTTTAAAATGTAAATCTCGGAAGAAAAATAAAATGATTTTAATCCAGAAAGAAGAGGTCAATAGAAATTAAGGTGCTGTTTGCTGCAGTTGGAAACAATTTTCTACTAAATTTTTTTTAAAAAAAAAGATAGGAGGATCAAAAATCTGTTTGGGTCGTTGTCTTTAAAAACTGTTTTTAGGAAATTGAGTTAAATGTCTTTAAAAACGTCTTGATTGATTCACCGGAAAGCTATACCTATACATTGGACGAGAAAGAGGCGATGGACGGAAATATGAAAGGAGGACGGAAATGGGTTGAAAGGTAGTCAGTGCCAGTGCATAGATGATCGGTATATAACTACTACACTATATATATATATATATATGTATGTATGTGTGTGTGTATGTACACAAAAAGTGGCCGACTTATAACCTAAGAGAGAGAAAGAAGAAAAGTCAATGCCCAACTCATCACCTTCGCAGAAATATACTTTTTATGTAAATTGCTGAAGTGACAGAAGCAATTAACGGCCTTTCAGCACCCACGCAAGATGTATGAGACCAATATTCATGAACATGGCTGGGAGTCTGTGACGTCCTCACTTTCCCTCAATAAATATAGTTGGTAATTCATTCCTGTGTAAAAATATATATGTTCAATTTAATTAATTAAACTCTAAATTGCCTTTCTTTTAAGTTAGTAGGACCGTTCATCAAAAGTTCACGCTATGTAATTCATTGAGATGGATTACTATATTTTCTACAAACTCCTTTTTTGATTAATTAAGACTATGTGTTCAAGTTTATAAGATGGAAATAAAATAAAGTCAAATTATAACGACACCCGATCCGATTTTAAATTAGAAAAACCCTCATGAAGAAAAAAACACATTATTATAAAAGTATGCACTTAACAAAAATCATAGTACGTACAAGTTTACAAAAACAACTACTCAATAAACTAATATACTACAACCATGTGGATTAATGCTATTCTTCTTTTTTTTTCTCTCGTTTGTTGATTCTCTTGATTAGTGCTTCACAGCCTCGAACCTCCATGATTAGAAAATCCACCACTTACATAGTATGCAACTGTTTGTGTAATGGATGCACCTAATTCTGTTGTGCAATATGTTGTACCAGTCTTACCAACACTTAAGTGTATAGACTTAATCACAAAGTTATTACTTTGCAAAATAAGAAATGACTATATAAAAGAATGAATCTTTTAATTTGCTTAAATAGGCTTGAGCTTACTCCAATATGAGATATAACAAGCTCATTTATATACTGAGAGATCTAAACCCAAAACTTAGTATGATATAAAGTCTTGTATAAAACCAAACTCAATATTAGAACATACATGTTCGAACATGGGTAAAGCTCGTGTTGTAATTGTTGCCCAAATATTTATCCTTGAGAAGGGCATGAATAAGGTATTTTATAAATATTAGTTTCTTTTACAAACTTTAAAAATAAATGCTATAAATTCACAAGTAAAGTGTAGAGAAAGATAGAGCAAACATAACGATTTATCAGGTTAAAAAAACTTCATACGTCCTTGACTGAGGCTTCCCCACATGAGTTTTTCCACTATCTTGATATCCCTATAGGTGGAGGTCAAACTTTACAACAAGAGCTCCTCACTCTTTTTCTAGCAAAATATACCATTTTACCTCTCCGGGTAGCACCTACCCACAACTCTCATTGCAATGAGATGATAGAAAGCTTGTTTAACAACAAAAACTCTCTTAAAGAGTAGATTGGTGCAATAAATTCCCAATCTCTATAGATAAATCAAGTAAAAGCTGAAAATATTTAAGATGAGTAGAACTTTTAAATATAGGTTTTCAATAATTAGATTTAAAGTGAATAATGGATATGTAAAAGTGTAAGTATGTAAAGAGATGATATAGAATGCCTTAGAGAACCTCTATTTATAGTCTTTGAAAGAATATAACCATTTTAAAAGAGAGTCATTTTCACTATTTTTGTTTTTTCAAAACTTGAATCTCAATGTGCTAGACTGAAAAATTCAATTGTCTAAATCATTAATCAGTTGACTAGATTAAAGTCTGGTCAACTAATTAAGTCAACTGAATTATCTAAAAAGTTTGAGGTTGAATTGTTTAAGAACAATTATTCGACAGGCTTATCTACACTATTTTAGCCTTTAACAGAGAGATCGAACGATTATTGGCCACGAAGCGATTTGTGTCTTCGCTAATCTGATACTTGTAAGACTTGTGAAACGAAGATGATCTCACGCTTAGGTAGTCACATTTTTGGTACTCGTTGAGCTCGTCCTCGTCGTAAGGGATCATCTTTCCGCAAAAGACGATATTGTTGTCACTGTGGCTCTTTTCGGAGATTAAATCACTGAAGAACTCGAACAAATCCTGATCGATAGATGTTCTTCACTTGTGGTTTGAAAGATCGTCAAATTTGGATCCGTGGTCGTGTATTGGGAGGTCGCAGAGAGAGAAAGTGTCCTCTGCTTCTTCAGTCTTCAAAAGTAGTGTTGTCTTCCATTGCTTCTTGCTAAGAATATTTGTTGTATCAGGTAATTAAGAGAAAAATTATGAATTTGAGAGAGATTAAATCGATCGAAGTGATGAGTAATGAAAACTGGTGCGGATGATCGGTGCGTAATGGAAGCATATATATATATATATATATAAACATACAAACACAACTATATGAAAGAGAAAGGATGCTTCCTTGGGGGTGATGGCTTCTAGAAACTAGTTGATAAAAAAAGTGAGAAATAAAGCAAAGCTACCAGAAGAGCAAACTAGTCAAGGAAAGACTTTGGAGGAAAAAGAAATAGAGGAGGAGCCAAGGGAGGACGTAACTGGAGAAAATCAAGTCTGTTTCTGGAAGATCGGTGTGACAAGCTATTAATTTTTTTTCTTTTCTTTTTTATTTTTATAAAAATGATTACTTCTTACAAATGGTAGGATATTAAGGTCTCATTTGCATAATGCAATAATGCAAATTTGAATTAAATGTCCAAATTTTTTGATAAAATTTTGCATCTCCAAGTCACATGAACAACGAATTATTAATGATGTAGGCGTGTTATTTTATGACTGACTAATGATTTACTATCATCTAGAAAAATGTTAAGGTCAATTGTGATTAACGAAAACTCACAATTTGATCAACGCGTGCATTGCACGTGCACGTGTGATTACGTGGCGCCAATTAGATCACAAGTAATGACACTCACGATTGACCGTAGAATTTATTTTTAATCTATTAGATAAAATTACACTGACTTTCCCTCAGGTTTCTGACAATTACACTCACTTCCCTTCAAATTTCTGAAATTATACTGATCTCTTCTATTTTTTCTAACAAACTACAATCATCTTCTTCCAATCAAATTTTTCATTCAAAATGATGAAACTATCGCTCTATGTTTTTGTTTTTTTGCATTTTTCCATTTTGACCTAATTTTTTTTTTTATTTTTTTAGTCTTCAAATAAATATTGATTAAACTCTTAAAATAAGTTATTTACCTTAATTAAATTTATTTTTATATAAAATATAAAATTTCTTTAAAAAATTGGCCAAAATTGAAAATGCAAAAAAAGAGAAAAACATAAAGAAGCAATTTCATCATTTTGAAAGAAAAATTTGATTAGAAGAGGGTGATTGTAATTTGTCATAAAAAGTAAGAGCTGTTAATATAGTTTCAAAAATTTAATAAGAGATCAGTGTAATTATCAAAAATATTATAAGACCTCAGTGTAATTTACCCTAATCTATTATACTTTTCAATGCTAATATATATTATTGTCTTGACAGTTGAAACTAATTCAATCAATAAAAAAGAAAAAATAGTCACAAGAAATGCAAAAAGAAATGTCTCATTCCAATAGCCTAAGGTCTGCTGCTACCAAATTTGTGTTCTTGAGAAATGTTAGCATCAATCACGAGTGTATAAATTCATGATTTGATTGTCGTGTGTAACACACACCAATATCACATACGACTATGCGTGCGTGTAATGCACATACTAATTAAATCGTGAGTAATGATCACTCATGACTAACGTTAGCATCTCTATTATAGTCTTTGCTCCAAATGGAGATAAAACTTCACACTCTGATAGGTTACACAAGCTATGAAGCAGTTGACATGTTATTGAGCATGATTTTATTTAAGTCCCAAAGATTGCTCAATGAGGTTAATTCTGTTGTTATCACCTTTGTTCAAGGAAGAAGTATACTCTTTTGAGAGTCAATAGGGCTAGCTCAATGGTCATTATATCCTCTTTACAGATCGACTCTATATAATTGAAGGTTTAAAGTGATAAAGTAATAATTTTAAATTAAACTATATTTTAATATTTATATAATTTTTTTATTTTATTTCCTATATATATTATATTTACTCTTTTAAATATAAAATCTAATTATTTTTCAACAAGAGAGAGTTATATTGATTAAAACTTTAATAATAAAATTTTTACATAATTTTTTAATCTAAATAAATAGAAATAAAATATTAGAGTACAACATGAATAAAGTTCTATTAATAGAATTAATTTTTTTTATGGGGTCTTTATGGGACTTTTTCTATAGTATTATATTTTTATTAAACTTAAACTTCTAATTTGATTATATTATATATACATAAAATTTGAAGCCTTCTATTTGATTATATTATATACATCAAATTTGGAGTCTTTTTATAAAGTTTGACTTTTATTAATTTTAAACTTCTAATTTGATTATATTATAGATACATGAAATTTGAGGCCTTCTGTTTGAGTGGGGCTAAAACGATGATTTTGTTGGCTTTATGGTTGAGCTGGCATTACCTTTCTATTATGGGAAGATCATGAGTTCAAATCTCACTTCCTTCATTAGAGGAATATGAACATTATTTTCATCCAGTCATGGACTTGGTTTATTGGTACAAGACCCATATTTATGAGATTTTTGGGTTTAGTGGTTTTGTTTGTCGGTGGTTTGTAATTATGTAATATTGCTGAGTTGAATTGATTATAGTATTAATTGTAATACCCATCGCTTCAATAAAAAAATGAAAATTACTAAAAAGTTCCTAAAATAAAATTTTTTATCCAAAAAAGTCCATAATACATGAATTTTTAGATTATGAACAAATGTATTATGGACTTTTTGGGTTGAATTAGATTAAAAAAAAAAATGTATTATGAATTTTTTAGATTGAAAATTTTATTTTAAAGACCTTTTTAGTATTTTTTTCAAAAAAAAAAGTCTACTCTAATGAGAAAAAAAAAAAAAAAAGAACTTAGTGATAAAATAGTATGGAAGAATTTTATATCTATTCATATTAGATTTTAACATATGACATGTTTTTTAATTTTAGAAAACAAAAATAATATCATTTATGTTACATGTCAGAATTTATTATGCATAAACATTAACTTTTTTAATTTACCTTACAACTAAACTTTTTTTCAACCTATGTCCCCATTTGGCTATGCATCTTGGCAGCAATTTCTAGTAAATAGAAATGAGTATAACTAAAATGAGAATACTGATGTGAATGTGTTGTAAGATAATAAAAATTAAAATAAAAAACAAATACATTGATGAGATGGTAGAAGTACTACGATTAGGAGATTAAAATTAACTTTGATGCAGACGATAAAAAAAGATATGATGTTTAAAAAAATATATGATAAGGTGTGGTCTAATTAAACTTTTCCGAAAACCTGAAAATGGACTACCAATAGATGCGAAGGCTTGCAAGCACATAGTGGTGGATCTAGACCCTTGAGATTGTTGGTTTTGGGGGGGGGGGGGGAAGAATATAAAAAGTTAAAATTTAAGAGGGCTATTATAAAAATATTTAAAAAAACTTTTTTTTTTTGGGGGGGGGGAGGGCATTCCTAATTTTTAAAAAAATTTCTATACAAAGTAGGGATAAAAAAATCAAATTTCCAGAAGTTTGCATGTCCGCCTATGACGTGATAATTTTAAATAAAGCAAAATGATAAGATTTGATTTATGTAGTCGACTTCAAATAATTGAAACAAAATTTTATTGAGTTGAACCAAATGACTCACTTTCTTTCTTAATGATATTAAAACAACTCTTAAAACTTTTTTTTTCATTCAATTTCTTCTTCTTTTTTTCCCAAAGTCTACTTAGAGCCATGAATTTTTAGCAGGCTTGCTAACTCATGACGTTGTTATTTTCACTTGTGACTTTGAAGACTTTAAGATTGTGGAGGATGTTAGAAAAGGCTTAGGGGTAATTTTTTTCATCTGTCTCTTCTTCTTTTTTTGATATAATGATGTCGAAAGGAAGAATTGAAATCACGTCAACTGCCCACCATTTGGATAAGATTTCAGTCTTATACTTCCTTTCATTTTTAAAACTTGCGATTTCCTAAAAATGAAAATATAAATATTCTTTCTTACAATATAAATAGAACAATGAACTCAATTCAACGAAACTTTATCTCAATTATATGAAAAACAATTAAATTAGTATTTATATGAGCAATATTTTAATGTGCATGTCTGTGCACCTATTTGGTTCCCTTTCTTTTACAAGTGATAGGACCCATCAGCACCAAATAGACACAAAGACACGAACATTAAAACATTATACGTAGGAGTAATATTTCATGACTCATCAAAATTTGTCTATATTTGTCCATTCACTTACAAAAGTGGAACCTATGAATAGACTCCATAAATAATAGATCTTATTTTTTTGTGAGCATTTAGGTACAATATGAAAAAGTTTTGATGGACATTGAAATATTACTATTCAACCGAAACAAACTTTTTTAGTAATTTTCAACAATGTCAACCAAAACCAAGGAAAGGACTGTATGCAAGGAGAAATTTTTGGGTGCTCTGAGGGCACCACGCTGGCAATCTCAGGTGTTGCTTTGCACCACTAAAAATTTGCCACGTGTTAACAATGTATTTAATCAGAAGACAATCTTTATTTCTTTCTCCAACTTTTTCTCTTTCAATTGGGTCTCACTATTTCTGAGACAAATTTTCTCTTTCCTTACTTCTGAAACTTTAGTGACACTTTACCCAAACTTGTCATTATATATATATATATATATATATATATATATAAAACTCATCCCATTAATTCCTGTTTTCTTCTTCTACGTTAAAGCAACATACCTTCAATTCTCACTTGAATAAATCATTAATACCTATGTTCAAAAATAAGGGTGTTAAATTTTACCTAAATCAATCAATCCACTCAATAATTACTGAATTTGGATGACTCATTTAATAAATAAGTTAAAAATAAATTGAGTTAAAATAACTAATTACTTAAGTGGGTAAAATATGTGTTATAATTGGACTGAATATGAATTTAGCAATGTGATTTTAGTTTTTCAACCTTGATACCGCAACAACTCACAAAATCAGCCTCTCTACCACAGTTGCATCAACATCGCGTTTGCTCCATTAATTTGCATTGAAATGATGAATCTCTATACATATATATAAAGAAAATCAACCTCCTCTAATAAATAAATGAAAGCAGGCACTCTTTTCTATGTAATCAATTCATTACCAAGCTAATGTAAAAACCCACACACACACACACACGTGTATATATATATATATATATATTTTATTGTAAGGTGGTTGTTGGTCTTCTTTTACATCGAACAGTTGATCACCAAAGTTCATTATTCTGGACAAAAAATTATTTAGAACTTTTCTTTAAAATAATTTGAATTTATTTTATTTCTTTCAATTTTTTATAGTTGTTTGTAATATGAGAGACAACTATTTTATATAAAATAAAAAATAAATAAAAGAGAGTCAAATATGAGTTAATGAATTGAATTTTTGATTCAACCGATTTTTGACCTATTAAAATTGAGTCAAACTTGGGTTAATCAATTTTTGATCCTATTCATTTACAGCCCCGCTGAGACTTACCCAAACCTGCCCAATTTGCCACCCCTATTCAAAAGTAAAGTCTCATATCATTTTCTTTCTAAGCTACTATAACTCTCAAACTCTCGCATGTTTATCGAACTTCTTTATTTTTTTTTATTTCTTCCATCTTTGTTTCACTTTATAATTTATTCTTAGCTCAAACGTTACAACTTTATTTGAATAAATTACACTTACATCTTTTAAAATTTAACCAAATTATACATGGACTCATGTAATTTAAAAAATGACACTGACTCTCCGTATAAAAAATCTATTATGTCATTCAATTGTTTAAGATTTTTAAATTGTAAAAGTTGTCATTTCTTTTTAAAAAATTCAACATAAGTAAATGATCATTGTTACCATTTGCATAAATACTCACAAATAGGGTTAGTTGGTTTACTTTCTTCCCTTTCTGCACTCTCTCTCATTTTTATATTTTGAGATAATTACACTTATCTCCTTTGAGGTTTCTGATAATTACAGAAACCTCGCCTATGATTTCAAAAATAACACTGTCCTCCCTGTCAAAAATTGTTACCAAACGGCGTTAACTAAGTTAGTCCATTTACCAAATTACCCTTATATTTTAATAATATTTTTTTTATTTTTTCTTCTTTATTTTTCCTCTCTCAACTCTCTCTCTCCCCACTCCCACTCCATCTCACTTCCCTCTCTCTCTTATTTTCTCTACCTAGAACAACACCAAAGGGTGACCTAGGCATTCTGTAATTCCTCTCCGGAGTTTTCATCATCTTGACTGCCCTCCCTCCACTGTCGTAGCAACGGCGGCAACAACAGATGCACATGAGCAGAGTCACCACAGTGATGATAAATGGTGCAGCAACATGGAGCCAGTGCTTCACTTTCTCTCCTCTGGTCTCTGGTGGAAACACATTGTCCAACCAACCCAGCAAATACCCACCAAAAAGCTCTCTAGCATCAGCAAAAAATCCTACAACTTCTCCACGACACAGTTCATCACACCCTCTGGCCCTAATCATATACCTCTAAAACCCCAAATTGATTGATGTCGAAGAGAGAAAGCAAACGAGGTGGATCGCCTTGGGCACATACAGAGAGAAAAGAAAGATACCGGAGCCGATTCGTGAGAAGTTTCAAATCGCACAACCGAGTCGAATCAGTCGATGAGTCGCACAACCGAATCCGAGGGTAGCGACAGAATCGAGGTTGTGGTTGTTGGTCGTCGCGGTGGTGTCATCAGCGTTGGAGGAAGTGTGACTCACTGAATCCTCGTCATCATCTTGAAACAGTACGATTTTGGAGATCGGAGGGAGAGATAAGGGTTCTTGGTGGTGGTGATGATTGTGACGGTCCATGATCTGGTGGTGTGGGTCCAGATGATGGCAGTGAAAGATATCCTCTTCTGTTTTGCTTGGATTCATAGAAGGAAGAAAGATTTGAGTTTCAGTGCTTCTCTCTCTAAAAATTTCCTACTGGTGCTAATTTTGGTAAGATCAGTGGGATGCTTCAAGCGTAGGATAATGGATGGATGTTGAATTGGGTTTAGGGTTGAGGATTTAGACCACAGGCTAAAGGAGAAAATTGTGTAGGTAAAGGAGGATGTAGGGTTGGAATTTGCTGATGTTCTTAAGTCTTTGGGTTTGCACATGGAGCCACCATCATTCTCAGATGTCAAGGGTAAGGTGGAGGAATTTAATGAAGGAGAAGTGTAAAGAGATTTAAGAAATAGAATTGCAGAGAGGAAGAAAGAGGTTAAGGCAAAGAAATTGAGAGAGATTAAAAAAATTATTAAAAGTGATGGTAGTTTTGTCATTTAACCATGACTTGTAAGGAGTAAAATTGATATTTAGATAAAAAAAATTACTTACATCATCAAACTCTGTTAAGTCAACTAACGGTCAACAAACGGCAGGGGAATCTGTTATAGACATTGAAACCAGAAGGGGGACAGTATTATTTCAGAAACTATAAGGAAGGTTTCTGCAATTATCAAAAACTTCCAGGGAGGTAGGTGTAATTTACCCTTATATTTTTTCTTGAGCAGTCATTTGTTCTTTGGCCTCAGTGCTACAGTGGAATTCATTGCAAGATTAATGGCCACCATTAAATGGTTGACCTGAGAGATGGTTAAGGCCTTTGATGGCCACCACCAACGGAAGCTCTCATATGGGACCTGATTCACTGTCGACACTACGAGCGAACACCATAGAGCTCTCTGCCATGAAGCTCCAATATGGTTACCAGATTCCTTCACTTTCTTCACTCTTTTCCAAAATTCCATACCACTTCACAAAATGAAAAAAAGTTTTTGATTGTGAAGGGCCAAACCAGCAATAATCGTAAAGGATGGAGAAGATGCGTTCTCTGATGCCACCAGAACGCCTCTCTTCGCCATTGTCGAGGCGTTTGAGGAACTCTCCAAGTTGGTCAAGTTTACAATTCCAACGACCTTCGTTTGAAGCCCTTCTCCGTTCTCTTGTCGATTCAATGTTATTTGGCTTCTTTTAGGCATTTCAATGGTGTGTGGTTTCTCCTTTTTGCGATGCCTGCTCCTTAATTTGCACATAGGAGTTCGGATGTAAGCTGGGCTTATTGTTATTGATATTGTTAAATTGATTTGCATTTGCAGTTGCAGCAAAGCCCATGAGATTTTGTTATAGATGTAAACTAGGCTGGTCAGAGATTTGGTAAATTTGGATCTAATAACATTGAAAGAAAATAAAAATTTGCATCTGAGCAAAAATCATGTATTAATTTATCAAGTCTTTGTAGCTTTATTAATTGCCTTGTTATAGTTTGTGTGTGCAGTATCCCTTTGCTTTGTGGTTTCTCAAAGGGAAGGGAAGAGCTTTCAACTGCAGAGAGGGATGTGAATTCCTAGATTCTCCTCCCCGTGAACAAATATAATAAATAAATTAATATTTATAGAATAATACATGGTTGAGAGTGTATAAGGCTTAATAAGCTCCTCAAGGCTACAATCGTGGTACTATCATTTTTTATTTTGGACAAAAAAGTATTTTTATTGCACAATTGAGTGGCATTTTAGTCTTTCTCCAACAATAAGGGTATTATAGGTAATAAAAGTTTGCAAAAAGTAATTTCCCTTCAACTTTTTAATGGCAAGGAAAATTTATACCGACAATTAAATCAGAGGAAAGGTCAGTGTAATTTCTTATATGTCAAGAGATTCTTGTGTAATTTTATTGAACATCATTATATTTTACCCAATTTATTTATGTTACTTTATTTCTAGCTTTGAAAAAAAAACGTAAAAGTAATTCACAAAATCATTTTTTTTGTGTTAAGAAACATATAAGTAATTGCACTCCCAATTTTACCTTTTTCTATATAGATTTTTTTTTTTCATTTGTTGCGTTTGATATATGGATTATGGACAAAATCACTTTTTTTTTTTTTGGTTATTCGTTGTGCTCTTTGAATCAAAAATATTTTTTTGTTGCTGTTTTTTCCTTTCAAAAATGTTTTTTTGTAGTTTGGACATATAAGATCTGTTTAAAAATTTATAATTTAATAATTTTAATGTAACCATTAAGTTATGAGAAAGTTGATTTACAATTGTTTTGGCGCATGTGAGAAAACAATGAATATGTATATGATGATGACATTGATTTATTTAGAAATGATAAGTAAATAAATAAATTGGTATTCTTAAATGCCTTCTCTGGTGGATTGTTAAATACTTTTTACCAAATTCCTCCTTCATTCACAAATGTTCAAAATTTTAAACTTTCAATTCAATTATTGTCTTGAATTTTCAGAAGATCCTTTAAGTGATATATCAAGCAAAATCCTATTTGAATATTGTTATACTATATAGTATATAATATGGTTATACATTTTTTATTTTTTTAGAGTGCAGTTGGAGTTTTTTAATATTGAAGTTGATTTTCAGCAAGACACTTTTTTTTAAAAAAAAAAAAATTAATTATAATAATTTACTTTTATTTGCATTTTTTGATTAACAAATCAGTGCATATAATATTTCATGAGTTGAATACAATATATATATATATATATAAATTAATTCTTATACAGACATTCATTGTCTTGGTCACATAAATATTTTAATTGAGATTAAAGATGCTCAATTCATGACTTAGCAAAAAGAATATGAGTTAATTATTGAAAAGTTCTTTCATCTCTAACATACCATTTTTAAATTTATTTTCATTTTGACATCTTTTTTAAGTTTGAAGGTGGTAGGTCTCATATTTTCATTCCAATCATACCAATCTTCAAATCACTATTCATTCTTCAAATCTCGCTTTTCATAATAATCTTTATGTCTAAAATAAAATTATTTAATATATATTTATCCAAACTTTAATTATTTACCACTTCTTTTATTAAAAACTCCATGATATTTTGAAGAAATATTTTGATAATAAATAATAATTAAAAATTTTCTTATTTGAATAAATAATAAATAAGTGATACATCAAGCAAATCCAATTTGAACATTGTTATACTATATAGTATATAATATGGTTATACATTTTTCATTTTTTTAGAGTGCAGTTGGAGTTTTTTAATATTGAAGTTGATTTTCAGCAAGACACTTTTTTTTTAAAAAAAAAAATTAAATATAATAATTTACTTTTATATGCATTTTTGTAGAGTTAGATTTTATTAATTTTATATTTCTCATTTAATTATACTATAAATATATAAAATTTTAAACTTTTTATAGAGTTATATTTTTATTAATTTTAAACTTTTAATTTAATTGTAATATAATTACATAAAATTTAGTATCTTTAAATGAGGCATAAAGTAATTATTATATAAAATTGGGCCCAGTTCAAAACGACGATGTTGTGCTGCGGAGGGGGGTGATCTTGAACTCGCCCAACCGAAATAATTATCTCTAATACCACTACTAATTTCATATTCTAGTGTGAGACTAGGGCCTTTTTGAGACCTTTCGGCTTTGTGGGCCCCTTTTCTTTTGCTGCATCTTGGTGGCAGCAATTCCATTATTTCTTTTTCCTTTAAAGACAATGAGTTGTGGATTTGGCATTTGATGATGTGCAATCCTTTAAAGGTGGCTATGCATTCGATCATTAATAATGATAATACCTTCTACTACATAGTTTATTAAAATTGAATCAGACAATAAACTGTTGAAGGATCGGTTTACAGTTTACTAATTTAATTAATTTTTTAATTAATATATTAAAAATTAAGAAAATAACAAGAAAAATATATATTTTATTATCTAGTGATAAATAATAAAATATAAGCATTAAAATTATCTTAATGTATAAGCTTTATAAATTTGTCTATATAATAATAATACATGCAACAATATCTTATTTTATACCAATTTTATCATTTAATTATCAAATATAAAAAGTTTTGTGAAAATTTTTTTTTACAAGTAATAAAAAGACAAAAAGTGGTTCAATCGAGTTTTTTAAAAAATCTGCTAATTCACTCGGTGTTTAAAAAAATCAGCCTGTTCAGTTGATTTTTTTTAATTCTTTAACAAAAACAGTATATTAGTCAAACCAAATTTGTTTACTGATTCTGATAACTATGCTCTGCTGTTCAATTTATATTTTGATGTTGCAATCTATAAATCTTTAAAAGGTACTGAATATGTTTTTTTCATTTCCGTTGGCTACATTTGCCTCAACTTTATGAACCTATAGTTTATTAGTAAAATGTTAAAATAGTACACAAACCCTAAAATTTGATAAGATTTATAAATTATAAAATTTTACACTTTTATAACAGTGTAAAACACTTTTGTAATAGTGTAATATTCTATACTTTTGAAATTGTGTATAATTCTACACTTTTATAACTAGTGTTTTTAATCACTCATGTTTTAAATACTGATTTTTTAAGACAAATTCTCACATCCTTGAAAGTCAATTTTGAGTATTCAACATGTGGCTAAAAGCTTAATCAAACTAAATGCGATTGAAACTTTTCTTAATTTTTATGAAATTGTAAAATTTTACATTGTCATTGGATTAGTTTTGAAAAAAAAAAAAAAAAGACTGAACATGGTATTTTAGTTACAAAATAATTGAGTATGAACCTTATGATAATTTTTATATACTTTTTATGAATTTATTATGGGGTTAATATATTTAAGTATGGACCTTATGATAATTTTTATACTTTTTATGAACTTTTGGCCGGAGGATCCAAAAAATATGGCATCATATATCAAAAATCAAGATGATCCAATAATAATACCCATATATAAGTGTGTGTGTGTGTATATATAACAAAATGAATAAGTAAAACAAGTGTGATTTCAAAGTTGAAAAACTAATAAGGATAATGTTTTATTACCCAAATTCATGTGCCTAAATTATGAGAGTCGTTCATTGATGCGGTAGCTTTTTAAAAAATAGCTAATATGGTAGCAATTAATAGCTCTCTCTCTCTCTCTCTCTCTCTCATTTGGGCATAGGAACTTAGATCATAAAACATTGTCCAAATAATCATAATTCACATAAAGAGAACTATAATAGTAAAATACAGTAGATGATTACATCATGTTACATTGTCTTTCTATACCATTGACATTGAAATGCAACCAAACGGCTTAGCCAACATGGTTATGAGGTTCGTCTTACACCTTAACGACCTGACTAAACTCCAGTGATTCTCCCTTCCACTTCTACCACCGGTTACCATTTTACCACCACCCAAGACCGCCTTGAAACATTAAAAAAAAAGAAAAAACTTTTATACTTAAAAAAAAGAAAAAAGTTGGGCACAATACCAAGTAAAAAGCAATTAGACAGCCACGTATAATCAAATCCAATCATTCCCGCAAAATGAAGAAACCACAAACCCCAGCATTCATACAGTAAACTACCTGCCAATCACAATGTAGCAAAACTGGCTACTTGCAGGACTTGCAAAGAAGATGCCTCAAACAAAGGGTGCAGCATCTCGCTTGCTCAATCTCCCCAGGACATAATACAACACCTTTGGCCGCTATAAGGGTGCGAATCTATCTCAGGTAACACTAGACCATCAATGGTATGGCTACACATCTCACTCCAACACTCAGCATTGACCTCATAAAGCTCGCTGAAACATTCTCCCAACCTTGACATACATTTAATTGTTAGGGCACCGTTCAAAGCACCTTCAAGGAAATCCCTAGTCAGTGATCTTGGCAACTGGTCTTGTACAACTTCCACGACACCGAAGCAGGACAACATCAAAGCACAACATATCTGCTAGAAAACCAAAAATCATTACAATATAGCCAGAAAAACAATCAAAGAGAGAAGAGTCAGTGATTGGTTAATAGAGAGAAATGCCTTGACAGAGAGATAGGGAGAGTTCAAAAGAGAGATAAAAAGAAGAATCGTGATAAGATTATACTGTGGGACAGCGACAGAAATTGTGTCAATTTTTTAAAATTTTAATTATTTTGTGAGTAGGATGAGGATAGGAAAATTATGTTTGTCAATTTTTTTAAAATCTATATCTATTATTATGAGAGATTTGGGAGAGAAAAACAGAAAGAGTGGGAATTGGTGAAATATGAGAGCAGAGAATAGTAGGAGTTCAGAAAAGATAGGGAGAGTGCCACATCAACACTACATTGCTATAATAATAGATATAGATAGACACACACACACACACACACACACACAATTATATAGTTCAAATTTCAGATGGCCTTTCTCCATGAGAAATAAAGTTTCTCAACTGATCAGTGTTTATTATATCAGAAATAAAGTTTCACTCGAAGATTTATTTCATTAATATCCAATACTAGCTGAGAACTAATTTTTCATTCACCTCTTGGCCACAAAGCTAAATTAATTCTTTTCAAGACCAAAGAAATGAAAGATGAAGCTTATGCCAACTAAATTGCAGAGAAGATAACTAATGGGTACAAGAACAAGAGAGATGGAGCCAGCCATATCTTATTAGGAAAAGTAGCTGTGATATACATATATAACCAAGTACTCTGTAACTGATGAGGACAATAGCTATTTATAAAAACAGTGTAACTAATTATTATTAATAAAAACGTAATCAAAATTAAAAAGTAAATATATAAGTAACTAGAACCTTTATTTATTTTGATTAAAAAAGGTTCAACATATATAAAAATATATGTTACTGTAAGAAAATTAAATATTTTCATTACAAATAACAATTGATTAACATATACATATTAATTCAATTGAGACGAAAGAATGCGAAATATTTCACAGTACACCAAAATGTTACAATTACCAGTTATAGATAAATAAAAATTGTTTTTTTTTTTAAAAAAAAAAACTGTTTAGAGGATTGCCACTTTTGTACTTGATATCAATTTTTAATGATAAAACCATCCAAACTAATCTGTGTATACATTCATCCAAAAATAAAGAGATAAAAGATTATACAAAAATTAGAAAGATCTGGCCTATGACACTATGAGACGTGATATCACACCGTCTTAAAGCAGCTTAGTCTCCCTACGTAAAGGCACAATTGGAGGGAGTAATGTCAGTTCTCTTATTTCAAATCAGGCATTGAGTCATTTGTAGATGACCAAACATTTTGATCTCATCGGACCTTAAGATAGGGTCCGATGAGATCAAATTTGTGGTCTTTTCTACAAATGGAGATAAAGTTTCATGCTCTCATACAACCAATAAAATTTTTGGTAGAATTGAAATATAAAATATGGAATAAAATAAAAAAACCAAACACCAATAATAATATTTGCAAACTATTCTTGGTAGGAAAAAAAAACAAAAAATGCTTCGAAAAAGAAAATCAATTCTATAAAATTAATACAGCAAAACCCTAAGATTGATCACAGAAAGAGAATGCATCAATTCATATAAAAACTATTCCACTATATGATACATGTCCACATATGTCCTCCCACACACACAAATACCTTCAATTGAAAAATAGATCTAGACAAATGTGAAACATATAAAAAAACTTTGACTAAATAAAATGAAGAAAAAGGAAAACTGGGCACAATATCAAGTAAAAAGCAATTAGAATGGATACATAGATTATCATTTAAAACAGAGTTAAAACTAATAAAATTAGTTGTTTTAGATTGTTAGGGAAATTTTCTTTAATTTACGTATTTTCATTTTAAATAAATATTGCTGTGTGTGAATAATTCATTACTAGTATATCAAATTATTATTGCAAAGTAAAACACTACAGAAATAAAGAGAAAATATTATACAAAAATTAGAAAGATCTTGTCTGTCTTAAAGCAACTGAGTCCCCCTGTGTAAAGGCACAATTGGAGGGAGTAATGGCAGTTAAATGTGCAATTGGCCTCCACTCATATTTCATATCAGGCATTAAGCCATTTCTAGATGACCAAACATTTTGATCTCATCGGACCTCAAGATAGGGTCCGATGAGATCAAATTTGTGGTCTTTTCTACAAATGAAGATAAAGCTTCATGCTCTTAATCGACCTTAAGATAGTGAATCAGAAATTCAGAAAACTCAAAATTCTATAGATAATAACTGCTATCATATGAAAACAGTCACATACATAGTCTTGACTTTCAAATAATTTAATTCATAAATTCTTAAAGCATTCATGTGCTTTGCCTGGAGGCCCACACATGCTATTCTTGGGGAGACCCCCACAAGAGAAATGCGCTGAGAAATATGACTTAATTGGTTGGCAATAGCATACGGCAATAAACACTACTAAATGCAAAAAAAAAAAAAAAAATGAAAATAAATCACAAACCTTTAGCTGCAATAGGAGATTCAATTGGGTGGAAATGATCCTTTAAAAATTTGAAGGAGGCTGCAAAAAATTTTGTCATCAATTGTATGATAATTGATGATACAGAAAAACATTAACAATGAGATTGTATTTAAAAAATGCTAAAGCACATAACAGACCTGAGAGTTGGGGTTTCCTTGCTCCTTGTGTGGAGAGAGATCAGAAACCTTGGTGATGACAAAAAAAAGCTTCAAAATTGGCCTTGCCGATTCAAAGAACTGTATAGAAAAAATATAACATGAAGAAATTTAAAAAGTGTTTTGGGGAAAAAGCAAACAAGAAACCAAAAAAAAATTAGCAAGTGTTGCCCATTTGGTAATCAAATGGATTAATTGGAGTGTAGGACAGAGTACCCGAGTGTTGGCTGCTCCAATGGTGTTAATAAAATCAGAAATATCCTGTCTGAGCATTAGCGAGTGGCTCCTTATATTATTTCACCATTGTTATTGATGTAGGGGATGCGAGAAATCTTAGACCAATCTGCTCCGTTCTCTCTTTCGCAACGTGGTTTTAGCAATAGACAACCCCATATTTCCAGTCTAGAGAGCGAGGTAGGCAGGCCCTCTGGCAAAGACTGGAGTCTGGGGCAGTCTGAGATACGCATTTCTTGAAGAGAGGTGAGGTGTTGAAGAGCCTTGTGGTTTAGTGATTCCAGATTTGGAAGACTGATGTCGAGAGTGGTAAGACTGGAGGGAAGCAGCAGCATATCGTCGGGAAACTCCATCCGGCGGTTCGTTAGCTTATCGCAATTCACGATTGAAAGATGAAGCAAGCTGGAGGGCAGACCCTCCTTTGGAAATGATTCAAGTTCTGGACATTCAACTATCGACAAATTCTTAAGAGAGGGCAATTGAAGATGCATTCCTTCCGTCAGCGACTTTAGCTTCTTGCAATCTGATATCAAAATACTGTTCAAATTGGGAGCGGGCAATCTGCCTCCAGGAAATGATACCATATTAGGGCAGCCAGAGATATTTAGCGATGCGGCCGATGCCAGATTTTGAATTTCTTTTGGAACTGAAAGTGATTCAAAATTTGTGCACTCAAAGATTATAAGAGATCGAAGCTTTGGGAAGCCTAACGACAGGGCTTTGAGAGAATCACAACTATCTCTTATTTTCAAATCTTCAAGGGATGTGTAGCACTGCTGCATCTCCACAGAGAAGGGGAACTCCAATATCCTACAACCATTAATTTCAAGTCTCTTTAATGCAGTTGGCAACCCAGGGTTTGGAAATGACTTGAGACTTGGACATTGATATATCTCCAATTCTTCAAGATTTTTTAGTTCGCACAGTGATGGAAATTCCTGCAACATAGAGATTTCTGAAACTTTGAGATGAGAGAGATGCTGTTCCAGTCGCCCAACTTGATTGGACGAAGAAGTCATTTGACCAACAGAAAGTGAATCTACGAGCTTTTCACATCGAATAATCTGAAGCTCCTCTAAGCATGAAATGTGGTAGGGAAGGTGAACAGTCAGCTTAGGACATTCAATTATATAAAGCTTTGAAAGACAAGAGAACTCTCCAATGCCTAACATACGCCATTCCTTCCAATTTTTCATGTCGCGAAACCTTAAAATCTCAAGAGACTGAAACGGTTTGATTGAACTTGCATTACCGTAGAACTCCTCATCCACCTGTGTTATTCCATCCATTTCCACAATGCTGAGGTCTTTCAGTGAGGGTAGCTGCCCAAGTGGTGGCAATAACTGGCAATTCACGCAAGTGCTAAGGCACAAGGAAACAAGACTTGAGAAGGAATGTTGACCTAACCAATCAGGAAATTCCGTCCCACCATATTCACAGATAGTGAGATTCTTCAGACTTGCATGAGGCTGTAGCTTGTCAAGTACATCTCTTGCATTTTGCGGATCATTAGTCTTGCCACTCCATGTCAACTCCAAGTTTGTAAGGTGCTTCTTATCTTTTAGTTTGGCATCTAATGCATCTGCGCCATTAGTTACATTTTGCAATTCTTGAATTGAGAGTTCCCCACGAAGATGACAAAGTTTCCCCAACTCATTAATTCTTCTCCCAGTATCCTTGCCAACTAAAAAAGTAGATAAATGTTGGATACCTACTATTGTGCTTATTTCCATTGGCATTTCTATCAAACGAGTTCCTCTAATATAAAGATGACGCAGGTTAACTAGTTTCCACATCTCCACTGGCAACTTAACGAGATTTTTACAATCTGATAAATTTAATGTTTGTAAATTCCACAATGTTGTTATTGAATCAGGTAACACTCGGATTATCGTGCCAGAGAGATCCAAATAGCGTAAATGTGTCAGATTTCCAATTGAATCAGGCAATTCAAAAAACTGATACCAAGATAAAGAGAGCACCCGCAAACATCCTAGGCTTGAAAACATATTATGGAGTACCTCATTGTCTAAGCTACCCACCATATGAAAATAAGGCGAAAGCTTATAATTAATAAAAGTCCGTAAATACTTTGCTTCGGCCTTGAGTTTTTTAACCATATCAGATTTTCTGATGAAATATGAGAAGTGCCTGACCTTTTCAGAGACATTACATGGCTTGTCATTCTCTAACCTAAAACAAAACTCACCAGATATCAGTTGAGCCAAATCATGGACAAGGCCGTGGATTACAAAATAGGATTTGTTTGCACTTGATCGTTGGAAAAAAGACCTTGATAACAGTTCACAAAAGTAGTTGTCACCTTCTTGTTCCATTTCTTTGTTACCGTTGGGTTGCTTCGGTACAAAACCCAGAGCTATCCACAACAAGACTAACTCCTCCTTTTCAAATTCACAATCTTTAGGAATTGTCGAACAATAGGCAAAGCATCGCTTTAAATTCGAAGGGAGATAATGGTAGCTCAGTCTTAGTACCGGAAGAACATTATTCTTATCCTGTGGCAAATCCCATATGCTGCTGTTCAATATATTCTCCCAATCCTCAATATCCAATTTAAAGCGGAGAAGACCCCCAAGTGTTTTGGCAGCTAAAGGCAACCCTTTACACTTTTTAGCAATTTCTTTACCGATGGATTCAAGTTTTGGATGTGGACTGGAATCTCCATTTACAAACGCATGTTTTTCAAGTAAAAGCCAGCAGTTTAAATCAGATAGCAGCTCCAGAGGATGAGTAGGTACAGTTTGCATAATTAATGCAACACTTTCATTGCGCGTTGTCACAATAATCTTGCTTCCCTGTTTTCCATCGCTAAAGGGTCTCCTTAACTTGTCCCAATCATCATAATTGTCATTCCATACATCGTCAAGAACAATTAGAAACTTCTTTTTACTTAGTTTCTTCTTCAGCTTGATTTGAAGTAGATTGAGATCACTGATATCAGAAGCTGACGGATCGACTGCCGCAAGAATTGTTTTTGTTACCCCAAAAACATCAAATTCTTCCGAAACACAAACCCATGCTTTTGTATGGAAATGTTCATCCACCTTGCTATCATTGTATGCAAGTTGAGCAAGGGTTGTCTTGCCGACCCCACCCATTCCAACAATAGGGATCACCCGGATCTCTTTGCTGGCTACATCATCACACAGCAACAAGTTAACTATTTTGTCTTTATCATCACGCCTACCGAACACAGCAGATACATCAACCAAAGAGGTTGTTGGCAACCTTTTTAACAGCTTCCTTTGGACAATTTTTAGGCCGAGAACATCTTTTTGTTTTACAAAATGTTCTAATTTCTCAATGATCTGATTTATTTCACCACGATTAAAGCCCCGTACCTGATTTGTGCCGCTTTGAGAGCCATTAGCTTCAAACTTGGATCGCATAGCTTCCGTAGCAATCTTATCCAGGAAGTCTTCTGCTTGGTAGACAACATCTGTAAGCTCGTCGAGCCAGCCTTTCACCGCTAGATTCGTGAACTCCTTTTCCTCCGCATCCTCGAGCACAACATTAATCGTACGCAAAGCAAGCTCCAACTTCTTTAGGAGTTTGTCGTCATGTTTTCGTCCTCGAAAGAAGTTGACAACTTCTCGAGAAGCCAACCGATCAAAGAGCACTTGAAGGGTAGCAGAAAGAAATGCCCCTCCCACCAATGCACCGGCCATGTTCTCTTCTTTGCAAAGTAGAGAGCAGAGAGTGGAAGAAAATGAAGGAAAGAAAGAGAAAGCAAGTAGCAGAAGTAGATCAGAAGATTGGTTTGTGTTGTATGAGCCTCTGCAATCTCTCCAGATCTAAACAGTAGTGGTGATACTTTCCGGGCTTTCACTAGGAAAGTGAGTCAATGGAACCCACACAGCTTGTAAGCTTTTTTCAAAAGTAGGAAGACAATTACAATAAACTCCCTGGATCAAGCCGTTGTAAGAAGTATTTGAAGTTATCAGCAGCTGTAAGAAGTTCTCCTTCCAATGCAACATCATTTCAGCCCAAGTGTAATAATATATTTTTATATATATTTTAACCATCATCATTATTAAAATTAATTTTGATTACTCTCCTGGTCCTCCCTAACATGACCGGTTTGCTCCACCTATTATTATGAATAATATTTTAAAATTCAGGCCATTTATCGATCAAAAAAAATTGAATCATAAGTCATTAGTTAATTCAATGGTTTAATTAAATTCGAATTTTGATGTCATAAGTATATAATTAATACTAAATTAATATGAAAAAATTAAGTACTTTTTTTACTTTTTTTTATACAATAATAATTGTAAAATAAATAAAGTTTTATATTAATAATTTATAAATGACGAGCAAAAGTGAGAGTGTGGAAACTTACAGATATAATAGAGATGGGTATCGATGACAGTCCTAATTGGTCTCTATTTGAGTGCTCGTTCGGAAAGAGTTTTAGTTAATAGAGAACTTATTCCAAAAAAAATTTGTTCAGAGAAAGTTTTAGTTGATACAAAACTTATTCTAAAAAAAATAATACTAAAAAGTGATTATAGTAAAATGAGTTTGGTGTATGGATTGATATAATTCAATAGTAATTTTGATGTTAGAAATAATTATTAAGTGTTTAGTAAAAATAATTCTAAAATAATTTTGGACTATGTAATATCTTTTTTGCTCTATTTTTGTTAAATGGTTTTGAATGTGTTTGATCACTTATTTTATTTATTTATTTGATATAATAATGTGAGGAGGGAGAATTGAACTTACGTCATTTGCGTGGATAATGACTACTTACACCACTTAAATAAGATCTTGATAATATATTTAATCACTTGTTAAATTAAATTAATTTCAACTATGAATGTGATAAATATTAATATACAAAATAATATTTTATACTATATAATAATATAATATATATTAATTTTAACTATATAAAATAAATATTGAATTGAAATAAATTTGTATTTATTTAATGAAAAATATTGTTAATCTAGAGCAAGATTTCAATATAATATAGTAAGTTTATTATTTATCTAACAATATATAATTTAATTATAGTAAAAATCAATTTAGAAATATTTATAATGTAATATATTCATTGATGATGTTTATATTACATCAGTTTCACTAGCTTGCTTGGATTAGTTTCAAACCAACAATGCCATTGGATTTACATTTAAATCCGGAAATATACATATTTAATCTTATAAGCTGGTATAATGGTTATTACACGAAAAAATGCAGGGTAAAAATGAAAAAAAGAGAAAAAGGGGCCTGGTGCTATAATAAATGCTGACCAACCAACGCGGCATCTTTGATGCTTAGAATAAATGCTCACCAACTTCATTTTTTTCAAATTGTATTAGAATATATGAATTTTCTATGACTTATAATTTTACAATAAAAAAATATTTTAGGCTACTGTGGCCACCGATCTTATTTTTTTATTTTATATTTATTTCTCTTGCTTGAATTTTATGTTTGTACCAACTTGAGAGCTGTCTATATTAATGAGTTTTGGGCTACTGTGGCCACCGATCTTGTTACTTTTACTTGCTAGCTAGATGAATGTTTTAGTTTTTACTATTTAACATCAACTTAAAAAATTTAACCAGTCTTACTTATCTCCTATCAATGGCAATTTTATGCATTTATTTTCTTATTTGCTTTGCCAAATTTATTGGATGGAAGATCAATATTAAATGTGGTTTTATTGTCATATAAATGGAAGTGTAGGAGAGAGAGAGAGAGAGAGAGAGAGTTAGTGGGAATTTTTTTTTTTAGGAACATAAATATGACATGTTGTATTAATTATTGAAGAGAGGGAAATTTAAAAAGAGTAATATTAGAGATTCTTGGTTTATATTCTTAATTCTTTTCTTAATATGATGTGTCAAAAAAATAATAATTTTAAAAATCACATCTGAATAAACTTAAAGTTACTCTTTCCTAATAAATCATTTGCGGATACAAACTGGTCAAGGAAAGACTACCAGAAGAGCATGGATGCTTCCTTCGGGGTGATGGATTCTAGAAACTGGTTGATAAAAAAATTGAGAAATAAAACAAAGCTCCCAAAAGAGCAAATTGGTCAAGAAAAGACTTTGCAGGAAGAAGAAACAGAAAAGGAGCCCAGTAAGGACGTAATTGGAGAAAACCAAGTCTGTTTCGGGAAGATCGGTGTGACAAGCTGTTGATTTTTTTCTTTTCATTTTTATTTTTATAACAATGATTACTTCTTACAAATTGTTGGATATTAAGGTCTCATTTGCTTAATGCAATAATGCAAATTTGAGTTAAATGTTTTAAATTTTTGATAAAATTTTGCATCTTCAAATCACACGAACAGCGAATTATTAATAATGTAGACATGTTATTTTATAACTGACTAATAATTTTCTATTACTACAAAAATGCTAAGGTCAATTGTGACTAACGGAAATTTACGATCCGATCGACACGTGCATTGCATGTGAGATTAGCGCGTGTAATATACGTGACAATTAGATCGCGAATGATGACACGCACGAATGATCATAGAATTTCTTTTTAATCTATTAAATAAAATTACATTGACATTCTCTCAAGTTTCTGATAATTACACTGACCTCCCTTCAAATTTATGAAATTATACTAATTTCTCCTATGTTTTCTGACAAACTACAATCATCTTCTTCCAGTCAAATTTTTCATTCAAAATGATGAAACAGCCGCTCTATGTTCTGTTTTTTTGCATTTTTCCATTTTGGCCTAATTTTTTTTAATCTTCAAATAAATATTGATTAAACTCTTAAATTTATTTTCATATACAATGAAAATAAGTTATTTACTTTAATTAAATTTATTTTTATATAAAATAAAAAATTTCTTTAAAATTTTTTTTTTAAAATTGGTCAAAATTGAAAATACAAAAAAAAGAGAAAAAAACATAAAGAAGCAGTTTCATCATTTTGAAAAAAAAAATTGATTGGAAGAGAGTAATTGTAATTTGTCAAAAAAAAGTAAGAGAGGTTAATGTAATTTCAAAAATCTAATAAGAGATTAATGTAATCATCAAAAATCTTATAAGATGTCAGTGTAATTTACCCTTATTTATTCTACTTTTCAATGCTAATATATATTCTTGTATTGACAATTGATACTAATTCAATCAATAAAAAAGCAAAAATAGTCACAAGAAATGCAAAAAGAAATGTCTCACTCTAATAGCCTAACGTCTGTTGCCACCAAATTTGTATTCTTGAGAGAAATTGATTAAATTATATAAATTTAATAAATAAATTAAAAATCGCATAAGGAGTTAAATAATAAAAAAGCTGATTTAGAAACAAATTCGACACTCATTACTTTCCTGGCTTTCACTAGGAAAGTGAGTCAATGGAACCCACCACACAGCTTGTAAGCTAATTCAAAAGTAGCAAGTAGAATTACAATAAAGTCCCTGTATCCAGCTGATGAAAATACCAACCAATAATTAACATATTTTACACTAACGCACAACAGCATTACTACATCCCTGAGCCGTGTGCATATCCAACTAACTCCCTACATGGGAGTCTTGAATATTTTAATGTAACTCTGTCAAGCTACTAAAATAAAGAATGCCAAAGTTAATTGAATATTTTAATGTAGCAATTTTTAAAAATTGTGTTTATATAAATTGATTAAGAGTTTTTTTTTTAATGTAATTTAAAAGTAAGTAGAAGACATTTGATTGTGTTTATATAATTTTTTTTTTTTGGAACATAAATATGACGTGTTGTATTAATTATTGAAGAGAGGGAAATTTAAAAAGAGTAATATTAGAGATTCTTAGTTTATATTCTTAATTATATTCTATGTCAAAAAAATAATAATTTTAAAAATCACATCCGAACAAACCTAAAGTTACTCTTTCCTAACAAATCATTTGCGAATACAAACTGGTCAAGGAAAGACTAACAGAAGAGCAAGGATGCTTCCTTGGGGGTGATGGCTTCTAGTAACTGGTTGATAAAAAAATTGAGAAATAAAACAAAGCTACCAAAAGAGCAAACTGGTCAAAAAAAAAAAAGACTTTGGAGGAAGAAGAAACAGAGAAGGAGCCCAGGAAGGACATAATTGGAGAAAACCAAGTTTGTTTCGGGAAGATCGGTGTGACAAGCTGTTGATTTTTTTCTTTTCTTTTTTTATTTTTATAACAATGATTACTTCTTACAAATGGTAGGTGATATACCACAAACAGACACACCAATCACTTTGAGACACGTGTGCCCATCAGATTAACAAATCTCGATCCTACAGAGCTCATATACTTCGGTCATACAGAACAGCTATAAGCCTTCAGGGTATTCTCATATATGTCTATCATACAGAGCAGCCACAAGCCTTCGGGGCATCCTTATTTATATATCATTCAGAACCGATAAACTCGGTCATACAGTGCAGATGAAGCATTCAGGATATTCTCATGTACATCTTCCAGACCTCCTGTTCTGGACAATATTTATTCAACACTGCATATGTGGTTTCCTTAACAACTGTTAAGCGGGGAATAAGGAAACAGTCTTCAACACGGAAAATACTATCTATGATTATCTCCATCTACGATTCAATGCTCCACAAGGTAACTGCAAATCTCCGATGATCAAATCCCTATATTCGTGGCGGCAAAACATAATCAAATTAGGAGAACCACGGCTTATATATTAAACCCTAGAGGTACGCTTGATTTTCTTATGCTCATTTTTTGGCTTTCAATACAGTCTTTCAATTCCCTTACTTACTTAAGCATCGGAGCGGCTACCGCTGGAGCCAATCCGGTGGTCCTCTGATCATCTCTCTGAGTGTTCTACAGGTCACGGAGTCCTCACGTGTTGCGAGTCAAAAAGTGCAGCATCAGTTTGGCGCCGTCTGTGGGAACGACTAATCTCAACGTGCTTTATTCGTAAACTCATCTTTTTCCCCACCGGAAAACCATGGCACCCAATCTCCGACCACGACAGAATACTCAGAGTTCGCAAAACGCTAAGCGTCAGCCGCCTGCTCCTCGCACAAGGGGACCAGCGGCCAACCCTATGCGACAAGAGATCGAAGCAATAAAACGACACAATGAACTGGTGCAGGAGCAATTGCTGGCCATCACTAGAACGCTGGCAACGCTCACGCAGAACCAAGTGGCGGCTTCTCTTAGCCCGCCGGTCAACTTCGTTGCAGGAACGCAACCCCCGGTTGCCACGGAGAATGAAGAACTTCGTGGGCAGGCCCCCACTAACCAGCCTGGGCACCCCTCAGGCGTTGCTCACACTGGCCGAGATCCACAGCCATCAACAGTCCCTGGCTGGGGAACATCTGCTTTTGTTCCCGACGTGCATTACCGGAGCACTACTCGAGCCCCAACTCCTAGGGTTTCGGGAGCACCACCGGCACCGCAGGAACCTTATCATGCAGCACCAGTCCCTCCGGTTCGGATTCCTCCTCCATCCGAAGGGCGTACTCCACCCTAATACCCTGAAGCCGAGGCTGTCAGGCAGGGTTCACAAGATGTCAGATTCAGAGACCCGCGAAGGGTAGAGGAGATTGCCGAGTCTATGGACCGGACAATCGGCTTAAGAGGACCTCAGAACCCTCCAGAGCAGGACGAACTGGCCAGGCTGCTCGGAAGACTAGCCACTCCGTTCACTCACGCCATCATGTCCGAAGAGAGGCCCAGAAAGTTCATGGTGCCCAAGTTCACTCTCTACGACGGATCGGGAGATCCAGGAGATCACCTATCTCATTATCAGCATACGATGGCCCTTCACGGAGCCTCAGACGCTTTCATGTGCCGAACATTCATCACCAGCCTGAAGGGAACAGCTCTAAAGTGGTTCCACAACCTCCCTCCGAACTCCATTACCAGCTTCTACGAGCTCGGTAGACAGTTCTTGGATAGGTTTATGACTAGCAGGAGGCTCAGAAGGGGGCCAGAATTCCTACTGAATGTTAAGCAGACCAGGGAGGAATCCCTCCGAGCCTACATTGCCCGCTTCAACACCGAGCTCACTGAGATCACGGATTGCAGCCCGAAATTCCTCGTTGCAGCCCTTACTGCCGGGCTTGCCCAGGGCGGCTTCAGAGATTCCTTGACAAAGAGCCCTCCAGCCGATATGGCGGCATTGATGGATCGGGCCAAAAAATACATCAACCTGGAAGAGGCCAACCGCTCAGCCCAGAAGGGCAAAGATCAGACCCAGAGGGATAATCCGAAGCGGGAGGATCATAAGAAGGAGGATCACAGAAGAGACTCCAACAAAAAGAGGGCCAGGAGCCCAGAGAAGAGAACAGCTCCCAGAGCTGTGTACAACTCCGCACCAAGGGAGTTCACCAACTTCACGCCTTTGAACACCACTCCGAACCAGGTACTCCGGCAGATCAGAGATCGGGAGAACCTGAGGTGGCCAGAGCCAATCAAAGGAGATCCCAGCCTGCGGGACCAAAGTAAGTATTGCAATTTCCATAAAGATCATGGACATACTACTAACACTTGCAGGTCCCTCCGATATGAGATAGAATAGCTCATAAAGAAGGGACGTCTTCGGGAGTTCGTCAAACGAGACGGAAGGCAGAACCCCCAAGAAGACAAGCCTCAGCAGCGGCCAGATCAGAGGCCCGAACAGAGGCAAGAGTAGCGGGAAGGACGAAACGAGCCTCAGAGGCAGAACAACCATGTTATCTACGTCCTCCATGCTGACTCCCCTGTTACAGGAATGTCCAACAGGGCAAGAAAAAGATATGCTCGGGAGGCCAGAACCGCCCCAAACTTCTTGCAGGTCTCCAACGTCGAAAAGAGGCTCAAGCCAGGGCCAGAGATCCAGTTCACCGAGCAAGATCTAGCAGGGGTACACTGCCCTCACAGTGATGCCCTTGTTATCACCCTCAGAATCGCCAACTTCGAGACTAGAAGAGTCCTAGTCGACACTGGCAGCTCAGTCAACATTCTATTCTATGAACCGCTTAAGCGGATGGGCATAGACCAGGACAGCGTCAAGCCCACCACTGCCGTAATGGCAGCTTTTGATGGCAACCTCAGCACCCCACTGGGGAGAGTTGACCTTCCTACCACTATAGGGGAAGGTGAAGGGCGGAAGACCACCATCTCCGAATACATGGTGTTGAACATGAAGTCTCCATACAACGTCATCATCGGGAGACCCTGGTTACACCAGATAGGAGCAGTTACTTCGACCCTTCATCAGTGTCTGAAGTACGTCCACAATCAGAGCGTGCACTCGGTCCGAGGATGTCAGCCAACCTCACGAGAATGTCACACTATTGCCCTCAAGGAGACAGCTCCAAAATAGCAATTACAGTACACTCGGGACTGTGCAGATTCGGTTTTCACTCACACTCCCGAGGCGGAAGATTGCCCATCCGGCGTTGAAGAGCCCCTGAGCCCAAGGGGACGTGACAGCTGAGCCAAGCCTGTTGGCGAGCCCATTAAAGTATTGGTCAGTTCGGAAGTAGAGGGGCGTTATTTGTACATCGGCCCAGACCTTACGCCCACCGAGCAAGAAAAGATAGCCAGGTTTCTGAAGAACAACCTCTCTATCTTTGCTTGGGAGACCAGGGACATGGAGGGAATAGATCCTAATCTGATAACTCACAAACTGATGGTAGATCCAGATCACCCCCCAGTCAGACAGAAGAGAAGGCCGATCGCTCCCGAACAGCATCGGATTATTGACGAAGAAGTCCAGAGGCTGCTGGACGCCAGGATGATACGGGAAGTTTTCTATCCCGAGTGGCTAGCAAACACTGTGCTTGTCAAGAAGAAGAACGGCAAGTGGAGAGTTTATGTTGACTATACAGAACTCAACAAAGCATGCCCCAAGGACAGCTTTCCACTGCCGATAATAGATCAACTGGTTGACGCCACTGCAGGGCATGAGCTTATGAGTTTCATGGATGCCTACTCTGGATACAACCAGATCCAGATGTACCTTCCAGATCAAGAAAAGACTGCCTTCATAACTGAGAGAGGACTCTACTGCTACAGAGTGATGCCTTTCGGTTTGAAGAATGCTGGAGCCACTTACCAACGGTTGGTGAACAAGATGTTCAGCCCACTGCTTGGCAGCATCATGGAAGTATACATCGACGACATGCTGGTAAAGAGCCTTCAGAAAGGCAGCCACCTCCAGCACTTGGCCCAGACCTTCGATATCCTCAGACAGCACAAGATGAAGCTCAACCCCTCGAAATGTACCTTCGGAGTTACGAAGGGAAAATTCTTGGGGTACATCGTCTCTCAAAGAGGTATCGAAGCAGATCCCACTCAGATCCAAGCCCTGATTGGACTAAAGTTGCCAAAGACCAGAAAGGAGATTCAGGCACTGAATGGCAGAATCGCCGCATTGAGCAGATTTATATCCAAGTCCACCGATCGCTGCCTACCTTTCTTTAAAGCTCTAAAGGGCAGCAAGGCCTTGCAATGGACAGAAGAATGCGAGCATTCCTTCCAAGAACTGAAGGAGTATCTAGCCTCTCCAGAGCTCCTGTCAAAACCAGTACAAGGAGAAAAGTTGCTCCTGTACCTTGCAGTCTCTGAGAACGCGGTCAGCTCCGCACTGATCAGACAGGACAGAGGAGTACAGAGGCCTATATTCTACGTTAGTAGGGCACTACTTGACACGGAGAAAAGATACCCAGAAGTAGAGAGGCTGGCCTATGCCTTGGTCATATCAGCCCGGAAGCTTCGACCTTACTTCTAGGCCCATTCAATTAAGATTCCAACTGCCTATCCTCTAAAGTCAATATTGAGGAAACCTGAGGTATCGGGAAGATTGGTCAAGTGGTCAGTGGAGCTAGGGGAGTTTGACATAGCATATGTACCCCGAAACTCCATTAAAGGGCAGGCCTTAGCCGACTTTGTAGCCGAGTTCACCCCGGCACTGCAGAACGAAGCACAAATCACTGAAACTACGGGAACCTGGCTGCTGTATATTGATGGATCGTCAACCGATCAAGGATCAGGGGTAGGACTGGTACTACAGTCCCCTGATGGACTCACATCGGAAAAAGCAGTCAGCCTGGGATTTAGAGCTTCTAATAATGAAGCCGAATATGAGGCCCTAATCTTAGGGATGAAGCTTACCCTGGAATGCGAGGCTCAGAACCTCGATGTCTTCTCTGACTCCCAACTGGTAGTAAGCCAAGTTTTGGGAGAGTTTGCCATTAAAGATGACAGGATGCTTCGGTACTCCGAACTGGTGAACCACTTAAAGCATTCCTTCTAGACTTTCACTATCTAGAAGATTGAGAGAAGTCAGAACTGTAGAGCAGATGCTCTGGCCAACATGGCCTCCCGCCTCAAGTCTGAAACAGACTCCACAGTTAAAATCTCTTTTCAGCCAGGATCCAGCATTGAGGAAGCATCAGTTGCTCAAATTGATGAACAGACCCAGAGCTGGATGACCCCAATCCTCCAGTATCTAAGATCCGGGCTCCTCCTAGAGGATAAAAACAGAGCCAGGAGAATCCGAATCAGAGCGGCTCGGTACCTGATCCTGAACAACAAACTTTACAGGAGGTCGTATTCTCAACCTCTGTTAAAGTGTTTGGCTCCAGACGAGTCGCAATATGTTTTGGCTAAAATTCACGAGGGAATTTGCGGGAATCACAATGGGGGCAGAACTATAGCCCATCGAGCTCTATCACAGGGCTACTACTGGCCTGGCATGCTGAAACAAGCTAAAGAGTATGTTCGGAAGTGTGACAAATGCCAGAGATTCGCCCCATACCAACATCAGCCTCAGCACGAGCTTATCCCGATTCCTAGTCCTTGGCCCTTTGCTCAATGGGGAATGGACATTGTGGGCCCGTTACCACGAGCACCTCCGAACAGGAAGTACCTCTTGGTGGCCATCGACTACTTCTCTAAATGGGCCGAAGCCAAGCCTTTAACACATATTACAGAAAAGGAAGTCGAAAACTTCACTTGGAAGAACATTGTATGCAGGTTCGGCATACCACGTGTAATTATCTCGGACAATGGGAGTCAATTCACTGGTAAAGGCTTCAAGGCATTCTGCGAAAATCTCAACATCAGGCAGCACTTCGCCTCTCCAGGCCATCCGCAAGCAAATGGGCAGGCAGAGGTCACCAACCGAACAATCCTTGATGGGTTAAAGAAAAGGTTGGAACAGGCCAAAGGGAAGTGGGCAGAAGAGCTCCCAGGAGTCCTTTGGGCCTACCGTACAACCAGAAGAACTCCCACCTCTGAAACACCCTTCTCATTAGCCTATGGGACAGAAGCAGTAATTCCGGTTGAGATCGGTATGCCAACTCTGAGGACTGAGGCCTTTGAGCAAGAATCCAATGATCAGCAGCTGATGGAGACTTGGATTTGCTCGAAGAGAGAAGGGATCAAGCCAGCATCAGGATGGAAGCCTACCAACAAAGAATGGTCAACAAATCCAAGATAGGACTCAAGACAGTCGGCTTTCAAGTTGGAGACTTCGTCTTAAGAAGAGTCTTTCAGAACACCAAGGATCCCACCATGGGAAAGTTGTCACCAAATTGGGAAGGCCCCTACAAAGTAACGAAGGTCGTTCGACCTACCACTTACTGGCTTGAAGACATGACTGGGAAACCTGTTCCTAGGCCATGGAACGTAGAACACTTGCGGAAGTATTATCAATGAAGGATTTTTCTTTTACTTCCATAAAACTGTTCATCTATTAATGCACAGGCCTCCAGAGCCTGGTCCATCTATAAATGCACAGGCCTCCAGAGCCTGGTCCATCTATTAATGCACAAGTCTTATGACTTGGTCCATCTATTAATGCACAAGTCTTATGACTTGGTCCATCTATTAATGCACAGGCCTTCAGAGCCTGGTCCATCTATTAATGCACAAGTCTTATGACTTGGTCCATCTATTAATGCACAGGCCTTCAGAGCCTGGTCCATCTATTAATGCACAAGCCTTCAGAGCCTGGTCCATCTATTAATGCACAAGTCTTATGACTTGGTCCATCTATTAATGCACAGGCCTTCAGAGCCTGGTCCATCTATTAATGCACAAGTCTTATGACTTGGTCCATCTATTAATGCACAGGCCTCCAGAGCCTGGTCCATAATGCACGAGTGTTCACTCGGCCCATCTATTAATGCACAAGTCTTATGACTTGGTCCATCTATTAATGCACAAGCCTTCAGAGCCTGGTCCATCTATTAATGCACAAGTCTTATGACTTGGTCCATCTATTAATGCACAGGCCTCCAGATCCTGGTCCATATATTAATGCACAAGTCTCATGACTTGGTCCATCTATAATGCACAGACCTTCAGAGTCTGGTCCATGCTATACAGATCTTAAATACTTGGTTCATAAAATATGCAGGCCTACCGAGCCTAGACTACTTTAATGCACAGGCCTTCCGAGCCTGGTCCGTCTTCGATTAGCAGATTCTGTGATCCAGTCTATCCAAAGGCAGAAGTTCCGAGCATCTATCAACTAAAGTTTCCTAGATCGGAACACCTCGGATCTGATACTTATATTATTTGGCTTATCTGTCAAACAAACCAGTACTATGGTTTCAACCAAAGGTAAAGTACTTCGATTCTGGCATTTTTCTAAGTTTTTTGATTTATTTTCAGAACAATCAGAAATGCATGAGAAGGTGCTTAAGCTTCAAAAGAGCACATTCACAGAGAATATCAGATCTGAGAAGAAGAAATTCAACTTTATTGATAACTCAAAAGATTTACATCAGTACAAAGACACTACTACAGAAGCTATTACAGAAGCTACGCTTGGCAACATAATGGCTCTTCTCCTAGGATGATAAAGGGGCACAAGATCCAAAACCTTCAAAACCGCCTTCATCAGCTCCATTTGAAAGGAAGGAACCCTGAACCCCAGTCTGCATCAAGTAGTGCCCAGGCCATTTCATCATCACTATCACTGGTCCCATGACCAACGGATGATGAGGGCTCTGAGCCTCAAGAGACTTTTCATTCTCTACCTTTGTAATCGGCATAACGCCCTAGCCAATTAAAGCAAGGGTTCCTGCCAAGTCACAAAGGGGAGGAGGCGGCCCCCATTCATCTCCCTCAGAGCAGTTGTCACTGCCAAGTTATAAGCGGGAGGAGGCAACCCACCTTCAATCTTCTTCTTCACACCGTCTGTTTCACCCCAGCCACTTGGAGCAAGGGTCTCTGACAGGGCGTGAGGAAGAGGAGGCAACTCACCTTCGTCTTTATCACCAACGCTCCAGGCCTCGGTTGAATCAGGGAGGGGCCACCACCAATCGGAGAAATCTCAACTAGATACCAGAGGAAACAAGAAGACTTGTGCCTCCTTCAATCCTTCCTTGGAGACTGAAAATAGGGGAGGGTTAACTTTTGGCCACAGTTTAATTATTCCTAACTCAGGCAAGGAATCATCCATCATCTCCGGACGAGTGGAAGAACTCCGGCAGCATATAAAAATCTCTCTTACAAACAATTCGGGGAACAAAAGGGTTGAGCACAACCATATGCCCTCGTTTCCATATATATAGACACTGGAAGACCAAAGGCCACCCAGTTGAACCGTCACAACGGTTAAGCGAAGTACTAGCTTCGAAATCCCAAACGGCAGAGGTGCAATAAATGGAGTATTAAACCACTCTCTCGGGAGAAGAAAAAGGCAGGGCCATACACGTAATACACAGGCTTTTAATCTTTGCCATGTATATGACGTGATGGTTTCTCCATGTCATTAACACTTACAGGGCCACGTATACAACAGAGGTCCATCAACTATGACGTTTCTTGATTTCTAACAGGTCTGGAGGCAGAAGTTCTGATCAACCAAACTACAATCACAAGGTATCCACTTATTACTATGTCCCCGGATTCAGAACGATCAGCTTTGAAATACCTCAAAAAAGAAGTCCCCAATTATTGACCTAAGGCAAGTGAAGAAGCTCAGAACGCAGCTGCCTACAGAGGAAAATCTAATCTGGTATACACTAAACTCCAGAGTAGTGCTACTTGCAACGATTATTACCATCAACTATATGTTAAGGCACTACAGAGCCACATAACTCAAAGATATGCACAAATGCTACAGAGCAATATAACCAAAGAGGCGAGCATTAACCAAAAAAACTGTTCTATTAAACAAATGTATGTCTCAAGTACATTGAAAGATAACAAAATATAGATCCTAAGCCTGATCAGCAGGAACAGGATCAACGACAGGAGAAGGTTCGGCAGGTGCAGTATCAACCACCTCAGTCGGTACAACCACTTCCGTGGGATCGGCCGGGAGGACATCAGCCACTTCATCCTGGTTAACCTCTGAAGGTTCAGATCCAGGCAGCACAATTGAGGAAACGTCTAGGTCAGGAAACTTGGCAAGAAGCCGAGAGCGGAAGTTATTAAACCCAAACGTAATCAAACGATGGGCCATTCCTTCCAGCTTCGACCTCATCTCCTCCTCATTGTCCACCAATGCCTGCTCCACGGCTTCATCGAGCTGTCTACGGTGCTGGTACCGCAAGCCATTCAGTTCCACCTGCAACCTCCTTGCCCGCTCGACGGCAAGGTTCCTCTCCGACTCCATCACTATCAAGGAGTTCTGACACTCCTTCAACTTCTCCGCAGAATCGTGAGCCTCCGACCGAGTAGTACCCAGCTGGAGTCCCAGATCGTCCAGATTGGCCCTAAGTTGGTCAAGCTCCTCCACAGATGGAGAAACCTCCACCAAAGCAGAAAGGGTATGCAAGGTCTGCATAACACAAAGAAAACGACTCAACACCAGTATAAACGCTTAAAGGTAAGAGAAGTATGGGCCTGACGAGCTCACCTTAACCTGAAGAGCGGTCAAGTCAGCAAGAAGCTTCCCCGACGCCTGAGGCTTAATTTTAACTGAGCCTTTGGCCCAGAAATCACTCAGAATCTTCTGGGCCCCCTGACCAGCAACATCAGGAGCCACCGATGATGATGCCCCCTTACCCGCTCGACGAGACGGGATTGGAGGAACCACTGTGATAGGGACAGGAGCCTCTTCCTCCCTTTCAGCAGGCTCGGGAGAGGACAAAACTAGCCTCCGCTTCTTCAGAACGGGAGGAACCGCTGGAGAAGAAGCCTCCCCCACCACAGGCGGTGATGGCCCGGACTCCCACTGAGCCATCACATTGTCAGCAATTTCCTCAACACTACCCCTGGCAGCCATTAATTTATCAGGGTTGACAATGGAAGAATGATCCCTAATGCTGGGCTTCAAAAGCTTCTTATACTGCTTCTGAATCGCGGGAGAGAAATCTGGTCTCTTCCACGCACTCTTAACTGCAAAGCAAGTACAGAAATTGATCAGTTCAACAAATTGGCAAACAAAACGGAGTCAACGCAGCCACGGAAAAGTTAAGCCTCACCCCTTGGCCCAGTGGTTCGAGGGAATGTGGAAGGTTGACCCTCGAAGTTCTTGAATTCCCATCCTCCTTTAATAAAGAAGTACCATTTCTTCCAGGTCTTGTTGGAGGAGGGCACAGAAGTAAGGGGTTTGAACCCACTATCAAAAGATATATAATAAAGGCCCTCCGCCTTTTGAAGTTTTAGATCCATATTGCTACGGATCAGGTCAAGGGACACCTTGACATTATTCATATGCCCTAATACGATAAAGCTCAACAGATGTCTCCAACTGTTAAGGTTCAGGTCTGCGGGGCACAGATCAAACCAACAAAAGAATTGTTTTATTATATCAGGAAAGGGGAGTGTAAGACCCAGTTCAAACCAGGCCAGATAGGCACAGATTTCTCCATCTCTAACATCGCCCGGGTGATCTTGAGAATCTGGGACCCTGAAAGTAACATTTTTGGGAAGTTTGAACTTCGCCCATAACTCCTTCAACATACTTTCAGTAATTACACTCTCACCCTCCTCTCTACGACCAGACCGACCAGAGGTCTCGCCAGCCCTGTTCGGGGGATCATCAAAAGCATCGACAATCCTAACCCCCGGACTAGAGGGAGGAACTACCATTTTATTTTCGTCAACATTCACTAATTGCATTTGAGGATCAGTCTCAGAAGGACTTCCCAAACCAGAGTATGATTCTAAGCCAGACATGGCGAACAAGAGAAAGAGTTGAAACAAACGAGAAGGAATGAAGAAGGGGACTAAAAGTCGAACCTGAGATCAAGAAAGGGTTATGAACACCGGAGATCCTCCAAAACTCCAAGATATGTCAAATGGCGGTCTGGTACTGTAGAAATAAATGCAGAAGATAGGTATGAAAGACCTTTCCCTCTCTCTATATACGCATTCGAAATATGAGCCTTCCAAGATGAGTCGACACAACGGTTGAGAATAATGATGGATTCTCGAGTATCGGCTGCGCAATAAATGACACGTTAAATCGACGTCTCGAGAAGTGGGAAGGCAAAATGTGTGACTCTTCACAAAACCCTCAACCCTAGTTAAATCCCTAGCTTTTAACAAGGGCTTGGGGGGGGGGGGAGGGGAGTAGCTGATATACCACAAACAGACACACCAATCACTTTGAGACACGTGTGCCCATCAGATTAACAAATCTCGATCCTACAGAGCTCATATACTTCGGTCATACAGAACAGCTACAAGCCTTCAGGGTATTCTCATATATGTCTATCATACAGAGCAGCCACAAGCCTTCGGGGCATCCTTATTTATATATCATTCAGAACCGATAAACTCGGTCATACAGTGCAGATGAAACATTCAGGATATTCTCATGTACATCTTCCAGACCTCCTGTTCTGGACAATATTTATTCAACACTGCATATATGGTTTCCTTAACAACTGTTAAACGGGGAATAAGGAAACAGTCTTCAACACGGAAAATACTATCTATGATTATCTCCATCTATGATTCAATGCTCCACAAGGTAACTGCAAATCTCCGATGATCAAATCCCTATATTTGTGGCGGCAAAACCTAATCAAATTAGGAGAACCACGGCTTATATATTAAACCCTAGAGGTACGCTTGATTTTCTTATGCTCATTTTTTGGCTTTCAATACAGTCTTTCAATTCCCTTACTTACTTAAGCATCAGAGCGGCTACCGCCGGAGCCAATCCGGTGGTCCTCTGATCATCTCTCTGAGTGTTCTACAGGTCACGGAGTCCTCACGTGTTGCGAGTCAAAAAGTGCAGCATCAGTAGGATATTAAGGTCTCATTTTCTTAATGCAATAATGCAAATGTCTCAATTTTTGGATAAAATTTTGCATCTCCAAATCACACGAACAACGAATTATTAATGATGTAGACATGTTATTTTATGACCGACAAATGATTTTCTATCATCTAGAAAAATGCTAAGGTCAATTGTGACTAACAGAAATTTACGATCTGATCGGCACATGCATTGCGTGTGAGATTAGAGTGTGTAATATACATGCCAATTAGATCGTGAATAATGATACTCACGATTGATCATAGAGTTTCTTTTTAATCTATTAGATAAAATTACACTGACATTCCCTCAAGTTTCTGACAATTACACTAACCTCCCTTCAAATTTATGAAATTATACTGATTTCTCCTATGTTTTCTAACAAACTACAATCACCTTTCTCCAGTCAAATTTTTCATTCAAAATGATGAAATTGCCGCTCAATGTTTTTTTTTTTTTTTTTTGCATTTTTCCATTTTGACCTAAATTTTTTATTTTTTCAATCTTCAAATAAATATTGATTATACTCTTAAATTTATTTTCATATAAAATGAAAACAAGTTATTTACCTTAATTAAATTTATTTTTATATAAAATAAAAAATTTCTTTAAAAAATTGGTCAAAATTGAAAATGCAAAAAAAAAAAAAAAAAAAAACATAAAGAAGCAGTTTCATCATTTTGAAAGAAAAATTTGATTGAAAGAGGGTGATTATAATTTGTCAAAAAAAAAAAGTAATAGAGGTTAATGTAATTTTAAAAATCTAATAAGAGATTGTAATCATCAAAAATCTTATAAGATGCCCTAATCTATTCTACTTTTCAATGTTAATATATATTATTATCTTGACAGTTGACACTAATTCAATCAATAAAAAACAAAAATAGTCACAAGAAATGCAAAAAGAAATGTTTCACTCCAATAGCCTAAGGTCTGTTGCCACCAAATTTGTGTTCTTGAAAAATGCTAGCATCGTTTACGAGTGTATAAATTCGTGATTTGATTGTCATGTCTAACATGCACCAGTATCACATATGACTACGCGTGCGTATAATGCACAATATCCAGCCAAATTATTTTGTGGGCCTGATCTTAGCCAAAGGTATCTCCAAATTGGGTTGAGGTACGGCCCGGCCCGATCTGAATCTCAGCCTGCACAAGCCTAAACATTTAACAGTTTAAAATTTGACCCTTTAAAGCATAAAGTAATTATTTGTTAATTTTTAACTCAAAGAATTATAATTATTTATTATTACTTGATTTACTTCCAATTAGAAAATTAATGTCTATTTAATTTTCTTATATTTCACTTCATATTTTTATTATTTTCTTTTCAATTCATATTCCACACTATTACCATACATGTAAATATTAAAAAATATTTACTCTTCTTATATATATATATATATGTATATATATCAAATGTTTGTCTCCATATTTTCTATTCAAACTACTAAATCAATTGTCAATTGCATAACAAAAAAAATCATTCATCAATTCTAATTTATATAATTTTTTAAATTTAATGCACATTAATATTTTATTTGTTAATTATTTATTGATTGAATGATGTGTAATTAATTTACCATACTTCATTTTTTTCAAATTGTATTAGAATATATGAGTTTTTTATGACTTATAATTTTACAATAAAAAAATATTTTGGGCCCGCCCCAAATTGGAGATTGGTATGCTACTGTGGCCACCGATCTTATTTTTTTATCTTATATTTTATATTTATTTCTCTTGCTTGAATTTTATGTTTGTACCAACTTGAGAGTTGTGTATATTAATGATTTGTTACTTTTACTTGCTAGTTAGATGAATGTTTCAATTTTTACTATTTAACATTAACTTAGAAAATTTAACTAGTCTTGCCTATCTCCTTTTATGCATTTATTTTCTTGTTTGCTTTGCCAAATTTATTGCATGGAAGATCAATATTAAATGTGGTTTTATTGTCATAGAAATGGAAGTGTGGGAGAGTGAGAGAGAGAATTAGTGGGAATTTTTTTTTTTAGGAACATAAATATGACATGTTGTATTAATTATTGAAGAGAGGAAAATTTGAAAAGAGTAATATTAGAGAGAGAGAGAGAGAGAGAGAGAGAGAGAGAGAGAGAGAGAGAGAGATAATTAGTGGGCATTTTTTTGGAACATAAATATGATATGTTGTATTAATTATTGAAGAGAGGGAAATTTAAAAAGAGTAATATTAGAGATTTTTAGTTTATACTCTTAATTGTATTCTTAATATGATGTGTCAAAAAAATAATGATTTTAAAAATCACATCCGAAGAAACCTGAAGTCCTTCTATCCTAACAAATCATTTGGAAATATAATTACGAATACAAATAAATGATCTGAAAAAAATTATTAAATAATGTAGTTATATTAACTTGTTTAATAAACGAGTCATATTCGTGTTAAAGAAGTTGACAAGATTAATTAATCGGGTTATGTTCGAGTTGATCCTATTTTTAGAATATATGTATTTTTACACGGCCAGAATATGACATGCAAATTCGAATTGTCACTCCTAAGAAATAATTTGGGATACCTATCATTAATCATACCCATATATATATATATGCTTATACATATATATATATATTCACAGATGTATGTATATACTTGTATGTGATTTCAAAGTTGAAAAAAAAATAGTAATAATTCATATGCAGAGAAATGTAATAGTCAAAAATAGTATATTACTCCACCATGTTGCGTTGTCGTTCTACACCACTGATATTGAAATGCAACCAAACGACCTAGCCAACACAGTAACTAGGTTGGTCTTGCACCTCAGCGACCTGATCAGCCCCCAGTGACTCTTCCCTTTGCTCCTACCACTAGTCACCATTTCACCACCGCCTAACATCGCAAGGGACACCGGCGCCGGGGCACGACGACTCTACCTCTTCCTAATAGCACTCAGCTCCATCTCTAGCTTAAACTTCACTGGTTGACTGATTCGTCATTTAGGTCGACTATTTTGGATATTGAGTTCATACTATTTTGTGAAAAATATAATTTAGTCAACTGGTTCTTGGAATTGGTAGACTGGTTTGATCAGTGTAAAAATAAGTTTTAAGAATCAATCTACTGGTTCCATAAACTGGTCGACTAGTTTGGACTGTTTATGCCTTCTTGTTTATTTTTCTCAATGTACTTTTATCAAAATATTTTGATCTTTCAAAACTTAAAGTATGACAATATATTGTTTTGAAAAATCATTTGACGTTGGTTCTTACTGATCATTTTAAATAGTAAGAGTTTACGACTAATGATTAATCTAATACTAGACCACTCAAAATCTAAAATAAGAAAAATAAAAAGTCTTCCCTTGAATTGTCTTGGATCCTTAGACTTGAGTGTGTCCAATTGCTTGATTCATCGTGAGAGCATTCCATTGATTTGATTCTTGCCTTGAAACATGTTATTGAGTAAAATCCTTTATCTTGATGGACTTTTTCATTTCTTGGTCAACAATCTTCTTGACCTAGATGACTTATTTGCATTGTTACTTAGATAAAACATTAGTTCACATGGATAATGTTTTGTAATCATCAAAATTACTAAGATGCCCTTAATTGAAAACCTTTAGGGCTAACAATAATCATGATTTTGTGTTTCGATGCACCACTTTCACGTTCAAACGGTCCACTCTTTGGAAATTTTCAAGAGAATTTATCTCTTTGCTTTTGAATGTATACTTGTGTTTTGTCCATCTTACATTCAAGTGGTAGAGATCGCGTCCACCTTGTTCGTTTAACACAAATAAAAATAAGTAAATCTTAGAGAACTTAGCTTCCAAAGGTTAATCTAGCATTTTGCCTAGATATTTACCCTAGAGAAGGGGTGAATAGGGTATATTGCAAATATTGATTTTTTTTAGGAACTTTAAAAATAAAAGAAGTAAATGCACACATAAATAAACAAGAAAAAGAGAGAGAAAAAAAACACAGTAATTTTATAAGGAAAACTTCTTACGTCCTCGACTCAAGTATACCCAATTGAGTGTTTTCACTATTGTGACCTCCTTGTGGGTGAAGATCAAACTTTTACAATGCGAAGACCGCAACCCTCTTATCCCAACAAAATATACTCTTTTGCCTCACTGGGTAGCACCTACCCACAAGATATAAAGATGTTTACAAAATAGCACTTTCTTCTAGAGTAGTTTTGGTGAAATAAGATGCTTACTCTCTATAGATAGATTATGTGTAAGCTCTGAGTGTTTAAAATGAGTATAAATTTTAGATCTAGATTTGGAAGGTGTTAGATTTAAAGTCAATAACAAGGATGTAAAAGTATAAGCATGTAAGTTGGCATTTAGAATGTCACATCCGAGAACCACCCTATGCGGATTAAAATGACCGACCAGTTAGGCACCTTATTAATATACTAACTCTAATGTAGTACATTAATGATGTGTCTAATTGAATGCCTCTTATCTGGTACATACATTCCATGCATTCATACTTGTAAAGTAACGAAAACTGAATCATGATTGAGCATAACTAAAAATTTCATTAATGATAATGTCTATATATTACAGCTTCTTTTTTTTTTTTTTTTCCTTTTGGCTATTCTTACAAAAGGTACAACTCCTAGCTAAAATTGTCAATCCTCTAAAAGCGTTATAATCAGACTCCCTTCCTTTAAGCTATAAAAACCTTGTGAGCTTTAAGAAAAGCTCGTGAATAACTCGAATTCCTTGTCGTGGGTTTTGAAAATCTCTTGCATTAACTTTCATGGATACTAGGAAATATATTTATACTGAAGTTGCTTACATTTAGAAATTGTATACAAATGTCTAATAATTAAGGAATTATGTAGGCTTAAGTATGAAGTCTCATAATTTTTAGTTTTTGTTAGGCTATTTAACTTTATCTGTTAAGCTAACAAGATGGTATCGAGTATGAGGAAACTTTTTCACCAGTTGCTATGCTTAAGTCTATTCGGATTCTCTTATCCATTGTAGTTCATTTTGATTATGAGATTTGGCAAATGGATGTCAAGATAACATTCTTGAATGACCATCTTAAGGAAGACATCTATATGATGCAACCAGATGGTTTCATAGCTAAGGGCCAAAAGCATATGGTATGCAAGCTGCATAAGTCTATTTATGGACTTAAGCAAGCTTCCCGAAGTTAGAACATCCGATTTGATCAAGAAATCAAGTTATTTGGTTTTGATCAAAACCCGAATGAACCTTGTGTGTATAAGAAGAGTGAAAGAAGCTTGGTGGTGTTCCTAGTTCTGTATATGGATGATATACTACTCATTGAGAATGATGTAGGGGTGTTGTCTACGATAAAGTTTTGGCTAACGAATTAGTTTGATATGAAGGACTTGGGAGAAGCTAGTTACATCATCGGGATTAAGCTTTTACGAGATCGAAAGAACATGATGTTAAGCTTATCTCAAGCTGCATATATAGACAAAATTCTTATCAAGTTTGCAATGCATAACTCCAAGAAAGGCTTATTGCTTTTTAGGCATGGAATACTTCTATCTAAAAATTAGTGTCCTAAGACACTTGAGGAAGAGGAACGCATGAAAGCGGTTCTTTATGCTTTAGTTGTAGGAAGCCTTATGTATGCTATACTTTGCATTAGACCAGATATTTGTTTTGTAGTGTGTGTGGTCTCCAGATATCAATCTAATCTAGGACTAAATCATTGGACTGCCGCGAAACATATACGTAAGTACTTGAGAAGGACTAGAAATTATATGTTGAGATACGGGAGTGGTGATCTAGTTCCAGTTGGTTGCAGAGACTCTGACTTTATGTCAGATCAGGACTCTAGAAAGTCAATCTCAAGATATGTGTTTATTCTTGGTAGTGGAGCTATCAGTTGGAAGAGTATCAAGCAACAGTGTATTGCTGACTCAACTACTGAAACGGAATCTGTAGCTACCTCTGAAGCAGCTAAGGAAGCAGTTTGGCTCAAGAAGTTCCTTTCGGAAGTAGGAGTGGTACCATAGTCTCAGTTTTTTATGATACTTTATTGTGACAATAGTGGAGCTATAGCTCAATCTAAGGAACCAAGAAACCACAAAGGTGGAAAGCACATAGAGCACAAGTATCACCTCATCAGAGAGATCGTTTAGCGCAGAGATATTATCGTCACCAATGTTGCATTTGCAGACAATCTTACAGATCCTTTCACTAATGCTCTACCTTCTAAAAGTTTCGAGCTTCATGTGGATAGGATGGGTGTCAGATGTTACGGGGAATGGATGTGAGTGCAAGTGGGAGTTTGTTAGGATGTGTGCTCTCATATCCAAGACATTTTATTATTATTTAATAGATTTGATTTATTATTGAGTTTCATATTACCATATGTTTGGATGTTGCTTTATATCATAAGATGATTAGTCCTTGAAATGTCATTAAGAGTGGTTCATGTGTATAAATAAAATTTATACACAGGAAATATGAACTGCTTATATAGGCAATTCTAGAATTGTTCACGACTATTGATAAGACTGGACATATTATCTGTAAAGCTGTAATACAGTTAACCTTTATATGATAAGGTGGTTTATCTCAACCATCAGAGTAGTGGATTTTAGGTTATTGTATTGATGTATTGGGAATACATTGAACTGGATCACTATAAGAAACACATTATTTGGAACTGTTACCTTTAATAAGTTTCTTATTCACTATTTGCAGTAAGCTCTTAATCTTGAAAGGATAGTAAACTCAAGTTCTGAATAGTGATGACTTTGAGTTACCAATAAGTGAGGTCTTTTAGATCAACACCTCGGTATCTTAGAAAGTCATTATTTAGACTGTGGGAACACATATTCTCAAGATGGAATCTACACGTTATATATTAGAGAGATGTATATCACCTTTATGCTAATTCAATGGGTTAATCACTAAAATCTGGATCCAGTCTTTTCAGTAAATTGTTTATTGAAGTGATGACCAATTGCAAGTGATTAATAATTATTGAATTAGGTTCTTAAAATAATTAGAGAATTAATTTGACAGTATAATATGAAACCCTGATTATTAGTATCTATATAGAGGGGCCAACTACAGAAGTATAGTGTATATAAGTTTACTTTATTCTACTAAGTTGGAGTGCAATTTCAATTATATAGTGGAGTTAATTGAAATTAATTAGTCAATTAAAACTAATTATGAGATAATTAAGATTTAATTGACTAATTGGAAGCTGACTTAGTGGGACCCATTAGATCCCTTCTTTTGTCCTAGTTAGGTTAAGCTCCTATATATATGATATGTAGGGAGCCGTTTATCATAAGTTTTTATGCAAGACAAAAATAAGAGGCAGCCCACTCTCCTGCGATACGATTTGCCTAGGGAAAAGAGGAGATGACTTAGAGGAAGAGAACGACTGCATCCTACTTCAAGAACAAGGTATCTCTAACCCTCCTCTATCAAGATTGTGCGATTTATGTAGTAATCTGATCAAAGTAAAATTTTTAAAATCGATTCCACTATGTTTTTCCTACCAACAGGGACATATTGTTGTAACTTCCCGAGAATGGCAAAACAAACTCTATTCAATCAAGAGTTTCAAAATAAGGTGCCTAAAAGTATAGAGGATGAGCCTTTCTCTTTAGAATTTTTGGGTTATGTGGCCAAGATTCTATGAAATGTATTAAAATAATTATTTACTCCAAATCTAAACATATTAACCCATAAAGTCCTTTAGTTAATCAGTGACAAAAATGCCATTTCAACAAATTTTTCGTGAAAATAAGGAGCAACCATAATTTTTTTTTTTTTTTTTTTGCAAATTGTTAAAATTCAATAACTTAAACTTTATAAATCCATTTTTAATAAAATTATATATTTTGGATTCTAAACATCAAGATCTATCACACAAGTACCATATTGACTATGAGATCCTGAAGAAAAAAAATCATTCTGAAAGTGTAAAATTTCGTCTCAACGAAAGTGTAAAATTTTACATTTTTGTAATGAAAAGCTTAGTCCGAGTCAAAAGTGAAAATTTTACACTTTTCTAAAACTATAAAATTTCACAAATTTATAAAAATTGAGAAAATTTCGTGGCCACATGTTGGATGCTCAAAACTAACTTTCAAGATTGTGGAAATTTGTCAAAAAAAAAAAAACAAAAAACAATATTTAACGTACGAGTGATTAAAAATACACTAGTTATAAAAGTGTAAAAATTTATACTGATAAAAAATTTACCTAGACATGCTAAAAAACTCACAAACTCACTGGTTGTAAAAAGTGTAAAATTTACACTTTCAGACAATTTGATTGAATGTGTTCAAAAACTCACAAGTAGTCAAAAGTGTAAAAATTTACACTTTCAAATATGCATGCCTAGCCAACCGCCACCATAGTCCACCAAGATCAGCCTTTGAGTGTGACTGATTCTCATTCATCCCCACCCATTGAGAGTCTGAACTATGAATATCACTACAAGAAAATAGGTCTTTCGCGACATTATATATTTGCCGCTAAAGGGTGTAAAAACCGCCACTAATTACATTTGTGGCGTTTTTGCTGCGGTTTATCTTTTTGACGCCAATGCCTCCGTCGTAATTTTGTTGCGGCACTTCAAGAACTGCCGCAAAATATTTGTGGCGTTTTTAGTGGCGAATTGATTTGTCGATAAAACAAAAAGTGTCGTTTGACAAATATGGGTACAAGTGATGCATTTAGTGGCGTTTGTCTAGTTGTCATTAATTTGGTGGCACTTTCGCCACCGCCGCTAATAGACAACAATTTGTGGCCATTGTATAAACGCCGTTAAATCCTTTTTCTTTGTGGCATTTAACAAATGCCACACTTTTGAAAGTGTTTGTGACCATTTTACAACCGCCGCAAAAACATTTGTGGCATTTGTCGTTTCTGACAATTATTTTTCCGCCGCTAAAAGCATTTAATTTTGTGACAATTCTTTAAACGCCGCAAACAATCTTGTGGCGTTTATCTTTTGTCATAATTTTTTATATGGAGAAAAAAATTTTCCGCTAATATACTCCTAATCAATTATCACTTTTAAAAATAATTTTAACATATTCCTGCAAAAATTTAAACACATTCACTAATTAAGTACACTAAACACTCAATACATCAATCCACACATAAGATGTCTTATACCAAAACTCATCCATTCATTTAAAACCAAATTAAAATCTCACTTGACATCACCAACTCAAATCCAAATTAATGTCCATACAAATAAAATCCAAGATAGATAATTTCCCAATATCCAAGTAAGATAGTCATCAAATAAGTAACAAATACAATAATCATCAACAACCAAATAACCAAGGAAAAAAATTCCTAAAGAAAAGTCTCAAACAAGTAAAAAGCATGCTAATTAGAATGAACTCCAACTCCGAGCAGCATTAACAATAGCCCACCATAAAAACAACAATCCAATGAGAAGCCCAACATCAAAGACAATAGTCCGTCATTTACTCATTCTCATTAACTTGAAAAAATGCAAAATAAATAAATAAATTAGTTTATATAAGCTAATATTTAGTTACAAAATCATGATATTAGAAAAAATAACACATACCACATCACAAATTTGCCATGCAATATTTTCTCCAATAGCCTCTTGAAGCATGTCAACACTATCAAGGGGCCTTATCAAAGGATAGCGGGGCTTTGCAACCTCTTTAATATTTACTTCACAAAAGTATGGTCCAAGTGCCACCCCTTCTACTTTTCTTGATGGGTCCAAACTAACAATGGATCCTTTCGCCACAACTATTTTGGGTATTTGGAAGCTAGGAAGATGAACTTTCATTCCCACCTACAATTATCATTATTACATTTTTTAAAAATAAACCTAACTATTTAAGATTTTAGTTATTATATATTTATATAGACCTAGCAAAAAAAAGCATATGTATAGAGTATTGGATTATAAGAGAATGTTGTAATTATTAAATGAAAGACTTACCCTTAGAGTATCATTGTTGTGATGAGGTTGCTTCTTTATTTTTTTTGTTGGAGGTTCCTGCATTAGATGTTTGAATTGAATGATATAAGTCCTTAATTACTAATGCAATCAGCAAAAAGAAAACATATCTAACCTCATGAGGCGAAGAAAGTGGTGTTTGTGAGGGAGATGACAACTGATCATCTGAGTTTGCACCCGCTGATAGATGTGGTTAGTGAGCACTTGATGCATTCAGAACCTATTTTAAATTAGATAATTATATTATATATTGATTTTTTTAAATGAAGATCAATATAATCTTAAATTTATAAACCCTTAAATTTATCATACCTGTCCAGTACTCGAACCAATAAAGGGTGCACCATTCATTGGAAGTCTTATTTTTATAATTTCGAAGAAACCCATTTACAATTATATGCTCGTATACAACTTTTTCTTGAACAAGTTTGATATTCTGACACTTCTTACATGGATAATATATTTCTGACCCAAGAAGCATATTAGCCATTGCAAAATTGAGAAATTCATTGACCCTTTTGACATATGACTCATCTAACCTATATTCCAAATTGATCCAACTCTTATCCATAGGTTTGTTCATCAACTATTATCACCTGAAGTATAACAAATATATACCTGTCAACAAAAAATAAGAGAATTTGCTATCACTAAAATCAAATATAAAATATTTAATTTTTATTTGTAATGAATGAATGCATGAATACATCAACTAAGGTTTAATGAATGCATCAATTAAAAATTATAAAATAAAATAAAAAACCAACCATCAACAAAAATTATATATACATCAATTATCAGTCTTTTATTTATTTCAAGTTTCAAGTCATTTGCACAATAAATATAATGGACAAACAACCAAGTGAAAATATGATTCAGTTTTTGTCTTTATAATTTTCTTTATTTAGTATTTTTATTTTTATTTTATTTTTTTTACAATAAATATATTTTTATTTTTATTTTTATTTTAGTATAATTGAGCTACTTTTAATAACCCCACTGGGGCAAGATAATTGGGCTACTTTTAATAACCCCACTGGGGCCCATACCACTCATCCTGGCAGATGTAAGTACACTTGTTTGATCAATGGGTGATCCAATATAATGTAAATTATAAGTAAAGTGGCAAAATTTACATACCTTTGATGGATCATTAAAATGGTTCACAAGCTTTTGTCTTTTACTGATTGATGTAGTTCCATCAAGCCTTAAGAAGGGATATCTTCTCTCCTAGACACAATTGAGCAAAAAGATCAAATGTCTGATGAATTACAACTAGTCTATTTAGCACAAGAAAAAGATTTGACTGCTAGTTTCAATGAGAGAAAAAAAAAAAAAAGTACAAGCAACTGTTTAATTGAATATCAAAACAATTCATTTTTATAAATTTTATTAACAAAACTCACCTAACATCAATATATGAATATCAATACATGATCAATAATATAACGTTCAAACACTCAGATAAAATAAAATCTATTGTCATGATAAATTTATTTCATGTGAATATTTGAATATCATTTGAATATTAATATTTGAGCATTCTAATATTACTCATATATATAACTCTTTGAGAGACTTTAAAAAATAAAGTATGTATTTTATCTATCAATCTACATATATATATATATATATGTATAATTGGCAGGATTATTAGCATTAGTGCCCCTTTTAGATACTCTAAAAGAATTCAAATTAGGGACTTCTAAGAAAAATAGCCATTTACTCTCAAAGCCTGTATGATTACATTCTTATTTTTATTGTATTTTTTAATAAATTAAAATTTTTCTTAATGCTTAAAACGATGAAATAACTGTTGCCATTCCATTTTAAAAGAAGGGAAAAACATCCAAGTGTCTATGACAAATGCAACATCAAAAGATACCAAGCAAACATAAAGCTGCATGCAGTTGTGAAGCGATGATGACCCAAAAAAATGTGCAAAAGAGGTGTCCTAAATCCTAAGGTGATAACCTTAACAAAGAAAAGAAAGAAGCATAACTACAATGAGATTGCAAACCAGTATAAAGAAAGAAAAAAATATTCAGCAAACAATCCCATCAATTATTACAAAAAGTTACGGTTTAACATAGAGAATAGGATCAACATATGAATTCATCAAAAGAAAGAAAAAAATAAAATGCAACACACTATTCTCTTTATTTAGGTCAGTTCGAGAATGAAAGAATCCAGATGACAAAATCCAGAAGTGGATCCTATCAGAAGCAGAATATTATAGTGCAGAAACTATTATGGTATCCAAGCGGTTCCTATACCAAAACTAGCAATGGCGCGCAACTCTACTCACAGTATCAGAAGCTCTGGTCTTGACATGAATGAGATGAAAGAGATAAAAACTAAACCATTACCCTAGCAGAAAAGATACCTAACACCAACTAAGAAATAAGAACACATACAAACAGAGTAGGAGAAACAATGAGATGAAAGAGATAAAGATAAATTGATTTACAGGTTTCTTCTCTACATACCAACTCTGCAAACGGTGTGATCAATTACTTTGAAACCCTAGCGACTTTGAAACCTTAGAAAGGGGAGTTGGCGTTGATGAGAGGGGCGCAGCCGAGTGTAGGGATATATGTTAGTGTTAGGGTATTGTCTTGTGGAGGGAAGTTCACGGCAAAAATCCAGGAGGCCAGAAACCCTTCATGACTTTTCGTTTCCTTCTACAAATTTTAGTAAAAAATAATTAAATATTTAGCTACAATTAAAATAAACTACCACAAATTAGTTTAAACTAATGTGGGAGGGAAGTTTTATTTTACCAAATATAAAATTGGCAACCTTTTAAGAAATAAAAAAAGTGCGGCGTTTATAAAATCGTCGTTGATTGAAGGCATTCTAATAAAAACTGCAACTAATAAGCGGCATTTCAGCGCAACGGTCGTTAATTAACGGCATTAGAAAAAAAACCGCCACTAATTAGTGGCGATTAATTAAAAATGTCATTTTTTATTAATTAAAACGACATCATTTTTATAAATTAAATGGCGTTTAAAGGAACTGCCATTTATGTAGTGGCGTTTTTAAGAAAACGTTGTAAATGTGTGGCATTTTATGTTAAATGTCACTAATTTATGACATTTGTTTAAAAACATCGTAAAATTTTCGTCGCTAAAGCCTTATTCTGTTGTTGTGATACAACGAGTACGTCCCAGATGTTTGCATATTGTAACCATCCAGATGACTACAATGCATTGTAAAGCACATATCACAGTTTCCATTTTAAAATAATAAAACGAGAATCTAGCTAGGCTACTTCGTGGTGAGCCAGTCATTCAAATCCCAACACAAATTTGAAGATGAAGAGTATCTTTTTGCACTACTTGATTGGAGCATCTGGTTCGAAATCAAAATTTCACGTTGCGTTTCGCTCCTATTTATAATACCCCCATGGATGAGATCGGCGACAGTGCTGGCTGTGTTCTTGAGTTGCGATCAACTAAGGGTGAGAGAGAGAGAGACACACACACAAATATCTGTAAGGAGAGAAAAAATTAAATAGAAAGAGGGGTGATGGGCGACTAAGATGGAGATCGGGAGTACACTCAATGATTTGGAATAATAATTTTTTTTTTTTTTTTGTTTTAGAAGTATGTGTTATTAGATATTATTATCATTAATAAAAAATATTACAAGTTTCATGTTGGACCTAAACTCAAAAATAAATAATAACTGAGTCATTTACTTCCAATGAAAAATATATATAGATCTTATAATAATATAGTAAATTATCGAGAGACTTAAGACTAATTAACTCAATATTTTTCTTTTTTTAACTCACAGGATTATAACTTATTTACATAAGATAGTAGCAAACTTTTAAGACTTTGTAAAAAAAGCCTTATTTAAAGGTGTCAAAGGCATACATGGTATATTTAATGCATTATTCTGCTGAACTAACACTTAATTATTCTCAATTATATGTATGATAAATAATGTTATTTTATAAAAATTATTTAACAAAAAATATAAAAAGTATTTAACTAGATTTAATTATAATTAATTATAACAAGCTGTTGATAACACAATTCCTATTTCACGGTTTCCTACAAAAGGAAAAGAAAACTATAAATAATTATTTTTTTGTGGAACTACAAAATTAGAGGATACTACAAAATCAAATCGTTTCTTGTATATTTTTTTGAGTAATGTGTGATTGTTCTTCATTTTATGTCACTTTATATTTATGTTGCGGTTATTATGATGTGAGACTCATGTAAATGATAGGGTGATACGTCCCACAATCATTTAAGTAATGAATATCAATTTAGGCATAAAGTGATGTGTTCACTACTGATATACCATAAAAGAACAGGCCAATCAACACTTGACACGTGTAACCACAGACCGACCTATGTTCAGCCAACATGATTCTCATTCAGCCAATGAGGAAAAACTCAAGCATCCAGATTATCATACAAGGTCGGAAGTGGCCGAACATATATATATCCAGAACAAGGTCACAGGGTTCAGACCAACACTCCAGAACTCGTCACCGCCTTGGCGGATGCCGAGCAGGGAATAAAGAAGCGGTCTTCAACAAGGAAGCAGTCTTCAACAAGGAAACTACCATCTATGGTTATCTCTATGCAAGGTAGCTGCAATCTCCAGGAATCAAATCCCTATATTCAGGGCATCTATAGTTATCTCTATGGAAGGGCATCTATGGTTATCTCTATGCAAGGTAACTACAATCTCCGGTGATCAAATCCCTATATTCATGGCTTCGAATCCTAATCAACTTAGGAAAGCCACGGCTTATAAATTAAACCCTAAAGGTACGCCTTATTTTCTATGCTCATTCTTTGGCTTTCAATACAGTCTTTTCAATTCTTTTACTTACTCAAGCATCGGAGCGGCTACCGCCGGAGCCAACCCGGTGGTCCTCTGATCATCTTTCTGAGTGTTCTACAGGTCACGGAGTCCATACTTATTGCGAGCCGAAAAGTGCAGCATCAGTTTGGCGCTGTCTGTGGGAAACGACTAATCTCCAAAGTGCTCTACTCATAAAACTCATCTCTTTTCCCACCGGAAAACCATGGCACCAAATCTTCGACCACGACAGAATACTCAGAATTCGCAAAACGCTCAACGTCAGCCGCCTACTCCCCGCACAAGGGGGCCAGCGGCCAATCCTATGCGACAAGAGATCGAAGCAATAAAACGACACAATGAACTGGTTCAGGAACAGTTGCTTACCATCACTAGAACACTGGCGACACTTACGCAGAACCAAGCAACGGGTTCTCCTAGCCCGCCGGTCAGCTTCGTTGCAGGAACGCAACCTCCTGTTGCTACAGAAAACGCAGAACCTCATGCGCAGGCTCCAACTAACCAGCCTGGGCACCCCTCAGGCGTTCCTCGCGCTGGCCAAGATCCCCAGCCATCAACAGTCCCTGGCTGGGGAACATCCGCCTTCATCCCCGACATCCATTACCGGAGCACTACTCGAGCCCCAACTCCAAGGGCCTCGGGAGCACACTCGGCACCGCAGGAGCCTCCTCATGCAGCACCAAACCCTCCGGTTCGGAATCCTCCTCCGTCCGAAGGGTGTAATCAACCCTACTACCTTGAAGCCGAGGCTGTCAGGTAGGGTTCACAAGATGTCAGAGTCAAAGACCCGCGAAGGGTAGAGGAAATTGCCGAGTCAATAGACCGGACAGTCACCTTGAGAGGACCTCAGAACCCTCTAGAACAAGACGAACTGGCCAGACTGCTCGAAAGGCTAGCCACCCCATTCACTCACACCATCATGTCAGAAGAGAGGCCCAGAAAATTCATGGTGCCCAAGTTCACTCTCTATGACGGATCTGGAGACCCAGGAGATCACCTTTCTCATTATCAGCATACGATGGCCCTTCATGGAGCTTCGGATGCTTTCATGTGCCGGACGTTCATTACCAGCTTAAAGGGAACTACTCTGAAGTGGTTCCACAACCTCCCTCCGAACTCCGTTACCAGCTTCTACAAGCTCGGTAGGCAGTTCTTGGACAGGTTTATGACCAGCAGGAGGCTCAGAAGGGGGCCAGAATTCCTGCTGAACGTTAAGCAGACCAGGGAGGAATCCCTCCGAGCCTACATTGCACGCTTCAACACCGAACTCACTGCGATCACGGATTGTAGCACGAAATTCCTTGTAGCAGCCCTTACAGCCGGGCTTGCCCAAGGTGGGTTCAGAGATTCCTTGACGAAAAGCCCTCCTGCCGATATGGCGGCATTAATGGACCGGGCCAGAAAATACATCAACCTGAAAGAAGCCAACCGCAAGTCCCAGAAGGACAGAGATCAGACCCAGAGGGACAATCCAAAGCGGGAGGACCACAAGAAGGAGGATCACAGAAGAGACTCCAACAAAAAAAGGGCCAGGAGCCCAGAGAAGAGAACAGCTCCCAAAGCTGTGTACAACTCCACACCAAGGGAGTTCACCAACTTCACTCCTCTGAACACCACTCCGAACCAGGTACTCCGGCAGATCAGGGATCGGGAGAACCTGAGGTGGCCGGAGCCAATCAAGGGAGATCCCAGCCTACGGGACCAAAGTAAGTATTGTAATTTCCATAAAGATCATGGACATACAACTAACTCTTGCAGGACCCTCCAATATGAGATAGAGCAGCTCATAAAGAAGGGGCGTCTTCGGGAGTTCGTCAAGCAGGACGGAAGGCAAAACCCCCAAGAAGACAAGCCTCAGCAGCGGCCCGAACAGAGGCAGGAGCAGAGGGAGGGACGTAATGAGCCCCAGAGGTAGAACAATCACATCATCTACGTCTTCCATGCTGACTCCCCTGTCACAGGAATGTCCAACAGGGCAAGAAAGAGATACGCTCGGGAGGCCAGAGCCGCCCCAAACGTACTATAGATCTCCACTGTTGAAAAGAAGCTCAAGCCAGCACCGGAGATCCAATTCACCGAGCAAGATCTAGCAGGGGTACACTGCCCTCACAGTGATGCCCTTGTTATCACCCTCAGAATCGCTAACTTCGAGACCAGAAGAGTCCTGGTCGACACTGGCAACTCAGTCAACATTCTGTTCTATGACCCGCTTAAATAGATGGGCATAGACCAGGACAACGTCAAGCCCATCACTGCCGTGATGGCAGCTTTTGATGGCAACCTTAGCACCCCACTGGGGAGAGTTGACCTCCCTACCATTGTAGGAGAAGGTGAAGGGCAGAAGACCACCATCTCGGAATACATGGTGCTGAACATGAAGTCTCCCTACAACGTCATAATCGGGAGACCCTGGTTGCATCAGATAGGGGCAGTCACTTCAACCCTCCATCAGTGTCTGAAGTACGTCCACAACCAGAGCGTACACTCGGTCCGAGGGTGTCAGCCAACCTCCCGAGAGTGTCACGCTATTACCCTCAAGGAGAAGCCCCGAAATAGCAATTACAGTACACTCGGGACTGTGCAGATCCGATTTTCACTCACACTCCCGAGGTGGAAGATTGCCCATCCAGCGTTGAAGAACCCCTGAGCCCAAGGGGACGTGACAGCCGAGCCAAACCTGTGGGCGAGCCCATTAAAATACTGGTCATTTCAAAAGCAGAGGGGCGTTATCTGTACATCGGCTCAGACCTTACACACACCGAGCAGGAAAAGATAGTCAGGTTTCTAAAAAACAACCTCTCTATCTTTGCTTGGGAGACCAGGGACATGGAGGGAATAGATCCCAATCTAATAACTCACAAACTGATGGTAGATCCGGATCACCCGCCAGTCAGATAGAAGAAAAGGCCGATTGCTCCTGAACGGCATCGGATTATAAACGAAGAAGTCTAGAGGCTGCTGGACGCCAGTATGATATGGGAAGTTTTCTATCCCGAGTGGCTAGCCAACACCGTGCTTGTGAAAAAGAAGAACGGCAAGTGGAGAGTCTGTGTTGACTATACAGACCTCAACAAAGCGTGCCCCAAGTACAGCTTTCCACTGCCGAGAATAGACCAACTAGTTGACGCCATTGCGGGGCATGAACTTATGAGTTTCATGGATGCATACTCTGGATACAACCAGATCCAGATGTACCCTCCAGATCAAGAGAAGACTGCCTTCATAACCGAAAGAGGACTCTACTGCTACAGAGTGATGCCTTTCGGTTTGAAGAATGCTGGAGCCACTTATCAGCGGTTGGTGAACAAGATGTTCAACCCACTGCTCGGCAGCACCATGGAGGTATACATTGATGACATGCTAGTAAAGAGCCTTCAGAAAGGCAGCCAACTCCAGCACTTGGCCCAGACCTTCGATATCCTCAAACAAGACACAATGAAGCTCAACCCCTCGAAATGTACCTTCGGAGTTACGAAGGGAAAATTCTTGGGGTACATCGTCTCTCAAAGAGGCATCGAAGCCGACCCCACTCAGATCCAAGCCCTGATTGGACTGAAGTCACCGAAGACCAGAAAGGAGATTCAGGCACTGAACGACAGAATTGTCGCACTGAGCAGGTTTATATCCAAATCCACCGATCGCTGCCTACCTTTCTTTAAAGCTCTGAAGGGCAGCAAGACTTTGTAGTGGACAGAAGAATGCGAGAAGTCCTTTCAAGAACTAAAGGAGTATCTAGCCTCTCCAGAGCTCCTGTCAAAACCAGTACAAGGAGAAAAGCTGCTCCTGTACCTTGCAGTCTCCAAGAACGCGGTCAGCTCCGCACTGATCAAACAGGACAGAGGAGTACAGAGGCCTATATTCTACGTCAGTAGGGCACTACTTAACACGGAGAAAAGATACCCAGAGGTAGAGAAACTGGCCTATGCCTTGGTCATATCAGCTCGAAAGCTTCGACCTTATTTCCAGACCCATCCAATCGAGATCCCAACTGCCTATCCCCTGAAGTCAATACTGAGGAAACCTGAAGTATCGGGAAGATTGGTAAAGTGGTCTGTGGAGCTAGGGGAGTTCGACATAGCATATGTACCCCAAAACTCCATCAAAGGGCAGGCCTTAGCTGACTTCGTAGCCGAGTTCACCCCGGCATTCCAGAACAAAGCACAAATCACCGTAACTTCGGGAACCTGGCGGCTGTACTTTGATGGATCGTCAACCGATCAAGGATCAGGGGTAGGCCTGGTGCTACAGTCCCCTGATGGGCTCACATCAGAAAAAGCAGTCAGCTTGGGATTTAGAGCTTCTAATAATGAAGCCGAATATGAAGCCCTAATCTTCGGGATGAAACTTGCCTTGGAATGCGAGGCTCAGAACCTCGATGTCTTCTCTGACTCCCAACTGGTAGTAAGCCAGGTCTTGGGAGAATTTGCCATTAAAGATGACAGGATGCTTCGGTATTCCGAACTGGTGAGCCACTTGAAAAATTCCTTCCAGACGTTTACCATCCAGAAAATTAAGAGAAGCCAGAATTGCAGAGCAGATGCTCTGGCTAACATGGCCTCCCGCCTCAAATCTGAAGTAGATTCTACAATTAAAATCTCTTTTCAGCCAGGATCCAGCATTGAGGAAGCACAAGTTGCTCAAATTGACGAACAGCCCCAGAACTGGATGACCCCAATCCTCCAGTATCTAAGGTCCGGTCTCCTCCTAGAGGACATAAACAAAGCCAGGAGAATCCGAATCAGAGCGGCTCGGTACCTGATCCTGAACAACAAGCTTTACAGAAGGTCGTATTCTCAACCTCTGCTAAAATGCTTAGCCCCAGACGAATCACAGTATGTCTTGGCTGAAATACATGAGGGAATCTGCGAGAATCATAATGGGGGCAGAACTATAGCCCACCGAGCTCTATCGCAGGGCTACTACTGGCCCGGCATGTTGAAACAGGCTAAAGAATATGTTCGGAAGTGCGACAAATGCTAGAGATTTGCCCCGTACCAACATCAGCTTCAGCACGAGCTTATCCCGATTCCTAGTCCTTGGCCCTTTGCTCAATGGGGAATGGACATTGTGGGCCCATTACCATGAGCACCTCCAAACAGGAAGTATCTCTTGGTGGCCATCGACTACTTCTCTAAATGGGCCGAAACCGAGCCTTTAACGCATATCACAGAAAAGGAAGTCGAAAGCTTCACCTGGAAGAACATTGTGTGCAGGTTTGGCATACCACGTGTAATTATCTCGGACAATGAGACACAATTCACTGGTAAAGGCTTCAAGGCATTCTGCGAAAATCTCAACATCAGGCAGCACTTTGCCTCTCCAGGCCATCCACAAGCAAATGGGCAAGCAGAGGTCACCAACCAAACAATCCTTGACGGGTTAAAGAAAAGGTTGGAACAGGCCAAAGGGAAGTGGGCAGAAGAACTCCCTGGAGTCCTTTGGGCCTACAGAACAACCAGGAGAACTCCCACCTCTAAAACTCCCTTCTCACTAGCCTATGGAATAGAAGTAGTAATTTCGGTTGAGATCGGTATGCCAACTCTGAGGACTGAGGCCTTCGAGCAAGAATCCAATGATCGGCAGCTGATGGAAAACTTGGATTTGCTCGAAGAGAGAAGGGATCAAGCCAGCATCAGGATGGAAGCTTATCAACAAAGAATGGTCAACAAATCCAAGGTAGGACTCGAGACAGTCAGCTTTCAAGTTGGAGACTTCGTCTTAAGAAGAGTCTTTCAGAACACCAAGGATCCTACCATGGGGAAGTTGTCACCAAACTGGGAAGGTCCCTACAAAGTAACAAAGGTCGTTCGACCTACCACTTATTGGCTTGAAGACATGACTGGGAAGCCTGTTCCTAGGCCATGGAACGTAGAACAATTGCGGAAGTATTATCAATGAAGATTTTTTCTTTTACTTCCATAAAACTGTTCATCTATTAATGCACAGGCCTCTAGAGCCTGGTCCATAATGTACGAGTTTTCACTCGGTCCATCTATTAATGCATAGGCCTCCAGAGCCTGGTCCATCTATTAATGCACAAGTCTTATGACTTGGTCCATCTATTAATGCACAGGCCTCCAGAGCCTGGTCCATAATATACGAGTTTTCACTCGGTCCATCTATTAATGCACAGGCCTCCAGAGCCTGGTCCATAATGTACGAGTTTTCACTCGGTCCATCTATTAATGCACAGGCCTCTAGAGCCTGGTCCATCTATTAATGCACAAGTCTTATGACTTGGTCCATCTATTAATGCACAGGCCTCCAGAGCCTGGTCCATAATGTACGAGTTTTCACTCGGTCTATCTATTAATGCACAGGCCTCCAGAGCCTAGTCCATAATGTACGAGTTTTCACTCGGTCCATCTATTAATGCACAGGCCTCTAGAGCCTGGTCCATAATGTACGAGTTTTCACTCGGTCCATCTATTAATGCACAGGCCTCCAAAGCCTGGTCTATAATGTACGAGTTTTCACTCGGTCCATCTATTAATGCACAGGCCTCCAGAGCCTAGTCCATAATGTACGAGTTTTCACCCGGTCCATCTATTAATGCACAGGCCTCCAGAGCCTGGTCCATAATGTACGAGTTTTCACTCGGTCCATCTATTAATGCACAGGCCTCTAGAGCCTGGTCCATAATGTACGAGTTTTCATTCGGTCCATCTATTAATGCACAGGCCTCCAGAGCCTGGTCCATAATGTACGAGTTTTCACTCGGTCCATCTACTAATGCACAGGCCTCTAGAGCCTGGTCCATAATGTACGAGTTTTTACTCGGTCTAATTATTAATGTACAAGTCTTAGGACTTGGTCCATAAATGCACAAGTCTCAGTACTTGGTCCGTCTATAATACACAGACCTTCAGAGCCTGGTCCATGATATACAGATCTTAAATACTTGGTTCATACGCAAGCCTACAGAGCCTGGATTACTCTTATACACAGGCCTTAATTCTATGATTCAGCTCATCCACAGACAAAAGTTCCGAGTATCTACAAACTAAAGTTTCTCAGATCGGAACACCTCGGATCTGATACTTATATTATTTGGCTTATTTGTCAAACAAACAACAAGTACTATGGTTCCAACCAGGGGTAAAGTACTTCGATTCAGTCATTTTTCTAAGTTTCTTTGATTTATTTTCAGAACAATCAGAAATGCACAAAAAAGTGTTTAAGCTACAAAAGAGCACATTCACAGAAAACATCAGATCTGAGAAGAAGAAATCTAATTTTATTGATAATTTAGAAGATTTACATCAGTACAAAGACACCACTACAGAAGCTATTACAGAAGCTATTACAGAAGCTACGCTTGGCAATATAACGGCTCTTCTCCTGGGATGATAAAGGGGCACAGGAGCCAAACTTCCATTACCGCCGCTGCCGGCTCCATTTGAAAGGAAGAAGCCCTGAACCCCAGTCTGCATCAAGAAGTGCCCAGGCCATTTCATCATCACTATCACTAGTCTCATGACCAACGGACGATGAGGGCTCTAGGCCTTAGGAGACTTTTCATTCTCCACCTTTGTAATCGGCATAACGCCTCAGCCAATTGAAGCAAGGGTCTCTGCCAAGTCACAAAGGGGAGGAGGCGGCCCCTATTCATCTCCTTCAGAGTAGTTGTCACCCCCCAGCAGATGGAAGCAAGGGTCCCTGCCAAGTCACAAGAGGGAGGAGGCAACCCACCTTCAATCTTCTTCTTCACACCGTCTGTTTCACCCCAGCCACTTGGAGCGAGGGTCTTTGACAGGGCGTGAGGAAGAGGAGGCAACTCGCCTTCATCTTCATCACCAACGCTCCAGGCCTCGGTTGAATCAAGGAAGGGACACCACCAATCGGAGGAATCTCGACCGGATGCTAGAGGAGACAAGAAGACTTGTATTTCCTTCAATCCTTCCTTGGAGACTGAAAAAAGGGGAAGGTTAACTCTCGGCCACAGTTTAATCGCTCCTAACTCAGGCAAGGAATCACCCATCATCTCCGGGCAAATGGCAAAACTCCGGCAGCATATGAAGCCTTTCTCACAAGGGGACAATTTGAAATCAAAAAGATGAACGCAACCATATGCCCTCATTTCCATTTATATAGACCCTTGAAGTCCAAAAGACGCCCAACTGAACCGTTACAACGGTGAAAAAGAGAGTGACCTCGAAATCCTAAACGATGGTCGAATAAATAAATGGCGCATTAAATGTGCCTCGTCGATATACCAAGAGACAGGGTACGGAACCCTCTAAACAGAGACCGTAGTCTGGCACTGAAGCGCCCGAATTGACAGAAAGGGGAACAAAGTCTAATTATATAGACCCCCTATTCAAAATTCAGATCTTCTAGTCTTGACTATTTTTATGACAAGCCAAGTCATATCACAAAGCTCAAACAGCTCGGATATATCCCGATCTTGAGTACTCAGCATACCGAGCATCATAACGACAAGCATAGAGCTGCCTAGTTGTCTTCACAAGCTCTTGATTTAGAGCAGTCTACCCTAAGAGATCTACAAGAGTTTACTCCCACTCTATCAGGCTCTATCTATCTAATTATATTTACTTTCTTGTCTTATTATAATGAGGCAGTTGAAATTAGTCTACATCCCTCATTCAGTAACCAGTATCGAAGCTCGCAAAAGCGTCTATTGACTACTGAACAGTTGATCTAGCATGCAAAAGACCTAGAGCAGCCACACTTACACAGAAGGGAAGAACACAAGAAGAATTTGAAGGAAAAATAATTTTATTGATCGGAAGTATACGCCCATTACATCAAATAGCAAAAACAAAAAGGGAATAAAAAACCCATAGAGCCTCAAGACTTCCAAGAAGGGCCTGCGTCCTCTTCCAAGTTAAGGGCACGGGCCCCAGCCGTCTTATCCGGATCAGGACGAGATGAGGCAGGTTCAGGGGGAACAATTGATGAAACGTCAAAGCCTGGGAACTGAATCTGGAATCTAGTTCGGAAGCTTTCAAAACCAAACAGGATCAGCTCATCACCCATCTGGTCAACTTCATCTTTTAATATCATCTCAGTCTCAGCCCGGGCATGATCAGTCGCCTCTTAAACCTTCTGATCGAAGGAACTCCGGAGATTAACCAACTCCGCCTCAAGCCCCTTAACCTTCCGAGCATTTATGTCCCTCTCAGACTCTGCCACGGTGAGGTTGGTGGTAGCTTCCTTCAGATCTTCCTCAATGCTCTGAATTTTGGATCGGGCTGTCCCAAGCTCCACCCTCATTTGTTCCACTTCAGCCCGCAGCTTCTCGGCCTCCTCAAGGCCCATGGGGGTCACCATCAGAGCATCCAAGCTATGCATACTCTGCGTAAAGCAAGACAGACGGGTTAGATTGAACGAACAGACAAACAGAAAAGTCAAGAAAAAGCTTCAGAAGCTACCTTCATCTGGAGATTCATCATCTCAGTCATCAGCTTGGAGGGGTCATCCCCTCTGTACCGGTGCGGGCCATGAGCCCATATTTGATCAAACGCCCTCTTGGCAATCTGATAGTCCGGCTTATTAAACGGCTCGGACGATGCAGCAGGTGCCTTCCCCTTCCTAGCCCTCCTGCTCGGACCAGAAGAAACAGGAGGAGCAGCCGAAACAGGGACGGTAGGTTCAGCCTTCTTTTCAGCCTCGGCAGGAGCCGGCTCAAGAGAGCCAGAAATCAACCTCCTCCTCTTTACTTCAAGGGGGGCATCAGGCTCAGCTCGGGAGGAAGACTCCTCCGCCATTAGGGCATCTAGCACAGCCCATCTCGACGTCAACCTCTTCTTCAGCTCTGCATTACGGGCAGCCATCAAGTTTGCTGGAGTAATAATGACAGAATGAGCCCGATCAGGAGTCGAAAGCAGTGCTCGGTACTGATCCCGCAGTGCTTCAGTAAAGTCGGGCCTCTTCCAAACACTCTTATCTGCACACAAGTAAGGAAAGACATATCAGCTTATCAGTTCGGAAGGCATAACAAGGCTAAAAGAAAGTCTAAAAGAATAAGCCTCACCCCTATGACCCGTAACACGAGGGAACGACGAGGCCTCTCCTTCCTGAATGCCTTCATGCTCCCATCCTCCTCCGACGAAGAAGTACCACTTCTTCCACGTCTTGTTGGAAGTAGGAACAGAGGTCAGGGGTCGGAACCCCTTCTCAAAGGACATATAGAAAAGGCCCTCTGCCTGCTTGAACTTCAGATCCATATTACTGCGGATCAAGTCCAGAGACACATCCACCTTGTTCAGGTGTCCCAACACCACAAACCCTAGAAGCTGCCGCCAGCTATTGAGATTCAGGTCGGCAGGACAGAGCTTGAACTAACAAAAGAACTGCCTGACTAAATCCGGTAATGGGAGTCTCAAGCCCATTTCAAACCAGGCAAGGTAAACACAAATCTCCCCGGCTTCAACATTATGGGGACGATCCATGGGGCCTAGAGCTCTGCAGGTCACATTCATGGGAAATTTAAATTTCACCCTCTATTCATCCAAAAGGCTCCGAGTGACAGCACTCTCACCCTCTTCTCTACGGGAAGACCTACCAGAGGTCTCCCCAGCCCTGTCTCGGGGCTCCTCAAAAGCATCAACTATCCTAACTCCAGGACTAGTGGGAGGATCAACAGGCATCTCCCCAATAACTTCGGGAGCAGGATTACCCACATCTTCCATAGAAGACGGTACAGCCATCTCAGGAGGATTTCCCACTCCCTCATTTACAATTGGGGATTCAGGAAGAGCAGACATTATTCCCGGACTTAAGAAGAAAGAAGCAAGAGAAGAGGAAAAATCAGTCGAACCTGTTCTAATTCAGGGAACCAGTATTCTTCAAGGTCACACGAACCAACAATGGCGAACGAAATCTCCTAGCACAGTGAAAATGACGGGGGAAAGGTCATTCCAAAATCTCATCCCGTATTTATAAGCACAATATCAGAAGGGACCCACCAATCCCAAACGCCATGACGGTTCGGAACAATGATGATTTCGATAAACCCGACTATCAGCCTAGTACAATGATGACCTTGAAAAGACCTAATCTCCGGCTGCGCAATAAAAGCCTTGGAAGGCGAACGGACAAGACACATGACCCTCCGAAAAAGGCTTAGCCCTAGTTGCTTGCTAGCATCAAACTAGGACTTGCGGGGGGAGTAACTAATATACCATAAAAGAACAGGCCAATCAACACTTGACACGTGTAACCACAGACCGACCTATGCTCAGCCAACATGATTCTCATTCAGCCAATGAGAAAAAACTCAAGCATCCAGATTATCATACAAGGTCGGAAGTGGCCGAACATATATATATCCAGAACAAGGTCACAGGGTTCAGACCAACACTCCAGAACTCGTCACTGCCTTGGCGGATGCCGAGCAGGGAATAAAGAAGCGGTCTTCAACAAGGAAGCAGTCTTCAACAAGGAAACTACCATCTATGGTTATCTCTATGCAAGGTAGTTGCAATCTCCAGGAATCAAATCCCTATATTCAGGGCATCTATAGTTATCTCTATGGAAGGGCATCTATGGTTATCTCTATGCAAGGTAACTACAATCTCCGGTGATCAAATCCCTATATTCATGGCTTCGAATCCTAATCAACTTAGGAAAGCCACGGCTTATAAATTAAACCCTAAAGGTACGCCTTATTTTCTATGCTCATTCTTTGGCTTTCAATACAGTCTTTTCAATTCTTTTACTTACTTAAGCATCGGAGCGGCTACTGCCGGAGCCAACCCGGTGGTCCTCTGATCATTTTTCTGAGTGTTCTACAGGTCACGGAGTCCATATTTATTGCGAGCCGAAAAGTGCAGCATCAACTACTCATATTTTTTGGCATAATATTCGGAGGAGAATAAAATAAGGAGAGAGAAATAAAATAAAAAAGATAAAGAAAATAGGAAAAAGAAAGAAGAAAGGAGACAATCACTCAGCCGGAACCGGAAGAATGCATTAATTTGAGCCCTAGGTAGGTGTTCTTCAAAATCGTCATCACTCATCAACTTACTTGCAGTGGAAGTTGGAATTGCAACGTGTCTTATATAATCTGGATTTGATAAGTGTTTTAGATCATCTGGATTCTGGAGTTGTAGAGATTAGGAAACTGGTCGGAGTCGGTGGAAAGCGCTTAAGCTACGTTATATATATATATATATATATATATATGAAAAACATAACAAATAGATTTTTATAACCTTCACTCATATCAAGAATTCTATAAATTCTTAACTTACCAAGAAAATATATGAAAATAAAATTTTACTCCATTTTATTTACTATATTCTAAGACGTTGAATTATTTAAAAATAAAAAAATACATAACAAGAGATTATTAAGTGCTAATACCAACAAAGTGCTTTTAATTGGCTAGTCACTGTAGTTCAGAAGACTTATTATAAAATTACATCAATTGAATTTAGATAACTGGAGTGTACCCAAAGTTTTAAGAAGAGATTTCTTATAAAATAAGTTTTAATTGATAAAATTAAATTACAAATTGATAAGTAGACAGGTACCCAAATTTTCAAAGAGATTTCTTATAAAATTAAATTACTTAATTTCAAATTTTGAAATGTTTAAATGCAAGTTTGGAATAAACATGGCTTTGCTTGTCCAATGATGGGTGGCTCTTACGCTGCTCCAGAAGGTTTGGTGTTGGCTGAGTCCTCTCTATTCAAGCGTTGGTGACCGGTTCATGGAATGCTCCCACCAAAAGTTGGGCAGTGTCTACATTTGCTGTTGGTGCTGGGCGGTGGTCATTGGCCCCCCATCCAGGGGCGAATGGGGCAGGTGGCCCCCTCAAAAGTTTTTGACAAAATTGAGTTCAATTAAAATTTTTTTTTTAATTCTCAAAAATATTTTAAATTTTCTCCCACTCAATAAAGTTTTTCAAACTTGTCCTTACTGTATTTGTTTTGATAAATTTTCCAATTAATTATATTTGTGAATGCATATCAGAAAGAAAAAAAAGTGTTAAAATATTAAATAATTACGTCATTTATATTAATTTAAGTTTTTTTGAAAATTAGTAACTTAAAATGAAATGATATAGAGTAAAAAGAGATTTTAAGTTCAAATCTCATAATTACTTTATAATTAATTGATGTACATGTTGACTCTCAAATGGTAAACAACCTAACTACATGGGAAGGAATTTATTAAAAAATTAAATAATTTAGATACACATTCTTTATTAACTTAAGTTCACAAATAATTTGTTAGTTTAATATGTAGAAAAAATAAGAGACATTGCTTTCTTTTTAATATGCTAGATCAATTACTTATTCTTGATATACTATCATTCCACATACAAATTATATCATAATTTCAGATTTCAACATTAATTTTTGACATTTTGTTTTTTTTTTTTAACTTTACTAGTTCAATATATTTAAGATTTGATCTTGAAAAGAATTAATGATTTTTTTACAAAGTGCCATTCAAGAGTTTATTCAAAAAATCTTATTTAAAGATTTAAATTCTTATTATTTGTCATTTGAAAAATGAAGAACAACAAATAACTAACTAATAAACATATGACTATATATTTATTTATTTTTCATTTGAAATTCTTAATTAAAGGATACATAGAATGGCTCTTAATGTTGCTTTACTTTTAATATTTTTTTGACAAGTAACATATATATATATATATATAAATAGAGAGAGAGAGAGAGAGAGAGAGAGAGAGAGAGAGAGAGAGAGGGTGAGTGTGTCTTAAGAATTATTGGAATTAACTAAAAAAAATAGAGTAAAAATATTCTCAAATAGTCTTAATAAATATTGAGATATTAGTTAAAGAGTTACAACTAGTTTTCCCTTCATATCTAATTCAAATATGAAACCCTCAGTTTATTAATATGACTACTTTAAGAGGTATTAAAAAAAAATTTAAAATAAAAGGGTAGGAGAAAAAATGATCAAAATGAATAAAGTGATATCTATTTACTGAACTACAAAATACTTATCGGAAATAGTTAAATTAGGATTTTTGTATAAGAATTATAAATTAGAATAAATATTTTTATGGTAGTAATGTAAAAATTATGTGCAAATATTATTCTTATAAATAATAATAAAAAATGTATAAAAATGCATCCAAATGAGGTGATTTCCATGAATAACATACACGAATATTACAAACTTTGTAATTATAATTGTTGAATTAAACTTATTCTTACTTTTTGTTAATATTATGATTAAATATTTTTATTTATAAAATAAACATATTTAAATTTTTGTTCGTTGTAATTATTCAAAATACATTCAATAACAGCTTATTTTTAAAATTTTTAAAATTTAAAATTAATTTTTTTAATAAATTTAAAATTTAATTTTTTAATAAATTTTAAATTGTCCCACAAACACAAAATTCTGGCTCCGCCGATTTTGTGGTTTCGGTTTCTTCGGCGCGTCTGTCTTGCGCTTGGTCGTTCTGCATTGGTTAGGTTTTGTGCAGGTTGGTCCGTATGATGGCTTTAGGGGTTATGTTTGTCTTGCTTTTCTTCTGGCCCTCTCTCTCTCTCTCTCTCGCCCACTCTCTTCTGTGCTTGCATATGATTGACTCTTAATTTAGTGTCATCTTAGTGAAAATGAAACTTGCAAATAATTATGCTATCATATTTTATTTTTATTGATGTTTTGAGTTGTATATTTTATACTTTTTTTTTAATCAATAATATTTTTATTTTGATGATAAAAAAAATTTAAAAATAAAAAATAAAATCCATGCACCCATTTGAATGATATGGCAGGAAGGCACCCCACACATAGGGCACTAACACGTATAATTGTCCATTGATTGACCACACATACACACGTCGGCTTAGCACATTGTCAATGAAAAAAAAAATCATCTTGCATTATCTTCCTTAATAAATATATTTTAATGGAGAGAAACCTCCTGATCTACTTTTTTACTACAATATATTTTTAGTGTGTTTTCATTTGTGTTATTTTGTATTCTTTTTTTTGGATTCAATTTAAAACTTCGGGTGCATTTAAGTTATATAAATTCAAAAGATTTAATTTTATTAAAAGTCTTCTGAATTGAAGTGACTAACCAATTAAAAGGCTTTTGTTGTCATAAGAGCTTAGTAATTTCTTGTTATGTATTTATTTTGATTTCTAGATAATTCAACATGTTAGAATAAAGTAAATAAAATGGAGTACAATCCTTTTTTTGTTTTTTTTCATATGACAGTTGGTTAAGAATTTATAAAATTCTTGACATGAGTGAAGGTTAGGCTTTAGGAAGTATTAATTCTTTTTTTTTCTTCAACTTTATTAGATATATAAAAATCTTATGATTTTTTTGTATTGAAGAATTTATTTTATGGCATTTTTATTATTGTTTTCTTAAAATATATCTTGAGGTTATTTAGTCTAAATATATATATATATATATTTTAACTAAGTTAAGGTGAAATAATACTGATATACTACAAAATGACAGACCAGTCCTAGCATGACACGTGTACATACAGAGTATCTATGTATACATACCAAGAAAAACTCTTCTATCTAGAACAGACAGGCACATAGGGTTTTGAACTTCCCTATTCGGAATGGCGCAAGGTCTCTAGTCTTCCCTCCAAAGCAGAAAATGCTAGGCACGTACACAAAGGGGTACTGAGCTAATCACCGCCTTTTATGCCCCACTGACCTTGGAATAAGGAAACAGAATGCGACATGGAAACTGCTATCTTCGGATATCTTCCAATCCCTACTCTTGTGGGGAGCAGAGTTCAATGTGGCAACTGCCATCTTCGGATATCGTCAAATCCTTATCTTTGCGACTCCAAATCCTAATAAACTTAGGAGATTTACAGCCTATAAATAAAACCCTAAGGTGCGTTTTTTAATTATAGCAATTCAAGTTCTTTCAATTCTAGTATTTCTTTTAATTTTACTAACTTTATCATTGAAATGGCTACCATCGGAGCCAACCTGGTGGCCTTCTGATCTCTCTTTTTGAGTCCTTGACAGAAGATGAAGAGCGGAAGCCCCACTGTTCAGAAAGTGTAACATCAGTTTGGCGCCGTCTGTGGGAACGAAAATTGTTTCTTTCTAACCATTTTTTAGATAGCAATATCTCTCTTGTCTTTTTCCTCAAAAAAGACAATGACACCCAATCTTCGTCCAAGGGAAAATTGTCAAAACCCCCGAAACCAACCTCCTGCTGGAAGAGGAAGGGGGCAAATATCCAACCACTTACAACAGCAACTTGATCGGATCCAACGACAATCTGATCAAACGCAAGAACAGCTCCTTGCCATGTCCCAAGCCTTTGCCTCTTTGGCCCAGAATCTGCAGAACAATCCCACTCATCCTCTTACCAACGCTGCTAATGAAGGGGCTTAACCTCTTGCCACCACCATGGGTAGAGGACCTCCTAATGAGGAAACCCCCAATGTGTAGTCGGTACACCTCTATGGTACCACTCACATAAGGGGTGAACCCGAACCATCAACCGCAGTGGGGAGAGGGATGCTTACTTTTTATCCTGCTGTCCATTATCAGAACAGGACAAGGATCCTAACTCCGAAAACCTCGGGGGCCAATCTAGCGCCGCCTAAGTTTCAGCCTCCACCGGCACCAGTCCCTCCAGTCCAAGGAGGGAAACGTCCCCCTATCACTACTGGACAAAATCATCCCCTGCATATAGGGACTGAGGCTGTAGGACAAGGCCAACAACGGGACCTAAATTCACAACCAATTCTGCCTAGAGTTCCCCAAAGGGCGGAGGAGATAGCGGACTCCATAGAACAAATCGTCTTAACCAGAGGGACCCATGTCCCTTAAGAGTTAGATGAACTGGGAAAGTTGCTCGGAAGGTTCACCACGCTATTCAATCTTGCCATAATGGCAGAAGAATGGCCAAAAATTTTTTTTGTCCTGAAGTTCACCACCTCTTCCACTATCAGCACACAATAGCTTTACATGGGGCTACTGACGCCTTCATGTACCGAACCTTTGTGATGTAATACCCTGACCCATTTTAACCGAGCCGATAAGATTGTACGATACGATGATGAAATAAACAGTTTAGATTTTAATAGTTTTGAATATATGAATGAATGGCAGGTCAAACGAATAGCGAAAAAAAAAGGGATAAAAATAAAATTTAAAAGGGAATATAACAAAAATAAAATAAGAATTAGAAATAAAGAAAAAAATAAATAAATAAAAAGAAAAATAAAATAAAAGATAAAATAAAAATAAGATCAAGTAAAATAAAAATAAAATAATAATTAGAAAGAAATAAAAGAATTAGGAAGTTGAATGGGTGGACAATATATATATATATATATATGTAGATATATAGTTATAAATATATAAAGATATATATGTAAAGCAGTTACACAAATGTAACTGTGTAATAAAAAAAAAAAAAGGAAATGGGGAGGAGTTATAGGCGCAGAAAGGAAAAGGAAAGACCAAAAGGGAGAGAGAGAGAGAGAGAGAGAGAGAGAGAGAGAGAGAGAGAATGAGAATAAAGAGAACAGTTATATATATATATATATATAAAACAATTGAAAGCATGTGCGTTAGAAACAAGAGAAACAAAAAAGAAAAAAAGACTAGAGAAGAAAGAAGCAACGCAAGTGGCGCAAGTAGGGGGGTGCGACACATGAAGTAGGAAGAAAAAAGAAAGAAAAAGGAAGGAAAAAGTAAAAGGTGGGTCAGTGGAAGAGAAGAGAAGAAAAACAGAGGGAGGGAGAAGCAAAGAAGGAAGGGCCGAACCGTTCAAGGGGGTGCAACAAGGAAAAAAACGGGTAAGAACTGAGCTTTTTGTTCTTCAATTTTAGAAGCATGAATGATCAATTTGATTTTAGGATCTTATTAAGCATGGAAATTGGTTTATATTACAATTTGAATCAAGAGAAACAATCCAGAAATGAGTGAGAAAACGGAATTTACAAGAAAGGAATAAAAATCGGGGTGTGTAATTTTGATGTGTTTAACTTGGTTTAAACGATGGGGGATTATTCCTAAGAGGTGCAGAAATTAAATGGGAGAAAAAAATGGGCCAAAACAGTAGAGAAAAAGGTGGAAAAAGGGGAGAAAAGGGGCTGGTCGAAAAATCGCACAGCTTTGGTGGAGCTGCGGTTTTCCCTATTTTGGGGGAGATCCGGCACTCCGATTAGAAAATCGAGGGCAGACTTGAGTTGCCCATGAAGCATAGGTTCAGGCCCAGTGGGAACCGCGAGAAAATACGTCGCCGGCGAGTCACCGTTGACGGAGAAGACCACCGGCACTACGCTGAGAGGGAGATGCACGGCTGGGTTTTTGTTTCTTGATTTGGGCCAAACCGGGTCGGGTCAAACCCGACCCACCCATTCATAGGTCTGGCCAAAACTATTACTTTATGGGTCATGTTTTAAATTGGAGATTGGGGGTGTTTGGTTGTGAAGGAGAAGCTATCCACTGTGTGGTTTACAATTTACAATTGTACAGGAAATGAAAAAAAAACTTGAATGGATAGTGACTTGAACCTGTGACCAAGGGGGAAGGGTAAGAATGGACCACTGTGCCATTAAGGCACATGTGACCAAGTTGGGCTCAAATAATATATGTATTGGTTACAATCAATTAACTTAATAAAGTAGTTTAAATTAATTAAATTTGAATTAAATCCCGACGCGTAAATTAGTCGAATGAATAATGAAAACTTACTGTTTTAGACCTTCTGGATTCAATGGTGAGGTCCGTTTCATGAGACGGAGTCCCAAAAAATAAAATACCCGTAAAATGCCAAAATGACAAAAATGCCCTTAAGTCGAAGGTAAGTCAAACAGACTCCGATTGAGTTAAGTAAATAGTGGATTTTTATTATTTCAAACCTTCTAGAATCAATGTTGAAGTCCAAATTGTGAAAACAGAACCCAAAAAATAGAGACACGTAAATGACCATTTTGCCCTTGGGTAAATTATCTTAATTGGAAGTCGTAAAAGCCTAAATTAATAAAAGAGATATTTAGAGTAGCAAGACATAAATTCGATAAATGACCATGGATATTTTTCTACCTGGTGGATGCCTATTGATTGATATCTCATGACTTGATTCATTGTATTAACGTCTATCACTGTATGCTTATGTTATGATGTTCCATGTTTTGTACACTTCATATAGAATACAATAGAATCTTAATTTATGTTAAATGTCAAGTTTTGTGCTCAGTCACATTACCCATCTGATGCTATCTGATTGACTGGGACCTACGGGTTAATTTATGAGACCTACGAGTCAAACAGACATATGGCAATGATGGCGTTTTTACGCAGTGAGTTAATGGGCATTTTATATGCATTTATGTTAATAGGGGGTATGCCGGGCCCCAAAAGACTGAGGGCCTACCAAACCCTGAACAGAGTAAAGGCATCATTCATGTTTAATTGATATTTTAACGTTTATTGGATTCATAAGATGTTTTTATTTCCCTATGAATAGTTCTATGTTGATTGTTCTTTATTGGACTTGACTGTGACTGTTTTATTGTGGTAGTTTGCATGTTAATTATGATTATTGAGCATTATCCATATTCAAGTTATAGCATTACTCACATTGGTTATTGGGCTTTATTATTCATTGGCTATTGTGGCATTTTATTGTTAACTGCAATCGATGTCATGACTGGCTATCATGTTACCTTTGAATTTATGTTTTCTTATGTAATCCCTAACCCGTATTTGAGATAGGCTTTTACTTATTGAGCTTTGTTAGCTCACCCCTTACTAATGTTTCCAGGTGAGGATGTTACAGAACCATAGTAGGAGATCAAGAGCTTAAGGAGACAGTTGAGAAGCATGATAGTAGTGAATAAAGTCTATCCCATGTACTCACCACCTAAGAGTGGTTCATGTTTAGTTTATTGTCAGTTTTAATTTCAGTCTTTGAACAACATTTGTAATAAGGCTTTCGCACTTTAATGTTATGTTTACATTATTTACTGTAATCATTGGTAAAAGAATGAAAAAAGTAGGGACCGCCATTGGGCCGGTCCCGCGGCACGAGATCTGCATAGGGTGGGTTTCAAGTCATAACAGCTTGGTATCAGAGCACGGTTTTAGGTGCTAGCGAGTCATGGGAGACAGGACTAGGACACTAGAACTTTTATGTCTAGAAATGAAGTGATAGTAATACCGATACCTTTATATTAAACCTTACGTAACTACTGACTGTTATCTTATGTAAATGTACTGAATGTATTTTTTAGCAATGGTTGACACAAGGACTACTGCAACTGCTATGGAGCGTATCGAACGTTTGGAACAGTTGATAGAGAGGGTTATTGAGGCATTACCCCAGAATCAGGCTGGTACGAATCAGATAGGCACTAGCCAGCCAGTACAATAGGAGCTGCCTGTCAACGTGGGTGCTAGTTAGCTGGTACAATAGGAGCAGCTAGTGAACCAGAATACTAGCCAGTTAGTGCGACGGGGGCGGTTTGTCAACAGGGGTAACTTTTAGAGGGATGAGTATGATCCGGTATTCCCATACGAGCGATTCTAGAAGATGAAGCCGCCATCCTTTGACGGTACCTAGGGAGCCATAGCTACGGAAGAGTGGCTCTTGGAGATGAATATAATCTGCTGCATCGTACCATGCACTGAGACACAGAAAGTGGCATATGCCACATAACAATTTAAGGGAGAGCTGCCCACAAATGGTGGCTGCTTGAGGAGGCCAGGGAGCCGGATATGGACTGGCAGCGTTTTACTACGGTATTCAATGAGAAGTACTTTCCCCAGGAAGTGAAGAATAGAAAAATTGTCGAGTTCATGGTACGACAACAGGGCAGTATGACAGTGGAGCAATATGAGGCTGCGTTCAATGAGTTGGCCAGGTTCGCGCCGAATGTTATCAATAGTGAGGATCTTAAGGCCCGAAAGTTTGAGGAGGGGCTACGGTGGGCCATTAAGGACAGATTGAGGCCTCGGTGGTTACCTACCTTCAATAAGGTAGTGGCCACCACCAGAATCCTTGAGATGAGTGGCAAAGAGTTTGCCAAGAGACAAGCAAAGCAGAGGCCAGGTGGAGGTCAGAATCAGAGGGCAGGGTCTTCTTCCTCTAGGTAAAGACCTTCATTCACTAGACCTGGGACTGGATCTCGAACCACAAGGCCCAGTCTAAGGAGGCCAAACACTACTGAGGGGACAACAACTAAATTCCCTAACTACCAGCAAGTTCACAAGGGTCAATGTCTGAAGGACAGTAATGCTTGCTATTATTGCAGTCAGGTGGGACATTTTGCTAGGGAGTGCCTTCAGAATAACAGAGCCACTGCTAGTATTGCTTCGATTAGGGCACCAGCACCAGCAACTAGGGCACCAGTACCCATGTTTACAGCTACAGTGAATAGGCGACCGAATCACAAAAATGGACAAGGAAATGTTACACAACAAGCTGGATGGGTTTTTGCCATAATGCTAGGGGATATTCAGGCTTCGACTTCTATGGTCGTAGGTACTTTTTTAGTTTGTGCACAGCCTACCCATGTTTTATTTGATACTGGTTCTACACACTCTTTTATATCCCCTGCATATGATGCTAAGTTGAACAGATTGACAGAACCCCTATGATACTTACTTAATATGACTATACGATTAGGGTAATCATTAATAGGGGAGACCATGTATAAAATCTATGAGATATAGATTATAAGGGTACCGTTACTTGCCAATCTGATACCATTAGAAATTTGTGGGTTTGACGTTATTCTTGGAATGGATTGGTTAATTGCAAATCATGCCACGATAGATTGTGTGACCAAGAGAGTGCTTATCCAGAGCCCTAGATTCCCGACCATTAAGTTTGAGGGGACCAGAGTGGTTGCTCCACCTTATTTTGTTTATGTTATACAGGTTAGACGTTTACTTCACAAGGGATGCTATGGTTTCTTGTGTAGTATCTAGAACACTGAGTCACAGCAGTGTGGATTGGAGCAGATTCCCATTGTTAGGGAATTCCCTGAGGTGTTTTTGGACGATCTTCCAAGGATGCTTGTTGATCGAGAGATTGAGTTTAGTATCGATGTATTGCCAGGCACTGCACCGATATCTAAGACACCCTACCGAATGGCCCTAACTGAGCTGAAAGAGTTAAAGTTACAGTTATAGGAACTACTAGAGAAGGGTTTTGTACGACCCAGTTCATTGCCATGGGGTGCACTTGAGGTGTTTTGGGACGATCTTCCAAGGATGCCTGTTGATCGAGAGATTGAGTTTAGTATCGATGTACTGCCAGACACTGCACCGATATCTAAGACGCCCTACCGAATAGCCCTAACTGAGCTGAAAGAGTTAAAGTTACAGTTATAGGAACTACTAGAGAAGGGTTTTGTACGACCCAGTTCATTGCCATGGGGTGCACCTATATTATTTGTCAAGAAGAAAGATGGGACTATGAGGCTATGTATAGACTACCATCAACTGAATAAGGTTACCATAAAAAATAGGTATCCACTGCCTAGAGTAGAAGATTTATTTGATCAGCTAAAGGGGGCTCAGGTGTTTTCAAAGATTGATCTAAGGTCCGGTTACCACCAATTGAAGGTTAGACCTACGAACATTCAAAAGATGGCGTTTAGAACACAGTATGGACATTATGAGTTTTTGGTCATGCCTTTTGGAGTGACCAATGCCCCAGCCACATTCATGGATTTAATAAACAGAGTGTTTAAGTTGTAATTGAACGATTTTGTGATTGTATTCATTGATGATATTCTGGTCTATTCTAAGAACTAGGAGGAACACGAGGTGCATTTTAAGAAGGTCCTACAGACGCTAGGGGAGCATAAGTTATACTGTAAGTTGAAGAAGTATGAATTCTATCTCCCAAGCATTTCTTTCTTAGGGCATGTGGTCAGTAAGGATGGGATTTCCTTGGAACCCCAAAAGATAGAGGCTATTACAAATTGGCCTCGACCAACTACTATCACGGAGGTTCATAGTTTCATGGGTTTAGCTGGCTATTATCGAAGATTTGTCAAGGATTTTTCCAAGATAGCCATGCCAATTACCTAGCTGACCAGAAAGAATACTCCATTCATTTGGACTGAGGAGAGGGAGCAAAGATTTCAAGAGCTGAAGAACCGATTGGTTACAGCTCCAATATTTACAGTACCGGATGGGACAGAGGGCTTCGTGATCTACAGTGATGCCTCATGCCAAGGCTTGGGATGTGTTCTGATGCAATAGGGAAAGGTAGTAGCTTATACGTCAAGGCAACTGAGGCCACATGAAAAGAACTATGCAACTCACGACCTCGAGCTTGCAGCTATTATTTTTGCCCTTAAAATCTAGAGGCATTATTTGTATGGAGCTACATGTGAAATTTTCACTGATCACAAGAGCCTCAAGTACTTGTTTACGCAGAAGGAGCTCAATATGCGCCAACAACGTTGGTTGGAGTTGATCAAGGATTATGAGCTCAGTATTCAGTACCATCTAGGGAAGGCGAATGTAGTAATTGATGCTCTTAGCAGGAAGTCATCAGGGAGTCTTGCTTACCTGTTGACTACACAAAAAGAGCTACTACAGGATTTAGAGACCATGGAGGTTGAGGTGATTTTGCCAGGTTCTAGGGTGATGTGTGCTAATGTCACAATCGGCCTCACGATTGTTAACAAGATCAGGGAATTGCAAGCTCATGGTAGCAAGATTGTTAAGTTTCGTCAAGAGGCCGAGACTGGAGGGAATATAGATTTCTCTTTACAAGATGAGGTGTTGTATTATCATGACAGGATCTGCGTGCCAGATGTACCTGAGATTAAGAAGGAGATTCTTGATAAGGCACACAGTTCTAGATTTTCTATATACCTAGGAAACACAAAAATGTACCACAACATGAAGGGCACTTATTGGTGGTCAGGGATGAAGAAGGATATAGCTGAGCACATTACACAATGTATGGAGTGCCAGCGGGTCAAGGTTGAGCATCAGAAGCTAAGAGGGCTTCTACAGTCATTGCCGATACCAGAATGGAAATGAGAGCATATCACGATGGATTTTGTATCAAGGTTGCCTAAGACATCACATGGGAATGATTCTATATGGGTGATCGTCGACAGACTAACAAAGACGGCCCATTTTCTTGCGACCAAGACGACTCAGACTTTAGAATGATTGGCCCTACTTTATATCAGGGAGATCGTTTGATTACATGGAGTCCTAGAATCCATTGTATCCGACCGAGATCCACGATTTGTGTCTAAGTTCTAGAGGAGTCTATAGAAGGCTATGGGAACCGAGTTGAGTCTTAGCACCGCATATCACCCAGAGACAGACGGACAGTCTGAGAGGACGATATAGACATTAGAGGACCTACTGAGATTCTGTGTCATTGATTTCAAGGGAAGTCGGGAGGATCAGCTACCATTAGTAGAGTTCACGTATAACAACAGCTACTAATCCAGTATTAGAATGGCACCGTATGAGGCACTATATGGAAGGCAGTGTAGATCTCTACTATGCTGGACAGAAGTGGGTGATAGGAAGCTATTTGGGCTAGAGATAGTAGAGCAGACCACCGATAAGATTCATTTGATCAAGCAACGTTTACTAGCAACTCAGGGTCGACAAAAGAGTTATGCTGACACAAGGAGACGAGAGTTGGAGTTCATGACAGGTGACTACGTGTTCCTGAAGGTATCACCGATGAAAGGAGTGGTCAGATTTGGCAAGAGAGGGAAACTAGGGCCACGATACATTGGACTGTTCAGGATTGTTGGACGAGTCAGACCAGTAGCATATCAGCTAGCATTGCCATCTGAGTTAGCTCATGTACATGATGTGTTCCATGTCTCGATGTTAAGGAAATGTGTGCACAACTGAGATCAGATAATCTAACACGAGCCGCTAGATGTACATGAGGATTTGAGTTATACTGAGCAGCCAGTACAAATCTTAGACAGACGAGAACAAGTTCTATGAAACAAGACCATTCCATTGGTGAAGGTATTATGGAGGAATTCTTGACTTGAAGAAGCCACTTGGGAACGAGAAGATGAAATGCGATCTCAGTAGCCTCATTTATTTGCACCATGAGTTAGTCAAGTTTGGGGGACAAAACTTATTTAAGGGGGGGAGAATGTAATACCCTGACCCGTTGTAACCGAGCCGATAAGATTGTACGTTACGATGATGAAATAAACGGTTTGTATTTCAATAGTTTTGAATATATAGACGAATGCCAGGGCAAACGAATAGCGAAAAGAAAAGGATAAAAATAAAATTTAAAAGGGAATAGAACACAATTAAAATAAAAATAAAATAAGAATTAGAAATAAAGAAAAAATAAATAAATAAATAAAAAGAAAAATAAAATAAAAGATAAAATAAAAATAAGATAAAGTAAAATAAAAATAAAATAATAATTAGAAATAAATAAAAAAAAAATTAGGAAGTTGAATGGGTGGAAAATATATATATATATATATATAGATATATATATGTAGATATATAGGTACAAATATATAAAGATATATATGTAAAGCAGTAACACAAATGTAACTGTGTAATAAAAAAAGAGAGGAAATGGGGGGGGGGAGTTATAGGCGCAGGAAGGAAGAGGAAAGGCCAAAGGGGAGAGAGAGAGAGAGAGAGAGAGAGAGAGAGAGAGAGAGAGAATAAAGAGGACAATTATAAATATATATATATATAAAACAATTGAAAGCATGTGCGTTAGAAACAAAAGAAACAAAAAAGAAAAAAAAAACAAAGAAGAAAGAAGTAGCGCAAGCGGCACAAGCAGGGGGGTGCGGCACACGAAGTAGGAAGAAAAAAGAAAGAAGAAGGAAGGAAAAAGCAGAAGGTGGGTCAGTGGAAGAGAAGAGAAGAAAAACAGAGGGAGGGAGAAGCAAAGAAGGAGGGGCCGAACTGTTTAGGGGCGTGTAACAGGGAAAACAAAAAGGTAAAAACTGAGCTTTCTGTTCTTCAATTTTTAGAAGCATGAATGATCAATTTGATTTTAGGATCTTATTAAGCATGAAATTTGGTTTATATTGCAATTTGAATCAAGAAAAACGATCTAGAAATGAGTGAGAAAACAGAATTTATAGGGAAGGAATAAAAATCAGGTTGTGTTTAACTTGGTTTAAACGATGAGGGATTATTCCTAAGAGGTGCAGAAATTAAATGAGAGAAAAAAATGGGACAAAATAGTAGAGAAAAAGGTGGGAAAAAGGGGAGTAAAGGGGCTGGCCGAAAATCACACAGCTACGGTGGAGCTGCAATTTTCCCTATTTTGGGGGAGATTTGGCACTCTGATCAGAAAATCGAGGGCAGATTTGAGTTGCCTATGAAGCATAGGTTCCGGCCCAGTGGGAACCACGAGAAAATACGTTGTCGGCGAGTCGCCATTGACGGAGAAGACTACTGGCACTGGGCTGGGAGGGAAACGCACGGGTGGGTTTTTGTTTCTTGATTTGGGCCAAACCAGGTTGCGTCAGACCTGACCCACCCATTCAGAGGGCTGGCCAACATTGTTACTTTATAGGTCATGTTTTAAATTAGAGATTAGGGGGTGTTTGGTTGTAAAGGAGAAGTTATCCATTGTTTGGCTTACAATTTACAATTGAACAGGAAATGAAAAAAAAGTTGTATGGGCAGTGACTTGAACCTGTACTGAATGGGAGGATAGCGGCTCTGAACCGGTTCATCTCCAAGTCTATTAACCGATGCCTTCTGTTCTTTAGAGCTTTAAGGGGGAGTAAGGCCCTAGAATGGACCCTTGAATATGAAAGAGCCTTTCAAGAGTTGAAGCAATACTTGGTTTCCCCTGAGCTCCTTTCAAAGCCAGTCCAGGGAGAAAAGCTGCTCCTATACCTCGTAATTTCGGAGAATGCTGTCAGCTTTGTACTAATCAGAAAAGACAAAGAAATTTAAAGGCCTATTTTTTTTCGTAAGCAAGGAACTCCTGGACACCAAGGCAAGATACTCTGAGATAAAGAAATTGGCCTTCGCTTGGTAATATATGCTCAGAAACTCAGGCCTTACTTTCAGGCGCATCCCATTGAGGTCTCTACCTCTTACCTTCTAAAGTCAGTCCTGTACAAGCCTGAAGTCTTAGGACAACTAGTTAAGTGATCTGTGGAGTTGGGAGAATTTGATATATCTTACATACCACGGACCTCCATCAAAGGACAAGCACTAGCGAACTTTGTTACAGAATTCACTCTAAGACTGCATGCTAAACCATAAGCCAACATGGGTACCTTGGTATGGCAACTTTATACTGACGGGTCATTCATTGACAGAGGTTCGGGCATTGGCAGAGTACTTCAGTCCCCCGATGGAATCGTAATAGAGAAAGTAGTGAGTTTGGGGTTCCGAGCTTCTAATAACGAAATTGAAAATGAAGCACTCATCCTTAGAATGAAGCTGGCCCTAGAGTGTGAAGCCCAGAGTCTCGAAGCATTCTCTGACTCCTAACTTGTGGTAAGCCAAGTCTCGGGAGAGTCTCCACCCAAGATGACTGAATGATCCGATATTCAGAACTAGTGGGATCATTGAAGCTCTCCTTCCATAAGTTTTCCATTCAGAAAATTGAAAAGAGCCAAAACTCTAGGGTTGATGCTCTGGCGAATATAGCGTCTCATCTCAAGTCAAAAAGAGATTTAACGGTAAGAGTCTCTTACCTACCAAAGCTAAGCATCGAAAAAGTGCATTCCTTCTAGGTCTTAGAACAAAATCAGAACTGGATGATGACTCTCATCATCTAGTACATAAAAGAGGGATTGCTTTTAGAGGATAAAAAGCAGGCCCGAAGGATTCGAATCAGGGCAGCTCGATAACTAATCTTAAGTGGGAGATTATACCGAAGATCATATAGGCAGCCCCCTCTTGTGGTGCCTATTTTTAGAGGAATCTTAGTATATCCTACCTGAGATACATGAAGGGATCTGCGGTAACTAAAATGGTGGTAGGACCATAGCTCACCGAGCTCTAACTCAAGGTTACTATTGTCTTGGCATGCTAAGATAGGCCAAAGAGTATGTCCAAAATTGTAACAAGTGCCAATAATTTGCCTTATATCAGCACCAACCCCATCATGAGTTTATTCCTATTGCCAACCCTTGGCCTTTCGCTCAATGGGGGATGGACATCGTAGGGTCACTACCGAAAGCCCTTCCAAACAGAAGGTACCTACTGGTTGCCATTGATTATTTCTCCAAATAGGCAGAATCCGAATCTTTGACTCACATCACAGAAGCAGAAGTAAAAAACTTCAAATGGAAGAACATAGTCTGTAGGTTTGGCATACCTCGTGTCATCATTTCAGACAATGGCATGCAGTTTGTCGGAAAGGTGTTCGGAAAGTTCTACAAAGACTTGCACATCAGTCACCACTTCTCCTCACCAGGGCATCCCATAGCTAATGGGCAATCAGAGGTCACCAACTGCATGATTCTTGATGCCATCAAGAAGAGGTTGGAAGAAGCCAATGGAGATGGGTCGAAGAGCTCCCTAAAGCGCTTTGGGCCTGCCGAACCACTAAAAGAATGCCAACTACAGAGACACCGTTCTCACTTGCATATGGTACTGAGGTAGTCATTCCTGTCGAAATCGGCATGCCAACCCTGAGGATAGATGCCTTTAACCAGGAAACCAACGACTATTAGCTTGCAAAAAATCTAGATCTGATTGAAAAAAAGCGCGAGCAAGCCTGGATCAGGACTGAATCATACCAACAGAGAATGGCCAAGAGCTTCAGACAAGGGCTAAGATCTGTCTATTTCTAGGTTGGGGACCTCATATTGAGGAGAACATTCCCAAAAACCAAAGATCCCACCATGGGAAATCTCTCCCTTAATTGGGAGGGTCCTATAAGATAACCAAGATCGTTAAGCCCACGACATATTGGTTGGAAGATGTAACTGGAAGCCTGTAACCAGGCCTTGGAATGTTGAGCACTTACGAAAATATTATCAATAAAAGAGTTCATTTTTGTCCATTTCTAAGTGCTCTCATCTCAATGTACAGACCCCTAAAAACCTTACAACCATTGCAAGTGTTATATAGGTCTAGTCCATCTTAATATACAGACCCCTAAAAACCTTACAGTCTTTGCAAGTGTTACAGGCCCCTTAAAACCTTACAACCATTGCAAGTGTTACAAGTCTGGTCCATCTCAATATATAGGCCCCTAAAAACCTTGCAGCCATTGCAAGTGTTACAGGTTTGGTCCATCTCAATATACAGGCCCCTAAAAACCTTGCAGCCATTGCAAGTGTTATAGGTCTGATCCATCTCAATGTACAGACCCCTAAAAACTTTGCAGCCATTGCAAGTGTTACAGGTCTGGTCCATCTCAATGTATAGACCCCTAAAAACCTTACAGCTACTGCAAGTGTTACAGGTCTAGTCCATCTTAACAAATAGACCTCTAAAAGCCTTGTATCCACTACAAGCGCTATAGGCTTGGTCCATTCTTCATTCAAGTGGACAATGGAAGCGTCAGAGGCCCTGACAATCCAATTTTCCATGGCCCCCCATCTTCTATGAAATCAAAAGCTTGACTTGATTGCAGGTTATCAAGACCTTAGTTTAATATCAAGTTTTAAAAGTCTACGCTTACAAGTATTGAAGATCTTGATTTAGTTACAACTCTTGAATATCTATGCTTGATTTAATTACAAGTGGCGAAGATCTTGATTCAATTATAAATGGTGAAGATCTTGATTCAATTATAAGTGGTGAAGATCTTGATTTGATTACGAGTTCCAAAGGCCTAAAACTTGAGTTAATTGCAAGTTGAGGAGATTTGGGGCTTAAAGCCTAGTTCAATTTCAAGTTTTAAAGGATGATGCCTGGTTTCATTACAAGTTTCTGCCTAAAGCTTTGGCTCAATTTTGAGTTTTACGCTTGATTTAATTACAAGTTATGAGGCTTTGGGTTCGATTGTAAGCTCTGAAGACCCATGCTTGATTTGATTACAAGTTATGGAGATCCTGATTAAGTTATAAAGTCTCAAAGATCTGAATTCAAAACTTGAATAAAGAGCTGAAGATAAATTTTGATTATAAGTGTTAATGCTCGGTACATCATCATTTACAACAACTTTGCAACTAAAAATCCTACAAGTATGGCTACTCTGGGCATTCAGTTGACAAACTACATAAATGTTTTAAAATTAAAGAGCAACACACAGAGTTCTGAAGAAGTTAATTTCATTCATAAATAACCCAAATTTAGGAAAATTATAAGGAAGAAGTAAAACAAAATACAAAGATTTCCTAGTTTACTGCTGGTTCAGGAGCCTCTAAAGCATCAGTAATGAAGGAGAGTTTGTCCTGCACCATAGCAAGATCAGTCTTTTCTTCCTCTTCTTCATTCTCTTCAAACTCAACGCACCATATCCAAGTCATTCTCTTTGCTCTGGTGCATCAGCCAAAGGAAGGTCAGGAGTCACTACCTCATCATCATCGTCCTGCACCCCGATCTCACTAGGAGAGACTTTAATGTCGTCAATCCCAGCCAAATCAAGGTCAAGGTACTTTTTGAGGAGCTTGGCTTTGAAGGTGCGGTACCCATGCTCAATCAGCTCTCCGCGCATACCCTCGACCTCAGCTTTTATATCAGCCTTGGTTTGAGCTCTAACAGAATCAGTAGTGTCTTGGACTTTCTTGAGGGAGGCAGACTGGAAGTTTTCAAACCACTTTTGGAGGTCTTCTAACTTCAGAGCAAGGGAATCCCGTTTAGACTCTAAAATGGAGTAAGAGTTAGTGGCTTCTTTCAGCTTCTCCTCGACTACAGAAGCAGTAGACTGGGCTGTCCCCAACAGCAGCCTGGCTTCATTAAGCTCAGATTGGAGGTTATCAATCAACTCTGAATTCGTGAAGAATCCACGATGGCAACAAGGCCCTTTATGGTCAGAAAACAAAAAACAGACAAATCATTAGAACAGATAATAGAGTAGAGAAAGATGATAAAAAAGAAAGAAATAAAAGGAGAAAAACTTTGAGTTTACCTTCAGCTGGAAGGACAACAAGTCCTTGGTGATCTTCTGTGCCTTCAGACCTTTATATTTGCTTGGGTTTGAAGCCCAAGACTTGTCAAAAGCCTTCTTTGCTACTAAATAGCAGGAGTCATCAAGCACAGCAACAGCAGCAGATTTCCCCTTCCTCATCTTCTTCGTGGGGACTACGAGGCAGGGGGAAGAATAGGAGACTCTCTCATATTCTCAGACATTGTTCAATCTAGGAAGTTAGAAAGGAGCCTCCTCCTCTTCACTTGGAGGGGCGGCTCGGCAAAAGAAGTGCTCTCCCCCACCGTTTTCTTCTTCTTCCCTGGTGCCCAGCCGGACATCAGAAACTTCTTCAAGTTTTCAGCTCTGCCTTTTACCAGACCGGCCTCCATCAGATTTTGGGGAAAGAGGATGAAATTGTGCACACGGTTGCTGGTCTGGAGTAATCTTTGGTACCTGTCTTGGAAGTTAACAGAGAATATGGACCTCTTCTAAGCCTTCTTGTCTGCACAGAAGACACAAAATACAGATTAGGCAATGAATAAGTGAAATGAAACAAAAACAGAGGCCAAAATACTTAAAAAGGGGTCTCACCCTTGATCCCGGTACTCCGAGAGAAAGTCGAGGTTTGGCCCTCGTAGTTTTCAAGCTCCCGTCCTCCTCCTACGAAGAAGTACCACTTCTTCCAAGTCTTATTAGAAGTGGGCACTGATGAGAGGGGTCTAAACCCCTTGTTAAAGGACATGTAAAACATGCCTTCCGACCTCAAAAACTTTAGATCAATGTTGCTTCGGATCAATTGAAGATTCACTTCGACGCCATTTATGTGACCTAAAACTATGAATCCTAGCAAATGTCTCCAACTATTGATATTGAGGTCAGCAGGACATGTGTTAAACCACTTGAAAAAATCTCTAATCAGAGGGTGGAAAGGAAACCTAAGTCCAATCTCGAATCATTCGAGATAGACACAAATTTTTCCTCGACCAATGTTGGATGGCGATCCAACGAGGCGCTCTACAGGTTACATTTTAGGGGAAGTTGAAAGTAGCCCTCAAAGCACCTAGCATGCCCTAAGTAATGACACTTTCTTCCTCATTCCGTTGGGAAGGCCTACCTGAGGTTTCCCCTGCTTAATTTCTAAGTTCGATGAAAGCATCTACAATCCTAAGTTCAGGACTTGGGGAGGGATATTCAACTAATCTACTCTCCGAGTTCCTAGAAGAACTACTACCTATGACTGGAACGTCTGATGGCATAGTCGTCTCAGAAGAGCTTTCTGTGCTATAGCCTATACCTAATAAGGCGTCTGAGGCTGACATTATGAAAATAATGGGGAATAAAAGAAGAAGAATAGAAGGGAAAAGTTTGATCGAGGATGAACTGAACTTGACCGCAAACTTGATCGAGAAGGAAGGCTTTGTACAACAGAAGAGCTCCTCGCTCTAAGCTTTTCTCAAATATGTGGCGGAAATACTTTGTGGATGCAATGAAAATGATGAAGAAAAAGAGCGCACATATATCCTTTCTTTTTTTATACAAGGTTGAAGTGGTGGGGGCCCATGATTCTAAACCGTCGTGGCGGTTAAGGGAATGATGACCTTGAAAGTCCAATCGACTACTGATTCAATAAACGTCGCATCAACGGTTTTCGCAGAAGGAGAAACGACACGTTCGCAATTAAGGCACGTGACTGTTTAGAAATCCTCAAGCTCAATCACGCAATGCGCTAAACTAAGGCTCGAGGGGGGAGTAACTAATATACCACAAAAGACAAACCAGTCCTGGCATGACACGTGTACATACAGAGCATTTACGCATACAGACTAAGGAAAACTCTCCTATCCAGAACAGACGAGCACATAGGGTTCAGAACTTCCTTGTTCGGAATGGCGCAAGGTCTCTAGTCTTCTTTCCAAAGCAAAAAACGTTGGGCACGTACACAAAGAAATATCGAGCTAATCACCGCCTTTTATGCCCCGCCGACCTTGGAATAAGGAAACAGAATATGACATGGAAACTGCTATCTTTGGATATCTTCCAATCCCTACTTTTAGTTTTACTAACTTTATCATCGGAGCGGCTACCACTAGAGCCAACTTGGTGGCCCTTTGATCTCTATTTTTGAGTCCTTGACAAAAGATGAAGAGCAGAAGCCCCACTAATTAGAAAGTGCAACATCAGATACAATTAGATTTTTTGATAGTAAAAAATTGTTTATTTGGACTTTTAAATAGACAAAAAAAAAAACCCTTCAAAAAATAAATGAAAATGTCGAAGGAAAGCTCCAGAGCTCAATAAATAAGAGTTAACTCTTATACGGCTGATTGTGTAACTCCACACAAGATCTCTGATCTCCTTCCATTCATCGAGGTAATCCCCAAGCAAACCTCAGTTTCTCTTTCTCTTTCTTTCTCTCACTCTACAACATCGACTGACGCCACTCGTGCCTCCGACACCATTGGTCGACGCCACCACTCTACTTTCACTCTTTCTCTTCCTCTCATACTGAAGCTCTCTCTCTCTCTCTCTCTCAAGGTGAGTTCTCTTTGTCTGACTCTTGATATATATATTTATTTATTTATGTGTTTTGATATACCACAAAAGGACAGATTAGTCCTGGCATGACACGTGTATATACATAGCACCTACACGTACAGACCAAAGAAAGCTCTCCTATCTAGAACAGACATGGACACAGGGTTCAGAATTTCTTTGCTCGGAATGTCTCAAGATCTTTAGTCTTCCTTCTAGAGTAGGAAATACTGGGCACGTATATAAAGGGGTCCCGAGCTGATCACCGCCTTACATGCCCTACCAACCTTGAAGTAAGGAAACAAAGTCCAACATGGTAATTGCTATTTTCGAATATCATCAAATCCCTATCTTTGCGACTCCAAATCTTAATCAATTTAAGAGATCCACGGCCTATAAATAAAACCCTAAGGTGCACTTTTTAAACACAGTCATTTAATTTCTTTTAATTTCAATCTTCCTTTTATTTTTACTGACTTTATCATAGGAGCGGCTACTATCGGAGCCAACCTGGTGGCCCTCTGATCTCTCTTTTTGATTTCTTGACAAGCGACGAGGAGCGAAAGCCCCACTGATTAGAAAGTGTAACATCAGTTTGGCGCTGTCTATAGGACACGAAAATCATTTCTTATTAATTTTCTTCTTCGACACCAACAACTTTTTTGTCTTTTTCTTCTAAAAAGACGATGGCTCCCAATCTTTTTCCAAAAAAAAGTTCTCAAAACCCTCGAAACCAGCGTACCACTAGAAGAGAAAGGGGGCAAACATCCAATCACCTACAACAGCAACTTGATTGGATTCAATGACAATCCAATCAGATGCAAGAACAGCTCATCGCCATGTCCCAAGCCCTGACGTCTTTGGCCCAAAATCAGTAGAGCTATATCCTTCACCCCCTACCAATGTCGCTGATGAAGAGGCTCAGCCTCCCGCCACCACTATAGGCAGAGGACCTCCCAACATGGAGACCTCTAACGTGCAGTCGGTACACTCCCATGGTACCATTCATATAGGGGTTGACCCTTAGACATCAACCATAATGGGGAGAAAGATGCCCGCCTTTTATCCTGTTGTCCATTATCAAAGCAGAACAAGGATCCTAACTCCAGCAGTCTCGGGGGCAGATCCAACGCCACCAGAGTATCAACCTCCACTAGCACCGGCTCTTCAGGTCCAAGGAAGGCAACATCCTCCTACTACCATTGGTCAAAATCATCCCTGTAATATAGGGGTTGAAGCTGCAAGGCAGGGTCAACAGTGGGGGCCAAATTCGTTACCATTTATGCCTCGAGTTCATCAAAGGGCAGAGGAGATAGCGGACTCTTTAGAGCAAACCATCCTCACTAGAAGGACCCACGCCCCTCTAGAGTAGGATGAACTGGGAAAGCTGCTCAGGAGGTTCGCCACACCATTCACTCCTACCATAATGGTAGAGGAGCGGCCCAAGAAATTTGTTGTCCCGAAGTTCACCCTTTATGATGGGTCTGAGGACCTCGGGGACCACCTCTCCTACTATCAGCATAGAATGGCTTTACATGGGATTACTGACGCCTTTATGCGATGAACCTTTGTAATAAGCCTCAAAGGTACTGCTCTGAAGTGGTTCCACAACCTCCCTTAAGAGTCGATTACCAACTTCTATGAGCTTAGCAGGCAGTTTCTTAATCGATTCCTGACCAGCAGGAAGTTAAGAAAGGGGCCAGAATTCTTGCTGATCATAAAGCAGGCCAAGGGGGAGTCACTTCGGGAGTACATTACTCACTTGAATACCAAGCTCACGGAGATAACAAACTACAGCCTGAGCTTCCTGGTAGCAGCTCTTACCTCTGGCCTAGAGCCTGGGTGCTTTCAAGATTCTTTGATAAAGAATCCTCTCGTAGACATGGCAACACTCATGGAGCGGGCACAAAAGTGCATAAACTTGGAGGACACAAAGATATCCTTTCGAAAGGCCAAAGAGTAGGCTTAGAAGGATGATCACATCTAAAAGAGGGACTCCAGTGCAACTAAGAAGAAGGTCAGAAGTCGCGATAGAAGGGCGGCACCCAGAACCCAGAATAATCCTAATTTTGGGAGGTACAATACTTTCACCCCTCCGAACGCCTCCCTCACCCACATACGCCGACAGGTACAGGCTCGTGAGGATTTAAAGTGGCCAAAGCCATTAAAGAGCAATCCTGATACCAGGGATCATAACAAATATTATGATTTTAACAAAAATCACCGGCATACCACCGACGAATGCAGAGCCCTTAAGCAGGAGATTGAACAACTCATCAGAATAGGGTAGCTGCGAGCGTTCGTTCGACATGACGGGAGGCAGGACCTCCGTAATGACAGGCCACCATAAAGAAGGCAAGAGCAAAGGCCTGAACAGAGAGAGGCTCAGAGTGAGCAACTGTACTAGAACAATAAGGTCATCTTTGTCTTCTATGCTGACAACTCGATGACCGGAATGTCCAACCAAGCCAGGAAGCAGTATGCTCGGGAGGCAAGGGCAGAACCCAACGTCCTACAAATCTCTGCCATTGAAAAAAGGCTGAAGCTGGCACCACAAATCCAGTTCTCCAAGTTGGATCTTATTGCGGTGTACACCGTCTTCATAGTGACGCCTTCATCATCTCACTCAAGATAGCCAATTTTGAGTTCAGGAGGGTCTTGGTGGACATGGGAAGTTCCACCAATGTGCTATTCTATGAGCCTTTTAAGCAAATGAAGCTCAACCCCAGTGACATCAAGGCCACCACGATCATAATGGCGGGATTCGATAGGAACCTTAGCACCCCGCTAGGTAAAATAGACCTCCCCACCACAACGGGAAAAGGGGACAGTCAAAAGATGTTGATATCTGAATACATGGTCCTAGACTCCAAGTCCCCCTACAACGTTCGCACTGAAGGAAAAAGTCCCCAAATAGCAATCACAACATCCTCGTGAAGAACGAATTCCTATACCTTCCGACCTTCATGAGACGGAGGAGTACCCCTCCGAAATCGATGAGCCATTAAGCCCTAGGGGAAGGGACAACATAGCCATACCAATGCAGGAACCTATTAAAGTACTCATCAGCTCTAAAGGGGAAGAACGATACTTATAGACTGGCTCAGATCTGTCCCTCTCCAAGCAACAGGACATTGTTGAATTCCTGAAAAATAACTTGTCAGTATTCGCTTGGAAGACCAAGGATATGGAAGGGATAGATCCTGACCTCATCCCCCACAAGCTAATGATGGACCCAGATCACCCTCTAGTGAGGTAAAAGAGGAGGACGTTCACCCCTGAGCGCCCCAAGACTATCAACAAAGAAGTCCAGAGGCTGCTAGATGCCAGAATGATAAAAAAAGGTATTCTACCCAGAATGGCTCGCTAACACAATCCTTGGCAAGAAGAAGAATGGAAAATGGAGGGTTTGCGTTGACTACATAGACCTCAACAAAGCCTATCCTAAGAACAACTTCCTCCTTCTAAGGATCGATCAGTTAGTTGACGCAACCGCAGGTATGAGCTCATAAGCTTCGTGGATGCATACTCTGGTTACAATCAGATTCAAATGTACCCTCCAGGCCAAGAAAAGACAACCTTCATATCTGAATGAGGTCTTTATTGTTATAGAATGATGATGTGTTCGATCTGAAGAATGCTGGAGCCACATACCAACGTCTGGTAAACAAGAAGTTTGGCTCCCTAATTGGCGACACGATGGAGGTCTACATAGATGACATGCTAGTCAAAAGCATACGGATGAATGACCACGTTTAGCACTTGAGCCAAACATTTAACATTCTAACGCAGCACATGATGAAGTTGAATCCCTCAAAGTGTATCTTCGGGATCACTAAAGGGAAGTTCTTGGGTTTTCTGGTCTTTCAAAGGGGAATTGAGGCAAACCCTTCATAGATAAAAGCTCTGATCGAACTAGAGTCACCGAAAACTAAGAAAGATATTCAAGGCCTGAACGGGAGGATGGCGGCTCTGAACCGATTCATCTCCAAGTCAACCGACCGATGCCTCCCATTCTTTAGAGCTTTGATATAACACCCCGACCTCGATTAATTAATAATTAGTTTGCTAATTATTAATTAGAAACAACATAAAGAATAATTAAGAAAATTAATCAAAAATTTCTCGATAGTTATGATATGCCAATAAAATAATTAAATACGTCCAAAGGGGAAGGATGTAATACCCCAAACTTAATTTACCGAGTAATTAATGTAATGATGTCTTTTGGAATTTAATGTGTTAATTTAGTCATCTTAGCTAATTCAAATACTACAAAATTTGAATTAGTAAGCCAGGAAGATCATAAGAAAATGGACTCAACACGAAGCTTAGAATATCAAGGCCAATTTGGGTTGGAAACTACTAAAAGAAACCGCGTAGCAAAAAGAGAAATAAAAAGAGAGATAAAAATAAAAAAGCTAAAATATGTATTTCCAATTGCCAAACAAGGCCTAACGGCAAAAAACATGACCAAAAACACCAAAAATGCAATGAATGGGTTTTGAACCCTTGACCAAAGCAAGTGAAACATTTAAGTCCCAAAAAGATACCATTGGACTACCAACCAATTTTGTGATAAATATTGCATATAATATATATATGTGTGTGTGTGTGTGTGCATAAGGAGAATAATCTAGAACATAAAATAAAAATAGAATAAATAAAATAATAAAAGGAAATTAATCATGTAATATATATATATATATATATATATATATCTATGAGTACATATAAAATATAAATATATATGTGTGTTCAAAAGCTGCTAAGCAGCATGGTGTGCTACTGTAAGCAGCATGGCCAAAAAAAAAAAAAAGTAGAGGTATGGTGCAGTACAATAGGGCTGAAAAGCTGAATGAATGTGTATATATAAATGTACACACACAACCAAAACAATACAGTCACTTCCTAGAGATATAGAGAGAGAGAGTGATAGAGATAGAGAAAGCTTCTGAGATTGAGGAGGAAGAGAAGAAGAAAGGGAAGGAAGGAAATCACAGCTGGGAAAACGTAAAACTTCCTTTCATTTTTTTTTTTGTTAAAATCTTTTGTCATTACTGATTTTTCAAAAAATGGAAATAAAACGCCCAAAGAACCATAGGGTTTAAAAGAGTAGGGAAAATGGTGAATTTAGGAAGAAACGGGAAGTCTTTTGGTGGAGAAACGAGAGAGAAAATGAAGAGAGAAGAAAAAAATGAAAAAAAATAGGTAGGATAAAAAAACACTTTGCCTCACCTTGTTTGAGGTTGAAAATGATCCTAAACGCACTATTGAGGTCTTTAGAAGCGTTTTGACATAAAATAGGTCAAAATCGGCCTGGGAACAGTGAGAAAAACCCAAAAATCAGCTCGCCGAAAACTGGGCTTCCTTCGTCGGAGCTGCCACCGGAGATGGCTGTTTGATGGCCTTCTGGTCACCCAAGGTCAGATTTAGTCTAAAAAATAGGATCCTTGGAAAATTTGGGATGTTTCAATGTTTTTGGAAGTGGAAAAATCCACCGAAAAACTGTCGCTGGCGCCGGAGAAGACACAGAAGACGGCGTCGAAAAACCGCATGACAGGGACGACACTGTAGCAGCTAGGTCGGGTTGGATGGTTCGGGTCGGGTCTGGTCAAACCCGCCCAACCGCACACACTTGGGTTCACTGAGACGACATCGTTTTGGGGGAAATGAGTTTAATTTTAAATTGGTTAAAAGTTGTTTGGTTACAACCATAAGAAATTGGAAAATTGGAATGGGGATAACCCAATCGTGGATAAGGCGCTTAGTGAGAATATCTAAAACTGGTTTTCTGAGAAACCTAAACCGGCTGGTTCAATTGGAACTTGAACCGGTCTAGGGTTTCTAACCTTGAACCCTTTGGTTCAAGGATTTAATTAAAATAAATAAACCGAAACTTTCATAATTTACGATTTGACCCCTAAACTTGTAAAAAATTCTATTGTGGCCCAAAATTTGGAAAATTAATTCAATTGAGCCCTTGGAAAATAATAAAATAATTTATTTAATTAAATGAGAAAATAACCATTTTACCCTTGGACACTAAATAAGTCAAACAAAGTCCAAATAAAATAAATAAATAGTATACTTTTACTATTTTGGGCATTCCAGACTCAATGGTAGAGTCCAATTGATGAAATTAAGTCCCAAAAAATATAAACACGTAAATTGTAAATGACTATATTACCCGTAATGGTACCCAGGGCCAATTAAAAATAAAAGACAGCCTAATTTTATTATGTCAGACACTCTAGACTGAACGGTGGAGTTTGTATTAGCAAACGAAGTACCAAAAAACCTAATGCATGAAAGAGTAAAATTACCAAAATACCTCTAATACAATATGAAGCTTGAATAAAGTCCAAATTGGGTGAAATTAATACCGATGAAGGCCCAAATAATTGTAAACTTGTATGAGTGACTAAATAGTAATTCGGGGTCAGAATATCATAAAATGTGAAATGACCAAAATACCCTTAAGCATAGAAAATGCAAAGTAAAAGCCGAATAAATTAGAAAAGAAGGCTAATCTGATATAAAGTATAATTATGGGGCTAAATGAGACTCTAGAACAGCTAGAGTATAAAATAAAAAAAGATCGATGTGTCCCGATGATCTAAAATAGATACCAAATGAAGCCCAAAAAACTTAAAAATTTACATATAAGACATGACGAATACTCTGAGGACCACGATAAGGTCCGAGGTAAGAATGGGAAATTATCATTGTGCCCTTAAGGTCAAATACGTGATTAATTGATAACGAATGAAGTCCAAATGACTTTAATTATAATTCTGACAACTATTAAACTGACTTAAGGAATTTATTAGCCTAAGTTGAAAGCCCATAAATGAGAAATTGAAAACCCTTAATTGAATAGACTAAGTTCAAAGGAACTTAAAACACTGCATAACAATATTGAGATTAAAGTGAGTACTAATTCACTATACAATATTGTTGGATTTATGGTTATAGGATCACCTAAGCAATGGAAATGAAAGAAGCTGTGGAATAACAATAGCGGACCTGTATGAGAATGTGATACTAAGAAACCGAGGTAAGTAACCCCTACGCTTTAACATGGGTTTTCCCTAGCCGTCACATGTTTTCTTTCCTAATGCTGCCAAAATTGCACTCCATTACCTACCTGATGAACCTGATTTCTCCAATTTGATGCCAATCGATTTGTAATTATCTGATTATGCCTGTACTTCGGATTTGATTTGCTTGCTTATATCATTTTTGAACTTGATTGTTGTTACTTGAGCATAATTATACCATCATGTATACCATGTCATGATCTTGTGATATATCTTGTTGATGGAGATCTTATTATTCCACAAACTTATTTCTCGTTGATTGAGATTTTGACTATTTCACATGATTGTATATCTTGTGTGGAATTTTATTGATTATAATATTCGGTAAGTGCCCGGGGTTGTGCTCAGTCACAATGGCCCATCTATTCACGGATGCGGGGTAGACCCTTTGGGGTCTTGTATGTCCTTTGGGGACTTGAGATGAAAGAGCTCTGGCATTATTCAGTAAGCTCGGGATAAAGAGGAGGACTTGAATGTGCATTTTTGGGGGTATGCCGGGCCCTGGTTGTTACGCATCTATTCAGTTAGAACTAGCTATTGAAATTTTTGGACATTCATTGGATGATCATATTTTATGCCCTGTGAATGATCTATTGTGCAAGCATGTTATATTTTTGATTGGCTAACGTATTTGTTTGTTGCAGCAAAATATCATGTTAGGCTAGATCCCATTTTGCATGATTCTATCATTACATTCTTGTACCTTATTTTGGGATAAGCCTTTTTAGACCCTCGGGTCATTATTGCTTTATCTTGGTGACTAGCTATCTGTTATCTTTCTCTTCTATTATACTTGTGGACTAACCATGACCAATGGCAAGGCTAAGAATTTACTTATTGAGCTAAGTTAGCTCACTCCTAATTTATGACCATTTTTTAGGTGGCCCTATGAGGGATGAAATGCAATGAGATAACTAGTGGAGCTAGTGAAGTACAAATGATTAAAACTGATGATATGAACTCCGAGTCAAGTTAACTATATACTCTGTAAGGTTAAGTTCAAAATTGTGTATTATAATATTACATTATTAGTGATATGGTTAGCCTAGTATGTTGGATCACGTGATTAAATTATATTTGCAGATATTATGATTTTTGGTCATTAGAGATGAGCTTTTGATCGGGTGAATTGTTTTAGTGTAACTTTCGCTTTAAGTAATTCTGTGATGTATGATTAATCTTGTACACAAAAAAAAAAAATTGATGATAGTATTTCCACTCTTTTACAGTTCATCTGATTTTGTACGGCCTGTCCGAGTGGCAGTATCGATTGCAGACCTGTAATCCGCATAGGGTGGGTTTCAGGACGTGACATTTGAGGGGGAGTAAGGCCCTAAAATGGACCCCTGAATGCAAAAAGCCTTCTAGGAGTTAAAACACTATTTAGCCTCCCATGAGCTCCTTTCAAAGCCAGTCTAGGGAGAAAAGCTACTCATGTACCTTGTTGTATCAGAGAATGCCATCAGCTCTATACTAGTCAGGTAGAAGAAAGGGATTCAAAGACCTATTTTTTATGTAAGCAAGGCACTTTTGGACACTGAGACGAGGTACTCTAAAATTGAGAACTTAGCCTTCGCTCTGGTGATATTCGCTCGAAAACTCAAGCCTTACTTTCAGGCGCATCCCATTGAAGTCCCTATGTCCTACCCTCTGAAATTAGTCCTGCACAAGCCAGAAGTATCAGGACGACTAGTCAAGTGGTTTGTGGAGTTAGGAGAGTTTGACATATCCTATGTACACACTGACCTCTATCAAAGAAAAAACATTGGCAGACTTCATTACATAATTCATTCCAGCGCTGCATGCTAAAGCACAAGCCAACATGGACACCGTGGTATGACAACTTTACACTGATAGGTCATCCACCGACAGGGGTTCGGGCATTGGCATAGTACTTTAGTCCCCCAACGGAATTATAACTGAGAAATCAGTTAGTTTGGGGTTCCGAGCTTCTAAGAAAGAAGCTGAGTACGAACCACTCATATTTGGGATGAAGTTGGCCCTAGAATGCGAAGCCCAGAATCTCAAAATATTCTCTAACTCTGAACTTATGGTAAGCCAAGTTTCAGGAGAATTCTTCACCATGGATGACAAAATGATCCGATATTCAGTGCAGGTGGGACCATTGAGGCTCTCCTTCCATAAGTTTACCATTCAGAAAATTGAAAGGAGCCAGAACTCCAGGGCTAATGCTTTAGCGAATAGGGCTTCCCATCTTAAGTTAGAAAGGGATTCAATGGTGAGAGTCTCTTACCAACCAAAGCCAAGCATCGAAGAAGTACAATCTTTTCAAATCTCAGAACAAACTCAGAGCTGGATGACTCCCATCATCCAGTACATCAAAAAAGGATTGCTTTCAGAAGACTAAAACCAGGCCCAAAGGATTCGGATCAGGGAAGCTCAGTACCTGATCCTAAATGGGAAACTATACCGAAGATCCTACACACAGCCCCTCTTGCGGTGTTTATCTCCATAGGAATCTCAATATATCCTAGCTGAGATATATGAAGGGATCTGCAGTAACCACAATGATGGCGAAACCATAGCCCACCGAGCTCTGACTCAAGGATACTACTGGCCTGACATGTTGAAACGAGCCAAAGAGTATGTCCGAAGGTGCAACAAGTGCCAACGATTTGCTTCATATTAGCACCAACCCCATCATGAGCTCATTCCTATCGCCAGTCCTTGGCCCTTCGCTCAATGAGGGATGGACATCGTACGACCACTGCCACAAGCTCTTTAAAACAGAAGATACATGCTGGTTGCCATTGATTACTTCTCCAAATGGGAAAAATTCGAACCTCTAACTCACATCACAAAAGTAGAGGTAAAGAACTTCATATGGAATAACATAGTATGCAGGTTCAGCATACCTCGCGTCATCATTTCAGACAATGGTACGCAGTTTGCTAGAAAGGTGTTCGGGAAGTTCTGTGAAGATCTACATATCAGCCACCACTTCTCCTCACCAGGGCATCCCCTAGCTAATGGGAAAGCTGATGTCACCAACCGCACAATTCTTGATGCCATTAAGAAGAGGTTGGAAGAAGCCAAAGGAAGATGGGTCGAGGAACTCCCTGGAGTACTCCGGGCCTACTGAACTACTAAAAGAACACCAACTGCAGAGACATCGTTCTCACTTGTAGATGGTACTGAGGCGGTCATTCCTATTGAAATTGGCATGCCAACCCTAAGGACAGATGTCTTTGACCAGGAAACTAACGACCATCAACTTGTAGAAAATCTAGATTTGCTTGAAGAAAGACGCGAGCAAGCCCAAATTAGGACTAAAGTATACCAGCAGAGAATGGCCAAGAGCTTCAGCCGAGGGCTAAGGCCTATCAATTTCTAGATTGGGGACCTCGTCATAAAAAGGGTGTTCTTAAACGCCAAAAATCCTACCATAGGAAAGCTCCCCCTAATTGGGAAGGGCCCTACAGAATAACCAAGATTGTCAAACCCCCGACTTATTGGTTTAAGGATATAACTGTCACGCCCCGAATTTCCCACGAACCCGGGGCGCGAGTAACGAGACAGAAAGTAAAATAAATAAAAGGACAGAAGTAATTAAATTCAACAAACATGCGTCCATCATCATCCATTCATAAAGTAATATCGAATACATTGTTCATCAGTCATTCGGGCTTAAGCCCTTACATAACAAAATACGAGTCTCATGGATCACAAATACATCACGTGCTTCGCCCTCTCAGGGCATCACTAAGTCTCATGTGGCTGGAGGATCCTCATCTGAAAATGTTGCCCACGAATGGGTCAGCACAACTGCTGGTATGATGAAATGCTAATGCCAGAAATAAAACTAAGGCGTGGCATGTGCAAAGTGTACATTTATTTCTAAATGACATTCAAGCATCGCAGTAATATATATGAATGGTATGCGTGACACACCCATGCACAACTCTATGCCGCACCCACGCACCCATGTCTCATTTACGGGTACTCCCCGATGGCATGAAGTACCAATGCAATGGCCGATTTTGGGTTTTTCACCACAGGATCTACACCCTCATAATGCAAAGCACCATGTGCTTACCCACGCTATGTTCTCAAGGAATTCGTCATATGCCAATATGCCAATGCAATCTCAATGAACATGAATCTCAATAATATAACATGCTCGGACAATAAGGAGTAAATCACTAATCGGTTCCGTATACATGCATATCTCATATGTTCGTACATCATGATTCATGTTCTTCACTTTATTAATTTGCAAGTAACACATAACAAGTGAACAACCAATTCCAAATAAACAGGTAAACACATTACAGATAAACACATACAGCATTCCAGTCATTCACAAATATTCCTAACTTAACTTCATTTCTAACACTAGCAAAACACCATACCTGATGGGTTGGTATCAACCCTAGAAGATCGAGCACTATATGTAACTGAACGGGCGGACGAAAATGTAGGAGATCAGATCGCCTCCTCCTGTCCTGTCAGTGTCCCTAAAAGTAGGAATTACAATTCAGTCCATTGTTGTTTGAATGTATGCTATTCATCAAATTTTATGTCTTTAAATTCATAGGTTTCTATTCTGCTAAATTAAACTCTACCATTGGTTTTAGAACGTTTAAGAAAGTAAGCCTAGGTTTTCGTAGAACTCAATTCGGACACCGGGGTTCAAAAGGGCAAAACAGTCATTTTGCACTTTACACGTGTCCTTACATTTCGTGACCTCTTTTCACAAATCGGACTTCACGGTTGAGTCCGAAATGTTCGAGATATTAAAATTCCACTATTTGTTTACCTAATTCGGAGTTCGTCTGACAGTGTTTCAAGTTAGGGGCATTTTGGTAATTTTAAGGTTTACTACGGGTATTTTATTTTTCGGGACCCCGTCTCGTAAAACGGACCTCACCATTGATCTCAGAATGGTCGAGATAGTCAAAATACACCTATGACTTGTCCCATTTGGACTCCGGGATATTTTTGAATATTTAATTAATTAAATTAATTAAATTAAATAATTAATTAATTAATTTAATTAATATTTTATTAATAATTTAATCAGGTGGGTCAAAGTGTAATTTCTAACAGTTGGGGGGTCAATTCGTAATTTCTGAAAGTTCAGGTTAAGGTTCAAATTCAAAAGGTTCAAATTCAAGGGGTTCAAATTCCAAAAGGTTCAAATTAAAACTAGTTTAATTTGTTATTCTAATTCAGGTTAACCAAACAGGGGATAAGGCTAAAACCGGGATAGGATATCCCTGTCTCTATTCAATTTCAAATTTTTGATTTCTTACCCTTGCAACCAAACGGGCCAAGTTCCCTTTTAATTTAAAACAACCACGCGACACGTGGCAGGGGCGGTCCACGCCCGACCCGAACCGGACCCGACCCGACCCGACCCGGACAGACCCCCCTTCTTCCCCCGATTTTCCGGCGAACCTCCGGTAGGGTTCCGGCGTCTTCCCCGGCGCCGGTGACCGGAATTTCAGAAAAATCAAGTTTTTAAACTTGATTTTTATGGCGTTTTCGAAGCCCCTTTCAATCCCAAACTATTCTAAAACGTTTTTGGAGTCTTTTAATATCGTTTTGAAGCTTCTAATCACGGTGAAAACCCAGATTTTTCCCCCACGGCCGTGACCTGCACCTCCGTTTTTCTCCCTCATTTCTCAACCGTTTTCTATCATTTTTGTTGCGTTTTAATCCTCACATTATGCTCTACAAGGTTCTATAATTTAAATCAATTGAAATGCTCTAAAATAAATCGAAACAGAAGTGACCCACTTACAAGTTTTTCGGCCGTTTCTCTCTCTAGCCGTGTCCTCCTTCTCCCTCTTGCTCCGAGCTCGAACCAGGTCTCTAACCCTCCTTCAGAGCTCTGTTTCTCTCCCTCTTTTCTGCTTCTTTCCTTCTCTTCTTTTCCACCCGAGACACTCTCTTTATTTTCTCTCTCTATATTCCTCTCTCTCTCTCTCTCTATAAATCCTACGAATTCTGACCTCCTCCTAACTCTCATACTCACTCTCACACTTCACCACACACACCCACCAACTCTCTTACACTCCACAGCCCCCCCTTGCTTGTTTGAGTGTATCACACTCAAACTCACACACACACACAACCGGGTACACACACCTACACACACTGTCCTATACATCTATATATATATATACATATATATATATATATTCACATTTTTAAATACACACTCCTATGTACACACATATGTACACTAACAATTTAATTTATATATATATATATATATACACACATCATACAATTATAATAATAATAATAATAATAATAATAATAATAACAATAAAATTAATTAATTAACAATTGCAAGAATAATAAAAAAAAAAAAAAATTTTTTTTCCATGTTATAACAATAACTGGGAAGCCTGTGCCCAGGCCCTGGAATATTGAGCACTTGCGAAAATATTATCAATAAAAAAGTTCATTTTTTCCATTTCTGAGTGCTCCCATCTCAATGTACTGACCCCTAAAAGCCTTGCAGGCATTGCAAGTGCTATAAGTTTGGTCCATCTCAATGTACAGACCCCTAAAAGCCTTACAGCCATTGTAAGTGCTACAGGTCTGGTTCATCTCAATGTACAGACCCCTAAAAGCCTTGCAGCCATTGTAAGTGCTCTAGGTCTGGTCCATCTTAATGTATAGACCCCTAAAAGCCTTGTAGTCATTGCAAGTGCTACAGGTCTGGTCCATCTTAATGTACAAACCCCTAAAGCCTTGCAGTCATTTCAAGTGCTACAGGTCTAGTCCATCTCAATATACATACCCCTAAAAGCCTTGCAGTCATTGCAAGTGCTACAGGTCTGGTCCATCTCAATATACATACCCCTAAAAGCCTTGCAGCCATTGCAAGTGTTATAGGTCTAGTCCATCTCAATGAAAAGGCCCCTAAAAGCCTTTCAGCCATTACAAGTGTTATAGGTCTGGTCCATCCTAATGTACAAACCCCTAAAAGCCTTGCAACATTTACAAGTGCTATAAGCCTAGTCTATCTTTCATTCAGGTGAACAATAAAGTATCAGAAACCCTGATTTGCCAAGGCCCCTAATATTCTATGAAATTAAAATCTTGATTTGATTACAAGTGGTGAAGATCTTGACTCAATTACAAATTTCAAAAATCTATGCTTGATTCAATTATAAGTGGTGAAGATCTTAATAACGAGTTCTGAAGGTCTACACTTGATTTAATTACAAGTTGCGAAGATCTGATGCCTAAAGCTCGGTTCAATTACAACTTTCCAAGATCTAAGCTTGATTTAATTACAAACTGAGGAGATCTGAGGCTTAAAGCCTGATTCGATTTCAACTCTTGAAGATTCTTGCTTGATTTAATTACAAGTTATGAAGGTCTGAAGCTTAAAGTCTAAATCAGTTTTAAAGTTTTGAAGACTTGAATTTGATACTTGATTAAAGTGCTAGAATGTGAAACTTGATGTCATTACAAGCGTCGAGGTTCAGTACATGATGACTCGCAGTATATTACTAAAAATCTTGCAAGTGTGGCTGCTTTGAGTATTCGGTTGACAAACTATATAAATACTTGGAAATTGAAAGGCAACACACAAAGTTCTAAAAAATAAAATTTCATTCATAAATAGCCCAAAGTTAGGAAAATTACAAGGAAGAAATAAAAGATACATAAGTTTCCTAGTCTATTGCTGGTTCGGCACCCCCTAGAGTATCAACATTAAGAAGAGCTCTAAATTTTTGTTGTCTTGCACAATATCAAGATCACTCTCTTCTTCATCTTTTTCACATCCAAATCACTTTCTTCTTCCTCTTATTTATTCTCTTCAAACTCAACACACCATATTAAGATCACTTTTTTTGCTCAGGTGCGTCAGCTGGAAGAAGTTCGGGAGCTGCTTCCTTCTCTTCATCATCCTGCCCCTCAATCTCACCAAGAGAGGCTTTAATGTCATCAATCCCACCAGATTAAAGTTAGGGTACCTCTTGAGAAGCTTGGCCTTGAAAGTGCGGTACCCATGCTCGATCAGCTCTCCACCCATGCCCTCGACCTCAACCTTCATATCAACCTTGGTTTGAGCTCTAACAGAATCAGCAGTGTCTTGGACTTTCTTGACGAAGGAGATTGGAAGTCTTTGAACCTCTTTTTGAAGTCTTCTAACTCAAGAGCAAGGGCATTCCTTTCAGACTCCAAGATGGAGTAGGAGTTAGCGGGTTCCTTAAGCTTCTCCTTAGTTGTAGAAGCAATGGATTGGGCCATCCCTAGCAGTAGCCTGGCCTCATCGAGCTCAGATCGAAGGTTGTTAATCTGCTCGGAGTCCGTCGAAGAATCCATGATGGCAGCAAGGCCATGCATGGTCTAAAAACAAGAAACAGGCAAACAGTTAGAACAAATGACAAAGCAGAAAAAGATAACAAAAAAGAAAGAAACCAAATGAGGTCATTAGAGCTTACCTTCAACTAGAAAGACAACAAGTCTTTGGCGATCTTTTGCGCCTTCAGACCTTTAAATTTGCTTGGGCCTACAGCCTAAGACTCATCAAAAGCCTTCTTCGTGGCTAAATAGCCGGAGTCATCAAGCATAGCAGCAGTAGCAGATTTCCCCTTCCTCCTCTTCTTCGTGGGGACCGTAAGGGCAGGGGGAAGAGCAGGCTTGAAAGTAGGCGACTCCCTCATGTCCTCGGACACCGTCCGGTTTGGGGAATTGGAGAGCAGCCTCATATTCTTTACCTGAAGTGGAGGCTCGACAAGGGAAGAGCTCTCTCTCACCATTTTTTTCTTCCTCCCTAGTGCCTATCCGGACATCAGGGACTTCTTTAAATTTTTGGCCCTGCCTTTTACCAGCCCGACCTCCATCAAGTTTTGGAAAGAGATGATAGTGTTGCGTGCGCAGTTGCTAGTCTGGAGTAGTCTTCGGTATTTCTCTTAGAGGTCAATAAAGAAGATAGACCTCTTCCAAGCCCTTTCGTCTGTACAGAAAACATAAGATTCAGATTAGACAATGAATAAACGAAATTAAATAGAAATAGAGGCAAAAATACTTAAAAAGGGGATCTTACCCTTGATCCCGGTACTCTGGAGGAAAGTCGAGGTCTGGCCCTCGTAGTCTTCAAGCTCCCATCCCCCTTCTATTAAGAAGTACCACTTATTCTAAGTTTTATTAGAAGTGCGCATTGAGGAGAGGGGTTTGAACCCCCTTGTCAAAAGACATGTAGAACATGCCCTCGAACCTTAGAAACTTTAGATCTATGTTGCTTCAGATCAATTGAAGATCCACTTTGACGTCATTCGTATGACCTTAAACTATGAACCCTAATAGGTGCTTCTAACTATTGATGTTAAGGCCGGAAGGGCATATGTTGAACCATTTGAAAAAATCCCTAATCAGGCGATGGAGTAAACATAAGCCTAATCTCGAACCACTTGAGATATAAACAAATCTCATCTCAACCAATGTCAGATGGGCGACTCAACGGTCCAGATGCCCTACAAGTCTCATTTTGGGAGAAGTCAAAAGTAGCACTTAGAGCACCTGACATGCCCTGAGTGATGGTGCTTTCTCCCTTCTCTTTTTGGGAAGGCCTACCCGAGGTTTCCCCTGCTACATTTTTGGGCTCAATGAAAGCCTCAACTATCATAAGTTCAGGGCTATGGGAGGAATGCTCAACTATCCTATTTTCTAAGTCCCTAGATGAACTGTTGCCTATGATTTAAACTTCCAATGGCACAGTCATCTCAAAAGAACTTTCTGTGCCATAACCTATGCCTGACAAGGTGTCTAAGGCTGACATTGTGAAATTAAAGGAGAAAAAATGAGAAGAGTAAAAAAAGGAAAGATGATCAAAAGTAAACCGGACCTGATCGGGGACTTGATCGGAGAAAAAGCTTCTTATGACGGAGATCTTCTCACTCTGTTTTTTTTAGTAGTAGCGAAATGCTTTTTAGAAGTAATGGAAAAGAAGAAAAAGGGTGCACACACAGTCCTTTTCTATTTATAAAAGGTTGAAGTGGTGGGGGCCCATTTATAAAAATGGCGGTTAAGAAAATAATGGCCTCGAAAGTCCAATCGACGGCTGATGTAATAAATGTCACATCAACGACTGTCGTAGAAGGCGAAGTGGCAAGCTCATAATTATGGCTCGTGACTCTTTAGAAACCCTCAACCTCAGTTACGCAATTCGCTAAACTGAGGCTCGGGAGGGAGTAGCTGATATACTATAAAAGGACAGACCAGCCTTGGCACGACACTTGTATATATAGAGCACTTATGCATACAGACCAATGAAAGCTCTCCTATCCAGAATAGACATGTACACAGGGTTCAGAACTTCTTTGCTCGGAATGTCACAAGGTCTTTAGTTTTTCCTATAGAGCAAGAAATACTGGGCACGCACATAAAGGGGTCCCGAGTTGATCACTGCCTTACATGCCTTATCGACCTTTAAGTAAGGTAACAGAGCCCAACATGGTAACTTCTATTTTCGGATATCTTCAAATCCCTAGCTTTGCGACTCCAAATCCTAATCAACTTATGAGATCTGCGACTTATAAACAAACCCTAAGATGCACTTTTCAAACACAATCATTCAATTTCTTTTAATTTTAGTCTTCCTTTTATTTTTACTAACTTTATCATCAGAGTGGCTACCATCGAAGCCAACCTGGTAGCCCTTTGATCTCTCTTCCTGAGTTCTTGACAGGCGACGAAAAGCGAAAGCCCCACCGATCAGAAAGTGCAACATCAGTGTTGTTCATATATGTCTTGATTAATTTAAAGAAATCAAAATATAAACACTTACTTTGTTGTTTCATTTATCAATAGTCATCAAAATTGTTAAAGATAGCGATGCAGATAAGTGTGTTTCTGGCTTTCTGTAGTGTTTAGTGCAATCTTTCATTTTCAATTCTATGAGTTTGGGATACATCATATTTTCACTTTTGGTTTCTTTTGTTACCCTTTAATATGAAGGTGGTTTATGTACATTAGGATAAGATATTCCTATACGGGATTGTTAGAATTAAAAATTTTGCCTCATTACGACATGGAGAGAAGTTCGTTGATATATTAGGAACTTCAGATGATCTGTTTGGGTTTTTTTTCCTTTAAATCTACAACCGCAATTGTCCCCATTATCAACATTTTTTTTAGGCAAACTGGAAGAAACCAAGCATTGCTTTTTGGGTGTTTAACCTAGAAAATTGCAAACTAACATATAAAACTTCAAGGGGAGTATTCCAAATGATTCGCTAATGGTCAACTCCTAATTAGAATATAATATATGCTATCTATTTAGAGTTGGTTGGAAGTTTATTTTCACATTTTATTACCTGTGCTTTGATTTCTCTACTATTGAACTCTGAGAAATTCCTTTTGATCATCGGCTAATTTAAAAAGTTGGATTAGCTATTTTTTTAGGTAAGTGAGTTTATAAAGAGAAGACCCGCAGCCAGAAAAAAAAAACAATCAAACCTTGAGGAGACAGCAACCCCAAGAAGGGAGGATAACCCCACCTTGCAAGAGCAGGATAAAAAGGCACAAAGACAACTAAGATTTAGAGACATACCAATTAGAACACATTATAATATTAAGAGAAGAAGATCTAAAGTTAGGGTGAGAAGTCATTTTAAGCCTGATCACCATAGTAATCTCGTGAAACACCAAATTGGGAGTACGTTCCTTATTGGTGAAAGTTCTCAGATTTCTTTCTTGCCATATCATGTAGACCGATGCATCTAAGGACCATTTTATGACATTGGAGTAGAAAGAGCTTCATTTATGGATGGTGATAAACTTGTTTTGGACATCCTGCTAGATGATAGAAGGACTGTTTATAAGGTATCTCTTCATGATTTGCAGCCAAATCCTTTCTAATTAGAAAGGGAATGTAAAGAAGATGTGAGAGGTAGATTCAGGATTGAGCTTGCATAGTGAGCAAATGTTCTGATTAACAACTCCCTACTGGATAAGCTTGTCCTTGGCCTAAAATTTGTCCCTCCAAAAAGCCATAGAATAAACACATGCTTAGGGTAAGACCTATTAAAAAAAATAATTTTGTTCCATGGGACAGTCGGGGTTTTCCCTCTGAGTTCATTCCAAGCGGAAAAGGTTGGGTAAGAGCATGTCTTAGAAAATTTCCAAATAAAGTCTCTAACTCTTGGGTTTGGGAGGAAGTTAACCTGGTTTTTTATGGCATTGAGGTGGAAAGGCCACTGCCAGCAACTGTTACAGATTACTTTGGAAACTTTTGCATTGGAGAATCTTCATGTGGATAAGGGGGCATTGATATTTTATAGGACCATTGATTAGCCATAGATCAAACCACAAAAAGGTATCTTTTCCATCCCAGATTTTAGAAGAGATGAATTTTTTGGCTTTGTCCCCAACTTTAAGCAGTGTCTCTAACTCTAGCTGTTGTTACTGTTAGCTTTGATTTCCCAAAAACATTTATCCTTTATCCTATACTCATAGATCTATTTGATCCAAAATGAGTTTTTTTTTTTTTGGAACAAATAGACCAAACATGGTAGAGAATGAGGGTTTCATTCTAGTCTTTAATTCTCCTAATGCCTAGCCCACTTTTACATTTAGGAGTACAGACAGCTAACCAGCTCAGCTTGGTAGAGTAAGAGTTTCCAGTTTTACTTGACCAAATAAATTATTTGAGCTTTTTGTCAATTTCTTTGTGGACCCTTTTGGGCAGGATGAGAAGAGAACAATAGTAGACCTGGATACTGCATAAGATAAAAATAACTAGTTGGAGTCTTCCAGCATAGGACAATACTTTGTTAGCCAAACTATTGATCCTCTTGGTCATTCTTTCAACCAGGATTTTACAGTCATCAAACTTAATCTTAAAAAAGGCAAGGGGAACTCTTAAGTATTTAACTAGAAGCTTTCCTTCTTGGTGTTGGGTTCACAATCACAACGGAAGCGATTTCAAAAATCTATTTGGATTTTTTCCTTACATGAATCATATAATCTTTAAAAGACGGTTAGAATTACCTTGTTCTTGATAATCTTGATTGTTAAATAAGGCTTCTTTAAGAGATTGATGCAATCTTCCTTCTCTTACTCCTCTAGGTCTTCTTCTCTTTTCCCTTAGGCAAACCGTATCGCAAGAGAGTGCGTTGCCTCTTATTTTTGTCTAGTACAAAAACTTATGATAAACGGCTCCCTATATATCATATATATAGGGCTTAACCTAATTAAGGCAAGAAAAGGGATCTAGTGGGTCCCACTAAGTTAGCTTCTAATTAGTCAATTAAATCTTAATTATCGCATAATTAATTTTAATTGACTAATTAATTTCAATTAACTCCACTATATAATTGAAATTATATTCCAACTTAGTAGAATAGAGTAAACCCATATACACTATACTTCTACAGTTGGCCTCTCTACATGGATACTAATAATCAGGGTTCCATATTATACTGTCAAATTAATTCTCTAATTATTTTAAGAACCTAATTCAATAATTATTAATCACTTGTAATTGGTCATCATTTCAATAAACAATTTACTGAAAAGACCGAATTTGGATTTCATTGATTAACCCATTGAATTAACACAAAGGTGATATCCATCTCTTTAATATATAGAGTGGAGATTCCATCTTGAGAATAAGTGTTCCCATAGTCTAAATAATGATTTCCTAAGATACCGATGTGTTAATCTAAAAGACCTCACTCATTGGTAACTCAAAGTCATTACTATTTAGAACTTGAGTTCACTATTCTCTCAGGATTAAGAGCTTATTGTGAATAGTGAATAAGAAACTTATTAAAGGTGGCAGTTTCAAATGATGCGTTTCTTATAGTGATCCACTTTAGTGTATTTCCAATACACTAATACAATAACATAGAGTCCACTACTCTGATGGTTGAGATATACCACCTTATCACATAAAGATTAACTGTATTACAACTTTACAGATAAGATGTCCAGTCTTATCAATAGCCACAAACAATTCTAAAATTACCTATATAAGTAGTTCATATCTTATGTGTATAAATCTCATTTATACATATGAACCACTCCTAATGACAATTCAAGGACTAATCATCTCATGATATAAAGCAACATCCAAACATATGGTAATATGAAACTCAATAATAAATCAAATCTATTAAATAATAATAAATGTCTTGGATATGAGGGCACACATCCTAACACTTGGAACTCAATAATGGAGCAGATTTGGTTTTTGGTGATGTCATCCATTCCAAAGAAAAAGACCTGGCTTTTTTGGTTGTTGGGGGAAAGCCCAAACCTAGTAGCGAAGTCTTGGAGGATGGAGTGGATGGTATGAGCATTTTTAGTGTCTACTCCTGCGATGATGAATAGGTCATTGGCAAAGGAGATGTGGGACAGGTTGACTCTTTCACAATTAGGGTGGAAGGAGAAATTTCCTCCAGCAATGCAGGAGTCAAAAAAGGCAAGAGAAGGCTTCCATAACCAAGAGAAAAAGGAAGAGGAATAGGGGGTCACCTTAGCGAAGGCCCTTGGTGCCTAGAAAGAACCCCTCTAAGGATCCATTAATCACAATAGAGTATCTGGGAGTAGAAATGCAAGTCATGATCCAGGACTTAAAAACTTGGGGGAAGTTAAGGTCATCCATAATTTCATCATGGAAGTTCCACTCAATCAAATCAAAAGCCTTATTGATGTCAACCTTCACAGCACAATAGTAGGTGGATCTTTTTTTGTGATAGTTCATAACCAAATCTTACACGAGCAGGATGTTATCCGAGATGGGTTTGTTATGGACATAAAGGCGCTTTGGGATTTGTTGACAAGGGAGGGCATAACAGGCTTAAGTCTGTTGGCCAAGATTTTAGAGATGGTTTTATAAAGAACATTGTAGCATGAGATAGGTCTATAATATGTAAAGGAAGAAGGAGAATAACACTTCGGGATCAAGGCTATAGAGGGGTTGTTCCAATCTTTAAACAATTGACCACTGCTAAAGAATGATTGAATTGCCATTTGGGAGTCGTCTTTAATGATTTCCCAACTCTTTTTGAAGAAATGGGCACTAAAACCATCGGGGTCAGGGGCCTTGTGACTGTCAATGGAGGAGAGAGCTATCTTATTCTCTTTTTAGGTAATAGGAGAAACAAAGTTGGCTGCTTGAAGACGAGTGAGCATGCGAGTCATTATATTATGGAGAAGGGCTCTACTATCTCTTTTAGAATCATTGTTTCTCCCAAAAAGATTAAAGAAGTAAGCAACAACTTCTGATTTATGAGTATTATGGTCAGTTATTTTTTTGCCATTAATGTCCTTTATACTCAAGATCTTGTTTATGGCTCTAAGGGTGTGGACTTTCCTGTCGAAAAAGAAAGAGTTTTGGTCACCAAGCTTCAACCAGTTGATTCTGAATTTTTGGTTTAATAAACTTTCTTCATATTGACTCATTTAAGCAAAGTGCTTGAGGGCCTCCTTTTTAAGACTTTTGAGGTTGGGGTCATCTGGGTTGACGATAAGACTTCTTTGGATAGCCTCAAGGTTTTCTCTAGCTTGCTGGGTTCTCAATGAAATATTGCTAAAAAAACTACTTGTTAATGTTTTTGAGGGAAGCTTTAACTCTCTCCAGCTTTTGAGTGACTTGAAACATGTGATGGCCCTTAATATTTTCATTCCAACCTTCTTGAACAAAAGGTAAAAATCTATGATGGTTGGTCCAGAAGTTAAAAAACTTAAATGGTTTTCTAATACGCTACTAAGGAAGAATGGTCACTATATACTAGGGGAATGGTCCAAAATACCAAGAAGAAGGAAATATACTTTTACTTCAGTGAAGTATGGCAGCCAGGTAGCATTAACCAGGACTCGATCAAGTTTACTACAAATTGGGGGCCCTTGATCTCTTTTGTTGCTCCAAGTGTAGAAATAGTGTGTAGAATTTAAGTCCATGAGATCGCAATCCTAGATAGAATCTCTGAAGTTCTGCATAACCCTCCTATTGGCCGCTCTACTGCCTCTCTTCTCATTGGGCCAAAGGATAGTATTAAAAGCACCCATAATGATCCATCTATCTTGATCAATGGATTGGAAAAATTGATGAAGGTCAGCCCAGGGTCTTTATAGGTGTTACAGATATTGTCCTCATAAACAAAAGATGCATAAAAATAGGTGTCGAGAGAATGACTGTCCACTCTACAATGAATCACCTGATCTTTAGTAAGAAGAACTTGCACATTAACTGTTGGGGGATTCCATCCCACTAGGATTCTTGCCACCATCGAATGGGAGGTATTATGAGTGAAGGATCACTGGTGGTTGATATTCCTCATAGTTGCTTCAAAATTTGTAAGCCTCAGCTTGGTTTCCAGTATTCCAAACAAATCAAGGTTGTTTTTATTAATGAGGAGTTTCCACTTCTTCTATTTTAAGGGATTGTTGATACCCCTTATATTCCAACATCTTGACTTAATCATTAATGGTTTAGCAAGGAAGGGTCCCAGTACTATTATTGGTATTCCTATTGGATTCACTGCCATTCTTCTTTTGTTCTTTTTCTTGGAGTTGTTAACACCTCCTAGATTTTTTATTAAGAAACTATTATCCAGTTTTTCATCAAGGTTAGCAAGCTCTGCAAAGTGGTTTTTGGATGTGGAAGGGATGTTATTATAAGGGCTAGGGTGGCTAAGGATAGGGCGAGAGGGGTTCAATGGGCTTTGCATAGGGGTTAGGTTCTTCATAGGGGTTGGGTTGGGATTTGGGTAGTTAGCAGCTGTTGATGGAGTTTGGTTTAGGGATGGTGGCCTTTGTTCAGTTTGGTCTGGGATGGGTTGAGTTTTAAAGTTTTTTGTATTATGAGGTTTCTCTTTAGGAATCTTAGGGCACCTTTCTCTACTATGACCAAAGATTTTGCATACATCATAGCTTCTAGGGATCCATTCATACTCTACTTTTTGCCAATGGTTGTCTCCATTTCTACAGGCAATGAGGACTTGGTCTGGGAGCTTTTTGTTCGCTTCTACCTTAATACAAATTTTGGCATAAGACAATCTACTCTTTGTTGCTGTTAGTCGATCGGTGAAGAAGGGCTTACCCACATCACTTGCTATTTTACTTAGCATGAGGGCAGACCACTACTGAAGCTTGAGGCTTGGGAATCTGACCCAGACAGGAACCTTTGTCACTCATTTCCTTTTTAGAGTTAGGGAAGGGCTCCATGGCTTGAGAATTAGTGGTTTATTATCAAAAGTCCAAGGACCCATCTCTAAAATTCTAAATTTTTCTTCATCATTCTTGAAATAAAAAATGAAAACCCCTGTATCTAAGAAGAACATATTGATACCTTCAGTGTTTTTTTATTTTTCGTTGAGAAAATTTAACATTATTTTGATGAAGGGTTTTGCCCCGATAATATAGCCCACCAAGGCATTTTTCCAGTTTTTGATTTCTTCTTGAATATCTACTAGGCCGTAGAGGATTTTGGTGTGGCCGATCTCTTCTTTAAGAGGAATAAAGTTAGGCTCAATGCCATTGGTTTTTACCCGGTTGGCTAGGAGGACATTTTTCCAAACTCCATTGGTTTGGTTTGCTTAGTTAGAGTTTCCATGGATTGCGATAAGGGGAGGGAAGTTAGGCTCAGCAAAGGGGTTCCTTGCGGCAGTGTTTATCATGCTCGGTTGTAAAGGGTCAGGCACAGAATAGGTGGTCGAACTTTCTTTCCTAGGTTGTTGTAAAAGAGGTTTTTTAGTACTCCAAGACATGACTTGAGGTTGGCCTCAGTTGGGATGGGGGGGTTGGTTTCGGTAAAAACCCACTCCCTCTTTCGATGCATAAGGAGGAACTTCTCCTTCTTCCATGTCTGTAAACTGGTTCATGGGTGGGTAGTGTTGGATTGGAGGGCTGCTAAAGGGAATGGGACCACCATGGTTGCTGCCTTGTCCTTTAATTTGAACACCCTTCTTTTAAAGAAGGTCTTAAGATCCTCTACCCCCTCTACCTTTACCTATTCCTCTGCCTCATTCTCTTTTGCCGTTCTTTGTGTATTTTAAGCAAGGTCCTTAAGGATGTCACTTTTGAACTGAGGTTCGCTATTTGCTGGCCGGGCAGCTATTCTTTGGGCAATTTATATAGCTTTCATAGCTTGGGAATCCACCGACTTTGGGATCGTGGTGTCATCAGAGCTTGATGAGTCTTCTAAGGCAATGGATCCCTCTAGATCTTTATGGTCGGACTACATATCACAATTAATCTCCAGGCTCTTAACTCTTTCCATTTGCATGGAATAGAGGTCAATCTATAAAGATCCTTCTTTTTGGATGAAATTAGGGGCTTTGGGGTTGGGAGAGTGAGATAGGTGGGTGGACACCGAAGGAAGGTTTAGATTTTGGGTTTAAGGGTTAGGATTTGGGGGAAGGGGAAAGCAAATTGGGTTTTAGGTAGGGGTTCTGCAGCTTTTGAGTGGGTTCCGGTGAACTAGGATGGGTGGACACCGAAGGGGAGGCCCCCGATGCCTAGGAGCCGTAATGAGAGGGGTTAGGCACAGAGAGAGAAGAAACTTGTTTTGGTTGTCTGTATTTTGATTAACCATTTATATAGACAGAAAAACTCTCATACCACCAGTTGTCATTCATAAGTTGTGTGTAAGATAATAAGAATGAATGAAAACACAATATTTTATGTGGTTCGACAGTGTGTCTACATCCACAGAGAATAGTACTCAAGACTCTTTTTTACAAATTTCCATCTTTTTTTGTGTCTCTCTAAGTATGAAATGATTTAAAGATAGTGTTGACATTTTAGAATCTTTAATCTACATGGGCAAGCATGATACTTGTGTATACACACATACATTTTACATGAACAATTTTATGATCATTCTTTTATGTGTGAGAGTAATGGAAGTGCTTATTGAAAGCATGATTCAGGGTAAGTAAATTACTCAAATAGGGTTTTTCTATTACTTTAAGTACTAATTCTGATTGAGTAAGGTTTTTCCCTTTAATAATCTGGCGTGCATAATAGTTTACATTCCATGTGATATTCCATTTATACTTATCTGAATTAATACTCCATCTATCTCTTATTTAAAGTCTCTCATGAAGAATCGAGAACAAATTATCTAATGGTTTCACACTAAAATGAGAAGTATATGTTTATAAAAATAACCTCATTTTACATTAATTAGAATAGTCGCATTAATTGTGAAAAAAGATAATCATCATTTTTAAACTAACTTTTATTTTGAGAGATCCAAAAAAAAATATATCTATATATATATATATATATAAACTAAAAAGATATTAATATTTTTTTCTTTAAATATTAGTGTGTGTAGTGAGTAATATAAATATAAAAACATGGACTTGGAGTCATCTAACTATTTAGGATTTGATGTCCCTTGAATAAATTTGCTTCTTTTCTTTATTAATATTCTGTTTAGTAATCGTGCAGTGGCTCTTCCAATTCCATCTCTTTTCTCCACGTCGCTCCATTTCCCTCAAAATGTTGTTTTGTTGGAGATTGCACATGAAAACAAGCTTGAAAGTGTTAGGTGCTTGGGGATTTGTTTGAAAGTGTTAGGTGCATAAGCTTGAATGTCTCCTAGTACATAAGCGTGGTCAACGTTAACAAAGCCTTAACTATGTAAAATAAAATGTAAAATGCTCCTAAGGAAGATAAACATTCTATAATATTACATTGGAGTACTAAAATTGAGATATATCAATATAACACAATAGGCAAGACAAATTAATCAAACCTTTTTGTAATTAAACAATTAAGAAATCCAAATTTACAATTGTATTCATGTAACCCTAGTTCCGTTCGAGAGTCGTTTTCAACAGTCATGAATCCTGTCGTTTAATTTATTTACAATTGGACTTGTGTGTATGAAAATAAATTATTAACTTGTCTAGAATATGACAATTTAGAAATACATAAATTTACATTACAAACAGTATCGCATGCATAACTGTCGCTAGCTGTGCGTAAAACATTCTGTATATGAGGAATGATTCTGTAAAAACAACTTACTTTTCCCTCATCTATTGTTAACACCTGAGTTATGGGTCGCTAATAAGCACTATTAGCTATGCTTACACGTGCATCGATAAAAACCATTTATTTTTTAGTTTTATACATTAAGCCTTCTCTTCTTTTCTTCTTTTTTGTTGAAACAAGCAGGTATTTTTTCTCTCTGTCTATTCAATAGGTAAATCAAATATCGAGGCCTTTCAAGGTGATAGGCACCCACTGAGTGCACCCACTAAGTTTCAAACTAGAGATTTGACTAGGTTAAACACTTTTATTCTCTTTACTCTTACCACTTGAAGTACTACCTCTTGGGATTAGCCTTCTCTCACTACACCCAAAAAAATTGTACCTGTTTTTGTCTATGAGGAATGATTCATGACACATGCCTTTGTACCCATGCATTCACGTGAGATGGAATCTATCATCAAGAGTCTCACCCCCATATAAGTGTATCATATGAACACAAAGACATTAACATTTAAATATTATTCTTTTTTACATATCCTTGTACTTATATAAAGTATTCTTCTTCGACAAAAAGACTCTTTTTGGTATTTATACTCTTTGCATCTCTCATATAAATTCAATGTTATATTAGAGTAATTATTTCATGAGATCATGACGGTCTCTTAAATAATATTAATTTTTTCATATTTTTAAGAAAGAAAATTTCTCCTATGTTCAGAAAAATTTAATATTATGTGAAAAACCGACACATAATGATTTGATACGAGAGACTCATGAGATAATTTCTGATTATATTGCATCTCTATGCAACGGGGCTTTGTCATAACTAAATTTCTTTGGCCAGGCTTTCATTAAGGATTCATTATTGCTTCCTCAAGTTTTCAGAAGCAAAATAAGGAAAGTCGCCATCCCAAAATTTATAAAGGAAAGAAAAAGAAGATAAACAAATTTTAGAAGTTCTGAACATGTAATTGCCAATAATAATATAACAAATGATTACATATATTAAAAAAACTATAAATAAACAATATCAAGGTTGTGCAAACTGAACGGATCGACGACAGATTGGGCAAGAATTAACGTTCCACAACCATTGGAAGATGCAGTCGCTATGGAACACATGCGAACACGGCATTGCGGTAACCTCCTTCCCCGCCGAGAACTCATCCAGACAAATCGGACATACATCCATTGAATCTTCCTCAACTTGTGGTTCCCCTAGAAAACCCTTCAGCGTTCGTAAAATTGGAACCTGGTCTTCGTCTATGTCCTCCATTGAATCATCTTCATCTTCAACTTCCACATCCTCCATCACTTGTTCGTCAACTTCACTTCCATATTCGTGATATGGATCATCCTCTAATTGATCTTCATCTGTTAACCTACAAACTTCCCTGATCACACCCTCTTTTGTGTAATCAATATTCCTTAACATATAAACATCTACAACGATGACAATCAGGGGCTTTCTCGGGCGAAGCAACGCTTGCGTTGTGAACTGATGAGAGTTACTGAGAAGGTACCTGGAAATGTCTTTTGCCAGAGTTGAAGCAGTGTCTACGAAGAAGAGTTCAGTGGCTGCAACAACACAGCGAGCCAGTGCTTCTATGGAGTCTCGAGACAATAAGCGGTCGAGCGTGAATGCTGAAACATCGTTTTGGTTTGTGAACTCGGTGGTTTCATTAACACCACCGCCATAACCATTCGTGCTCTGAGAAACTCTCTTGATCTCGTTCGTTATTCGGAACAAGAACAGTCCATGAGATTCCAAAGCTCTCTCATTGAATAGTTTTTTATTCAACTTGAACACACGAATTCTTGTATCACTGATTTTTTCTGTAACATCCATCGATCCTCTCTCTTTCTACCTTTCTCTTTCGAATTCTTGATCACAGAACAGAAATATATCTTCCTGTTTTTACAAGGAAAAAAGATATATAGCGTTGCTTACGCGCTTTCCACCGACTCCGACCAGTTTCCTAATCTCTACAACTCCAGAATCCAGATGATCTAAAACACGTATCAAATCCAGATTATCCAAGACACGTTGCAATTCCAACTTCCACTGCAAGTAAGTGGATGAGTGATGACGATTTTGAAGAACCTCTACCTACGACTCAAATGCATTCTTCCGGTTCCGGCTGAGGGGTTGTTTCCTTTTTTTTTTTATCTCTCTTATTATTTTATGCTCTCGGTAATATTTATGGGAGAAAATATAAAAGAAACAAGTGTTTTTGTGGTGTCCACCAATTTATCAATGACCAATGTTTTATAAAAAAACAATCAATTACGATTTTTCTTTTCCTTTTGTAGGAAACAATGAAAGAGAAATTGTGTTATCAACGTATTGTTATAATTAATTATAATTAAATCTAGTTAAATATTTTTTATAAAAATAATAATATTCAAGATAAATTATACTAATTTTTTTTTATATTTCTAAAATTACACTAATTTTTTTTTTATTTTTTTGATAAATTATAATTACTTTTTTTGTCAATTTTCTTTTAAAAGGATGAAATTATCTTTTTATATTATCTTTTTTTGTATTTTTGAAATTTTATCTAATTTTTTTTAAAACTTAAGGTGGCGCTTTTCGTGCTCAACCCAAATACTCGCGCACACCCTTAAAGTGAAGTACAAAATTATCCCTCTTCGTCTATTCATCTCTCACGTCATCTCTCACGCCCCTCGTTCTCATTTCTCATTTCTTGCATCTCTCTACAAATCCTCTCTATTGTAATACTTACTCAAATTTGATAAACCTTTATTTCTTGAAATCATAAATCATCCATAATCTTCAACAAAAAAACCAAATGAAATTAAAATTAAAGAAAGGAAAGAATCCAAAGAGGAATAGTTGTTTACCGGGCATTTGATTGAAATCATGAATGCCAGAAAAGAAAAGATAAGATTTGGATCTTCACTTTGATTTATTAGTAGTTATCCAAAAATAAATAAAAATAAAGAAAATAAAATTGGGCACTTGACATTGAGTGGAGTGGCACAGAAAAAACACTTTCTTATTCACTGATTCTTTCATCTTCTTCTACAGTTTCTTCAACTCAAATATTGAGTACAATGTATCTATGTTAATGGAGGGAAGCCACCGTTTAAAAAAATGGGAGTTCTGAGCATAATTTTTTACCGTCTCTCAGTTAAAATTAAAGTGGATCATACATATTAATTTTACTAGGTTCATATAGAAATGTATTTTTTTCATGAAGAGATTAATATCATGTATTGAGTTACTAAAACCATTAAGAAGTGAATAAAAAATTACCTCCAAATATCACCACTTGAAAATGATAACAAAAGTTTGAAATTTATGAAAAGCTTGTGTCCCACATAAGATAGGTACAAAACTTTTAAAGAATATATATATACTAGAAAAAATGATATTATTTGCGACGCACAATAAGCGTCGCAAAAAGACACTATTAGCGACGTACACCATATGTGTTGCTAAAAAGCAACAAAAAGGCCTTTCCCGCCCGAAAAAAATAGGCATGAATCTTTTGGCGACGGACATGTCTTTATTAGCGACGCAGTTGTGCGTCGCCAAAAGTTAGCGACGCACAGTTGAGGTCGCTAATAGTTTGATTAGGAGAATGACGTCATATTAGGATTTGTTTGTGACACACAAGGACTTTTTAGTGACGCTCACTGTGTGTCGCTAAAAAGTTCCCCATTTATAACGCAACCGCGACCCCTGGTTTCTTTTTCTTCTCTCTGTTTCGATCCCTAATTTTTTCTCCCTCTCTATCTGTCACTCTCACTCCCCAAGCACGGTTTCGACGGTAGCGGACGGCACGTTTGGTGACAACAACGGACAACCCAATTGGCGACGACGAATTTTCACTCAACACGGTAACTCTCTTTCTCTCTGCCTCTTTGTCTCTCTCTTGATTCACAGTATTTAGTTAGAGCAATGATTCATGGTTTACTTTTTGTATTTTTTACAAATCTTGCATGATTGGCTTAGTTTTTGCTAACGATTAGGTTTATAGACTCGTAGTCATTTGGATACTGTTTTAGTTCTTAATCCTATATTTTCCGTTGGTAGTTATTGCACTGTGTGTTTCATTAGAATCAAAAGTTTTAAACTTTTATTGTATTTAGCAGATTTTTTTATTTGATTTTTCTTCCTATTGCATAAGCATTTTGAGGGTGTTAATAGCCAGGTTTCAAAGATTTTTTGCCTGATTTTGTCAAAATGAACATGCTCAAAATGGAATTGATGATAAACTGGGTTCTGTGCATATGATCACATTGGCCCCTTCCACTAGTATAATGATATAAAATAAGTTGTTGAGATGAAGCAATTGTGAATATGTGAGAATATAGGCGAGGCTATGGAAACCAAACTATGATTCATTGTTTGATTCGTTGTTATTAAACTTGTTAATTTGTTTAATAGATTATAAGGTTTTATTGGTTGAAATGCATGTATTATGTTTCTATGAAATACACCTTTAATTGGAGCATATTTTTTTGTTGTGTTTGTGTGTTTTGAGAGTAGTAATGGGCTGTTATTTGGGAAATTAATTGAGCAGCAATGGGCTGTTATTTGGGGGACTTATTGAGTTGATTTTTAGCCTATTGTTTGGGGCATTTTGAGAGCAAATTTAGTATATTTTGTGTATGTGTTTTCTGAGTTGCAAGTGGTTGCTGTTTAGTGTCATTTCAGAGGGTAATTTGGTAAAGTTCAATGAGATGTTAGGTAGTTTTCTAATGAGCTATATTTGGCATTAAAGTCACAATGGTTAGGGGTAATACAAGAATGTAAGACTAGATTAAATTTGTTTGCATGTTTAGGTTTCTTATAAAGTGATATTACAATAACGCACATTATGAAAGACACAAATAGTATCTTCTTACGGTTGGACGATGACTAGGACTAGGATTTTGTCCTGATTGGTGGGCATTATATACTTGTCATTTGATTCTTATGGTGTGACTGTCATTATTACTCGGGTGCTTTACCATTAGCTATAAATCTAGGGGTAAAATATTAATTATTTAAAATTTTTGGGGAATCATGATCACTCCTAGCCCAACCTTAGAGCCACCTCTGTTTATACATTAAAAAGGCCAAAGTATGCAATTAATTCATGAATTTTTGCAATTTGGACAATGAAAGGACTTCCAATTCTCTTCTCTATTTTGACTGTTATACTTGCCAACTAGGTGAGAATATGTCTTCTTCTCGAATGGAAAGGAAGCTTCCCATTTCTAGGCATTTCTTAAAGGTCATGATGCCTGGTTTCCTTACAGAACTTGTATGTCCTCTCTCTCTCTCTATATATATATATATGTATATATATCTGTGTTTTTGCGCGTGTGTGTGTGTGGTCAGTCCAAATGTCTTTTCTCTTCTTAATGTAGCAACATTTCATAGTGACTCAATCACTCTAATATAGTTTTCTGAATTTCAAATTTGCACAATGTATTCCACCGGCTTTCTGTGGACAATTAGGTGAAGTAAAATCAGAAGAAGTAATTCTAACAAGTTGTAAAAGGCCATGGCATGTTAAAATTGGTAAATGTGCTAAAGGATTTATTTACTTCCGAGAAAGTTGGGATAATTTTGCGCAACACCATGGCCTTTGTCTCGGAGATTTTGCAGTATTTGAGCATATAGGAGACATGAATTTTAATGTGTGTGTGTTTAAGTCAAGTGCTTGCGAGAAAGAGTTTCCAGTAGTTGAGTTAGCTCATGAGATAAAAAAGGAACCCCATGTAGCGCATGAGATCAAGGAAGCTACATCTTCTATGACAGAAGGTATTCCACATGCAGCACTTCACATTATATTCCTCTTTTATATAAATATTATATGTTGCACCATCTATTACACACACACACACACACACACACATATATATATATATATATACAAGTGGACTATTTAGAGTGCAGACAGAAGAGTTGAATTCCTTAAACTATTATTAGCTTTCGAACATCCGAAGTGACGCACATTAACTTGGAATCTTCCTCTTCTCCAAAGAAATTATTGAGTTTGAATCTTTGATTTGTTGTGATAAGTTTTAATAAAAAAAGCTACATAAAATTAGAATAATTAATGTTCTCGTTCTGTGTTCTCACTAATAAAATAAAAAGGGCATACTTGTAGTTTTAGCTCAAAATTAATAATAGTTTTTGTGTAAAGACTTTGTTGGGTTTGTCCTCCTCTTCTGCGATCATGGGAGTTGGTGGGGAGAGGTGGAACTATTGATAAAATAGACTTGTACGAACTTACGGCACTCGGTTTGGATCACTGATTTGAAACTTATGCAAGTTTCTGCTCCAAAAAGGCCCATTTTCGGGTTTTGACGGACTAAAACACCAGATATTGGTGTAACTACCACGAAACCTCATCAAACATGTAAAAAATGATAAAATAGACTTGCACGAACTTACGGTACTCGGTTCGGATTACCGGTTTGAAACTTATGCAAGTTTCTGCTCCAAAAGGCCCATTTTCGGGTTTTGACGGACCAAAACACCGGATATCGGTGTAACTACCATGAAACCCCATCACACATATCATAAATGATAAAATAGGCTTACACGAACTTACGACACTCGGTTCGGATCACCAGTTTGAAACTTATGCAAGTTTCTGTTCCAAAAATTCCCATTTTTGGGTTTTGATGGACCAAAACACCGGATATCAGCTTAACTACCATAACACCCTATCACACACCTCAAAAATGATAAAATAGACTTGCACAAACTTACGGCACTCAGTTTGGATCACCGGTTTGAAACTTATGCAAGTTTATGATCCAAAAAGGACCATTTTCAGGTTTTAACAGACCAAAATGCCGGATATCGGTGTAACTACCATGAAACCCCATCACACAAGTCACAAATGATAAAATAAACTTGCATGAACTTAAGGCACTCGGTTCGGATTACCAGTTTGAAACCTATGTAAGTTTCTACTCTAAAAAGACCCATTTTCGAGTTTTGACATACCAAAATGCCGGATATTGGCCTACTGACCCCGAAACCCCATCACACACCTCGCAAATGATAAAATAGACTTGCACAAACTTACGGCACTCGATTCGGGTCAACGGTTTGAAACTTATGCAAGTTTTTGCTCTGGAAATGCGGGTTTTGGGATTTTCACAGACCAAAATACCGAATATCTGCCTAACTATCTCGATACTGCATCACACACCTCACAAATGAAAAAATTGACTACCAAAAACTTAGGGCAATCAGTTCAGATTAGTGGTTTGCAACTTATGCTACTTTATGCCGTTCTTACTATTTATGCATGGAAAAAAATAATATATTCACTTTCATATATATTTAATAAGTGTTCTAATATATATCATTTGATCTTTATTTCAGATTGATCGAGATCATTGTACCGGGGTCTTTGGGTCTTGCATCGGGATTGACTATTTTTATCTATACCATTTGCGACGAACACAATGTGCGTCGCTAAAAGCTATCATTAGCGACGCACTCTGAGCGTCGCTAATAGTAGCTTTTAGCGACGCACATTGCGTTCTTGCATAATATTTGCGACGCACAAGCCCAATTATTAGCGACGCACTGTGCGCGTCGCTAATAGTTACCTTTAGCGACCCAAAGGGACGTGTACGTTGATAATACTATTAGTTACCTTTAACACAAATCTTATTTATAAAAAAATTACTTTACTAATTAAGTTTAAAGTCTATAAAGATGATTCGTAAAGCCAATGGTTTACCGCAACCAATAACAATATTCCATTTTATCATTTCATAAGAAAGTATCATGAAGTGTTTTGATTTGCTTATACTTTATAATTCTTTCTATTTGTTTCTCCACTATTGAGAGTCACCTTCCCCTCCACTACGTCTTTTATGCCTCTTAGCATCTCCATGAGAAATTTTAATGTAATTTTAAAATGAACTCTAACATAAGTGTAAGAAAATCATAAATCTTGATTCTTGTTTGTTTCTTAAATTCCTTCATAAAAAATTTAGATAAAAGAAAAAAAAAATAAAAATATTCCAAAATTCTAGTTTAAAAAAAATAATAAGAAATCTTTTGCAAAACAAACATCATGGAATGACCTACAAAAATCTTATATATCGATTTGAACAAATTACTACTCTCTTGCACATATTTTGAGACTAAAAGATAAATTTTGAGAGTAAAAGGTAAGACCAATTAGGTATCTTGTTTTTTTAGATTACAATCGGTAAATAATAAGAAAAGGAGCAGAGAGGCTAAAATATGCGTGTGCACACACAAAAAAAAAAAAAAAAATTCAATGGTCTTACCAATGAAATGAAGCACGTGTACACTCTTGGATGTATGGTACCTTATCTCACCTTTAGGACAAAAAAAAAGTCCAATTGTAAAGTAGCATGAAAAAATTCAATAGTAATGTGTAGGCAAAAAGTTCAGGTAGGAATATGATAGTGGGACCTACACGTCAGAAAGGATCTTAGGGTGGTGTGTTTAAGAAGAAGGTGAAGCATCCCAGACCAGGGAGTCCATAAGAAAGGATTTTCTCAGCCTTTCTTCTCTAAGTACATACCTTTGTAGAGGCCTTATTTATATAAGATGATCACATGCTGCCCCCATGCACCATAACGGTTTCGCTGAGGTCAAGGATTGGTCTCCACATGTACGTTCAGAAAGTAACAGAATCTTATAGAAGATTCAAGAAAATTCTCTTATAATCTAGAATGGCTAGTTTGTTTCTATCTCTAAATATTATAGCCAAACTAGAGAACCAATCACCTTAGCCACCAATTCACTCAACGTACAGTATCCCATACTATCAAATCTTAGATTGGCTTCCCTTTCCGTCATAGACTTGTAAATCTATCTTTGGCTTGACCAAGTTTGGCCCGAGATCAAATCATTTATTTGGGCTGAAACCAAGTTTTACTCATAATACCAATGTTTGTTATGAATCCCACGTCCACATTTCCCCCCCTTGTACACACGAATCATTCTTAGAGTTTACGCGTACAAATTTAATGGTTATTTCTCTTGCCAAGTCAATAAACACCTCCCATTTTTTAAGCCATCAATCTAAAAATATTGTAACGTTTCGTAAAATTAAAAAATAAATAAATAAATAAATAATTGATAATGTTAATTTTTCATGATAATAAACCTTAGAAATATAATAATGAAATGGAAAGAATTTAAACAACGTAATATAGAGTTTGATGATACAAGTGAAATAATTAGACAAGGGTAAAAACTTGAATTGTAGAAATAAAAAAATGACAAATATTGTAATGTTTGTTATGAATCCCATATCCACATTTTTCCCGTAGGCTTCATTCCAACGAAAGGGTTGTTCATTTGAACGAGCACCCAGAAGTCTATGCAACCTTCGTTTTATACTCATTCGAACGAAGGGCACTCGTTCGAATGAAGGGCAATCATTCGAATGAATGCCTTGTTCATTCAAATGACCATATGACAGAACATTTTTAAGTTACGGGCTAAAAAGAAATTTTTCCCAAATCTCGTTTTTCTTCTTCCCTAAACTCTCTTAAGCCAAGGGAGAAAAATTAGGGTTCTTGGGAATTGATGGATTCCATGGAATCCTAAGATACACACATACCTTCTAGTGCAAAGATCCAAGCTTAGGAAGATTTCTCACAGATTAAAAGTTGGGATTTCAAAGATATTTTCAAGAACAAAAGGTAAAATTTGGGGCTTTTCATTTTCTTTTCAAATTTCTTGCATTTCCTTGTAGATCTAGCTTGGTTGAGTGAAATAAATGGTGTGAATCATTTCTTAGGTTTTGGCAGCAAGGATTGAGGCTTGAAATTGGAATCTCTCTCTCTACACACAAATCCACACTTGTTTTTAAGGTAGGGCTTCTAACCTAGGTGAAGGATAAATGTTAAGAACAAAACATGCATATTATGACATTTCTATGGACCATGTTGTATGAAAAGTGTGTAATAAATTTTTTAAATTGCTAGATGAAATTGCAGATGAATGTTACATGTTTAACCCTTGATATATCTTGTCTAGAATGTTAATATATGTATTTGATACATGATCCCGGCTTAAAATTCCTTTACTTGAATGCTCAAGAATTATTTACTTGTTATTCATGAACTCGTGTGAAGTTAATATGCATACCAAGTGTTTGATAGAATGTTATAATAATTGTGATGATGTGGTATTGTGAAGTTACATGTTTTGTTGCTTTGTGATGCTTTCACTTGATGTGAATGCCATTTTCCTTTGAATACTCTTGGTTTAGAATGGAAAACTTGGAAAAATTCTCTGTGAGGAATGAGTAGGAAATGAGATTGTTGAAGAATTGAGAAAAGGGAAGAAATAAATAAAATGATTACGAGTTGAGAAAGGGGAAGAAATGAATGAGGTAATTACGAATTGAGAAACAGAAAGAAATGAATAACTAAATTACAAGTTGAGAAAGGGGAAGTTATGGATAGTTACCCGAAGTTTTTATCACTAGGATTGTGTCTCCTTTCGGTTACGAACCGTAACCCTGCGTGGGTGGTCGTATGTTTCTATTGGGTTAGTTGCCGGAAGAGCACTTAGGTTCAACCGATGGGCATTAGGTAGTCTTAAAGGATTACGGAAGAAGTGGAAGTAGAAACTAGTGCCGTTGGGATAAACGAAGTAATGATAATCTAATAGCCTCATTTTGTGTCATATTCTTGTGTAAGAATTGAATTATGCTATTATTGTTGTATTGGTATTGTAATTCTGTTGGATTATAAAATGAATGTTATTGAATTGAAATGCTTAGTGACACTTGCTTGACACTACACTTGGCACATGCCTACACTTGTCACCGTTTATTCTTCCCTTGTATAGTTACTCTACTGGGGTTGTTGTTTTAACCCCTACCAAATACAGGTAACGGCAAGGAGTTGGCGCCTTGATGACATGGATTAGAAGCACATTGCTTTTGGACTTTTACGTTTATTTTTGGAATCTAACTAAATTCATAACTTCTATTTTAGTATTTTGTTATTTTTAGGAATGTAAAAGGCCTTATTGGTCTTTATATGTTAATGTGAAGGCTCGCAAGCCTCAAAGGAGACTAGTATTCTTTTGACTAGAAATAGAAATCACAGGATGAGTACACTTTTGAAATTTATGTATAAAAACCTTGTTCGGTTATATGTATGGAATGTGAATGAACATTTATGTCATGAAAATATATGCTAATCATAGTGTGGTTTAAGATATACCAAAATTGTTTATTTAGGTTGACCTTGAATTACAGGGTCACCCTCAGGTCTTTGGGGACCGGGGCATGACAAATACTGTCATCGGACCAAATTATCTCGGCAGTAATCTTTATCTACACTAATAATTTGGGCTATAATCATTGAAACAAAATTTTTCTTATTACTAACCCCTGCCAATTTAATGGATCTCATATCTATATTTTATTCTTGTTTTTTCAATTTTTAAGCCTTCATTTCCTTTCCTGTAATTCTAGGCCTGATCTATTTAGGTTGTAATCTTTTATAAGTTATTGATCATCTTTAGCTCAAAAAGAATTTAAAGATCTAAAGCCATTTACCTTGATTCCATCTCTTATCAGAACTAACAATTTAGTTCTTCTCTTACTCTAAGCAACATCAGGGGAATAAATTTTAAATAAATTTTTGAAACTTCTTCTTAGTTTCATTTTCTTCAAATTCTTCATTGTTTCCCCTGGTCTAAATTGTAAGTCATACGGCATCTATTACTTCCTTCTCTTTAAGGTCGACATCATCCATTCATTGTGTATTTTCGTTTGTGGCCCTAATATTCATATCAATAGAGTGATTCTATTCTTCCTAATAACCATCTACTAAATATGTGTGTCTATATATATATATATAATATTATCTTAGGCATTTCATAGACTAATAATTTTAGGCCCTGATTATTTGGGTCATGGTTAACCCATAGTCATTCTCTGATTCTTTCATTTTTAGAGGCATTGGTTTGCCCCCCTTTATTTTTCATTTTTAGCCATCATTCCTTTTCTTATATATATATATATATATATATATATATATATATAAAGGGGGCATTGGATTGCCACCTTTTATTTTTATTTTTTAGCCGTCATTCCTTTTCTTATATATATATATGTGTGTGTGTGTGTGTGTGTGTGTGTGTATGTATGTATACACATTAGCCATAAATTTTTAAATTTCTTTTTATCTTTTTGAGAATATGTGGCCCTTTTCCTTCGAAACAGTCAAAATGCTTTTCTGGTCCCATTATATAAGAATGAGAAAAAACAACGACAATTCTAACCTTGCTATCCATTCTTTTATGAATTTTGACTTTTCTCTGGACTTTTCGTCCTTATTTCCACGGGCTAAAAAAACTAAACTTGTTACTCTCTCTCTTTTTTTAGCCGGAAGTAAAACTCCATCATTATCCTTTTTTTATTTTCCTTTTTCTCATGGCTTAGGGTTATTTTTGCTTAGGGTTTTTTAAATTTTTTAACCAAAGTATTCTTAAGCTTTCTACCAAAACATGCCTGCCCCAAATAGGGAGCCAGATTTAGGCGACTTTGATATCTTAGGCATTAAATGCATCACTCTTGCTATTCCTGAAAAGAGTGAATGGAAACGTGCCCGTTACATAGGTATGACAAAGGAAGATTTTTGGGAAAAAAATGAAGGCCTTTTCGAAGGCCACAACACCGGCCTCAACTTCACGATCAATCCTCCCCTACCCCTACTATGCTTTCTCGATTTATCCTGATGTCAAAATAAAAAAAAAATAAAAAAAGGTCTTATTATTCCACCTGCTTCTATTACCTATCTTCGAATTGAAAGAGGAGATTATACATATTATTTTACTTATTTTGAAGCTAGCTCCAAGCCAATGAGTGATTGGGATTAGTGGACAGTAGTTATTCTTTGCGATCCCTCTTTCGAGCCAATCTTCAAAGAAGGCCAACATTTATAATAGTATAAAAGTGTGTGCTCCCCTATGTCATCGCAAAGATTGCAGGAGCTTATATACTCTCTTTTCGTGCGGGAGCAACTCGACCCCATACATTTTCCATAACTTGGGGAGAGTTCACACCTACACTTGAAGATATTTTTGTCCTTCACTTTCCCCTTTTGGCTCGACAGATTTTATTACTCTAAAGCTATCAAAAGGCGACAAAGCTATTATCACTTATCTTCAAAAGTGCCTTACGTGATGTTCTTCTACTCAAGAGTCATTGGTTAAAAGCCCAAGGCAATGGAGGTAAGAAAGCATCTTTCGCTAATTGCTTGCGATTATTTTATAAGGATATTGCGCCAAAATGTCTTAAGGGAAAGGAAAAGGAAATGTGTGATCGAGAAGAAATTGATGGGGATGAGATTCATAACCCTCATTGTCTTGTTGGCTTCCTTGTATGTTGGCTTTCTAGGTATATTATCCCGATGCCCCTAGAAGACGGAATTAACTCTAGCGTTTTTCCTCTTATGGTAAAATTATCTCAAGGGTATGATTTTTCCTTGGGCCCTTTCTTGTTAGGATCATTATATCATAGATTGGATATATACTATGACGATACTTTTAGATCACTAAAACGTTATGATGTTTCCAACTATGCTTCTGTCATGTTTATTCAACTCTTTATTTTTGAAAGGTTTCCTAACTATGCTCCTAAACTAGAAATATTACCCTCGTATTAGCCTAAATTTATTAAAGAATCTAAGAGGGTTAAAAAGATTGAAAGTGAATTCCCTCAATCTGAATGATGAAGAGGGAAATGAAGTTTAAAGAAACTCATGGCCATTATTGATAATGAAATTGAGTTTATTTTTCGGCCTTATGCTAAAAGAGTGGGTGGGGAAATTGACCTAGGTCTGTATAACAAACCTCCAAAGGACTTTGACCGTTCTAGTCAGCAACCTTCCCTACAGGGTTAAGCTTGGGCTACAATATATTTTCCATGCTTCCTTCTTATACTACTAAAGTATTGAATGATAGATGCCTCTATAGCCCCCAACGTGTGGCTCGTCAATTTGGTTTGGACCAGAAAGTTCCTTCGTGTGATATGTCCAAAATTAAATTTGTTAAATTCTTTGAATGGTTCAAGCTTTTGTATTTTAAAAATCATTGTGCAAGAAATGAGATGCTTATCGTGGTTACAAATATCGATTTCCTTTTTTGGAAGAAAAATCTACATCTGTTTTGGGACTTTCCTCAAGGGAAACGAGAAACAGTAACTATTGAGAAGATTTTTAAAAGTGATAGTTCTCTTTGGTTCGCTTCTCCTCGGAAAGGAAAAGAACGTGAAAGAGGAGGTTTCGGTTTGAAAGCCTGTTTGGCGTGTAAAAATATTTCTTCTGATAGCAAGACCAAAGTGAATCCTCCCACCTCAAAGAAAAGGAATGCCATTCATAAAGGGAACAAAGTTTTTATCCAGGCCGTTGTGGAGGTAGTATTATTATATCATTATTATTGTTTGTTTCTCCTTGAAAAAGAAAAGAGCGTGAAAGATGAGGTTTTGGTTTGAAGGCCTATTTGGCATGTAAAAATGTCTCTTCTGATAGCGAGACCAAAGTGAATCCTCCCGCCTCAAAGAAAATGAAGTCCATTTATAAAGGGAACAAAGTTCTTATCCAGACCGTTGTGGAGGTAGTATTATTATATCATTATTATTTCATTGTGCCTTTGCTTTGGAAGGATAAGGACAACTATTTTAAAGAAAGTTTGGGTATTAACAAAAATCTTGACGTAGTAAGTCAAGATTTAGAAAATTTTAATCTTGATGTAAAGGCCTCTCTTTTAGAGGAGTTTTCAACGGTTCCAAAGAAGCATGGAAAAGGAAAGGAATTAAAAGCCTTGAACAATAGCAGCATTCACAATGATGTTAGCATATATGTTTCAAGTTCTTTTCAAAGCTTACTAAGGCATTCTTCTGATTATGATTCTTCAACCATTGCTAGAGATAGTATGTTTACACTGTTATTATTTATATATATATATATATATATTTCTATGTTTTTTTATCATCATCAATAATATATTTTTTAAAGGAAAAGAGGAAAAGGGCTTGAATGTACAGAGCTCAACATTAATCTATCTGATGATCTTGGTAGAGATTGGGCTGAAAAAATGACCTCAAAATCTCTAAGGTGCAGGCCGAAAGAATTGATAATCGGGTTGATCAACTATCAGTAAGTATTAGAAATGATGATCTTAAGAAATTTGGTGAAAATCGTCTTGAGGAATCCAATTCCAACATTAGGACTTAAAGTTCTACTAATAATCAAAATAACAAAAAAATTGATACTGAGCAAGCCAAGGAGTCTGGGTCTAATGATGGAGCCACACCTTTTGGTAAAACATCCAATGTCGATCGAGCTAACAAGTCTGAGGCATCTGATGATCAGACCATTGGTTCAAGTGATGGGAGAAATAGGGGATCAAATGTTTCTTTTCCAACTATTCTTCAAATGACATTAGTTCATCTACTTGAAGTGGTTTCAAATCAACTTCTAATTCTTCATTGACCAATTCTTTGGACAATGTTGTTCAAGAAGGTAGAACCTAACATAAAGATGATCTTAGGAACGTTGTGAATGTTAAGTATGCTCATAGTAAATCTTCTTATGAAAGAGGTATTTCAAATAGTTCATTTCTTTTGGTAAGCTCATTTTTGTTGTCTTTTTTTTTTTTTTACTTTGGCTCTTTCTTTTCTTTCACATTTTTAGATTCCTATAAAGCAAGGCATTATCTAGAGATAGTGACACTCAAAGATTCAAGAAATGGGACTAAAGAGGATAATCGAGTAGAATTGAGAGAAGGAACTATGTAAAATAATATTGACCAAGAATTATGTGCCCCAAATGTAAAGAATCTTAACGGTACAGTTCTAACTAACAATCCTTTACTTCATGAGCAAAAACTTTTACAAGTTTATCATTGTCATTCTATTATGGGTAATAAAGCAGGGGTTGAACTGGTGTTTTTGGTTGATAAAATAGGGGAAACCTTAGCTCAAGACGAGAGATCTAAAGAGATCTTCACCACTCATCCTGTTGATCTTGTGGCTAGTGTTTAATTTACACAGCCTTTGAACCAAGCGATACAAAGTTCTCAAGCAAATAGTTGAAGGCATCTAAGAGTATTGTGGTATGGAGATAACATTGGTGAGCAATTCATGCCTTTTTTGGAAAAAGTTTGTACTCGATATCCCCTAACCTTTAAGCATTTTTATCAATATAAGCTTCTTGAGCTAAGGACACTCATGTTAGAGATTTTGGGTCGTAGAATCAAGAAATTAAAGGAAAGAACCATTCTAGCTTCTCGAACTCCAAAACTACAAGGTTTGATTAATTCAATTTCAGATTTTAAAAACTGTCACATCCCGAACCCCACCCTACGCGGATGTCGAGGACGTGATGCCAGTCAGCCGCCACGCGACCAACCGAAGGCAAATTTCTGAACTTTCTAGTGAATTGCACTCCGACTGTAGGGTCAGATGCAGCGGAATCTAAAACTTTTTTTTCAAGGGAATGCAACTCATGTATTCACTGTAAGGTTATGTACCACAGAGCCAGTCTAAAATCCAACAGCTAACAATTCTAACCTCAGAGCATATCTATAATCCGACATATGACAACAGAGCAGAACTATAATCTCTAGAGTACCGTTTAAATCCATGAGCCATGTCTATATCTAGTACATATCAGTCAAGTCAGTCGTATTACATCACTCACCTGATTAAACAGATTCAATCCTCAGTAATCCAGTCTCCACAGATCAGTGCCATCAGATCCAACAGATATCACTCCTGAAAAATGTTAGGGAATGGGGTGAGCTTCGAAAAGCCCAATGAGTAACATAGGTTCCCTGTCAAGGGTTTCAAAACCATTTCTTGTTTACAAAGCACAAGGGTAGTTCAGTTGTTTCTGAAATAGCAGTTTTATAAATCTACTTTAAATGCAGTTTCAGTAGGATAAAGCAGGACTGAACTAAACGGAACAACAAATCAGAACAGACGGAACAGTGCATGATGCCAATATCAATGAGAGTATAGGCAATTAATTCAAATATCAGAACAGATCAGTACTGGGCAGAATATAACAGGGCATAACAATAATATATCAGTTAGGCGCGTAATCAAGCCTACTTATGCCAGACCGCTCATAATCAGAATGGTACCCAGAGTCAGACACATCATGGCAGAACAAAATCAGATAGACCATAAAATGGAACAAGACAGACCGAACAAAATAATAGTAGGACGGGACAAAATCATGCCGCGTACAATACAGTATAAAAGTTTGCATTTAAAAACATGCATTCAGACAGTTTAACTTTTAAAACCGTACAATGTATCAAAATACAGTATCTATGCAGTATCTTATATACCAAGTCACGAATTCGGACAGATCATAACGGAACTGGACCATATATCAATCAAGACAGACAGATTATTGACGGACGGTACATAACGGGATCAGACGGAACAAAACACCAGTTCAAGTCACAGGCATAATCAAGGACAGAGGCATAACAGGACGGATCATAACGGGACAAAACAGAGCAATACATCAATCAGAACAAGACATATCGGAACTGAACATGGCGGATCAAAACGGTACAATATCAATCAGGTCAAGTCATATCGGAACTGAACATGACGGAACAAAACGAAACAATATCAATCAGGACAAGTCATATCGGAACTGATCATGACGGAACAAAACGAAACAATATCAATCAGGACAAGTCATATCGGAACTGAACATGACGGAACAAAACGAAACAATATCGATCAGGACAAGTCATATCGGAACTGAACATGACGGAACAAAACGAAACAATATCGATCAGGACAAGTCATATCGGAACTGAACATGACGGAACAAAACGAAACAATATCAATCAGGACAAGTCATATCGGAACTGAACATGACGGAACAAAACGAAACAATATCGATCAGGACAAGTAATATCGGAACTGAACATGACGGAACAAAACGAAACAATATCGATCAGGACAAGTCATATCGAAACTGAACATGACGGAAACAAACGAAACAATATCAATCAGGACAAGTCATATCGGAACTGAACATGACGGAACAAAACGAAACAATATCGATCAGGACAAGTCATATCGAAACTGAATATGACGGAAACAAACGAAACAATATCAATCAGGACAAGTCATATCGGAACTGAACATGACGGAACAAAACGAAACAATATCGATCAGGACAAGTCATATCGAAACTGAATATGACGAAAACAAACGAAACAATATCAATCAGGACAAGTCATATCGGAACTGAACATGACGGAACAAAATGAAACAATACATCAATCAGATCAAGACATATCGAAACTAAACATGTCGGAACAAAACGGAACAATACATCTATCAAAACAAGACATATCAGAACTGAACAGGACGGAACAAAATGAAACAATACATCAATCAGATCAAGACATATCGAAACTGAACATGTCGGAACAAAACGGAACAATACATCTATCAGAACAAGACATATCGGAATTGAACAGGACGGAACAAACTGGTACAATATCAATCAGGACAAGGCATATGCTACTTTAAATATATGTTTTTTTTTTTTTTAAACAGTATAACGTTCAAAACAGTACAGTGCTTCAAAATACAGTATCTAGACAGAACTTATACATCAATTCAGGAGTCAGGTTTACTCACAAGACGCAACAGTAAAGAATAAAACCAGGACAGACCATACAACGGAACAAGACAGACCCGAACTGAACAGGAGAGCAGGACAGTACAAAGTCATGTTACGTGTAATGCAGTATAAAAAGTATGCATTCAGACAGTACAGTATACAAAACAGTACAGTAAATCAAAATATAGTAACTAGACGGTGTACTTATACACCAAGTCAGAAGTTCCAGGTTACTCACAAACTGTTACGGTTATCTCCTTGCGCAAACAATCCGATAACCTCCAGATACGTCAGGCATCTCCATGTATATCCTGAACAGTAATAATCAATCATATACAGATCAGAGCTCATCCATTCAGGTCTCATTTGTCATCTTAGGTATCTATCGGTTTACCTAAGATAGCCTAGTAGCCTATCGCCCTCTCATCGGGTTTCATCCGGGGCTATTTTATTCTTAAATTAGGCTCAGCAGTCATCAGGATTATAACCCAAGTCATTTAGACTTCAATCGTTATCAGTCAGTTACTTCTTCAGCCTTAGGGGCAAAACGGTCATTTTATCACTCTTGCCCCGAGCCCTGTCAAGGCCCTCCGAATAGTCTTTATATCTTAAATATAAAGTTCTACGTCTTTTAGACTTCAATCGGTATCAATTAGGTTCTTATTTTAACCATAGGGGCAAAATGGTAATTTTGTCATTCTTGCCCTGGACCCAGTCGTGGTTCTTAGAATATCCCATATATCGTATACATGAAGTTCTAAGTCTTTTAGACTTGAATCGCTATCAGTTAAGGGCTTACTTAGCCTTAGGGGCAAAATGGTAATTTGTCATTCTTACCCCGGACCTTGTCGTGGTCCTCAGAATGTCCCATATATCTCATATGTAAATTCTTAAGTCCTTTGGACTTCGTTTGGTATCTGCTTTTGATCATCGGGACACATCGGTCATTTCTCGTTTTACGCATTACTGTCCCGGAGTATTATTTAGCCCTTCAGTGTTCATAATTATCCCTATGATAATTTATCAGATCAGTTTGACCTTTATTTGACCTCTATCTTGCACTTATAGTGCTCAGGGGTATTTTGGTCATTTTACGCTTCGTAAGATTCTGACCCCGGTTCGTCATTTACTCAGGTATACAGTCTCACCAGTATTCGGGTTTCTATAGGTATCAGTTTCGTCCCAATCGGACTTCATTTGGGCTTCGTACAGTATCAGGGGTAATTTGGTAATTTTACGTGTCATATTTTTCGGCACGTCAGTTCATAAAATGGACCTCACCGTTGGGTCCAGAGTGTTCGACATAATTAAGTTGGACTATCTGTTACGTTTAATTGACCTTGGGACTCATTAGGGGTAGTACGGTCATTTACACTTTATGTGTCTGTATTTTTCGGGACTTCGGTTCGTTAAACGGACCTCACCGTTGAGTTCAGAACGCCCGACATAGTCAAAATAGACTGTTTTTTATTTTTATTTGGGTCTGGTGCCATCAGGGGCAGTACAGTAATTTATCACTTACAGGTCTGTATTTTTCGGTACTGTATTTCCAAAATCGGACTGTACCATTGAGTCCGGAATGTTTGAAATAGTGAAAATACACTATTTATTTAATTTATTTGGACTCTGTTTGACATATTAAATGTCCAGGGGTAAAATCGTAATTTTTTCTAATTAATAAAATAATAAAATAATAATTTTATTATTTAATTAATTTAGCAGGGGCTTAAATGAATAAATTTTCAACAGTCTGGGCCACTGTGCAATTCTGTCAAACAGTAGGGGTGGATCCGTAATTTTCAGAAATCATTTGGGGGTTAAAAGTAAATTTCATTAAATTAGGGTTCAAACCCCTTGGGTTTTAGGTTCAAAATTTGAACCGGTCAAAAACTCCAGTGAACCAACCGGTTCACTAACCCTCAGAGAACCGGAATTAAATATTCCTGTTATCCCCTAATTGGCCCTTAATTCATGGATAGCTTATTCCAATTTCCCCTATTTTAATTTTTAAAACCCGTAACCAAACAAGATGAAATCAGATTTTAAATTAAACACCCCAACACCAAAACGGCGACGTGCCACTTATCCAGTTTTTGCAACGGGTCGGGTCCCGACCCGAGTCCGATCCAGACCCACCCGAGACCAAAAATGGTCTCTGTCTTCTCCGGTGACCTACAGGGGTCTTCTCCGGCGCCGGTGGGAAAATCCCGGTGACTTCGTGGGTTCGGTCCAACGAGGTTTGAAAGGGATTTCCGTGATCTTTCCATCCCCGGTGTCGGTTTCCATCCTAGGTTAGGTTTTGGCCGTCGAACAGTGGGTTACAAGTCGCGGCTCCGGTGGTGGCCGGTTTTCCGGCGACGTTTCCATTTCTTTTTCGTGCGTTTTTGGGTTGTTTTAACCCCTGTTTTCGACCACAGGGACCTTTTGGAACTCTTAGGAACAATTTGGTGCGCTAAAATCCTACAAAACCAATCGATTGGAGGATTATCGTTTTGGGTCAGCCGCACCTGCAACTGCCCATATCTAGCTCATTTTTGGACCGTTTTGGTCCGTTCAAGTTGTGTTAAGTTCCATTTTCTATGCTTGTCATGCCTATACGCATCAACCGAGCTTAGTGTAGATTTAAAAAAAAAACAGAAGTTTCCATCTCTCGGTCTATCATGGTTCAGTGCCCAAAATGGGTTCAAACTTAGTCTATTTTTTCCCATTTTCTTCCCCCTAATACCTCAGTTACATGCATGTTGTCTATACGGCTCAGATCTCCAAAACAGTAAAAAATTACAAATGAAAATCAGAGCAGTTTGGTGTTTACCTCTAGTTCAGGCCTTTGTTCCTTCCTCCCATAGCTCAGTTCAGACCTTGGCACCTCAGGTGTGCCCCAGTGCAGTCGTGCCCCTCAGCCCTCAGTCCTCTTCCTCCTCTTGTATCTCTTCACATGGCCATATACACACATGCACACCATGTTTCTCTCTCTCTAGCCCTCTTTCTCACTCTAACAGATCTCATACAACAATTTCTGATTTCTCCCTCCTCCATACATGCACATATAATCTTGTATATGGCAGATTATTTGGGTTGCATGTGATATGGTTGGTGGATTGGTGATGAGGTGTTTGTAGAGAGATGATGACCTAGGGTGCATAGGCATGATGGCCTAGGGGCATAGGGGTGATGCAAGGGTGTGGTGTTGCATGGATGGCCATTGGCCAGTTTTGGTGGCAGATTAGGATAATTCAATGTTATATACATTTTTGTTGCATATATGGACACAAAGATAATAGTAGCCCAGTTGGTAATTTTTGGATGAGGTTTCTTTTCAGTCAAAGGTCAAGGGTTCAATTCCCCTGGCCTCCCATTTGGCTATTTTTCCCATATTTTCGGTTAAGGCCACGTTTGGTTGCGCAGAAATTCAGTTTCAGTATTTCCTTCATAACTTTCATTCCGTAACTCCTTTTTCGACACGGTTTGTTCCGGAAGTTTCATATTTCAGTTATCTTCAGTGTCAGAGGTTCTGTGTCATTTATTAAACATTCAGGATTTTTTGGGTTAGCTAATTCGGATTTCGTTAGTGTTAAGACGGCATTATTTTACCGATTTAACCAGCAATTTGGGTTCGGGTATTATACCCTCTTTCTCGAGACATATTTAATTATTTCATCGGCCTATCATGACCGCCGGGATTATGATTAATTCCCTTTTCTATTCTGTAAGCCGGTACTAATTAATAATTAGATAATTAATCATTAATTATACAGGGTTGGGGTGTTACAAAAACAATGGTTTGCAAGTGGATTGGCTTGAAAATCACTTGAAATTGTTAATACCTTGTGGGATGTATTCAATTTATCTTCATCAACACAAGCTTTTGAGAAAGATCCTTTTGCAAGCTCATGCTCATTTAACGCAGATCGAGGCCAAAGACTAGAAAATAGTTAATCTTTACGATGAGAAGGAGAAATATTTCCCTACAGGGATTGCTGTTACTTTAAAGGGCGCTACGAGCTTGTCTAAAGCTTTTGCTTGGAATTTTAGGTTTTGATATTATAATGTTTTATTTCCTTGAACTAAAAATGATATTGTTATTTGTTAGGCAAAAGAAAATGTTTCATAAGTCAATGTACCCTTTAAGGAGTTGAATGCACGGGGCTGGTCTATTTATAAGGCCTTCTGACCTCTCTCCTTAACACTTGGGTTTTTAAGAAGCTGAATAGGCTGGGCCTCCATTTTCAACATGGTATTAGAGCCAGGCCAGAGATCCAACTTTGAGCTAAATGCACAGGGCCGCTCATCTGGCTTCCCTTCGTGGGCAATGTAATCTAGGGGGCATGTTGGATTGTCTCACATCGCTCGTCTCTAGCTCCTCTGGTCTATCTATAAGGCCTTCTGACCTCTTTCCTTAATGCCATGGTTTTAAGGAGTTGCATGGGCTGGGCCTTCATTTCAACATGGTATCAAAGCCAGGCCAGAGCCTAACCTTAGGCTAGATGCACGAGGCCACTCACCTGGCCTCCCTCCGTGGGCAATGTTATCTAGGGGGCGTGTTGGATTGTCCCACATCGCCCGTCTCTAGCTCCTCTAGTCTATCTATATGGTTGGCTACCCCTCTCCTTAACACTTGGGTTTTAAGGAGCTGAATGGGCTGGGCCTCCAATTTTTAACATGGTATCAGAGCCAGGTTGGGCTTTTGCCACAGCCAATCCTGTTGGGATTTGCTGCAACCAGTCTTGTAGGCCGCTGAGGTCAAAGGGGTGTGTTGGACTGTCCTCAGCGACGCAACGTAATCCCACATTGCCCTTGCACAGCCCACCTGCCCACTATATAAGGACCCTATCTCCCTCCCCTTAACACTTGGGTTTTAATGAGCTGAATGGGCTAGGCCTCCAATTTTCAACAAATACAAGGTCTTCTATTTGAGACAAGACTTGTATAGCTTTTATTATTTTACTTTGTTAATTAATCTTTTTGTTAGTTTTATGTTGGTTTATTTCTTTTATGCTTTGCATCAAACAATAAACTCGAATGTTAGGATTGTACGAATATTAATTTCCATTAATCATGTAAAATCTCTATACTTTCAAAGTCCATTAATCATATAAAATCTCTATAACTTAATATGAAAAATTAAGAAATAACTTTTTCACTATTTGATGAAAAATAAAAAACTTTTAATAATTTTATAGGGACAAACAAACTCCTAAAAGCAATATAGTTTTATCCATTTAGAATTGATTGGTCCAGTGCTCTTTCTAGTTTGTAGTTCTTTAAGCCAACAATAACCACTTTCATAAGCAACCTGCACCATAAAGGGACCTTCTCATTTCAGCTTGAACTTAGGAACTAACCTTCCTCTCATCACCTGATACACCACCTTTTAAATGAGATCACCCTCTTTAAAGGTCGTTGGCCTAACCTTGCAATTGTAAGCTTTAGCCATCCTATGATGATATTGACTTACATTAAGTTTTGCCTTGTCTCTTCTTTCATCAAGTGTTTCTAATGAATAGATCCTATGAGCAGGTGAAAATTCAATTAGCAAAGCAATTCGAGTTGCAGGTATCAAGACTTTTAAGGTTATAATAGCTTATTCTCCTTAAACTAAGGAAAATGAGGTAGCTTGAGTGGACTGCCAACTAAAAGTTTGATAGGCCCAGAGTCCTAGAGGCAGCTACTCAACCCGGGTTTGAGCTGAGTCATACAACACTCTACCCAGCATTTTTATTAGAGTTTTGTTTGTGACTTCTACTTGCTCGTTCCCTTTTGGATAATACAAGGTAGACTTGTGATGGTCAACTTTATAGTTCATGAAAAATTGTTTAACACATGTTTGTTCACAAACAGAGTGCCATTTTCATAAAGAAACACTTTTGGAATTCCAAATTGGTAGATGATACCTTATTTAATAAAATTAGCCACCACTAGACCTGTTGCATTTTTTAGAGCAATGGCCACCACCCATTTTGTAAACATTTCAATTGCCACCAAAATTTATCTATAGCCTCTTACTGCTAGGTTAATAGGGCCAATCAAATATTATCCGCAAGTATGGAAAGGCCATGGTGCCTCAATGGAGTGCAGATTTACTATCGGTGAGTGGATCAAGTCTCCATACAACTGGCATGACTTACACATCTTAACACAATTATTTGCAACAGTTTCTATTGTAGGCCAGTAGTAGCCTAACCAGAGTAATTGTTGAAACAACTTTGTTCCTCTTTGATGTTCTCTTTGGTGTAGTTGGTAGAAGACCTCAAGGCTTTTATCTTCCCCTATACATTTGAGCGGCCTATTCTCAAAGCTCCGTTTGTATAATTCTTGGTTATAGATAAAAAATTTTGAAGCCCTTTTCTTCATTATGGCAGTATCTTTTTTGTTAATTGGGAGAGTTCGTTCTTTTAGGTAATCAAGATAAGGTTGGCGCCAATCTTGTATTGGTTGACAAAGTTACATTCCTTAATTTGAGGGGGCTTCTTAGTAGATTAGACATTGTAATTGAAGTCTAAAAGCTTCTTTTGCCATTTCTAACCAATAAAACCTTTGGCTTTGTAGTCTTTCATATAGGCTCACATCTTTTTTCCCACACATTTTTTCATGGAATTCGTGCAACCTTTTCTCTACTTCCATCTTTCCAAGGCGCCTAGAAAGTATTCCTCTTGAGCTTGAAAGTATAAGTCAGCATTATATACGAAAAAACTTTTCAACTTTGTTATTAAAAGATCCCCTTGATTTTGTAAAAGTTGCAGCCAATTGGATTTTTGCCAGTCTATAGGTAGTTCAATTTTTTGATTGAGACTAATGGGTTCATTTCTTTTTTCAATCCTAACTTCTACATTCACTCCCTGAATCTCTATTTTTGAAGCAAGAGTTGCTAAGCCATCAAGATGACGGTTAAAGGGCCTTGGAGCATGTTCAATGTTAACTTTCTAAAACTTTTCCATCCATCATTGTAATGTAGTTCGATAAGAAGCTAAGGCTGGCTCCTTAATAGAAAATTCTCCTTTCTCCTGTTTGGGGACTAAATTCGAGTCCCTTTTTAAGTTATTCCCAAATTATATGCAGTTATTAAACCTAAAATCAAATCTTCATATTCTGCTTCATTATTGGAGCATGAAAAATCAAGTTAGTAGGATAAATTAAAGATTTCTCCTTGTTCTGATGTAAGCACTATTCTTGCTCCTCCTCCTCATGTTGTTGTTGATCCATCAAAACTTAGAGTTCATGTTCCTTGTAAATATTTAACCATAACAGCTTGAAGATCATCGTCCAGTAGTTCTTCATTGATTGGCTCAAGCTCTTGTATAGAGAGTTGAGCAAGTAGGTCAACCAAAGTTTTGCTCTTGATTGCTTTTGGGGTTAGACATTCAATTTTAAACTAGGCTAACAATAACAGCCACTTGGTAGTCTTTCCTCATAAAAGAGGATGGGTTAGCAAGTATTGAATTGAATTGCATTTTGTTATGACTTAGACAGCATGTGCTAATAGATACTGTTAAAACTTTTACGCAACAAATGTTAGAGCCAAACAATGCATTTCAATGACATAATATTATGTCTCATGGCCCCGCACAATTCTACTAATGTAGTATATAGGTTTTTTAGAACCATCATGTTCTTGAGCCAAAAAAGCCCCTATCGACTTGGGGGTGGATGTCAAATATGGAATCAAAGTTCTTCCCAAAGTAGGAATGGGTGCCACCACCGAAAAAAAAGGGGAAAACGTGTGTCATCTCTTTTCGTGGATTTAGAAGGATTCTGGTTGTCTCCTTCCCTTAAGGTGGGAAGGAACGCCTCTGATGGAAGATAAAGAAGTTGAGGAGTTGTCAGCTTATTTTTTAGCAAGAAACAGGCAAACCCGTTACAACAGAAAATAATTAAAAGAAAACTGAAAATGAATGAAATAATTGAAATTTATATTGCCTTGTCTCCTAATTACATTCTAAAGATTCCTTGACATAGATCAAATAAATAAAGTACTGAAATAAAAAGTGAAAACCAAAGAAAACATGGATTCGGGGGCTAAAGTACGGAGTGGGAAGGTGTTAAGCACCTACCCCGCCCGATCCGAATGGATCGGCTTCGAATATTCACTTGCAAGGCTATTTTGTCATAAGAAAACTGAAAAGAGAAATGTGAATCTATAAAGGATAAATAATAAAAGATCTAATGTAAAAAAATAAGACAAAATAGAAAAAAACAAAAAAATAGATCTAACTCGAGCTCGAAGGCTTCCTACATATCCGTTCAGAAAAAGGAATCAAAGTTACATAGTTCTCCGATTTACCCTCTTTTATTAAGAGTGATAAAAGATGCAAGATCAACCGGATCTAAAGAAAAAATAAATTGTTAAGGGTTTAAGAGCGTACCTTATTCAGTCATGGTAGTCGTGCAGCACTTTGGCTAGGAAAGTTTGAATCGGAGACTTTAATCGGGCAGATCTCTTAATTGGGTAGATTTCTGACTTGTTCTTCAGTTTAGAAAGCGTCACTTCAGCTGGTTTTGCAAAGGGAGGCTGTCACTTCAATAGGACTTTGGCCTCTAGAGAGGAAAGGTTCTTGTAGAGAGAACCCTAGAATTAACCTAACAGCGCAAGGCTATGAAAATCGTCTTCCCTTTGTATATTTCGTGTCCCTAAAACTAATGGCCTAGGGGCTCTATTTATAGGAAAATATATAGATTTGATCCAAGGGTCTAAGACAAAACCCTAAGATGGAAGGCTAGGATCATGTCTTGAGTGATAATTATCTAATTAAATAAGACTGATTATCTTAACTAAATGAATTAATAAATAATTATGACAATGCATGAACCAATAGAATTGGTGTCTACATGCAAGAGCCAATAAGATAAAAGAGAAATTAAATTTAAATGGAAAATAAATTCTAAGATAAAAGAGAAATTGAATTTAAATGAAAAATAAATTCTAAAATAAAAATGTCTAGGTTCAATGTATCTTCATTTAAGGAAATATCAAACAACTAGATCTATGGAAACTCTAAAAGTGGAAAGTCCTAATTAAGCCTAAATAGACTACTATCACTCAAGATTACCAAATGCTTCCAATTCGGTGGAGAATCTCTAGATTGCCACAAGACATATGAAAAGACCAAATTACCCCAAATTCGTCACCAAAGGGCTAAAATTACCAATTTACCCCCATGTGGGTGAAATGATATAGAAATTACGAAAATGGCCTTCAAGTAACTAGGAAGTCTACTGAGGGTAGGATTGTGCCAAAATTATCAAAATGCCCTTAGTGGGCAAAAAGCTACCAAAATTACTGAAATGCCTTCCAATGGGGAGGAAAGTTCTAACGGGAGTTGGACTTTATCAAGAAAAGTCTTACTTGGACTAAGACTCTAGTAGAAGAGTCCTACCGGAAGTGGGACTATATTGAGAAGAGTCCTCCTTGGACTAGGACCTTGGCAAGAGAGTCCTAACGGGAGTAGGACTCTATTAGGAAGAATCCTATTTAGACTGGGACTCTGGCAAGAAAGTCCTAACGAGAGTATACTCTATCAAGAAGAGTCCGACTTGGACTGGAACTTTGGCAAGAGAGTCCTACCGAGTGTAGGACTCTATTGGGAAGAGTCCTAATTAGACTAGGACTCTGACAAGAGAGTCCTAACTAGAATGGGACTCTATCGGGAAGAGTTTCACTTGGACTAGGACTCTGACAAGAGAGTCCTAATAAGAACAGGACTCTGTCGGAAGGAGTCCTAATGGAACTAGGACTCTGATAAGAAAGTCCTAACCGGAGTGGGACTTTATCGGGAAGAGTCCTACTTCGATTGGGACTTTGAAAAAAAAGTCCTAACGGGAATAGGACTCTATCAAGAAGAGTCCTAATAGAACTGGGACTCTGGCAAGAGAGCCCTAGTGGGAATAAGACTTTGTCAAGAGGAATCCTAACAGAACTGGGACTCTGGCAGGAGAGTCCTAACGGAAGTAGGACTCTATCAAGAAGAGTCCAATAGAATTTGGACTCTGGCAAAAGAGTCTTAGTGGAAGTAGGACTCTATTAGGAGGAGTCCTAATGGAAAGTGGATTTATTGGTATAACTACCAAATTACTACCACTTAATCAAAGGTCACAAAATGAGGTGTTTACAGTAGGTGTGGTCAAGGTTTGAGGAGAAGTTTGGATTTTTTTGTTCTTACAAAGGCTTCGTGGTGTCCTACTTTCAAATCCAAAGGAGATTTCACTTTCAAAATGTTGGTAAGGGGTTGGGTCATTTCTGCCAAAGTCGAGATGAATAGCCTTAGGTATAAGACTTTTCCCATAAAGCTTTTTAGTTATTTTTTAGTAGATGGGGGAGGCATATTTTGTATCAAGGAAATTTTGTCCAAATCTGCTTCTCTTCCAAGGCGATGCATTATATATCCCAAAAGTTTCCCAAAAGTTAACCCAAAGGCACATTTTATGGGATTGAACCGAAGGCTATATTTCTTACATTTGTCAAAAATTATTTTCAAGTTTTCATAATGGTCTTCTAAAGCCGTAGACTTAGCCATCATGTCGTCTACATAAAATTCAAGGTTTTTTACAAAATATCATGAAAGATGAAATTCATTTCTCATTGATAAGTTGCATCTATATTTTTTCAATCTAAATGACATATCAGTGTAATAGAAATTTCCCAAAGGAGTTCGAAAATCTGTTTTGTTTACATCATGCTATGCCATCTTTATTTGGTTGTATTCACTAAAACCATCCATGAATGAAAACATTTGGTTTCCTGCCGCAACATTGATCAAGTCTTTTCGAAAATGGGAAGTCATTTTTAAGACAAGATTTGTTTAATCTCTAAAATCAAGAAAATTCGAACTTACCTTGTTCTTTTTCTTATTGGGACACTACTAGAGAACCAAACTGGGTGTTGAGTTGGTTTAATAAAACCAACTTCAAAGAGTTTTTCAATTTTCGCTTTGATTTATAACTCGAGTTCAAGACAGAAAGTTCGAAGTGCTTGTTTTATTGAGGTAGTAGCTATTGAGACATTGAGCACATGGGTTGTTACTTTTTTGTTGAGCCTTGACATTTCTCCATATGACTAGGAAAAAATATCTTGTAATTCCTTTAAAAGGAGTATCATCTTAGACTTTAGCTCTTTAGTTAGGTCATTGTCTATGTAAATTGGTTTTAGTTAGATCTATTTCTTGGAGTTCTTGCTTCTAAGAACAGGGTCTATCTTGGAAACATTCGGGTGCCTCTTCTGGCTTTTAGATGAACTCAAGTACGTCTTCCACTATACTACATTCAGTTTGTAGAGTTAAGCTCAGGAGTGGAGTCCAACCTCGAACACTGTTATAAATAGTATGTAATGGTTTCATCAGCATTTTTTATATTCTTAACTTCAAGAAAGTCACCCTCATTTTTCTGTTTAGCAACCTATGTTGGTGGCAAGAACTTATCTTGTTTTACATCTTGCCATTTGGGAGTTGGGGTGGGATAAATTATGGAAACAATAGCTTTTTCATCTTCAAAAAATTTTGTAGTATATTGCATCTAAGAAAGCTGCTTCAGTTTATGCAAATGGTCGTACCAAGCCAAAGATGGTGATGACCTTGTTGTTGAGCAGTCCCTTAGCACACTGATAATATGTAGATGAGATGAAAGTGCAATGATGCATCCACAATCTTCCAAGCAATGTGTGATAAGTGGTGTTGGCTTCGATCACATAAAACTTGGTATGGTATCTGATGGGACCAACCTTCAAGTCCAAGGTAATGTAGCCCAAAGTTTGTTGCCTCTAGGAGCTAAAGTTGGTAATTGAAATGGTTTGCTTGACCAAACTTGCTTATTCGAACTCGATCTTCTTGAAAATTTTTAAAGGAAGGATATTTATAGATGTTCCCCTGTCAAAAAAAAAAAAACTCTTTAAATTCAAACCCCATTAAGAGAGACAGGGATATATAAAGGTATGTTGTGTGGAAAAAGAAGTTGGCTATCTGCATCAGTAAAAGTGATTGTTGTAAAAGCATATTTGAAGATTCAATGCAAAAAACCATCCTCCAACATACACTTTTCCTTGTTTACTTTAGTTGTAGTGAGGATTGTTTTGACAAGTTGGACTATAGTGGTCGGCCTAATGCCAAGCTGGTCAAAGAAAATCTTGGATTTAGGGGAAGCGAAAAAAATTTTGGCCTGATAATCTCCTACCTATATTTCAAGGGATTGGGTCAATTATTTTAATATTTCATCTTGATCAACCACCATAATTTCATCACCTTCATCATGTGCCAAAACCATTATAACATTTTTCACTTTATCTTGATTTTAAGGTAGTTGGTTATCTTTAACTTCTATATTAGGTTGAAGTTTCAACTTATTAGATTCAATTTTCTCTCTAAAAATGTGACGTAGTGACCAACAATCCTTAAGGTTATGCCAAACGGCCTAGTGGTAGGCATAAAAGTTGTGTTTCTCCTAGTCTTTCTTAGTTGGTTGCTGACTTAGAGTCTGGAACTCAATTACTTTATCATCTATCCATTTTTGAAGCACTACTTTACTTGCATAATATCACATGGAAACTCCATAGGAGGTGGGTTTCTAGGGCGCTAATTAGAGGCTTAGGGTACGATTACTTCTTCTTCCACAAATGCAACCAATTGGTCTCGGTGATATGACTGTGGTGTAACTGTCATAATTACGGTAGAATGCCTTATTTCTCCCATTGCTTTGGATATTTTGGCTACCTTGTCCATGAGTTTGGAGAAGTTTTCTATTTCAACAGTGACAAAATGGACCTGATATTCTTTGCTCATCCCTCAAATGCAAAGTTTAACAAGTGTTTCCTTTGTAATGGCTTCATAACATTCTAAAGAATAGTCCTGAAACCTTTTAAATTAACTAATGAGAAGCTCATGTGTTCTTTGAATGAGTTTAGTGAGGGATATCTTGGTTACTTTTTCCTACACATGGAAGAACTTAGCATGAAACTTTTGTACTAAATCCTCCTAATTATGAATGGAACCCTCTAGTAATATGTGATACCAAATGTATGATCTACTTGTGAGAGACTTAGAGAATTCTCAAATGAGAAGTTTATGATCTGAGGCATAGTTATTAAGGCTCTCAATGAATCGGTTAACATGTTCAAAATAACTCCCTCATTTTCCATTAAAATGAATAAAGCGATGAGCAGCATCTTTTTTAAGGTATGGTAGAAAGACAATTTCTCTAGGTAAAAGGATGGTAAATGCTAGGTTTGTTAGGTTTTGTTTTTCCTAATATAATAGAGCTTGGATATACTTCTAAACATCATCAATAGTTAAAAGGTTTGAGGAGAAGGATGAGTAATAAGTTGTATTAGTGGTGTTGGTAGAGTTTTTTGATGCATAGGGATTACCACATAAATTGGGGGTAGCAGGATTGGGTTGGCAGTGGTTATTTGGTTCATTGATCGAAAAGGTTCCGAGTAGAAATGAAAGATTAGTAATTGGTGTTAAAGGAAGAGCACTTAGGGCTATGCCTGAGTTATTGTGAGAATGAATTTGAAATTATGGTAAAGTACTAGTGTGATTTTGTTGAAGGATGGTCTCAAGGATCAACTGTTGAGTTCTTTGAATTTGTTCCCAATTTTGTTGCATTTGAGCCATAATCCATGCCAATCTGTCCAATTGATGAGAATGTAAAATGTAACATTTTTCTCCCTTTATGTTTAGTCTTTTATACTTATTTGGTGCCTAAATGTACTCATTATTCCTATATTTTGATTTAGGATGCAAATGGAGGCTCCAAGTGCAAAACGAAGCTAATTGGGCTATTCTGGATAGTTCGACATCGCCTCGTAATCTAGGCATAACTCTCTCATCCAAGCTCTGATTGAGCTAATTCAAGATGGTATAGAAATCCAAGAAAAATTTCTACAACTTTCATGTTTTACGTTTTGAGCAATTCTAGTTACATCAAGGTCGAAATTGGGCTTGACGTTTCTACACCTGCATTACTAACGTTCTGGAGCATTTTTTTTTAGCCTGCAATTCTAATGCGTGTGTTTACGCGGTTTATTTTTGGAAATTCCAGATCTAGTGCACGAAAATTCCAGCTAAAAACACCACTTTCCTAGTTATATTACGACTTTATTTTATTTTTAATATTTTTCTTAATTAGTCAAATTTGAATATTATTATTTTAGGATAATATTTAGAATATCTTTAGGAGTTTGATTAGGCTTCAAACACTGAATTAATGTGTAAAATGGGGAGAAAAGATCAGACCACACACACACACGCCCCTCTCTCTCTCTCCCCTCTTCTCTAATTTTCTTCTTCAAGTTTTCATAGCCCTGCGTGGCTAAACTTTTATAATTGGTCGAAGGAAACGGAAGCCTCGGAATCAATAAAACTGTGAGATCTAATTTTTTTTATTGTTCAATTTATGCTTTGAGTATCAGATGTTCTTCTATACTTATTTTCATGATTGTCTCATTTAATTATTAGGAGGTCTACTAGTTTATTATTTGTTGCAATCTACTGCCGGATTAGATATCAAATCCGTAATTGTTTGATCCCTCTAATTTGTGAAGCAACTAAGATTTAATGATTTATTGCATCAAAAAATTATTAGATCTTAGGAAGAACGCTCGACTAAATTAAATACAACCCTTTTGTGCTTGTGTTGTTTGGCTTTATCGATCTTCCTAATTCTTAAGGCTACTACTAGATTAAACCTTTAGTGCTTGTCTTGGATTTTTTAGTAGTTGGAGTTAATTAGATCGCTTGTTTTTAATTAAATGCGACTAAAGAGAGATAGGAAAATAGTTCCAACGGTGAATATTCAAAGTGTGAATTGATATATACTTGCATCGATGATCAGTTGTAAAATTCTAATGGTGGATGTTGACTTAGACCAAGGTTTGTTCTTTTGATTGATTTCGATACTTTAATTTGTATTGTTCCTTAGTTGTTTTTCTTAAATTTTTTTTCGTTATACTCAAACCCCCCCTATTCTTGTTCACATAGCATAAAACTAGGCTAGATACTCTCTGTGGGAACGATCCTTACTCGCACTACTACATATATTTTTAGGAGTATAGGTTTTATTTTTTTGGTTGACTGCGACAGCACACCAAATTTTGGTGTCGTTGCTGGGGAGTTTTTCTAGTTAATTTGTGTGCTTCTTGTGATCCTTATTTCGTTCTTGTTTTTTTTTAAAAAAAAAAGAAGAAGAAGAAATCAGTTGATCCATTGCAAACCCCCCATTGATAACCATTGTTTTCCAGTGTAGAGTTCAACAATTTGTCTCACAGCTTGCACCCCTATATACACCATCGATATAATCGCTATTACCAGTACGAACTTGTATTGTTCGTACTCGTTGAAATCAAATTCCTCCATGATTCACTTTCTAGGATTGTAGTTTTAGTTGTCTAGTATTAGTAATATTATTATGTTTCCTATTCCAATTAAAACATTACCTAATATTAGACTAAATCTATTAAATATTTTATTCCTATTCAAATTGCAAAGTCATAGTATTAGTAAATCTATTCCTAATATATCAAGTCATCTAGTATTAGTAATCTATTTACATTTTATTATTAATATTACAATATTAGTTACTTAGTATTAGTAATATTACAATATAAACAACACTTTTTAATTTTTTATTTTTAATTTTTTATTTTTGGTTGTTTAATTTTTTATAATGAGTTAAAATTGTTTATCTTATTTTATTTTTTATTTTATTTTATTTTATTTTATTTTTTATTTTCTTTTCTTTTCTTTTCTTTTCTTTTTTATTTTATTTTATTTTCATTACTCTAGATTTTTCCTGATTTGTTTTTCATGATTTATTAGAGTTTCCTTGATTGTTTATGACTGCAACTCGATCTTCTAATCAAGGTGATTTGCAGTGCGATCCAGAAATAGAGAGAACTTTGCGCAAGTTAATGATGGAAGCTTGGAGAAATTTTGAAGAGAACGATCTAGCTCTTGATTCCCCATTTGCTAGCGATTCTGATTTAGAAGAGGAGAAAGTCATGACTGGAGATCGAACTTTGAAAGAGCTTGCCGCCCCTGATTTGAATCAACAACCCTTATGTATAACGTTCCCTACTTTAGATGCTATTACTACTTTTGAATTAAAATCTAGACTAATACATCTCTTGCCCACTTTCATGGCCTTGCAGGTGAAGATCCTCACAAGCATCTAAAGGAGTTTCATGGAGTATGCATGAGTATGAGACCCACGGGGCTGACTGAAGAGCAAATTAAATTAAGAGTCTTTCTGTTTTCTTTGAAGGATTCGGTTAAGGATTGACTTTATTACCTACCCTCCGGAAGTATTACCACATAGAATGAGATGAAGAGGTTGTTTTTGGAGAAATATTTCCTAGCTTCCAGGGCAGCCAACATTCGAAAATAAGTTTGTGGTGTAAGGCAGCACAACGGAGAGTCCCTACACGAATACTAGGAACGTTTCAAGAAATTATGTGCAAGATACCCCCATCATCAAATTAGTGAGCAGCTTCTTATCCAGTATTTCTATGAGGGCCTTCTACCCACTAATAGGAGCATGATTGATGCTGTTAGTGGAAGAGCTTTGGTGGATAAAACTCCCGAGGCTACAAGAAACTTGATTGCAAATATGGCGGCCAATTCTTAACAATTTGGCACTAGGCTTGACCCTCCATATAAGCATGTTAATGAGGTAAATATTTCCTTCCTTGAACAATAAATTGCGAGTCTAACTTCTCTTGTTCGTCAAATGGCTGTAGGTAATATGCAAACGGAGAAGGCTTGTGGGATTTGTTCAGTAGTAGGGCATCCAACCGATCTGTGCCCAACTCTTTAAAAGGAGCCCATTGAGCAAGTGAATGCAGCGGGTGGTTTTCTTGGACAACCGCAAAGCAAGTATGATCCCTATTCGAGCATGTATAACCCGAGATGGAGGGATCACCCCAATCTTAGTTATGGGAATCCACAAATAAATCAGCCCGCGACTCAAAAACGCCTAAGTTGCCAGCAATATAAGCAGCCATACCCTCCTAGACAACAAGTGGGCCAAACTTCTAATTCTGGTTTTTCTTTAGAAGATATTGTTAAGTCTCTTGCCACTAATACTTTGCAATTTCAACAAGAGACAAAACATTTTCAACAAGAGGCGAGGGCCAGTATTCAAAGTTTGGACAATCAAATGGGCCAGATGGCAACCATAATTAGTTGGCTAGAGGCACAAAGTTCAGGGAAATTACCCTCTCAAACAGTAGTAAATCCAAGAAAAAATGCAAGTGCAATCGTTTTGAGAAGTGGTAAAGAGGTTGAGATTCTAGTAAAGGCTACCCCTGCATTGTCGAAGCAAGAAAATGAGAAAAACGTCATTACAGACAGGAACGTTCCCATATGACGATAACGTACCAAAGCGTAAGTTTTTACCTCTTTCTGATTATAAACCAGTACCTTCTTTTCCTCAAGCTTTAACAGAATCTAGAAAAGATGAGCAAAATAAAGATTTATATGAGACTTTTCGTAGATGCGAGGTAAATATTCCACTTTTAAATGCTATTAAACAAGTACCTCGTTATGCTAAATTCCTAAAAGAACTATGTTTAATTAAGAAGAAACAGAACCTTAAAGGATGTGAGAAGATGAGAGTAGGGGAGAATGTTTCTACAATTATTCAAAGAAAATTCCCTGCGAAGTGCAAAGATATAAATATGTTTACTATCCATTGTACGATAGGTAACACTAGATTGGAGAAGGCCACGATAGATTTAAGAGCCTCTATCAATGTCATGCCATATTCTATATATGCTTCTTTGAAACTTGGACTTTTGAATAAAACTGATGTTGTGATTCAATTGGCTGAGAGATCTAATGCCTATCCTAAGGGTGTAGTTGAGGATGTTTTTGTGCAAGTTAATGATTTAGTTTTTCCTTCTGATTTCTATGTGCTTGATATGGAGAATGGTGATCAAACTACTCTTATTTTGTTAAGAAGAGCATTCTTAAAGACATCCAAGACTAAGATAGATGTTCATAGTGGCATACTTACCATGGAATTTGATGGTGAAATTGTTAAGTTTAATATTTATGATGTTATGAAATATCCTGATGATGATAATCCTGTTTATTCTATTGATGTGATTGATTCTTTAGAACAGAAATTTTTTGAACTTGATGGAAAAGATAGATTGGAAGTTGCCATTAGTAAGCATCTTGAGAAAGCTCACTACAAAAAATAGGTGTTTTTGTGACACACATTATTTGCGATGCCTCGTTAAGTGTCGGTAATATTGTTCTTTTGCGATGCACACAACGTGTGTCGCACAAAAAGTAACAAAAATGGGTTTCCCGCGTAGAAAAATAGGCGGGAAACTATTAGCGACGCTTCTTTATCCATTAGCGACGCACATGTGCGTCACTAATAGTTAAATCGTTTAGTGACGCATATGTGCGCATCGCTGATAATCAGTGTATGTGAAACAATGTCGTCTCGCTAAATGTTAGCGACGCATATTGTGCATCGCTAATAAGTCCTCTGATAAACTAAACCGTCGCTCCCTCTCTGGGCCGCACGCTATTCTCTCCCCCCCTCTCTTTCTCTCACTCGCTCACTCTCTCGCTGATTTGATACTGTTTTTGGAGTTTCCGTGAAGAATTGATCGATCTCGTTAAGAATTGATATAACAAGGTTCATTTTATTTAAGTTTTTTGGATTGTGGATTGTGAGTTGGAAATGAACTCCATTTGATTTAAGATTGAGCATGTGATAGCTTTTATATGATTCTTGTTGTCATATTCTGTGATTTTTTCATTCAAATATTGAAAGATTCTTATTTTTTAGATTGTGTTTTGTGAATTGGAAATCAAACCTCTTTGTGTTGATTGAGCATGTGATTCTTCTTCGATCTTATATTCTTTTTGTTGTGAACTCGTTAGAAAATTATTATTTTTCCAATAAGTGGACTATAATTTTTGTGTCAAATTGTGTTATGTGAGTTGCATGTGTGATGGTTAAAAAATACATCACTTATGTTTGCATCCATGGCAATACATAATTCCTTGAAAAAATTAGGCATGATGCCCCAATCTTCCATTGCCTCTTTTAGCTAAAGATTACAAGCTATAGCTAATCATTTTGTTTTGGCCATCTTTCACTTCACAGGTTGCTACCGTGAACCATGGATTTATATGGACATTTTGTATGTCTTCATATGTGTATTTGAATTTGATTGACTAATTTAACTATTTATTTGAATTTTTGTTTCCAACTCCTACCATTAATTTTTTAGCATGGCTTTTTAAGAACATATAGGTGTGCCAATAAAGACGGGTGGTCTAGTCCATTTAAGTCCAATCTTGTTGCAATTACCGTGTCAAAGTAGATTGATTTTATTTGATTTTTGATCCAAAACAAGGTTGGTTTTCTTATTTCTGATCTGATTCTTGATTCTTGATCTGATTTTGTTCATGACATGTAGATTCGGTGGGTAAAAATTTAGATTTTTTTGCTCAATATGTTTGTATTTGAATTTTCATATTAAACCTAATTTTTTCTCCGCTATTCGCTCTAATTTTTATCCCCTCAAATCCCTGTTGTTTCGTCATTTCCATGTTTTTTGACATATTGATAGTATGAAGATTGTTTGAGATTATATTGAGGCTGTCATTTTCATGTTTTGTGACATATTGATAGGATGTTTTAACTATTAAATGACTTAAAAATTAGAAATTACTTGACCATCTGGATCCTATCCATATTCCTAGTTTGAATTTTAGTTTGAATTTTGATCATCAACATTACCCTATAATGGTAGCTCGTTATGGATAAGATCAGGATTGTTTGGACAATGAAAGGACTTCCAATTCTCTTCTCTGTTTTGATTGTCATACTTGCCAACTAGGTGAGAATATGTCTTCTTCTCGGATGGAAATGAAGCTTCCCATTTCCAGGCATTTCTTCAAGGTCATGATGCCTAGTTTCCTTACAGAACTTGTATGTCCTCTCTCTCTCTCTCTATATATATATATATATATGTATGTATATCTGTGTTTGTGTGTGTGTGTGTGTGTGGTCAGTCTAAGTGTCTTTTCTCTTCTTAATGTAGCAACATTTCATAGTGACTCAATCACTCTAATATAGTTTTCTGAATTTCAAATTTGCACAGTGCATTCCACTGACTTTCTGTGGACAACTAGGTAAAGTAAAATCGAAAGAAGCAATTCTAACAAGTTGTAAAGGGCTATGGCATGTTAAAATTGGTAAATGTGACAAAGGAGTTATTTACTTCCGAGAAAGTTGGGGTAATTTTGTGCAACACCATGGCCTCTGTCTTAGAGATTTTGCAGTATTTGAGCATATAGGAGACATGCATTTTAATGTGTGTGTGTTTGATTCAAGTGCTTGCGAGAAAGAGTTTCCATTGAAGTTAGCTCGTGAGATAAAAAGGGAACCCCATGTAGCGCCTGAGATAAAGAGGGAACCCCACGTAGCGTATGAGATAAAGAAGGAACCCTGCGGAGTAAATATCCATGAAAATTTCAAGCACATTAAGAGTAAGTTCTATTCTATTCGAATGTAGTCAAATGTCTCATCCATTTTCCATAAGTGCTTATGCTCTTGATCTCCTTTGATGTTTTTGATAATTGCAAATAATATATCTCTTGTTTTAGCTTGTATCTCTTTTTGGTTTCAACGTCATAATAGATTTTCCTGCCTTCTAAACCACTAGTGTCAATGAGTATTTTTGATGATATCGTTCGAAATTACTTAACAAATGTTAAATTTGTCCTTAACTTTTGACCAAAAAATCACGAATAATTTTGTTTTTCTTCAATTTTTTGTTCAACGATGCTCACAACTATAGTATAAGAGGTGCAAACAAGGAGGCTACTATTTACAATTCTCATGGGTTCCAAGGGAGATTAGTGTAGTTTTAGTTTTTTTTTCCTCTATAAACCAATGAAAATGGAAATTACATATTCCCCAGTCTTTTTGTCCTTGATTATGAGAGTTTTTCCATGAAACTTCTTCAAAAAGACTGTTCTTGTAGAAATTAAGTTATAAATGAGGATTGCTTAGAGAACCTAGATGCTTTATTAGATATATAGGTTGCCCCCAAAATGCTGGATATCGGCCTACCGACCTCGACACCCCATCACACACCTCAAAAATGATAAAATAGACTTACACGAACTTACGGCACTCGGTTCGGATGCCCGGTTTGAAACTTTTGCGAGTTTTAGCTCCAAAAAGGCCCATTTTAGGGTTTTGACGAACCAAAATGCCGGATATCGTCCTACCGACCCTGAAACCCCATCACCCACCTCCCAAATGATAAAATAGAGTTGCACGAACTTACGCTACTCGGTTCGGATGCCCGGTGATGAGTGCGCAAAAGTGCACTCTAAATACCCTATTATCGGAATAAAATGCTAAAATGTGACCCTATTATGAGAGCATAGAGTTTAATATTTTTAGTTCTTTCATATTTAGTTTTATGATATATTTTCTGTTTAAGTGAGCTAATTAATATATTTATTGAATTAGGGAAGCATTGAAGGTCAAAGAAGAGCTATGGAGTATATTGTGCAATTTTTAGCTTTTAGGCAGATTCGATCCATTGAGCTTCAACTAAGATTTGGATGGCGTTATAGTTTCAGAATGAGAAAGTGGTATTCATTAAGTTTTTAGAGGACATCTTGGGATTTTCAGAAAGTTCTAGTTTACAAAAATCGGAGTTCGTTTGGGCCTCCAAATGTTATTTCAAAGACAGGCCTGGAAAGCTGCTCCGAACCTGTCCGATCAGCCAACTTCAAAGGGTCATAACTTGAGCTTCTGAAGTCCAAATCAGGTTATTTTTAAGTCTAAAATTATCTACTCATCCAGGGCTACAACTTCCATGAATAACCCGAATCAAAATTCAGTTGTTATCTAATATAAAAAGGAGCTTAAATGTGTCGGCTGCTGGCTGTGCGCGGGAGAGAGAAATGAGCAGGCTAATTCAAGTTAAAAAATAGAAGGAAGGAAAAAAAGAAAGAAAAATGAAGAAAACTCAAAAGTGGGCTGAACTGGCAATGAAATAAGAAAAGCAAGGAAAATAAGAAAAGAGAAATGGGCTAGGGAGCAGGACGGCTGACCAAGAAAATAAAGAAGAGAGAAAAAGACAAAGTGAAGCTTGCGTGGGGCCCAGGTTTGTAGCAAGCAATGTTTTCAAAACCAGACCAGACCGGATGGTTCAACCAGTTGAACCGTCGATCGGTCCAAGGAACGGTCCGGTCAAACCCACAAACCCGTTCCAAACTCAAAACTGTGCTAAAAATGGCAAACCGGCAGAACCGGGCGGTTCGACCGGTGAACCGTTCGACCCGTCACTGGGTCACCGGTTCACCGCTATATATATATATATAAAAAAAAAACCAACGTAAATCAACTCCCTCATTTCTCTTCTCACTCAGTCATTTTTCTTTCTCTGTTTCTCACTTCATCACTTGATCGGTTGATCCAGAACTCGGCGCGATGGCGACTCGCACCGCACGGCGACAGTGACCATCGACTCGTCGGCGTCATTTGTCATTCCTCCTTCACCCGTTCATCAATCGGTTGAAATCTAAAGGTAAATCGGTAAACCCTCCCTCATTTCTTACTCAGTCATTTCTCTTTCTCACTTCATCACTTGATCGATTGATCCAGAACTCGGTGCGACGGCGACTTGTACCGCACGGCGACAATAACCGTCGACTCGTCGGCATCGTTCGTCCTTTCTCCTTCGTCCGTTCATCGATCAGTTTTTAGCCAAGACCAGACCTTCCTCCTTCATCCGTTCGTCGATCGATTGAAATCTAAAGGTATTTGTATTTCCCCTGTCTAGTTTCAAGACCTGCTTTTCTTTTCCAATTTTCCTTTCCTTTTATTTAATTTTATTTTATGGTTTGGTTGATTCAACCTCTGATCTGTGTGTAAATTGTAAAACTATCTCACTTCTACAGAAAAAAATTCGAACTTTGTTTTTTTTTTTTTTTGAATAGAATTTCATTTCCGTCATAGCAATATCTACCTTTGTTAATAAATATCTCATATTTTTCTGATCTTATAGCAATGTTTTATCTGTAATCTCGGTATGTCTCTACCGTTCTTTCATTTCTGTCATAGCAATCTCTACTTGATTTGTGATTTGTTACATTGTTTCTAGGGTTTCTCTGTTATCTACAATTTTTTTTTCCTTTTTTTTTGTTGGGAAGTAATAGGCTTGGTGGAATTTTGGCTGAATTTTGTAGTTGAATTTTGTATTGTAATTTTGGCTGCAAATTTTTTATTTTTTTTTAGTATATTTAAAATCTCAAATTTCATGCTTTTGCAATTTCAGAATCTCAAAATTTTTTGCTGAATTTTGTCTTGAGTTGAGTTGGTCTTATTTTGGCTGCAATTTTTTTTTTTTTTGTTGGTATATTTAGAATCTCAAATTTCATACAATTTTTTGACTGAGTTTTGGCTAAGTTGAGTTAGTTTTTGGCTGAATTTATTTTAAATATAGAACCACATATTTTATCACTTGTTTTGTAGCTTGCTTATAATGTCTTCATCTGCTCAAAATTCAACTACCAATTCTTCACAATCCGCAAGGGGAAAATCTGATATTGCATGGGGACATATAAGTGAAGGATATGCCCCTGATGGGAAAAAGACTTATACATGCTTATATTGCACAAAGACTATTAAAGGTGGAGGAATTAATAGGATAAAGCAACACTTAGCTGGGGTAAAAGGAGAAATTGGGCCATGTAAAAAGGTTCCTGCAGATGTTAAATTTCAAATGGAGCAATCTTTAAAATCTATTTCTAATAAGAGAAAACAAGGGGAAGAAGTGCATGATTTCCAAAATTCATTTGGCCCTAGTCTTTCAGAATTTGAAGGTGATATGGATGAAGATGTGGAGGTTGAAGAAATACCTCAACCTACGAATAGGAGGATTTTAATCAATGAATATGGTGGTAGTGGGAATAGAAGTAATGTAGGAGTTTCACAAAAAGGGAAGGGGAAGACACATGTTAATGATTATTTTGCTCCAAGGACTACTCTAGGTTCCCAACTGACTATTAAGAGTGCTCTTGCAAGTAAAAAAGCTGTGTGGAGGGCACACATGTCTGTTGCTAGATGGTTGTACGACACTTGCATTCCACTGAATGCTTTAAATTCTGTATACTTCCAGTCTATGTTTGATGCCACAATTTCAATTGGTCCAGGCTTTAAGGTTCTAACTTATCATGATATTCGGGTTAACTTGTTGAGGGATTCTAAGAAAGAAATGCAACTATTTGTTGACTCTATGAGGAGTATTTGGGAAACTACTAGATGTTCTATTATGGGTGTTGGTTGTACTGATGGTAGACATCGGACATTGATTAACTTTCTTGTCTATTGTCCTAGGGGAACCATATTTATAAAATCTGTTGATGCTTCAGATGTTGTGAAGGATGCCTCTCTCTTATTTAAATTGTTTCAAGAAGTGATTGAGTGGGTGGGGGTGAGTAACATTGTTCACATGGTGACAGATAATGGATCAACTTATGTTGCTGCAGGGAGAATGGTGAATGAGAATTATCCAACTATCAATTGGTCTCCTTGTGCGGCACATTGTTTAAATTTGATTTTTAGCGATCTTGCAAAGTTAGAGCATATTGTTGAACTTGCAAAGAAGGCATCCAAGATAACAAAGTTTATTTACAATTATGTATACTTGTTGGCTTTGTTGAGGAAAAAAAGGAATTGGACAGAAATTATTCACCCAGGAGCAACTCGTTTTGCCACCACATTCATTGCTTTGCATAGCCTTTATAACCACATGCATGACTTGAAGGCTTTGGTAACTAGTAGAGATTTTGTTGATTCAAGATATGCAAAAGATAGGAAAGGCAAAGAAGTTATTGATATTATTCTAAATGGTAAATTTTGGAATGATTGCTTGATCATTGTGAAAATTGTGGAACCACTCATGAGGCTTTTGCGTATTGTTGATGGGGATATTAAGCCGTCAATGGGATATGTCTGCGAGGGTATGTATAGGGCACGTTTGGGAATTAAGAAGTTGTTCATGCATAAAAAGAGATGTTACAAGCCTTAGACAAAAATACTCAAAGAACGATGGGATAGGCAATTACGTCAAAATATCCATGCAGCTGCTTATTGGTTGAATCCGGCTTTCCAATATGATTAAGCAACATTTTGCAACAAACCCGAGGTGATGGCAGGTTTTCTTGATGTCATAGATTCCAAAGCCACTTGTAGCAAGAAAAAGTTGTTGAATGAGAGTAGATTGTTTCGGGATCGTTTGGAGAGTTTTGGAAAAGATCTTGCTCTTTCTAATTGCAAGAAAACCCAACCCGATAAGTTTATTAAATTATTAATGTATTTTTATTTTTTAATAATGGTAATCTTAATATATTCATTTCTTATGTTCTTACTTTTTTTTATTTTTTCAATTTTCATGCAACTAAGATGAATGGTGGAAAATGTTCGGTCATAGTGCTCCAAATTTGCAAAAACTAGCAATAAGAATCCTTGGGCAAACAAGTAGCTCTTCTAGTTGTGAACGAAATTGGAGTGTCTTTGAACGTATTCATACAAAAAAAAGAAATAGGTTGGAGCATCAAAGGCTTAATGATCTTGTATATATTCATTATAATTTGCGGTTGAAAAATAGGTAAATGATTCTTATGTATTTCTAAATGTATATTTTTTTATTTGATTATTCATTAGAGAATTATTAACTATATTTTTAATTATTTATTTTAGGCATTTTTATAAGAAGAAAAATGATGATCCAATTGACATTGAATGTATTGACAAAACTGAATTTTGGATCGTTGAGGAAGAGGATGATGGTACATTACTTGATTATGATGAGTTGGAAAAAATGCTCTACGATGAAAATTCAATCCCAAGAAGTAAAAAAACAACGCCGTCACCTAAGAGAAGGTTAGTAACTTACTATTAAAATTTTCTTTGTATTAAGATTCAAGAATCAACATATATAATAAAATCACTTATTTCATTTTTTACTATTTTAGATGATGATGATGATAATGATGGTGACGATGGTGATGTGGTTGTGGAGATTGATGAAGATCTCAATTTTGAAACATTTGGTGGATTTGAAGGTGATGGCAACAATGATGAAGGGCCTAGTAACAATGGAGAGAATGTCAATGACGAAGATGATTGGTTAAGTAGAGGCTTTTGAAAAGATTTAAGCAAAAACTAAAAGACAATGATGTTTGAGAACTGTTGTTTTATTTTATTTTGAGAACTATCAACTATGTTATGTGTTAAATTTATTTTGGATTGTATTTAAAATTTTAAATCCTTGAAATTTGAACTTTGAAACTCCAGTATTATATATTTGTATCATGTGATATTTTATTTTATTTTATGCATGATTATTAGTGTTTGTATCTTTTTTTTTTCATGTAGTTGAAGACTAAATTATTGGATTATGCTTGGATTGGATGTTAAAATGATTTTTGTTATGGTCTTTTGCTATTACGGAAGAATGGAAATAAAGTTTCAAATTTCAACATTGTAATAAAGTATGTCTACTATACTTTTTTTATTTTTTTTCTTGAAGTTTTATATATTAAGAAAATTCATATTTTGTAAAAAGTTTTTATATAATTTTTAGTAATTTTTGTATAATTTTTAAAATTTAAAATATTAATAATATGTTTTATTAAATTTATTAATTACATAATTATGACATCACGGTTTGATTCCGGTTGACCCGATGGTTGAATCGGTAACCCGTAACCCGGAAAGTTTTCTAGTTCGATAAACGGGCTGCGTCTGAGAACATTGGTAGCAAGACAAGAAAAAATGAAAAGAAATAAAGAGAAGCTGGGCTTGGACGTGCGGCTGGGGTCAAAAATAAAAGAAAGAGGAAGGCTCGTGAGGCGCTTGGGCAGAGGGCGCAGGGCGCAGTGCAGTGGGGCCCATGGCGGCTTGGAAGAAGGTCCTGGGGCTGAATATAAAGAGGAAAAAAAAAAACCTAAATAGAAAGGAGGGCATGCGACTGAACTAGGAGAAAAAATACAGAGAACAACAGGAGCAGCGCGCAGCAGTTCTGGCGCAGGAAAACAAAGCCGCGGCATCATGCTTCATGTTTATTTTTTTTTTGAGATTTATGTTATTCGTCCTGTGTATGGGTAACTAAATTTTTAAATAGGGTTAGAGATGAACTTGCTCCATGAACGATTATTTTTAATTTATTTTTGATTCATGTACGTGGTTTTTATTTATTAAAATTCTTTGGTTGTCATTCTCAATTTATAGTTGGATTTTATTCTCCGAATTATTAAAGGGTTTAGTCCGTTTATAGATTCAGTCATGCTTTTTTTATTGAGTGGATTAATGTTTTGATTATGTTTTGATTAATTGATTATTTATATTGATTTAATTCTTTGCTGTAATATTGCTCGCTGGGTATATTATCATCGTTGGGTTCTTTCAATGTGGATAACAATTTGTGGGATTTAAAAGTGTTGAATGATTTTTCAAAGGGTTACATTTTGTTTAATTTTGGTTCATAATTCTATATCTTCCGATTGAGATTTTTTGAATTAAATTCTCAATTGAATTATCAGTGAATTAAAAATAATTAAAATACTGGATATGTGCAAGGGATTCCCGACACTCTACTGTTCGTTAATTTGAGTATTTTCTTCCATTAATCACACTGTTTAAATTTTAATTTTCATTTTTAAATCACTTTTTATATTTTTATTTTCTCGTGAAGCGTTTAATATTTTTCTTTAGTTTCAGAAATTCTTTATATTATTCTTTTAATTTTGTCTTCCTGTGGAATCGACACCCCAAAGCTACACTACAACTACCGCGTTATTCTTTGGGCGTAATCACCCGGTCTGAAAGTTTTGCAAGTTTCTACTCTAAAAAGGCCCATTTTGGAGTTTTGACAGACCAAAATACTGGATACCGGCCTACCGACCCCCAAACCCCATCACACACCTCCCAAATGATAAAATAAACTTTCACGAACTTACGTCACTCAGTTCGGATGCCCGGTCTGAAACTTTTGTAAGTTTTTGCTCCAAAAAGGCCAATTTTGCGGTTTTGACAGACCAAATCACCGGATATCAGCCTACCGACACCCAAACCCTATCACACACCTCAAAAATGATAAAATAGACTTACATGAACTTACGGCACTCGGTTCGGATGCCCGGTTTGAAACTTTTACAAGTTTTTACTCCAAAAAGGCTCATTTTGGGGTTTTAATGGACCAAAACACCGGATATCGGCCTAACTACCATGAAACCCCCTCACACACCTCAGAAATGATAAAATAGACTTGCACGAACTTACGACACTCGGTTTGAACCACCGGTTTGAAACTTATACAAGTTTCTGCTCTAAAAAGGCCTATTTCGAGTTTTGACGGACCAAAACACCGGATATCGGCCTAACTATCACGAAACCCTATAACACACCTCACAAATGATAAAATAGACTTGCACGAACGTACGGCACTCAATTCGGATCACCGGTTTGAAACTTATGGAAGTTTCTGCTCTAAAAAGCCCATTTTCGAGTTTTCGTAGACCAAAATGCTAGATATCGGCCTACCGACCCCGAAACCCCATCACATACCTCACAAATGATAAAATAGATTTGCACGAACTTACAGCACTCGATTCGGATCAACAGTTTGAAACTTATGCAAGTTTTTGCTCCAAAAAAGCGGGTTTTGGGGTTTTGACGGACCAAAATACCGAATATTCGCCTAACTATCTCGAAACCCTATCACACACCTCACAAATGACAAAATAGACTACCAAAAACTTAGGGCAATTAGTTTGGGTTAGTGGTTTGTAACTTACTTTATGTCGTTCTTATTATTTATGCATGGAAAAAAAAATAATATATTCACTTTCATATATATTTAATAAGTGTTCTAATATATATCATTTGATCTTTATTTCAGATTGATAGGGATTATTGTGCCGGGGTCTTTAGGTCTTGCATCGAGACTAACTATTTTTATTTGTTTTTTTTTTTTCATCGACATCTGTAGTTACATTTTTTGAGACAATTTTTTATTTTTGTATTTATTGTTAAATTGTACTTTTACAAATGTAAGTAATTAATTAGTATAATATATATATATAAACGTATTTTTATTTTTCAATATATATTCATGTTAGAATGTTTGAATTTTACTGTATATCAAGATGATTGATATAGGTTTAAACAGGAATAAAACAACAAATAAAACAAATAATATAGGGGAAAAAAATAAAACTTTTAGTGACACACAAAATGGGTCGCTAAAAGCTAAGAAATCAATTTATAGCAACGCTTCAAATTCGTTGCTAAAGATTGGCTACACAATCTTAGCAACGCACAACAAGCGTCGCTAAAGGTTGGATAAATATACCATTTGCGAGGCACATTGTGCGTCACGAAAGGCCATAATTAGCGATGCCCATGGTGCGTCACTAATGGTAACTTTTAGTGACGCATAAACTGCCCATGCATAATATTAGCGACGCCCATTCCCGATTATTAGCGACACCATGTGTACGTCGCTAAAGGTAACCATTAGCGACGTGTAGTGTTTGTGTGTCACTAACACTATTAGCGACACGACCTTTAGCGACGCCCATTCGTGCGTTGTGAAAGAGCTTTAGCGACTCATTTTACTACTCCATCTTCGAGTGAAAATGCTTACTAAGTAATTGTAAGTTGTTCAAGAGTGTTTGTTCATGATATATTATGAGTTTTGAAGAACTTGGTTGTTCTTTGTCGATGGCGTTGAAACCTTGGTGTTTTTGGGAAAGTGAATTTGAGTTTTGCCCGAGGACGAGTAAATGTTAAGTGTGGGGGAATTTGATGAGAATGAAGAATGTCATATTTTTCTCCCTTAATGTTTTGTGTTTTATACTTAATTGGTGCCTAAATGTACTCATTATTCTTATATTTTGATTTAGCATGCAAATGGAAGCGCTAAGTGCAAAACAAAGCTAATTGGGCGATTCCGGACAATTCAACATCGCTTTGTAATCTGGGCATAACTCTCTCATCAAAGCCTCGATCGAGATGATTTAAGATGGTATGGAGAGCCAAGAAACATTTCTACAACTTTTATGTTTTAAGTTTTGAGAGATTATGGCTGAATCAAGGTCGCAAGCGGGCTTGAAGTTGTTGCACCTGCACTGCTGACGTTCTGGAGCCTTTTTTTAGCTTGCAATTCTAATGCGCGGGTCCACACGGTTTATTTTCAGAAATTTCAAATCTAGTGCATGAAAATTTTAGTTGAAAACACCACTTTCCTAGTTATATTACGACTTTATTTTATTTTTAATATTTTCCTTAATTAGTTATATTTGGATATTATTATTTTAGGATAATATTTAGAATATCTTTAGGAGTTTGATTAGGCTTCAAACACTGAATTAATGTGTAAAATGGGGAGAAAAAATCATACCACACACACACACAACTCTCTCTCTCTCTCTCTCTCTCTCTCTCTCTCTCTCCCCTCTTCTCTAATTTTCTCCTTCGAGTTTTCATGGCCTTGCGTGGCTAAACTTTTATAATTGGTCGAAGGAAATGGAAGCCTCAAAATCAATAAAACTTTAGCGCTTGTCTTGGGTTGTTTAGTAGTTGGAGTTAATTAGATCGCTTGCTTTTTAATTAACTACGACTAAGGAGAGATGGGAAAATAGTTCCAACGGTGAATATTCAAAGTGTGAATTGATATATACTTGCATCGATGATCAGTTGTAAAATTCCGATGGTGGATGTTGACTTAGACCAAGGTTTGTTCTTTTGATTGATTTCAATACTTTAATTTGAATTGTTCCTTAGTTGTTTTTCTTAAAATTGTTTTCGTTATACTCAAACCCCCCCATTCTTGTTCACATAGCATAAAACTAGACTAAATACTCTCTATGGGAACGATCCTTACTCGCACTACTACATATATTTTTAGAGTTTAGATTTTATTTTTTTGGTTGCTTGCGACAGCACACCACCAATGTTGATGTCCAATGCTGAACATGAAAGTTGCTTAGCTAGAGGGACATAAGTTTGAGGTGAATGTGAAGGTGGAGGTGGACGAAGTTGGAGATCAGCTAGAGGGTTTTGTTAGTGAAGTAACAATTGAGAGCCATTACTGGTTTGGATACCACTTCTAAGAATTGATGTCATTGCCTAATTCAGTTCACACTAACGGAGTTGCCAAATTATAGGTATAGGGTTCAAGTGAGAATGTGAGATTAGGAGCTATATGTCAGAAAGGATCTTAGGATAGTGTCTATGAAAAGAGTGAAGCAACCCAAACTAAGGAATCCATAAGGAAGGCTTCTCACGGTCTTTCTTCTTTAAGTACACACCTTTGTGAATGTCTTATTTATATAAGATGATCATGTGCTGCCCCTAGGCACCATAAGGGTTTCGCTAAGTTCACGGATCGGCCTCCATGTGTACTTCTAAAAAGTAATAGAAACTTATAGATGACTTAAGATCATTTCCTTATAATCTGGAAGGACTAGTTTGGCTCTATCATTAAACATTAGAGCCAACTATCAAATCAATCACCTTAGCCATGTCCACATGACCTAGAGTTTCATGTATTATCAAATCTTACATTGCATTCCCTTTCAATCTTAGACTTATAAATCTATCTTTGGCTCGACCTAGTTTAGGCCAAGATCAAATCATTTATGTTGACTAAAAACAAGTTTTACTCACAATACCAATGTTTGTTATGGATCTCATATCCACGTAATGAAAATCAAATTTTGACATGTAAAATATCTTTTAAATTATAGCATCATCATGATATCATTTTTATCACTTGTTTAAAATGGATTTACATGACTACTAAATTTATTCATGCTACCTTACCACTCAAATTATTTCACTTAGGACCATGGTCCATGAGAGAGAAGGGGGGGGGGGGGGGGGGTATCAAATGATCTCATATAACTTTAAAATCAAAATAATTAACGTGCATTGTTAGATGGGAAGCAAACAAGGAAAACAGATTTACTACTTTGCAGTCAATCCCAGCTACTAAAGGTTACTTTATTTAAAGATGAGATCTTAAAGCTCGCTTACACTGTACCATCGATCACTGCAAACTTTGCTAGCCTGATGCAGAACAAAGATATAAGCCAGATTATCAAGCCTTGATGAAGCTTGCATGCCTTAATTGAGACGACTTTAAAATTATGGTGATAGAGGACATGGTGGTTTTGGTGGCGGAGGAGGAGGAGGAGGCAGCGGCGGCAGTGGTAGCAGAGAACACGGTGATGGTGATGGTGGTGGTGGCGGTGGTGGTGGTGGTGGTGGTGGCGGTGGCGGCGGCGGCGGCGGCGGCAGAGGTGGTGGCCGAGGAGGAGGAGGACTTGCAAAATGAACAGGGACGTTGGTTTGTGGGGGTGGTGGTGCAATGCGAATTCTCCTACGGGAAACCGCATCCAAGGCTGAGTTGGAAACATCCTCTGGCATTGCTGCAGCGACAAAGGAGGCCTTGCCCATGTAATTAGTATGTAACAGTGTCAGTTCATGGATCAACATGAACATAAGGAAGAATGAAACTGCTTTCATTGGAACAACCTGTTTTTTGAAAATGAGTGGGCTCATTCTCTTCGCATGTAAACGGGTTATCAATGAGACAATTTAATAATATATACCCCCGACTCTAATCAATATGAGATCAGGTCAACTGTAGTCGGTAGATGCTGAATTTTAGGAGTCCATGAAAAGGAAACTTCAGAGAAGGAAGAAAGGAGAGAGAATCTTGATACAATCAAAAATACTTCCTCAAGTCAGTTTTTAAAGTAAAGATCGAGGCCATTCAAACCATGTGGCCCGACTCACATCTCCATAGCTTGGTCAAGTAGGTGATATAAAAAGGAATGGGTAATATAATAAAAAGCTAAGATGAATTTCTTATATCCTTATCGCATTAAAGTGATCCATCATCTATGAGAACCTAGTTCCTAACAAGGAAGTCAACTTTTTGGAAACCACAAATAATTAATGAAATCCCTTAGTTTCAGGTTTTAACAGTTCTTTAAGTTGACTGACCATTTTTCTTAATTTTTTTGCATTTGCCATTCTTTGGATCCACAAGAAAAATAATATTAAATGTTTCAAATTTTTATATCAAATTTTGTTTTCTAAATAATAATTTAGCAATATTTTTCTTCTACCAACCAAATTAAGAAAAGTAAATATAAGATTAAATTCAAGCACATCTCACAAAAGATTGCTTAACTTTTAGAGATGTTATAAATCTTTATATACGCACTTACTTAATGACTACTGGGCGTCAAAGTACAATTCAAATAATTTTATGATTTTTTTCTATCACAAAAATTAAAGAAGATAAAATATAAGGCTAAATTTAAACACATCTCACAAAAAAAACTATCTAATCTTTAGAGATTTGATAGAGCCTTATATCTACACATATTAAGTGACTGAACGATGTGGGTTACAAGGGATCAAGATGCAATCCGAGAAACGTTGTGTGTTTTTTTTTAATCAACAAAAACTGAATAATAGAAAATACAAGGCTAAATTCAAACACATCTTCCAAAAATATACCTAATCTTTGAAGATGTAATGGAGCCTTCTTTCTACAACTATTCAATAACTATCGAGTGACATGAGACACAAAACATCAAGGTGCAACCCAAATAACTTCATGATTTAAGATAAAAAAAAAATGGTCAATTAAAACGTTCGAAACTCCAAATGGACACACAGCTTTATCCGAAATTTTATATATGATTGAGTTACATGAATCTTATTATATAAAAAGATTCTCGAACATCAAACTTACGGCACGAAGCATGTTCATATTCTGAAGTGAGTTATATGAATCTTATTTTATTGTTCTATTTTATTTTTTCCATAAAAAAGTCAACAAAACTCCAATAATCCCATACGGCAGGCTTGTCCTTTCTTACTTTTGGTGTTTTCCTCACCCTATCAACATCGGTTTGGTTTGTAAGCATTTGATAACATTTTCTACTTTTAGTTTTAATTTTTTAAAAATAAAAACTAATTTCGGTTGATTTTTAATAAAAATAAAAATATAAAACATGTTTGGTATAATAATATTATTTTAAAAAAATAAAATAAAAACGTATTTGATAACCAAGATAGCACTAAACTTAATAGTACAATAATTATAATAAAATGAATATGATAAATAAATAAATAAAATTTATTCATCGCATTATTAAATTGAAAATTTTCAAAAACCTAAGTAACCTCTGTGTTTTAGCATTGTGATAGGCATAAAGAGACTTAATAATTTTTGGTCTATGCTTTTTACAACGAGCATCTCGTTTTTAATGAAATGGTTGCTGCGCATGCAGATGATAGATCCAATCGGCTATGGAGTTTTTTGTTTTTTATTAACACAACTAAATAATATATATACACGAACACATCAGGTACTATGTACATTTGAACATCAAGTGTATACATTATGTACTGATGTACATATATTTGATAATATATTTATACATCAAGTAGTAATATATATAAATATATTTTTATATATATTAATGTTATTCAAATAGTATATATTTATATAGTAGATAAATGTTATATATCCACAAATTATATCTTCAGTTGTATCTCCATTTCGATGTGTCAGAATATGATAATTTTGGGATTCACTGAATATGATTTGTAGTAATAGGCATCTCCAATTGTACTTTTACCGTGATTTTCAAAATCAATATATCCTGACAAATCAGAGTGAAAATACAATTGGAGATACCTAGCACTACTTTTATATAGTGCTATATGGAGGTGGAATTAGTAATGTACATGATGGGTATAGATGTATACATATACTAATATACTTCACACTACAAAAAAAAAAGGGCATTTTTTGCGATGCATAATTAGCAACGCCTAGGAGAGCTTCTCTAAATAAGAGTATTTGTGACGTCCAAAAGCATCGTAAATAGTTTTGGGATTATTAGCCATACTCTATGGACGTTGCCAATGATAAAGTATTATGCCCGACACGCTTGGGCATCACAAATAGTAATTTTTTATCAAAACAGTGTCGTTTTACTTTTCCTCCATCTTATTTTCCCAATGCCTCGTATTTCTTGTTCGCGCCACATTTACACCTATCTCTCTCTCTTCTCTGAGTCTCTCCCTCTTCGCCGATCTCTTCTATTAAAATTACTTAATTAGTAGAGTTCTAGTTGTTTTTGAAGAGAATTTGTAGGTAATTTACTTGAAATATTGGCGGGAGGCACACATTACTGATTGCTTTTTTTGTTTGGTCACTGAAAAAAGGAGAGAAAATTCCGAATCTTATTACGTTTTATATATGATTTTTTCGCAGTAGATGATACACGTGACTCTGAATTTTGAAAAAAACTCCAGTTGCTGGCAATTTGTTGCCTTTGCTTTATGGTTCATTTTTGTTGTCATCTTTTTCTCTTTTTTTTTGCATATTAGGTTTATTTGCGTAGTTTGAAATTCTCTTGTTACAGACCATCTGTAGAAACAACATTGAAGAAGGATAAGTTGGCACCAAATTTCAAATAAAATTGTTCTCGTAGTGGTGTCCCTATATTAGGTCCTCGTAATTTCAAATAACTTGAATTTTAGTTAATTATTCGAGTTGCAAATAGCACTGACTTGTGTTGTGTAAATAGCACCCACTTCTCGTCCTTTTGTGCTTCTTGTTTACGTAGAAATCTTGTTTTGATATTTTATAAGTTTTTGAACCTTCTGGAATCTGAGAAGATTCAAACTCTCTTTAGTCATGTCTACTGATTGAACTCTGTGAATTCTCTAGTGGTTGGATTGAGACCCAATTGTTCTTCCCATTGAACATTACTCTCTGTTGCTATAAATCATGTGTTTAAATTTCTCTCAACCTTGAATAAAATAAAAACTTTAAAAATTAATCAAAAGGGATATAAAATTGGGGTAAAAGGAATCAAATTGCCTTTTCCTTTCCTTGGCTAAATCTGTAAATCATGGAATCTAAACGCATCATTTCTCATGCCACTGTTGTCATAGCCAATTAGTGGCTACTTTAAAATTCGAAGATAATTGTAAATTATTAAAAACTTCAAAATATATGGAGAGAAGACTGAGCTTAAACACTTTTCTTTATTTGGTTGATAATAACACACTAACTAATCAAGTTTGTTGACCTTTTCAAGTTGAAGGCAGTTGATGATTATCTTTTATATATATATATATATATATATATATATATATATATATATATTGTTGTCTTGTCTCCACTCCCATTAGGATCTAGGGTTCAGCTCTTCGAAAGAGATTATTTTTTCATAGATGAACCGACAGTTGACTGGCATTCTGCTTCAACCACTGTCACTATATGACAGTAGCATCATAAAATTTATGGCTTCTTTGATCTCCACTAAGAGCTCGTTTGGACATGTCGGCTCCATACAAGTTTAAAGCGATGACTATAAATTAGACGTTTTCTAATATTAATACAAATTTTTTTTATAAATGTTTTTAATACTTTGTTTTCTTTATAAACATATATATATATATATATATATTATATTTATTTTAAAATATAAAATTGTAATAATTTTTCAATAAGAGAAAAATATATATTAAATAAAACTTTAATAATAGAATTCTTACATAATTTTTTTTTTTTATCTAAATAGATAGTAATAAAAAAATAAATTATTACTAATCAAACTCTATTAATAAAATTAATTTTTTTTCATGAAGTCTTTATGAGACTTTTTTTGTATATCTCTTTTTCGTTTAAAGAAAGAAATACACTATCTGATGCTGCACTTTTCAGCTCGCAATAAATCTGAGCTCCAATACCTGTAGAACACTCAAAAAAGGGGATCAAAGGACCACCGGATTGGCTCCGGCGGTAGCCGCTCCGATGCTTAAGTAAGTAAACTGAATTGAAAAGACTGTATTGAAAGCCAAAGAATGAGCATAAAAATAAAGCGTACCTTTAGGGTTTAATTTATAGACTGTGGCCTTCCTAAGTTGATTAGGATTCAGAACCGTGAATATAGGGATTTGATCATCGAAAATTGCAGTTAGCTTGTGGAGTATTGTATCGTAGATAGAGATAATCATAGATAGTAGTTTCCTTGTTGAAGACTGTTTCCGTGTTGCTTGCTTGGCAGTTGTTAAGGAAACCATAAGGTCGGAACCATACGGAATACTGAGTGAATATTGCCCAGAGCATAAGGTTTGGAGGATATGTGCATGAGAATGCCCTGGAGGCTCCGCCTGCTCTGTATGACCGAGTTTATCGGCTCTGTAGGATATGTATATGAGAATGCTCTGAAGGCTGTGACTGCTCTGTACGACCGAGTTTATCGGTTCTGTAAGCGCACGTGTCTCAAGGTGATTGGTGTGTCTGTTTGTGGTATATCAGTTACTCCCCCCCTCCCCCGAGCCCTAGTTAGGAGCTAGGGCGTAACTAGGGCTATGGGCTTTATGAAGAGTCACACGTTTTGTTTCTCCATTTTTTGAGACGTCGGTTTAATGGGTCATTTATTGCACAGCCGATACTTGAGAATCCATCATTACCTTCAACCGTCGTGTCGAATCGTCTTGGAGGGCTCATATTTCGAATGTGTATATAAAGAAGGGGAAAGGACTTCTATGCCTTTCTTCTGCACTTGTTTCTACAGTATCAGAGACTACCACCGCCAGTTGACGTATTTTGAAGGTCGAAGGATATCCGGTGTTCATATCCTTTCTTGATTTCAGGTTTGATTTTAGCCCCTTTTACATTCCCTTTCATTTGCTTCGTTACTTTCTTTTGTCCGCCATGTCTGGCCCTGGGTCACCTTCTGGTTCGGGCAGTTCTTCTAGGACCATTCCTCAACTTCAACTCATGAATCTTCCTTTCGTTAATGATGCTGAGAATAGATTGGTAGAGCCCCCTCCAGTCCGGGGGTTAGGATAGTTGACGCATTCGATGAGCCCCCAAATAGGGCCGGTGAGACCTCTGGTCGACCTGGCCATAGAGAGGAGGGTGAGAGTGCGATTACTGAGAGGATGTTAGTAGAGTTGTGGGAGAAATTCAATCTTCCCTCAAACGTTACTTTTAGGGTCCCGGAACCTCTGGATCGCCTGCGCGATGTTAGAGCGGGGGAAATTTGTGTCTATTTGGCTTGGTTTGAAATGGGACTGACACTCCCCCTTCATAACCTTGTAAAACAATTCTTCTGTTGGTTCAACCTTCGCCTTGTAGACCTTAATCTTAATAGTTGGAGACATCTGTTAAGTTTCATAGTGTTGGGGCATATGAATAATGTCGACGTGTCCCTTGACCTGATCCGTAGTAATATGGATCTAAAATACATGAGGGCGGAAGGCCTCTATTATATGTCTTTTGATAGTGGGTTCAGACCCCTTACTTCCGTGCCCTCCTCTAACAAGACCTGGAAGAAGTGGTATTTCTTCATAAAAGGAGGATAGGAATACGAGGACTTCCAAAACCAATTTTCAACATTCCCTCGAACCACTGGGCGAAAGGTGAGACCCAATTTTTCCCGTGGCTGCTTTGATTTTGTTTTATGCATCAATTGCCGAGCTGATTAATCTCTGTATCTTTTATGCAGTTAGGAGTGTGTGGAAGAGACCGAGCTTTTCTCCCGCGCTTCAAAAGCAATACAAGAAGCTTTTACAGCCCAGCAACCGAGACCATTCCTCCATTGTTAACCGTGATAAGTTGATGGCTGCTAGGGGAAGTGTTGAGGAGCTGGCAAAAGATATGATGGCAAGGTGGGAGACCGAGCCATCTTTATCTGTGGCAGTGGGGGAGGCTTCTTCCCTAGCGGACCCTCCCCTCCAGACAAAAAGGCGGAGGTTACTTTCGATCTGTCCTGAACCCTCTAAGGGGGAGAGAGAGGCACCTGCCCCCATTTCTGTGGTCCCCCCAACCCCATCCAAACAAGCGGGCAAGGGGGCATCATCCTCGGTGGCCCTTGGTGCTGTCAATCAGGGGGCCAAAAAGATTCTGAGGGACTTTTGGGCCAAAGGCTCAATCAAACTTAAGCCCCAGAAGTCGGAGAAGCTTCTTGCTGATCTGGCTTCTCTTCAGGTTAAGGTAAGTTCTTTGGGTCTTTACCTCTTTTCCCTTTTTTCCAAGTGTTTTGGCTGGGTACTGAACTGTTTGCTTTGTACACTGCAGGCCCTACACACCCTTTCTGCTCTGACGAAGGTCTCTCCCCCTTCAGAGGAGGTTGACAAACATCAGGCCGAGCTGGACGAGGTCAAGCTTCAGCTCAGTACTGCTAAGTCTGAGGCTCACAACTCTGCGGAGAGGCTGAAGGAGTCCCAGAATTCTCTAGCAGTCATGGAGTCAGAGAAGAACCTTGCCGTTCAGCAGGCAAAGAGGCTGTAGAGGGAGATGGACGGTATGCGGTACCATTATAATCAAAAGCTTGAGGATGCAGTAGAACAGGCCAAGCTGGAGAACGAGACGGAGAGGAAGATGGAACTGGAAGGAATGGCCAACACCCTGATCATGTTTGGCTTCAACAACTTCCAATCTAGGTTCCTTGCTAAATTTCCCGATTTCGACATATCCTCAATTGTGCCTCCAGGGGTAACCCCTCCCGAGGTTGCCGTTCCGAGCGAGGTGGTCGACGTTCCCCCTACCGATCCCACTGAAGTTGCCGTCCCGAGCGAGATGGTTGATGCTGCTCATACCGATCCTTCCCCGACTATTGAGCCTGCTTCTGCTGATCAGGCTTAGGAAATATGTTTAGTTTAGTTTTTTATTTTTTATTTTTATTTTTTTTGAACCTCCAGTGTAACAGGCTATTTTGTTGAATGAAACAATATTTTCTTTCTCAAATGTCTTCATCCCATTTCTTTTGTGTTTGGTTAACCCATGTAGTATTTCCTTTGAATTTGTGGTTGATGTGAGAAATTACTGCAAGTGAGGCTGTTCTGGATCCCTCCAGACCAACTTTTTAACGGTTGGCAGCTATCTTTCGAGCTGTATTTGCAACAAGACAATGACTGTAAACTAGTTCTGATTGCTTCTTCTTCTTTGGATAAGATAGGAAGTCAATTTCAATCAAACATGTAGGGATTTGATATTGATCTTGTGTCATATATATTGAGAGCAAATTTTGAAGAATTCTGAGGCAGTTTATTCTGAACCCAAGTTTTGTAGCAGAAATTCGGTGTCTCATATCTGTCACTCTAATGATTGAGACTTCTGCCTCTTAAGTCATTCAGACCAGGACTGAGATACATCCGAACTGATAGTCTTTTGTCATACACGTGGTCCGTCAGGGATCAACGGAATGGCCAAGACTGAGAGGTCTGTATGTTGGACCGAAGGCCTTTATATTAAGGTGGATCGGACTTTGTTTGCTTGACCAGTACAGCGTGCTTGGGAAGCCTTGCATCCCGTCTTCTAGGTATCCGAAAGGACGGTTTTATACATCATTCATTTATACAGCTGTCTTTTGGGTTTTCAAGGCCTACCCTTTATTTAACCGTTGCGACGGTTCAACTGGGTGACTTTTGGGCTTCGAGGGTCTATATATATGAGAGAGGAGCATACGGATGCACCCCATCTCTTTACTTTTGCTCTCAGACTGTTCCCCTGTCAGAAAGAATTTGAATGTCTTTTAGAGGCTTTCCGTTCGCCCAGAGATGATTGACGATTTTCAGTCTGAGTTGGGAATGATTAAACTGTGGCCGAGAGTTAACCTTCCCTTTGATTCAGTCTCCAAGGAAGGATTAGAGGAGGCGAAGATCTTCTTGTCCATCTTAGCATCCAGTCGAGATTTCTCCGATTGGAGGTGGACCCTCCTTGATTCAACCGAGGCTTGGAGCATTGGTGATGAAGACGAAAGTGGGATGCCTCCTCCCCTTCGTGTCTTGGCAGAGGCCCTTGCTCAAATCGGCTAGGGTGTCATGCCACATTTGAGGGAAACGAAGGTGGAGAATGAAGGTCTCCTAAAACCCAGAGCCCTCATCATCCGTTGTTATTGAGATCAATGACAGTGAAGATGAAATGGCTTGGGTGCTTCTTGCTGCAGATTGGGGTTCAGGATTCCTTCCTTTCAAATGGAGCCAGCGACGGTAGTAATGGAAGTTTGGAACTTGGGTCCCTTTCTCATTCAAGGAAGAAAGCCATGATGTTGCAAAAACGTAGTGATGTCTGTGTTGTAGCTTGTTTTATTTCCAGTCTTCTTGTATTGATGTAAATTTTCTGAATCATCAACAAAATTGAGTTCCTTCTTCTCAGATCTGATGTTTTTTGTATTTGAATATGCTCTTTTGGAGTTAAAACACCTTCTCGTGCACTTCTAATGACTAACTTTTCTGTATGTTCTAAGAGTAGATCAAAGAAACTTGTATAAAACTTGAAGCCTTGAGCCAAAGTACTTTAAGCCTGCTCGGTATTGTAGTATTTGTCGCTTGTTGGTACATAAGACAAATAATCTAAGTATCAGCTCTGAGATATTCCGATCTAGGAAACTTTAGTTGAAGATGTTTGGAACTTCTGTCTTTGGATGGACTGGATCATTGAATTTGTATATTAAAGACGGACCAGGCTCGGAAGGCCTATGCATTATAGATGGACCAGGCTCGGAAGGCCTGTGCATTATAGATGGACCAGGCACTAAGGCCTGTGCATTAGAGATGGACCAGGCTCTGGAGGCCTGTGTATTAGAGATGGACTAGGCTCTGGAGGCCTGTGCATTAAAAGATGGACCAAGCACTAAGGCTTGTGCATTGTAGATGGACCAGGCTCTAGAGGTCTGTGCATTAGAAATGGACCAAGCTCGGAAGGCTTGTGCATTAAAAGATGGACCAAACATAAAGGCTCGTACATTATAGATGGACCAGGCTCTGAAGGCCTGTGCATTGGAGATGGACTAGGCTCGGAAGGCCTGTGCATTAAAAGATGGACCAAGCACTAAGGCTTGTGCATTATAGATGGACCAGGCTCTAGAGGCCTGTGCATTAGAGATAGACTAGGCTCGGAAGGCCTGTGCATTAAAAGATGGACCAAGCACTAAGGCTTGTGCATTGTAGATGGACCAGGCTCTAGAGGCCTGTGCATTACAAATGGACCAGGCTCTGGAGGCCTGTGCATTAAAAGATGGACCAAGTACTAAGGCTTGTGCATTGTAGATGGACCAGGCTCTAGAGGCCTGTGCATTAGAGATGGACATTTTATGGAGGTATTAAAAAGAAAGAAACGTCTTTATTGATAATACTTTCGTAAATGCTCTACATTCCACGGCCTAGGAATAGGCTTCCCAGTCATGTCCTCTAGCTAGTAGGTGGAAGGCCTAACAACCTTTGTCACTCTGTAAGGGCCTTCCCAATTAGGTGACAACTTTCCCATGGTGGGATCCTTGGTGTTCAGAAAAGCTCTCCTTAAGACAAAGTCTCCAACTTGAAAACTGACCGTCTTGAGCCCCACCTTAGATTTGTTGACCATTCTCAACTGATAGGCTTACATCCTAATGCTGGCTTGATCTCTTTTTTCTTCAAGTAAATCCAAATTTTCTGTCAGCTGCTGATCATTGGATTCTTGTTCGAAGGCTTCAGTCCTTAGGGTTGGCATACCGATCTCAACCGGGATTACTGCTTCTGTACCATAGGCTAGTGAGAAGGGAGTTTCAGAGGTGGGAGTTCTTCTAGTTGTTCTGTAGTCCCAAAGAACTCCAGGGGGTTCCTCCGCCCACTTTCCTTTGGCCTGCTCCAACCTTTTCTTTAATCCATCAAGGATCGTTCGATTGGTGACCTCTGCTTGCCCATTTGCTTGTGGATGGCCTGGAGAGGCAAAGTGTTGCCTAATGTTGAGATTTTCACAGAATTTCTTGAAGTCTTTACCAGTGAACTGCATCCTATTGTCAGAGATGATCACACGTGGTATACCAAACCTGCAAACAATGTTCTTCCATGTGAAGTTTTCAACTTCCTTCTCTGTGATGTGTGTTAGAGGTTCACCTTCGGCCCATTTAGAGAAGTAGTCAATGGCTACCAAAAGATACTTTCTGTTTGGTGGGGCTTTGGGTAATGGACCCATGATGTCCATCCCCCACTGAGCAAAGGGCCAAGGACTAGTAATCGGGATGAGCTCGTGATAAGGCTGGTGTTGATATAGGGCAAATCTTTGGCATTTGTCGCACTTCTGGACATACTCCTTAGCCTGCCTTAGCATGCTAGGCCAGTAATAGCCCTGAGTTAGAGCTCGGTGAGCTATCGTTCTACCCCTATTATGATTCCCACAAATACCCTCGTGTATTTCAGCCAAGACATATTGTGATTCTTCTGGAGCTAAACATTTTAACAGGGGTTGAGAATAAGACCTTCTGTAAAGCTTGTTGTTCAGGATCAGGTACCGAGCCGCTCTGATTCGGATTCTCCCTACTTTGTTTTTATCTTCTAGGAGGAGCCCGAATTCTAGGTACTAGAGGATTGGGGTCATCCAGTTCTGAGGCTGTTCAGTAATTTAGGCAACTTGGGCTTCCTCTATGCTGGGTCCTGGCTGGTAGGAAATTTTTACTATGGAGTTTGCTTCAGACTTAAGGCGAGACGCCATGTTTGCCAAAGCATCTACTCTGCAGTTCTGGCTTCTTTCTATTTTCTGGATATTGAACGTCTGGAAGGAGTGTTTCAAGTGGTTCACCAGTTCGGAGTACCGAAGCATCCTATCATCTTTAATGGAGAATTCTCCCAGGACTTGGCTTACCACCAGCTGGGAGTCTGAGAAGACTTTAAGGTTTTGAACCACGCATTCCAGAGCCAACTTCATGCCTAGGATTAGGGCTTCATATTCTGCTTCATTGTTGGAGGCTCTGAATCCCAAGCTGACTACTTTTTCTGATGAGAGCCCATCAGGGGACTGTAATACCAGGCCTACTCCTGAGCCCTGATTGGTTGACGACCCATCGATATAGAGCAGCCAGGTTCCTAAAGTTTCGAAGAGCTGTGCCTTGTCTTGAAGTGCCGGGGTGAACTCGGCAACGAAATCAGCCAGGGCTTGCCCTTTGATGGAGTTCCGTGGTACATATGATATGTCAAATTCCCCTAACTCCACTGACCACTTCACTAATCTTGCTGAAACCTTAGGCTTTCTCAATATTGACTTCAGAGGATAGGCAGTTGGGATTTCAATTGGATGAGCTTGGAAATAAGGTCGGAGCTTCCGAGCTGATATTACCAAAGCAAAGGCTAGCTTTTCAACCTCTGGATATCTCTTTTCTGTGTCGAGTAGTGCCTTACTGACGTAGAATATGGGCCTCTGTACTCCCCTGTCCTGTCTAACTAATGCGGAGCTGATCGCGTTTTTAGAGACTGCAAGGTACAGGAGTAGCTTTTCCCCCTGTACTGGTTTTGACAGAAGCTCTAGAGAGGCAAGATACTCTTTCAGCTCTTGAAAATATTTCTCACATTCTTCCGTCCATTGCAAAGCTTTGTTGCCCTTTAAAGCTTTGAAAAAGGGTAGGCAGTGATCAGTGGATTTGGAGATAAATCTGCTTAGTGCTACGATTCTGCCATTCAGCCCTTGAATGTCTTTTCTAGTTTTTGGTGACTTCAGTCCAATCAAAGCTTGGATCTGAGTGGGGTCTGCTTCGATACCCCTCTGAGAGACAATGTATCCCAAGAATTTTTCCTTCGTCACCCCGAAGGTACATTTCGACGGATTGAGCTTCATCTTGTGATGTCTTAAGATATCGAAGGTTTGGGCTAAGTGCTGGAGGTGACTACCTTTCTGTAGAATTTTGACCAGCATATCATTAATGTATACCTTCATGGTTTTGCCGAGCAGCGGGCTGAACATCTTGTTAACCAACCGCTGGTATGTGGCACCAGCGTTCTTCAAACCGAAAGGCATTACTCTGTAGCAGTAGAGACCTCGTTCGGTTATGAAGGCTGTCTTCTCCTGGTCTGGAGGGTACATCTGAATTTGGTTATACCCAGAATAGGCGTCCATAAAACTCATGAGTTCGTGCCCTGCAGTAGCGTCAACCAGTTGATCTATCCTTGGCAGTGGAAAGCTGTATTTGGGGCACGCCTTATTGAGGTCTGTATAATCAACGCAGACCCTCCACTTGCCATTTTTCTTCTTGACCAGGACGGTGTTGGCTAGCCACTCGGGGTAGAACACTTCGTATATCATTTTGGCTTCAAACAACCTCTAAACTTCTTCGTTTATGATCTGATGCCGCTCTGGGGCTAGCAGCCTTCTTTTCTGTCTCACTGGTGGGTGATCTGGATCCACCATTAGTTTGTGAGTTATCAGATTTGGATCTATTCCCTCCATGTCTTTGGTCTCCCACGTAAACATAAAGAGGTTGTCTTTCAGAAACTTGATTATTTTCTCTTGCTCAGCGCGTGTCAGGTCTAGACCAATGTACAAATAGCGCCCCTCTAATTCTGAACTGACCAATACTTTGATAGGCTCGCCAATGGGTTTGGCCCTGCTGTCCCGCCCCCTTGGGTTTAGGGGTTCTTCGATTCTAGAAAGGCAATTTTCCTCCTCGGGAGTGTAGGAGAGAACTGGATCTACACAGTCCCAGGTGTACTGTAATTGCTATTTGGCAGTCTTTTTCTTGAGTGCAATGGCATGGCACTCTCGAGAAGTTGGCTGGCACCCTCTGACAAAATGAACATTCTGGTTGTGAACATACTTCAGACATTGATGGAGGTCGAGGTGACCGCCCCTATCTGGTGCAACCATGGTCTCCCAATTATGACATTGTAGAGAGATTTCATATTCAACACCATGTACTCTGAGATGGTGGTTTTTTGCCCTTCACCTTCCCCTACAGTAGTGGGCAAGTCGATCCTTCCCAATGGGGTACTGAGATTGCCATCAAATGCTACCATTATGGCAGTGGTAGGCTTGATGTTGTCGTGGTCCATCCCCATCTGTTTGAGTGGCTCATGGAATAATATATTGACGGAGCTGCCAGTGTCAACCAGGACTCTTCTGATCTCAAAGTTAGCTAATTTGAGAGTGATGACGTGGGCATCACTGTGAGGACAGTGCACCCCTGCTAGGTCCTGTTCAGTGAATTGGATCTCTGGTGCTGGTTTGAGCCTTTTTTCAACGTTGGAGATCTGCAATACATCTAGGGCAACCCTGGCCTCCCGAGCACACCTCTTCCTTGTCCTGTTGGACATTCTTGTAGTAGGAGAGTCTGCATGGAGGACATAGATGACATGGTTGTTCTGCCTTTGAGGCTCGTTTCGAACTTCCCTCTGCTCTTGTCTTTGCTCAGGCCTCTGCTCTATCTGCTGCTGAGGCTTGTCTTCATGGGCATTTTGCCTCCCGTCCTACTTAAGGAACTCCCGGAGACATCCTTTCTTTATGAGTTGCTCAATCTCATATCTAAGGGACCTACATGAGTTAGTCGTATGCCCATGATCTTTGTGGAAATTACAATATTTACCTGTGTCCCGAAGGCTGGGATCCCCTTTGATGGGTTCTGGCCATCTCAGGTTTTCCCGATCTCAGATCTGCCAAAGTACCTGATTCGGTGTAGTGTTCAGAGGGGTAAAGTTAGTGAACTCCCTTGGTTCGGAATTGTAAATAGCCTTGGGTGCCGTTCTCTTTTCTGGACTCCTGGCTCTCTTCTTGCTAGGGTCTCTTCTGTGGTCCTCCTTCTTATGATCCTCCCTCTTCGGATTATCCCTCTGGTTCTGTTCCTTACCCTTCTAGGATGTGCGGTTGGCTTCTTCCAAGTTAATGTACTTCCTAGCCCGGTCCATTAAAGCTGCCATGTCGGCAGGAGGGCTTTTGGTCAAGGAATCTCTAAAGCCACCGTGGGCAAGTCCAACAGTTAAGGCAGCTACAAGGAATCTTGGGCTGTAGTCGGTGATTTCTATGAGTTCGGCATTGAAGCATGCAATGTAGGCTCTGAGGAACTCCTCCTTAGTCTGCTTGACATTTAACAGGAATTCTGGTTCCCTTTTGAGCCTTCTACTGGTCATAAATCTGTCCAAGAATTGCCTACCGAGCTCATAGAAGCCGGTAATTGAGTTCGGAGTGAGGTGGTGGAACCATTTCAGAGCAGTTCCCTTCAAGCTGATAATGAAAGTTCGGCACATAAAAGCATCAGAGGCTCCATGGAGGGCCATCGTATGCTGGTAGTGCGACAGGTGATCTCCTGGGTCTCCAGTCCCATCGTACAGGGTGAACTTTGGCACCATGAACTTCCTAGGCCTTTCTTCTGACGTGATGGAGTGAGTGAATGGGGTGGCAAGTCTTCCGAGCAGCCTGGCCAACTCGTCTTGCTCTGAAGGGTTCTGGGCACCTCTCAAAGCTATTGTTCGGTCCATAGATTCGGTAATTTCTTCGATCCTCCGTGGGTCTCTGAACCGGACCTCTTGTGAACCTTGCCTCACAGCTTCGGCATCAGGGTAGTCGGGCTGAGCACGTCCTTCGGATAGAAGAGGATTCCGAACTGGCGGGATCGGTGCTGTTTGGGGATGAGGCTCCTGTGGTGCCGGATGTGCTCCCGAAGCCCTTGGAGTCGGGGCTCTAGTAGTGCTTTGGTAGTGGATGCCAGGGATGAAGGTAGATGTTCCCTAGCTTGGGGCTGCCGACGGCGTAGATCTCTGCCAACGTGAGCAACACCCTGGGGGTGCCCAGGCTGGTTAGTTAGAGCCCGCTCATGAGGCTCTTCATTCTCAGTGATTTTATAGGGTTGCGTTCTTTCAGCAACATTGACCGGCGGGTTAGGAGGACTCATCCCTTGATTCTGTGTGAGCATTGCCAGAGTTCTAGATATGGCAAGTAGTTGTTCCTGCATCAGTTCGTTGTGTCATTTGATTGACTCAATCTCTTGTCGCATGAGATCAACCGTCGGCCCTCTTGCTCGTGGAACAGGCAGCCGACGTTGAGAGCTTTATGGGTTTTGAGCGTTCTGTCTCGGTCGGAGATTTGGGGCCATGGTTTTCCGGTGGGGAAAAAGATCAGTTTGTGAATAGAGCACTTGGAGATTAGTCGTTTCCCACAGACGGCGCCAAACTGATGCTGCACTTTTTGGCTCGCAATAAATCTGGGCTCCAAGGCCTGTAGAACACTCAAAAAGGGGGATCAGAGGACCACCGGATTGGCTCCGGCGGTAGCCGCTCCGATGCTTAAGTAAGTAAACTGAATTGAAAAGACTGTATTGAAAGCCAAAGAATGAGCATAAAAATAAAGCGTACCTTTAGGGTTTAATTTATAGACTATGGTCTTCCTAAGTTGATTAGGATTCGGAGCCGTGAATATAGGGATTTGATCATCGGAGATTGTAGTTACCTTGTGGAGTATTGTATCGCAGATAGAGATAATCATAGATAGTAGTTTCCTTGTTGAAGACTGTTTCTGTGTTGCCTATTTGGTAGTTGTTAAGGAAACCATAAGGTCGGAACTATACGGAATACTGAGTGAATATTGCCCAGAGCATAAGGTCTGGAGGATATGTGCATGAGAATGCCCTAGAGGCTCCGCCTGCCCTGTATGACCGATTTTATCGGCTCTGTAGGATATGTTTATGAGAATGCCCTGAAGGCTGTGACTGCTCTGTATGACCGAGTTTATCGGTTCTGTAAGCACACGTGTCTCAAGGTGATTGGTGTGTCTGTTTGTGGTATATCACTATCAAAAGTACCATAGCATGCTTTTATGGTTGAATTGTAGTTGTTTTCTATATTGCACTTTCATGACTAAAAAATGTAACCTTAGACCCATTTGAGATTTGTTTTTTTTAACACTTATGTATCTCATCGCTTATCTGAAATTGATTAAAACACAAGTTCAAGTTACGCATTCTCAATCTAAACAATCCTCAAGGAATACCAATCACCCACTGTACTAACACATGGAATATACATGTAATCATGATCCACATTCATCACTCAACCAGACTTCCCGGGAAGTAACAAGAAACACATAAGCACATAAACAATCAGATGAATACACAAATCATGCGATCAATATGAAGATCAATCCTAACTTAATTCTATTCCTTATTTAGCAAAATATCATACCTAATGGGTTGGTCTCAACCCTAAGAAACCGTGCTCGCGGTGTAGCCGAACTAATCAATGAGAATGCAATCCCTCTTTACTATTTCCAATCGGAAGGCCTAGACTACCTTCTCCTTGCTTTTCGGTGTTCCTAAAATCCTGAAACATAACTCAGTCTATTTCTACTTGAATTATGTTATTCATCAAATTTTATGCTTTTATTTCATGAGTTTTTATTTTACTAAAATAGACTTTACCATTGAGTCTGGAACGTCGAACAAAGTCGATTTAGGCTTTCGCGGAATTCAATTCTGGCATCTGTACTAAAAATGGTAAAATGGTAATTTCTTCATTCTTGCCCCGAACCCTATCGTGGTCCTCAGAATATTCCACATATCTTATATATAATTTTCTAAGTCTTTTGGACCTCATTCGATATTTGCTTTTGATCATCGAGACACATCGGTTATTTCTTATTTCATACGTTGACTATTCTGTAGTCTTAATTGTGCTTAGGGCAATTTATTAGATCAGATTGGCCTTCATTTGGCCTCTACTTTGCACTTACCATGCTCAGGGGCATTTTGGTCTTTTACTCTTTCATGCATCGCATTGTTCGGTGCTTCGTTTGCTAGTATGGACTCCACCATTGAGTCTAGAATGTCCGACATAATTAAGATGGACTATCTTTTATGTTTATTTGGCCCTAAGTATCGTTAGGGGTATTACAGTCATTTATCATTTGCGTGTCTTTATTTTTCAGGACTAATTAGTAGAAATATACTATTCATTTATTTATTTTGGACTTTGTTTGACCCATTTAGGATCCAAAGGTAAAATAGTCATTTTAATCAATTTAATAAAGTAATTAAATAATTTATTTTATTATTTATTTATTTTCAAGGGCTTATTTAAATAGATTTTCCAGAATCTGGGCCATAACAGAATTTCTTAAAAGTCTGGGGGTCAAACTGTAAATAACTAAAGTTTTGGTTTATTTATTTTTAAAATTTAACACTGAACCAGTGGGTTTATCTTAATTTTAAGTGAACCGGTCCACAGTCTCACTGGACCAACCGGTCTGACCGGTTCAACATGTCATGCTGACGTCAACGCTAAATTTTAAAAACATATTCCTTTAAAACGACGTAGTTCGACTTGCCCCTTATATCCGGTCGGGTTCTGACCCGACCTAGATCCAATCCAACCCGTGTCCGGCACTGTTCATCGTCTTCCTCATGACGATGAACAGTAACCCTAAAAACCAAAAATTTTCCCATTCAATTTCGTGAATTTTCAGTTCATTTTACTCTCTCCTCTTGACTCTAATGTGTTTCTGGGACACCACAATAGGATTTGGCATTCGTTTTAGAGGTCGAATCAAACTCTATGAGCCATGGTGAGTTCGTTTAGCCTAGACCTGCAACTAGGTCGCGTACGCTCGTTTTTGGACCAAATCAGTTGGTTTTTGTCTTGTTGTGATCTTCGTGGTAAGGGGGGTCTGATCATCATTCCAAAAACAGAGAATAAGTGTTTATTTTAGAAGTTGGGTTCTAAACCCGTGACCTGCAACTCAGCTTATATCCTTCGTCTTGGGTTCATTTGACATAATATTTGTGGATTTGAAACCCCTATGGTCTCTAGATCACGCCCCAGCTTACCAAAACCCATTTGGTTTCAATCGGGATAGACCTATTCTTAAGACCCATCAATGACGGTTTCTCCGTTTCAGGGCCTCTCAAACCCTTTTGGCCTTCTCAAATTACTCATAACAATTCCTTGTTGTTAGAATAAGTCATGTATGCTAAAAAAAAAACTCAAAACAGTTTGCAAAATGGAAGGTTTTTAGAGAGAGAAAAATGGTCGTAGGGCTTTACCTCAACAAAGGATCCTTCTTCTTTCTGATTCTATCTCCCTCTTCTTGCTCTTCTTCTTCTCAGTCTACTTTTTAAACTCTTTGAATCTCCCAGTTCCTCACTTTTCCTTATTTGGTCCCCTCCTGAATCACACACACATGTACACATCTATATACACACAACTCTCTCTCTCTCTCTCTCTCTATATATATATATATATATCAGACCTGCACACACACTCAACACCCTACCCACTTTGTACACTCACGCACTCCACCTCCTACACACACACACACTCACACGCAACATATATATATATATATATTATTTTTAAAACACACACACAGAGTACATCTGACACACATAAACACACATGCATTACCCTACATGCACTTGCTGCTTAGGCAGCTTTCTTCCCCTCCCTTTCTTTTATTTTTTTCTTTCTTTTATACACACATGCATACATGTATAATATATATATACATATATATATATATCCTACTATATATATATATATATATATATATAACTACACATACATAATACACTCCTCATACGTACACACTTATAAAAAAAAAAATTTCATTCCAAAATTTTGAATATTTACATATCAACTCTTATATAGAATATTTTTAAAGGGGATTAGGTAATAGGTCCCTCATAAAATGCTTAATTAGTATAAGATTCAACCAAAAATATTTTAACTCAAAAAGTCTAATATTTTGTTTACAAGAATACCCTTCTAATGTAAAAACACAATGAAACATAATGTTTCCACTTTTACTCTCCCAGCCTATTGCCACATGATAACCTTTTCTTTTTAAAACTTTAAAATTAAATAACTTATAATAAATAAATCTATTTTTCTTAAAAGTTATATATTTGGATTTTAAAATCGAATCAAACAAAATCCATATTGCATAATTCTATTAAAAGAATTTGTATTTTTTGAATTGAAAATTATTTGTTCTACATATCACTGTCCAAAAATTCTCTGTCCAGTTTAATTAAAGGGTACTACAGATCTAATGGAAAATCCCACTTCACCAAAAACACAATGAAACATAATGTTTCCACTTTTACTCTCCCAACCTATTGCCACATGATCACCTTTTCTTTTTAAAACTTTAAAATTAAATAACTTATAATATATAAATCTATTTTTCTTAAAAGTTATATATTTAGATTTTAAAATCGAATCAAACAAAATCCATATTGCATATGTAATTCTATTAAAAGAATTTGTATTTTTTGAATAGAAAATTATTTGTGCTACATACCACTGTCCAAAAATTCTCTGTCCAGTTTAAATAAATAATTTTTTTTGGTGAAGTGGGTTTTTCCATTGGATCTATAGTAGCCTTCAATTTCTTAGAGTGAGTGGAATAGATGCAAGATATATTGCTTGATGTATGTGTAATGGAGTTAAATTGATCGTAACTAGATGAATGCCAGGTTGAGTATATAATGTCCTGTTGGGAAAAGTGGATTTTTGAGCATAATAATTAGCTATCTTTGAGATAAAATTAAAGTTGCCCCATATATTAATTTTGGGGGGTCCATATGGAAATGTGTTCTCATCTATGAGGAGATTAAGATCATGTATTGGGTTGGTCAAAACCATTCAGGAGTGAATGAGAAATTGCCTCTAAATATCACTACTTGAAAATGGTAACAAAAGCTTGAAACTTGTGACAAACTTCTACCCCACATAAGATGAGTACAAGGCTTTTAAAAAGTATATATATATAATTACCTTGAAGGAAAGTTTGTGCCCTAAAGGACACTCAAGTTTCGTGGAAGGGGGAGGACCTAGCACATGCTTGGTTTATCACACACGTGCACGCGCGCAACCGCTGCCCCGCCTCGCATCAAACAGGGCTAGGTCGGTTTGGGTTTGGGCCTTGGCCTGCTATGTGTATAGATTTTTAGGGAAAATTCATTTAAATAATTTTTCAAAACGCTGCCGTTTATGTTACTGTTAGAAACAGTCCAAAACATTGTCGTTTAGTTACCAGATTAATTAATTCCAATGCTGTCGTTTTGCGATTGTGTTTGGTTTTGGTTTAAATCTAAAAAACGATGTCATTTTACGATTAAACCTTTGGTTTGAATTTTGACTGAATCGTCTTTTTCTTTGTAGTTGTTCATTGAACAAATGCGACTGTAAGCCTTTGTGTTTGTACCAAACAGACATGAATGCTCTATATAAACACCACCTACACACCTACATTCATTGCATTGAATTCATTACATTTTTTGTGCGTTTATACAATTTAAGAGAGTTCTGAAACATAAGTCTGGTTCATTGTAAGCAAAGACTACAGTACTTATTCTCTGTGTGAGATCACTTCATCTTGGAAGACAAACATCCATTCAATCGTAAGCACTAAGTGCGAGGGCGTATTCTGTTTTAAGGAGATAGTGTCAAACGCTAGACTTGGTCTATGTAAGTTTTTTCCATTTTTGTTTTTTTCTTTTGGTCAAATTTGTATACTATTTTTAAATAGTAATTTATTTTGGTTTTTAATTCTAGAATCATAACTTAGTTTTTAAAACCTTAGAACATAATTAGTTTTTTTTTTTTTTTTTTTCTGTTCTTTGTAAATTTAGTTTTTGTATTTATATAACACAGAAAAATAATTTTGTATTTACAGAATACAGAAAACAAGTTCTATATTTTATTTTATTACTCTATTGCTAAAATAAAATGGATTTTATAAATACTGATTAACAATCTTAAGACAGAATAGTATTCCAAATCAGTTTTATTTTTCCTGATGTTTTATTTTCTGTTTTAGTTTGCAGTATTCTTTACTTCTCAATACTATAAATTTACAAATTGTAATCAGTGGAAAAATTTATATTGTAGTTTTTTAAATGGTAACTGAAACAACCCCAAATCCTACTGCTATTGTTGTGTCACCTGCACCTGTTATATCACCAGTTCCTTTAAACCATAATGAGAAATCAGAGAAATTCAGTGAGACTGATTTCAAGAGATGGCAGCAAAAGATGTTGTTTTATCTCACTACTCCGAATTTGAATCGATTCTTTTGTGAAGATGCTCCTATTTTGAGGGAGAATGAGATTGATAGGCAAGTGGTCGTCCCAGTCGATGCTTGGAAGCATGCTGACTTCCTCTGCCGAAACTATGTCCTTAATAGCTTAGACAACACATTATATAATGTGTACAGTCCAATCAAGACTGCAAGGGAGCTATGGGAGTCTCTTAATAGAAAGTATAAAACAAAAGATGTCAGCATGAAGAAGTTCGTGGTAGGCAGATTCCTAGACTACAAAATGATTGACTCCAAGAAGGTGATTAATCAAGTTCAAGATCTTCAGGTTATCTTGCATGACATTCATGCAGAAGGCATGTCCCTAAGTGAGTCCTTCCAAGTGACTGCGATCATTGAAAAGTTGCCACATTCTTGGAAAGAATTCAAGAGTTACCTAAAGCATGAGCGAAAGGACATGAAGCTTGAAGACTTGATCGTGAGATTAAGGATTGAAGAAGACAACCATACTTATGAAAAGAAAGCAGGGAAATCCATTATGGAAGCTAAGGCAAACGTGGTGGAATAAGGTTAAACCTCTCACAACAAGAAAATGAAGCATTTTGATATTGGTGCTAAACAAGGGCCCAAAGGCAATGACAACAAAAAGTTCAAGGGAAAATGTTACATATGTGACAAACCAGGCCATCACACAAAGGATTGTCACAGTAAGAAACAAGGACAAGGGAATCCTAACAAGAGGCAAGCACATGCCAACATAACCAAAGTGGATAATCTTTCAAATGATGTGTCTGAAATGAATCTTTCGGCTATGGTTTTAGAAGTCAACTTTATTAGAAGCAATAACAAAGAATGGTGGGTGGACATTGGGGGTACTCGCCATGTTTGCTCTAATAAAAAGATGTTCTCATCATATCATGCTATAGATAATAGAGAACAACTTTTATAGGCAACTCCTCAACTTCCAAGGTTGAAGGTCAAGGAAAAGTGGTATTGAAGATGACATCTGAAAAAGAGCTTCCCTCAAGAATGTGCTCCATGTGCTTGATATTCGAAAGAACTTGGTATCTGGATCATTGTTAAGCAAAAAAGGATTCAAATTGGTATTTTTGTCTGATAAATTTGTCTTTACCAAAAATGAGATGTATGTGGGTAAGGGATATATGAGCGATGGGCTCTTTATGATGAATGTAATGACTGTTGTACCTACTATTAATAATAATAAGAACACAACTTCTGCTTATATGCTTGAGTCTTCAAATATGTGGTATGGTAGACTAGGACATGTTAATTTTGATACATTACGTAGATTAGTTAATATGGAATGTTTGCTTAAAATAGAATTTGATTCAAATCATAAATGTGAGATTTATATAGAAGTAAAGTTTATAAGAACTTTCTTTCAATCAATTGAAAAAAGTACTTTAGAATTAATACATTCAGATATTTGTGATTCAAAATTTATTCAAACTAGAGGTGGTAAGAAATATTTTCTTACTTTTATTGATGATTGCACAAGATACAAATATGTTTACTTGTTGAGAAGTAAAGATAAGGCATTGGAAATGTTTAAATATTACAAGAATGAGGTTGAGAATTAACTTGATAAGAAGATCAAGATATTGAGAAGTGATAGAGGTGATGAATATGAAGTACCTTTTGGTGAATTCTGTTTATATGGTATTAAACACCAAACAACTGCACCCTATTCACCTCAGCAAAATGGAATTGTTGAATGAAAAAATAGAACTTTAAAAAAAATGCATGATGAATGCATTAATAGTACCTCACAATTTGTAGGCGGAAGCAATTCTTTCTACAAACTATATGCTTAATCGAATACTTCAAAAGAAAACCAAAAAGTACCCATATGAGTTATGGAAAGGTCGAAGACCTTCTTACAAATACTTAAAAGTATGGGGTATTTAGCAAAAGTTGCGGTTCCTATACCTAAAAAGGTTAAAATAAGACAAATAATAGTTGACTATATTTTCATAGAATATGCTCATAATAGTAATACATATCGATTTCTGATTCAGAAATTGGAAATTCCTGATATACATGTTAATACTATTATTGAGTCAAGAATGCATCATTTTTTGAACATGTATTTCCTCACAAATCAACACAGGAGTCGAGTTCAAATAAAAGAACTTATGACACTGTAATAGGCAGTAGTCAAGACCAACAAGATGATGATGAACCTAGACAAAGCAATAGGACTAGAACATCAAAATCTTTTGGTTCAGACTTTTTAACGTATTTGTTAGAAGATGAGCCACAAAGCCTTAAAGAAACAATGTCGAGTCTTGAAGCTCCTTATTGGAAAGAGACTGTAAACAATGGAGTAGAATCCATTCTATAAAATCGTACGTGGGAACTAGTGGATCTTCCACTAGGTTCAAAAACTCCTAGATATAAAGGGATATTCAAAAAGAAAATGAAAGCAGATGGATTTATTGAAAAGTACAAGGCCAGGCTTGTTATCAAAGGATATAGGCAAAAGAAAGGTTTGGACTATTTCGATACATATTCACTTGTTACAAGGATATCATTCATTTAAATGTTAATAGCTATTGTAGCTATACACAATCTTGAGATACATCAAATGGATGTTAAGAAAACTTTCTTAAATGGTAAATTAGATGAAGTATACATGGAATAACCTGAAGGATTTATTGTTCCAGGTCAAGAAAAGAAAGTTTTTCGGTTTATTAAATCTATTTTTGGACTAAAATAAGCACCAAAGCAGTGGCATGAGAAATTTGACAGTGTAATGATGTCAAATGGGCTCAAGATTAATGAATGCGACAAATGTGTATATGTTAAGAACACAGAAAATGGCTATGTCATTAATTGTCTCTATGTTAATGATATGCTCATTATGGGTAATAATAATGATGTCATCAAAGCTACCAAAAAACTGTTAAACAATAAGTTTGACATGAATAACTTAGGTGTTGCCGATATTATACTTGGGATAAAAATCTCTAAAACATTGGATGGACTAATATTATTTTCATCACATTACATTGAGAGAATACTCAAGAATTTAAACAAGATGATAGCAGTCCAGCGAAAACACCTGTAAATGTAAATCTACACTTATCCAAGAATAATGGCAAAAACATATCACAACTAAAGTATGCGCAAATAATTGGTAGCCTAATATATGTGATAAATTGTACCCGTCCAAACATAGCATATGCTGTCAGCAAATTGAGTTGATATACAAGTAATCCTGGTCCGCACCATTGGAAGGTAATATTTATGGTTTTGAGATATCTAAAAAACACCCAAAACTATGGATTGCACTACTCAAGGTATGCAGCAGTACTAGAAGGATACTATGATGCAAAGTAAATATCCGATACCAAATATTCAAAATCTACAAGTGGGTATTTATTTACACTTGGTGGTGGAGCGGTATCATGAAAATCTTCTAAACAAATGTGCATTGCTAGATCCACAATGGAATATGAGTTTATTGCACTTGATAAAGCTAATGAAGAAGTTGAGTGGCTTCGTCACTTCCTAAAAGATATTCCAATGTGGTCAAAACCTATGCCTACTATCTGTATTCATTACGATAGTCAATCAGCAATTGGTAGGGCATAGAGTTACATGTATAACAGTAAGTGTTGACATATTCGTCGAAGATATAATATTGTGAAACAACTTCTCTCTAATGGTATTATAACCACTAAGTACATAAGGTCTAAAAAAAATATTACGGATTCGTTAACCAAAGGTTTGACCAGAGAATAAGTGAATAAATCATCGAGGGGGGTGGGCTTAAAACCTATACACTAAGAATCACCATAATGGAAACCTAACCTAGCTGACTAGAGATCTCAAGATCTAAGTTCAAAAGGACAACCGAATTGTGTATGACTCATTAAGATCACTATGGAGATAAAATCTCTTACCCATTCATATGATAAGAATAAGTGATGCCTGTAGCGTTGAATAGGATAAGCTAAACTTTTAATGATTCTTATATCTTGTTAAATACAAGTGGGGTATAGTAGGATACTCCTAATAAGAAATCACCTATGTGAGTGTGAACCGAACTGGTTCTATGAGAATGATGACAGCAAAATTCTTTAAGAGCACTCATGAAACCAGGAATTGTTTAGGGCTAAAATAAACACAACCATGAGAACCAACTATGTTAGGAAAGATTCTATGTGAATGCTATTATCTTGGTTTATATAAACGGTTGGACAATTCAAGACATTATGTTCACTGAACAACTAGTAACTCGTATTTTACAAGGGAAGGTTCAAGGCCACAAGCTACCTTCCTCTATGTAGAAGATTTCCAATAGAACTCTCTCTAAGTGTCTACATATCATTTGCATTACTTTCAGTCAATTTCATTCATGCGGGGGATTGTTAGAAAAAGTGGGTTTTTAAGCGTAATAATTAGCTATCTTTGAGTTAAAATTAAAGTAGGCCTCACACATTAATTTTGGTGGGTCCATATGAAAATGTGTTCTCCTCCATGAGGAGATTAAGATAATGTATTGGGTTGCTCAAAACCATTAAGGAGTGAATGAGAAATTGCCTTTAAACATCACCATTTAGAAATGGTAACAAAAACTTGAAACTTGTGAAAAACTTGTGTCCCACATAAGATGAGTACAAGGCTTTTAAAAAGTATATATATAATTACCTTGAAGGAAGGTTTGGACCCTAAGGGGCACCCAAGTTTTGTGGAAGGGGGAAGACTGGGTCGGGTAGGTTTGGGTTTGGGCCTTGGCCCGCTATGTATAAATCGTTTTAGGGAAAATTCATTTAAATAATTTTTCAAAACGCTGTCATTTCTGTTACTGTTAGAAACAATCCAAAACGTTGTCATTTAGTTACCAAATTAATTAATTCTAGCACTGTTGTTTTGCGATTGCGTTGGATTTTGGTTTAAAAAAACGGTGTCATTTTATGATTAAACATTTGGTTTGAATTTTGACTGAATAGTCTTCTTCTTTACGGCTGTTCATTGAACAGTTGTTATTGTAAGCCTTTATGTCTGTACCAAACAGACATGAATGTGCTATATAAACACCACCTACATTCATTGCATTGAATTCATTACATTTTCTGTGCGTTCATACAGTTTAAGAGAGTTCTGAAACATAAGTCTGGTTCATAATACGCAAAGACTGCACTACTTCTTCTCTATGCGAGACCACTTCATCCTAAGAGGCAGATGTCCATTCAATCATAAGCACCAAGTGTGAGGGCGTATTCTGTCTTAAAGAGATAGCGTCAAATGCTAGACTTGGTGTTCTAGAAACTTGTAAGTTTCTTCCATTTTTGTTTTTTCCTTTTGGTCAAATCTGTATATTGTTTCTAAACAGTAATTTGTTTTTAGTTTTTTATTCTAGAATCATAACTCAGTTTTTAAAACCTTAGAACATAATTAGTTTTTTTTTTTTTTTTTTCTGTTGTCTGTAAATTCAAGTTCTGTATTTATAGAATACAAAAAAAATAATTTTGTATTTATAGAATATAGAAAACAAGTTTTGTATTTTTTTTATTACTCTATTGCTAAAATAAAATGGATTTTATAAATACTGAATAAGATGTCCTACACTAGTGGAAGTGGAAAATTAAAAATTTGTTCAGGATGCGGTGGGAAAACTCAGGTCCTGTTGGCAGCCCACTTGGGCTTAGAGAGTCGTGATTTGGATTAGCATCAGTTGTTAAGTGATTTGATTGTTAAATTATATATAGCTGATTGAAATAGGAATTGCATCTTGGTGGTGAGTCTAGGTTAAGTAGCTGACTGAGTCTTTGGTTTCAAACAAATCTATTAAAGCCTACATGACCTTTAAGTACTTTACACCAATCTCAAGTGAGCAGTAACACTACTATACAACTTTTGATGAAAAATGGTCATTGTTGATATAGATTTACTATAGTTTTGGTTCAAGGTTGGGACGGAGTCATGAATTTATCTTATGGGGTGTACATTTTATTCTTAATATTTGATTATGAGTTTAAAAATTCAATATTACTTAATAATATTTTGGCTAAGCAACTATAATCGTTGATATATAGAAGGTTAGAAATTAGACATGAGTCCAACTAAAAAAAGGACCCACAAAAAATTATAGGTTACACAAAAAAATCCTCCCCCCCCTCCCCCCACAGAAAAAAAAATTGTGTACGACATCATCCCTCCAATAAAGCCTAGAAAAAAATAGAGCAATAAAAAACTAGTCAATTTTTTTTTTTTTTAAATTAGGAGTCTATCAGTGTCAGAGAAGAAATTACAAAAATGTCATCTTAAAGAACAAAAATTAAAAGACATCAACTTTAACTACTTTAATCTTTTTCTTCCATAATTGCCCTTAATGACTTTGCAAAAAGACCATTTTACCTATCATTCTCATATTTTCCTCATTCAAACCCTAAATTATATATATATATATACAGACAATATGTATGTGTGTATGTATATATATATGTGTGTGTGTGTATATATTACATATTTATATATATGTGTGTGTATACATATTAATTACATTTACATATTCAATTAGATGTTATCAGTCTGCAATCGAATATGAATCAGAAAGAAACAAAAGATGAGGAATTGTTACAAATCACAATCTCATCCCTTTAAAACACTATAAAAAAAAAATGGGCGTATAAAATAGTGCTCGAGATGTACGCAATGGAGGAAAAGGTTGATTCTCACTCTTCTCTTTCTATACAATCTCTTTCTTCTTTTTTCTTAGACTATTTATTATACCCTTGTTGTATAGACAGAAAAATATTGGTAGCCATGACCCCTACCAATTTCGTTACTCACTTTCTCGTGCGGTTCGGAGGCAACCTTCACAACGTTAGGGTGTAACTTTCTAAAACATAAGGTGTAACTTACATGACATTTGGTGCAACTCACATAATAATGTACACCAATTTAATTTGATGTTATTCTTTTTAATCTGGTGCAACCTTCACAACGTTATGGTGCAACTCTCTAATACGTAAGGTGCAAATTTCTAATGCGTAAGGTGTAACTTACATAACATTGTGAACAAACTCAATTTGATGTTATTCTTCTAATCTTGGTACAATATTCAAAAATATCATAAACATTCAATATTTGTGTCTAGTTTTAGCTCAATCATGTATGAATTTAAGTTTTTCCATAAACCAACAATATATATAAACCCAATATCAATGCACATTCATCCTTGAACTATATCAGAAATCCAAACTTCAACAATTTGACAATATTTCTGTTTTGTCTTAGCTCAATCATATTTCGATTTAGGTTTTCTTCCATTCAATCATTAATAGATTCAAAATCATGGAATGAATTAGTAAAAGATGAAGAGAAATCATCAAGTTTGGAGGTAAAATAGTTCCTCAAAATTCTTGATCCTTGAAGGTTGATTATTAAAGACCTTTTCAATGGTGAGATCATATAAAAACTCCACCATGGTGCAAAAATTGACGTCGGAACTCAACAACCTTCGATTGTGTAGTAGGATTTATTTGTCTGAGATAATGAGATATTAGGGTTTGTGTAAAATAAAGAATGAATGTTAGTTTTATCTATTAATAAAAGGTATTTTTGTCACACAATATATAAAAGAGATAAAGTTGATGTTTAAAAAGATAAAGTTGATGTTTCTCTAATTTCTAAGATACCTTCTTAATTTAGTTCATAAAGATAGATTTTTATCTAAAATCAAGTCTCCCACTGACTGACTTGTAATTTCAAAAGAAAAAAAGTGACTGAACTTTAATTGGCCAAAAAATTAAAAAAACACACATTTTTTTCTAATGTTTTAAAAGTATCATGTATAGTACATTCACAGTTGTCCTTCGATGATATTAAAAATATCTTTTTCAATATACATAATCAAATTATCATTTATACATTGATCTCCCATTAGACCTGGTGTATGTGTTCAAGAAAGCTTCCATATTTTTGGTTGAGCCGTCAATAATGGTTGGGAATCATGGCACAAAGGGATTTTTTTTCTTCACTAGAATAAAATGAATGGTATATTAGCCTTTAAGTCATTTTGTGTTTGGTCGAATATCTACATGTGGGACACTTCTTAATTGCACACAACCCTTTTTCAAAATAATAAACAAAAAGGAGTAATATTGAAACTTTAGGAAGGATAATTTGAAAAACTTTGATGTAGGGGGGGCAAAAATAAAAATTAAAGTGATATATTTGAATTTTTTAAAAACAATATAAGAAAATTTTTAAATAAAAAAAGTTGTGGAGTGGGGGCAATTGACCCCCCTACGGGCCTTCATCGGCTCCGTCCCTAGTTCAAGGCCCTATCGCTTCTTTGCCTTCTCTCTCTGTAAGTGATTCATTGGCCTCAATCTCATGAATCGTGCAATGGATCTTCAACGGACAGAGAGGCAACTTGAAGAGATACTTTGAGAGAGAGAGAATCTTGATAGAGATAGATTACATATGAGATGGACCAAAATATGATAATTTATTCATCAAAAGAAATATAAAGTCGTCACTTCAATACTATTGGACCTAGGCTCACAATTTAATAGTCAAGAACTTTTGATATTATAATGTTTTCTCTTGAAACTTAACTTGTAAGCATTTATTTTGAGGAACGTTCCACCAATTAACTTTATTTTTAAATATAGAGTTTCAGGGCTTGTACAAAACTATTACAGTGGATATTAGTCCTCCCTATATTTTATAGTAATGTTAGGTACACCGGTTTGGTTTACTGGGATTAGGATCCGCTCTATTACACTTTTCGCCCAATTTCTCTCAACATGGACTTTGATGCATGCCACATCATGTATTTGGTAAAAAGATATTTTAATAATAGGTGATGTTTCATGTATCTAGATTAGCTTGAGGGAAGGAGGGCTTAAGAGAAGCCAAAGTTTCCTTGTGGACGTATGTATATTGCCGAACCACGTAAGTTCTCTGTGTCAATTTCTCTCTCTCTCTCTCTAACGCTTGTTGCATGGATCATTTATATTAAAACAATTGGTATCAGATTTGTTGGTTGAATCAATGATGGTAAACCCTTCTGTTATCAAGGCCAATGTGGTGTGTTCGATGGAACTGGGAATTTTGGATTGTGGTAGCAAAGGGTGAAGGATCTATTGGTAAAACAAGGTTTTGTGAAGGCATTGTATGGGAAGACGAAGAAGCCAGAGAAGATTACAAGTGATGAATGGGAAGAATTCGAGATGAGAGTAGTAAGTATCATTCAACTTGTTTGGCAGAAAAGGTTATATACCACGTTATGGATGAAGAGTCTCCTATGAGAATATGGACAAAATTGGAAAGCCAATACATGTCCAAGTCACTTATGAATAAGCTTTATCCTAGGTAGAAATTGTATGGGCTTAAGATGATTAACGGTGCATATTTGACTCAACACATCAATACATTCAACTAGATTATTAGTGACTTGCTCAGAATTGATGTGAAGTTCGAGGATAAGACAAGGCACTAATGCTCCTAACCTCACTTTCGACTTCTTATGAGCATCCAGTTACAACTCTCCTTTGGGGGAAGGAAACTTAGGAAATGGAAGAAGTTACGGCAGCCCTGTTGGCATATAATTAGAGAAAGCATAATACAACTCAGTTTCATGATTAAGGGCTTATAGCAAAGGGTAATCATGATCATAGAACGAGAATGGAAAGAGACGAGTCGAGTCGGGTCGGGTAATAAAATAGTCGATCAAAGTCGAAGAACAAGAATGTTTAGTGCTATAAATGCTAAGAAATTGGGCATATGAATTGAGACTGTCCATAAAGAAAGAAAGGAAAACAGCAGGAAAAACAAAAGGGAAAGAAAAATGATGGACCCTCAAATTCTACTAATATAGCAGAAGTACATTCAGATGGTAGGGATGACAATATGCTCTCATTCTCATCAGGTTCTGACCGATTCACAGATTCCTGGATTCTGAACTTTTCATGCTGCTATCATATGTCTCCTAATAGGGATTGGTTTGACACCTATAGGTCGAAAAAATCTGGTTTTGTTCTTATGGGTAATGATGCGTCTTGTGAAGTCATTGGAATAGGAACAATCAATATTAAAATGTTTGATGGTGTGGTGAGAACATTAGGAGATGTTACGCATGTACCATATTTTTAAAAAAAAAAAAACTAATTTCATTGGGTACCCTAGACTTAAACGGTTATAACTATAATTTTGAGCGTGAAGTAATGAAGGTAACTAAAGGTGTTATGATATTCATGAAATGTCAGAAAGATGTTTGTAATATTTACAAATTGTTAGGTAGCATAATTGTAGGTGGAGTTACAACAACTGCATCATTTGAAGGTGAGGACAGCGATACATTCTTGTGGCATATACAGTTAAGGCATATCAGTGAGAGTGGTATGATGGAACTGCACAGAAAAAATCTGCTGAAAGGGGTCAAGTCCTATAAACTAGACTTTTACAAATATTGTGTTCTAAAAAAACAATGTAAGGTGAAATTCAAGACTGTCACTCATAAGATAGAAGGTATTCTAGATTATGTTCATTCAAATGTTTAGGGGCCAATGAAAGTTGCTTCAAGAAGGGGATCTCTATATTTTGTGAGCTTTATTGATGACTTCTCCAAAAAGGCTTGGGTTTACTTCATGAAGTGCAAGTCTAAGACCTTTTCAAAGTTCAGAATATGGAAGGCTGAAGTGGAAAACCAAATTGGGAGAAAGATCAAATGCCTTAGAACAAATAATGGTACAAAATACAAGGATACTGAGTGCTTGAGGTTCTGCGAAAAACACGACATCAAGAGACATTTCGCGGTGCGGAAAACACCTCAACAGAATGGTGTGGCTAAGAGGTTGAATAGAAAAATTGCTGAAAGAACAAGGTGCATGAGATTAAATGTTGGGCTTCTTAAATTCTTCTAGGGTGAGGCAGTAAATATGGCCGTTACATCATCAAACAATCACCTAGAGTTGCAATTGTGAAAAAGTCGCAAAGGAAGTATGGATAGGGAAAGAGGTAGATTGCTCTATAATGAGGGCATTCAGATGTCCTATTTATATTCATATATCCAACAAAGAAATGTCAAAGCTTGATTTGAAATAAAAAAAAAGATGCATTTTTCTTGGGTATGAGAAATGGGTAAAGGGGTACAAGCCTTGGAATCCAAAGACTCAGAAGGTGGTAATTAGTAGAGATGTGGTGTTTAATAAAAAGTCCATTTTGAGGCTTTCCGGGGATAAGAAAATAAGGAATTTGAAAAGAAAGGCAACAAGAAATCAGTAGTACAGGTAGACCTAGAATAATCAAATATCCAGTCAAAAAGGGAATCCAGTTCTAGTGACTAAGAACATCATAATACAGTTTCAGACAGGCCCAAATGCAAGATTAAGCCACTGGTCATATATAATTTTTGAAGATCTTGTTTCTTATGCTTTGATTAGTAGTTATACTGGATATTATACTGGTCACTAGTAGCGGAATCCTTATACATTTTAGGAAGCTATTAGTAGTTCTCAAAAGAATAGATGGATGGAGGCTATAGTGGAAGAAATGGAATCATTGCACAAAAACAAGACTTAGGAGTTGGTTGAACTTCTTAAAGGAAAGAGACCAATAGGTTGCAAATGGGTGTTTAGAAAGAGAGAAACTACATTTGAAAATAAAGAAGGTTCAAGGCTCGCCTAGTAGTAAAAGGATACTTGTAGAAGAAAATGATTGACTATGATGAAGTCTTTTCTCCAGTTGTCAGGTATACCTCTATCAGAGTAGTGTTAACTTTGGTAGCACATCTTAATCTAGAATTAGAGCAGTTGGATGTAAAAATAGCTTTCCTTCATGGTAATTTGGAAGAACAAATTTACATGAAACAACTAGAATAGTTCAAGCAACCCGAGGCAGAGCATCTTATTTGCAGATTGCATAAGTCACTTTATGGGATAAAGTAGTCTCCACGATAATGGTACAAAATGTTTAACTTCTATATGATTCAGATTAGTTACATGCGCTGTGAGTATAACTATTGTATTTATGTTAAGGCTTTTAAAGATGGTTCTTATATTTTTTTTGTTGCTTTATGTGAAAAATCAGTCTCCACGGCAATAATACAAAATGTTTGACTTCTATATGATTCAAATTGTCACGCCCCGAATTCTGACCGAACCCGAGGCGCGACTGACGAGACAGAAAGTAAAATAAATAAAAGGACAAAAGTAATTAGATTCACTAAACATGCGTCCGTCATCATCCATACATCAAATAACATCGAATACATTGTTCATCAGTCATTCGGGCTTAAGCCCTTACATAACAAAATACAAGTTTCACGAATCACGAATACACTACAGGCTTCACCCTATCAGGGCATCACCGAGTCTCTAGTGGCTGGAAGATCCTCATCTGAAAATGTTGCCCACGAATGGGTCAGCACAACTGCTGGTATGATGAAATGCTAATGCCAGAAATAAAGCTAAGGCGTGGCATGTGCAAAGTGTACATTTATTTCTAAATGACATTCAACATCGCAGTAATATATATATGAATGGTATGCATGACACACCCATGCACAACTCTATGCCACACCCATGTCTCGTTTACGGGTACTCCCCGATGGCTCGAAGTACCAATGCAATGGCCAATTTTGGGTTTTTCACCACAGGATCTACACCCTCATAATGCAAAGCACCATATGCTTACCCACGCCATGTTCTCAAGGAATTCATCATATGCCAATATGCCAATGCAATCTCAATGAATGTGGATCTCAATAATATGACATACTCTGACAATAATAAATAAATCTCCAGTTAGTTTCACATACATGCATATCTCATATGTTCATACATCATAATTCATGTTCTTCACTTTATTAAACTTGCAAGTAACACATAACATGTGAACAACCAATTCCAAATAAACAGGTAAACACATTACAGATAAACACATAGAGCATTCCAGTCATTCACAAATATTCCTAACTTAACTTCATTTCTAACACTAGCAAAACACCATACCTGATGGGTTGGTATCAACCCTAGAAGATCGTGCACTATATGTAACTGAACTGGCGGATGAAAATGCAGAAGATCAGATCGCCTCCTCCTGTCCTGTCAGTGTCCCTAAGAGTAGAAATTACAACTCAGTCTATTGTTATTTGAATTTATGCTATTCATCAAATTTTATGTCTTTAGTTCATAAGTTTCCATTCTGCTGAATTAAACTCTACCATTGGTTCTAGGATGTTGAAGAAAGTAAGTTTAGGTTTTTGTAGAACTCAATTCGGACACCAGGGTTGAAAAGGGCAAAACAGTCATTTTGCACTTTACACGTGTCCTTACATTTTGTGACCTCTTTTCACAAATTGGACCCCACGGTTGAGTCCGGAATGTTCGAGATAATAAAATTTCACTATTTGTTTACCTAATTCGGAGTTTGTCTGACAGTGTTTCAAGTTAGGGGCATTTTGGTAATTTTAACGGTTACTACGGGTCTTTTATTTTTTGAGACCCCGTCTCGTAAAACGGACCTCACCATTGGTCTCAGAATGGCCGAGATAGTCAAAATACACTAATGACTTGTCCCATTTGGATTCCGAAATATATTTGAATATTTAATTAATTTAATTAATTTAATTAAATAATTAATTAATTAATTTAATTAATATTTTATTAATAATTTAATCAGGTGGGTCAAAGTGTAATTTCTAACAGTTGGGGGGTCAATTTGTAATTTCTGAAAGTTCAGGGTTAAGGTTCAAGTTCTAAAAGGTTCAAATTCCAAAAGGTTCAAATTCCAAAAGGTCCAAATTAAAACTAGTTTAATTTGTTATTCTAAATCAAGTTAACCAAACAGGGGATAGGGCTAAAACTGGGATAGGATATCCCTGTCTCCAATTCAATTTTCCAATTTCAATTTCCCATCCCCGTTGCCAAACACCCCCATTCCCCTTTTTAATTTAAAACAGAATGCGACACGTGGCAGGGTGGTTCGGCCCAAGCCCGACCCGGACCCGAGACCCGACCCGGTGGCCTCCCTTCTTCCCCGTTTTTTCGGCGATGACCCAGTAGGGTTCCGGCGCCTTCTCCGGCGCCGGCGACCGATCTCTGGCGAGTTTTTCAACTTTTCAAAATGCCATTCTCTCCCCCTTTTCACGTAGATCACACCCCCAACCTCCATTTCTCTCAAAACCTCCTCCACCTCCACGAAATAGAGGGTCAAACCCTCGGTCAACTCTCCGGCCAACCTTTCTTCTTCATTTCCGTGACTGGTTGGTCACTGTTTGGACTCCCTCTCTAACCCAATGGGTTCCTGCACTCATGGGGATCATCTTCCCAACAACCAAACGTGGTTTTAAACACCTTTCTCCTAGCCAACCGATTATCGTCCCTACCTGTCACCCACTTTTCCTCTCTCATCTCTCACCCATGTTAGCCCATTCTTGTGGTGTTGTTTCCCATTTTTCATATCCTATAAGACCTAGGAATTTAAATCAACAATATGCCACAAAACAGATGGTGCACATATATTCGGTTTCTAGAGAGAGAAAGCAAGTGGGTTGAGGTGCTTACCTCAATAATGGTGTCTCCCCCTTGCCTTGCCTCCGTTTCTCAGCCTCTACTTCTCTTCCTTATCTCCTTAGCCTTTCTTTCCTTCTTCTTCTCTCTCACCCGAGACCAACTCCCTTTTTCTCTTCACTTTCTCTCTCTATATCTCTCTCTCTCTCTAACCCTCACGACAGATCTGCCCCTCCCCACTCTCTTCACTCATGTATACCTACAAAACCCCACTCATGCACTCACCTAACCCCCTTACACACCCACTGCCACACACCACCTCCCTTTGAGTGTATAACACTCCACACATGCACCCACACGGCACACACACATACACACTGTTCTATACACATATATATATATATATATATTCACATATATATTTACACATTTAAGTACACATACTCATATGCACACACATATATACACCAACAAAAATTTAAATTATATATATATACACATATATATATATATATACACATACACACATTACCATTATCATAATAATAATAATAATAATAATAATAATAATAATAATAATAATAATAATAATAATAATAATTAATATAATAAAAAAAATATTTAATAACCAACGAAAATTTTATAAAAAAAAAAAAAATTTCCGGGTTATTACACAAATTGGCTACACGCACTGTCAGTATGACTACTGTGTTTATGTTAAAACTCTTGAAGATGATTCTCATATTCTTCTGTTGCTTGGATGATATGCTTATTGCTACTAAGAGTATGTGTGAGGTTAATAGGTTGAAATCCTTGTTACACAAGGAGATTGATATGAAAGACTTGGGTGCTGCTAAAAAGATTCTTGGTATGGAGATTCGCAGGGATAGGGAGGTAGGCAAACTATAGGTGTCTCAAAAAAAGTGTATCAAGAAGGTGCTAAAACAATTTAGTATGGAAAATTATAAACTAGTAAGTACACTATTGGTGAACCATTTCATATTATCTTTTAACCAATGCTCAAAGTCAAAAGAAAAAATTGAAGACATGTCAAAGGTCCCATATGTTAGCACAGTAGGATGTTTGATGTATGCAATGGTTTGTACCAGGCCTAATTTGGCATATGCAGTTAACACAATCAACAAATACATGACAAATCTAGGAAGAGGACATTGGAAGGTGGACAAATGGGCATTCGGATACTTAAGAGGTATAGCTGACTATGGAATTATGTTTGCAAGGCAACAAGGATGTGCTTTAGTTGTGAGTTTTGTAGATGCAGATTATACAAGTGATTTAAATAACAGAAGATCTACTACATGTTATGTTTACATGCTGGAAAGCGGACCTATTTGTTAGAGATCCATGCTACAATCCTTAGTAGCGATTACTACACAATCTAAGAACATGGCAGTGACTGAAGCTACTAAATAAGCTATGTGGTTAAAGGGGCTAGTCAAAGAGTTTGGTTTAGAGCAAGATGTAGGTTAGTTGCATTGTGACAGCCATGATGTCATATACTTGGCAAAGCATCACATTCACCATGCCAAAACAAAAATATAGATATGAGATTTTACAGAATAAGAGAACTTATTGCTACAGGTGAAGTGATACTTAAAAAAATTCACACTTTAGAAAATGCAGTTGATATGTTGACAAAACCTATTCCAACAACCAAGTCCAAGTATTGCTTGGACTTGGTCAATGTTTCTACATGTTGAAGGAAGACATTCCCAACCTATTGATTCAAGGTGGAGGCACAAAAACTTGTTAATAATTTCTAAAGAGTTGAATATTTTGCCAAGATAGAGAGTGTTAGAGATATGTTTTATACTTTTGTAACAAGTAAACTAGGTATATAAGTATTATGTGCGGAGCATAGTGAAACACATAATACCCATGTAGCTTAACCGTAGTTGTGTTTTCAGGGACGAATAATATGTTGGGGGTGCAAGCAACTTAGCTCTTAAGGTATGGTAAGAATATATTGGATAATTTTAAAGTATCCGATTAGGATTAGGATTTAACTGAGATGTAGTATAAATATGTTATAACTCTATTTTCTACATAATGAAAAAAGATAGTCGCACCTGTAGACATAAGCATATTGCCGAACTATATAAATTCTCTATGTTAATTTCTTTCTTTTTCTAACTCTTATTACATAAATAGTTTATTTCACAACAAAAATTAATATCAATTATAAATATACTATTAATACATTTCGATAAATTTTATGTCAAATATTTTTCAAACTTGAATGCATAGTCTTGCTTGATTTGTCACTGTTCTGGGAATGATCCATGTCCACAAACACGTGCCCGACTATACTTTGACCATAGACGTCATCATAAATTAAATAATAGAAATTATCAGTCTATAAAGTGGAATATATTTTATGTATTTAATTTTTATGATGCTTGTCACGAACCCTCCTTTGGAGACCACAATCTTCTTCCTCCACCAAACCATAGACCAAGAAAGCTTAATCACTGTACACTCATTTGATGATAATGATGACTTGAAGTTGACTTGATATTTAATTAAGACTAGTTTTTTATGGCTTAAATTTTTATGTCTAAATTAGTGTTGAAATGAGAAAGAGTTATTGATTATTATTATATTAATTATTTGTTAAAAAATAATTTTATCAATCAATAATTCTCTCTCATTTAAACACAGATTTTAGATAACAAAACATTATCCTTTAATTATCACATGATGCATGTATTCCTTTTTCTTCCTGAACTTGTGCTTGTAATTGTCAAAAGGTTAGCTCTAACTAGGAAGCTTCACTGTCTTAAATAGCCATATTCTAGAGGCAGCAGTTCTTTGTAAAGTAATTCTTTTAGATTTTACTTATAATGCGATTTTTAATTTTTTTGTATATTTATAATAAAATTTTATTAAAAGTAAAAGTAAATGTATAAGATCCATAAAAATTTAAACCTTTTTTTTTAAAAAGAAAAGGCCGAATAAATATCAGTCAACGAACAAAAAGATAGGAAAAAAAATTTAAAAATAAAATTAAATAAAAAGATGAACAGTTATCTTGAAACTCAATCGTCGCACTGTAATGAATACAATGTAATCATAATTCATTATATCTCTTGTACACCTATTCACTATTTCTTTTTCTCTCTCTCCCTCGTGCCATTCTTTCTTTCTCCAATATCAATCAAATTACAATTTGTCCCAAAAAAAAATATTAAAAATTTCAACCAAGGTAAGTTCACTGCAATTAATATATATATATATATATATATATTAATTTTAATATAAGTAATCAACGTAATTGCAATATCTAATCGAACTAATTATTGTTCTATACTTGTAGAATTTTTTAAAATTTGGTACTCATCTTATATTTTTTATTATAGATATTGTTTATCAATTTGTAATTGTTTTAATATTTGTATTAATAAATATGGCTACTAAAAAAACAAACATTTGGATATGAAAAAATTAAGGAAAAAAAATTGAAAAATTAATTAAAACTTGAAAAGATATATTGATAAATTTGTTAATACTAACACGCAAAATATAAAAAAAAATATGGATGAAAGTTCCCTAAATGAAGAACTAATGGATTTCAAAGCGTTTGAATACAATTACATTTTAAAAAAATTAATATTAAAAATAAAAAGCCTCATTTAGATTTTTTGTTTTAGGTCTTAAATTGTTTTGAGCTGATTCAAATCATGTGTTCTTATGTCACGCCCCGAATTCCAGCGAACCCGAGGCGCGAGTAACGAGACAAAGGAAAATAAAATAAAATAAAATTAAAAAAGAAATAAAAGATAATAATAACATTCTCATACATTCTGTACACTGTTCTGATACATACATAGGTCTAGTCCACTTGCTTACAACATGTAAGATGAAATACGGTCTTGGGCTTATGCCCTTATACAATATCAAAAACAAACGCCCCTTGGGCCTAACACAGTCCCTAGTCAGATCATCTCCACGTCTCGTACTGCTGGGACATCATCTGAAATGTTGCCCCACTAAAGGGGTCAGCTCAACATGCTGGTACAATATAATGCTAATGCAAGAAACAAAACCAAGGTCGTGGCATGCGCAAGTGTACAGTTATTTCTATATGGCATTCGATATCATGATGACAGGATATGAACAATGTACAGTATATAAGCAGTATGCGTGACACACCCATGCAACTCTATGCCCACCCATGTCTCATGATACGGTCCTTCCCCGTCGGCATGAGTACCTTGTATGTCTCGCTTCACGGTCCGGAATCCGTCAGGCTGGCAAGTACCTATTGGCCGATTTTGGGTTTTTCACCACAGGATCTGCACCCTCATAATGCAAAGCACCAAGTGCTTACCCACGCCATGTCCAAAGAATTTCACTATGCCAATATGCTCTGATCTCATCATGTCATGATGCATCTCATTCATACATAAAGCATGCCTTCAAGTACACAATTCATAATATCAACAGTTCTTCAAAGCATATTATTCACACACTACACTAACACATGCAGTATACCCATAATCATCATACAACTCAACAAGATAGCACGTAGCACATAAACATGTGAACACTCAAGCAAACATGTGAACAATTAATGCAGCGAAGCAAGTACTCCTAATCTCAATTCTATTTCTTACTTAGCACAATATATCGTACCTGGTAATCGGTCTCAAACTGGAAAAGTGTACTCGTAGTAAAGTGAAACCACCGTAAGAACACCGGAGGCTAGGTCACCTTTTCTTTGCCTTTCCGTGTCCCTAAAATTCATAACATGAAACTCAGTTTAGTTGTCACTTGAATTATGCTATTCATCAAATTTTATGTCTTTAATTCATAAACTTCTATTTTGCTAAATTACGCCCTACCATTGAGTCCGGAACGTCGAAGAAAATAAGTTTAGGCTTTTGTAGAATTCAATTCGGACTCTTGGGTTCAAAAGGGCAAAACAGTCATTTTGCACTTTACACGTGTCCTCACATTTCGTGACCTCTTTTTACAATTCGGACTCCACTGTTGAGTCTGGAATGCTCGAGATAATTAAGTTTCACTACTCGTTTACTAAATTCGGAGTTCATTTGACTGTATTTCAATTCAGGGACATTTTAGTAATTTTTATATGTTACTACGGGTCTTTTATTTTTTGGGACCCCGTCTCGTAAAACGGACCTCGCCATTGGCCTCAGAATGGCCGAGATAGTCAAAATACACTAATGACTTGTCCCATTTGGACTCTGGGATATTTTTGAATATTTAAATAATTAAATTAATTTAATTAATTAGTTAATTAATTAATTTAATTAATATTTTATTAATATTTTATTCAGGAGGGTCAAATCAGAATTATTAATAGTTGGGGGGTCAATTTATAATTTTCGTAAGTTTTGGGTTAATTTTCAATTATCAAAAGTTCAGGGGCAGAATTGTAAATTTGAATTCTCCTATTCCTAATTCGGACAGCCAAACAAGGATTTGCCTAAAACAGGGATAAGATATCCCTGTTCTTAGTTATTTCAAATTTTCAATTTCATAAACCCACAACCAAACAGCCCCCTTTACCCTTTTAATTTAAAACACATGGCGACACGTGGCAGGGGCAGTCCACACCCGCCCGAACCGGACCCGAACCCGGACAGACCCCCCCTTCTTCCCCGACTTTTCGGCGACGCACAGTAGGGTTCCGGCGCCTTCTCTGGCTCCGGCGACCCATCTCCGGCGACATTTTTAACTTTTCAAAATGTGTTTTTCTAGGGTTTTTCGCATAGATTCCATATCCAACCTCCATTTCCCTCCAAAACTTACCCATCTCCACGAAATAGAGGGTCAAACCCTCGGTCAACTCTCCGGCCGAACCTTTCCCCTCCATTTTTGTGACTGTTAGCCCATGGTTCAACCCTTATTTTTATTCTAAATGTTTTCTGCATCTCCTAGGTTCCATTCTACATCATCTAACCCAAGTTTTACACATAAAATGATAACACCCATCTCCCATGGCCGTGACCTGCAACCTAGGTTTTCTCCCTAGTTTCTCAACCATTTCCCTTCATTCTTTTTGCAAAATAATCCTCATAATATACTCTTTAAAACCCTATGCATCAAATAAACTATCATGCCCAAAAAAAAATAAAACAGAAGGGGTGCACTTACGGATTTTCTGAGCTTTCTCTCTCTAGCCGTGCCTTCTTTCACCCTCTTGCTCCGAGCTCGAACCAAGCTTCAAACTCTCTCTCAGAGCTCTATTTCTCTCCCTCTTTTCTGTTTCTTTCCTTCTCTTTTCTCCCCACCCGAGACTACACTTATGCACACACACAAACCAAATCCCTCACGTCTCTCCCTCACAGCCACTATTCTTGACTTCCTTCACCCTCCTTCAGCTTCAGTTGTTCTTCCCCAGGTGCAGCTTTGCATTAAATGCAAAGCTGCCCTATATGTATGCCTATACACACACTTCACTCATTACACACACTAGAAACACACACTCCCAACTCCTCCCCCACTCTAGTCCGGTTGTAACCACACACACACACACACACACACATCCAATTACACACACAACTCACTGCCATACATCCTCCCACACATCCATATACACATGCCCATATACATGCACACATTACACAATTTAATTAAATATATATATATATATATATATATGTATACATCCATGTATATATATATATATCATGCACATCATATACATACTTCCATCCATCATAATAATAATAATAATAGCAAAAATTTTAAATTAACCAAGAATAATAATAAAAAAAAATTTTCATGTCATAACATCTTATATCTTAAATGTATCTGAATGACTTGATATTTGACATGCATAACAAAGGCTAGCTTAGTACCCAAGTCTTAATGGAATGACGTGCGTGCTTAATTTTATTTTTTTTTAATGTAATTGATATGAGTTTGATTTCTTTTATCTGATTGTTATTTATTTATTTTTTTACAAGAAAAAGGTTAGTTCTAAAATAAGTGTTCTAAAAAAAGTAATGGCGTTATGTCCATTTATAAAATGACTCAAATATTAAGTGTTTATAATATAATAAAAATACAAGTCTAAAATTTATGAAAGCCTAGTTCCTTGAAGAAGGCTTTATAAACAGTGAGAGAAAAATTCTCAATTATATTAGTAGAGTTCTATTTTAAATTATTTTTATTTTTTACTATTCTATGCTTAAATAAAAATAATAATTTTTTATAAAATAAATTACACTAACCTTTTTTTAATTTTAATGACAAATTACAAATACTCCTTTTAGACAATTTTTGTTTTAAAATGACAAAACTATCCATTTTATTTATTTTTGTATTTTTCAATTTTGATTAATTTTTTTTTAACTTTTTTCAAAAACTTTTATTTTATATAAAAATAAATTAAAGTTTTTAATCAATATTTCTTTGAAAATAAAAAAAAATCAAAAAATTGGTCAAAATTTAAAAAAAAAAATTAAAAATGAAAGGAATAATTTTGTCATTTTAAGAAAAAAAATTGACTGGTGAAAATATTTGTAATTTGTCTAGTAAAATAAAAGATGTCAGTGTAATTTTAAAATCTCAAAAAAAAAAAATTAGTATAATCGTCAAAAAAACTCTAAAAAAAAAATGTGAATGTAATTTATCCTTTAATTTTTTATATTACCTAATTAATTTATAATTCTTTTACTTGAGCTTATTTAGATTTCAGGTCAAGGATAAAAAGGAGCTGCACCTTTTGTTTTAGTTGTTCGTTTGCTATTGATTGAATTGTTAGTGCACTGCATGCTCGGAAAATTTTTGAATGGATTTAATACAATGATGTGATAATATATTTTTTAATAATATTTTAACATATGTAATATAATTTATCTTTTAATGAGACATAATATATGTATTAAAATATAATTATAAAAATATATTAACACGTGATATATTAAATCCATAAAAAAAATGTATCTCTGCCCACTCAGCGCTTGTAAAATAGAGATTTGAATGTGGATTTTGATAGGCAGCCATTTTAGAAACTTTGGTACCACGAAACATAGACCTAACTTTTGGCAAGTTCATGCAACAATTTTCTTCAGCTAACCCTTATTTTTTCTTTTTTCCAACTTTGTCTCTTCATCCTTGTTTCTTGGAAGCACCCCTTATTTTATCCTTGTTTCTCACACTCTCCCCGACTTTATATGTCATCTCTTAAATTCCTGACGCACACTCTTTCTTTATTTCGTTAATCCCTCTCTCCCCATTCATGACTCTCATCTCTATTCCATCTCTATTTAATCCCTCTCTTTATTTAATTTTCTCTCTCCACTAACGCTCTCTTATCTAAGATTCTAAATTAATTTCTCTCTCTCTCTCTCTCCATTTCTCACTCATCTCCCTTTATAATTTATACACATTTCTCTTTATACATTATTAACAACAACTATATATATATATATATATATATATACAATACTAATAATAATTATAAATAATATATGTTAAAAAAATAAATAAGGAATCATTTGTTTTTAATAAACATTACAATGGAGATAGAGACAAGTGTTCTTAGACCTTCAAAGTTACATGTGATATTTCAAGTTGAACATGACTTGAACAGTAAAGTTATGAAATAAATTTTAATAATTTAATATTCTTATTTTATATTTTATATGCCGTATAATTGTGATGAAAATGAATGTGTGAATTCACTGAAAACACATGTATTTTATTAAAGGGAGATTAGCTTTTATTATTTAATTTTTGTTACTATATTTAGTCATATGTATATATAATTATTATTAATAATGTATTTTTTTTTTGATAAGTAAAATTGTATATATATTGGTGCCCAAGAAGGGCATCAACGGCAAGAGCCCCAGAATCTTACATCTAATTTAGAGAATCCAAAAAAGTTACAAAAGAAGAGACATTTACAGGTAAAGTCTCTTTGGCCGAAAAAAATAATAAACGCAAGAAAGCATCTTTAAAGAGAGGAGTAGCAAGCTCCAAGTCTTCAAAAACACGTTTGTTCCTTTCAGTCCAGATGCTTCATATGAGACAAATTGAAGCTATTCTCCACACTTGCTTAATCTCCTCTGGAAGAGTGCACCCTTCCCAAGCCAACAAAAGATCTTTGACTGTGCCTGGCATTACCCAAGAGAAACCAAAAAGGGCAAAAATAATATTCCAACAGCTCCATGAGACGTGATAGTGGATGAGTAAATGGTCCACCCTTTCCTCCTCGCACTTGCAAAGGTAGCATCTGCTCGCCATGGAGAAGCCTCTTTTTCTTAGATTGTCCGCTGTTAAAATTCCCTTCCAAGAAGCCTCGCAAGCAAAGAATGAGGCTTTAGGGGGGACTTTAGCATGCCAAATGAGCTTCCACGAAAAGGGAGAGCTAACTGAAGCGAACATGCTTTTGTAGAAAGAACAGACAGAGAAAAATTTCTTGTCCGGCCTCCAATCCCTCTTATCCTCCCTATCTTCACAAGCCCGGAAGCCATTGAGGTAACGGAGGAAGGAGCCCACCTCTTTTAGCTCCTAATCGAAGAAGTCGCGCCCAAAACAAGGAGTCCAGATGAGCTTGTTCCCAACTTTCTCCAAACACTCACTAGCCCAAGCCTCTTTTTTGTTAGCCAGACTATATAAACTAGGAAACTTCACCCTCAACGACTCATCCCCAGTCCAGGCATCATCCCAAAATTTCACCCTACCACCATTACCAAGAATATAGCGGCATCTTACCATGAAGGTTGGCCACCCATCTCTAATGTAACCCCAGGGGCCACATCCCCTTGACCCCTCAACTCTGCCAGAGCACCATTCGCCAGGCTCACACCCATACTTAGCAACAATGATTTCCCGCCAAAGCTCCCCATTTCTTTCCCCAAATCTCCATAACCATTTCCATAAGAGGGCTGTATTGAAGTAGCCCAAATCTTTAACCCCTAAGCCCCCGTGAGACACTGGCTTCTGAATTCTGTCCCAAGCAACAAGGTGAATCTTTTTGCTCTCCCCTACATGACCCCATAAGAAATCCCTCTGAATCTTCTCAAGCCTCTTACTCACAGTCTTGGGTAACGGGAAGAGGGACATGAAGTAAGTAGGGAGATTGGCCAGAGTGCTTTTGAAAAGGGTGAGTCTGTCGCCCTTAGACAAAAACTGAGCTTTCCAACCTGATAGCTTGCTGAGAAATCTTCCAACTACAGGATCCCATACCCCAACTGAACGCGGAGAAGCACCCAGCAGAAGGCCCAAATAAGTCGAAGGAAGACTGCCCATTCTGCAGCCCAAAGTAGAAGCTAACACATCCAACTCAGGAATCACCCCCACTAGAGTAATATTGCTTTTGCCAAAGTTGACCCGCAAACCTGACACTGCTTCAAAATAAGTAAGAATGCACCAAACAAAGCGAAGCTGGCGGACTGAGTGATCACAGAAGATGAGGGTATCATCGGTAAATAAAAGATGGGTGATACCAATACCGCCACCTCTACTGTTTCCCACCTGAAAGCCTTTGATAAGACCAACCTCCTCCGCACGAAACAAAAAGTGACTCAAAACTTCTATAGCAATCATGAAGAGGTAGAGGGAAAGAGGGTCACCCTGTCTCAATCCTCTAGAAGAACGGAAAAAACTCGCCGGGGAACCATTGACGAGGACGGAGATATAAACTGTGTATATGCATGCATGAATCCACATCCTCCACTTGGCCCCCAAAGCCCATTTTAGCCAGCATGCCCATCAAAAAACTCCAGCTAATATGATCAAAAGCCTTCTCAATATCCAACTTGCAAACGAGGCCCGTTCTCTTCTGTTTACGCCTAGAATCAATGCATTCATTAGCGGCGAGAGCTGCATCCAAGATTTGCCTTCCCTCCACAAAGGCATGCTGACTAGGAGAAATGATACTGTCCATAATCTTCTTCATCCTTAAAGATAGTACCTTAGCAATCAGTTTGTAAACACTGCTCACAAGGCTTATAGGCCGGAAATCCTTAATGTTAGTAGCACCTTCCTTCTTAGGAATGAGGGCAATGAAGGAGGCATTCAGACTACACTCAAAACCCCCGTCCCTATGGAAAGCCTCAAAAACCGCCATGATGTCTGCTTTCAGAACGCCTCAACATTTCTTGAAAAATGCCATAGTGAATCCATCAGGACCTGGGGCTTTATCCCCATTGCGTGCCTCTAATGCTCTCTCCACTTCGTCTTCCGAGAACGGGATCTCCAACTTAGAGGAGTCATCCCCATTCAGACTATCAACACACAGGTCATCCACCCCAGGTCTCCAAAGAAACGGCTCCGAGTAAAGCCTAGAGAAGAAATCAACAACACCTTGTCTAATGGAATCTTTTTCCGTGAGAAGATGATTATCAACAACAATGGAGGAGATGGTATTTTTTCTATGGTGAGAAGAAGCCATTCTGTGGAAGAATTTAGTGTTGTGGTCTCCCTCTTTAAGCCATATAGCCCTAGACTTCTGCCTCCAAAGGATCTCCTCCATCTTGAGGATCTTCCTAATCTGACCCTTCAAACCTTCTCTCTCAACCCTTTAGGCAACAGAAATAGAACCCGACTGATCTTCCCTATCTAGCTCCAAAAGGGCATCCAGCAATAACCGCTTCCTAACTTGGAGAGAGCCAAAAACCTCATGATTCCACTTCTTCAGATCACCTTTGAGAAGTTTCAATTTTCTGGTGAGGCAATAACTTGGAGACCCTGACACAATATAAGAATCCCACCAATTCTTTATCAACTCCACAAAGCCATCAGATTCAAGCCACATGTTCTCGAATCTAAAAGAGCTCTTCCCTGCACTAAAACCCCCACAATACAGCATGATGGGGTGATGATCAGAACAAGGTCTCGGGAGACACTTTTGGGAGATGCCAGGAAATACATCCTCCCAATTGTGGGAAACCAAAAATCTGTCCAATCTAGACATGGTCGGCTGATGATCTCCTCTGGCCTAAGTGAACCTCCCTTCCTCCAAATTGAAATCCACCAGTCCTTGCGAATTAATGAATTCATTGAAGCCCCTCATAGCCGAAGTCAGCCTTCCGCCTCCTAATCTTTCATCCAGATTACGAACAACATTAAAATCCCCCCTATACACCAAGGGGCTTGCCAGGAGGCAAGCACCAACCGCAACTCATCCCAAAGTAAGTTCCTTGCGCCATTAACCACTGGCCCATAGATGCCACAAAAATCCCACACTAAAGAGTTGGAAAGCAATGTAAACTTGCAAGAGATGGAGAACTCGCCCACTCTATGCTCAATACAACTAATCGACCGCGAATCTTAAGCTACTAAAATACCTCCTGCCGTGCCTTGAGCATCCAAAGCAGCCCACTTCACCCATCAAGGACCCCAAATGGAACGAACAATGGATCCTAAAATGCATCCTATTTTAGTTTCTTGAAGACATATAATTGTAGGCCTCCATTCCTGTAGCAAACCTTTGATAACTGCTCTTTTGTCCGGGTCATTGAGACCCCTCACATTCTAGGATAAAATGTTTAACTTCATAAAAACTAAATCTGCTCAATACCCTTCATAAAAACCTCCATATCCTTGCTGCCCTCATAATTAATTAAACATGACAGCTCTTTCAAAACTCGTCTTATGCGTTTAGCTGACTTGACCTCCTTGTCATTTTCGATGGCAAGCCTAGGGCTGGTTCTTGACAGGGAATTACACAACACAATTTCTCTAAATAACTCCGTCATACGGTCCTCGAAGCCTGCACACGTAACACCTAAGATTTTACTCACTTTTTCCACTTTTCGAAGCACCCAGTCATCCGTTAAAGTCTGTTGTTGATGTAGAGACATAGCTGATGGCTCGTCCACTTGAAACCGGGAGGAGGGATTGGGAAAATCTACTGGCAATACAATTGCTAATGGTTGATAATCTGCTGGGATCTCCGATATGTCCTGATTACACAAAGCCACTTCGCCCGTTTGATCCACTAACAAAGGGCTCATACCTTGTATTAAATTCAGTTCAGCTTTTGCTATGAAAGAGCACTCTGCTTCCCAGTCATTTTGGTTGGCTTCAATGCAGTAGCTATGCTCTAGGTATTGGAGGAACTCTCTTTCATCCAGTATACTGCTATAATCTGAGGCCTGCCCCTCTGTACTGACCTCCCCTTGTGATACCGCCGCCTGCTTATCTTTTTTTTCCTTTTTACTCTGGATCCGTGATGCAGAGTTCCTTAAGTTCTCTGCGGTTGAAACAGCCACTATCTCCATTCCTATAACTAAATTCCTACAGCCTTCTTCTATGGTAGCATTGACACATTGCTTCCCTAGAGCAGAATTCCTATAAGTCTCTGCCATGGCTGCATCCTTACACGCAATTGTGGTTGAGTCCTGGCTAGGAGCGGGAATATTGGACTGGGTAAGCATGCGTCCATTTCTTTTAACGTGGTGGTGGTGATGGGCCGGCCCCGTGTGCGCCTTTTTGCCTCCTAAAAAATGGGTCAAAGTAGGAAGATAATTAGCGTTGGGCGGCCTATGAGGTGGATGTTGAGCTCTGTTTCTCCCTAGGACTTCACTGCGCCCCGTGTTGGGCTCCGAAAAGTTGAGATGAGCCGGCCCAGATAACCTTGGTGAATCTCCAACCTTTTGGGTCATAAAGAATCGACCCTTAGAAGAGGCCCCATGTCCATAAGCTTGACTGAAACTTTTCCTATGGCCCAACCCATACGGCCCACTACGGTGATCGTTTAAAAACCCTGAGCCCGTGAAGTCCCTTCCACACCTGATGTTTGGAACTTTCCTGTTTCCTTTCAAACCCTTCTCCAACTGCTGCGATTTGAAGGACTGATTTCCTGCGCAAGAGTCAGCTACAATCCGTCGTTGGTCGCCACGCGGACTTCTGACAGAACGGAGTACGGTCCCCTGCACAGACTTCTGCGATTCGAAAATCAAATTTTCGCCGCGAGGTTCAGGATGGAGCCTTCGGAGATTGCCACGTGGCCCTCTGTCAGAAGGATTCCTCGCGATCAGATGCGCCATCGGCGCGTGAATATCCGAATCTGAAGAGCCAAATCTTCCGGTCTTCCCTACAACTTCCGGGCACCGTGGATCAATTTTGACACACTTAGGACCAGATTCCTACCAGACCGGGATAGTGAAAGACCATTTCCCACACCTGATGCTGATGAAGGAGGGGATATCTTCCGGCCGACTTCTGACCAAGATTCGAGCTCATCTCAGGTGATTACGTTCGGCCGTGTCTTGGTCCACAGTCACGAAACTGCCGCACTGATCTCTCATGGCTCGGAAAACCTCCAAACTCCACAAGAAGGCTGGTAAACCCATCAATCGCAGCCATATAAAGCCTTCATCCTCCAACCTCGAGCAGCATCCTGTCGGAGACCATGGATGCAAGGTCACCTGAAGACCTTCGAAAGTCGAATCGTTACGATCGAGGATTCTGATAGCTCCGACGGCAGCTCAAATAGAAACCAAACACCGTTCAGGTCAAGAACTCTCAGACCAACCTGAATCCCCTAGCTTTTGAGAGCCCATCGGTGGATCTTATTTCTGTCGGGAATCGGAGTGTTCAGCTCACCAAACCGACTGATAAGGCAACGTTGAAGAAATTTGAGGCGGCTTCCACAAGACCCGATATGGACCTCGATGCCTTCATGAGTCTGCGCTGGATGCCTTGACACCGTGACAGTGTCCATAGGCCAATCGTCAATTTTGTAGACATCCAGGTAAGACTCATTTCTTCTTGGAACGGATATTTTTTGCGTTAATCCTAGCATTCTAAATGCTTGCCCATATAGTGACCACCCTCCATTTGCATTATCTTCTGGCAAAAAAATTGTTCGAATCCCTGTCTGGGATCTACTCTCCAGTCGCATAGAGCTCCCCCTACGATTCGAGCCTCTCCACAGATAGAGGCTTCTGCTTCGCCCATGCAGACCAATCGGAAACACCACCTTTTTCCGACCTGCTGAGAAGTCTTCCAAAGTATTACAAATCCATTCAAGTTCCCAACGCAGTACCCATATCCTTCGGGTCGCTCCGGACCCCTTTCAATAATTTGGAAGAATTCTCCCGACTCATCCTCCTCAGGAAGAACATCAAATGACTTACCCCTGATTTGGGCGAACATACTTGCATCCTCAGATCGTCAACATACTTGCATCCTCAGTCGCTACTCCTGCAATCCTTCACCTCCTCATGCGGGAGTATGATGCCACTTGCCTTGTATCAAAGTTCAAAGATGTTTCTTCCACCATTCTATTATTAATAATTTATAAAGAGAGAGATCCGGCGCATGCATAACGAGAGATGTGAGCGATGAATGATGAATGAAAAGAAAGAGGTAGAAATTAATTTAGTTAAGCGAGAATTGGAGGAGAGAGAGAAAATTATATAGTAGTGAGATTAAATACAGAGAGATGAGAGTGAAAAATGAAGAGAGAGATAGAGAGATTAATTTAGATATGAAAGCGTAATGAATGGACAGAGAAAATTAAATAAAGAGAGAGATTAAACAGAGAGAGAATAGAGATAAGAGTTATGAATGCAGAGAAACAGATTAATTAAATAGAGAGGGTGTCAGGAATTTAAGATGATGTGCGATATAAAGTCTGGGAGAGTGCGAGTTTGAATTGAAATGAAGAGAGAGAATTCCAGCTCTTTCCATCCTTTGTTTCTTTCAGTTTTTCTTCAGATTTCATAGGACTCGTGGTATCACTTTAACGGTGTGAGGCACCACGACGCTCTTCCAGCGTGGTATTTTAGGACACCTAAAATTTTTTTTTAAAATTTTTATATTTTAATTTTTGGACCGCCAACTTATTCAAATCATTTCTCATAATCAATTTTAATCAAATTTACTTATTTGTGTTTTCAATTAAATATAATTAAATTTTTTTTACTATATATGTTAAGTTTTTTTAATTACTTTGTATAAAAAATTCGGAATGAAGTGTCATTTGTAATTATTTTTTCGTTATTTTATATAGTTTCTAATTTTGTGAAAAGTTTCAATTTGATTTATTTCGAATTAATGTAAGAATTAGTAATTTCTTATTCGAATTAGTAGTCTTTTAACTCTCTCTATATATATATATATATGATGTAATAGACTCTAAACAGATAATTTTCATTAATAATATATCAATTTCAAATTTGAAAAATTCTTTCCTTATTAAGTAATTTTTGTATTACTTGAATTTAAGAAATTCGATCCGTTCTGCGTCAGTTAATTTTTTTTACCCTTTCTGTGGTTAATAGTTTGAGGGTTTGCTTACTTCTATTTTTTGATAGTACAGTATAATCAGATTATACCATATCTAGTTTTCCTCTATAAAGTTGATTCAAGTTAATTAACATGACAATATATGGATTTCGAGTGCATATTTTTCTTATCAGAATCTTGGTGGAGGTTCAATAATTCAAATACTCGTACTCAAATCTTGTGTTGAATTTTCTTTTTTTTTTTTCTTTCTTTCAAAAGAGAAATGCATCGTAGTTAGAGTCACCTTTCACAATTGATTTCTAGTCCAAAAAAATAAGTGTTGCGTTAAGTAACTAACACTTGACGTTTTAACAAGGAGTGTTGTGTTAAGTAATTAACATAGTACGAAAATGCGATGAAAAATCAAATATGTTGAATTTTTTAGAAACTGATGTTGCTCTTTTAGATTAGAAGGGCTTCCCGTCCTTCAATACCTGTCAAAAACTCAAAATCAGATAATTACCGGATAGGCTCCAGTGGTAGTCGCTCCGATGATAAAGCTAAAAAATTAAAAAGACTGTAATTGAAAGGAATAATCGTACATAAATTGAAAGCGTACCTTGTGACTTTATTTATAGACTGTAGATCTACTAAGTTGAATAGGATTTGGAACCATAAAAGTAGGGATTTGGAGATATCCGAAGATATCAGTTGCCATATCGAACTCTGTTTCTTTATTCTGAGGTCGATAGGATATGAAAAGCGGTGACTAGTTTGGAATCCATTCCTGTAGATACTTTTCAATTCTTGCCATGAGATTTATGATGAGCAGTTTGGCACCCCATATGCTCTAAAGGCAGGGATGAAGGTGGCCCACCATTCTGGACAAAGTACCTCTCAACCCCATGTGTTTGTTTGATTTGGATAGCAGAATCTTTATTGGTCTGTACACGGAAGAGCTCTGTATATACACGTGTCACGTTTCAAGTTGATCTGCCACTTTATGGTCCATCAGTTACTCGTCCCTCGAGCCTCAGTCTTGCGGGATGCAGAGCTAAGGTTAAGGTTTCTGAAGAGTCACGCATGGTAGTCATAAATGCGCCGCCTTGTCTTCCATGACAGCCATTGATGCGACATATATTGCATCAGCCATCGGTTGGAATTACAAGGCCATTATTTCCTTAACCACCGCGACGGTTTGGAATCGAAGGCTTCCATTACACCACTTGTTAATCCCCTATAAAAGGTGAGAAAGTACATTAAGGCCTTTCCTTTCATTATTTCTCTACTGCTTGAGAGAGTTTCGTCATACTTCTTAAAGAAAACCCCAAGTAAGGCGATTTCTGACATAAGAAGCCCAACTTCGATCAAATATTCAGTCAGGTTTGATTCGCTCGCACACGTTGCTTGTTTACTTCCTTAAATCTTCTTCTAACCCTCCATAATTTCTATTCTGTCGATTTCTAACGCTTAATCAAGTATTGGCTACAAAGTAGAAGGTTCCATAGAAATGTCAATCGGAGGTGAATCTTACAGATAGTAGCTCATCAGGGGATTTAGAAACTAGGATTGTTAGCCACCCAAACCCTAGTTCGGAACTTATGATAGTAGAGGCTTTTGCTGTTGGGGAAACCTCGGCCAGGCCCTCCAAAAGGGAAGAAGGAGAAAGCACCACTATTCAGGGCATGATAGATGCTCTGAGGGCTGCTTTTGACTTCCTTGTAAACATGTTCTGTAGGGTACCAGGACCTATAGACCGTCCTTCTGACACCGAGCAGGGCAAGATATGTGTTTATCTTGAATGGTTCGAGATAGGGGTTAGGTTTCCTTTCCATCTCCTAACTAGGGACTTCTTTAGTTGGTTCAATATATGCTAGCCGATCTAAACATAAATAGTTGGAGGCACCTATTAGGGCTCATAGTTCTAGGTCATTTAAAAAACGTCGAGGTAGACATCCCGTTGATAAGGAGCAACATGGACTTAAAGTATTTAAGTCAGAGGGAATGTTCTATATGTATTTTGACAAGGGGTTCAGACCTTTCTCCTTTGTACCCACTTTTGATAAGACTTAGAAGAAGTGGTACTTCTTTGTAAAAGGAGGATGGGAGTTCGAGGACTTTGAGAGCTGAATTTCAACCTTCTCTTAAAAGACTGGGATTGAGGGTGAGGCCCCCTTAGTATTTTTTTTTTTTTTTTCTGTTTTTGGATTTTTTAGACTATGTGTTGTTAATCTAATCTTATGTTTTCTGTGTAGATAAGAGAGCTTGGAAGAGGTCGATTTTTACCATCGATCTCCAGCAGAAGTACATGGGGTTCCTCCATACCAGCAATCGTGCTCACGACGCCGTGCTCTGCCCCAATAATCTGATAGTGGATGGCCTGGTTTGGGATAGGTTTGAGAGCCTGAAAAAATCCCTAGTGTTTGGATGGGCTCCAAGGAAGAAGAAGAAGGTGGGGGAGAGCTCTTCCTTTGCCGAGCCTCCTCTTCAAGTGAAAAGGAGGAGGCTTCTGTCTAACTCCCCTAACAAGACTGAGTTAGAGGATCTGGGGGCTTCCCTAGTTCAGGAGCCTTTGCTTCCCCCTGCACCTAGAGCTCTTAAGAAGAAAAGGGGAAAAGGCAAGTCGATGGCCGTTTCCCTAGTGCCTGATGACTTTGGCCCGTTGGCCATGAAAAAGGCTTACAAGGAGTCTTGGGCAATAGGGCCAAGTAAATTTAAGGGGTTGAAAATGCAGAAGATCGCCAAAGAGATGATAGTGTTCCATATGAGGGTAAACTTTGAAAAATCCTTTCTTTCCCTCTCTTTTTTCTTTTTTTTTTTTTGCCCTTACGATTCTGTAGTATATTCTCACCTGCTTGTGTTGCTTGTTTCTTTTCAAGTTATGCATGACTTAGCAGCCATCATGGAATCTTTTGAGGATTTGGAACAGATTGGTATCCTCCAATCTAAGCTTAATAAAGCCAGGCTTTGGCTAGGAACGGCTCAGTCCACGACCTCTACAACTAAGGAAAAGGTGAAGGAAATAGCCAACTCCTACTCTATCCTAGAGTCCGAGAGGGATGCCCTCACTTTGGAATTGGAAGACCTCAAAAAGAGGTTTGATGACTTCCAAGCTGCCTCCCTTCAAAAGACCTAGGACAATACTGAAGCTATCACAGCTCAAACTGAAGTTGATCTAAAGGCTGAAGTCCAAGATCTGGGTGGTGAGCTGATCGAGCATGGGTACCGCACCCTCAAGCCGAAGCTTCGCAAGAAGTATTTTGACCTGGATCTGGCTGGGGTAGATGATATTGAAGTCTCTCAAGTTGAGATTGAGGTGCAAGAGGATGAGGAGGAGGAAGTGGATCCCGAACTCCCTCAAACTAACGTTCTAGAGGCTGCCGAACCATAGATGATATTGAAGTCTCCCAAGCCGAGGTTAAGGTGCTGGAGGATGAAGAGAAGGAAGCGGATCCAGAACTTCCTCAAGCTAATGCTTCAAAGACTGCCAAACTAGCAATAGACTAGGGGCATCTTTGTACCACTTTTTATTTCTATCTTGTAACCTTCCTATATTTTGGGCCAATTATAAATAGAATTTCACTTCTTTCAGAACTTTGTTTATTGTTTGATAATCTCTTCAGTATCTAGGCCATTAGAAATTCTAAAGTATGCATGAGATGTTTTAGAGGTTGAAATAGTAGGATACCCAGAGCAGCCACACTTGTAATAAAGATTTTCAGTTGTTGGCATATTAACAAGTCGTAATGTACCGACCTTTGACAATTGTAATCAAGCTTTAAAACAAGTTTTGGCAATAGAACTTCAACACTTATAATTAAATCAAGCTTCATTCACATATCTCTAATACTTGTAACTAAAACAAGCTTCATTCCAGGATCTGTAGGATCAAACCCGTGGTATTTATAATAAATGGAAGGCTTTAGGAGATCTGTATATTGATTGAAATGGATTGGGCCTTCAACGCTCGTAATACTTTTACCGAACTGTTTATTGAGCGAAATAGATCAAACTTGTAGAACTTGTAGTGAATACAAGGCTTTTAGGGGTCTGTATGTTGAATAAAATTGACCAGACCTGTAGCACTTGTAGTGAATGCAAGGCTTTTAGGGGTCTGTGCATTGAATGAAATGGAGCAGACCTGTAGTACTTGTAGTGAATACAAGGCCTGTAGGGGTCTGTACATTGAATAAAATGGAATAGACCTGTAGCACTTGTAATGAATACAAGGCTTTTAGGAGTCTGTACATTGAATGAAATGGACCAGATCTGTAACACTTTTAGTGAATACAAGGCTTTTAAGGTAGCACTTGTAATGAATACAAGGCTTTTAGGGGTCTATACATTGAATGAAATGGACCAGGCCTATAAAACTTGTAGTGAATACAAGGCTTTTAAGGGTCTATAAATTGAATGAAATGGACCAGACCTGTAGCACTTATAGTGAATACAAGGTTTGAATGAACCCTTGAAGGTGAATAAAAAATAACTCTTTATTGATAATATTTGCGTAAATGTTTGATATTTCAGTGTCTGGGTACAGGCTTTTCAGTTACATCTTCCAACCAATAAGTCGTAGGTCTAACGATTTTTGTTATCTTGTAGGGCCCTTCCTAATTAGGGGAAAGTTTTCCCATGGTGGGATATTTAGTGTTTGGGAACACCCTTATTAAGACGAGGTCTCCAATTTGGAAATTGATATGTTTTAACCCCTGGTTGAAACACTTAGCCATTCTCTGTTGGTATGCTTCGATTCTGATCTGAGTTTGCTCACGTCTCTGTTCAAGTAGATCCGGATTCTTTGCGAGCAGCTAGTTATTGTCCCTTGGTCAAAGTAGTCTCTCCTAAGCGTCGACATTCCAATTTCGACAAGAATGACTACCTCGGTGCCATAGGCAAGTGAGAACGACGTTTCTGCAATTAAGGTTATTCTAGTAGTTCAGTAGGCTTAGAGCACTCCGGGGAGTTCTTCGACCCATTTTCCCTTGGCTTCCTCCAACCTTCTCTTAAGGGCATCGAGAATAGTGCGGTTGGTGACCTCGTATTGCCCATTAGCTTGGGGATGCCTTGGTGAGGAGACATGATGACTAATGTGCGGGTCTTTACAAAACTTTTTGAACAACTTCATTGCAAACTGCATCCCATTGTTTGAAATGATGACGTGGGTTATACCGAACCTACAAACTATATTTTTCCATGTGAAGTTCTTTACTTCCACCTCTGTGATGTGGGTCAGTGGTTCAGCCTCTGCCCATTTGGAGAAATAGTCTATGGCAACTAGTAGGAATCTCCTACTCTAAAGGACCTTTGGCAATAACCCTATAAGGTTGGTGTTGGTATGAGAAAAATTGTTGACATTTGCCACACCTCTGGACATATTCTTTAGCTTGTCTTAACATACAAGCCAATAGTAGCCCTGAGTTAGTGCTCAGTGGGCTATGGTCTTTCTGCCATTGTGGTTGCAACAGATCCCCTCATATATCTCGGTTAGGACATAGTAGGACTCTAGAGATAAGCACCACAGAAGGGGTTGCGTGTAGGACCTTCGATAAAGCTTTCCTTTAAGAATTAGATACCGAGCTACCCTAATCTGAATCCTTCTGGCATGATTTTTTTTCCTCTAGAAGTAGCCTTTCCCTTAGATACTGGATGATGGGAGTCATCCAATCCTGAGGTTGTTCTGAAATTTGAAGGGACTGTATCTCTTCAATGCTTGGTTTTGATTGATAAGAGATTTTCACCGTTGAATCCCTTTCAGGCTTGAGGTGGGAGGCCATGTTTGCTAAAGCATCAGCCCTGGAGTTTTGGCTTCTTTCGACCTTCTGAATGGTGAATTTGTGAAAAAATAGCTTTACTAATTCCACTAGCTTTGAATATCTAGTCATCATGTTATCCTTGGTGGAAAATTATCCCAAGATCTAACTTATCACAAGTTGAGAGTCAGAGAATCCTTCGAAGTTCCAGAGCTTCACATTCTAGGGCCAATTTCATCCCAAAGATAAGCACTTCATATTCGGCTTTATTATTAGAGGCTCTGAACCCCAAGCTAACTGCTTTCTCAGTTACGACTCCATCGGGGGACTGAAGTATTATGTCTATTCCAGAACCTTTGTCGGTAGATGAACCGTCAATGTAAAGTAGCCATATCTGGGTGTCCGTAGTGGCTTGAGCTTTCACAGGTAATGTTGGAGTGAACTCTGCTACAATGTCTGCTAGTACTTGCCTTTTGATAGCAGTTCGTGGTACATAGGATATGTCAAATTCTCCCAACTCTACTAACTATTTGATCAGTTGTCTTAAAACTTCAGGTTTGTATAGGACTGATTTCAAAGGATAGGACATAGGGATTATGATGGGATGGGCCTGAAAATATAGTCTGAGCTTCCAAGCGGATATCACCAAGGGTAAGGCTAGTTTTTTAATTTCGGAATATCTTGTCTCGGTGTCCAAATACACCTTGCTAACGTAAAAGATAGGCTTTTGAATCCCCTTGTCCTCCTTGACTAATGTGGAGCTGATGACATTTTCTGATATAGCTAAGTATAAGAGTAGTTTTTCTCCCTGTACTGGTTTGGAAAGGAGTTCAAGGGAAGCTAAGTAGTGCTTAAGTTCCTGGAAAGCTTATTCGCATTTAGGGGTCCATTCTAGGGCCTTACACCCCCTCAAGGCTCTAAAGAATGGGAGGCATCGATCCGTAGATTTAGAGATGAACCTATTCAGAGCCACTATCCTTCCGTTCAAGCTTTGGATATCTTCCTTGGTTTTAGGTGATTCTAGTTCAACCAGAGCTTTGATATGTGAGGGATCTGCCTCAATTCCCCTTTAAGAGACCAAAAAATTCAAGAATTTTCCTTTTGTGATCTCGAAGGTACATTTTCAAAGGTTTAGCTTCATCCTATTTTGCCTCAAGATATCGAATGTTTGGCTTAAGTGCTAGATGTGGTCATTCTTTTGAATGCTTTTGACTAGCATGTTGTCGATGTAAACCTCTATTATGTCCCCAATTTGAGAGCCAAACATCTTGTTTACCAAGCATTGGTACGTGGCTCCAAGGTTCTTCAGACCGAACGACATCACTCTATAACAATAGAGACCTCGTTTAGATATAAAAGCAGTTTTCTCCTAGTCTGGAGATACATCTGAATTTAATTGTATCTAGAGTAGGCATCCATGAAACTCATGAGCTTGTGTCCTGCCGTGGCAACAACAAGTTGAACAATCTTGGGAAGAGGAAAGTTGTCCTTGGGACAAGCATTATTTAGGTTGGTGTAGTTAATGCAGACCTTTCACTTGCCATTCTTCTTTTTTTATGAGAACTGTGTTGGCAAGCTACTTTGGGTAAAACACTTTCCTTATTATTCTAACATTTAGCAACCTTTAGACCTCTTCATTGATGATCTTATAGCGCTCAAGGGCAAATGTTCTCTTTCTTTGTCTTATCGAAGGATAGTCCGGGTTTGTCATTAGCTTATGAGAGATAAGATTATGATCTATTCCCTTTATATCTTTTGTTTCCCAAGCAAATATCGAAAGGTTTCTTTTTAGAAATTCAACAATTTCCTCTCGCTCGGAGGGAGACAGAGTTGTGCCAATCTATAGATATTTTTCCTCATCTTTAGTACTAATGAGTACTTTGATGGGCTCCTCCATTGGCTTGACCATGCTGTCCCTTTCCCTAGGACTTAATGGCCTATCGATTTCAAAGAGACACTCCTCTGCCTCATGAAGGTCGGAAGGTGAAGAACTTTCCTTTTTATGAGGGTATTGTGACATTCCCGAGCGGTGGGCTAACAACCCTTGATAAAGAAGACTTTGTCATTGTGAACATACTTCAACCATTAATGGAGGGTTGAAGTGACTGCTCCCATCTGAGAGATCCAAGGTCTCCCAATAATGACGTTATAGGGGGATTTAGAATCCAGGATTATGTATTCAGAAATCAGTGTCTTCTATCCATCTCCTTCTCCCGTCGTGGTTGCTATATCAATTTTACCCAACAAGGTGCTAAGATTCCCATCAAATCCCACCATGACAGCGGTGGCAACTCTGATGTCATTATGGTTGAGTTTCATGTGTTTGAAGGGTTTGTAGAACAATACGTTGGTGGAGCTTCCAGTATCCACGAGAACCATTCTGATATCAAATTTAGTAATTTTGAGTGAAATGATGAGAGCATCGCTGTGAGGACAATGTATCCCAACAAGGTCCAATTTAGAGAACTAGATCTGAGGTTTTGACTTCATTTTCTTCTCAATGGCTGAAATTTGGAGGACGTGTGGTTCTATCCTTACCTCCTGCATATATATTTTCCTGGCTCGGTTAGACATTCTCGTTGTTTTATTGTCAGCGTAAAGGACAAATATGACTAGATTATTTTGCTGCGGTTGATTGTTTTGAGATTTTCTCTACTCAGGCCTTTGTTCGTGCCTTTTTTGTGGTGGTCTATCATTGTAGGGCTTCCGCCTCCTATCCTAACAGACAAACCCTGTCAGTCATCCTCTTCTGATGAGACTTTCTATCTCTTACTTGAGAGCTCTGCATTCGTCAGTAGTGTGCCCGTGCTCCTTGTGGAAATCACAGTACTTGTTCTGATTTCTTGTGTTAGGGTTGCTCTTTAGTGGCTCTGGCCACTTCAAGTTCTCATGGGTCTGGATCTGTTGGAGTATATGGGTGAGAGTGGCATTCAGAGGGGTGAAAGTTTCGTACCTTCCAGAATTAGGATTGTTTTGGGTTCTGGATGCCATTCTCTTATCAGGGCTCTTGATCCTATTCCTATTAGTGTTGGTGTCCCTCTTCTGAACTTGCTCATCCTTCTGAGCGTGTTCTTTTTCCTTTCGGAAAGACATTTTCGTATCTTCAAGATTAATGTACTTTTGTGCTCGTTCCATGAGTGCCACCATGTCGACAGGAGGATTCTTGGTCAAAGAATCTTGAAAGCGTCCAAGCCCTAGGCCAGAGGTAAGATGTAATATCCTGACCTAGGACATAACACGTAAATCGAGGTAGACTGGGTCGAGTAGTGTAATATCGGTTGTAACCGAACGTAAGTTTTATATGAATGAAGTTAGTTCATAGCATCCAATGAGTTTTAAACACGCGAATAGAATTATAAACACATCTGAGTATCCCGAGATCGCTTGTACGAGAGATCTGATAGTACGAGCAATTATGCATGTATACTAGTATATGCCTCGAAGTACGTGCATAATGTAATTATACATAAATATATTAAGATATATACATATATATAAGTATATATATGCATAAGTACGTGTATATATATAGATATATTTATAATATAAGAAATAAAGTTATATGTTATAAAATATATTTATATAACATACAATATATATATATATATATACAAGCAGCATGTAAAGTGCATGCATGTGAGTGTGTGTTTAGGGTGTCGGGAACTTTTGGGCAAGGGAGTACAGATGTGTGTTTCATGTGTGTGTAGTGCGTGTGAGATGAAACATTATAATATATATATATATGTACAAATATCTAACCTAAAGTCGGGTAAAGAAAATAGAAAAGAAAACAAAGAAAAGATCAGCGAAAATAGTCAACAAAAGGGGCTTGAAGGGAGTAGAAATCGAGAGATGGGAGAGGGGGCTAAGGCGGTTGGAAATTTTCTATATATAGATGTGTGAGTTTGAGACGAAAACAATAAAAGAAACAACCCTTTTGGAGAAGCTATGAGCGTTTGGGAGAATTCAAGAGCTGGAACCAAGAATGAGGAAGAAAAAAAGAGGGATACTGCAAGTTGAAAATCAGAAAAAAAAAAAAAAAAAAAAAAAAAAAAAAGGTATGTAAGTTAGCTTCTATTTTTAATTTTTAGAAAGCATGATAAATAGTTTAAAGTGTTGGACCTTGTAGCATATAAAAAGAGGATTAAATTGCAAGAAAAATCAATAAAAATGGTCAAGAACCGAGGTAGAAAACAGTAGTTGTAGGCCACGAGAATAAATTTGATTTAGGTGATTTTATGCTTTGAACTTGAATTTAACCATGAGGAATTGATCCTCAATGGTGCAGGAAGAATTTAGGGATAGAAATTGGGAGAAATAGTGAAGAAAACACCACGAATTTGGCTCGCCGAAAAATTTTATCTTCTGGTCGGAGCTACTGTTTAGGCCTATTCGTGGAGTTTGGTTAGGTTAAATCAAAAATTGAGTTTAGATATGAACTCCTCATGTGAAAAGGAAAATAACTGCATTGATTTCAGGCCAAGAAATGGTTGGGAAAACTTGACCGTCGCCGGAGATGGTGACGGAACCTTACCGGAGCGTTGCCGGAAAGTCGTGGAAAATGATAAATAGTGGGTTTTGATGTGGCATCGTTTGGCGTTATAAGTGAATGATACTGCATCGTTTTAAGTGGGACTGTTTTAATTTAAAAGTTGAATAAGACTGTTTGGTTGTTAGGATAGGAAATCAATTTAGTTATGCTGAACAGGGGCTGGGATAGCCTATCCCCGATTAGGCCTTTATCCACTATTTGGTTTCAAAGGTTTAAGAAAAAAAATACGCCGGGGCTACTGCCCTCATGGTTCGAATAGGAGACCAAGGAGAGGGTGAAACTTAACCAAGGGTACATGGGCCATTGAGCCACTGAGGCCCATGCGGTCATATACTGCCGAATGTATATATTTATTATATAATTAATTAAATTATTAAATAAATCCAAATAAATTAAGGAATTTAAAGAAAATAAAGAAGTAGTCCAAAAGTTGTAAATGTATAGTATTTTCTTTATGTATTGGATGTTCTAAAGCTAATGGATGGGTCCGTTTTACGAGACAGAGTCTTGAAAGATAAAAGACCGTCAAAATGAAAAATAACCGTTTTGCCTTTTTTAGTATAAATGTCCAAATTGAATTCCGTGAAAGCCTAAACCGACTTTCTTCAACATTCTGGATTCAATAGTAAAGTCTATTTTAGTAAAAAAAAAAACTTATAGCATAGAGACATAAAATTTGATAAATAGCATAGTTTATGTAACTGTAGATTGAGACATATTTTGTGAATCTTAGGAACACCAAAAGGCAAGGAGAAGGCAGTCTAGACTTTCTAGTTAGAGATAGTAAGACATAAGTGATATTCGATCTTTGCATGTGTTATTTTCCAAGCCATGTCAATAGTTTTTTTGTATATTGCCTATTGTATTCTATACATACCAGTGTTTATCGGGCGACATTGATATTGCCCTATCATATGGGAATCATTTATTGATTTCTATATATATCTCGATCATGATTGTACACTTGTACCTAGGGCCGTGAGGGCTAAACAGTTATATTCGAAGCAGTCTAGTAACCATAACCTCGAAAACTATTGTTACATCAGATCATCTAAAATCAGTTATGATTCCACTATACTCTTCGTGGAAGATAGTATGATCCCGATATATTATTAGTGCTGGATTGGTACTCAGTCACAAACTCCATCTGATGCTATCTACGACCCTTGGGTCAAGGTTCCAAGTGGAACACCAGATACGTTGCTATGTGAGGCATGGGACGTAGAGTTACATCGTATACAGAACAATATTATTCATGTATCCAGTGGGAACTGAATAAGAGCTTAGGGAGATTTTCGGGCCCCACGAGTGCATATCTTTTTGTTGATATCACTATCTTTCATTATTGATTATCATAGCCTGATCATGTTATATTATTATGAATGATCATGAGACTTTACAACTTTCATTTGAGTGCTTACAATTCATACTTGAGATAGCTCATGACTGTAGTAGTATGCCATTGTTAGTAGAGCAAATTCATTTCCTTATCATTTGAGCTTCTATCATCTGATATTGAGTTCTATATTCATTGACTGGCTAGCACTTCTATATACATTTGTACACATGGCAGAGCAAAGAATATTCATTTATTGAGTTTTCATAGCTTATTCAGATAATACTTATATTTCAGGCATAGATATCGAGAACAGATGGTAGAGCCTGCTAGCTTAAAGATGGACATTTCTTTTGAAGTTGCAATGTAATACATAGTACAGTCTTGTACCTCCCATGTCATCTATGTCTTGGGGATGAACAGTTGTTAAAGAATTTTATAGTCTGTATTTTGAGAACCTTAAATATATCACATGCAACTTTTATTTATTTCTTTAAGTCTTTCGCTATTTATACTTTGATAGTTGTTGCATGTTAGTAGCACTAATTGTGTAGTAAATTGATAGACACCCAGTTTGACAATAGCGTCGGGCTGAGATTCGCAATTCGAGATCCGCACAGGGGGGTCTCGGGTCGTGACATAAGAGCTGCTACTAGGAAGCTTGGGCTATAATTGATTATCTGCATGAGCTCGGTATTAAAACGGGCAATGTACTCTCGAAGTGATTCTCTCTTTGCTTGCTTCACAGTTAATAAGAATTCTAGCCATTTCCTTAACTTCTTACTATTTAGGAATCGATCAAGAAACTGTTTATTGAGCTCATAGAAATTGCTGATCGATTCTTGGGGAGGTTGTCAAATGACTTGAGAGCGGTACTTTTGAGGCTCGTCACAAAGGTTCGGAACATGAAAGCATCAATAGCCCTATATAGAGCCATTGTATGCTGGTAGTGAGATAGATAGTCCCCAGGGTCCTCAGACCTGTCGCAGAGGGTTAATTTTGGGACAACAAACTTTTTTGGCCACTCCTCTATCATTATGGCAGAGGTGAATGGTGTGAAGAACCTCTTGAGCAACTTTCCTAGTTCGTCTTGCTTTGGAGGGGTGTGGAACCCTTTGGTAAAGATGGTCTATTTTTAGGAATCTGCTATCTCTTCTGCCTTTTGAGGGACTCTGGGCAAGACTTGTTATGGGTTTGGGACCCGTTGTTGACCCTGTCCTGTACCTTCAGACCCTCGATTCAGGAGATGAGTTTGTCCGATATTAGCAAGAGGGTGTTACCCTCTTAGGATTGGGGGGGTCTATGCCTTTAGGGGTTGGAATTCCTATGGCACTAGATCGGCTCTCGAAGACATAGGAGTAGGAATCCTCGTTTTGCTTTAGTAATGGATAGCTGGGTGAAATGTGGGCATCCCTTTCCCTACAGCTATTGACGTCTAGGGATCAGCCCTCATATGAGTGGTACCATGGGGGTGTACTGGTTTCACGTTAGGCAACTCCTTATTAGGGGATCCTCTATCTGTGGTGGTGGTGGGAGGCTGAACTCCTCCGTGAACAGTGTTGGTAGGAGGAGGAGGAATATTGCTTTGTTGGTTTTTGGGCCAACGAAGCTAGAGCTTGTGACATGGTAATGAGTTGTTCCTGTATGTGAGTATATTGTCATTGAATCCGATCAAGCTACTATTGCAAGTGATTGGGTCTTTTCCCCCTTCTTCTCCCAGTAGAAGGCTAATTTCAAGGGTTTTGGGAATTCTTTCTAAGATGAAGATTGTGAGTTATTTCCTTTTTGGAAAAAAAAGACAAAGGATTTGTTGCTTTTAAAGAAAAGGTCAGTAAGAACGATTGTCGTTCCCATAGACGACGCCAAACTGATGTTGCTCTTTCAGATCAGAGGGGCTTCTCGTCCTTCAATACCTGTTAAGAACTCAAAGTCAGAGGATCACCGGGTAGGCTCCGGTGGTAGCTGCTCCGTTAATAAAGTCAATAAATTAAAAAGACTGTAATTGAAAGGAATAATCAAACATAAATTGAAAGCGTACCTTATAGCTTTATTTATAGCCTATAGATCTCCTGAGTTGAATACGATTTGGAACCATAAAAGTAGGGATTTGGAGATATCCGGATATAACAATTGCCATATCGAACTATGTTTTCTTATTCTGAGGTTGGTAGGATATGGAAGGCAGTGACCAGTTCGGAACCCATTGTTGTAGGTACTTTACTATTCTTGCTAGGAGGTTTGTGATGAGCAATTTGGCACCCCATATGCTCTAGAGGCAAGGCTGGAGGTGGACCACTATTCTAAACAAAGTACCTCTGAACCTCATGTGTCTATCTGATCTGGATAGTAGAATCTTTCTTGGTCTGTAGACGGAAGAGCTCTGTCTATACACGTGTCACGTTTCGAGTTGATATGTCACTTTATGGTCCATCAGAAACGAAAAATAAAAGAAAAATATTATTGATAATCTAAAAAATAAAAGTTATTTTACATTATATATATAAGCTAAGACTACTACTAATCTAAATAAGAATCTACTAATTTTTTTTATATTAGTCCTATTACAATTAGGAAACTAGGCCTAAAGAAGTCGTGTAGCCTTAAAAAGTTTCAAAAAATAATAAATTTCCAAAATAATAAAAACTGAGGCTCTTTAGAAAAATATAAATCATATCAAACTAGGAAACTATAGCCACAAATAGAAGTTAATTCGGATTTCCATAAACAAAGTAATTACAAAATCAAAACTTATTAAAAATGGCAAAAAAAAAAAAGTCAAATTGGAGGCCTAAAGAAGTCGTTTAGCCTTAGGATAACTTCAGTCATGGCGGAGTGATGAGTATTACTCGTCTTGTCATTTTGGGTCAAGGTTGGGTCTTCGTTCCAAAAAACGTGATTGATTAACTCTACGTCTATTAGTACTTTTTCTTAGAATGTGACCATTGTTCTTCAAATGCCTCAACAACTTGTGCTAAATCAGTAACTAACTAAGCAACCAATTTTAAATTTTTATCAGATTTTTTATAAACATGAAATTTGAAAGTTGACCTCACATAGTCAAAATAAGACTTTTTTTAACTCCTATTGAATAGACGATTAAAATTTAAATATCTTATGGCAGGCGGACCTCAAATTGACATACTTTCTTTTAGGTGTCATGTTAGTACCTACATTATGGAGTACAATACAATGTTTTAATTGATCACAAAGAATGTAAAATGTGAGGATTTTTTGCATTTAATGGTTTCAATGAACTACTGAACAGTCTCATAAGTGTAACCGTGAAATGTTTCAGGGTAAAGGACTAGAGCTAGCTGACTTGTTATGCTAAGAAAAAAATTGGGGCACATTTTACCAATACAATTTTCATTTTCCATCTAGCCAACTAAATTCTTTCTCTGATATCAACTAACATAGTAAAACGTGATTAGTGGATACGAACATGCCAATATTCAAAAACGAGGAACAATTAATCCAACAAGATAACAAATCTCTAAAATTTGAAATATGAATATTATTAATAAAATCTGAATAATAGAAATTTACTACATCATATTTACAGAATTAGAAAACTACTACTTTGACTAGGAAACCACAATTCTTATACTAATCCCAACAAAACTAGGAAAATAGAGAAATTCGGATAAAATCAAAATTTAGGATTTGCAATTGAATCCAAAATTGGATTCTATATAAGATTAAAAGAAGATGGAAATAAACTAAAACTCAAATAGAGTTTTCTACATGAAGTAATTGCAAAATACAACTTTCCAAAAATAGTAAAAAAGTCCAAATGATGACCTAAACGAGTGAATTTGGCCAAAATCCATCATAATCGCAGCACAAACAAAGAGTTTGAATCATTGGGCCATCTCAGGTCAAAATATAAGAGTTTTAGGTATGCTTATTTTGAGGTGACTGGACCCAAAATACTTTTCGAAAATGTTTTTGACTACCTTCACAAGGTAATTAATTTGGCGTCAATTTGAACTTCCTTCTCTCCCATTATTACATAAATTCCTCAGTGACTTGTTGTACATTAGGTTAGGCTTAGATTGAGTTGTTTGGGCTTAAAACCAGGTTTGGACTTATTGTCTCAAAGTTTAGGCTGAGCATAGATAAACCTCAAGGAGAGCCCAACCCGTCCTACTTGCACCCTATAATATCATTAATAATTACTTCCCAAATGTTTTAGGGAGTTTTTCAACATAAAAAATGTTTAATTATTCTAAAAAATGACTAATTAACTCTTATATAGAATATTTTTAAGGAGAGTTGGATAATAGGTCCATCGTAAAGTGTTTAATTAGCGTAAAGTCCAATAGTTGATTTGTTTATGATCACCTAAATAGCGTCAAGCCATTTATCTTAACGAGGCAATCCAATGACAAAGTCCATGGAGATGTGCTCTCATTTCCATTCTGGGATCGGAATTGGTTGCAAAAGTCCATTAGGATGTTCATGTTCAACTTTCACCTATTGACATATAACACATCGTGCAATGAATTTGTTTATGTCGCTCCTCAATCCAGACCACCAATATTGCCCTTTGACATCATGATACATCTTTGTATTGCCAGGGCGTACTACAAACCGTGAGCAGTGGGCTTCTTCCAATATTTTCTTCTTGAGATCAGGTTGGTCGGGTACACAAATTCTATTTCAGAATTGCAAGATTTCATCACGAATCTCGTATTTAGGTTTTTTGCCTTCTTCAACTTATTTTCTAACCTTAAGCAATGCCTAATCTTTGTTCTAACCTTCTCGTAATCTCTCCATAAGGGTGGATTAAATCACGAGGCTAGCCAATGAGCCTTGTAAGCCGGGTGGAAGTACTTTAATCTCTATTCCATCTAGGTCCTTGATCAATTCCACTTGGCTAGTGATCATGTAGGCATGGTTTATTGATTTATGCATCTGCTACCACATTCGCCTTGCCCGGATGATATTGAATACTCATTTCATAATCCATGATCTAACCACCAAAATTGTCTCATATTCAACTCATTTTGGGTAAACAAGTACTTGAGGCTTTTATGATCGGTGAAGATCTCGAAGGCCTCCCTATACAAGTAGTATCGCCATATTTTGAGGGTGAACACTACTACTGCCAACTTTAAGTCATTCGTGGGGTAATTCTTCTCGTGTGTCCTCAGTTTTTGAGAAGCATAAGCGATAACATTCCCATCTTCTTTTTAACCTTCTTGTTAAAGGCTCGGGCCACCTTTTTGTGAATTTGTCTAAGTCTGGCATTTTGAACTTGTAGGGTAAACGGACCTCTGGATATAAGGAGAGTTTGTAGATATCAATCATGTTATCTCCATGGTTGGATTTTCATATTAAGGCTTCAATCTTTTCAAGCCTTTTGAGAAGGACCTCTTCATTGGTGTTGGGCTTTTCTTGAGGTTTGACTTCATTTCGGGGGCCATTTTTTTTAGCTCGATTAAACTAATAATGTATGGTTGCATTTTGGGCCTGCTGATTTTGTGGGAGATGATCTTAATGAGGTATAGGTGGTCGGTTATTGGGAGCATTGTTAGGCCTCGTTGGGAGTGGTAGAGGTGCTGGTAACCTTTGTTGTAATAGTTATTCAATAGTCTGGGTGAGCCTTTATGTTTCATCCCTATAATCAACCATAACTTTTTCGATTTCGGCTAAAATGTTAAGTAATTGATCTTAATCCAGAGTGACAAGGTGAAGTGATTGGCTTGATTTTGATACCATGGTTTTCAGGCTCAACTGAGGTAATAAGAACTGCAATAGGGTAGGAAACCTCAATGAATTTTTTTGATCACCAAATAAGTGCAGAGGAGTTTAAATCCAAGTTAATATTCTGAAGAATTTTCTTTTATTTCAATACTTTGAGTAGGAAAAGATCCAATCTAAATGGAAAAGAATATCATTTCTTAGAAAATGAAGCTTGCACCTTTTTTTTTAATTTTTGTTTTTGACAAAAAAAAGTAGAGGCATAATGCCTAGGTAGGCCCTAAGTCCTAAGAGGATGAAACAATTTGCTTGAATGAGGAAAACAATCCTAAAGGTTAGGAAGATGAGATTCTAATGGAATTGATCAAACCTTACCAGAGTGGTCAAGATGAACCTTGATTGACGAGATATGGATCCTAAAAATAGGTGACTCTTGAAAAAGAATTGAAAACCTATCTCGAGTGGTTAGGATGATAGGAAGAATTGAGAAGGGGACCATAAATTGGAGCTCGATTTGATTCCTAAGACGACTAAAGAATCCGGATTGTGAAATCTCAGAAGTCAAACCTAGCCCCTAAATTTTGGCATAGTGAGGGACTTGAATGAAATTCATTTCTAAATTTTGAGGGAAAGGTTTCGAAAAGATCGGAAAAATATTTGAAATTAATCCGGACCTTTACTAAGACCAAACATGATTAGAACTTGAGTTGATATTTATGATGAGAATAAACTCAAAAAGTTCCTTTTGAAAGCCATTTTGTTGGCCTTAGCTAGCCCATTTTCAAGCCAGTTGTAGGCATCGACTTTCGGAAAACACTTATTTTATTGAATTCGTTTGGTGTGAACAAAAACCCAAAAAAGTCTCATTGTAGTCCTGTTGCAGCTTACAAAATTGGCTTTTTAAGAAAAAATCAGAGTTCTTCGAAAAAGTTTAGAAAACAGGAAAAAAATTTGCAAAGCGGGAGGGCAACTCTCTGTGTGTCAATCGGCGCACAGAGGCTTTTAACCTCTGTGCCAATTGGCCAATAGAGAAAGGTATTTTTTTTTAAACTTTTTGGATTTTTCTAACTTCGCAAATTTGTGCGAAAAAGTCCATGTATGTCTTACTAAAACTGGGTTTGAAGTCTTGAATCATGAATCTATGGCCGATTATATACACGACGCTTCGATCGGGTAAAGGTTTCAAGGTTCCCCTTCTGACAGGACGTGAAATATACCTCTCATAGCCACTAGATTGTAATGACTAAGGGTCAAATGGTACCATATCGCCTTTTTGCATATCATCCCAAGGCCACTAGAGTGTAGTGTCCTCGGTCAAATGGTATTTGATCAAAGAGTAAAGGGCTTTCACCGGCGACACCCGTCAAGCTGAGTGAGCATATGGGGCGAGGGCGGCTACTAACTGTTTGAGGTTTTGAGGGTATGTAGTGCAAATGCAATGTATAAAAGTGATGTGTGTGCAAGGGATTCAGGATTTTAGTCATTTTTCAGTCATCCATCCATACATTCAAGCATACATCCATACATCCATTCATCCATCATAAAGCATAAAAACAAATGAACGTAAAAAAAGTAAACAAAATAGCCTTGAAGTGAATACTTTACCGAGTCGAGCCTTCTTTACTCCCTAGTGAAGTCACCACTGTGGGCGTCAACACTGGAAAAAAGGAAAGTATGTCATCCCTTTTATGAATTAGAGGGATCCTAGCCATCTCCTTCCCTAAAGGTGGGAAGGAACACCTTTTATGGAAGCTAAAGAGATTGAGGAGTCGACAACTTGTTTTCGGGCAGAAACAAGCAAACTTGTTACAATAGAAAATAATTAAAAGAAAATTGAAAAGGGACAAAATAATTGAAATATACATTGCCTTGTCTCCTAATTACATTCTAAAGATCTCTTGACATGGATCAAGTAAATAAAGCACTGAAATAAAAAATAAAAACCAAAGAAAATATGAATCTGGGGGCTAAGGTATGGAATAAGAAAGTGTTAGGCACCCACCCTGCCCAATCTAAGTGGATCGACCTCGAATATTCACTTATAGGGCTATTTTGTCATAGGAAAACCGAAAAGAAAGATGTAAGTCTAGAAAAGAAAAATAATAAATGATCTAATAAAAAGAAATAAAAAATAGAATAGGAAAGATAGGAAATAAATTTGACTCGGGCTCGAGGGCTTCCTATGTATCCATTCAGAAGAATGGAATCAGAGTCACATAGTTCTTCAGTTTACCCTCTTTTATCAAGAGTGATAAAAGAGATGAGATCAACAGGATCTAAAGAAAAAAAACTATTAAAGGCTTTGAGAGCGTACCTTATTTAGTGGTGGTGTCAGTCAGCATTTCAACTAGGAAAGTCTGGATCGAAGGCTTCTGTCAGGTAGATCTCTGGTTTGTTTTTCGGTTCAGAAAGCGTCGCTTTGACTAACTTTGCAAAAATAGACTATCACTTCAGCAGAGCTTCGGCCTCAAAAGAGGGAGGATTCTTGTAGAGAGAACCCTAGAATTAACCTAACAGCGTAAGACTATGAAAATTGTCTTTCCTTCGTATATTTTTGTGTCTCTAAAACTTATGGATCGAGGACTCTATTTATAGGGAAATATAGAGATTTGATCGAAGTGTCTAAGATGAAACCCTAAAATTAAGGGCTAAGATCATATCTTGAGTGATAATTATCTAATTAAATAAATAAATAAATAAATAAGAATGATTATCCTAACTAAATGAATAAATAAATAATTATGACAATGCACGAACCAATAGAATTGGTGTCTACATGTAAGAGCCAATTAGATAAAAGAGAAATAGAATCTAAATAAAAAATAAACTCTAAAATAAAAATATCTAGGTTCAATGTATCTCTATTTAAGGAAATATTAAGCAACTAGATTTATGGAAACTCCAAAAAGGAAAAGTCCTAATTAAGCCTAAATAGACTACTATCACTCAAGATTACCAAATTTTTTCCAATTCAGTGGAGAATCTCTACATTGCCACAAGACATGTGAAATGACCAAATTACCCCCAATTCGTCACCAAAGGTCTAAAATTACCAAATTATCCTCATGTGGGTAAAATAATTTTAAAATTACAAAAATTCTCCTCAAGTAACTAGGAAGTCCTACTGAGGGTAGGTTTGTGCCAAAATTACCAAAATGCCCTTAGTGGGCAAAGAGGTGCCAAAATTATCGAAACGCCCTCCGATGGGTAGAAGAGTCCTAAAGAGAGTATAACTCTATCAAGAAGAGTCATACTCAGACTAGGACTTTGTTAGGAGATTCCTAACAAGAGTGGGACTCTATTAGAAAGAGTCTTACTGGGACGGGGACTGTCGAGAAGAATCCTACTTGGATTGGGACTTTGACAGAAGAGTCCTAAGGAGAGTGAGACTCTATCGAGAAGAGTATTAATTGGACTGGGACTCAGTTAAGAGAGTCCTAATGAAAGTGGGACTCTATCGGGAAGAGTCCTACTTCGACTGGGACGCCGACAAGAGAGTCCGAACGAGAATGAGACTCTATCGGAAAAAGTCTTACTTGGACTAGGACTTTGGCAAGAGAGTTCTAATGAAACTGGGACTCTATTAGGAAGAATCCTACTTGGACTAGAACTCTGTCAAAAGGAGTCCCATTGGAAGTAGATTTCTTGGTATAACTACCGAATTGCAAACACTAAATCAAGGATCACAAAATGAGGTGTTTACAGTACTGAAAGCTATTGGCATTCTTAAAACGTAAACATATAACTGAGAGTTGCAATATATTTATTTGAAATCATGCAAAAGCTTTATGCCAAATAGTTTTACAATATAAAACATCATATCATGGATTCTGGTACTATAAAGCAGTAATCAAAATAATACATGCCACATCTATAAGCTTTGTCTTGAAGGGCCATAAGTTGTCACCATAGTGACCGTACTATAACTTAGAGCTCATGGGTTACATAACCTTTTACAAAGACTTATTTAAAAATCTACTGGCTCTTTACCCCAGGTAAAGTTCTCATACATACTTGGCCTAACCCACAATAAAGTGTTCTTACATCTATATGGCAGGTAAACTTTTGTTCCAACATACTTGAAAAACATTATTTAAGCTATCTATGCTGTAAAACAATTAAAAATATGCTACTTGGAAGCTTGCAATTCAAACATTTATCATAGTATTCTAAAAACTATCATTCAGTTAAAACATTTAGCACTGTAGTATGAAATATGTCATAAAATTTTAAACTACATTTCATGGAAAATGTCTCGACTTCAAGGTTTGGGGTTACTCATATATAGCCCACAATTACTTGCTTACTTTCTTACTTGACATGTTTTGGCATTCATCTTATCTTTACTTCCTTCTTGGTAATCCTGAATCATGGATCAAAATACATTGATACCATATCAGTACATATCTCAGCTTAAATCTTTGCTTACTTAATGTTCTTAATCCCTCTTAGACTTAATCTTATTATTTAGGATTCTCTCATGGTCATTAGTTAGGGTTCCTAACACCTCGTAGTTCTTTGGTGGCTTATATAGCCTTTAGGGGCATTTTGGTCATTTATCCTTTATGTCACATCCCGAACCCCACCCTACGCGGATGTCGAGGACGTGACTGCCAGTTGGTCGTGACGCGACCAACCAAAGGCAAATTCTGAACTTTCCGACGAATTGCACTCCAACTGTAGGGTCAGATGCAGCGGAATTTAAAACTTTTTCTTTGTGTCACGGGAATGTAACTCACTTATCCATTTTAAGTATATGTATCACAGAGCAAGACTAAATCCAGTCAGTCAACATTTCTAATCTCAGAGCATATCTAAAATCAAGCATATAACAACAGAGCAGATCTAATATCTCTAGAGTACCATTAGTTCCATGAGCCATGTCTATCTAGTATATATGTATCAGTCAAGTCAGTCATAACATACCACTCACCGGAATAACCAGGTTCATTCCACAATAAACCAGTCTCTACAATTCAGTGCCGTCAGATCCTTACTTGCGATGCCACTTGGCCTATTCACGTCATGTCATAGTACCTTCTAATCCAATGGAGGTAATTCCTGAAAAATGTCAGAATAATGGGGTGAGCTTAAATAAGCCCAGTGAGTAACACAGATTCCCTATCATGGGTTTCAAAACCAGTTTTGTGCTTCCAAGGCACAGGGATAATTTAGTCATTTCAAAAATAACTATTTTTATAAATCCATTTCATAAGCAGTCTAGTACAATAAAACAGAATCGAACAGACAATACAAACGGATCGGAACATGACATAACCACTCGGTCAGAACAATAACTATTGCTAATCTATCGGTCAAGACACAGACTCTTCATTAACGGAACGAATCATAACGGAACAGGACCATATATCAATCAAGACAGGCAGATCATCAACGGACGGAACATGTCGGAACCGGACGGACATATCAATCGAGGCAGACATAACATTAACGGACGGAATATAACGGAATCAAACGGTAACAATACATCAGTCAAACAAAGGCATATCGCGAACGGATAAAATTATAACGGAACTAAACGGAAACAATACACTAATCAGGACACAGGCAAATCATGAACAGGACACATCATAACGGAACTGGGTAGAAACAATATAACAATCAAGTCAGGGACACATCACTGTCGAAACTAATCATAACTGGACTGAACGATATTTCAATCAAGACAGACGTATCATCAACGGACAATACACAACGGAACTGGACCATCTATCAATCAAGGCAGACACATTATCAATGAACGGAACATAACAGAATCGAACAGAACAAAACATTAGTCAAAGCAAAGACATATCATCAACGGACAGATCATAACGGAACTGGACCATATATCAATCAAGGCGGACTTAACATCATTAACGGACGGAACATGTCAGAACCGGACGGAACATATCAATCGAGGCAGACATATCATTAACGGACAGCACATAACCGAACTGAACGGAATTCCTAATTCGAAGGATACAAGCACATCACGTGGAATGTGATACAAAGAGCGTACATTAAGTACATACATTTAAAAAATATAGCATTCAGACAGTATACTATACAAAGCGGTACGATACAACAAAATGTTGTTCTTTGCCTATATCACATGGTTCATTTAATCGTTTCGGAAATAATGGTTCACTATATCCATTTTATCTCAACAGTTCAAAACGGGCAAAACAGTACGGAATGCTAGCACAGGGATCAGGAATATAGTCAATTATTTAAAAAGACTAAAACCATGTCATAAGTGATATAGAACGGAAAACATGCATTTAAATAATTGCACTTAAACAGATCAGTAAATCAAGGGACAGTATCAAAACAGTGTCAGAAGTTACTCACAAACTTTACGCTTATTTCCTTGCATAAATAATCTGATAACCTCCAGGTACGTCAGGCATCTCCATGTATATCCTGAATAATAATCATCAATCACAGACAGATCAGAACTCATCCATTCAGGTCTCATTCGTCATCTTAGGTATCTATCGGATTACCTAAGATAGCCTAGTAGCCTATCGCCCTTCCATCGGGTCTCACCTGAGGCTATTTCATTCTTTAATTAGGCTGAGCAATTATTAGGATTATATCCTAAGTCATTTAGACTTCAATTGTTATCAGTCAGGCACTCATTCAACCTTAGGGGCAAAATGGTAATTTTACCATTCTTGTCTCGGACCCTGTCGTGGTCTTCGAAATAGTCTTTATATCTTAAGTACAAAGTTCTACGTCCTTTGGACTCTAATCGGTATCAGTTAGGTTCTCATTTTAACCATAGGGGCAAAATGATAATTTTGCCATTCTTATCCCGGACCCTGTTATGGTCCTCAGAATATCCCATACATCGTATATATGAAGTTTTAAGTCTTTTAGACTTTAATCGGTATCAGTTGGGTACTTATTTAGTCTTAGGGGCAAAATAGTAATTTTATCATTTTTGCCCCGGACCCTATCATGGTCCTCAGAACGTCCCATATATCTCATGTATAAATTTGTAAGTCCCTTGGACTTCATTTGGTATCTGCTTTAGATCGTCGGGACACATCGGTCATTTCTCGTTTTACGCGTTGACTGTCTCGGAGTCTTATTTAGCCTTTCAGTGTTCATAATTATCCCTATGATAATTTATCGTATCAGTTTGACCTTTATTCGACCTCTACTTTGCACTTACAGTGCTCAGGGGTATTTTGGTCATTTTACGTTTTGTGTAATTCTGACCCCGATTCGTCATCTAATCAAGTATACAGTCTCACCAGTGTCTGGGCTCCTACCGGTATCAGTTTCGTCCCAATCGGACTTTGTTTAGGTCTCGTACGGTATCAGGGGTAATTTGGTAATTTCATGTGTCGTATTTTTCGGCACGTCAGTTCATAAAATGGACCTCACCATTGGGTCCAGAGCGTCCAACATAGTGAAATTGGACTGTCTGTTACGTTTAATCGGCCCTGAGTATCATTAAGGGCAATTCAGTCATTTATACCTACGTGTCTGTATTTTTCGAGACCTCAGTTCATTAAACGGACCTTACCGTTGAGTTCAGAATGCCCGACATAGTCAAAATAGACTGTCTTTTATTTTTATTTGGGTCTGGTGCCATCAGGGGCAGTACAGTAATTTATCACTTACAGGTCTGTATTTTTCGGGACTGTATTTCCAAAATCGGACTGTACCATTGAGTCCAGAATATTTGAAATAGTGAAAATACACTATTTATTTACTTAATTTGGACTTCGTTTGACATATTTAATGTCTAGGGGTAAAATTGTAATTTTACCTATTTAATAAAATAATTAAATAATTATTTTATTATTTAATTAATTTATTGAGGGCTTAAATGTATAATTTTTTCCAAAATCTGGGCCAGAGTACAATTACACAAAACAGTTGGGGGTTTAAATGTAAATTCAGAAAATAGGGGTTCAGACCTATTGGTTTTAGGGTTCACTAGCTGAACCGGTCCAAATGCATTGTGAACCAACCGGTTCACTGACCCTCAGTAAACCGGAATTAAATACTCCAGTTAATCCTCAATTGCCCCTTCATCCACGGATAGGTTATGCCCAATCCCAATTTTAATTTCTTATTCGAGGGACCAAACAGGCGGAATTTGATTTTAAAACAAATCGGTTAACATTAAAACGACGCAGTTTCATTATTTCGGTGGCATCCTCACAGGCCGACACGTGTCCAGAGTCAACTCACCAACTCGGTTCGACTCGGTCAACTCGGCCGAGTCGACTCCATCGTCCCCAACGAACAACTCAGTGTTGCCCTAATTCACAGTTTCACGATTTCTCTATTTCGTGAAGTTTCAGGTACAGTTTTCAATATGTTTTGATTCCAAAACATTCCTGGATGTGAGACCAATGATTTGGCATCGGTTTTGAGCTTCGAATCTAAGGATCAAGCTCTGTTTAGTCGATTATCGTACAGAGTTTCAGTTCGGTCGTGGGGCCTCATTTCTCCACCAAATCTCACGTGGCTAGGCTCGTTGTGACCGTGTATCCTTGGGGATCAATGTCCCATTCCAAAATCGTGGTTTAGAAGCTTGTTTCAGAGTTTGGGTTTGTTGGCCGAAAGCAATAGCTTCGGTTTTGAGGGTCCTCCAGTGTGGTTTTGGGTCGCGGAAGGCGATATTTTAAACCCTCTTCGTGTCTGGATTAGTTCTGGACCATTGAAAATCAGTTCGGTTGAGGTCAAATCAGACCTGCAACTCAAGGTCCATTCATGGTGGCTGTTTACGGGTTTTGGGTGTTTCTACCCTATTCAACCCTCCCAATTAATTTAGAACAGGTCTAGGGTCTCACAGTAGCTTATTTACACAGTCTATATGGATTAGAACTATCTAAAACAGTACCCAAAATTCAAACAGGAAATTTCAGAATAGTTTTAATGTTTTACCTTCCAAGGGGTGGCCCTCATTTCCTCATCCATGGCTCGGTTGTGGTTTCTGTGCATGTTGCACCAGTGCAGTCGTGTGTTGCTTAGCCCTCGGTTCTCTTTGGTGCATCCCTTTCCAACGGATGACATGCACACACCCAAGCTTGTACATACATGCTCAAGCCATGAACACATACACATGCAAGGCTCACCTAACCACCCTCTCACTCTATATGTCTTACCCCAACAGATCTGTCTCTCATTATAGCAGACATTTTCATTTTAGAGAATCACCATTTTCTCCTAGTATACCTATACATAATATCTCTATATGTATATACATCAATGAGATGACTGAAAATCAGAGAGTCATGTGAGCTGAGGTGGGCTGATGTAGGGGTGATTCAGTCAATCATGTGGGGTTTGCATGGGTTGCCATTGGTTGATTTGGGTGGCAAGTTGGGGCAAATCAGAGATATATACAATTAAGTTGTATATATAGGCACAAAGGTGCTGGATGGCCACCTAGTTAAGTTTTTGGGTGAGATTCATTCCTTCCATAGGTCAAGGGTTCAATTCCCCTTGACGACCAATTTGGCCATTTTTCACCATTTTGGGCTAAGGCCCTGTTTGGCTACACATTAATTCAGTTTCTGATGTTTGCCTCATAACTTTCATTCCGTAACTCCTTTTTCGATGCGGTTTGTTCCGAGAGTTTCATATTTCAGTTATCTACAGTGTCAGAGGTTCCGTGTCATTTATTAGTCATTCGGGATTTTCGTGGTTAATTAATTCGAATTCCGTCAGTGTTAAATTAACATTATTTCACCTAATTAATGGATAATTAGGTTCGGGTGTTATACCCTATTCTCGGACATGTTTTGTCATTCTATTGGTCTAGTGTGACCACCGGGAGATTAAGGTTAATTTCCTTAATTATTCCCTAAGCCGGTACTAATTAATAATTAATTATTTAATTATTAATTATACAGAGTCGGGGTGTTACACTTTACATGTCTTATATTTTGTTAGGTACTTTATTTACCTTAATGGACTTCATTTTTTAGTCCATAAGGTATTTTAACAATAAAATAATCCTTCTTTTAGTTCTTGAGTTCATCTGATTGCTTAATTAACTTTTAAGGGTAATTCAATAATTTTACCATTCATATCCTGTCTTAGATACCCAATTATCTTAAACGGATCTCACTTTCAACCTTAGAGGTTCCTATATACGTTAGTATGGGTTCTTCTTTACTTTTCACTCTTTTGGTGGCTTCATTAAGTCTTAAAGACGTATTCATCATTTTTTAATTTGTTATCGGGTCTTATTTTCAAAAAAAGACGTCACTGTTAAGTCTAGACTATCGAAGATAATCAATCTACGATTTTTCGGATCTAAATTTGCATATCTATGGCTTACATTAAATCTAGGGGCATTCTCATAATTTTATACTTTCATATGTCTTATTTTTTAGTACTAAATTTGACAATATGGACCTAATTGTTGAGTCTAGAACATCGAAGTAAGTCAAAATAGACCATCTTTGACATTTAACTAGCTTCGTGCATGACTCAAGGCATAATGGTAATTATGATATTTTACGTATCTAAATTTTTAAAATCTTGTTTCATAAAATGGACCTCGCCATTAGGTTCTAAACGTCGAAAAATGTTAGGGTAGACACCCATTTTATTTTATTCGGACATACATAACAATTAATTTAATTAAATACATAATATATATATATATATATATTCTGTCACGCCCCGAATTCCCGACGAACCCGGGACGCGAGTAACGAGACAGAAAATAAAATAAATAAAAGGACAAGGTAAATAAATCCATTAAACATGGGTCCATCCCCATCAATACATAAGATAACATGAATACATCGTTCATAGGTCATTCGGGCTTAAGCCCTTACATTACAAAACATAGGTCCCACGGACCAAAATATAACAAGTGTCTCCTCCTATCAAAGCATCACTGGGTCTCAAATAGCTGGAGGGTCCTCATCTGAAAATGTTGCCCACGAATGGGTCAGCTCAACTGCTGGTATGATGAAGTGCTAATGCAAGAAATAAAGCTAAGGCGTGGCATGTGCAAAGTGTACATTTATCTCTAAATGTTATTCAAAGCATCGAAGTAATATATGAATGGTATGCATGACGCACCCATGCACAACTCTATGTCACACCCATGTTTCTTTTCCGGGTACTCCCCGATGCAATGGCCAATTTTGGGTTTTTTACCACAGGATCTACACCCTCATAATGCAATGCTCAACCCACACTATGTTCTGAAAGGATTCATCATATGCCAATATGCCAATGCAACCTCAATGAACATAGTGATCAATAATATAGCGTGCTCGAACAATAACATATAAATCATCAGTCAATTCCATATGCAAGCATATCTCATCTTATCAACTTAAACACATGTCATGATTCACATTCATCATTCACTAAATTTTCATAAAGTACAAGTGACACGCAAGCATGTGAGCAATCAACCCTAAATCATCAAATAAACACATTCCACATAAGCACATAAGTCATTCTAGTCATTCACAAATATTCCTAACTTAACTTCATTTCTAACATTAGCAAAACACCATACCTGATGGGTTGGTATCAACCCTAGAAGATCGTGTACTATATGGAACCGAACCGGCGGATAAAAATGCAGAAGACCAGATCGCCCCCTCCTGTCCTGTCAGTGTCCCTAAAAGTAGAAATTACAACTCAGTCTATTGTTATTTGAATTTATGCTATTCATCAAATTTTATGTCTTTGATTCATAAGTTTCTATTCTGCTAAATTAAGCTCTACCATTGGTTCTAGAACGTTTAAGAAAGTAAGTCTAGGTTCTCGTAGAACTCAATTCGGACACCAGGGTTCAAAAGGGCAAAACAGTCATTTTGCACTTTACACGTGTCCTCACATTTCGTGACCTCTTTTCACAAATCGGACTCCACGGTTGAGTCCGGAATGTTCGAGATAATAAAATTTCACTATTTGTTTACCTAATTCGGAATTCGTCTGACAGTGTTTCAAGTTAGGGGTATTTTGGTAATTTTAAGGGTTACTACGGGTCTTTTAATTTTTGGGACCCCGTCTCGTAAAACGGACCTCACCATTGGTCTCGAAATGATCGAGATAGTCAAAATACACTAATGACTTGTCCCATTTGGACTCCGGGATGTTTTTGAATATTTAATTAATTAAATTAAATAATTAATTAATTAATTTAATTAATATTTTATTAATAATTTAATCAGGTGGGTCAAAGTGTAATTTCTAACAGTTGGGGGGTCAATTTGTAATTTCTGAAAGTTCAGGGTTAAGGTTCAAATTCAAAAAGGTTCAAATTCCAAAAGGTTCAAATTCCAAAAGGTCCAAATTAAAACTAGTTTAATTTGTTATTCTAAATCAGATTAACCAAACAGGGGATAGGATATCCCGATTTCGATTTAATTCCAATTTCTAGATTTCTTATCCTCGCAACCAAACGGCCCAAATTCCATTTCAATTTAAAACAACCACGCGACACGTGGTAGGGGCGGTCCACGCCCGACCCAAACCGGACCCGAACCTGACCCGACCCGACCCGGACAGACCCCCTTCTTCCCCCGTTTTTCCGGCGGAGCTCCGGTCACCTTCTCCGGCGCCGATCGCCGGAAACTGCAAAATTTGATTTTTCCAACTTGATTTTCTTGGACTTTTTTGGATGGTTTTTGATCCTAAATGGACCTAAGGTAATTTCAGAACACTCCAACACCGTTTTGGACCTTCCAAACCGAAGGAATGGTCCCATTATTTCTTGTTACCAGTTTTCCGGCCAACTGGTAAACACTCATGTTTGTGACTTTTAGTCACTGCCCTTGCCCCATTTCGACTCCAAACATTTCCTGTATCTATGAGAGTTAGATCTAGGCCATTAGATTAAGCTTTGAGGCAAGAAAAATGCACCAACCCGATTATCCCACCCGACCTGCAACTCCCTATCTCTCTCTTGTTTCTAAACCATTTTCCATAATTCTTTTTGCATTATCTTCCATTTTTGATACTCTACCAGCCCCCATGTTCAAATACACAATTCATGCATTGTAAAAATCAAAGACAGAACCGTATATGCTTACCAATTTTCGGATTTTTCTCTCTGTGCAGGTTTCTCTCTTCTCCTTCAGTTCCTCCCGGTTGCTTCTGCTTCTTCAGAACTCTCTCCTCTTTGCCCTCGGTCTCTCCTTTCTTCTCTTTTCTCCTCTAACCGAGACTAGCTCCTTTCCTCTTTATTTTCTCTCTCTATATTCCTCTCTCTCTCTCTCTATAAATCCTACGAATTCTGACCTTCTCCCAACTCTCATACTCACTCTCACACTTCACCACACACACCCACCTACTCTCTTACACTCCACAGCCCCCCCTTGCTTGTTTGAGTGTATCACACTCAAACTCACACACACACACAACCGGGTACACACACATACACACACTGTTCTATACATATATATATACATATATATATTTACATATTTAAATACACACTCATATGTACACACATATGTACACCAACAATTTAATTTACATATATATATATATATACACACATCATGACAATAATAATAATAATAATAAAAAAATAATGATAACAACTTGAGAATTTTATTTAAAAAAAAAAAAAATTTTTTTTTTTTTTTCAGGTTGTTACATCCTTCCCTCCTTACAGAAATTTCGTCCCGAAATTTAAAATAACTAAAACAAAAGAAAATACATCACTGATCAAACAACTCAGGGTACCTAACTCGAACCTCGGCCTCACGCTCCCACGTAGCCTCCTCAACCCCATGGTGGTTCTAACGAACCTTGACCAAAGGGATGGTCCTGCCTCGCAAAACCTGGTCCCTCGAGTCCAATATCTCTACGGGTCTCTGGTCATAGGAAGCGTCCCCCTCTAACTGAAGATCTACCCAGTCAAGTACATGTGAGGGGTCGGGATGGTACTTCCTCAGCATAGATACATGGAAGACGTCATGCACTCCAGATAGTTGTGGTGGTAAGGCTAGCTTATAAGCCACCTCACCAACTCTCCCAAGAATCTCAAAAGGGCCTATAAATCGTGGCGATAGCTTCCCACCGCGCCCAAATCTCCTCAAACCTCGTCTGGGAGATACCTTGAGGAACACATGGTCCCCCACCTCAAATGCCAAGGGCCGCCGCCTCCTATCTGCATAACTCCTCTGGCGGCTCTGAGCTGTCAACAACCGCTGTCTGATCACCTGTATCTTGTCCGTGGTCTCACGAACTATATCGGATCCTAAAAGCAATTGTCTCCTTTACTCCTGTCCAATACACCGGTGAACTGCTAGCTACGGTGGCAGGCAAACTCTACCCAAGCAAGGTGATCCTCTCAGCTACCCCTGAAGTCCATAACGCAGTCTCTAAGCATGTCCTCTAGGATCTGAATGACACGCCCTGACTGACCATCAGTCTGAGGATGAAGGGTAGTACTAACTTAGCTGAGTCCTTAAGGCTGTCTAGAAGCGCTGCCAAAACCGTGCAGTGAAACGTGGGTCCCTATCTAAGACAATGGATAAGGAAATTCCATGCAGTTGTACTAAAAGATCGATGCAAAATGTATTGCACATGTGGACGTGCAACCTTACCTATGGATCACTCACCTCTCCCTCAGCCAGGCGATGTGGAATGCATTTCCTCCTCCCATTACCATCTCCCCCGTAGGCTTCGCCTCACCGGTAGGCGTGCAGCGGTGTGCAGACATCTCCACACTCCCTGCTATGGTCTGGTGCTAATCCCATCGGTAACGACTCACTCCACATAGCATAGTACATAATGAAATCCTCAAAAACACATTGGCTCATCAATGCCACTCCCTCTCAATTCCCACCCAAGTATCACGACTTATCTCATCAACTCAACACAATAAAAAGTAAAGGAAATTCCCACTGATCACAAAGATACCCCAAGGTCTCTCACACATGCTATGTCATCTAACCCACCTCAAATTAACCCACGAAATCACCTAGTGATTTACCCCAATGGTATAAACACGCATCATCTGTACCACAATGCAATCTATCATCCAGTATTTTCTAAGTACCCTAATTACCCACAAGACACCAATAGTACAATCTAAAAGTAAAGCTACCATCTCCCACCTTAGTCTATATATATAACCGAGACTAAGTGTCATGTACTAATAAGGACTAGCCTATCCATTTCATGTACGCATATATCGATTGGGTATACAAATGTAGACTGTGTTGTTTATGTACTCTAATCATGAAACTTAAGTCAATATACCAAGGTTCAGAAGAACAAAATATTAGTGACACTCTCTACCAATTTCCCTTACAAACATATATCAATTTTCACACACATGTATCAACGCACACATACAAACACGTTTAAGCATTTTTCTATACATGCATTTATAGCAACCAGTCTGTGTATATAAAAGGATGAAGTCATAATCAAAGCACCATAACAGTCGCTAAACTAGCATGCTTATATAGAGTAAAAGTACAATATTCTATAGCTAATACGTAGCTTACTACTTCAGCACCCAGTATAAAATTTCATCCCAAGAATACACATATACATAAAATAAGTACATAATCTGTTGTACAGGTAACCAGGCAGATTCCCAATCCCTACGGATATTCAAGCTCATAGCCTATCTCATAGACAACAAACGTACAGTCTACTATTTAACCTCATTCGTTATACTGTATAAAGGCAAGCATTGAATCCCAGATCATCAATAACCAAGCACCCCACACCTTGCACAGTTCTACAAACTAAGGTAACAAGCACTTATCTACTCATGTAACCCAAACTAATCCCAATTCAACTTAAAGTCTAACCTCTCCTAACCCACAATAGAGTCAAATTAAGAAGGATCTACAGACACCCTATGAAACAAAGAAAGTACCTCCCTCAGGAGTACACATTATCTCTCTTCCCCTGTAGCAGTCTACACTCGCCCTAAGTGTGAAGAACCCATCTATCTCCAACATAATACCAATACTAGACGCTTCAAATAAGATGAAGAATCCAAATAAGGCATGTGGTCAGCTACCTCTATCGAGTAATCTCTACAGATTCTTGTCAGCATCTCTCTACCCCTAACGTCATGGCAACATAGTAAATATGAACGTATGAGATGCACTATGGTCTATCAATATGCCAGTCCATAAACTAAACACAAGGAAAAATGTACCTCAAGGCTCTGAAGGTCCAAAAAGGATAGATGACTCTAGGCTGACTACTGCATAACGCCACTCTGGGTGGTCTGGTCCTGCCTATCACTCCTCTCGCTGAGAGTCCTAGCACTCAATACTGTAGGTGCATGCTGAAAATACAGTGTCGGAGGTCCCTGACCCAATAGTGGCCGTGGAAGGGGCACTTGGGTACACTGCTGGTAATGTGGTTCCCCTAAGTCCTGGGAAATCGGCCTCTGAGGACAGTTGGCCCTGACATGGCCAGTCTGATGGCATACAAAACAAAGTCGTGGAGCCCCCTGTCCTTGACCCTGTGCTGGTGATGAAAATGACTCCTGACTAGGCTCGATCCTCTGTCTCAGGCTGGGATCCCTCAAAGGACAAGTGGCCATCTTGTGGCCAGGCTGTCTACAACAAAAACAAGTAATGGTCCCTTGGGATGCGGATGTGGATATGGAAGAAACACCAGTCCTAAACCTCTTCGGTGGTCTCCCACCAGTGCGAGTCTGGGCGGGTATAGATATCTGTGCAGAAGAAGCACGAGCTCGAAACCTCTTCAATGGCCTCTTACCAGTGTATATCGGGGTAGACCTAGGGATCTGTGCTGGAGTCGCCCCGCTCTGGGTCTGGGGCTCTCTAACTCCTCTAAGCTCAGCCAACTCTGTCTCAGCCCTGACCGCTCTCGTCACTACCTCCTGTATAGTGTGAAGGCATTCCCGCATAATGGTCGCTATGTCCCCAGAACCACTAGTCTGCCCTACCTCCACTAGAGCAGGTGTAAAAGTGACGGCCTCCTCGGCTGTACCATCCGCAGAAACAGCAGCTTGGGGCCAACTATGCCACGGTGGCGCAGTGGTCCTAGGCTCATCGTGTCCAAGTGGCATAGGTCTAGGAGTAGCTTGTCTCGGTGGCATGTCTACAAGTTCAAAGAAGAGGAAAATTAATACCCCATTTTCAGGCACTCGTGTTAAAAGAACATTAAGTAGGTACCTGTCAACACTTCATCATTTTGAAGTAACAACCACAATATATCATAACACACTTGCCTAATCAATACCTACATAAATAATGTTAATCACCACCACCCGTTGGTTATACTGAACAATTTACACCGAGTTCTAACATAGCCCTTCTACTAAGAAGGATTTTATCTAAACAATGTAACACACGTATACTTAAACAGTTGAACACTAGTAAGGTTTAACTCCCGGTGAATACTATCCAAACAATACATCTCCCACAACCAGGGTTTAACACAAGAACATCTTTAAAAATCTAAGGAGAAACACTCTAAGTATCCATCTATATACAAAAGGGTTCCACAAGTCCAAATCCTTATTATAGCATTTTAAGGTTTGATGTGTCTTTTATTATCCCTTACTTTTATAGCTAGGTGATAACCCTTCATGAATCACAGCTCCTTTCATTACTGGCTGATGGGGCGCCATCCATCAACCGTAACTCAAGACCTGAGACCAATCCAGTCTGTATAAATATCATAGTCATAGTATTATAATCCATGAAAATTGGTTACTAACCTAGCACACTCACCCAAAATCCACAAACAACAGTCAACCAGGTAAACAACTCGGTTCACAACCTATCTCCTAAGTAACTAGGCATAATGTCTACCGTGTAGATAACTAAGTGTACAACCCACACCTCAACTAACTAGGCATGCGGCCTATCCCATAAAATATACAGCCTACCCCATGGACCTGAGTTTCTAACCTTAGTCATGTCCTTGTCAACGACTAGCATTTGACAAGCGGTACACGTCACAGGTCATAATATATGTACTTAAGAATTCTCTCACACTTTATATATGTCATGCTTCTCACTGTATTAAATCACATACTCATATGTCGCAACATAGCATCTAGTAACATGTGATCACAACAATCATGTTTCAAATGCATATATAATCACATAACACACAAAATCCTATCGCATGCTACTAACAGTTCACTCCAAGTCTCATTTTCTTCTCTAGGGTCTCATGGTGTTAAACAACACCCCACAGTCTCTAGGTATTCGAACCTATGCTCTGATACCACGTTGTCACGCCCCGAATTCCCGACGAACCTGGGACGCGAGTAACGAGACAGAAAATAAAATAAATAAAAGGACAAGGTAAATAAATCCACTAAACATGGGTCCATCCCCATCAATACATAAGATAACATGAATACATCGTTCATAGGTCATTCGGGCTTAAGCCCTTACATTACAAAACATAGGTCCCACGGACCAAAATATAACAAGTGTCTCCTCCTATCAAAGCATCACTGGGTCTCAAATAGCTGGAGGGTCCTCATCTGAAAATGTTGCCCACGAATGGGTCAGCTCAACTGCTGGTATGATGAAGTGCTAATGCAAGAAATAAAGCTAAGGCGTGGCATGTGCAAAGTGTACATTTATCTCTAAATGTTATTCAAAGTATCGAAGTAATATATGAATGGTATGCATGACGCACCCATGCACAACTCTATGTCACACCCATGTTTCTTTTCCGGGTACTCCCCGACGCAATGGCCAATTTTGGGTTTTTCACCACAGGATCTACACCCTCATAATGCAATGCTCAACCCACACTATGTTCTGAAAGGATTCATCATATGCCAATATGCCAATGCAACCTCAATGAACATAGTGATCAATAATATAGCGTGCTCGAACAATAACATATAAATCATCAGTCAATTCCATATGCAAGCATATCTCATCTTATCAACTTAAACACATGTCATGATTCACATTCATCATTCACTAAATTTTCATAAAGTACAAGTGACACGCAAGCATGTGAGCAATCAACCCTAAATCATCAAATAAACACATTCCACATAAGCACATAAGTTATTCTAGTCATTCACAAATATTCCTAACTTAACTTCATTTCTAACATTAGCAAAACACCATACCTGATGGGTTGGTATCAACCCTAGAAGATCGTGTACTATATGGAACCGAACCGGCGGATAAAAATGCAGAAGACCAGATCGCCCCCTCCTGTCCTGTCAGTGTCCCTAAAAGTAGAAATTATAACTCAGTCTATTGTTATTTGAATTTATGCTATTCATCAAATTTTATGTCTTTGATTCATAAGTTTCTATTCTGCTAAATTAAGCTCTACCATTGGTTCTAGAACGTTTAAGAAAGTAAGTCTAGGTTCTCGTAGAACTCAATTCGGACACCGGAGTTCAAAAGGGCAAAACAGTCATTTTGTACTTTACACGTGTCCTCACATTTCGTGACCTCTTTTCACAAATCGGACTCCACGGTTGAGTCCGGAATGTTCGAGATAATAAAATTTCACTATTTGTTTACCTAATTCGGAATTCGTCTGACAGTGTTTCAAGTTAGGGGTATTTTGGTAATTTTAAGGGTTACTACGGGTCTTTTAATTTGTGGGACCCCATCTCGTAAAACGGACCTCACCATTGGTCTCGGAATGATTGAGATAGTCAAAATACACTAATGACTTGTCCCATTTGGACTCCGGGATGTTTTTGAATATTTAATTAATTAAATTAAATAAATTAAATAATGAATTAATTAATTTAATTAATACTTTATTAATAATTTAATCAGGTGGGTCAAAGTGTAATTTCTAACAGTTGGGGGGTCAATTTGTAATTTCTGAAAGTTCAGGGTTAAGGTTCAAATTCAAAAAGGTTCAAATTCCAAAAAGTCCAAATTAAAACTAGTTTAATTTGTTATTTTAAATCAGATTAACCAAACAGGGGATAGGATATCCCGATTTCGATTTAATTCCAATTTCTAGATTTCTTATCCTCGCAACCAAACGGCCCAAATTCCATTTCAATTTAAAACAACCACGCGACACGTGGCAGGGGCGGTCCACGCCCGACCCGAACCGGACCCGAACCTGACCCGACCCGACCCGGACAGACCCCCTTCTTCCCCCGTTTTTCCGGCGGAGCTCCGGTCACCTTCTCCGGCGCCGATCGCCGGAAACTGCAAAATTTGATTTTTCCAACTTGATTTTCTTGGACTTTTTTGGATGGTTTTTGATCCTAAATGGACCTAAGGTAATTTCAGAACACTCCAACACCGTTTTGGACCTTCCAAACCGAAGGAATGGTCCCATTATTTCTTGTTACCAGTTTTCCGACCAACTGGTAAACACTCATGTTTGTGACTTTTAGTCACTGCCCTTGCCCCATTTCGACTCCAAACATTTCCTGTATCTATGAGAGTTAGATCTAGGCCATTAGATTAAGCTTTGAGGCAAGAAAAATGCACCAACCCGATTATCCCACCCGACCTGCAACTCCCTATCTCTCTCTTGTTTCTAAACCATTTTCCATAATTCTTTTTGCATTATCTTCCATTTTTGATACTCTACCAGCCCCCATGTTCAAATACACAATTCATGCATTGTAAAAATCAAAGACAGAACCGTATATGCTTACCAATTTTCGGATTTTTCTCTCTGTGCAGGTTTCTCTCTTCTCCTTCAGTTCCTCCCGGTTGCTTCTGCTTCTTCAGAACTCTCTCCTCTTTGCGCTCGGTCTCTCCTTTCTTCTCTTTTCTCCTCTAACCGAGACAAGCTCCTTTCCTCTTTATTTTCTCTCTCTATATTCCTCTCTCTCTCTCTCTCTATAAATCCTACGAATTCTGACCTTCTCCCAACTCTCATACTCACTCTCACACTTCACCACACACACCCACCTACTCTCTTACACTCCACAGCCCCCCCTTGCTTGTTTGAGTGTATCACACTCAAACTCACACACACACACAACCGGGTACACACACATACACACACTGTTCTATACATATATATATATATATATATATTTACATATTTAAATACACACTCATATGTACACACATATGTACACCAACAATTTAATTTACATATATATATATATATACACACATCATGACAATAATAATAATAAAAAAAAAAATAATGATAACAACTTGAGAATTTTATTTTTAAAAAAAAAAAAATTTTTTTTTTTTTTTCAGGTTGTTACATATTCATAAGATGACTAGTAGCTCAGTGGTTAAAGTGTGTGGGTGAGGGTTCGAATCAAGAGAGCTTTGACTCCCCTTTATTTATTTATTTTTATTTTTGTAAAACCAAATAGTGGATAGCGACCCAAATCAGGGATATGTTATCCCTATTCTACGTGCAGTTATCGATTTAATTTCCTATCCCCGTAACCAAACGCCCTTATTTCAAGTTTTAAAACATTTTAAACCTCCTTAAACGATGTAGTATTGACAAGACCCAACACGTGCTTGGGCCGACTTGAAACCTGTTATTGTTCATTGTCCTCACTAGGACGATGTATAGTAACCAAAAATCCTAAAAAATTTCAATTTGATTTCATGATTTTTTGGCTATCTTTATTCACAGTTTTCAATCCAAAGGAGTTTCTAGAAACTTAATAAACATTTTGGCATTCTTTTAAGGTTCGAAACAAGCTCAAAGGCTTGTTTGGGGTTCCATGGCCAATCTATTATCAAAGCTCCGTGTGAGCTCGTTTCTTCACCAAACTTGGACATGTTTGGCTTGTAGTGATCCTAAAATTATAGGGATTCACAATACATTGAAAGATTCGAGTTTAAGGCTCTGTTTGTGAGTTTGGGTTTGGAAACCGTGACATGTAACTCAGCTTTTCTCTCTTGTTTTTGATCATTTTGGGCTGATTCTTGTTGATTTGAGACCCTTGTAGTTTCTAGTTTTAGCTCCATATCATAAAAACCAACTTGGTTTCAGTCGATTTAGACCTATGTTCTGAGTTTCAACAATAGCAGATTTCATTCAATTTCTACTGTTTGGACACTTTTACACTTTGTTTTCTATCTTATGCTATAGTATGTCAATAATAAGATTCATATATGCACTCTAAATCAATTAAATCAAGGCTAGTGTAAAAATATTCTAGAGAGAGAAAATTAACTCTCTCTCTCTCTCTCTCTCTCTTATTACTTTTCCACGTCTTCTCTAGCCACAACACTACTTCCCTTTTTCACTCTCACGTCCATGTACAACCATATTTAGGGTTTTAATGCATACGCATACACATATGTATATATATATTTTTATATAACTCTCTCTCTTGCATCGGCTCCCCTTCTATCTTTCTTCCTCTCTCTCCTAACCTCTTCATCCTCTAATCCTTTCCTCCATTCTAGGCGGCAGTCGCAGGTCTACTGCTTTCTCTTTTCTTTCCTTCCCTTTGCTTCTTCTCCAAGCTGTAGAGGGTAGCCCACCATGCCTCACTCTCTACCAATCACATACACACACTTCTCAAACTAGTTTCACACACACTAATACGCTTTACTCGCGCGCACACACACATACACACACTCACACATGCATTGTTTCTCTTTGTTCCATATATATATATATATATATATTGTTGGGACAGTATGAATAAATTTGTAGACTTTGAGGCATATCTAAAGACACTTTCTTTAGAACGTAATTGGCCCCCACTCGGTAGAGTCTGCTGATAGGTTACTGACAAAATCGTCCCTAGGATACAACAAAGCCTTCGATTTGAAGAACTGCAACCACAAAGTTGAAAGACTTCCTATAAATTTCTTTGATTATAATTTCTATTATGAAAGAGAGAGTTTGAATATTATTTATTTTTCAATTCGTACTACTGTATCTATAAATACAGGGGTGTCTTTTCATAAAAAGACACAACATATTCATGAAAAAACATAACCTTGTCCAAAGGACATGTCTTTAAAAGAAGGAGTCACAACCATTCCATTCGATGTATCTTTTTGGAAAAACCATAACCCTTCTAAAATACCCATTGGACACACCTATTCATAAAACACCTATTCAATGCACCCATCCAATCATCTGTTAATATGGACCATTGATCAGACAATCCAAAAATAAATCAATAAAAAATTAATTTGCCTTTGATGAATCTGCGTTGCGTGCCAAAGGGTGCCAAGGCGTGGGCAAATTATTATGCATGGAGCGCGTTGCATTTCTATGGATTACAACTCATTTGGGCTTGGTTCAACCCATAGGTCAACAAGGACCTTATGGAATCCAATTTAATATAAGGAATGAGTTTTCATATATAAACATACAAAATAAATAGCACAAAAACCAATGTGGAACAAAGTTAAAAGCTATTATTCTATCAAACATAAGAGCTTGGCTCAACTATCTCCCACTTTGATAGTATAATAAGAAAATAATCTCTCAATCAGAATGAAAAATATTATTATGAATACAAGAAGGTGTTTTTCAACTTAAACCTTTAATTAGTATAAATACGTCAAAGTTTTGACAGAGTCTTTGGTGGCCAAAGCTTTAAACCACATATTCTTATAAAGAAAAAACCAGATATACTATACACTTAACAATATTTTGCTTACAAGGATTTCAAATTTGCTTCAACACTTAAATGGCCATGTGCTAACTCCTGGTTTCATGAACAATCCAAAGAGAAAACCTAAACTCTCATGAGAAGCAGCACCACTTCTACGTTCACATAGGTGAAGTTCCTTGTATGTCTCCATTACTCAACATTTTAAACTTCATTAAAAATGTAATTCAACCATCTTTCACTTAATGGACAACATTAATTCTCTTTCTAATTTGAAAGGAGCTCACATATCGAATCTGTATTACTAGATCATTTATCAAAAACTTGTTTTTACCCATTAAACCTTTTACTAGAGGTTTTCTAGTTTTAGGTTAGGTTACAATTGTTGGTGGTCAATTAAAAAGGTTTTAGCCCCATCTCATTTGTTGTCAACCTTACCATGTCTCTAGATAGACCTTTGGTAAAAGGAGCAGCCAAGTTCTTACTTGACTTCACATATATGATTGTTATTACCCCATCCTGTATCAAATTTCTTACAAAATCATGTCTTAGACTTATGTGTCTTGACTTGCCATTGTAAGTACTACTATAGGCTCGTGATAGGGTAGTCTCACTGTCACAATGAACATAGATCGATGGCATTGGATTAGGCCATAACTTAATATCTAATAGTAAGTTTCTAATCCATTCAGTGCCTTTGCCTATTGTCGTCAATGTTATAAAGTCAGATTCCATAGTCGAATGGGCTATACAAGTCTGTTTCTTAGATGCCCATGAAATAGCACCCCCACCAAGAAGAAATACCTATTCTGAAGTAAATTTATTATCTCCTTGATTACTAATCCAACTAACATCAGTATACCCCTGAAGTATAGCTAGGAATTCATTATAAAATAGGCCCAGACCAATAGTTTTCTTGAGATAACCAAATATTCTACCAACTGCCTTCTAGTGTTCTCCACTTGGATTACTTGTAGAACGACTCAATTTGCACACAGCAATAGCTATATCTAGTTTTGTACATTATATAAGATACATTAAATTACCAATTTCACTAGCATACTCAAGTTGTGCAATGGCTCGACCAGAAGTCTCGGTTACTTTAATACTTGAGTCAAATTTCTGATGCCATTGTTTGGGTGCTTGCTTTAAACCATACAAAGATTTATTCAATTCACACACTTTACTTTTATTTTCAAGTAGAACAAACCCTTCTAGTTAATCCATATACAATTCCCCATCTATATCACCATTCAAGAATACAGTTTTAACATCCATTTGATGTATATGTAGGTGATAGATAGATGCCATTGTCATGAGAATTCTTATAAAAGTAATTATGGCCACAGGTCCATATGTGTCAAAATAATCTATACCTTCCTTTTGTTTAAAAACCTTGACTACCAATCTTGCTTTGAAAGTTTGTATTAAATTATCATTATTATACTTTCTTCTAAAAATCTATTTGTAGCCAATAGATTTAGAACCTGGTGGTAAATTGACTAATGTCCAAGTGCCATTAGACATGAGTGAATCTATCTCATCATTGATGGCTTCTTTCCAAAATGCAGCATTTCTAGAACTAATGGCCTCTTTAAAATTTTTAGGATCAACCTCAATATTGAATGCCATAGGCATTAATCTTGTCACATTTTCTCTATCTCTTTCTACTAAAAATATAATAGATTGAGAAGAGATAAAATCTAGACCTAAGTCCTTTTCTTTTCTTGCTCTTTGACTTCTTTTAAGCTTTTCACTAAGAACCACATTCCTTTTGACATTATTTTGTGGTTCTAATCCTTGAGTAGGATTGGACTTAGAATTTTTAGTTCCTACACTCTTAGAATCTGTATAGGATTTTTGTTCAAAAAATTTCACATCACAAGATTCTACAATTATGTTAGACTCAAAATCAAGAAGTCTATAGGCTTTGCTATGTTCGGCATATCTAACAAAAATGCTTTTATTTACTCTAGGACCCAACTTTGTCCTCTTAGGATCTGGTATCCTATAATATGCCAAACATCCCCACACTTTAGGATATAACAGATTAGGCTTTCTTCCCTTCTATAATTCATAAGGACAGAGATTTGTCTTCCTAGAAATTATTCTATTATGTAAATGACAAGCAGTATATAAAGCTTCACCCCTCCAATTCATAGGTAACTAAGCATACACTATCATACAATTTTTCATTTTTACAAGAGTTCGGTTTTTCTTTTCTTCTAAACAGTTTTATTGTGGTGTGTAAGGTGCATATTTTTTATGTATAATACCATACAATTCACAGAAATTATCAAACTCATAAGGAAAGTATTCCATCCCTCTGTCACTTCTTAAGATTCTAATTTTCTTGTTCAACTGATTTTCAACTTCATTTTTGAAAATTTGAAATTTACTAAAAACTTCATCTTTTGATTTCATAAGATAAACATAAGTATATTTAGAAAAATCATCAATAAAAGTGACAAAGTATCTTTTTCCTCCATGGGTTAAAACTCCATTTAATTCACAAATGTCAAAATATATTAAATCTAAAAGATCAGTATTTCTTTTTCACACCAGGAAAAGATTCCTTAGCTATTTTGGATTTAGCACAAACTTCACATTTATCACAATTTGAATCATGGTAATTAATCAAACTAAATTTGCTCATGGTTTTGATAGATCGAAAATTTAAATGAGTACTATGCCATAATGAAAAAGACTTAACAACATAAGAAGAAGATGTATTATTATTATTAATACTTAACTTAAACATCCCATTACAACCATACCCCTTTCCCACAAACATCCCGTTCTTAGTCAAGAATAACTTATCGGATTCAAAATCAAGCCGAAAGCCTTTCTTGTAGACGAGATCAACAGAAACTAAATTCTTTTTCATATCAGGAACATGAAGAACATTTAGAAGAGTCAAAGTCTTTCCAAAAGTGAAGTTTAATTCAACACTACCTTTTCCTTCAACCTTGGCACGATCATGGTTTCCAATTTGTACCTCTTGACCATTAAGTTTTTCATATGTTTTGAACAGTGACCTGTCCTTACACACATGAACGGTTGCTCTAGAATCGAACCACCATCCAGAAGAAGTATTTGTCATATTCACTTCAGTTACCATTGCCACCCATGGTTCTTTCACCATATTAGCAGAATTGTTTTGCTTTTTAAAACAACATTCTTTCGCATGATGTCCATTCTTTCTACAATTAAAACACTTGTCATTCTTCTTGTTGCTCCTTTTTCTTTTATTATTGGGACGATTGTTTCCAAAACCAGATCCAAATTCAACATAGTGAACATTATTTTTCATTTGAGTTTCTCCCTTCTTATCTCTATTACGAGATTCTTCTTCAATTCGAAGATGCTTTTGAATATGTTCAAGAGAGAAATATTCTACCTTATGTTATTTTTTTTTGTAATCTTTCCAAGACAACAGAAGCTTTGCAATGATAGCCCCAACTTGGAAGGATTTAGGAATACTGATGTTCAAAGCACTGATTTTATTGACAATACTTTGCAATTCATGAATCTAGTCTAGCACCGGTTTGTTGTTAGTCATACGAAAATCAAAATATTATGCAACAAGAAATTTATTTGTACCTTTCTCTTGAACCTTGTATTTAAATTCCAATGCATTCCAGATTTTTACAGTAGTCTTATTTTCTTTGTAGAAATTATATAGACGATTAGATAAAGCATTCATAAAGTGTCCACGACAAAGTAGTGCATCTTCAGCGCGTTTCAACCTTTGTTCCTTAATTGCTTCAGAGTCTTTGTCATAAGGTTCTGGGATAGGTGCGAGATTTGGATCCAGAATATAATACACCTTCATGGTAGTAAGCAGAAAAATCATCTTGTGTCTCCAGTGACTAAAATTGTTGCCATCGAACTGATTAAGTTTGACAAGATCTTGATTCATCAACTTGAATGAAGTCAGGCTCTTCTCAGTTTCCATTGCTACAAAATTATGTTCAAAAATTGTTGGGACAGTATGAATAAATCTGTAGACTTTGAGACGTATCTAAAGACACTTTCTTTAGAACGTAATTTGCCCTCATTCGGTTGGGTCTGCTGATGAGTTACTAGCAAAGTTGTCCCCAGGATACAACAAAGCCTTTGGTTTGAAAAATTGCAACCAGCAAAGTTGAAGGACTTCCTATGAAATCCTTTGATTATAATTTCTACTCTGAAAGAGAAAGTTTGATTATTAATTTTTTTTCAATTCGTATAGTTGTATTTATAGATATAGGGATGTCTTTTCATAAAAAGACACGACATATTCATGAAAAGGCATAACCTTTCCAAAGGATATGTCTTTAAAAAAAGGTATCACAACTATTCTATTCAATGTGTCTTTTGAAAAAGACACAACCTTCCTGAAATACCCATTGGACACACTTATTCATAAATTACCTATTCAATGCATCCATCTGATCATGTTTTAATATGGAGCGTTGATCCGTAAATAAAGCAATAAAAAATTAATTTGCCTTAATTTGCCTTTGATGAATCTGCGTTGCATGTGAAGGCATGCGCGAATTATTGCGCATGGTGCGCATTGCATTTCTATGAGTTACAGCTTATTTGGGCTTGGTTCAACCCATGGGTCAACAAGGACCTTATGGAATTCAATTTAATATAAAGAATAAGTTTCTATATATAAACATACAAAATAAATAACACAAAAACCGATGAAAGACAAAATTAACAGCTATTATACTATCAAACATAAAAACTTCATTCAACATATATATATATATATAGATCTATATATAATTCCCATAATCAATTCTACAAGGCTTTAATCATGGTGACCTTAAAGCTGATCAGACAAATTATATCCAAGCCAATTTTGCTCCTCTGCCTCTTCCGAAATAGGTACTATATACTAAAAGCATACTAGAATTATATATGACCTTAAAGCTGATCAGACAAATTATATCCAAGCCAATTTTGCTCCTCTGCCTCTTCCGATATAGGTACTGTATACTAAAAGCATACTAGAATTATATATGACCTTAAAGCTGATCAGACAAATTATATCCAAGCCAATTTTGCTCCTCTGCCTCTTCCGATATAGGTACTATATACTAAAAGCATACTAGAATTATTATTATTATTATTATTATTATTATTATTATTATTATTATTATTATTATTATTATTATTATATAGACACACACACACGAAGCAAGGAGATAAAAAAAAAAAAAAACAAAGAGATAAAACCAAAGCTCACTTTTATGGAGTTTAATCGGAAAATCAAACAAATCACAGCGAAAATCTTAGGAACAATGAAAAGTTTCATTGTTTTATTTGGTATCACTGTTACGACAGTTACACTCACGACAATGGCCTCACACCACACCAGCCACTCTCTTGGCCACTACTCCGCGACTAAACCTCACTATTATGGCAATTAAATAGTAGATCTATCATCCATTCGACAAGGCTTGAATCATATGGTGATCTTAAAGCTGATCAGATGAATTATATCCATGCCAATTTTGCTCCTCTGCCTCTTCCAATATATATATATATATATATATATATATATATATATATATATTGATATACCACTATGTAACACACCAACCACTGCATGACACGTGTAACTGCAAGATCGGCTCATGACCCATAATACAGCTCAGGCTCGGCCATATAACTTGTGTTCGGTCGCTCAGCTCAGGCTCAGCCATATAACTTGTGCTCGGTCGCTTAGTTCATGTTCGGCCTTATAATCTGTGCTCGGTCATTTAGTACATGCTCGGTCATATATCTCATCCTCGGTCAGTCAAGGGCATAACCTACATGGGCCGAGCTCATAGTATCAAAGCAGGACAGCTCTCCCATAAAGACTAACTTGTATAGATGCAAGCTTGCAATACAACACATCAATGATCAGACCTAATCATCGCTTCAGTGAGCACCAAGCAGGAAATAAGGAAGCTATCTCCAACAAGGAAACTACCACACTAAGTTACCATATTCGACAAGGTAACTGATATCTCCGGAGATCCAATCCCTATATTCATGGCTCCAAATCCTAATCAACTTAGGAGAGACATTGCCTATAAATTCAACCCTAAAGGTACGCTTTGTTTTCATGCTCATTATTTTGGCTTTCATTACGAATCTTTCAATTCAATTTATTGACTTAAGCATCGGAGCGGCTACCGCCGGAGCCAACCCGGTGGTCCTTTGACCTTTTGTTTCGAGTGTTTCGCAGGGAGCCGAGCTTGGATCTCACGTGGGCCAAAAAGTGCAGCATCAGTTTGGCGCCGTCTGTGGGAACGACAATCACCAAGTGCTCTACTCAATCTAAGCTCATCTTCTGTTTATCAGAGGGATCATGGCTCCCAACTTGCGACCCAGGAATAACACTCAAAACCCTCATCCTCAACCAACTGCCGGACGAGGAAGAGGGCGAGTGAATAACCCTGTACAGGAAGAACTGATCGAAACTAGGCGGCAGAACCAGTTGCTACGGGAACAGCTTTTGACCATGACCAGGACCCTGGCAATGTTCACCCAGAATCATGAAACCAATCCTCAAAATCCACCCGTTGTCACAAACACTCAACAGCAGCAGCCTCCTGCGGCTGCCGGTATTCATGTAGACCCCCAGCCGTCGACGGCAGCCGGTCGAGGGGTTCCCGCCTTTGTCCCGGAGGTCCATTATCGAAGTACTACCCGACCCCCCATCCCTGGGGCCTCGGGAGTAAACTACGTTCCACAAGGATCACCTCCTCGAGTGGTTCCTGTACCACCAGTACCAGAGAATCAGAACAACCCCCCAGTAGTGGGCCAAGATCAGCCTACCCATATAGGCCCTGAGGTCGTGAGACCTGCCTCGCAGCAACCCGTTTTACCAAGGGGGTCAGTAAGAGCCAAAGAAGTTGCTGAATCAATAGACCGTACTGCCATCATAAGGGGTGCCCAGTATCCAGAACAGGACGAGCTGGCCAGATTGCTCGGGAGGTCGGCCACCCCGTTCACCAATGCTATCATGGCTGAGGAAAGACCCAAGAAATTTATCGTCCCTAAATTCACCCCTTATGATGGGACTGGGGACCCGGGGGACCACCTCTCCCACTACCAGCACACTATGGCTTTGCACGGCACTTCTGATGCCTTCTTATGCAGAACGTTCGTGACCAGCCTCAATGGTACCGCCCTAAAGTGGTTCCACCACCTCCCGCCAAACTCAGTATCTAGCTTTTATGAGCTCGGCAGAAGGTTCTTGGACAGATTCATGACTAGCAGGAGGCTAAGAAAGGGTCCGGAATTCCTTCTGAACATAAAGCAAACAAGGGAAGAATCGCTCAGGGGGTATATAGCACGTTTCGACGCCGAGCTCACCGAGGTAACAGACTGCAGCCCCAGTTTCCTAGTGGCTGCTCTAGCCGCTGGACTTGCTCAAGGAGGGTTTAGAGACTCCCTGACCAAAAATCCCCCTGCGGACATGGCGGCACTCATGGACCGTGCAAGGAAGTACATCAACCTGGAGGAGGCCAGGGACACCTCTAGAAAGGTCAAAGAGCAAGCTCAGAAAGACGATCACAAGAAAGATAGTCAAAGGAAGGACGACCAAAAGAAGGACACAAGCTCGGCCAGGAAGAGAGTCAAGAGCCCAGAAAAAAGGGGGGCCCCCAGAACCTCTTTCAATTCTGGGCTGAGGGAATTCAACCACTTTACTCCTCTAAACGCCTCTCCGTACAACATATTGAAGCAAGTAAGATCTCGAGAAAATCTGAGATGGCCGGAGCCTTTGAAAGGAGACCCCAGCTATCGAGATCAGACCAAATATTGTGATTTTCACAAGGACCGAGGGCACACAACCAATACCTGCAAAGCTCTCAAGCATGAGATTGAGCAGCTAATAAGGAGAGGAAGGCTGCAAGAGTTCGTCAAGCAGGACGGAGGACAGAACCCCCGTGACGAACGACCCCAGCAGAGAAAAACCGACCAGAGGCAAGAACAGAAAGAAGGCAGGAACGAACCCCCACGACAGAACAATCAGGTGATCTATGTTCTACACGCAGATTCCCCTGCAACAGGCACCTCTAACAGGTCAAGGAAACGATATGCTCGGGAGGCCAGGTCTGCTCCCAACGTCATGCAGGTCGCTAACTTGGAGAAAAGGTTAAAGCCCTTGCCGGAAATCCAATTTACGGATCATGACCTTATGGGAGTTCATTGTCCTCACAGCGATGCCCTGGTTATCTCCCTTAAGATCGCCAACTTCGATATCCGGAGAGTTCTCGTCGACACTGGGTGTTCGACCAATGTATTGTTCTACGACCCTTTCAAGCATATGAAGCTCGACCCCAATGACATTAAGCCCACGGGCATAATCATGACGGGCTTCGATGGAAACACTAACACTCCACTAGAAAGGGTCGATCTGGCCACCACTGCGGGTGAAGGGGACGGACAGAAGACCACGATAGCCGAGTACATGGTCATAAAAGCCAAATCTCCCTACAACGTCATAATTGGGAGGCCCTGGCTACATGAGATGGGAGCGGTCACCTCAACTCTCCACCAATGCTTAAAATACGTTCACAATCAGACAGTCTACTCCATCAGAGGATGCCAACCGACCTCCCGAGAGTGCCATGCCCTCGCACTCAAAGCTAAGGTCCCCAAATAGCAATTACTGCACGCCCGTGTGTGCAAGGATGCAATCTACCCTTGCTGTCACGAGGCAGAAGACTGTCCCTCCAAAATTGAAGAACCATTAAGCCCCAGAGGAAGGGATAGCAGAGCCAAGCCTATAGGGGAGCCTATTAAAGTCCTGGTCAGCTCAGAGGATCAAGGACGTTATCTGCAGATAGGTCCCGACCTGACACATACCGAGCAGGATGAGCTGGTCAAGTTTTTGAAGAAAAACCTCTCTGTATTCGCCTGGGAGACAAGCGACATGGAAGGGATAAATCCCGACCTGATTACGCACAGACTAATGGTGGATCCAGATCATCCACCAGTGAGACAAAAGAGAAGGCCTCTCGCTCCAGAGCGGCATCAGGTCATCAACGACGAAGTTCAAAGGTTGCTCAACGCCAACATGATACGAGAGGTATTTTATCCTGATTGGTTGGCCAACACTGTTCTGGTCAAGAAGAAGAACGGTAAATGGAGAGTCTGTGTTGACTACACAGATCTCAACAAAGCATGCCCGAAGGATAGCTTCCCTCTTCCACGAATAGATCAGTTAGTCGATGCAACTGCAGGGCACGAGCTCATGAGCTTCATGGATGCTTATTCTGGGTACAATCAAATACAGATGCATCCTCCCGATCAAGAGAAGACTTCATTCATCACTGAACGAGGTCTCTATTGCTACAGAGTGATGCCGTTCGGACTAAAGAATGCTGGAGCTACCTACCAACGTCTTGTTAATAAGATGTTCAACTCCTTGATCGGCAGCACTATGGAAGTTTATATCGACGATATGCTGGTCAAGAGCCTAAGGAAGAGCAGTCATCTCCAACACCTAGCGCAAACCTTCGATATTCTCAGACAATATAAAATGAAGCTCAATCCCTCAAAGTGCACCTTTGGTGTAACAAAAGGGAAGTTCCTTGGGTACATAGTCTCTCAAAGAGGTATAGAAGCGGACCCGACTCAGATCGGGGCTCTGATCGGACTGAAATCCCCAAAGGCCCGGAAGGACATTCAAGCTCTGAACGGCCGGATAGCAGCTCTCAGCAGATTCATCTCCAAATCCACGGATCGGTGTCTACCCTTCTTCAAGGCTCTGAAAGGTAACAAATCTTTGCAATGGACTGACGAGTGTGAAAAATCCTTTCAGGAACTCAAAAGATACTTAGCTTCGCCCGAGCTCTTATCAAAACCGATCCAAGGAGAAAGGCTGCTTCTCTATCTCGCAGTCTCTGAGAACGCTGTCAGTTCGGTACTGGTCAGGCAAGACAGGAGCGTGCAGAAGCCCATCTTCTATGTCAGCAAGGCATTACTAGACACAGAAAAGAGGTACCCCGAAATTGAGAAGCTAGCCCTTGCTCTCATAGTATCTGCACGGAAGCTGAGACCTTACTTCCAAGCACATCCCATAGAAATTCCGACTGCCTCCCCACTGAAAACAGTCCTGAGAAAACCAGAAGTATCAGGACGGTTGGTCAAGTGGTCAGTGGAACTGGGGGAGTTCGATTTGTCCTACATTCCACGAGTCTCAATTAAAGGGCAAGCCTTGGCAGACTTCGTCGCAGAATTCACTCCCGCACTACTAGGCAAAGCTCAAGTCTCAGACGATGTGAGAACTTGGAAGTTGTATGCTGATGGATCATCCACTGACCGAGGTGCCGGAGCAGGGCTAGTACTACACTCTCTTGATGGACTTACAACCGAAAGGGCAATAAGCTTGGGGTTCAGAGCCTCCAACAACGAAGCGGAATATGAGGCCCTTATCTTAGGAATGAAGCTAGCTCAGGAGTGCGAGGTACAGAACCTCGAGGTATTTTCTGACTCCCAACTGGTGGTTAGCCAGGTTCAAGGAGAATATGCCATCAAGGATGAAAGAATGCTCCGATATTCGGAGCTAGTCAACTTGCTAAAACATTCCTTCCGAGCATTCTCAATCCAAAAAATAGAAAGAGGACAAAACAGCAGAGCCGATGCCTTAGCAAACATGGCATCTCACATGAAAACGGGGGTGGAGTCAACGATAAAGTTCTCTCACCAGCCGAGGCCTAGCACCGAGGAGATCCAGGTCGCCCAAGTCACAGAACAGCCTCAGAACTAGATGACTCCTATACTCCAGTACCTGGAAGAAGGACTCCTCCCAGAAGACAGAAATAAGGCAAAAAGAATCCGCATCAGAGCAGCTCGGTATCTTGTCCTTAACGGAAAGCTCTACCGAAGGTCTTACACTCAGCCATTGTTAAAATGCCTAGCACCTGAAGAGTCTCAATATGTCTTGGCAGAAATCCATGAAGGAATCTGTGGAAATCACAACGGGGGGAGAACCATAGCCCACCGAGCTCTAACCCAAGGCTACTACTGGCCTGGGATGCTGAAGGAAGCAAAGGAATATACTTGAAAGTGTGACAAATGCCAGAGGTTCGCCCCTTATCAGCATCAGCCGCAACATGAGCTCATCCCTATTACTAGCCCATGGCCCTTTGCGTAGTGGGGAATGGACATCATAGGACCGTTGCCTAAAGCCAAACCGAACAGGAGATACCTATTGGTGGCTGTTGACTACTTCTCAAAATGGGTCGAAGCAGAACCACTGACTCGCATCACTGAAAAAGAGATAAAGAGTTTTACTTGGAAAAATATAGTCTGCAGGTTCGGCATACCTCATGTGATCGTCTCAGATAATGGCACACAGTTCACTGGGAAAATATTCAAGAAATTCTACCAGGACCTAAACATCAAACAACACTTTTCCTCCCCTGGTCATCCTCAGGCAAACGGGCAGGCCGAGGTCACCAACCGAACTATCTTGGACGCTCTCAAGAAAAGATTAGAGGAAGCTAAAGGGGGATGGGTCGAGGAACTCCCTGGGGCACTCTGGGCCTACCGGACAACCAGGAGAACTCCAACATCGGAAACTCCCTTCTCCCTAGCCTACGGAACTAAGGCAGTAATCCCTGTTGAGGTCGGCATACCGACCTTAAGGGCTGAGGCTTTCAACGAAGAGACCAATGACCAACAACTAGCAGAAAATTTGGATTTGCTCGAAGAAAGAAGAGAGCAGGCCGTAATCAGAATGGAAGCATATCAGCGCAGGATGGTTAACCGCTCAAAAATTGGCCTCAAACCTGCCAATTTCCAAATTGGGGACCTCGTCCTAAGAAGGGTTTTCCAGAACACCAAGGACCCCACCATGGGGAAGTTATCACCGAACTGGGAAGGCCCCTACAGAATTATCAAAACAGTTAGACCGACCACTTATTGGTTGGAAAGCATGAATGGGAAACCTGTTCCCAGGCCTTGGAACATGAAACATTTACGAAAATATTATCAATAAAGTACTTTCTTTTTATTTCAACATCTTTCGTGAAACATCTCAAATGTACAAACTCAGGTCTGGTCCATCTCAATGTACAGACTCAGGTCTGGTCCATCTCAATGTACAGACTCAGGTCTGGTCCATCTCAATGTACAGACTCAGGTCTGGTCCATCTCAATATACAGACTCAGTTCTGGTCCATCTCAAATACACAGACTCAAGTCTGGTACACCTCAAATGCACAGACTCAGGTCTGGTCCATCTTAATGTACAGACGACAAGTCTGGTCCATCTTGGTAGATGAAGCTGATGTTTCACTACAAGCGCACAAAGGCACTATGACAGAAGTTATAAATAGGCAAGAATAATCTTTAAAGTACTCAGTCATACCGACCGTAGTCGGCAATCAAGCTCGGGCTTTGTTCAAAGAAATCAAAATAACTGCCCTATACCAGTTTTTACAATTGTTGATTAGTGATCGGTTTGATCGATCATTATTTAAGTTATCTTTCTTAAAGAAAATCCATGATTCGAAAACCTCTCCAATATCAAGAATTCGGCACAAGTCCGTTATAACTACACATTGCTTCAGGATTACCATAAGTTAGTTCTGGAGACAACCCATGATCGGTAAAGACAGTACTTCATAAACCGAGCAGGTTTACTTGTATCATACTACAAACATCAAAAACCGAAGTTCGGTTACACAACAAAGCATTGACACATTTTTTAGAGCAGAACTCAAAGAAAGCCGAACAACCAAAGAAAGATAGAGACAGAAACTGAAGAGAAGACATTTTCATTGATAATGCAAACTCGGTTACAAACATGATGAGACAGGATTAACAAAAATTTCCCTAAGCTAGAGGGCTTGCAGATCCGTCGTCCTGATCACCATCTTCATCCTCATCATCATCGTCAATCCCCGACAGATCAATATCCGGGTACTTGGCAAGAAGCTTGGACTTGAAGTTGTCATAACCGAGCTGCGCAATAGTGTCTCCCATCTTCTCCAGCTCGGTCTTCAACCTGGCCTCGGTCTCAACCTTGGCCTCATCAACCTTCTGAACAATTGAAGACTGAAGAGCACTGTTCTCCTCCTTCAGTTTGGTCAGGTCCTGAAGAAGGGAGTCTCGTTCAGATCGCAAAGAATCCCTCTCAAGTTTAATAGAATCCCTTTCGGATTCCATAATTGAGAAGCAATTCCTCGCCTCCTTCAGCTCGTCCTCGGCTGTGGTGGCTTGAGATTGAGCCGTACCGAGCTGAAGCCGGGCTTCATCCAGCTCCTCCTCCAACCTCTCCACGGCCTGGAGATCCACCGTGGCCTCCATTAAAGCAGCCAAGCTATGGAGGGTCTGCAAAAATAAGAAGACATATCAGTAAAGAGGAAAAGGAAGAAGAACACAAAAGCAGAAAGGTCGGTCGTTACCTTCAGATGGGCCCTCATGGCACCGGCCACAGTCTTCTCAGTACCCTTCTTGGTGCTGCAGGAAGGGATGTCAGTACAAGGGGCCTCAGCCCAGAAATCTTCAATGGCCTGATGGACGGCCTTGTATCCATCAGGCATTTCAGTACCCATCTTCGCCTTACCCCTCTGTTGAGATTTTTTGGCCGAAGAAGGGACAGGCCGAAGAACCGCCGTACCCCTCTGAGGGGCAGAAGAGGGTTCCCCGATCACCACCCCCTTTTGAGGGGCAGAGGAGGGCTCCCTGATCATAACTCCCTTCAGAGGAGGTCGGGAAGAGGGAGAAGCAGAGGAGACCGCCCCCTTCTTGGGAGGCACAGATGGGGAAGGGTCGGTCGTCCTCGTCTTCTTCGAAGAAGACGCAGTGGGAGGAGGCTGGCTAGCCACCCTCTTCTTCTTTGACGACCCCTATTTGCCAGCAAGAGATTTGAGGACGTCGTCAACAACACCCTTATCCTTGGGAGGCATTGTAGGGCCTGAATGAAGAATGGCTCGGTAATCCCTGTTTGGAGTCTAGAGGAGTCTCTTGTATTGGTCTTTCAAAACAGGGGTGAAGTGCGGCCTCTTCTTGACGCTCTTGGCTACACAAAAGAGTTTTGAACAAAGGTTAGTCAGATACACAAAGGACAGGCACAAAGCAAAATTACAGAAGAAAAGGGTGTCTCACCCATAAACCCCGTGCTCCGGGGGAACGTGGAGAACTGGTCCTCAGGGTCGGTCACCTCCCATTTTCCACCAACAAAAAAGAACCGATCCTTCCAAAATTTGTTGGAGGACGGCACGAAAGTCAAAGGCCGGAAGCCCTTGTCAAACGACATGTAGTAGAGGCCCTCCGCCTTCCTATATTTAAGATCCATTTTACTACGGATCAAGTCTAAAGAGACCTCAACACCATTCAGGCGACCTAAGGCCATAAACCCTAACAGATGCCTCCAACTGTTCAGAAGCAGATCGGCCGGGCAGAGATTGAACCAACAGAAAAAATCCCTAAGCAGTATAGGGAAAGGAAGGCGTAACCCCATCTCAAACCAAGCGGTGTAAACACAAATTTCCCCATCCTGAACTTCCCAAGGGTAGTCGAAGTCATCGGGAGCCCTAAGGGTGACATTTGGAGGAATCTCATACTTCTCCCTAATAACCTCCAACCAAGAGGATGTTACAGCACTCTCTATCTGAGAAGACCGACCCGAGACTTCACCCTCTCTATCCCTAGACTCCGAGAAGGCATCAACTATTCTAACTGAGGGACTAGAGTGAGTCTCCTCCGATTCAGTCCCCGAGGAAGTGCTACCCCTAATTAGGGTTTGTGACAAGGAAGGAGCTTCCGGGAGGCTCCCCGACCCATTACCCACATCAGAAGATGCCGAAGAAGTCGACATTTCAAAATAACCAAAAGGAGAAGAAGAGAAAGTGAAAAGATGAACGAAAACACTAAAACCGAACCTGAATCAAAGTAAGGGACTTCGGATGGATGGGATTCTTCACAAGGTAGCTTCCTGGTTCAACAATGGCGGATGTATATCTCACTTTGCAAAATAGAAGATGGTAAAAAGAGTCGTACAAGGCTCTTTCCCCCTTTTATATACATTCGGAGAATAATGGCTACCCAGGCGAACCGTCACGACAGTATCACAACAATAATGATTTGAGAAACCCAAAAAACCTGCTGCGCAATAAATGATGTACCAACGGACGTCTAGGAAAACGAGAAGACAGAACGCGTGACTTTTCGGGCACTCTTAAAACCTTAGTTATCCCCCGAGCTCCAACTAAGGCTTGGGGGGGGAGTAACTGATATACCACTATGTAACACACCAACCACTGCATGACACGTGTAACTGCAAGATCGACTCATGACCCATAATACAGCTCAGGCTCGGCCATATAACTTGTGTTCGGTCGCTCAGCTCAGGCTCGGCCATATAACTTGTGCTCGGTCGCTTAGTTCATGTTCGGCCTTATAATCTGTGCTCGGTCATTTAGTACATGCTCGATCATATCTCTCATCCTCGGTCAGTCAAGGGCATAACCTACATGGGCCGAGCTCATAGTATCAAAGCAGGACAGCTCTCCCATAAAGACTAACTTGTATAGATGCAAGCTTGCAATACAACACATCAATGATCAGACCTAATCATCGCTTTAGTGAGCACCAAGCAGGAAATAAGGAAGCTATCTCCAACAAGGAAACTGCCACACTAAGTTACCATATTCGACAAGGTAACTGATATCTCCGGAGATCCAATCCCTATATTCATGGCTCCAAATCCTAACCAACTTAGGAGAGACATTGCCTATAAATTCAACCCTAAAGGTACGCTTTATTTTCATGCTCATTATTTTGGCTTTCATTACGAATCTTTCAATTCAATTTATTGACTTAAGCATCGGAGCAGCTACCGCCGGAGCCAACCCGGTGGTCCTCTGACCTTCTGTTTCGAGTGTTTCGCAGGGAGCCGAGCTTGGATCTCACGTGGGCCAAAAAGTGCAGCATCATATATATATATATATATATATATATATATATATATATATATACACACACTAAAATCATACTAGAATTATTATGTATATACTAAAATTACTACATCTACATCAAGTATATATATTTGAATTGTTTCATTAGATTTAACATATATATATATATATATATATATAGACACACACGGATAGAGTGAGACTAGAACTATTGATTTGAATCAGTTTTATGGATTATTTGTATCTACTAGAACAATCTATACCTTTGCTAGAAAATTCTATCATAGATTGGTAGAATCAAGAACGACATGGCTGAATCAATTTGGTTCCCCGAGAACGACCCGCGTACAAAAGGGAAGAGTGATATGGATGATCTAACTTAGGGAATGAGAAGAGAAATATTAATTTTTCCCCTAATGTCTCATAATTCAGTAATTTGTGTGAAAATACCAATATTTGTACCAAAATATTATTTTAAAGTCAAAAAAATTTATTTACAAAGAAATTTAATTTTTGCATTACAAAATCATTTAATGTATGGTGGATGTTTTTTCTTAAACGCACAAAAACTCTTACTAGAAAATTAGCAAAATTATAAATTAATATAACTTAAAGTGAAAATTAATGAAATTAAAAAAAAAATTACTTAGTCCGTCACTCTTTGCAATTAAATAACTATATAAAAAATTTAATTTGTATAATTTATATAAAATATAAAAAGAGTTGTCAAGCATCTTATTTAGTCCAAAATTGCGAATGGAAATGGCATCTCTCTGTGGCATAACCCATGGCACCCATTACGCATATATAATATCAGAGATTAGTGAAGTCAATATATGGAGAGAAATCTTCAACATTCAATAACTTTCTACTCTGATTCACTACCCCTAATAGAGTTGTTTGGAAAGTTAGTTCTAATGGGCAATACTCTGCAACCTCTATATATCTGGCGAGTAGTGAGAGGAAGGCTTCCAAAAGTACAATGGAATAATATAATGTGGTTCAGCTTCTATGCATAGGATATTCCAGTTGTCTTGAGAATGACTTACCGAGAATAGGCGACAGCTTAGAGGAAGAAGAAGTATGATAGATTAGCAGACATAATATTCGTTAGCCATTGAATGTAGATCATGTAATGGGCTAACAATATTGTAAACTTCGAACAACTTGTTAAATGTATAATTATGAAATAGTTTTGCTCTGCTTAGTGTAATTGCAATCATTTAAAAAAAAATATCTATGAATTTTCGTTGCCATCTATTGTTCTAAATAATGTAATTAACTTGGGATCAAATTGAAGACCTTATGACCGGTAGCATGTATTCTGCAATTCGCATATGGTGAGTTTCGGAATGTGACACAAATGCTTGACCACGAGACTTGAGTAAATGACACTCATGAATTTAGACACATTACAATTCTAATTTTATCAAAACCAAAATTTCCAATACACAAAAAGACTTATAGTCGTAACAAAGCAATAATGAAGGTATTTTTGAATCAAGATCCCATGAATCAATGAATACCACATAAGGAAGTTGTATCAATTCTGGATCAAAGTCCCGTCCCATGAATCAAGGAAAACCAAACAAGTAAGTTGCATCAATTCTAGAAGAAAAGTCAACATGAAATTCATGCTAATGATGGAATTTCCTAGCTGAATATTTGAAAGCACAATTGTAGAGATTGTAACAACCAATTTTAATCTTCTTGCCTTTTATGTACAAAACTCAATATATATACATATATAAGAAAACCCATGCCAGAATTGTTATGGGAATTCAATCATACTTCATACCCATTCTGTTAATAGAAAGGCGTAAACTGAAAGTTGTACTTCATTTCTTGCAACTATTGCTAACATTGAGCATTTTATTCTAAAATTGTAGAACTGTAAGCAAACTAATAGAAAAGAAATGTCTAGATTGTATTTTCCAAGTAAGGAAAATTTTAACCTCTTGATAACTATGGGAACAAAATAAACCCCAAATGGCATGACCAAACATTTACATATACTACATTAAAATCTGCAGTTAGTTTGTGACCATTAGAACTTGAAAGAAAACTGATCAGATATGAAGTGAACTAAATGTGAATTGGGAAAGTAATGAGATGTTGGACAAAATCCATGCATGGTTTAGAGAACCTTTTAATTGGACAAATATTAGAAGGTGATTCTTCCTAAGGCGTGCGGTTTCTGAAGTATCTCCTTAATTGATCAACTCAATATTGTCAAGTTGCCAAAATGTCAGTGGAAAAAGGTGTATATATTTGATGGTTTTATAAGCACTTTTGAATGCAGAAACTCCAATAAGTTTGATGTTTTCTTAGCCCTAGACGCAGGGTGGGCGTAAAAGTGTATATATTTAAAAGAAATCACATCAAACCGATAAACAGAAGGGAAATACAGGGAAATCCAGCAGCAACAAGGAACAACAGGCAAATACAGAAGGGAAAAGGAAGCAACAAGAAACAAAAGCAGGCAGAACAGAAAAACTGGGAAGCCAAGAAGAGCTGAACAACACGGGAAATCTTCTCACTATAACTTCAACGCGTTAAACAATAATAATAATAATTCCTTGAGATGGAAGTCATCAGATAAACAAATGCCAACAAGTACATGGAATTCATGGGATGCGTCGTGGCGGCGGCGGCACTTTAGAAGGAGCAGTTGGTGGTGCCGGAGGAATTGACCAATGCCTTGCTTTACTGGCCTCAGGACGAGGCGGTGCCCCAAGTTTTTGCCAGGGATCTAAACCTCGTGCCTCTACAACACAGAATGTGTTTGTGTGACCATTTTGTATTGTCACACCGTGAATTAACAAGAGCAGAAGCAAGTAAGAAATAGCTTCCATTACAATGAATCTTTATATTGTAGAATTACTGGTGTTGCTCATGTTCTTATATAGTGTGAGCTACTATTTTTGTATGTCTAGTTGGAAGCCAATATTGCATACTTTAATGTGAAGTCTATGTAAGAAAATATGGGTGTGGAGAGAGATTGCAATAAACGACTCAAAACTCAAACGAAACCAAACACTTAAGAAGATGTGGCTGTAAAAGAACAAAAAAGAGATGGAACAAAAGACTTGAGAGTCAACCAAACGAGCTAAAAGAGGTAGCTGTAAAGATGGAAGACATTTCTATAAAAGTCAACATTTTCGGCAAAGACAGTGAGCAGAAATTTAAGACTCTGACAGTTCTTAAAATCTAAAATCTAACAAAATCAGAAATGTTTTCAAAAAAATAAAAGGATTATAATTCAAAATTCAGAGCTCAATAGAAACAGTTTTCTACTTAATATTTTTTAAGTTTTAAGAGTGGTGCTCACATATTTGTGAGAAAAATGAAGAGTGTCCATTTCAATTAAAATAAAAATTGATGTTGCATTTTTCTGGTCTAAAGGATTCTTCTCCAAATTGCATGTCAAAAATCCAAGGTTAGAAGGCCACGGGAAAGATTCTGGTGGTAGCCGCTCTTTTGATAAAATTAGTAAAGAAAAATAAAGACAGTAATTTAAGAGAATAATTAAACATGAATTGAATGCGTACCTTCGGCCTTATTTATATATAGATCGTAGATCTCCTAAGTTGAGTAAGATTATGAGCCATGAAAGTAAAGATTTGAAGATATCCATAGATAATAGTTTTCACATATAGCTTTGTTTCCTTATTCTGAGATTGGTAATTCATGCAAAGCGGTGACCAGTTCGGTATGTCCCATCCTTTTGATCTGTATGCTAATTGGTTGGACAGGGATTACTCTAGTGGCCTATATGGTGAAGATCCCTCTCCGGAGACACGTGTCATGCATGTCCTTAGTAATGTGGTCAAATCATGGTATATATCAACTACTCCCCCCCCTCCCGAGCCTTAGTTCTATGGGAGCTATTCAGAGCTAAGGTTAGGACTTCCGAGGCATCACACATATTTTTTTCATAAATGCGTTGCTCCACATCCTAAGTAGGCAACCTTGATGTGACAGTTAATGTCCTATCATCACGCCTGCCGTCGTTTCGAATTCTGATGTCATGATTACGTCCAACGGCTGCATTAGCTCGGTGGTGATGATTTTGATTACCCTTCGTGTATAAAAAGGGCAAAACTCACCCTTTTGCACCTTTTTATCACTTTCAAAAAAAAAAAAAACCCTCTTAGTTGTCGCTTCTTATCGATCAGTAGTGTTCAAGATCTCTTCTTATTGCAACGTTGGTTCTTTCTAATTAGATTTTCAATGCCAGTTTTGCTGCCAGGTTTGATTCTAAGCATTATTTTTTACTTTGTTGTGCCATTTCTATTTGCATTCTTGTTTCATTCCTCTTCTGCTCTTCTACCCCTCATTTTTTCTTTTTCCTTTGACATATCTTGTTTGGATGCTGAGTCGAGTGCCGGCCAAGAATCAATTGCACCTTTAGGAATTATGGACTAAGTATAACTAGACCTTGAGGTTAGTAGCTCGTCAAAAAATCTAGGAAATGAGACCCGTGGTAGCCCTACCTCCAGTTCAGAGGTCAAGATAGTTGAGGCCTTTATCAAGCCTAAGAACAGAGAGGTTAGAACCTCAGGTAGAACTCGTAAGAGAGAAGAGGGAGAGAGTGCCATAACTCATAACATGATAGATACTTTAAGGGTCACTTTTGATTTCCCTTAGAATGTGACCTGTAGGGTTTTGGACACGATATACCATCCCTCTAATTTTCAGGACGAGAAGATCTGCACCTATATTGAGTAGTTTGAAGTCAGGATGCGTTTTCCCTTCCATAAAATAATTAGGAAGTTCTTCCGCTGGTTTAACATGTGTTCTACCACTATGAACATCAACAATTGGAGGGAGTTGCTTACTTTCATGGTATTCGGCCACTTAAACAAAGTTAAAATAGATCTCTCTTTAATCAGAAGCAATATGGACATGAAGTATTTAAGGTCGGAGGGCATTTATTACATGTCCTTTGATAAGAGGTTCAAGCCTCTCTCCTTTGTACCCTTTTTTAATAGGACTTGGAAGAAGTGGTTCTTCTTTGTAAAATGAGGATGGGAATATGAGCACTTCGAGAAATGGGCCACCATCTTTCCAAGAAGAACTGGTGTTAAAAGGGAGCCCACTTTCCTACGTGGTTTTCTTTTCTTTTTTGCCTCATATCTCTGAATTCAATCTAACATATGTTCTATTATACCATCTAGAAAAGAGTTCTTGGAGGAGGTCCATTTTCACACAAGACCTTCAAGACAGATACAAATAGCTGCTCTAGACCAAAGACAGCTCCTACGAAGCTATCTTAATTCCCGAGAACCTGATAGACGCTGGGCTGGTGAAACAAAAGAATGGGGGGGTTAAGAAATCCATGCTCTCTATGTGGAAACTAGGGCAGGAGAAGAGGATTGGAGAAACCTCAACTCTTACCCCTCTAGAGAAAATGAGGAGGCTACTGTTTGATTCTCCTAAGCGAACGGTTTCAGACGAAGGTTTTTCCCCTTCCAGCCCCTATAATGTAGAAGCAAAAGAATTGGAAGGGGAAAGTTGGGGTTGCTCCCCCTATGCATTAGGATTTCTGCCCTAGTGTCATGAAGAAGGCTTTTAAGGACTCTTAGGCCATTGGCCCGAGCAAGTACACGGGGAAAAAGTCCAAGAAGATAGCCAAAGATCTTATAGCAATTCACATGAGGGTAAGTCCCTTCTTAGTACCTCATTTTATCTGTCTTCAGAAGCCTCTTTCCTGAAATTGAATTTGGTTTATGTTTTTTCAAGCTATTATAGACTAACGGCCATAATGGACAGCCTTGAGGATTCAGGGTAGATCAACAATCTTTAGTTCGAACTGGAAGAGGCCAGGCTTTAGTTAGGGATTGCTCGGTCGGTAACAACTGTTGTTGATGAGAAGTTAAAGGAGGCCACCAATGCAATCTCCATTCTAGAGTCAAGTAGAGATGTTTTGGCTTCAAAGCTTGAAGGTCTAAAAAAAAAGTTCGCATACTTTGAAGCCGCTGCTACCTAGAAACTTTATGACAGCATCGAAGTCGCAAAGGCTCAAACCAAGAAGGATCTGAAGGCCGGGGTCCAAAAGATGGAGGGAGAACTTATTGAGCACAGGTATAGAACTTTTAAGAAGAAACTCCTAAAGATATACCTTGACTTAAAGATATCTGGTTTGCATGATATCTCTATTTATAAAACTGAAATAGAGGCTATTGATGCCGATGATGAAGAATATTTGGCTGCGGATCCTTCTCCAGGAAAGCTGCTAGAGGCTACCCAATAGGATAGAGAGAATGTGCCTACTGAAGAGTAGCTTTCTAGAACTTCTTTTTTGTGTTGTTTGCCTTCACTTCTTTTCTTTTTTTTCGTTTCTTTCTTTTGTACTCACTCTCTTTGGGACATATATATATATATATATATATATATAAAATTATTTTTTGTTGACTTCAAAGCTTCTGTTCAATTGCACTGCTTTTTCTAAATTTTTGAACTCAGTGTAAGTTGAAAAACACTTGCCATATTTAAGCCAGCAATACTTGTAAAGATACAAACTTTCAAAATATCTTAATAATGGAGAAAACATCACAATAATAGGACATACAGACCTATAACACTTAACACTTTTAATGAATACAAAGTTTTATGGGTTTGGTGGCAATGCCGCAATAGAGGATCCAGACCTGTAACACTTGTAATGAATACAAGATTTTTAGGAGTCTGGTGGCAATGCCGTAATAGAGGATCCTAACCTGTAACACTTGTAATGAATGCAAGGTTTTTAGGGGTCTGGGGGCAATGCCGCAATAGAGGATCCAAACTTGTAACACTTGTAATTAATACAAGGTTTTTATGGGTCTAGTGGCAATGCCACAATAAAGGATCCAAACTTGTAACACTTGTAATAAATGTAAGGTTTTTTGGGGTATAGTGGCAATGTCGTAATAGAGGATCCAGACCTGTAACACTTGTAATGAATGCAAGGTTTTTAAGGGTCTGGTGGCAATGACACAATAAAGGATTCAAACCTGTAACACTTGTAATAAATACAAAGTTTTTAGGAGTCAGGTAGGTTAGTCAAATAAACAAACACTGAAGTAGATGAATTTCGCAAAGTTTTATTGATAAAAATTGCGTAAATGCTCGATGTTCCAAGGTCTAGGTACAGGTTTCGCAATCAAGTCTTCCAACCAATAAGTGGTAGGTCTTAGAATCTTGGTTATTTTATAGGGTCCTTTTCCAATTAAGGGAAATTTTTTCCATGGTAGGATCCTTAATGTTCGGGAACGCCCTTCTAAAGATGAGATCTCCAAGCTGGAAATTAATATGTTTCAACCCTTTGTTGAAGTATTTGGCCATCTTATGTTGGAGGCTTCGGTCTTAATCCTTGTTCACATTTCTCTTCTAGAGATTAAGATTTTCAGTAAGCTTTTGACAGTTGGTTTCTTGATCAAAGAGGTCTGTCTTGAGGGTTGGCATACTGATCTCAACAAGAATGATTTCCTCAGTTCCATAAGTGAGTGAAAACGGTGTTTCAGTAGTTAGAGTTCTTTTAGTAGTTCAGTAAGCCCAGAGGACTCTAGAGAGCTCTTCGACCCAATTTTTCTTTGGTCTTAAAGGCTTCTTTTCCAAAATGTCTGTCAAGAACTCTAGGTCAGAGGGACACCGGAAAGGCTCCAATGGTAGCCACTCCGATGATAAATTAGTGAAGAAAAATAAATACAATAATTCAAGAGAATAATTGAACATGAATTGAATGTGTACCTTCGAGCCTTATTTATAGATCGTAGATCTCCTAAGTTTAGTAGGATTATGAGCCACAAAAGTAGGGATTTGAAAATATCCATAAATAGCAGTTTCCACATAGAACTTTATTTTCTCATTTTGAGGTCGGTAGTCCATCCAAGGCGGTGACCAGCTTGGTATGTCCCGTCCTTAGGATCTATATGCTAATTGGTCGAATGGGGGTTACTCTTGTGGTCTGTATAGTGAAGAACTCTCTCTGGAGACACGTGTCATGTCCTTAGTAATGCGGTCAAATCATGGTATATCAAAAACTATTGCAACATGGAAACTTGGAAAGGAGAATTGAACACGTCGAATTCTTTAGTAACAAAGTAACATGGGGACTTCTCACCCAACAAGAGAAAATAATTCTCCAAAATTTGTAATTAATATTTATTAATAAAAAAATCATAATCATAAAAACATATTACATCATATTTATAGTGCTAAAATACTTCTATTTTGATTGGGAAACCAAAACTCCTATTTTTATTATTAATCCTACTACAATAATGAATATTAATTCGAATAGGAAACTACTAATTCCTATATTTCCTATACTAATCTTAATAGGAAACTAGAGAAATTAAGAATAAATTAAAATTGAAAAATAACCAATCCTAATACAACTCTAAAACAACTTTCCTTATTTTTTAGGGTCTTATATTTGTCTTACATTAGTTTCTCTCACTTGAAAACAACTCATCCTCGAGTTAACTAGATGTATATGACCATGAACTCATCCATAACTATGTTGAATCATTTCAAGAACAATTGAATACTCAAAAATTTCTTCTAGCACATCTTCCATGAAGTCTGTAACTTTAAGTCATTTTTCTAATGTTAATAATGTTCTTGTAATAAAAAAAAATTATTTTATTGTTTTACTACAATTTCAATCTTCTTGGGAGCATTATAATCATCTTTCACAAGTTCAAGTTCATCCTCAGCTTTAGCATAGACTACTTCTAAGGTAATTTTTTCTTTCTCTTCCATAATAGAGTTTGTTAAGCCTATTAAATCTAAATTTTCTTCTTCCTGCACAATAAAATTTTCATTCAACTCCTCTTCTTTATCTGCATCAATTGTTTCAACAACATCATTAGAAATAAATTCAACTTTATTTTATTCCAACTCTTTTTTATCTTCTTCAATGGATGAAATAGTTTGATCTGTACTTTCCATAACGAAAGTGTCTTCTACATGCAACACTGTGAACTTCTTTCAATAGTTCAATATCTACAACCTTGTTAGTTAAAGTCGCCTTAACAATTTCAAATTTTGCTTATATTTTTTTCTTTGTGCTTTCCCATGTTACCCTATATTATCTTCTAAAATTGACAAATAATTTCTTGGCCAAAATCTATTCATTAACAAGTTCATTATTCTTGGCCATGAACGAATGCATCTTTTTCATTGCAATTGTCTATGCCTTTGTAAATCAAGCCACCATCTTTTCGCGAATCTAATGAGTTTATTTTTTACCCAAAAATATTTTCTTTCTTCTGAAAGTCTCAAATCATTAAGACAATTATCGAAATCATAAACCCAATCATGAAAATTTTTAAAATAAAAATTATCATCAAAATCAAGAAGCCTTTCGTAGTTACGAATAGCTCTGTCTTCAAGCTGGCCTCGAGAAAATCTTCCGACGCAATTCCTATTGACTAGAAGAGATCTAAGAGCATTAAGATTGGGTCACATGAGCGTCTGTTGTATCGCACCAAACTAATCATTAATCTGTACTAATTGTTTTCGCCAATGGACGCCCATACAGCCTCCATCCCACGACGAATGTTAATGAAATTTGGGTTCTCGACTTTGTCATTTGTCATTGAGCCACAAAAAACATCGCTTTGATACCAACTAACGCAGCACGAAAACGTGGAAAGGAGAATTGAACACGTCGAATTTCTTAGTAACAAAGTAGCATGGGCACTCCTCCCCCAACAAGAGAAAATAATTTTTCAAAATTCATAATTAATATTTATTAATAAAAAAACATAACTATAAAGACCTATTACACGGTATTTATAGGCTCAAATACTTCTATTTTGACTGGGAAACTAAAATTCATATTTTATACTAATCCAATTACAATAAAGATTATTAATTCGAATAGAAAACTAATAATTCTTATATTTTCTACACTAACCCTAATAAAATTAGAATCTTAAAATTAAAACTAAACAATTCTAATATAAATCTAAAATAATTTTTTTTTTTATTTTTAGGATTATATATATATATATATCTGTAGTACATCAAAAACACCCCCATCTCAAAATATCTTGGCGGAATTGGGTTAAATGTCAAGTGAATGTGAGAAAATTTAGGGGGAGAGAGAAGTCTCAATAATAGAGGACTCAAAAGTCAAACAAAAGAGGCAAGAAGAAGCAGCCGTAGAGAAGGAAAAATAGAGTAAAGATTATCTCCTATGGATTGCTGAAAAAGAAAATTTATCACCTATGGACTGGACATTTAAAATTGATATTAAATAAATTTTCTATTTAATTTTTTTTTATCTCACTTGATATCAGTTTTTCATGTAAAATTATAAATAGTTTCACTGTCAATTGATATGATGAGTTTTACATATAGCAGTCTCGAGAGTCACCAGAAAAGCTAAACGAGGTAGCCGTAAAAGGGAAAGATGGTATGATTGAACTAAAAAGACAGGGAAATAGAATTTCTCACAAGGACATTGTTGAGAACAAAGACTTATAAGAAAATCAACATTTTTGGCAAAGACAATGACTAAAATTTCAAGATTGATGACACTTCTAAGAATATGGCAGTGACTGACAAACTTTAAAATGTAAATCTCGGAAGAAAAATAAAATGATTTTAATCCAGAATTAAGAGGTCAATAGAAATTAAGGTGCTGTTTGCTGCAGTTGGAAACAATTTTCTACTACATTTTTTTAAAAAAAAAAGATAGGAGGATCAAAAATCTGTTTGGGTCGTTGTCTTTAAAAACTGTTTTTAGGAAATTGAGTTAAATGTTTTTAAAAACGTCTTGATTGATTCACCGGAAAGCTATACCTATACATTGGACGAGAAAGAGGCGATGGACGGAAATATGAAAGGAGGACGGAAATGGGTTGAAAGGAAGTCAGTGCCAGTGCATAGATGATCGGTATATAACTACTACACTATATATATATATATATATATATATATGTATGTATGTGTGTGTGTGTATGTACACAAAAAGTGGCCGACTTATAACCTAAGAGAGAGAAAGGAGAAAAGTCAATGCCCAACTCATCACCTTCGCAGAATATACTTTTTATGTAAATTGCTGAAGTGACAGAAGCAATTAACGGCCTTTCAGCACCCACGCAAGATGTATGAGACCAATATTCATGAACATGGCTGGGAGTTTGTGACGCCCTCACTTTCCCTCAATAAATATAGTTGGTAATTCATTCCTGTGTAAAAATATATATGTTCAATTTAATTAATTAAACTCTAAATTGCCTTACTTTTAAGTTAGTAGGACCCTTCATCAAAAGTTCACGCTATGTAATTCATTGAGATGGATTACTATATTTTCTACAAACTCCTTTTTTGATTAATTAAGACTATGTTTTCAAGTTTATAAGATGGAAATAAAATAAAGTCAAATTATAACGACACCCGATCCGATTTTAAATTAGAAAAACCCTCATGGAGAAAAAAACACATTATTATAAAAGTATGCACTTAACAAAAATCATAGTACGTACAAGTTTACAAAAACAACTACTCAATAAACTAATATACTACAACCATGTGGATTAATGCTATTCTTCTTTTTTTTCTCTCGTTTGTTGATTCTCTTGATTAGTGCTTCACAGCCTCGAACCTCCATGATTAGAAAATCCACCACTTACATAGTATGCAACTGTTTGTGTAATGGATGCACCTAATTCTGTTGTGCAATATGTTGTACCAGTCTTACCAACACTTAAGTGTATAGACTTAATCACAAAGTTATTACTTTGCAAAATAAGAAATGACTATATAAAAGAATGAATCTTTTAATTTGCTTAAATAGGCTTGAGCTTACTCCAATATGAGATATAACAAGCTCATTTATATACTGAGAGATCTAAACCCAAAACTTAGTATGATATAAAGTCTTGTATAAAACCAAACTCAATATTAGAACATACATGTTCGAACATGGGTAAAGCTCGTGTTGTAATTGTTGCCCAAATATTTATCCTTGAGAAGGGCATGAATAAGATATTTTATAAATATTAGTTTCTTTTACAAACTTTAAAAATAAATGCTATAAATTCACAAGTAAAGTGTAGAGAAAGATAGAGCAAACATAACGATTTATCAGGTTTAAAAAACTTCATACGTCCTTGACTGAGGCTTCCCCACATGAGTTTTTCCACTATCTTGATATCCCTATAGGTGGAGGTCAAACTTTACAACAAGAGCTCATCACTCTTTTTCTAGCAAAATATACCATTTTACCTCTCCGGGTAGCACCTACTCACAACTCTCATTGCAATGAGATGATAGAAAGCTTGTTTAACAACAAAAACTCTCTTAAAGAGTAGATTGGTGCAATAAATTCTCAATCTCTATAGATAAATCAAGTAAAAGCTGAAAGTATTTAAGATGAGTAGAACTTTTAAATATAGGTTTTCAATAATTAGATTTAAAGTGAATAATGGATATGTAAAAGTGTAAGTATGTAAAGAGATGACATAGAATGCCTTAGAGAACTTCTATTTATAGTCTTTGAAAGAATATAACCATTTTCAAAAAGAGTCATTTTCACCATTTTTGTTTGTTCAAAACTTGAATCTCAATGTGCTAGACTGAAAAATTCAGTTGTCTAAATCATTAATCAGTTGACTAGATTGAAGTCTGGTCAACTAATTAAGTCAACTGAATTATCTAGAAAGTTTGAGGTTGAATTGTTTAAGAACAATTATTCGACAGGCTTATGTACACTATTTTAGCCTTTAACAGCGAGATCGAATGATTATTGGCCACGAAGCGATTTGTGTCTTCGCTAATCTGATACTTGTAAGACTTGTGAAACGAAGATGATCTCACGCTTAGGTAGTCACATTTTTGGTACTCGTTGAGCTCGTCCTCGTCCTAAGGGATCATCTTTCCGCAAAAGACGATATTGTTGTCACTGTGGCTCTTTTCGGAGAATAAATCACTGAAGAACTCGAACAAATCCTGATCGATAGATGTTCTTCACTTGTGGTTTGAAAGATCGTCAAATTTGGATCCGTGGTCGTGTATTGGGAGGTCGCAGAGAGAGAAAGTGTCCTCTGCTTCTTCAGTCTTCAAAAGTAGTGTTGTCTTCCATTGCTTCTTGCTAAGAATATTTGTTGTATCAGGTAATTAAGAGAAAAATTATGAATTTGAGAGAGATTAAATCGATCGAAGTGATGAGTAATGAAAACTGGTGCGGATGATCGGTGCGTAATGGAAGCATATATATATATATATATATAAACATACAAACACAACTATATGAAAGAGAAAGGATGCTTCCTTGGGGGTGATGGCTTCTAGAAACTAGTTGATAAAAAAAGTGAGAAATAAAGCAAAGCTACCAGAAGAGCAAACTAGTCAAGGAAAGACTTTGGAGGAAAAAGAAATAGAGGAGGAGCCAAGGGAGGACGTAACTGGAGAAAATCAAGTCTGTTTCTGGAAGATCGGTGTGACAAGCTATTAATTTTTTTTCTTTTCTTTTTTATTTTTATAAAAATGATTACTTCTTACAAATGGTAGGATATTAAGGTCTCATTTGCATAATGCAATAATGCAAATTTGAATTAAATGTCCAAATTTTTTGATAAAATTTTGCATTTCCAAGTCACATGAACAACGAATTATTAATGATGTAGGCGTGTTATTTTATGACTGACTAATGATTTACTATCATCTAGAAAAATGTTAAGGTCAATTGTGATTAACGAAAACTCACAATTTGATCAACGCGTGCATTGCACGTGCACGTGTGATTACGTGGCGCCAATTAGATCACAAGTAATGACACTCACGATTGACCGTAGAATTTATTTTTAATCTATTAGATAAAATTACACTGACTTTCCCTCAGGTTTCTGACAATTACACTCACTTCCCTTCAGATTTCTGAAATTATACTGATCTCTTCTATTTTTTCTAACAAACTACAATCATCTTCTTCCAATCAAATTTTTCATTCAAAATGATGAAACTATCGCTCTATGTTTTTGTTTTTTTGCATTTTTCCATTTTGACCTAATTTTTTTTTTATTTTTTTAGTCTTCAAATAAATATTGATTAAACTCTTAAAATAAGTTATTTACCTTAATTAAATTTATTTTTATATAAAATACAAAATTTCTTTAAAAAATTGGCCAAAATTGAAAATGCAAAAAAAGAGAAAAACATAAAGAAGCAATTTCATCATTTTGAAAGAAAAATTTGATTAGAAGAGGGTGATTGTAATTTGTCATAAAAAGTAAGAGCTGTCAATATAGTTTCAAAAATTTAATAAGAGATCAGTGTAATTATCAAAAATATTATAAGACCTCAGTGTAATTTACCCTAATCTATTATACTTTTCAATGCTAATATATATTATTGTCTTGACAGTTGAAACTAATTCAATCAATAAAAAAGAAAAAATAGTCACAAGAAATGCAAAAAGAAATGTCTCACTCCAATAGCCTAAGGTCTGCTGCTACCAAATTTGTGTTCTTGAGAAATGTTAGCATCAATCACGAGTGTATAAATTCATGATTTGACTGTCGTGTGTAACACACACCAATATCACATACGACTATGCGTGCGTGTAATGCACATACTAATTAAATCGTGAGTAATGATCACTCATGACTAACGTTAGCATCTCTATTATAGTCTTTGCTCCAAATGGAGATAAAACTTCACACTCTGATAGGTTACACAAGCTATGAAGCAGTTGACATGTTATTGAGCATGATTTTATTTAAGTCCCAAAGATTGCTCAATGAGGTTAATTCTATTGTTATCACCTTTGTTCAAGGAAGAAGTATACTCTTTTGAGAGTCAATAGGGCTAGCTCAATGGTCATTATATCCTCTTTACAAATCGACTCTATATAATTGAAGGTTTAAAGTGATAAAGTAATAATTTTAAATTAAACTATATTTTAATATTTATATAATTTTTTTATTTTATTTCCTATATATATTATATTTACTCTTTTAAATATAAAATCTAATTATTTTTCAACAAGAGAGAGTTATATTGATTAAAAATTTAATAATAAAATTTTTACATAATTTTTTAATCTAAATAAATAGAAATAAAATATTAGAGTACAACATGAATAAAGTTCTATTAATAGAATTAATTTTTTTTATGGGGTCTTTATGTGACTTTTTCTATAGTATTATATTTTTATTAAACTTAAACTTCTAATTTGATTATATTATATATACATAAAATTTGAAGCCTTCTATTTGATTATATTATATACATCAAATTTGGAGTCTTTTTATAAAGTTTGACTTTTATTAATTTTAAACTTCTAATTTGATTATATTATAGATACATGAAATTTGAGGCCTTCTGTTTGAGTGGGGCTAAAACGATGATTTTGTTGGCTTTATGGTTGAGCTGGCATTACCTTTCTATCAGGGGAAGATCATGAGTTCAAATCTCACCTCCTTCATTAGAGGAATATGAACATTATTTTCATCCAGTCATGGACTTGGTTTATTGGTACAAGACCCATATTTATGAGATTTTTGGGTTTAGTGGTTTTGTTTGTCGGTGGTTTGTAATTATGTAATATTGCTGAGTTGAATTGATTATAGTATTAATTGTAATACCCATCGCTTCAATAAAAAAATGAAAATTACTAAAAAGTTCCTAAAATAAAATTTTTAATCCAAAAAAGTCCATAATACATGAATTTTTAGATTATGAACAAATGTATTATGGACTTTTTGGGTTGAATTAGATTAAAAAAAAAAATGTATTATGAATTTTTTAGATTGAAAATTTTATTTTAAAGACCTTTTTAGTATTTTTTTCAAAAAAAAAAAGTCTACTCTAATGAGAAAAAAAAAAAAAAAAAAAAAGAACTTAGTGATAAAATAGTATGGAAGAATTTTATATCTATTCATATTAGATTTTAACATATGACATGTTTTTTAATTTTAGAAAACAAAAATAATATCATTTATGTTACATGTCAGAATTTATTATGCATAAACATTAACTTTTTTAATATTACCTTACAACTAAACTTTTTTTCAACCTATGTCCCCATTTGGCTATGCATCTTGGCAGCAATTTCTAGTAAATAGAAATGAGTATAACTAAAATGAGAATACTGATGTGAATGTGTTGTAAGATAATAAAAATTAAAATAAAAAACAAATACATTGATGAGATGGTAGAAGTACTACGATTAGGAGATTAAAATTAACTTTGATGCAGACGATAAAAAAAGATATGATGTTTAAAAAAATATATGATAAGGTGTGGTCTAATTAAACTTTTCCGAAAACCTGAAAATGGACTACCAATAGATGCGAAGGCTTGCAAGCACATAGTGGTGGATCTAGACCCTTGAGATTGTTGGTGGAGGGGGGGGGGGGGGGGGGAAGAATATAAAAAGTTAAAATTTAAGAGGGCTATTATAAAAATATTTAAAAAAACTTTTTTTGGGGGGGGGGGGGGAGGGCATTCCTAATTTTTAAAAAAATTTCTATACAAAGTAGGGATAAAAAAATCAAATTTCCAAAAGTTTGCATGTCCGCCTACGTGATAATTTTAAATAAAGCAAAATGATAAGATTTGATTTATGTAGTCGACTTCAAATAATTGAAACAAAATTTTATTGAGTTGAACCAAATGACTCACTTTCTTTCTTAATGATATTAAAACAACTCTTAAAACTTTTTTTTTCATTCAATTTCTTCTTCTTTTTTTCCCAAAGTCTACTTAGAGCCATGAATTTTTAGCAGGCTTGCTAACTCATGACGTTGTTATTTTCACTTGTGACTTTGAAGACTTTAAGATTGTGGAGGATGTTAGAAAAGGCTTAGGGGTAATTTTTTTCATCTGTCTCTTCTTCTTTTTTTGATATAATGATGTCGAAAGGAAGAATTGAAATCACGTCAACTGCCCACCATTTGGATAAGATTTCAGTCTTATATTTCCTTTCATTTTTAAAACTTGCGATTTCCTAAAAATGAAAATATAAATATTCTTTCTTACAATATAAATAGAACAATGAACTCAATTCAACAAAACTTTATCTCAATTATATGAAAAACAATTAAATTAGTATTTATATGAGCAATATTTTAATGTGCATGTCTGTGCACCTATCTGGTTCCCTTTCTTTTACAAGTGATAGGACCCATCAGCACCAAATAGACACAAAGACACGAACATTAAAACATTATACGTAAGAGTAATATTTCATGACTCATCAAAATTTGCCTATATTTGTCCATTCACTTACAAAAGTGGAACCTATGAATAGACTCCATAAATAATAGATCTTATTTTTTTGTGAGCATTTAGGTACAATATGAAAAAGTTTTGATGGAGATTGAAATATTACTATTCAACCGAAACAAACTTTTTTAGTATTTTTCAACAATGTCAACCAAAACCAAGGAAAGGACTGTATGCAAGGAGAAATTTTTGGGTGCTCTGAGGGCACCACGCTGGCAATCTCAGGTGTTGCTTTGCACCACTAAAAATTTGCCACGTGTTAACAATGTATTTAATCAGAAGACAATCTTTATTTCTTTCTCCAACTTTTTCTCTTTCAATTGGGTCTCACTATTTCTGAGACAAATTTTCTCTTTCCTTACTTCTGAAACTTTAGTGACACTTTACCCAAACTTGTCATTTTATATATATATATATATATATATATATAACTCATCCCATTAATTCCTGTTTTCTTCTTCTACGTTAAAGCAACATACCTTCAATTCTCACTGGAATAAATCATTAATACCTATGTTCAAAAATAAGGGTGTTAAATTTTACCTAAATCAATCAATCCACTCAATAATTACTGAATTTGGATGACTCATTTAATAAATAAGTTAAAAATAAATTGAGTTAAAATAACTAATTACTTAAGTGGGTAAAATATGTGTTATAATTGGACTAAATATGAATTTAGCAATGTGATTTTAGTTTTTCAACCTTGATACCGCAACAACTCACGAAATCAGCCTCTCTACCACAGTTGCATCAACATCGCGTTTGCTCCATTAATTTGCATTGAAATGATGAATCTCTATATATATATATATATAAAGAAAATCAACCTCCTCTAATAAATAAATGAAAGCAGGCACTCTTTTCTATGTAATCAATTCATTACCAAGCTAATGTAAAAACCCACACACACACACACGTATATATATATATATATATATTATTGTAAGGTGGTTGTTGGTCTTCTTTTACATCGAACAGTTGATCACCAAAGTTCATTATTCTGGACAAAAAATTATTTAGAACTTTTCTTTAAAATAATTTGAATTTATTTTATTTCTTTCAATTTTTTATAGTTGTTTGTAATATGAGAGACACCTATTTTATATAAAATAAAAAATAAATAAAAGAGAGTCAAATATGAGTTAATGAGTTGAATTTTTGATTCAACCGATTTTTGACTTATTAAAATTGAGTCAAACTTGGGTTAATCAATTTTTGATCCTATTCATTTACAGCCCCGCTGAGACTTACCCAAACCTGCCCAATTTGCCACCCCTATTCAAAAGTAAAGTCTCATATCATTTTCTTTCTAAGCTACTATAACTCTCAAACTCTCGCATGTTTATCGAACTTCTTTATTTTTTTGTTATTTCTTCCATCTTTGTTTCACTTTATAATTTATTCTTAGCTCAAACGTTACAACTTTATTTGAATAAATTACACTTACATCTTTTAAAATTTAACCAAATTATACATGGACTCATGTAATTTAAAAAATGACACTGACTCTCCGTATAAAAAATCTATTATGTCATTCAATTGTTTAAGATTTTTAAATTGTAAAAGTTGTCATTTCTTTTTAAAAAATTCAACATAAGTAAATGATCATTGTTACCATTTGCATAAATACTCACAAATAGGGTTAGTTGGTTTACTTTCTTCCCTTTCTGCACTCTCTCTCATCTTTATATTTTGAGATAATTACACTTATCTCCTTTGAGGTTTCTGATAATTACAGAAACCTCGCCTATGATTTCAAAAATAACACTGTCCTCCCTGTCAAAAATTGTTACCAAACGGCGTTAACTAAGTTAGTCCATTTACCAAATTACCCTTATATTTTAATAATATTTTTTTTATTTTTTCTTCTTTATTTTTCCTCTCTCAACTCTCTCTCTCCCCACTCCCACTCCATCTCACTTCCCTCTCTCTCTTATTTTCTCTACCTAGAACAACACCAAAGGGTGACCTAGGCATTCTGTAATTCCTCTCCGGAGTTTTCATCATCTTGACTGCCCTCCCTCCACTGTCGTAGCAACGGCGGCAACAACAGATGCACATGAGCAGAGTCACCACAGTGATGATAAATGGTGCAGCAACATGGAGCCAGTGCTTCACTTTCTCTCCTCTGGTCTCTGGTGGAAACACATTGTCCAACCAACCCAGCAAATACCCACCAAAAAGCTCTCTAGCATCAGCAAAAAATCCTACAACTTCTCCACGACACAGTTCATCACACCCTCTGGCCCTAATCATATACCTCTAAAACCCCAAATTGATTGATGTCGAAGAGAGAAAGCAAACGAGGTGGATCGCCTTGGGCACATACAGAGAGAAAAGAAAGATACCGGAGCCGATTCGTGAGAAGTTTCAAATCGCACAACCGAGTCGAATCAGTCGATGAGTCGCACAACCGAATCCGAGGGTAGCGACAGAATCGAGGTTGTGGTTGTTGGTCGTCGCGGTGGTGTCATCAGCGTTGGAGGAAGTGTGACTCACTGAATCCTCGTCATCATCTTGAAACAGTACGATTTTGGAGATCGGAGGGAGAGATAAGGGTTCTTGGTGGTGGTGATGATTGTGATGGTCCATGATCTGGTGGTGTGGGTCCAGATGATGGCAGTGAAAGATATCCTCTTCTGTTTTGCTTGGATTCATAGAAGGAAGAAAGATTTGAGTTTCAGTGCTTCTCTCTCTAAAAATTTCCTACTGGTGCTAATTTTGGTAAGATCAGTGGGATGCTTCAAGCGTAGGATAATGGATGGATGTTGAATTGGGTTTAGGGTTGAGGATTTAGACCACAGGCTAAAGGAGAAAATTGTGTAGGTAAAGGAGGATGTAGGGTTGGAATTTGCTGATGTTCTTAAGTCTTTGGGTTTGCACATGGAGCCACCATCATTCTCAGATGTCAAGGGTAAGGTGGAGGAATTTAATGAAGGAGAAGTGTAAAGAGATTTAAGAAATAGAATTGCAGAGAGGAAGAAAGAGGTTAAGGCAAAGAAATTGAGAGAGATTAAAAAAATTATTAAAAGTGATGGTAGTTTTGTCATTTAACCATGACTTGTAAGGAGTAAAATTGATATTTAGATAAAAAAAATTACTTACATCATCAAACTCTGTTAAGTCAACTAACGGTCAACAAACGGCAGGGGAATCTGTTATAGACATTGAAACCAGAAGGGGGACAGTATTATTTCAGAAACTATAAGGAAGGTTTCTGCAATTATCAAAAACTTCCAGGGAGGTAGGTGTAATTTACCCTTATATTTTTTCTTGAGCAGTCATTTGTTCTTTGGCCTCAGTGCTACAGTGGAATTCATTGCAAGATTAATGGCCACCATTAAATGGTTGACCTGAGAGATGGTTAAGGCCTTTGATGGCCACCACCAACGGAAGCTCTCATATGGGACCTGATTCACTGTCGACACTACGAGCGAACACCATAGAGCTCTCTGCCATGAAGCTCCAATATGGTTACCAGATTCCTTCACTTTCTTCACTCTTTTCCAAAATTCCATACCACTTCACAAAATGAAAAAAAGTTTTTGATTGTGAAGGGCCAAACCAGCAATAATCGTAAAGGATGGAGAAGATGCGTTCTCTGATGCCACCAGAACGCCTCTCTTCGCCATTGTCGAGGCGTTTGAGGAACTCTCCAAGTTGGTCAAGTTTACAATTCCAACGACCTTCGTTTGAAGCCCTTCTCCGTTCTCTTGTCGATTCAATGTTATTTGGCTTCTTTTAGGCATTTCAATGGTGTGTGGTTTCTCCTTTTTGCGATGCCTGCTCCTTAATTTGCACATAGGAGTTCGGATGTAAGCTGGGCTTATTGTTATTGATATTGTTAAATTGATTTGCATTTGCAGTTGCAGCAAAGCCCATGAGATTTTGTTATAGATGTAAACTAGGCTGGTCAGAGATTTGGTAAATTTGGATCTAATAACATTGAAAGAAAATAAAAATTTGCATCTGAGCAAAAATCATGTATTAATTTATCAAGTCTTTGTAGCTTTATTAATTGCCTTGTTATAGTTTGTGTGTGCAGTATCCCTTTGCTTTGTGGTTTCTCAAAGGGAAGGGAAGAGCTTTCAACTGCAGAGAGGGATGTGAATTCCTAGATTCTCCTCCCCGTGAACAAATATAATAAATAAATTAATATTTATAGAATAATACATGGTTGAGAGTGTATAAGGCTTAATAAGCTCCTCAAGGCTACAATCGTGGTACTATCATTTTTTATTTTGGACAAAAAAGTATTTTTATTGCACAATTGAGTGGCATTTTAGTCTTTCTCCAACAATAAGGGTATTATAGGTAGTAAAAGTTTGCAAAAAGTAATTTCCCTTCAACTTTTTAATGGCAAGGAAAATTTATACCGACAATTAAATCAGAGGAAAGGTCAGTGTAATTTCTTATATGTCAAGAGATTCTTGTGTAATTTTATTGAACATCATTATATTTTACCCAATTTATTTATGTTACTTTATTTCTAGCTTTGAAAAAAAAACGTAAAAGTAATTCACAAAATCATTTTTTTTGTGTTAAGAAACATATAAGTAATTGCACTCCCAATTTTACCTTTTTCTATATAGATTTTTTTTTTTCATTTGTTGCGTTTGATATATGGATTATGGACAAAATCACTTTTTTTTTTTTTGGTTATTCGTTGTGCTCTTTGAATCAAAAATATTTTTTTGTTGCTGTTTTTTTCCTTTCAAAAATGTTTTTTTGTAGTTTGGACATATAAGATCTGTTTAAAAATTTATAATTTAATAATTTTAATGTAACCATTAAGTTATGAGAAAGTTGATTTACAATTGTTTTGGCGCATGTGAGAAAACAATGAATATGTATATGATGATGACATTGATTTATTTAGAAATGATAAGTAAATAAATAAATTGGTATTCTTAAATGCCTTCTCTGGTGGATTGTTAAATACTTTTTACCAAATTCCTCCTTCATTCACAAATGTTCAAAATTTTAAACTTTCAATTCAATTATTGTCTTGAATTTTCAGAAGATCCTTTAAGTGATATATCAAGCAAAATCCTATTTGAATATTGTTATACTATATAGTATATAATATGGTTATACATTTTTTATTTTTTTAGAGTGCAGTTGGAGTTTTTTAATATTGAAGTTGATTTTCAGCAAGACACTTTTTTTTAAAAAAAAAAAAATTAATTATAATAATTTACTTTTATTTGCATTTTTTGATTAACAAATCAGTGCATATAATATTTCATGAGTTGAATACAATATATATATATATATATAAATTAATTCTTATACAGACATTCATTGTCTTGGTCACATAAATATTTTAATTGAGATTAAAGATGCTCAATTCATGACTTAGCAAAAAGAATATGAGTTAATTATTGAAAAGTTCTTTCATCTCTAACATACCATTTTTAAATTTATTTTCATTTTGACATCTTTTTTAAGTTTGAAGGTGGTAGGTCTCATATTTTCATTCCAATCATACCAATCTTCAAATCACTATTCATTCTTCAAATCTCGCTTTTCATAATAATCTTTATGTCTAAAATAAAATTATTTAATATATATTTATCCAAACTTTAATTATTTACCACTTCTTTTATTAAAAACTCCATGATATTTTGAAGAAATATTTTGATAATAAATAATAATTAAAAATTTTCTTATTTGAATAAATAATAAATAAGTGATACATCAAGCAAATCCAATTTGAACATTGTTATACTATATAGTATATAATATGGTTATACATTTTTCATTTTTTTAGAGTGCAGTTGGAGTTTTTTAATATTGAAGTTGATTTTCAGCAAGACACTTTTTTTTTAAAAAAAAAAATTAAATATAATAATTTACTTTTATATGCATTTTTGTAGAGTTAGATTTTATTAATTTTATATTTCTCATTTAATTATACTATAAATATATAAAATTTTAAACTTTTTATAGAGTTATATTTTTATTAATTTTAAACTTTTAATTTAATTGTAATATAATTACATAAAATTTAGTATCTTTAAATGAGGCATAAAGTAATTATTATATAAAATTGGGCCCAGTTCAAAACGACGATGTTGTGCTGCGGAGGGGGGTGATCTTGAACTCGCCCAACCGAAATAATTATCTCTAATACCACTACTAATTTCATATTCTAGTGTGAGACTAGGGCCTTTTTGAGACCTTTCGGCTTTGTGGGCCCCTTTTCTTTTGCTGCATCTTGGTGGCAGCAATTCCATTATTTCTTTTTCCTTTAAAGACAATGAGTTGTGGATTTGGCATTTGATGATGTGCAATCCTTTAAAGGTGGCTATGCATTCGATCATTAATAATGATAATACCTTCTACTACATAGTTTATTAAAATTGAATCAGACAATAAACTGTTGAAGGATCGGTTTACAGTTTACTAATTTAATTAATTTTTTAATTAATATATTAAAAATTAAGAAAATAACAAGAAAAATATATATTTTATTATCTAGTAATAAATAATAAAATATAAGCATTAAAATTATCTTAATGTATAAGCTTTATAAATTTGTCTATATAATAATAATACATGCAACAATATCTTATTTTATACCAATTTTATCATTTAATTATCAAATATAAAAAGTTTTGTGAAAAAAAAATTTTACAAGTAATAAAAAGACAAAAAGTGGTTCAATCGAGTTTTTTTAAAAAATAGGCTAATTCACTCGGTGTTTAAAAAAATCAGCCTGTTCAGTTGATTTTTTTCAATTCTTTAACAAAAACAGTATATTAATCAAACCGAATTTGTTTACTGATTCTGATAACTATGCTCTGCTGTTTAATTTATATTTTGATGTTGCAATCTACAAATCTTTAAAAGGTACTGAATATGTTTTTTCCATTTCCGTTGGCTACATTTGCCTCAACTTTTATGAACCTATAGTTTATTAGTAAAATGTTAAAATAGTACACAAACCCTAAAATTTGATAAGATTTATAAATTATAAAATTTTACACTTTTATAACAGTGTAAAACACTTTTGTAATAGTGTAATATTCTATACTTTTGTAATTGTGTATAATTCTACACTTTTATAACTAGTGTGTTTTTAATCACTCATGTTTTAAATACTGATTTTTTAGGACAAGTTCTCACATCCTTGAAAGTCAATTTTGAGTATTCAACATGTGGCCAAAAGCTTAATCAAACTAAATGCGATTAAAACTTTTCTTAATTTTTATGAAATTGTAAAATTTTACATTGTCATTAGACAAAGTTTTTCACTAGTGAGAGATGAAATTTTACAATTTTGGATCAATTTTTTCTTCAAAACTTCACATTCAATATGAATCTTTTTTGATAGATATTGATTTTTACAATCTAAATATATAAATTTTATTTAAAATAGATTTGTAAATTGTGAGTATTTGAATTTTGAAATTTTTTTGGGTAGTTGGGCACTTCTAAGGAATTCTTAGATTAGTTTTGAAAAAAAAAAAAAAAAAAGACTGAACATGGTATTTTAGTTACAAAATAATTGAGTATGAACCTTATGATAATTTTTATATACTTTTTATGAATTTATTATGGGGTTAATATATTTGAGTATGGACCTTATGATAATTTTTATACTTTTTATGAACTTGTGGCCGGAGGATCCAAAAAATATGGCATCATATATCAAAAATCAAGATGATCCAATAATAATACCCATATATATGTGTGTGTGTGTGTGTGTATATAACAAAATGAATAGGTAACACAAGTGTGATTTCAAAGTTGAAAAAATAAAGTGTGATTTCAAAGTCGAAAAAATAATAAGGATAATGTTTTGTTACCCAAAACCATGTGCCTAAATTATGAGAGTCGTTGATTGATGCGATGGCTTTTTAAAAAAATAGCTAATATGGTAGCAATTAATATCTCTCTCTCTCTCTCTCTCATTTGGGCATAGGAATTTGGATCATAAAACATTGTCCAAATAATCATAATTCACATAGAGAGGACTATAGTAGTAAAATACAGAAGACGATTACATCATGTTACATTGTCTTTCTATACCATTGACATTGAAATGCAACCAAATGGCTTAGCCAACATGGTTATGAGGTTCATCTTACACCTTAACGACATGACCAAACTCCAGTGATTTTTCTTTCCACTTTTACCACCGGCTACCATTTCACCACACCCAACACCGCCTGAAACATACAAAAAAAAGCTTTTATACTTCAAAAAAAAAAAAAAAAGAAAGAAAATTGGGCACAATACCAAGTAAAAGCAATTAGACAGCCACATATAATCAAATCCAATCATTCCCGCAAAATGAAGAAACCACAAACCCCAGCGTTCATATAGTAAACTACCTGCCAATCACAATGCAGCAAAACTGGCTACTTGCAGGACTTGCAAAGAAGATGCCTCAAACAGAGGGTGTAGCATCTCGCTTGCTCAATTTCCCCAGGACATAATACAACACCTTTGGCCGCTATAAGGGTGCGAATCTATCTCGGGTAACACTGGACCATCAATGGTATGGCTACACATCTCACTCCAACACTCAGCATTGACCTCATAAAGCTCGCTGAGACATTCTCCCAACCTTGACATACATTTAATTGTTAGGGCACCGTTCAAAGCACCTTCAAGGAAATCCCTAGTTAGTGATCTTGGCAACTGGTCTTATAAAATTCCACGACACCGAAGCAGGACGACATCAAAGCACAACATATCTGCTACAAAACCAAAAAATCATTACAATATAGCCAGAAAAACAATCAAAGAGAGAAGAGTCAGTGATTGGTTAATAGAGAGAAATGCCTTGATAGAGAGATAGGGAGAGTTCAGAAGAGAGATAAAAAGAAGAATCGTGATAAGATTATACTGTGTGACAGCGACAGAAATTGTGTCAATTTTTTAAAATTTTAATTATTTTGTGAGTAGGATGAGGATAGGAAAATTATGTTTGTTAATTTTTTTAAAATCTATATCTATTATTATGAGAGATTTGGGAGAGACAAACAGAAAGAGTGGGAATTGGTGAAATATGAGAGCAGAGAATAGTAGGAGTTCAGAAAAGATAGGGAGAGTGCCACATCAACACTACATTGCTATAATAATAGATATAGATAGAAACACACACACACACACACACACACAATTATATAGTTCAAATTTCGGATGGCCTTTCTCCATGAGAAATAAAGTTTCTCAACTGATCAGTGTTTAATATATCAGAAATAAAGTTTCACTTGAAGATTTATTTCATTAATATCCAATACTAGCTAAACTAATTTTTCATTCACCTCTTGGCCACAAAGCTAAACCAATTCTTTTCAAGACCAAAAAAATGAAAGCTGAAGCTTATCCCAACTAAATTGCAGAGAAGATAACTAATGGGTACAAGAACAAGAGAGATGGAACCAGCCATATATTATTAGGAAAAGTAGCTGTGATATACATATATAACCAAGTACTCTGTAACTGATGAGGACAATAGCTATTTATAAAAACAGTGTAACTAATTATTATTAATAAAACGGTAATCAAAAGCAAAAAGTAAATATATAAGTAACTAGAACCTCTATTTATTTTGATTAAAAAAGGTTCAAAATATATAAAAATATATGTTACTGTAAAAAAATTAAATATTTTCATTACAAATAACAATTGATCAACATATACATATTAATTCAATTGAGACAAAAGAATGCGAAATATTTCACAGTACACCAAAATGTTACAATTACCAGTTATAGATAAATAAAAATTGTTTTTTTTTTAAAAAAACTGTATAGAGGATTACCACTTTTGTACTTGATATCAATTTTTAACGATAAAACCATCCAAAATAATGTGTATACATTCATCCAAAAATAAAGAGATAAAAGATTATACAAAAATTAGAAAGATCTGGCCTATGACACTATGAGATTTGATATCACACCGTCTTAAAGCAGCTTAGTCTGCCTATGTAAAGGCACAATTGGAGGGAGTAACGTCAGATAAATGAGCAAATGGCCTCCACTCTTATTTCAAATCAGACATTGAGTCATTTCAAGATGACCAAACATTTTGATCCCATCGGACCTTAAGATAGGGTCCGATGAGATCAAATTTGTGGTCTTTTTGACAAATGGAGATAAAGCTTCATGCTCTTATACAACCAATAAAATTTCTTGGTAGAATTGAAATATCAAAAATTGAATAAAATAAAAAACCCAAACACCAATAATAATATATGCAAACTATTCTTGGTAGGGAAAAAAAAAAAAAAGAATGCTTCGAAAAAGAAAATCAATTCTATAAAATTCAAACAGCAAAACCCTAAGATTGATCATAGAAAGAGAATGCATCAATTCATGTAAAAACTATTCCACCATATGATACATGTCCACATATGTCCTCCCACACACATAAATACCTTCAATCGAAAAATAGATCTAAACAAATGTGAAACATATAAAAAACTTTGACTAAAGAAAATGAAGAAAAAGGCAAACTGGGCACAATATCAAGTAAAAAGCAATTAGAATGGATACATAGATTATTATTTAAAACAGAGTTAAAACTAATAAAATTAGTTGTTTTAGATTGTTAGGGAAATTTTCTTTAATTTATGTATTTTCATTTTAAATAAATATTGATATGTGTGAATAATTCATCACTAGTATCAAATTATTATTGCAAAGTAAAACACTAAAAAAATAAAGAGAAAAGATTATACATAAATTAGAAAGATCTTGTCTGTTTTAAAGCAACCGAGTCCCCCTACGTAAAGGCACAATTGGAGGGAGTAATGGCAGTTAAATGTGCAATTGGCCTCCACTCATATTTCATATCAGGCATTAAGCCATTTCTAGATGACCAAACATTTTGATCTCATCGGACCTCAAGATAGGGTCCGATGAGATCAAATTTGTGGTCTTTTCTACAAATGAAGATAAAGCTTCATGCTCTTAATCGACCTTAAGATAGTGAATCAGAAATTCAGAAAACTCAAAATTCTATGGATAATAACTGCTATCATATGAAAACAGTCACATACATAGTCTTGACTTTCAAATAATTTAATTCATAAATTCTTAAAGCATTCATGTGCTTTGCCTGGAGGCCCAGACATGCTATTCCTGGGGAGACCCCCACAAGAGAAATGCGCTGAGAGATATGACTTAATTGGTTGGCAATAGCATACGGCAATAAACAAAATGCCAAAAAAAAAACAAAAAAATTGAAAACAAATCACAAACCTTTAGCTGCAATAGGAGATTCAATTGGGTGGAAATGATCCTTTAAAAATTTGGAGGCTGCAAAAAATTTTGTCATCAATTGGTTGATAATTGATGATACAAAAAAAATTAACAATGAGATTGTATTTAAAAATTGGTGAAGCACATAACAGACCTGAGAGTTGGGGCCGGTTTCCTTGCTCCTTGTGTGGAGAGAGATCAGAAACCTTGGTGATGACAAAAAAAAGCTTCAAAACTGGCCTTGACGATTCAAAGAACTGTATAGAAAAAATATAACATGAAGAAATTTAAAAAGTGTTCTGGGGAAAAAGCAAACAAGAAACCAAAAAATAATTAGCAAGTGCTGCCCATTTGGTAATCAAATGGACTAATTGGAGTGTAGGACAGAGTACCCGAGTGTTGGCTGCTCCAATGGTGTTAATAAAATAAAAAATATCCAGTCCGAGCATTAGCGAGTGGCTCCATATATTATTTCACCATTGTTATCGATGTAGGGGATGCGAGAAATCTTATACCAATCTTCTCCGTTCTCTCTTTCGCAACGTGGTTTTAGCAATGGACAATTCCATATTTCCAGTCTAGAGAGCGAGGTAGGCAGGCCCTCTGGCAAAGACTGGAGTCTGGGGCAGTCTGAGATACGCATTTCTTGAAGAGAGGTGAGGTGTTGAAGAGCCTTGTGGTTCAGTGATTTCAGATTTGGAAAACTGATGTAGAGAGTGGTAAGACTGGAGGGAAGCAGCAGCATATCGTCGGGAAACTCCATCAGGCGGTTCGTGAGCTTCTTGCAATTCGAGATTGAAAGATGAAGCAAGCTGGAGGGCAGACCCTCCTCAGGAAATGATTCAAGTTTTGGACATTCAACTATCGTCAAATTCTCAAGAGAGGGCAATTGAAGATGCATTCCTTCCGTCAGCGACTTTAGGTTCGTGCAATATAATATCCAAATACTGGTCAAATTGGGAGCGGGCAATCCGCCTCTGGGAAATGATACCATATTAGGGCAGCCAGAGATATGTAGCGATGCCAGATTTTGAATTTCTTTTGGAACTGAAAGTGATTCAAAATTTGTGCACGCACAGATTCTAAGAGATCGAAGCTTTGGGAAGCCTAACGACAGGACTTTGAGAGAATCACAACTATCTCTTATTGTCAAATTTTCAAGGGATGTGTAGCACTGCTGCATCTCCATAGAGAAGGGGAACTCCAATTTCCTACAACCATTAATTTCAAGTCTCTTTAATGCAGTTGGCAACCCAGCGTTTGGAAATGACTCGAGACTTGGACATTGATACAACTCCAATTCTTCAAGATTTTTTAGTCCCCACAGTGATGGAAGTTCCTGCAACATAGAGATTTCTGAAACTCTGAGATGAGAGAGATGCTGTTGCGGTATCCCAACTTGATTGGACAAAAAAGTTATTTGATCATCAAAAAGTAAACCTACGAGCTTTTTACATTGAATAATCTGAAGCCTCTCTAAGCATGAAATGCGGTAGGGAAGGTGAAAAGTCAGCTTAGGACATTCAATTATATAAAGCTCTAAAAGACAAGAGAACTCTCCAATGCCTAACATGCACCATTCCTCCCAGTTTTCCATGTGCTCAAATCTTAGAATCTCAAGAGACTGAAACGGTTTGATTAAACTTGCATTACCGTAGAACTCCTCATCCACCCGTGTTATTCCATACATATTCACAATGCTGAGGTCTTTCAGTGAGGGCAGCTGCCCAAGTGGTGGCAATAACTGGCAATTCACGCAAGTGCTAAGGCACAAGGAAACAAGACTTGAGAAGTAATGTTGTCCTAACCAATCAGGAAATTCCGTCCCACTATATTTACAGATAGTGAGATTCTTCAGATTTGCATGAGGCTGTAGCTTGTCAAGTACATCTCTTTCATTTTGCGGATCAGTAGTTATGCCACTCCATGTCAACTCCAAGTTTACAAGGTGCTTCTTATCTTTCAATTTGGCATCTAATGCATCTACGCCATTAGTTACATTTTGCAATTCTTGAATTGAGAGTTCCCCACGAAGATGACAAAGTTTCCCCAACTCATTAATTCTTCTCCCAGTATCCTTGCCAACTAAAAAAGTAGATAAATGTTGGATACCTACTATTCTGCTTATTTGCATTGGCATTTCTATTAAATGAGTCCCTCTAGTATAGAGATGACGCAGGTTAACTAGTTTCCACATCTCCACTGGAAACTTAAGGAGATTTTCACAACCTGATAAATTTAATGTTTGTAAATTCCACAATGTTGTTATTGAATCAGGTAACACACAAATTCTCGTGTTAGAGAGATCCAAATAACGTAAATGTGTCAGATTTTCAATTGAATCAGGCAATTCAGAAATCTGATACCAAGATAAAGAGAGAACCCGCAAACATCTTAGGCTTGAAAACATATTATGGAGTACCATATTGTCTAAGAGACCCGCCATATGAAAATAAGGCGAACGCTTATATTTAATAAAAGTCCGTAAATACTTCGCTTCGTCCCTGAGTTTTTCAACCATATCAGATTTTCTGACGAAATATGAGAAGTGCCTGACTTTTTCAGAGACATTACATGACTTGTCATTCTCTAACCTAAAACAAAACTCACCGGATATCAGTTGAGCCAAATCATGGACAAGGTCGTGGATTACAAAACAGGATTTGTTTGCACTTGATCGTTGAAAAAAAGACCTTGATAACAGTTCACAATAGTAATTGTCACCTTCTTGTTCCATTTCTTTGTTACCGTTGGGTTGCTTCGGTACAAAACCCAGAGCTATCCACAGCAAGACTAACTCCTTCTTTTCAAATTCACAATCTTTAGGAATTGTCGAACAATAGGCAAAGCATCGCTTTAAATTCGAAGGGAGATAATGGTAGCTCAGTCTTAGTACCGGAAGAACATTATTCTTATCCTGTGGCAAATCCCATATGCTGCTGTTCAATATATTCTCCCAATCCTCAATATCCAATTTAGAGCGGAGAAGACCCCCAAGTGTTTTGGCAGCTAAAGGCAACCCTTTACACTTTTTAGCAATTTCTTTACCGATAGATTCAAGTTTTGGATGTGCACTGGGACCTCCATTTACAAACGCATGTTTTGCAAGTAAAAACCAGCAGTTTAAATCAGATAGCAGCTCCAAAGGATGAGTAGGTACAGTTTGCATAATTAATGCTACGCTTTCATTGCGCGTTGTCACAATAATCTTGCTTCCCTGTGCTCCATCGCTAAAGGGTCTCCTTAACTTGTCCCAATCATCATAATTGTCATTCCATACATCGTCAAGAACAATTAGAAACTTCTTTCCACTTAGTTTCTTCTTCAGCTTGATTTGAAGTAGATTGAGATCACTGACATCAGAAGCTGACGGATCGACTGCCGCAAGAATTGTTTTTGTTACCCCAAAAACATCAAATTCTTCCGAAACACAAACCCATGCTTTTGTATGGAAATGTTCATCCACCCTGCGATCATTGTATGCAAGTTGAGCAAGGGTTGTCTTGCCGATCCCACCCATTCCAACAATAGGGATCACCCGGATCTCATTGCTGGCTACATCATCACACAGCAACAAGTTAACTATCTTCTCTCTATCATCATCCCTACCGTACACAGCAGATTCATCAACCAAAGAGGTTGTTGGCAACCTTTTTAACAGCTTCCTTTGGACAATTTTTAGGCCGAGAACATCTTTTTGTTTTGCAAAATGTTCTAATTTCTCAATGATCTGATTTATTTCATCATTAAAGTCCCGTACCTGATTTGTGCCGCTTTGAGAGTCATTAGCTTCAAACTTGGATCGCATAGCTTCCGTAGCAATCTCATCCAGGAAGTCTTCTGCTTGGTAGACAGCATCTGCAAGCTCGTCGAGCCAGCCTTTCACCGCTAGATTCGTGAATTCCTTTTCCTCCGCATCCTCGAGCACAACATTAATCGTACGCAAAGCAACCTCCAGCTTCTTTAGGAGTCTGTCGTCCTGTCTTCGTGCTCGAAAGAAGTTGACAACCTCTCGAGAAGCCAACCGATCAAAGAGCACTTGAAGGGCAGCAGAAAGAAATGCCCCTCCCACGAGTCCCACCCATGCACCGACCATGTTCTCCTCTTTGCAAAGTAGAGAGCAGAGAGTGGAAGAAAATGAAGGAAAGAAAGAGAAAGCAAGTAGCAGAAGTAGATCAGAAAATTGGTTTGTGTTGTATGAGCCTCTGCAATCTCTCCAGATCAAACAGTAGTAGTGGTGATACTTTCCTGGCTTTCACTAGGAAAGTGAGTCAATGGAATCCACACAGCTTGTAAGCTTTTTCAAAAGTAGAAGGACAATTACAATAAAGTCCAAGTATCAAGCCGTCGATGTAAACTCAATACGCTCTTATATTTGTTAGATTTTTGAAGTTATTAGTACCTGTAAGAAGTTCTCCTTCCAATGTAACATCATTTCAGCCCAAGTGCGTGGACTCGTATATAATGTATACAAATTATATATTATTATATATTTTTTAACCATCATTATTATTAAAATTAATTTTAATTACTCTCCTCGGATCCTCCTAACATGACCAATCACACTCATTCCTTACATAATCCTCTTATTGTGTTTTTTTGTTTTTTTGTTTTTTGTTTTTAAATAAAAATAAGATTTGCCCCACCTAGTATTATGAATAATATTTTAAAATTCAAGTCGTTAGATAATAAAAGGATTGAATTATGAGTCATTGGTTAATTCAATGATTTAACTAGATTTGAATTCTGATATCATAATTATATAATTAATAATAAATTAATATGAAAAAATTAAGCATTTTTTTACTTTTTTTTTTTTATACAATAATAATTATAAAATAAATAAAGTTTCATATTAGTAATTTATAAACGACAAACAAAAATGAGAGAGTTAAAACTTGCAGAGGTAATAGAGATGGATATTAATGACAATCCTAGTTGGTCTCGATTTGAGTGTTCGTTTCTGGGAGAATTTTAGTTGATGAAAAACTTATTCTAGGAAAAATAATACTGAAGTGATTCTAGTAAAATGAGTTTGGTGTATGGATTGATATAGTTTAATAGTAATTTTGATGTTAGAAATAATTATTAAGTGTTTAGTAAAAATTATTCTAAAATAATTTTGGATTGTGTAATATCCTTTTTGCCCTATTCTTTGTTAGGTAGTTTTGAATGTGTTTGATCACTTGTTTTATTTATTTATTTGATATAATAATGTGAAGAGAGAGAATTGAACTTACGTTATTTGCAAAAATAATAACTACTTACACTATTTGAATAAGATCTTGGTAATATATTTAATCACTTGTTAGATTAAATTAATTTCAAATATGAATGTGATAATTATTAATATATAAAATAATATTTTATACTATATAATAATATAATATATATTAATTTTAACTATATAAAATAAATATTTAATTGAAATAAATTTGTATTTATTTAATGAAATATATTGTTAATCTAGAGCAAGATTTCAATATAATATAGTAAGTTTATTATTTATATAACAATATATAATTTAATTATAGTAAAAATCAATTTAGAAATATTTATAATGTATTATATTCATTTATGATGTTTATATTAGATCAGTTTCACTAGCTTGCTTGGATTAGTTTCAAACCAACAATGCCATTGGATTTATATTTAAATCCGGAAATACACATATTTAATCTTATAAGCTGGCATAATGGTTATTACGCAAATAAATGAAGGGTAAAAATGAGAAAAGGGAAAAGGGGCCTGATGCTAGAATAAATGCTCACGTACCGAGCGGCATCTTTGATGTTTAGGCCTTACGCTTTCATTTTGTCAAAAGTTATATTTGAATGTGTAATGTCTTTGTGCTCTTTTATCAAATAGTTAAAAAAGAGTACTATTTGGATATTAAAATTTTTAATCTTCAAATCAGGCTCAACACTCATATGAAGTTAAACTATGTAATAAGACTCTTGTTGAGAGGTCTCAATCTATGTAAATAAAAGTACAAAATGGCCCACGATCTGGGCAGATTATTTTGCGGGCCTAGCCCGACCAGATTATTTTGTGGGCCCGGCCTTAGCCAAAGGTATCTCCAAATTAGGTTGAGGTACGGCTCGGCCCAATCCGAATTTCAGCCTGCACAAGCCTAAACATTTAACAGTTTGAAATTTGACCATTTAAAGCATAAAGTAATTATTTGTTAATTTTCAATTCAAAAAATTATAATTATTTATTATTACTTGATTTACTTACAATTAGAAAATTAATGTCTATTTAATTTTCTTATATTTCACTTCATGTTTTTATTATTTTCTTTTCAATTCATATTCTATACATGTAAATATTAAAAAATATTTACTCTTCCTATATATATATATATATATATATATATCAAATGTTTGTCTCCATGTTTTCTATTCAAACTATTAAATCAATTGTCAATTGCATAACAAGAAAAATCATTCATCAATTCTAATTTATATAATTTTTAAAATTTATTGCACATTAATATTTTATTTGTTAATTATTTATTGATTCAATGATGTGTAATTAATTTACCATACTTCATTTTTTTCAAATTGTATTAGAATATATGAATTTTCTATGACTTATAATTTTACAATAAAAAAATATTTTGGGCCCACCCCGAATTGGAGATAGGTATGCTACTATGGCCACCGATCTTATTTTTTTTATTTTATATTTTATATTTATTTCTCTTGCTTGAATTTTATGTTTGTACCAACTTGAGAGTTGTGTATATTAATGAGTTGTTACTTTTACTTGCTAGCTAGATGAATGTCTTAGTTTTTACTATTTAACATTAGAGTAATGCAATCCTTACCTTAACATTTTACAAAAAAAATTTACCTGCTGACGTGGCTGCTATTGGTGCTAGTGAATTCAGCCTCTTGGTGCTAGTCATGTCAGGTGAGTCCAAGAGGCTTAATTGACTAGCACTAAAAGATTTAATTGACTAGCACCCGCATATACTAATAGGCTTAATTGACTAGCACTCGAACAATCACGTCAATAGGTAAGAAAATTTGATAAAATTTTATAATAAGGATAGCATTACTCTTAACATTAAATTAGAAAATTTATCCAATCTTGCTTATCTCTCCCATCAATGGCAGTTTTATGCATTTATTTTCTTGTTTGCTTTGCCAAATTTATTGGATGGAATATCAATATTAAATGTGGTTTTATTGTCATAGAAATGGAAGTGTGGGAGAGAGAGAGAGAGAATTAGTGGGAATTTTTTTTTTAGGAACATAAATATGACATGTTGTATTAATTATTGAAGAGAGGGAAATTTAAAAAAAGTAATATTAGAAAGAGAGATAATTAGTGGGCATTTTTTTTAGGAACATAAATGTGACATGTAGTATTAATTATTGAAGAGAGGGAAATTTAAAAAGAGTAATATTGGAGATTCTTAGTTTATATTCTTAATAGTATTCTTAATATGATGTGTTCAAAAAATAATGATTTTAAAAATCACATCCAAAGAAACCTAAAGTCCTTCTATCCTAACAAATCATTTGGAAATACAATTACGAATATAAATAAATGATCTCAAAAAAATTATTAAATAATATAGTTATATTAACTTGTTTAGTAAATGAGTCATATTCGTGTTAAATAAGTTGACAAGATTAATTAATCGAGTTATGCTCGAGTTGATCCTATTTTTAGAATATATGTATTTTTACATTAATGATGTGTCCAACCGAATGCCTCTTGTTTGGTACATACAATACATACATTCCATGCATTCATACTTGTAAAGTAACGGAAACTGAATCATGGTTGAGCATAACTAAAAATTTTATAAACGATAATGTCTAAATATTACAGCTTCTTTTTTTTTTTTTTCTTTTGGCTATTCTTACAAAAGGTACAACTCCTAGCCAAAATTGTCAATCCTCTAAAAGCACTATAATCAGACTCCCTTCCTTTAAGCTATATTATTTGAAGCTCCACCTGAAATACACAAGATAAAAATCCTGTGAGCTTTATGAAAAGCTCGTGAATAACTCGAGTTCCCTATCGTGGGTTTTGAAAATCTCTTTCGTTAACTTTCATGGATAGTAGGAAATATATTTATACTGAAGTTACTTACATTTGGAAATTGCATACATATGTCTAGTAATTAAGGAATTATGCAAGCTTTCTTACTAAATAGTTTTGCAAGAGTAAAACATAATAAGTAGGAATTATATTTGTAACTGTGCAATGAAGTCGTATATGCAAATCTTTTTTTAACTTTATCTTGGTTAGTCACTTGGGTGACTAAGTATAATTTAGAGCTCTGGGCTTATACAGCCTGGCGTAACCCCCCAACCAGACATGACTATGTCATGTATATGGCTTAACCCTCCAACTGGGCATGACTATTTGTCATGAACATTTTATGGCATATAATCTCATGCTAAAATATGCTTGCAAAAATTTTCATTTAAACTATCCATGTCACATAAAATATTTAAGGAGATGTCATCAAAACATATAGTTCAACATTTATCTTGGTATTCTGAAAAGAGTCACGCAGTTAGAACATTTGATATAATGTTATAAAGTTGTAAAGGTATTGCGTGTTTTATCATAAAGCTATAAAAGTTATAGTTGATGGGAATCTCTATTTCAAGGTTCAGGGTTACTCACCTGACATTTGTATTCCACCCCTACTTGATTCCGTGGTGGCCTTCTTGTAACTGCTATCACACTCCTCATTCTCAAGTGACTCTATCTCTAAAAATTTTTCGCCCATGCTTTCTTGTTCCTTGGACTATGCTCGGGTCAGTCCCTTCCTTTTCATTCTTCACCCATGGACAAATGGTGCTTTGTAGATAAAATGGTTCTAGCTAATTACTTCACATGTCCTTGCGATGGCTCTTTGCCTTCTCGGCCTTTCTTTTTCATTCGATGTCATCCATAACTTACATGGGTGCTATTAAAGTGGTCAACATTCATCAAACATGGTTTAGAGGATATATTTCTTAGGGATCTACTTCATTTGAGTTTCGTTTGACTAAACAGACTTTGTCATTGAGTCCGGAATAGTCCTATAAGCTTAAGTATGAAGTCTTGTAATTTTTAGTGTTTGTTTGGCTATTTAAATTTATCTATAAAGTTACACTAAATATGTCCATTGGTCTTTGTTCGTATATTTGAACACTCGTTTACCAAAACGGACACCATCATTGGATCCGGAATGTTAAAAAATCATAATCTAGGTTCTTTTGAATCTTAACTCGGTCATACGTAGCATTAATTATGCTAAATATACCTTCTAGGGATGTTGATGTCATTTTTATATTTCTTTAGAAGCAAAAAGGTCATTTTGACCCTTTTAGGGGCACTTTTGTGATTCACTAGAAATCTGGACCTCAATATAACTTAGTATATCTTTTTGGGGGTCTAAGTGTAAATACAGAAAGTTGGCTTTCTTTTAAAATTGATTAAATACATACATACATACATATATATACATACATATATATATATATATATATATATTGGTTCATGAGTACCGCTTCGGCTGCAGCTCAGTGGTTGAATCCTTTGGTCTTTGGGCGTGGTCAGTGACTTGGTCATTGGTTTGACTCTCAGGCACTACATGCGCCCTGATTTTTTTTTTTTTCCGTTGAATTCAGAATCCAAACAGCGGATAAGTTCGCTTAATCAGAGTAGGATATTCTTGGTCCTACTAGGTTCAATTAAGGAATTGATTTACTATTCTTATAACCAAATAATCTAAAATCGTTTAAAAAAAGCTTAAATCTTTTTCCCAAAACATTGTAGTTTTAATAAAACTTAATAGCGTGCGGGCTGAGTTTGACCCAAACTCAGATCCTACTGTCTGACCCGACCTTAAATAGTTTTCTTCCCCATCGTTTCTCCACGAGTTGCGGGTTGCCTTCTCTAGCGCCAAAGCTGGAATCTTGAAAATTTCCAAGTTTCAAACTTATTTTTCTTGTATCATTAAGGGTATTTTTCAATCATATATCATCATAAACATGTTTTGGACTCACTTAGGAGTATTTTTAGCTTTTGAATCATTCCAAATAAGTCTAGAAACCTTATGCTCAATTTTTCGGTGACTGCTACAATCACTTGTTCCTCAGTTGTTTCTCTATCAAATTTTATGTTTCTTGGATCATTTTGATCCTCTATCATTCTACAATCTTAAAATATGGTTTAGCCTATGATTTGTGAGGGTGACCGATTATTCCTTCTTACTATACCAAGCTGTTTCAAACTCATTTTTAGGCCAAATTGCTTGGTTCTTTTTTATTTGTGAACCATTTTGCGTCTAGAGTAAGACCCTATTCCTGAAAATATGTTTCTTTAAGGTCGGATTCTGGGTAGGTCTTTTGTGCTTCATTAATGGTGGTTCTTTTGAACCTGCCATTTTAGAGGCTCCTAAATAATTACTCAGAAACTGAAATAAGGTGATAAAGTTTAGTCTTTTACCTTGGTTTAGCAAATCTCAAATTTTTCTCTCATCTTCCTCTCATTTTGTCGATAGCTCATTCAGTTCCTCTTTGCACAAAATTTCTCTGATTCTTTTGCTCTTTTTAGTGATGTTTAAAGCTCTGAGTGAGGTTTCTTTATAAGTTAGATAGCCCTTCGTTACATTTAGTGCATTTCTTGTCAAAGGGGCTATTGATGGCAACTATTGGGGCTCATTGGAGTGTGCAGCTGCACTTAGGTAAAGTCTTCTCCTCCTATAAGTAATCCCCACACCCTTTTCTTAGTTTTTCCCAGTTTCCCTTGCTTTCCCATGCTTGTACATGGCTGTGTAGTTACACACACACAACACACCTTAGGTCTGTGTAACAGTTTCCCCCTCATATGCTAGTCACATTGGGGCTTAACTTTATTTTTTTCTTAAATTGTTTCCTATTTTTTCATCACTTTCTCACATATATTTTTATGTTTTTATACACACACACACACACACACTTGGGTTAGTGTGATTGACTCCCAATGTATATCTTTCGGTCATAGTTGTGAACCATAATTGTTTGTATTTTTCTTTTATTTTCCTTAATTTTTATGTATTTAGTTATGTTTTCCCTATTTTTTGTAATTAATAAATAATTTATATTATTTATCAATTATTGGTGATGTGTCTTTTTATTTGGTTGGTGATGCTTAGATCACAGGAAAATTGTCCTTTGTTGACCTTGACTAGGCCAGGTCAACCCATGACTGTTTTAAACTTTATCTGATTAGGCTTCATGTTGACACTGTGTATAGACACTAAAAAGGTTCTGCATTGATCTAACTCACATTACGTTGTCTTAGTTTTCCCTGCTTGCTGGGAGGGGGTGTTACATAGAATACCCTAGACAACCTCTATTTATAGCCCTTTAAAGAATCTGTCCATTGCTTTTCAAAAAGAATTGTTTCCCTCCTTTTTATCTATTTAAAATTTGAATTTGTGATTGCAAGATCGACATAATTAGTCAACTACAATGAGGATTAGTCGACTGATTAGCCTAGAGGGTTTGAGGTTCATTTGGTCAAGAACACTTAATTGACTAGTTCATTAGATCAGTCGAATGGTTCTATTTGTACATTGTTTTGCCTTTGAGAAATGGTCGACTAGTTTTTCCTTTAGGTCGATTGATTTAGATAGTATGTTTAGGCAATACATCAAAATGGCTACTCAGTCGATTGGTTCTATAGATCAGTCGACTAATTCTGTTTGTATACTGAATTAGCCTTTGAGAAATGGTCAACTGATTCTCCTTAGAGGTCAACTGAATTGAGTAGTGAGTTTTTAGGTTGTTTTGAAAAATATCACCCACTCGACTGGTTCTTTGGATCAATCAACTGGTTTGATCAGTGTAAAACTATGCCTTTAAGAATCAGTCGACTAGTTCTGTGAGCTGGTCGACTGGTTTGGACAATGAGTGTCTTTTTAGCTTATTTTTACTTCTATCAAAACCTTTTAATCTTTCAAAACTTAAGGTATGACAATGTTTTATTTTAAAAAATTATTTGAGGTTCGTTCTTAGATGATCATTATAAATAGTAAGAGCTTACGACCAATAATCAATCTAATCATATGTCACTCAAAACCCAAAATAAGGAAAATGAAAGTCTTTACTTCACTTGTCTTAAATCCTTGGGCTTCAGTGTGTCCATGTCAAGACCTGATTTCTAAAACCTGATTGTGACCTGTGATATTTATTCTTTAAGTTAAGTATTTTAATGGTCACACTCTAGTGAAAATATCATATTTTTAATGAGATTTTATTCTTCAAATATCATATTTTAAAGCCTTAAAACAATGCCCTAATATCCCTTTAAAACAACCCCAAACGAGGCTTGAAAAGAAATGAGAAAACAAAGAAAAATATGGCCGGACTGTTCAATGGGTGAACAATATTGGTCAATCTGTTAGGCTAACCCATCACTTGTTTTTTTGTAGCTTTTTCAACCCATTTTGGTTCCATTTTCAATTCTAATGGTTTTTCAAGTATCTATTAAATATTTTCTATATTTTTGACATTAATTTCATGAGATTTCATGCATTAAAACCAACAACTGTGTGTTTTGGGAAACCTTACTGAGCGTTATGGCTTACCCCTACTGTTCATGGGAATGGAAGGTATTGGACTAGAGGATGATAGCTGCTGAAGCATTACAAAAGAGCTGAGGATATTGTAACAATTAGTTTCCATTTATGTATTCATACAGTTGTATTTATTAAGGGTGCCTATACCCTTTATACAATGTAGGTATATGTTTTGTATATAAGGACTATTAGAGTCAGCTCTGAATGTTACCATACTATATGTAGTTGATGGACATTGGCATAGTCACCTTTGATAGTAATGAATCTCATTTAATCCCGTTACGGGACTTGAACAAGTCTAATCATGGAACCGAATCGAAACTAATTAAAAATAAACCAATTAAAGGAAAATTATTTCAAAAAAAGAAAAAGAAAAAAAATGGCCTGTAATTTATATACTTGACTAGGATTTTAGTCCTATTACCTTCCTTTCGGGATCCGAATGACCTTGTAGTCCAGCCCTGCGGGTTTGAGCCATGACAATCCTGCTAAAATGGGTATTTAGCTAGTCCAAGTCCAAGTTTGGACTCATTAAGCTTAAGGGGTTCGGGTCTGAGTCTTAATGGATCGCCCTAGACCTAGCTCGTTGACAAGCCTAGACTTAACCACAAAGTTATTACTCATTTTGCAAAACAAGAAATGACTATATAAAAGAATAAAGCTAAAAATCACTCAATATTTTTATGCTTCAATAGACTAAAGGTTACTCATATATGAGTTATAACAATGTCTTTTATATAATGATAGCTCTAAATTGAAAACCTAATAGTATACAAAGTCTTGCATAAAACAAAACTCAATGTCAAAACGACACATGTTCAGACATGAGTAACTCTTGTTGGAATGATGTTTTGTGTTTGGATGGACCATTTTCGTGTTAAAATAGTCCACTCTTTGAAAACTTTGAGGACAATTTTATCTCTTTGCATTCAAATGTATAGTTGTACATTTAAAGCACCAATATTCTTTCCATCTCGCTGTTTGTTTAGCATAAATTAAATTCAGTCCTGAATAAATTTTAGAGAACTTTAATCTAGCCCATAGTCAAAACTAAATTCCACCTAAAGTCATTGTAAATATTAATTCCAAATTCTAAACTTTACAATCCTAAGTTTATGTGTATGTGTGATGAATGCAATGTGTGCCATGATTATCTTTCATATTGCACATTTCGTCAGACTTTTGTACTCACGAGATACTATCCTGAGTCTTCACTCATGCTAGCAATATGTACAGTGACTCTATCTAACCCCTATAACTATTATTCATAAAAGTTCATTTTTGGAATAGAATTTTCAATATAGAAATGAGTAACAATATTTTTTTCACAATCTCCCCCTCGGAACTTCTTGACAAATCATAAAAAGATAACCAATCAATGAACTTCATTATTTTTTTTCAAACGAATAGTAATATTAAAAGTATATAGTCCTTAGATCACATTCAAAAGTACCTATCTATACATCACAACTAAAAGAAAAATTAAATGCATGTGTAGTAGATAAACAATAAATATGCAGTAAATCAAGTAATCAAATGTAGTTTATGGATCATAAATTTATCAATCAAGCACTAAACACTTTATCATAAGATTAAAATATACCATAAGATAAAAAAATTTCTCTCATTTGATACCAAAGCTTTTTCATCATGACCTCCCCCTAAATTAAAACAATCTTCCAAATACATAAATTATCAAACCTTTTATTATCTTCCTATTTTTGTCACGAATTGGTAAACATATAATTGAATAATATAAAGATTATTGATAAAGATACTGTAACACCTAACTCTCCCCCCCCCCCCCCCCCACCCCCAGTAATGACAAAGTTAGAGTAGTGTAATGAAACTATTATCAATTGAAGAGACTTGTCAAATCTTCTTGTGCACTATATCAAGACAACCTCAAACAAGCTTAAAAGTTGACCTGGCCGTAGGTCAACCTAACCCAACTTAGGTCAATTAAGATAATTGGTTGACTAATAATACAACACTAACTTAATAAAGAGTACATAAGACACCAAATAAGGTGAATTAATAAATACAATAATTTTTTATTAATTAAGAAAAAAGGAAAAATATAATATAAATATATAAAATGTAAATAACAATAAAGTAAAAATATATTTAATTAATTTGAGTAATATATGATCTATACAAAAATAAAGAAACCCAAATACACACACTCAAGTGTGTAAATAGGTGTAAATATATAAAAGGAAAAATAAAGAAAAATGAAGGGAAGTAGAGAAAAATAATTACAAAATATTTTTGACCATCATGTAACTTGTACGTGATAAGGAAAATTTGAACACAGACATAAAGGTGTGTTGGTGTGTGTAGATGAGCATACATATACATATATACACATAAAGAAAGAACAAAAATTTAAAGAAGTAACTTATAGGAGAAAAATTAGGAAAAGGGGGGAGGTGATATTTGCAGTCACCCATCCCTAAAGCCATTCCATAGCAGCAAAAGATGGTATAACCACCAAGCATAGAACCCCTCCATTGATGGGAAATGTATTAAATTTGAAGAGGGAAAAATGAAACTTATAAGCAACCATTTAGACCATCAATCTACCAACTGAAATTGTGAGAGAAATTTCGTGCAAGAAGGAATTCCGAGGGCTGTCTAGACAAAAAGAGGGAGAAGACAAAGAAAATCAAGAAATTTTCCAATATCTATTCAAACAAGGTATAAACCAAATCCTTTCACTTTGTTCAAATTCCTAAATAAAATATATGTTTGTTAGATCATTTAGATGAGCCTAAAAGCCTCTAGAATGGCTGGTTCAAGTGAACAGCCATTAATGAAGCTTGAAAAAGCTATGCATAAACCAATTGTGAGAAAACTTGTTTTATGAATAAAAACTCAAACTAGATAAAAAATGGAACTTAACTCAACAAAAAATAAGTTATTTGGACTAGAATTAAGGCTGTAATAGCTATGCGTAGGTGTGATGGATAATCAGTCACATTTGCCAAACTTAGATCAAATTTGACTTTAAGACCATAGAAATGTAGGAAATCACTTGGGGATCACAACGGTCCAAAAAGCATGGAATTTGATTAAGAAACCAGAGAGAAACAGTCGACTAAATCTCTCGCTAGAAAGTTGGGGCAAAGGCCATTTCGACCATTATAGTGGGATTCGAGGGATAAAAATGCTCCCAAAAGATCCTAAAACATGTTTAGAAGAGTTTAGGATAAAAAAAAATAGTCAAAAAATGCTTAAAAAGTAGGTTCGGAAACTTGAAAAATTCTAGAATTCGACCTCGGAGAAGGTGATTGGCATGTCACCGGAAAAACAAAGGGGACGATACTATTCAGGGTCAAGTTGGACAGGTCGGATCCAGGTTTGGGTAAAACCCAGCCCAGACACATAAAATGCTTAAATGAAATTACATTGTTTAAGTGGTTTATGTTATTAAGAAACCAGAGAGGAACAACCGATTGAATCTCTCACCGAAAAGTAGGGCAAAGGTCATTCCGGCCACCATAGTGGGATTCGAGGGAAAAAATGTTCCCAAAAGATTGTAAAACATGTTTAGAAGAGTTTAGGATAAAAAAAGAAGAAGTTAAAACAGTGCTTAAAAAGTGGGTTCAGAAACTTAAAAAATTCTAGAACCTAGCGACCGGCACCGGAGATGGTGATTGGTGTGTCGCTAGAGAAAACGAATGGGACGATACTATTCAGGGTTGGGTTGGATTCAGGTTCGGGTTAGACCCAACCCAGGCATAGAAAATGCTTAAATGAAACTACATCGTTTAGGTGGCTATGTTGTTTTTTTTTTTTTTTTTTTTTTTTTTTTTTTTTTTTTATGAACCTCAAACCGTTTGGTCACAAGAATAGCCCAAACTGATTTAATAACCTTGTTTAGAACAAGGATACCCTATCCTAGTTTTGAATCCTTGTCCATTGTTTGGCTCAATGATGCTTTGAAAAATAAAGGGTGCCTGAGGCGCCCTACGAATCAAACTTATGACCTTTCAATAAAAACCCCAAGACTTAACCACTGAGCTATAGCCGAAGCTGTGCTCGTATTTCCACCAAGAATATATATATATATATAAGTTTTAAAAAAATAAAAAAGGAACCCTATAGTTTCTGGAATTACATAAAGGCCCAAGTCAGAAACTTTAAAATTCAAAAATACCCCTCTAAAATAAGAAAATAATAGTTAAATTTTTGTAATTATATTTAGACCCCAAAAATTTATTTATTTTATAGTAGGGCCTAATTTATAAATAAAAAAAAATCAAAAATGCCTTCCTAAATTAAAAAAATCGTTATTTTAAAATAAGAAGTTTTGGAAATTACATCAAGGCCCCCAAATTTTTGGTAAAATACAAAAGTGCCCCAAAAATTTGTCAAAACGAAAATTTGATCCCTAAACAAATGCAAAAATGACGTATACATCCCTGGAAACTATATTTAGCATAATTAATGTTATATATGACTAAATTCAGATTCAAAAAAGCCTAAACAAGGTTTTTTCAACACTCTGGACCTAATGGTGGAGTCTATTTTAGCAAATAAGTTTTCTAAATATATAAATGAATATCAATAGGAATTTTTAATGCAAATTTACAATTTTAGTTAAGTAGCCAAAAAAATATCAAATATTACAAAACTTCATACATAAGCTTTTATGACTATTTCAAACACAGCGGTGAAGTCCTTTTAGCCAAATGAGACTTGTAAAATATAGGTCCTTAAGAAATACACCATTTAAGTAGTACTTAATGATTGTTGATCACTTTGATAGGTCCCACATAAGTTATGGATGATAGGGATTGGAAAAAGAGGGTCGAAAGAAGAAAAAATATGACAACAAGAAAAGTGGAAGTAATTAGTTGGCATCCTTTAATAATTAGGACCCCAATTGTCCTTAGAGGAAGAATGAAGGAACAAGAGGTCAACCGGAAATAGTCTAAGGACCGAGAAAGTGTGGGCAACAACTTTCTAAAGGTAGAGTCATCCAACAACGACGAATGTGACAGTGGCTACAAGAAAGCCACAACGGAGTTTGAGTAAAGACGGAATACTAAGAGACAGGTGAGTAACCCAGAAATTTGATATGGAGACTTTCCATTGAATCTAGTTTTTATAGTTTTATGATACTGCGTACAGTACCATTACATCTTATTGATACCATATCACTTATTTTAACTGCATGTCCTTGTCAGCATACCTGTAAATGATTTACATGATATGGATAGCTTGATGAAATTTTTTTCAAATACATTTTAACATGAAATTATACACCATACAGTGTTCATAAGAAACAGTCATCCCCAGTTAGGGGGTTAAGCCAGGCCGTGTACGCCAAGAGCTCTAAAGTACATTTAGTCGCTCAGTTGACTATACAAAACAAGTTAAAGAAAGATTGGCATGTATAATCTCATCAAACTACTTTCAGTTATAATATTATAACTACTATGATTTATCTGCAAAACTATACACTTTATAAATGCCAATGAATTTTAATACAAGTTCTCATAACTGCTATCCACGAAAGATTATGAAAGAGTTTTCTCTAAAAACCATAACATAGAACCCGAGTTACTCACGAGCTTTTTATAAAAGCTCAGAGGATTTTTATCTTGTATATTTCAGATGGAAGCTCAGATAACATAGCCTAAGGAGAAGGATTTAATTACATCTCTGTTGGAAGATCGATAAATTTTGGCTAGCGTAGCATCTTTTGTAAAGAAAGCCAAAAAGAAATTTTAAAGCTGTAATTTTTAAATATTGTTATTAATCTAGTATTTAGTTATGCTATACCTTGTTTCAACTTCTGCTACTTTATAAGTATGATTTCATGGATTGTATGTATCAGTCAAGAGGCCTTCGGTTGGACATGTCATCAATGTACTATATAAGAGTTAGTATATTGGCGAAGTGCCTAACTGACCGATCATTATCCCTAATCTGCATAGGGTGGGTTTGTGATGTGACAGGTACTGTAAGAAATAATTTATGATGTGTAAGTACCAAAATAGTGGGATTGCACTCCATTCATACCCAATTTATGGATTGTATTTTTGACATTTTTATTCAATAAAATTAATTTATTTACATTGTATACATATTGGAGTAAAATATTTGTATTGATAAATTCATGAAATGAATTTGGTGTGCATAAATTATAAATTGATGAATTTGGAATAATAGTTACTTTTAGCGACACATTTTTTATATGTTGCTAATAGTATTAGTGTCATGACTTTAAGTAACTTTTAGTAACTCATGAGTGGCGCACATTTCTGTGACGCTAATGAGCATTAGCGATGCTCAATGCCATTGTTAGGGACGCCCTTATGCGTCACTAAAAGCCTATTTTCCTGTAATGGATCGACATATATATATATATATTTCAATTTCTTCTGTCACACCCCGAATTTCTACAAACCCGAGGCGCGACTGACGAGACAGAAAATAAAATAAAATAAAGGACAACTTAAACAAATTTAACTAAACATGCTTCTATTCCCATCAATACATACAGAAACATAAAATACATTTTCACAACTGCATTGTTCATAAGTCATTCGGGCTTAAGCCCTTACATTACAAAACATAAGTCTCACGGACCAAAAATATAACAAGTGCTTCATCCTATCAAGGTATCATTGAGTCTCAAGTAGCTGGAGTATCCTCATCTGAAAAATGTTACCCACGAATGGGTCAGCTCAACTGCTGGTATGATGAAGTGCTAATGCAAGAAATAAAGCTAAGGCGTGGCATGTGCAAAGTGTACATTTATATCTAAATGTCATTCAAAGCATCGTAGTAATATATGAGTGGTATGCATGATGCACCCATGCACAACTCTATGCCACACCCATGTCTCGTTTACGGGTACTCCCCGATGGCTCGAAGTACCAATGCAATGGCCAATTTTGGGTTTTTCACCATAGGATCTACACCCTCATAATGCATAGCACCACTTGCTCAACTCACGCCATGTTCTCAAGGATTCACCATATGCCAATATGCTAATGTAATCTCAATGAACATGGTTCTCAATAATATAGCATGCTCGGATAATAACATATAAATCATCAGTCAGTTCCATATGCATGCATATCTCATGTGTTCATACATCATAGTTCATGTTCTTCACTTTACTAAACTTTCAAAGAACGCAAGTAACACATAAACATGTGAACAACCAACTTCAAATTATCAAGTAAACACATTCCAAATAAACACATAAATCATTCTCGTCATTCACAAAATATTCCTAACTTAACTTCATTTCTAACATTAGCAAAACACCATACCTGACGGGTTAGTCACAACCCAAGTAAACTGCGCTCGTAATGTAGTGGCTAGTAGTGAGAATGTGGAAGGATCAGACTGCCTTTTCCTTACCTTTTCGTGTCCCTAAAACCATAACAAGTGACTTAGTTCATTTGTTTCCTAAATGATGCTATTCAACAAATTTTATGTCTTTATTTTATAAGTTTCTATTCTGCTAAATTAAACTCTGCTATTGAGTCCAGGACGTCGAAGAAAATAAGTTTAGGTTTTCGTAGAACTCAATTTGGACATCTGGGTTCAAAAGGGCAAAATAGTCATTTTGCACTTTTCACGGGTCCTTACATTTCGTGACCTCTTTTCACAAATCGGACTCCACGGTTGAGTCCGGAATGCTCGAGATAATAAAGTTTCACTATTTGTATACTTAATTCGAAGTTCGTTTGACTGTGTTTCAATTCAGGGGCATTTTGGTAATTTTAAAGGTTACTACGGGTCTTTTATTTTTTGGGACCCCATCTCGTAAAATGGACCTCGCCATTGGTCTCAGAATGGTCGAGATAGTCAAAATACACTAATGACTTGTCCCATTTGGACTCCGGATTATTTTAGAATATTTAAATAATTTAATTAATTTAATTAATTAATTTAATTTAATATTTTATTCAGGAGGGGTCAAAACATAATTAGTCAAAGTTCTGTGGGTCAAAATCAAATTTCCTAAAGTTCTGGGGTTTCAATTTGAATTTCAAAAAGTATAGGGGTTAGTTTGTAATTTCCAATTCTCTTATTCTTAATCTGGATAGCCAAACAGTGGCTAACCCCGAAACAGGGATAGGATATCCCTGTTTTCAATTTAATTCCAATTTCAATCTCACAACCCCGTAGCCAAACAGCCTCTATCCCCATTTAATTTAAAACCTGTGACCGACACGTGGCAGGGGCGGGTTACCCTTGGCCCGATCCGAACCCGGACCCGACCCAACCCGGACCCGAACAGTGCCCCTTCTTCCCCGTTTTCCCGGTGAGCCTCCGGTAGGGTTCCGGCGCCTTCTCCGGTGCCGGCGACTATTTTCCGGTCAATTTTAAATGTTTTTCGAATGCAGTTTTCTCCCATTTTCCTCTTAGACTCCATTTCTAAGCTCAGTTTTGGGTCTAGGCCACTCGAACGTCGCGAATAGAGGGAAAATAGTGGCTCCGGCCAACTGGTTTCTTCTCCATTCCATGCCCCAAAGCCCATTGTTTTCACTCCATTTTGACCCTAAGTGTTTCCTGCACCTAATAGGGTTTGTTTCCTACCATTCAAAACAAGTTGACACGTAAAATATCGAACCCACTTCCCATAGCCGTGACCTGCAACTGGGAAGTTCTCTTTCTCCTCTCAACCATTTTCTTTCATTTTTCTTGCAGTGTGTTCCATATTTCATATGCTATAAGTTCCTGCCATTAAATCTAACTACCACGCTTTAAAACAGATTGTATATTTAAAGAAATTCTAGAGAGAGAAAGCTTACCAACTTGTTGGGTTTTCCCTCTCTGGTTGCTGCTCCTCTCTCTCCCTTCTGCTTCTAGCTTCTTCCCAATGATTTCCAAGGCGAGTGAGGGCTGTCTGTAACCCCTCTTCTTCTTCCTTCTCCTCCTTTTCTTCACTCTCTCTCTCTACACTACTCTTTTTCTCTCTACCCGAGCTCACTTCTGTTTCTCATTTTTTCTCTAACCAAAGTGAAACCGTATGTATATACGTCCATCCCCTCAACGTCCAGGCCAGCTACAGCCCCTCCCTACTCTTCTCAATTCCAACGATCTCTCTCTCCACACATATCTAGATACACATATGCATCACCTCACGGTCTGCCATAGCCTCCCATTTCTCTCTCCTCCAGCTCTCTCTTTTCTGACCTTTCCTGTTCAAGCCACCCTATTCTCTACCACAAGTAACTTTGCATTAAATGCAAAGTTGACTTGTGATATATGTATATATATATATATAGATAGATACCTCCACACTTCACATATAAGGGCTGGCAAGCATTCCCATACATATTTATATATATATATATAAATATTTAAATACTCATACACACACATCATACACATACATTACATCACACATACATGCATACTTATACACATTTTAATTAATAATAATAATAATAATGATAATAACAAATGATAATAATAATAATAATAACCAACACAATATTAATATTAATAATAATAATAATGATAATGATAAAAACAAATAATAATAATTAAAATTTTTTTTTTTTCATGTCATTACATCTTCTCCTTGGACAACAAGCCTATATTAAAAAGACCACTGAACATGTCAATTTGGAAATGTTTTAGGCAGTCTCTGGCCAAGAGATTTAATTATAAAATCTACTGTTGAAGCTTTTCAGGGCTTGTTTGAGTATTTTTTGAAGCTTTAGGTTCAAGGAATAGAGGAGGGGACATGGGCCATAACCCTATGTGGGGGAGGCTTTCCAAGCCTATAAGTTAGTAGCTTATGAAGGGAAATAGATACAGGCGCTTCAGGAGCCCTATGCTTGTGTTAAGGTGCATCAAGAAATCATAAAACATAACATATTGAATTCATGAAAGTGTTCACATATTGAGCATGTGAGCATTGCATGGGTTGTATTGATGAATATAGTGAATGATGATTTGACTATAGTGTTGTGGATTGCACCTGTTATATATATGGATTGTATAGTGATTACACCTTATTGAGTAACCATATTGTTGACCTATATTGGATACATTGCCAATAAATGTAAATTTAATTGCATTTACTGACAACTGGTAACATCGATAATACTATCATAAACTGACAGAACTTGGCGTCGGAAATAGTAATATATTATTCTCTTGTTCCTAATCTCTATATATATATTATCGATTATAGGATGCGTTAGAATGACATAAAGTTTATTTCTAACAATTATTCTTATCATCAATATTATGTGATTATTACTGATGCTTTATACTATCAGTATAATTGATGTATTACCAAAGATGGAAGAAGTTGGAAAGAAGTGAATTATTCCCGATAATTTTTCTTATAGTGAATTATTCCCAATAATTTTTCTTATCATTAGTATTAGGTAATTATTACCAACCCTTTTTTTTCGTCACAATTTATTGTTTCTAGCGACATTTTTTTTCTTTCTAACGATAGAATTTGCATCTGTAAAAGTGCAAATTCCTATAGTATACCTACTAGTTTGTGTTATTGGGCCTATAGTTTTCAGGGTTTGACACCAAGCGTTAACCATGTAATTCTTAATTTTTGCCTATAGTAGCTTTCTTCGAGCTTACTTAAATAGGAATACTCATGTTTCGCTTTCTTCTCCTCAACAACATGTTGATATAGAAAGGATCATTGAATATGTCAGTTTGGATAATCATTAGGTAGTCTCTCGCCAAAGCTATTTTCTGAGAGATTTAACTATGGAGCTTTAGGTTTAGGGAATAGAGGAGAGGTTATGGCAAAATACGGTGGTGGTAGTATAACTAGTCAGATGAAAAGAAAATGTATTATGAGTGCAGGTGCCAGAAAAAGGGAAGAGTGTGAAACAAACCCCCGCGGATTTTTAAAGTCCACTCACTCGAGTTGGGTGAAAAACATTCCCTCTATTCAGATTGGAGTGTACAAAAAATACACAAAGGAGTCGCCAGCTTGTTTTAGGCTAAATAACAAGAAAACATAATAGAACCCATGAAGAATACATGTAAAAAGAATAGGAAAGAAATTAAGAATTACATCGTTTTGGTCCTATTTACATTCTAAACCCCTTGACATGGGTTAAAATAAAGTAAAGCAAAACTAGTCTACAATGATCCAAATAACTGTGAATCCAAGAGCTAAGGTACGAGATGAGAAGGGGTTGGGCATCCATCCCGCCTAGTCCGAATGGACTGATCTTAAGTGTTCATCCACAAGGCATAATATTTTGTGACATAAATAAAAGAGAAAGAGTAGAAAGAGATAATGATAATAATGACATGAATGCATAAAACTAAATGGAATAAATAAAGTAAATATACTAAAATAAGGAAAAAGACAATGTAAATAAGATTAAGGAAAAAAAGTATACTTGAGCCCATGAGGCATCCTACGTATCCATTTAAATAATGGAATCAAAGCCAACGTAGTTCACTAATTCAAGTAATTCTATCAAAAGGAATAAGATGAATTGAATTAGAAAAATGAGTAGTAGGATTTTTTGGGAGCGTACCTGATTGATTGTGTTGAACCAGACAAGTCTTGAGCTTGAACTCCTTAGATTAGATCTTTAATGGATTCGAACTATTGCTTGTGTAAAACAAGGCTTCAAATAATATGGACGAAGAAATATGGGAGAGAGAGAATTATTATAGTAGCATCTGGCTACTAATTTTTCTGTTTGTCTCTATCCCTAATTATGCAGGCCAAGGGGTTTTATTTATAGGGAAAAAGTAAAGAGGTTTGATCCAAGGGTTCATAATGAATCCTATGGATGAATAACCAAGATTGAATGCTTAATAAGCAAGCAATTAGATATAGATATTATTTTGTGCACAAATCTAGGGAAAATCCCTTGGGATAAGGAAGGGATGAAAATTGGCAAGTATGTTGTACACAAATCTAGGCAAATCCCTTAGGATAAGAAAGGAAGGGAAATAGGCAAGTATTTGATGGACAAACCTATATTTACTATATCGCCTCTAATTCAATGGAGAATTTAGGGACAAAGAAATTACAAAAATGCCACTAAGGCATAAAAAAGTCAAAATTGTCCCTAAGGGCTAAAATTACCAAATTAACCCTAATGGGTAAAATGACATAGAAATTACATGTATGTCCATGAATGACCAAAATAACCTATATTGATAGGAATATTTTATAATTACCAAAGTGCCCTCCAAAGGGTAAAATAACAGTAATATTATAGAAATACCCCTAGAAGGTGGGAAACTTCTAGTATTTATCAAACTACCCCAAAAGGATAGGGAAAGGCTAGAAATTACCAAAATGCCTTTAGTGAGCAAAATGACCAAAATGCCAGAAATTCCTTCTATAGGTGAAATGATGAAAATGCCCTTTATGGGCGAAATAACCAAAATGCCCTCTAGGGGCGAAATGACCAAAACATCCTCTATGGACAAAATGACCAAAATGTCAAAAATGCACTCTATAGGCAAAATGACAAAAATACCCTTTAGGTGAAATGACCAAAATGTCTACTATGGACAAAATGACAAAAATGTCGAAAATGCCCTTTATGGGCGAAATGACCAAAATATCATCCATGGACAAAATAACCAAAATGTCAAAAATGCATTCTATAGGCAAAATGATGGAAATACCCTTTTTGGGCAAAATGACCAAAATGTCTGCTATAGACAAAATGACCAAAATGTCAAAAATGCTCTCTATGGGCAAAATGATGAAAATTCCCTCTATGGGTGAAATGACCAAAATGTCCTTTATGGACAAAATGACCAAAATATTAAAAATTCCGTCTATGAAAAAATAATAGAAATTACTAAAACACCCCTAGATGGGACTCTTAAGATGTGTGCCATCATATCCAAGACATTTTATTATTATTTAATAGATTTGATTTATTATTGATTTTTATATTACCATATGTTTGGATGTTGCTTTATATCATGAGGTGATTAGTCCTTGAATTGTCATCAAGAGTGGTTCATATGTATAAATGAGATTTATACACAAGAGATATAAATTGCTTATATAGGCAATTCTAGAATTATTCGCGACTATTGATAAAACTGGACATCTTATTTATAAAGTTGTAATACAATTAGCCTTTATATGATAAGGTGGCTTATCTCAACCATCAGAGTAGTGGACTCTAGGTTATTGTATTGGTGTATTGGGAATACACTGAACTGGGTCACTATAAGAAACGCATCATTTGAAACTGTCACCTTTAATAAGTTTCTTATTCACTATTTGCAATAAGCTCTTAATCCTGAGAGGATAGTGAACTCAAGTTCTGAATAGTGATGACTTTGAGTCACCAATGAGTGAAGTCTTTTAGATCAATACATTGGTATCTTGGGAAGTCATTATTTAAATTGTGAAAACATGTACATATTCTCAAGATGGAATCTACACTCTATATATCAGAGAGATGGATATCACCTTTGTGCTAATTCAATGGGTTAATCACTGAAATCCGGATCCGATTTTTTTAGTAAATTGTTTATTGAAATGATGACCAATTGCAAGTGATTAATAATTATTGAATCAGGTTCTTAAAATAATTAGAAAATTAATTTGATAGTATAATATGGAACCCTAATTATTAGTATCCATGTAGAGGGGCTAACTATAGAAGTATAGTGCGTATGGGTTTACTCTATTCTACTAAGTTGGAGTGCAATTTCAATTATATAGTGGAGTTAATTGAAATTAATTAGTCAATTAAAATTAATTATGAGATAATTAAGATTTAATTGACTAATTAGAAACTAACTTAGTGGGACCTACTAGATTCGTTTTCTTGCCTTAATTAGGTTAAGCCCTATATATATGATATGTAGGGAGCCGTTTATTATAAGTTTTTGTGCTAAACAAAAATAAGAGGCAGCCCACTCTCCCGCGATACGGTTTGCCTAAGGGAAAAGAGGAGAAGACCTAGAGGAAGAGAATGACTACGTCCTACTTCAAGAACAAGGTATCTCTAACCCTCCTCTATCAAAATTGTGTAATTTATGTAGTAATCTGATCAAAGTAGAATTCTTAAAATCGTTTCCGCTGTATTTTTCTTACCAACAATTGGTATCATAGCAACTTTACATAAATCTATCAATTTTGAAAGTTATATTTATTTCGTTCTATACCTATTCATGGATCCCGATTAAACAAAGGGTTGTTTTGAATATAATACAATGTGATTTTGTGATACAATTTATTTATACAAAGATGAATTAAATTTTTGAACTTACATCCGTTGGGTATGAGATACTCATAGAACTTGCATAATTGAATATAATATATATGTTTTTAATTAGAGTCAGCAACGGGTAATTGTTACCTACCAACGACGCTAGAGTTAATATAGATATACATATATATATATATATATATATCTATGTACACATATGTATGTATGCAGTTGTTTTCTCAATCCAAGTTTTTGTTATTTAAAAAAAATAGATTTGTTTTTATTGCTAAGTTGTTGTAGAGGCATGGTTGGCACAAGAAATTGTTCTTGTTTGTGCATATATCTCTTTATAAAAAAAAAATTAAAGTTTCATTTATTTATGAAATTAAAAAAAAAATAAAGAAACTTTTCTATCCATCATTGAATCTTGGTCAGGGGTATATGATACCCACAATTACAACTACTTCATGCGGTTGATGCATTGTTAAAAAGAAAGGGTTTTAGTTTCTTTTTTAACTGACCATTTGTTTCTATTTGTTATGGGTATGCGATGGCCAAGTGTTTTAAAGGGTTCAATTTTTATTTATTTATTTACGTTCCTCTTGATGCGCACATTGATGGGTATTTGATATCCAATATCAAATGGCACAGTGCATTTGAAGTTAATATATATATATATAATATTAGATATTAGATATTAGATATAATATATTATATATATAGTTTGTTTAAAAAAATTATATTAATTTTTCTAATCATGTGTTTTAATTGGGTATTAGATACCCAAATTTATTAAATTGTTTCAATAAGAGTTCAATTATTTAATATATTCATCTTTTTATATTATAGGTATATGATTCACATGGGTATTTGATACCCAAATATGTTGGATTTAAAATTATAGGTTAAGTGAAACTTAATCTATACGGGTTCTTGGATACATTGATTAAATCTTAGTACACTCTAAAATATACATGGGTAATCTATATGATTAATCACATATTTAAATGTTTATTAAATTCTATTCATCATATTTGAGTGATTCATGTATGTGATGGATGACATTGTATCTCTCATGGCTGGCCATTAGGTGATGTATTTAATTTAATTGGTTTTGAGACAATTGTAAAGGGCAATGGACTTAAAATTTTTTCCCGCGAATGGGCAAGCTCCATTGGTTTCCCTAGCCTATTAATTTTTAATTTTAGATTAAATGTAAGCTCACGTATGTGGGTATAGGTTTTTCATGTATTTATTTTATTTCTGAAAAAAGAGCTAGAGGATGGGAGCCATCAAGAAGACCAATAGAAGTACAGAGCCTGCTGTCAAGAATTTTAGTTGGCCATAAGAGATAATTTTAATTTTATGCTTGCATGCTTATTCTCATAACATTACATGATTAATTTTGATCCATGAATAAGTTAATATAATTATTTATGTGTTGTATAATAAAGAACCTTAATTTATAAAAACAAGTAGGAGAGGGATGTTTTAAGAAAGCTCCCACGGTCTTCCATCATCGGCCCATAGTAAGACAAAAATAGGTGCCTTGAGTCATCTTCGAGTGGCGTCCTCATGGAGGGTGACTATCTAGTTGGTTTTAAGTATGGACCTCTTAGGATAGAATAGAAAGAGACGAGGTGAGGGTGATCTCCCCACGAGGACATCACTTGCAACGGTTGTCTTTTTATTTGAGATGATGGTATACACTTGATCAAAAGGGAATGATATTCTTCCCACAGAGTTTATCATTATCTTTTAAAGACCAAAAGATATTGGAAAATATGTTTCATTTGACATGAGATGTCTAGATAGTGAAATCATATAGGATATGATGGTCCTCCTAATCATATGAATGACATTGTCATCCCTACGGAGCGTGTTGTTTATAAGGTTAGGTTCCAATGCATTCATGGATAGTGGCTTGAGGATACCACTATACATTCATGAGAGCAAAAGTTATTTTACTATTTATTTACATTCATGCTAATGTATGTGATTATATATATGATTCTCAGATGTCTTCATTTAACCCACTTGCTATCATCTTGAAAGAAAATAAGTTGACTGGACCTAACTATGTGGACTGAAAACAAAATTTGGACATTGTCCTTATTGCAGAGGGATCCAAATATGTGATTACTGTGGATAGCCTAGGCCTTCCAAGGGCTGATGCTACTCAAAAGGACATTGACCGCTATTCTAGGTGGGTCAAAGTTGATGGGATGACACGTTGCTATATCTTAGCTTCGATGTTAAGTGTTTTACAACATCAGCATCGGAGTTTCCCAATAGCTAGGGATATGATTCTTAACTTAAAAGAGATGTTTGGGGATCAGGAGCGTTCTGCTAGGTAGACTGCCATGAGAGCACTCATGAACACTAAGATGGTAGAAGGAACTCTAGTAAGAGACCATGTTTTAAAAATGATTGACTTTTTAAATGTGCTGGAAAGTTTTAGGGGTTGACATTGATAGTGAGTCCCAGGTTGATATTATTCTTGAGTCGCTGCTTGACTCTTTTAATTAATTTAAGCTCAACTATATCATGAACAAAATGAATTTAACTTTGGCTAAGCTTCTAAGCTCTTTACAAGCAGCGAAGGGTATTATCAAAAGCTATCCTAGTGCTCATGTGGCTGAGGGTTCTTCTTTTAAGCTCAAGCCCAGAGGCAAGGGCAAGTGGAAGAAGAAATAGAGCCCCAAAAACTCTAAGGGAAATATGGGTCTTAAAAGGAGTGTTGGAAAAGGGAAGAAATGAGCAACCACAAGGGCAACCACTAAGCCCAAAGGAAAGTGTTACCACTGCGGGGTCATGGGGCATTGGAAGAGAAACTGTCCAAATTATCTAGCCAAGAAAAAGAACATAGGTATAATTAAATCACTTGTTATTGAAGTAAGCTATATAGCGAGTACTTCAGATTCCTGGTGTGTAAACTCCGGTGCAACTAATCACATCTGTAATTCGTTGCAGGGGTTTCGGGGGATCAGGTAGCTAAGTGATGGAGATATTATCTTGTACTTGGGAACAGAAGAAAAAGTTACTGCAGTGTTAGTAGGAGTAGTTAGTTTATGTTTTTCTTCAAATAAGACACTAGTACTTTATGATTGCTTATATGTGCTTGACATTAGAAGGAACTTATTATAAGTTTTAAGTTTAATAAAACAAGATTATTTAGTTTATTTTAATTCAAATGTTGTTATTAAATATAGTGGTTCTTTTATATGCTTTGGCACAATAGTTAATGATTTTTATTTGATTACTCCTAAGATGTATGAGATAAATGACATCGAAAAAAATAAACCATCACAAACTTTACCACTTAAAAGAAAAGTTTCTTCTACTAATTCAACTTATCTTTGGCACTTGAGGCTAGGTCATATTAATCTGGATAGGATTAATAGACTAGTAAATGAGGGTATTTTGTCTTCCTTGGTTGTTGAACCACTGCCAATCTGTGTATCTTGTTTGGAGGAAAAGATGACCAGAAGACCCTTTTCTTCAAAGGGAAATAGGGCCAAAGAAGTATTGGAGTTAATCCATACTTATGTGTGTGAACCCTTTAATATTAGGGCTAGAGGGGGCTATGGGTATTTCATCACTTTTACTGATGATTACTCTAGATATGGTTATGTCTATATATTGCACCACAAGTCAGAAGCCTTTGAAAAGTTCAAAGAGTTTCGGGCAAAAGTGGAAAAGCAATTAGATAGGAGCATAAAATCACTTCAATTTGATCGAGGTGGGGAATATCTCTCTAGTGACTTCAGTTAGCATTTTTTGGATAATGAGATTTTATCCTAGTTGTCTGCACCTAGCATACCTCAGTAGAACGGTGTAGCAGAGAGGAGAAACATGACACTTTTAGATATGGTAAGGTTAATGAATTGTTATTTTGATTTACCTATATTCTTTTGGGGGTATACGTTGGAAACAGCGGTATATATTCTGAATTCAGCTCAAAGTAAGTCTGCTCCCAAGACTCCAATAGAGCTTTGGACTAGGCGCAAGCCAAGTCTAAACCAATACCAGATCTGGGGGTGTCCAGCCTATGTGTTGAAAGGAAAGACTAGTAAGTTGGAACCAAGATGAAAATTGAGCTATTTCATTGGCTATCCTAAGGGGACAAAAGGCTGGCTTTTTTATAATCCCAGTGAGCAGAAGGTATTCGTTAGCGCGAATGCTGTCTTTCTAGAGGATGATTATATTATGGGTTAAAAGTCCAAGAGTAAGATCACCTTAGAAGAAACATTAGATGCCTCTTCTATTCCTCAGACAAATGATAATCATGGACTAGATGCCTCTATTCCAACATCTTATATTACACTAGAGCCACATCGTAGTGGGAGAAATGTCAGGCCACTTGATAAGTACATGTTCTTAGGAGAGTCTGTCTCAAATGAGCATGTTTTAGATCCCAGTAGCTACGATAAGGCAATCTCTGATAAAGATTCGGTACTTTGGCAAAAAGCTATGAAAGTTGAGATGGAATCAATGTATTCTAATCAGGTATGGGAACTTATGGAACCATCTGCCAATATTAAGCCAATTGGTTGTACATGGATCTACAAGAAAAAGAGACCACCCGATGGATCAGTTGAGACTTTTAAAGCTAGACTGATGGCGAAAGGGTTTACTCAAAAATAGGGTATCGATTATGAGAAAACTTTTTCACCAGTTGCTATGCTTAAGTCTATTCGGATTCTCTTATCCATTGCAGCTTATTTTGATTATGCGATTTGGCAAATGGATGTCAAGACAACATTCTTGAATGACTATCTTGAGGAAGACATCTATATGATGCAACCAGATGGTTTCATAGCTAAGGGCCAAGAGCATGTGGTATGAAAGTTGCATAAGTCCATTTATAGACTTAAGCAAGCTTCCCGAAATTGGAACATCCGATTGGATCAGGCAATCAAGTCATTTGGTTTTGATCAAAACTCGAATAAACCTTGTGTGTATAAAAAGAGTGAATGAAGCGTGGTGGTGTTCCTAGTTCTATATGTGGATGATATACTACTCATTGGGAATGATGTAGGGGTATTGTCTACGATAAGGTTTGGCTAGCGAATCGGTTTGATATGGACTTGGGAGAAGCCAGTTACATCCTCGTGATTAAGCTTCTACGAGATCGGAAGAACAAGATGTTAAGCTTATCTCAACCTGCATATATAGACAAAATTCTTGTCAAGTTTGTAATGCATAACTCCAAGAAAGACTTATTGCCTTTTAGGCACGGAGTACCTCTATCCAAGAATCAGTGTCCTAAGACACTTGAAGAAGAGGAACGCATGAAAGTAGGGGTGTCAATTTTTAACACGATACGATAACACGACTCGAACACAACACGAAGTTAACGGGTTTGGGTTTAGCATAAATGGGTTTGGGTCATAAATGGGTTGACACGTATAACACGATTAATAAACAGGTCGTGTTTGTGTTTTTCTAGTGTCAACCCGTTTAACACGATTTAACACGTTTAATTATAAAATATATTATAAGTTAAGGTAATTCGTCTCACATCAAATATTCATCAAGGTTTTGAGATTTTTTTATTTATAAAAGAGGTTTCTATTTTGATTTGGCCCATATTCAAAGTTACTAAACTTAAAAATTATCTATATATATTAAAAGATAGGTAAATTTTTTTTATTTAAAAAATAAAAAATTTAAAATAAATGGGTGAAATGGGTCGACACGTGTAACCTGTTTAATAAATAGGTTGGGTTTGGGTTTTGAAACTTGACACGATTAGTTAATAGTGTCGGGTTAGGGTTGACACATATTGACGAATATATATGCCTTGACACGACCCGAACACGACACGATAATACCAATTGACACCCCTACATGAAGGCGGTTCCTTATGCTTCAGTTGTAGGAAGCCTTATGTATGTTATGCTTTGCACTAGACCATATATTTGTTTTGCAGTGGGCATGGTTAGCAGATATCAATCTAATCCACGACCAAATCATTAGACTGCCATAAAACATATACTCAAGGACTAGAGATTATATGTTGAGATACAGGGGGTGATGATCTAGTTCCAGTTGGCTACACAAACTCTGACTTTATGTCAGATCAGGACTCTAGAAAGTCAACCTCAGGATATGTGTTTACTTTTAGTGGTGGAGCTATCAGTTGGAGGAGGGTCAAGTAACAGTGTATTGCTGACTCAACCACTGAAGCAAAATATGTAGTTGCCTCTGAAGCAACTAAGGAAGTAGTTTGGCTCAAGAAGTTCCTTTTGGAACTAGAAGTGGCACCACAGTCTCAGTTGCCTATGGTCCTTTATTATGACAATGGTGGAGCTGTAGCTCAATCCAAGGAGCCAAGAAACCACAAGGGTGGAAAGCACATAGAGCGCAAGTATCACCTCATCAGAGAGATCATTCAGTGCGGAGACATTAACGTCACCAAGGTTGCATCTGCGGACAATCTTGTAGATCCTTTCACTAAGGCTCTACCTTCTAAAAGTTTTGAGCTTCATGTGGATAGGATGGGTGTCAGATGTTATGGGGAATGGATATGAGTGCAAGTGGGAGTTTGTTAGGATGTGTGCCCTCATATCCAAGACATTTTATTATTATTTAATAGATTTGATTTATTATTGAGTTTCGTATTATCATATGTTTGGATGTTACTTTATATCATGAGATGATTAGTCCTTGAATTGTCATCAGGAGTGGTTCATGTGTATAAATGAGATTTATACACAGGAGATATGAACTGCTCATATAGGTAATTCTAGAATTGTTCGTAACTATTGATAAGATTAGACATCTTATCTGTAAAGCTGTAATACAGTTAACCTTTATATGATAAGGTGGTTTATCTGAACTGGATCACTATAAGAAATGCATCATTTGGAACTGTCACCTTTAATAATTTTTTTATTCACTATTCGCAGTAAGTTCTTAATCCTGAGAGGATAGTGAACTCAAGTTCTGAATAGTGATGACTTTGAGTCACCAATGAATGAAGTCTTTTAGATAAACACCTCGGTATCTTGGGAAGTCATTATTTAGACTGTAGAAACACATATTCTCAAGATGGAATCTACACTCTATATATTAAAGAGATGGATATCACCTTTGTGCTAATTCAATGGGTTAATCACTGAAATCCGGATCTGGTCTTTGCAGTAAATTGTTTATTGAAATGATGACCAATTGCAAGTGACTAATAATTATTGAATTAGGTTCTTAAAGTAATTAGAGAATTAATTTGACAGTATAATATGGAACCCTGATAATTAGTATCCATGGTAAGGGGCCAACTGTAGAAGTATAGTGTATATGAGTTTACTTTATTCTACTAAGTTAGAGTGCAATTTCAATTATATAATGGAGTTAATTGAAATTAATTAGTCAATTAAAATTAATTATGAGATAATTAAGATTTAATTGATTAATTGGAAGCTAACTTAGTGGGACCTACTAGATCCCTTCTCTTGCCCTAATTAGGTTAAGCCATATATATATATATATATATATATATATATGATATGTAGGGAGTCATTTATCATAAGTTTTTGTGCTAGACAAAAATAAGAGGCAGCCCACTCTCCTGCGATACGGTTTGCCTAAGAGAAAAGAAGAGAATACTAAAGGAAGAGAGCGACTGCGTCCTAGTTCAAGAACAAGGTATCTCCAATCCCCATCTATCAAGATTGTGTGATTTATGTAGCAATCTGATCAAAGTAAAATTTTTAAAATCGTTTCCCTGTATTTTTCCTACCAACAGGGACATATTGTTGTAACTTCCCGAGAATGGCAAAACTAACTTTATTCAATCAAGGGTTTCAAAATAAGGTGTCTAGAAGTATAGAGGATGAGCCTTTCTCTTTAGAATATTTTTGGGTTATGTGGCCAAGAGTCCATGAAAAGTATTAAAATAATTATTTACTCCAAGTCTAAACATATTAACTGATAAAGTCCTTTAGTTATTCAGTGACAAAAATGCCATTTCAACAAATTTTTTGTGAAAATCAGGAGCAACTATAATATTTTTTTTTGCAAATCGTTAAAATTCAATAACTTAAACATTATAAATCCATTTTCAATAAAATTATATATTTTGGATTCCAAACATCAAGATCTATCACACAAGTACCATATTGAATATGAAATTCTAAAGAAAAAAATCATTTCGAAAAGTGTAAAATTTTGTCTCAATGAAAGTGTTAAATTTTACACTTTTGTAATGAAAAGCTTAGTCCCAGTCAAAAGTGAAAATTTAACATTTTTCTAAAACTATAAAATTTCACAAATTTATAAAAAATTGAGAAAATTGAGTGGCCACATGTTGGATGCTCAAAACTAACTTTCAAGATTGTGGAAATTTTTCAAAAAAAAAAAAAAAAAAACTGTATTTAATGTACGAGTGATTAAAAATACACTAGTTATAAAAATGTAAAAATTTACACTAATAGAAAATTTACCTGAACATGCTTAAAAACTCACTGATTGTAAAAAGTGTAAAATTTCACACTTTAAGACAATTTGACAAAATTTGTTCAAAAACTCACTAGTAGACAAAAGTGTAAAAATTCACACTTTCAAATACGCATGCCTAGCCAACCGCCACCATAGTCCACCAGATCAGCTATTGAGTGTGACTGATTCTTATTCATCCCCAACCATTGAGAGTCTGATCTATGAATGCAACGAGTAGGTCCCAGATGATTGCATATTGTAACCATCCAGATGACTACAATGCATTGTAAAGCACATATCATAGTTTCTATTTTAAAATAATAAAATAAGAATCTAGCTAGGGTACGTCATGGTGAGCCAGTCATTCAAATCCCAACACAAATTTGAAGATGAAGAGTATCTTTTTGCACTACTTGATTGGAGCTTCTGGTTCGAAATCAAAATTTCACGTTGTGTTTCGTTCTTATTTATAATACACCCATGGATGAGATCGGCGACAGTGGTGGCAGTGTTCTTGAGTTGCGATCAACTAAGGGTGAGAGAGAGAGAGACACACACAAATATCTGTAGGGACAGAAAAAAATTAAATAGAAAGAGGGGTGATGGGCGACTAAGATGGAGATCGGGAGTACACTCGATGATTTGGAATAATTATTATTTTTTTTGTTTTAGAAGTATATGTGTTATTGGATATTATTGTTATTTATAAAAAAAACATTGCAAGTTTCATGTTGGACCTAAACTCAAAATAAATAATAATTGAGTCATTTATCTCGAATTAAAAATATATATAGATCTTATAATAATATAGTATCTTATTGAGAGACTTAAGACTAATTAATTCAATATTTTTCTTTCTTAACTCACAGGATTATTGTCACGCCCTGAATTCCAGCGAACCCGAGGCGCGAGTAATGAGACAAAAAGGAAATAAAATAATAAAGAAACAAAAGAAAATCAAGTACAGTTCAACACTTAACTTAATCCATCATTCTGATACAATACATAAAGTCTTGTCCATTAGTTCACGACATACAAAAATAAGAAATAGTCTCGGGCTTATGCCCTTGTACAACATTAAGGGCGCCCCTCGGGCCAAACATAATCCTCAATCATATCATCTCTAAATCTCGCCAGCTGGAGCGTCATCTGAAATGTTTGTCCTACGAATGGGTCAGCTCAACTGCTGGTACAATATAATGCTAATGCAAGAAACAAAATTAAGGGCGTGGCATGTGCAAGTGTACAGTTATTTTTATATGGCATTCAATATCATTTTGGCAGTACATGAACAGTATGCAGTATATAAGCAGTATGCGTGACATACCCATGCAGCTCTATGCCCACCCATGTCTCATGATACGGTCCTTCCCCGCTGGCATGAGTACCGCCACATATGTCTCACTTCACGGTCCGGAACCCGTCAGGCATGCGAGTACCTAATGGCCGATTTTTGGGTTTTTCACCACAGGATCTGCACCCTCATAAAGCACAGTACCACGTGCTCAGCTCACGTCATGCACAAGGAACCACACTATGCCGATATGCTCTAATTCATTCATGCCACAATATAATTTCAATGATGCATCTCATTCATACATGAAGCATGCTTTCGATCACATATTTCATAGTTTCAACAGTTCTTAAAGAATATAATCCACACACACTATACTAACACATGCGATATACACATAATCATTATTCACATTATCACCCAACTTACAGCAAGATAGCATGAAGCACATAAGCATGTGAACAATCAAGCAAACATGTGAAGCATCAAGTCAGTAGAGCAAGTATTCCTAAACTCAATTCTATTTCTTACTTAGCACAATATATCGTACCTAATAATCGACCTCAACCCGGGAAAGTGTACTCGTAGTATAGTAGGATCACTGTGAGAATACCGAAGGTTAGATCACCTTCTCCTTGCCTCTTCGTGTTCCTAAAATCATAACATGTGACTCAGTCCATTTGTTACTTGAATTATGCTATTCAACAAATTTTATGTCTTTATTTTATAAGTTTCTATTTTGCTAAATTAAACTCTATTATTGAGTCCGGAACGTCGAAGAAAATAAGTTTAGGTTTTCATGGAATTCAATTCGGACATCTGGGCTCAAAAGGGCAAAACAGTCATTTTGCACTCTTCACGGGTCCTTACATTTCGAGACCTCTTTTCACAAATCGGACTCCACAATTGAGTCTGGAATGGTCAAAATAATAAAGTTTCACTATTTGTTTACTTAATTCGAAGTTCGTTTGACTGTGTTTCAATTCAAGGGCATTTTGGTAATTTTAAAGGTTACTACGGGTCTTTTATTTTTTGGAACCCCGTCTCGTAAAACGGACCTCACCATTGGCCTCAGAATGGTCGAGATAGTCAAAATACACTAATGACTTGTTCCATTTGGACTCCGGATTATTTTAGAATATTTAAATAATTAAATTAATTAAATTAATATTTTATTAATATTTTATTCTGGTGGGTCAGTTTATAATTTTTCAAAAGTCCAGGGGTCAAGTGAAATTTCTAAAAGTTCTGGGTCAAAGTTAATTTCTAAAAAGTTCAGGGGTTAATTTGTAATTTACAAAACCTCTTATTCCTAATTTGGATAGCCAAACAGTGGCTAATCCAAAATAGGGATAGGATATCCCTGTTTCAATTAAATTTCAATTTTCAATTTTTCAACCTTGTAACCAAACAGTCCCATTCCAGTTTTTAATTTAAAACCTCAGACCGACACGTGGTAGGGGCGGACCGCCCAAGCCCGACCCGAACCGGACCCGGACCCGGACCCGAACACCCCCCTTTCTTCCCCGTTTTTCCGACGATGCACCAGTAGGGTTCCAGCGCCCTCTCCGGTGCCGGCGACATTTTCTGACCACTTTTTCATCATTTTAAAAATGCAGTTTTCTTAGGTTTTTCATGTAGATTCCATATCTAAGGTTGGTTTTGGATTTAAGCCATTAGATTTTCACGAAATAGGGTTCAAAGATTTCGGTCAACTCTCCTGCAGACCCTTCTCTTTCATTTTCGTGACTGTTTGGTCACAATTCAACCTCCATTTTTATCCTAATGGGTTTCTGCATCTCCTAGGGTTCGTTCCCTACCATTTAAACCAAGTTCTATACATAAAATGTCAAGACCCACTTCCCATAACCGAGACCTGCAACTCACCATTTCTCATGCATTTTCTAACCTTTTCCATTCATTCTTTTTGCATTATGTTCCATTTTTCATACACTATAATACTCAAGAATTAACTCTACATAATATGCTAAGAAACAAAAAAATCAGAAATGAACCACTCATGATTTTTTCTGGGTTTCTCTCTCTAGCCGTGCGTCTCCTTCACCTTCTGGTTCCAAGCTTGATTCAAGCTCTAAGATCCCTTCTCCTTTCCAGAACTCTCTCTCTCGCTCTCTGTTTCTCTTTTCTTTCTTTCCTTCCAATCGAGACCGAGACATATACACTCCCACACATCCACTCTCTCACGTCACCACTGCACAGCCCCTTTTCTTGACCTTCTCCCCTCTACTCAGCCACCCTTATTTCTCTACAAGGCAGCTTTGCATTAAATGCAAAGCTGCCCTATACACACATCTACACCTCTCCACTTAATACACCCACAGTAGGCACACACACTCACATGACACCACCCATCAGAATTATATATATATATATATATACGTACATCTATATATACATATATCCATACATACAACAATTCATACACACATACACCCTCACGGCACACACAATGCACACCTGCACTGTTACATATACATATATGCATGTCCACCCATATGCACACACTCCCACAGATTTATATTTGTAAACATATATATACATGCATACACATCATTTTACACATATGCATACCATACATATATATAACACACATGCAATAATAATAATAATAATAATAATAATAATAATAATAATAATAATAATAATAATAATAATAATAATAATAACCATAACATTATCAATAAAAAAAATTTTAATAACCAAGAAAATTTTTATAAAAAAAAAAAATTTCAGGTTATTACAATTATAACTTATTTACATAAGATAGTAGTAAACTTTTAATAGTTTGCAAAAAAAAGTCTTATTTAAAGATGTCAAAGGCATAAATGGTATAGTTAATTCTGCTGAACTAACACTTAATTATTCTCAATTATATGTATGATAAATAATATTGTTTTATAAAAATCATTTAACAAAAAATATAAAAAGTATTTAACTAGATTTGATTACGAGTTCCGAAGGCCTAAAACTTGAGTTAATTGTAGGTTGAGGAGATCTGGGGCTTAAAGCCTGGTTCAGTTTCAAGTCTTGAAAGTAGATGCCTAGTTTAATTAAAAGCTTCTACCTAAAGCTTTGGCTCAATTTCGAATTTTACGCTTGATTTAATTACAAGTTGTGAGGCTCTGGATTCGATTGCAAGCTCTGAAGACCCATGCTTGATTTAATTCCAAGTTATGGAGATCCTGATTAAGTTACAAAGTCTCAAAGATCTGAATTCGAAACTTGATTAAAGAGCTGAAGATAAATTTTGATTATAAGTGTTAATGCTCGATACATCATCATTTACAATAGCTCTGCATTTGAAAATCCTACAAGTATGGCTACTCTGGGTATTCAGTTGACAAACTACATAAATGTTTTCAAATTAAAGAGCAATGCACAGAGTTCTGAAGAAGTCAATTTCATTCATAAATAGCCCAAATTTAGGAAAATTACAAGGAAGAAGTAAAACAAAATACAAAGATTTCCTAGTCTACTATTGGTTCGGGAGCCTCTGGAGTATCGGCAATGAAGGAGAGTTCATCCTGCACCATAGCAAGATCAGTCTCTTCTTCCTCTTTTTCATTCTCTTCAAACTTAACGCACCACATCCAGGTGACTCCCTTTCCTCTGGTACGTCAGCCGAAGGAAGGTCGGGAGCTGCTACCTCATCATCATCGTCCTATACCCCGATCTCACTAGGAGAGACTTCAGTGTCGTCAATCCCAGCCAGATCAAGGTCAGGGTACTTCTTGAGGAGCTTGGCTCTGAAGGTGCGGTACCCATGCTCAATCCAATCTCCGCCCATACCCTCGACCTCAGTTTTCATATCTGCCTCAGTTTGAGCTCTGACAGAATCAGTAGTGTCTTGGACTTTCTTGAGGGAGGCAAACTGGAAGTCTTCAAACCTCTTTTGGAGGTCCTCTAACTTTAGAGCAAGGGAATCTCATTCAGACTCCAAGATGGAGTAAGAGTTAATGGCCTCCTTCAGTTTCTCCTCGGCTGTAGAGGCAGTAGACTGGGCTGTCCCCAGCAGCAGCCTGGCTTTATCAAGCTCGAATTGGAGGATATCAATCAACTCCAAATCCGCTGAAGAATCCACGATGGCAACAAGGCCGTGCATGGTTTGAAAATAAGAAACAGACAAACCGTTAGAGCAGATAATAGAGTAGAGAAATATGATAAAAAAGAAAGAAACAAAAGGAGATAAGCTCTGAGTTTACCTTCATCTGGAAGGAGAACAAGTCCTTGGTGATCTTCTGTGCCTTCAGACCTTTATATTTGCTTGGGCTTGAAGCGCAAGACTTGTCAAAAGCCTTCTTCGAGGCTAAATCGCAGGAGTCATCAGGCACAATAGTAGTAACAGCAACGAATTTCCCCTTCCCCCTCTTTTTCGTCGAGACTATAGGGGCAGGGGGAAGAGCAGGAGACTCCCTTATATCCTCAGACACTGTTTGGTCTAGGAAGTTAGAAAGGAGCCTCCTCCTCTTCACTTGGAGGGGCGGCTCGACAGGGGAAGAGCTCTCCCCCACCGTTTTCTTCTTCTTCCCTGGTGCCCAGCCTGACATCAGAGACTTCTTCAAGTTTTCAGCTCTGCCTTTTACTAGACTGGCCTCCATCAGATTTTGGGGAGAGAGGATGAAATCGTGCGCACAGTTGCTGGTCTGGAGTAATCTTCGGTACTTGTCTTGGAGTTCAACAGAGAAGATGGACCTCTTCCAAGCCTTATTGTCTGCACAAAAGACACAAAATACAGATCAGGCAATAACTAAGTGAAATGAAACAAAAGCAGAAGCAAAAATACTTAAAAGGGGATCTCACCCTTGATCCCAGTACTCCGAGGGAAAGTCGAGGTCTGGCCCTCGTAGTCTTCAAGCTCCCATCCTCTTCCTACGAAGAAGTACCACTTTTTCCAAGTCTTATTGGAAATGGGCACTGAGGAGAGGGGTCTAAACCCTTTGTCAAAGGATATGTATAACATGTACTCTGACCTCAAAAACTTTAGATCAATGTTGCTTCAGATCAATTGAAGATTCACTTCGATGCCATTTATGTGACCTAAAACTATGAATCCTAGCAAATGTCTCCAACTATTGATATTGAGATTAGCTGGAAATATGTTAAACTACTTGAAAAAATCTCTAATTAGAGGGTAGAGAGGAAACTTAAGCCCAATCTCGAATCACTCGAGATAGACACATATTTTTCCTGGACCAATGTCGGATGGGCATCCAATGATCCAGGCGCTCTATAGTTTACATTTTGGGGGAAGTTGAAAGTAGCCCTCAGAGCATTTAGCATGCCTTGAGTAATGACGCTTTCTCCCTCTTCTTGTTGGGAAGGCCTACTTGAGGTCTGCCCCGCTAAATTTCTAGGTTCGATGAAAGTATCTACAATCCTAAGTTCAGGACTTGGGGAGGGATATTCAACTACTCTATTCTTTTAGTTCCTAGAAGAACTACTACCTATGACTTGAACGTCTGATGGCACAGTCGTCTCAGAAGAGATTTCTGTGCCATAGCCTATGCCTGATAAGGCATCTGAGGTTGACATTATGAAAATAATGGAGAATAAAAAAAGAAGAATAGAAGGGAGAAGTGTGATCAAGGATGAATCGGACTTTACTGGAAACTTGATCGAGAAGGAAAGCTTTGTGCGATAGAAAATCTCCTCACTCTTAGCTTTTCTCAAATATGTGGTGGAATACTTTGTGGATGCAATGAAAATGATGAAGAGAAAGGGCGCACACATATCCCTTCTCCTTTTATAAAAGGTTGAGGTGGTAAGGGCCCATAATTCTAAACCGTCGCGACGGTTAAGGGAATGATGACCTCAAAAGTCCAGTCGATGACTGACGCAATAAATGTCGTATCAACGACTGTCGTAGAAGGTGAAGCGGCATGTTTACAATTAAGGCACGTAACTCTTCAGAAACCCTCAGGCTCAATCACACAATGCACTAAACTGAGGCTTGAGGGGGGAGTAACTGATATACCATAAAAGGATAAACCAGTCCTGGCATGACATTGTACATACAGAGCATCTACGCATACAGACCAAGGAAAGCTCTCCTATCCAGAACAGACAGGCACACAGGGTTCAGAAATTCCCTGTTCGAAATGGTGCAAGGTCTCTAGTCTTCCTTCTAGAGCAAGAAATGCTGGGGACGTACACAAAGGGGTATCGAGCTAATCACCGCTTTTTATGCCTCACCGACCTTGAAATAAGGAAACAAAATGTGACATGGAAACTGTTATCTTCGGATATCTTCCAATCCCTACTTTTAGTTTTACTAACTTTATCATCAGAGTGGCTACCACCGGAGCTAACCCGATGACCCTCTGATCTCTCTTTTTGAGTCATTGACAAAAAACGAAGAGCGAAAGCCCCACTGATCAGAAAATGCAACATCAGATACAATTAGATTTTTTGATAGTGAAAAATTATTTATTTGGAATTTTAAATAGACAAAAAAAAACCTTTCAGAAAATAAATAAAAATGTCGAAGGAAAGCTCCAGAGCTCAATAAATAAGAGTTAACTCTCATACGACTGATTGTGTAACTCCACACAAGATCTCTGATCTCTTTCCATTCATCGAGGTAATCCCCAAACAAACCTCAATTTCTCTCTCTCACTCTACAACACCGACTAATGCCACTCGCGCCTCTGACACCACTGGTCGAGGCCACCACTCCACTCTCACTCTCTCTCTTCCTCTCATGCTGAAGCTCTCTCTCTCTCTCTCTCTCTCTCTCTCTCTCAAGGTGAGTTCTCTTTGTCTGTCTCTTGATATATATATATATATATTTATTTATTTATTTATGTTTTTGATATACCACAAAAGGACAGACCAGTCTTGGCATGACACGTGTATATACAGAGCACTTACGCATACAGACCAAGGAAAACTCTCCTATCCAGAACATACATGCACACAGGGTTCACAACTTCTTTACTTGGAATGTTACAAGATCTCTAGTCTTCCCTCCAGAGCAGGAAATACTGGGCACGCAAATAAAAGGGTCCCGAGTTGATCACCGCCTTACATGCCCTACCGACCTTGAAGTAAGGAAACAAAGTCTAACATGGTAACTGCTATTTTCAGATATCATCAAATCCCTATATTTGCGACTCCAAATCTTGATCAACCTAGGAGATCCGTGGCCTATAAATAAAACCTTAAGTTGCACTTTTCAAACACAGTCATTCAATTTCTTTTAATTTCAGTCTTCCTTTTATTTTTACTGACTTTATCATCGGAGCAGCTACCATCAGAGCCAACTTGGTGGCCCTCTGATCTCTCTTTCTGAGTTCTTGACTAGTGACAAAGAGCGGAAGCCTCACTGATTAGAAAGTGCAACATTAATTTGGCGCCGTCTGTGGGAAATGAAAATCGTTTGTTACTAATTTTCTTCTTCAACACCAACAACTTCTTTGTATTTTTCTTCTAGAAAGATGATGGCTCCCAATCTTTGTCTAATAAAAAGTTCTCAAAACCCTTGAATCTAGCCTCCCACTGGAACAGGACAGGGGCAAACATCCAATCACCTACAACAACAACTTGATCGGATTCAACAACAGTGTGATCAAATGCAAGAACACTCATTGCCATGTCCCAAGCCCTAGCGTCGTTGGCCCAAAATTAGTAGAGCAATATCCTTCACCCCCTACCAACGTCGCTGATGAAGGGGCTCAGCCTCCCCGCCACCACCATGGGTAGAGGACCTCCCAACGTGAAGACCTCCAACGTGTAGTTGGTACACTCTTATGGTACCACTCACATAAGGGCTGACCCCTAGACATCAACCGCAATGGGGAGAGAGATGCCCACCTTTTATCCTGCTGTCCATTATCGAAGTAAAACAAGGATCCCAACTCCAGCAGCCTCGGGGGCAAATCCAACGCCACTGGAGTATCAGCCTCCATCGGCACCAGCTCTTTCGGTCCAAGGAAGGCAACGTCCTCCTACCACCATTGGACAAAATGATCCTTGAAATATAAGGGCTGAAGCTGCAAGGCAGGGTCAATAGTAGGGCCCAAATTCGTAACCAGTTTTGCCTAGAGTTCCTCAAAGGGTGGAGGAGATAGCGGACTCCATAGAGAAAACCGTCCTCACTAAAGGGACCCACGCCCCTCCAGAGTAGGATGAACTGGGAAAGCTGCTCAGGAGGTTCGCCACGCCATTCACTCCTGCCATAATGGTGGAGAAGCGGCCCAAGAAATTTGTTGTCCTAAAGTTCACCCTTTATGATGGGTCTGAGGACCCTAAGGACCGCCTCTCGTACTATCAACATATAATAGCTTTGCATGGGGCTACTAACGCCTTCATGTGTCGAACCTTTGTAACAAGGCTCAAAGGTACTGTTCTGAAGTGGTTCCATAGCCTCCCTCAAGAGTCGATCACCAACTTCTACAAGCTCAGCAGACAGTTTCTTGATCGATTCCTGACTAGTAGGAAGTTAAGAAAGGGGCCAGAATTCCTGCTGATCATAAAGCAAGTCAAAGGGGAGTCACTTCGGGAGTACATTCTCGCTTCAATACCGAGCTCATGGAGATAAGAAACTGCACTCGAGCTTCCTGGTAGCAGCTCTTACCTCTGGCCTAGGGCTTGGGCGCTTTTAAGATTCTTTGACAAAGAATCCTCCCGTTGACATGGCAACACTCATGGAGCGGGCACGAAAGTGTATAAACCTAGAAGACACAAAGATATCCTTCAAAAAGGCCAAAGAGCAGGCTCAGAAGGATGATCACATTGAGAAGAGGGACTTCAGTGCAACTAAGAAAAGGGTTATAAGTCCTAACAGGAGGGCGGCACCCAGAACCCAAAATAATCCTAATTCTGAGAGGTACGACACTTTCACCCATTTGAATGCCTCCCTTACCCATATACTTTGGTAGGTACAGACCCGTGAGAATTTAAAGTGGCCAGAGCCGTTAAAGAACAATCCCGATACTAGGGATCAAAACAAATATTGTAATTTTCACAAAGATTACTGGCATACCACCCACGAATGCAGAGCCCTTAAGCAGTAGATTGAACAACTCATTAGAAGAGGGCAACTGCGAGAGTTCGTCCGACATGACGGGAGGTAGAACCTCCGTAATGACAGGCCACCATAAAGAAGGCAAGAGCAAAGGCCTGAACAGAGGGAGGCTCAGAGTGTGTAGTCGCACCAGAACAATCAGGTCATTTTTGTCCTCCATGCTGACAACTGGATGACCGGAATGTCCAACCAAGCCAGGAAACGGTATGCTCAGGAGGTAAGGGCAAAGCCTAATGTCCTACAGATCTCTACCATTGAGAAAAGGATGAAACTGGCACCACAAATCCAGTTTTCCAAGTTGGATCATATTGGGGTACACTGTCTTCATAGTGATGCCCTCGTCATCTCACTTAAGATAGCCAATTTTGAGTTTAGGAGGGTCTTGGTGGACACGGAAAGTTCCACCAATATGCTATTTTATGAGCCTCTTAAGCAAATAAAGCTCAACCCCAACGATATCAAGGCCACCACCGCCGTAATAGCAGGATTTGATGGGAACCTTAGCACCCCGCTAGGTAAAATAGACCTCCCCACCACAATGGGAGAAGGGGACGGTCAGAAGATATTGATCTCTGAATACATGGTCCTAGACTCCAAGTCTCCCTACAACATCCGCGCTAAAGGAAAATCCCCCAAATAGCAATCACAGCATCCTCGTGAAGAAGAAGTCCTGTACCTTCCGACACCTTCATGAGACGGAGGAGTGCCCCTCCGAAATCGACGAGCCATTAAGCCCTAAGGGAAGGGACAACATGGCCAAACCAATGCAAGAACCTATTAAAGTACTCATCAGCTCTGAAGGGGAAGAACGATACTTACAGATTTGCTCAGATCTGTCCCCCTCCAAGCAATAGGACATTGTTGAATTCTTGAAAAATAACTTGTCAGTATTCACTTGGGAGACCAAGGATATTGAAGGGATAAATCCTGACCTCATCCCCTACAAGCTAATGACAGACCCATATCACCCTTCAGTGAGGTAAAAAAGGACGACTTTCGCCCTCGAGCATCACAAGATTATCAACGAAGAGGTTTAGAGACTTCTAGATGCCAAAATAATAAAAGAGGTATTCTACCCAGAATGGCTCGCCAACCCAGTCCTTGCCAACAAGAAGAATGGCAAATGGAGGGTTTGCATTGACTACACAAACCTCAACAAAACCTATCCTAAAGACAGCTTCCCTCTCCCAAAGATCGATCAACTAGTTGATGCAATCGCAGGCATGAGCTCATGAGCTTCATGGATGCATACTCTAGGTACAATCAGATTCAGATATAGCCTCTAGACCAAGAGAAGACAACCTTCATATCCGAATAAGGTCTCTATTGTTATAGAGTGATGTCGTTCAGTATGAATAATGCTAGAGCCACATACCAATGTCTGGAAAACAAGATGTTTGGCTCCCTAATTGGAGACATGATGGAGGTTTACATAGATGACATGCTAGTCAAGAGCATATGGATGAATGACCACGTTCAGCACTTGAGCCAAACATTTAACATTCTAAGGCAGCACATGATGAAGTTGAATCCTTCAAAGTGTACCTTGGGGATCACTAAAGGGAAGTTCTTAGGTTTTTTGGTCTCTCAAAGGGGAATTGAGGCAGACCCCTCACAGATAAAAGCTCTGATCGGACTAAAGTCACTGAAAACCAAGAAAGATATTCAAGGCCTGAATGGGAGAATAGTGGCTCTAAATCGATTCATCTCCAAGTCAACCGACCGATGCCTCTCATTCTTCAAAGCTTTGAGGGGGAGTAAGGCCCTAGGATGGACCCCTGAATGTGAAAAAAGCCTTCCAGGAGTTAAAACACTACTTAGCCTTCCCCGAGCTCCTTTCAAAGCCAATCCAAGGAGAAAAGCTACTCCTGTACCTTATTATATTAGAAAATGCCATCAGCTCTATACTAGTCAGGTAGGATAAAGGGATTCAAAGACCTGTTTTTTACATAAGCAAGGCACTTCTGGACACCGAGACGAGGTACTCTGAAATTGAGAAATTAGCCTTTGCTCTGGTGATATCCACTCGAAAACTCAGGCCTTACTTTCAGGTGCATCCTATTGAAGTCCCTACGTCCTACCCTCTAAAATCAGTCCTGCACAAGTCGGAAGTCTCAGGACGACTAGTCAAGCGGTCTGTGGAGTTAGGAGGGTTTGACATATCCTATGTACCACAGACCTCTATCAAAGGACAAACACTGGTAGACTTCATTGCAAAATTCACTCCAGCACTACATGTTAAAGCACAAGCCAACATGGACATCGCGGTATGACAACTTTACACTGATGGGTCATCCACCAACAAGGGTTCGAGCATTGGCATAGTACTTCAGTTCCGAGCTTCTAATAACGAAGCTGAGTACAAAGCACTCATCATTGAGATGGAGCTGGCCCTGGAATGCGAAGCCTAAATCTCAAAGCATTCTCTAACTCGCAAGTTATGGTAAGCTAAGTTTCGGGAGAATTCTTCACCAAGGATGACAGAATGATCTGATATTCAGAGCTAGTAGGATCATTGAGGCTCTCTTTCCATAAGTTTACCATTCTAAAAATTGAAAGGAACCAGAACTCCAGGGTTGATGCTTTAGCAAATATGGCTTCTCATCTCAAGTCAGAAAGGGATTCAACGGTGAGAGTCTCTTACCAACCAAAGCCAAGCATCAAAGAAGTACAGTCCTTCCAAATCTTAGAACAAGCTCAGAGCTGGATGACTCCCATCATCTAGTATATAAAAAAAGGATTGCTTCCAAAAGACCAAAACCAGGCTCGAAGGATTCGGATCAGGGCAACTCAGTACCTGATCCTAAATGGGAAACTATACCGAAGATTCTACATGGAGCCCCTCTTGCGGTGTATCTCCATAGGAATCTCAATATATCCTAGCTGAGATACATGAAAGGATCTGTGGTAACCACAATGATGGTAGAATCATAGCCCATCATGCTTTGACTCAGGGTTACTACTAGCCTGGCATGTTGAAACAAGCCAAAGAGTATACCCGAAGGTGCAACAAGTGCCAACGATTTGCTTTATATCAGTACCAACCCTATCATGAGCTCATTCTTATCACTAGTCCTTGGCCCTTCACTCAATAAGGGATGGACATCGTACGACCACTGCCACAAGCTCATCAAAACAGAAGTTACATGCTGGTTTCCATTGATTACTTCTCCAAATGGGCAAAAGTTAAACCTCTAACTCACATCACGGAAGTAGAGGTAAAGAACTTCATATAGAAGAACATAATCTACAGGTTCGGCATACCCCACATCATCATTTCAGACAATAATACGCAGTTTGCTAGAAAGGTCTTTGGAAAGTTCTGTGAAGATTTACATATCAGCCACCACTTCTCCTCATCAGGGCATCCCCAAGCTAATGGGCAAGCTGATGTCACCAACCGCACAATTCTTGATGCCATTAAAAAGAGGTTGGAAGAAGCCAAAGGAAGATGGGTCGAGGAACTCCCTGGAGTACTATGGGCCTACCGAACCACTAAAAGAACACCAACTGCAGAGACACCATTCTCACTTGTATATGGTACTGAGGCGGTCATTCTTGTCAAAATTGGCATGCCAACCCTAAGGACGGATGCCTTTGACTAGGAAACTAACGACTATCAACTTGTAGAAAAATCTAGATCTGCTTGAAGAAAGATGAGAGCAAGCTCAGATCAGGACTAAAGCATACCAGCAAAGAATAGCTAAGAGCTTTAGCCAAGGGCTAAGGCCTATCAATTTCCAAATCGGGACCTCGTCATAAAAAGGGTGTTCCAGAACACCAAAGATCTCACCATGGGAAAGCTTTCCCCCAATTGGGAAGGGCCCTACAGAATAACCAAGATCGTCAGGTCGATGACTTATCACTACAAGAAAATTCACTATTAGCGACGCCCGTGTGCGTCGCTAATAGTGGGCTTTTGCGTCGCTAAAGCTCTTTAACGATGCACAACGTGCGTCTCTAAAAGCGTCGCAAATAATGGCGTCGCTAATAGTATTAGCGACGCACAACCCTTTGTGCGTCGCTAATGGTGACTTTTAGCGACGCCTAATGAGCGTCGCTAAAAATTGGGTATGCGCGTCGCAAAAACTACACAAGGACGCACTGAGCGTCGCTAAAAGTCACCATTAGCGACGCTCAGTGTGTGCGTCGCTAAAAGTCGCTATTAGCGACGCACACATATTGGTTGAAGGATGTAACTTGGAAGCCTGTGCCCAAGCCCTGGAATGTTGAGCACTTGCGAAAATATTATTAATAAAAAGTTCATTTTTTTTTTCATTTCTGAATGCTCCCATCTCAATGTACAGACCCCTAAAACCCTTGCAGCCATTGCAAGTGCTATAGGTCTGGTCCGTCTTAATGTACGGACCCTTAAAAGCCTTGTAGTCATTGCAAGTGCTACAGGTCTGGTCCATCTCAATGTACATACCCCTAAAAGCTTTGCAATCATTATAAGTGCTTCAAGTCTGGTCCATCTCAATAAACAGACCCCTAAAAGCCTTTTAGCCATTGCAAGTACTATAGGTCTGGTCCATCTCAATGTACAAACTCCTAAAAGCCTTGCAGCCATTGCAAGTGCTATAGGTCTGGTCCATCTCAACAAACAGACACCTAAAAGCCTTGTATCCACTACAAGTGCTATAGGCCTGGTCTATCCTTCATTCAGACGGACAATAAAGTATCAGAAGCCCTGACTCCCAAGGCCACCCATATTCTATGAAATTAAAAGCTTTATTTGATTACAAGTGGTAAAGATGTTGACTCAATTACAAATTTCGAAGATCTATGCTTGATTCAATTATAAGTGGTGAAGATTTTGATTACGAGTTCCGAAGGTCTACACTTGATTTAATTACAAGTTATGAAGATCTGAAGCCTAAAGCTCGATTCAATCACAACTTTCCAAGATCTATGCTTGATTTAATTACAAATTGAGGAGATCTGAGGCTTAAAGCCTGATTTGATGTCAAGTCTTAAAGATTCTTGCTTGATTTAATTACAAGTTATGAAGATCTGAAGCTTAAAGTCTAAATTAGTTATAAAGTTTTGAAGACCTGAATTTGAAACTTGAGTAAAGTGCTAGAATGTGAAACTTGATGTCATTACAAGCATCGAGGTTCAGTCCATGATGACGCGTATTATATTACTAAAAATCTTGCAAGTATGGCTGCTTTGAGTATTCGGTTGACAAACTACATAACTACTTGGAAATTGAAAGGCAACACACAAAGTTCTGAAGAAGAAAATTTCATTCATAAATAGCCCAAATTTGGGAAAATTACAAGGAAGAAATAAAAGATACATAAGTTTCCTAGTCTACTGTTGGTTCGGCACCCCCTGGAGTATCAACATTGAGAAGAGCTTTGAATTTTCGTCATCTTACACAATATTAAGATCACTCTCTTCTTCGTCTTCTTCATATCAAAATTACTTTCTTCTTCCTCTTCTTTATTCTTTTCAAATTCAACACACCATATCAAGATCACTCTCTTTGCTCAGGTGCGTCAGTTAGAAGAAGTTCAGGAGCCACTTCCTCTTCTTCATCGTCCTGCCCCCCAATCTCACCAGGAGAGACTTCAATGTCGTCAATCCTAGCTAGAACAAGGTAAGGGTACTTCTTGAGAAGCTTGGCCCTGAAAGTGCGGTACCCATGCTCGATCAGCTCTCCACCCATACCTCGACCTCAACCTTCATATCAACCTCAGTTTGAGCTTTAACAGAATCAGTAGTGTCTTGGACTTTCTTGAGGGAGGCAGATTGGAAGTCTCTGAACCTCTTTTTGAGGTCTTCCAACTCCAGAGCAAGGGCAATCCTTTCAGACTCTAAGATGGAGTAGGAGTTAGCGGCTTCCTTCAGTTTCTCCTCAGTTGTAGAGGCAGTGGACTGGACCGTCCCCAACAGTAGCTTGGCCTCATCGAGCTCAGATTAAAGGTTGTCAATCTGCTTAGGGTTCACTGAAGAATCCATGATGGTAACAAGGCTATGCATGGTCTAAAAACAAGAAACAGACAAACAGTCAGAACAAATGACATAGTAGAAAAAGATAACAAAAAAGAAAGAAACAAAATGAGGTCATTAGAACTTACCTTCAGCTGGAAAGACAGCAAGTCTTTAGCGATCTTCTGCGCCTTCAGACTTTTAAATTTGCTTGGGCCTACAGCCCAAGACTCGTCAAAAGCCTTCTTCATGACTAAATAGCCAGAGTCATCAGGCACAACAGCAACAGTAGATTTCCCCTTCCACCTCTTCTTTGTGGGGATTGCAGGGGCAGGGGGAAAAGTAGGCTCAGGAGTAGGTGACTCCCTCATGTCCTCAGACACCGTCTAGTCTAGGGAGTTGGAAAGCAACCTCATCCTCTTTACCTAGAAAGGAGGCTCGGCAAGGGAAAAGCTCTCCCTCACCATTTTCTTCTTCTTCCCTAGTGCCCATCCGGACATTAGGGAGTTCTTTAAATTTTTGGCCCTACCTTTTACCAGCCTAACCTCCATCAAGTTTTGGGAAGAGATGATGGTGTTGTGCGTGCGATTACTGGTCTAGAGTAGTCTTCGGTACTTCTCTTGGAGGTCAATAGAGAAAATGGACCTCTTCCAAGCCCTATTGTCGGAAAAAAAAACTCAAGATTCAGATTAGGCAATGAATAAATGAAATTAAACAAAAACAAAGGAAAAAATACTTAAAAAGGGGATCTCACCCTTAATCCTAGTACTCTAGGAGAAATTTGAGGTCTGGCCCTCGTAGTCTTCAAGCTCTCATCCCCTTCCTACGAAGAAGTACCACTTATTCTAAGTTTTATTGGAACTGGGCACTAAGGAGAGGGGTCTGAACCCCTTGTCAAAAGACATGTAGAACATGCCCTCCGACCTCAGAAACTTCAAATCCATGTTGCTTTAGATCAACTGAAGATCCACTTCGATGTCATTCATATGACCTAAAACTATGAACACTAACAGGTGCCTCCAGCTATTGATGTTAAGGTCGGCAGGGCATATGTTGAACCATTTGAAAAAATTCCTAATCAGGGGATGAAGAGTAAACTTAAGCCCAATCTTGAACCACTCGATATATACACAAATCTCGTCTCGACCAATGTCGAATGGGCGATCCAACGGTCTAGGTGCCCTACAAGTCACATTTTGGGAGAAGTCAAAAATAGCCCCTAGAGTACCTAACATACCTTGAATGATGGTACTTTCTCCCTCCTCTCTTTGGGAAGGCCTACCCGGGGTTTCCCCCACTACATTTCTGGGCTCAATGAAAGCCTCAACTATCCTAAGTACAGGGCTATGGGAAGAATGCTTAACTATACTACATTCTAAGTCCCCGGAGGAACTGCTGCCTATGATTTGAACTTCCGATGGCATAGTCATCTCAGAAGAACTTTTTGTGCCATAACCTATGCCTGACAAGGTGTCTGAGGCTGACATTGTGAAATTAAAGAACAAGAAAATGAAAAGAGTAGAAGAAGGAAAGATGATCAAAAGTATACTGAACCTAATCAGGGACTTGATTGGAGAAAGTGCTTCTTATGACGGAGATCTTCTCACTATGTTTTTCTCAGTAGCGGCGAAGTGCTTTTTAAAAGCAATGGAAATGAAGAAAAAGGGCGCACACACAATCCTTATCCATTTATAAAAGGTTGAAGTGATAGGGGCCTATTTATAAAAAGGGCGGTTAAGGAAATGATGGCCTCGAAAGTCCAATCAATGGCTGACGTAATAAATGTCACATCAACGATTGTTGCAGAAGGTGAAGTAGCACGCTCGTAATTATGCCACATGACTTTTCAGAAACCCTCAACCTCAGTTACGCGATTCACTAAGTTGAGGCTCGGGGGGGGGAATAACTAATATACCACAAAAGAACAGACTAGCCCTGGCATGACACGTGTATATACAGAGCACTTATGCATACAGACCAAGGAAAACCCTCCTATCCAAAACAGACATGCACACAAGGTTCAGAACTTCTTTGCTCAGAATGTCAAAAGGTCTCTAGTCTTTCCTCTGGAGCAGGAAATACTGGGCAGTCCCGAGCTGATCACCGCCTTACATGCCTTACTGACCTTGAAGTAAGGAAACAAAGCCCAATATGGTAACTTTTATTTTTGGATATCATCAAATTCCTATCTTTGCGACTCCAAATCCTAATTAACTTAGGAGATCCGCGGCCTATAAATAAAACTCGAAGGTGCGCTTTTCAAACATAGTCAGTCTTCTTTTTATTTTTACTGACTTTATCATCGAAGTGGCTACCATCGGAGCCAACCCGGTGGCCCTTTGATCTCTTTTTGTAAGTTCTTGACAAGCGACGAAGAGCGAAAGCCTCACTGATAAGAAAGTGCAACATCAATGTTGTTTCATATATGTCTTGATTAATTTAAAGAAATCAAAATATAAACACTTTCTTTGTTGTTTCATTTATTAATAGTCATTAGAATTGTTAAAGATAGTGATGTAGAGAAGTGTATTTCTAGCTTTTTGTAGTGTTTAGTGCAATCTTTCATTTTCAATTCTCTGAGTTTGGGATACATCATATTTTCACTTTTGGTTTCTTTTGTTACCCTTTAACTTGAAAGTGGTTTATGTACATTAGGATAAGATATTCCTATACCAGATTGTTAGAATTAAAAATTTTGCCTCATTACGACATAGAAAGAAGCTCATTGATATATTAGGAACTTCAGATGATCTGTTTGGGTTTTTTTCCTTTAAATCTACAACCTCAATTGTCCCCATTATCAACATTTTGTTTAGGCAAACTAGAAGAAACCAAGCATTGCTTTTTGGGTGTTTAACCTACAAAATTGCAAACTAACATATAAAACTTCAAGGGGAGTATTCCAAATGATTCGCTAATGGTCAACTCCCAATTAGAATATAATATATGCTATCTACTTAGAGTTGGTTGGAAGTTTTATTTTCATATTTTATTACCTGTGCTTTGATTTCTCTACTGTTGAATGCTGAGAAATGCCTTTTGATCATCAGCTAATTTAAAAAGTTGGATTAGCTATTTTTTTGGGTAAGTGAGTTTATAAAGAGAAGGCCTGCAGCCAGAAAAAAAAAAAATCAAACCTTGAGAAGACAGCAACCCCCAAGGGGGGAGGATAACCCCACTTTGCAAGAGCGAGCTAAAAAGGTATACAAAGACAGCTAAGATTTAGAGACATACCAATTAGAACACATTAGAATATTAAAAAAAGAAGATCTAAAGCTAGGGTGAGAAGTCATTCTAAGCCTGGTCACCATAGTAATCTCTTGAAGCACCAAATTGGAAGTACGTTCCTTATTGGCGAAGGTTCTCAGATTTCTTTCCTGCCATATCATGTAGACCGATGCATCTAAGGACCATTTCATGACATTAGAGTAGAAAGAGCTTCCTTTGTAGATGGTGATAAACTTGTTTTGGACATCCTACTAGATGATAGAAGGACTGTTAACAAGGCATTTCTTCATGATTTGCAACTAAATCCTTTCCAAGAAAGGGAATGTGAAGAAGATGTGGGAGGTAGATTCAGGATTGAGCTTGCATAGTGGGCAAATGTTCTGATTAACAACTCCGCACTGGACAAGCTTATCCTTGGTCTAAAATAAGTCCCTCCAAAGAAGCCATAGAATGAACAAATGCTTAGGGTAAAACCTATTAAACCAAATGATTTTGTTCCATGGGAGAGTCGGGGTTTTCCCTCTGAGTTCATTCCAAGCGAAGGAGGCTGGGTAAAAGCATGTCTTGGATATTTTCCAAATAGAGTCTCTAACTCTTGGGTTTGGGAGGAAGTTAACCTGGTTTTTAATGGCATTGAGATGGTAAGGCCACTGTCAGCTACCATTATAGATTACTTCAGAAACTTTTGCATTGGAAAATCTCCATGTGGATAGGGGGCATTGATCTTTTATAGGACCATTGATTAGCCACGGATCAAACCACAATAAGGTATCTCTTCTATCCCCAATTGTGGAAGAAATGAATTTTTTGGCTTTGTCCCCAACTTTAAGCAGTGCCTTTATCCTATACTCATGGATCCATTTGATCCAAAACGAGTTTTTTTTTTGGAACAAATAAACCAAACATGGTAGAGAATGAGGGTTTCATTCTAGTCTTTAATTCTCCTAATGCCTAGCCCACCTTTACATTTAGGAGTACAGATAGCTAACCAGCTCAGCTTGGCAGAGTAAGAGTTTCCAGTTTTACCTAACCAAAAAAATTCTTTGAGTTTTTTGTCGATTTCTGTGTGGACCCTTCTGGGCAGGATGAGAAGAGAACAACAATAAACCTGGATACTGCATAAGATAAAAATAACTAGTTGGAGTCTTCCAGCATAGGACAATACTTTGTTAGCTAAACTATTGATCCTCTTGACCATTCTTTCAACCAGGATTTTACAGTCATCAAACTTAAGCTTAAAAGAGGCAAGGCGAACTCTTAAGTATTCAACTAGAAGCTTTGATTCTTGGTGTTGGGTTCGCAATCACAACAGAAGTGATTTCAAAAATCTATTTGGATTTTTTTTTACATGAATCATACAATCTTGAAAAAAAGGGTTAGAATTACCTTGTTCTTGATAATCTTGATTGTTAACGAAGGTTTCTTGAAGAGATTGATGCAATATTCATTCTCTTACTCCTTTGGGTTTTCTCATCTTTTCCCTTAGGCAAACCATATCGCAGAAGAGTGGGCTGCCTCTTATTTTTATCTAGCACAAAAACTTATGATAAACGGCTCCCTACATATCATATATATATAGGGTTTAACCTAATTGGGGCAAGAGAAGGGATCTAGTGGGTCCCACTAAGTTAGCTTCCAATTAGTCAATTAAATCTTAATTATCTCATAATTAATTTTAATTGATTAATTAATTTCAATTAACTCCACTATATAATTGAAATTGTACTCCAACTTAGTAAAATAGAGTAAACCCATATACACTATACTTCTACAGTTAGCCCCTCTACATGGATTCTAATAATCAGGGTTCCATATTATAATGTCAAATTAATTCTCTAATTATTTTAAGAAGCTAATTCAATAATTATTAATCACTTGTAATTGGTAATCATTTCAATAAACAATTTGCTGAAAAGACTGGATCTGGATTTCAGTGATTAACCCATTGAATTAACACAAAGGTGATATCCATCTCTCTAATATATAGAGTGTAGATTCCATCTTGAGAATATGTGTTCCCATAGTCTAAATAATGACTTCCTATGATACCGAGGTGTTAATCTAAAAGACCTCACTCATTGGTAACTTAAAGTCATCACTATTCAGAACTTGAGCTCACTATTCTCTCAAGATTAAGAACTTACTGCGAATAGTGAATAAGAAACTTATTAAAGGTGACAGTTCCAAATGATGCGCTTCTTATAGTGATCCAGTTCAGTGTATTCCCAATACACCAATACAATAATCTAGAGTCCACTACTCTGATGGTTAAGATAAACCACCTTATCACATAAAGGTTAACTGTATTACAGCTTTACAGATAAGATATCCAATCTTATCAATAGCCGCGAACAATTCTAGAATTGCCGATATAAGTAGTTCATATTTTCTGTGTATAAATCTCATTTATACACATGAACCACTTCTAATGATAATTCAAGGACTAATCATCTCATGATATAAAGCAACATCCAAACATATGGTAATATGAAACTCAATGATAAATCAAATTTATTAAATAATAATAAAATGTCTTGGATATGAGGGCACACATCCTAACACTTAGAACTTAACAATGGAACAGATTTGGTTTTTGGTGATGTCATCCATTCCATAGAAAAAGACCTGGCTTTTTTGGTGGTTAGGGGAAAGCCCAAACCTAGCAGTGAAGTCTTGGAGGATGGAGTGGATGGTATGAGCATTTCTAGTGTCTGCACCTGCGATGATGAATAGGTCATCGACAAAGGAGATGTGGGACAGGTTGATTCTTTCATGATTGGGGTGGAAGGAGAAATTTCCTTCAGCAATGCAGGAGTCAAAAAGGCAGGAGAAGACTTCCACAACCAAGAGAAAAAGGAAGGGGAACAAGGGGTCAACTTGGCAAAGGCCTTTGGTGCCTGGAAAGAACCCCTCTAAGGCTCCATTAATCACGATAGAGTATCTGGGAGTAGAAATGCAAGTCATAATCCAGGACTTAAAAACTTGGGGGGAAGTTAAGGCCATCCATAATTTCATCACGGAAGTTCCACTCAACCGAATCAAAAGCCTTGTTGATGTTAACCTTCACAACATAATAATGAGTGGATCTTTTCTTGTGATAGGTCATAACCAAATCTTACACGAACAAGATGTTATCCGAGATGGATTTGTTATGGACAAAGACGCTTTGGGATTTGTTGAAAAGGGAGGGCATAACAGGCTTAAGTCTGTTGGCCAAGATTTTAGAGATAGTTTTATAAAGAACATTGTAGCATGAGATAGGTCTATAATTTGCAAAGGAAGAAGGAGAATAACACTTTGGGACCAAGGCTATAGAGGGGTTGTTCTAATCTTTAAGCAATTGACCATTGTTAAAGAATGTTGAATTGCCATTTGGAAGTCGTCTTTAATGATTTCCCAGCTCTTTTTGAAGAAATGGGCACTAAAACCATCGGGGTTGGGGGCCCTGTGACTGTCAATGGAGGAGAAAGTTATCTTGTTCTCATCTTAGGTAATAGAAGAAACAAGGTTGGCTGCTTGAAGACTAGTGAGCTTGCGAGTCATTATATTATGGAGAAGGGCTCTGCTATCTCTTCTAGAATCATTATTTCTCCCAAAAAGATTGAAGAAGTAAGCAAGAACTTCTGATTTAAGAGTATTATGGTCAGTTATTTTTTGGCCATTAATGTCCTTTATACTCGAGATCTTGTTTTTGGCTCTATTGGTGTTGACTTTCCTGTGGAAAAAGGAAGAATTTTGGTCACTAAGCTTCAACCAGTTGATTCTGAATTTTTGTTTCAAGATACTTTCTTCATATTGACTCATTTAAGCAAAGTGCTTGAGGGCCTCCTTTTCAAAACTTTTGAGGTTGGGGTCATTTAGGTTGACGATGAGACTTCTTTGGATAGCCTCAAAGTTTTCTCTAGCTTGCTGGGTTCTCAATGAAATATTGCTAAAAAACTACTTGTTAAAGTTTTTAAGGGAAGCTTTAACTCTCTCCAGCTTTTGAGTGACTTGGAACATGTGATGGCCCTCAATATTTTTATTCCAACCTTCTTGAACAAGAGGTAAAAATCTATAATGGTTGGTCCAGAAGTTAAAAAACTCAAATGGTTTTTTGATAAGCTGCTGAGGAAGAATGGTCACTATATACTAGGGGAATGGTCCAAAATACCTAGAAGAAGGAAATATACTTCTACTTCAGTGAAGTGTGGCAGCCAAGTAGCATTAACTAGGAGTCTATCAAGTTTACTACAAATTGGGGGCCTTTGATCTCTTTTGTTGCTCCAAGTGTAGAAACAGTGTGTAGCATTTAAGTCCATGAGATTGCAATCCTAGATAGAATCTCTAAAGTTCTGCATAACCCTCCTATTGGCCGCTCTACCGCTTTTCTTCTCATTGGGCCAAAGGATAGTATTAAAATCACCCATAATGATCCATCTATCTTGATCAATGGATTGGAAAAATTGATGGAGGTTAGCCCAGAAGTTTTTATAGGTGTTACAAATATTGTCCTCATAAACAAAAGATGCATAAAAATAGGTGTCGAGAGAATGACTGTCCACTCTACAATGAATCACCTGATCTTTAGTAAGAAGAACTTGCACATTAACTGTTGAGGGATACCATCCCACTAGGATTCTTCCCACCACTGAATGGGAGTTATTGTGAGTGAAGGACCACTGGTGGTTGATATTCCTCACAATTGCTTCAAAATTTGTAAGCCTCGGCTTGGTTTCCACTATTGCAAACAAATCAAGGTTGTTTTTATTAATGAGCAGTCCGCACTCCTTCTATTTTAGGGCATTGTTGATACCCCTAATATTCCAACATCCTCACTTAATCATTAATGGTTTAAGAGGGAAGGGTCCCAGTACTATTATTGGTATTCCTATTGGATTCACTGTCATTCTTCTTTTTGTTCTTTTTCTTGGAGTTGTTAGCACCTCCTAGATTTTTTATTTGGACACCAGTATCCAGTTTTTCATCAAGGTTAGCAAGCTCTGCGAAGTGGTTTTTGGATGCGGAAGGGATGTTATTATGAGGGCCAGGGTGGCTAATGTTAGGGTAAGAGGGGTTTATTGGGTTTTGCATGGGGGTTGGGCTCTTCATGGGGGCTATGTTGGGATTTGGGTAGTTAGCAGCTTTTGATGGAGTTTGGTTAGGGAAGGTGGCCTTTGTTCAGTTTGGTCTAGGATAGGTTGAGTTTTAAAGTTTTTTATATTATGAGGTTTCTCTTTAGAAATCTTAGGGCACCTTTCTCTACTATAACCAAAGATGTTGCATACATCATAGTTTCTAGGGATCCATTCATACTCTACTTTTTGCCAATGGTTGTCTCCATTTCTACAGGCAAAGAGGACTTAGTCTGGGAGTTTTTTGTTCGCTTGTACCTTAATACAAATTCTGGCAGAAGACAATCTGCTCTTTGTGGCTGTTAATCTATCGGTGAAGAGGGGCTTACCCATTGCACTTGCTATTTTACTTAGCATGAGGGCAGACTACTACTGAAGCTTGAGGCCTGGGAATCTAACCCAGACAAGAACTTTTGTCACTCATTTCCTTTCTAGAGTTAGGGAAGGGCTCCATGGCTTGAGAATTAGTGGTTTATTATCAAAAGTCCAAGGACTCATCTCCAAGATTCTAAATTTGTCTTCATCGTTCTTGAAATAAAAAATGAAAACCCCTGTATCTAAGAAGAACATATTGATACCTTCAGTGTTCTTCTATTTTCCATTGATGAAATTTTACATTATTTTGATGGAGGGCTTTGCCCCGATGATATAGCCTACCAAGGCATTTTTCCAGTTTTCAATTTCTTCTTGAATATCTACTAGGTCGTAGGGGATTTTGGTGTGGCCGATCTCTTCTTCAAGAGGAATAAAGTCAGGCTCAATGCCATTGGTTTTTACCCGATTGGCCAAGAGGACATTTTTCCAAACTCCATTGGTTTGGTTTGCTTGGTTAGAGTTTCCATGGACTGCGACAAGGGTAGGGAAATTAGGCTTAGCAAAGGGGTTCCTTGTGGCAGTGTTTATCATGTTCGGTTGTAAAGGGTCAGGCACAGAATATGTGGTAGAACTTTCTTTGCTAGGTTGCTGTAAAAGAGGTTTTTCAGTGCTCCAAGACATGACTTGAGGTTAACCTCGGTAGGGATGGGGGGGTTGGTTTGGGTAAAAACCCACTCCCTCTTTCGGTGCATGAGGAGGAACTTCTTCTTCTTCCATGTCTGTAAATTGGTTCATAGGTGGGTAGTGTTGGATTGGAGGGCTGTGAAAGGGAATGGGAGCACCATGGTTGCTGCCTTGTCCTCTAATTTGAACACCCTTCTTTTAAAGAAGGTCTTAAGATCCTTTACCCCCTCGACCTTTACCTATTCCTCTGCCTTATTCTCTTCTTGCCGTTCTTCGTGTATTTTAAGCAAGGTCCTTAAGGATGTCACTTATGAACTGAGGTTCGCTATTTGCTGGGCAGCTGTTCCTTGGGCAATTTATAAAGCTTTCATAGCTTGGGAATCCACCGACTTTGGGATCGTGGTGTCATCAGAGCTTGATGAGTCTTCTAGTGCAATGGATCCCTCTAGATCTTTATGGTCGGACTACATATCACAATCAATCTCCGAGCTCTCAACTCTTTCCATTTGCATTTGCATTTCCATTTGCATGGAATAGAGGTCAATCTATAGCGATCCTTCTTTTTGGATGAAATTAGGGGCTTTGGGGTTAGGAGAATGAGATGGGTGGATGGACGCCAAACGAAGGTTTAGATTTTGGGTTTGAGGGTTAGGATTTGGGGGAGGGGGAAAGCAAATTGGGTTTTAAGTAGGGGTTCTGTAGCTTTTGAGTGGGTTCCGGTGAACTAGGACGGGTGGACACCGAAGGGGAGGCCCCTGATGCCTAGGAGCCATGATGAGAGGGGTTAGGCACAAAGAGAAGAAACTTGTTTTGCTTGTCTGTATTTGGATTAGCCATTTATATAGACAGAAAAACGATCATACCACCAATTGTCATTCATGAGTTGTGTAAAATAATGAGAATGAATGAAAATACAATATTTTATGTGGTTCGACAGTGTGTCTACAGAATAGTACTCAAGACTCTTTTTTATATATATTTTCATCTTTTTTTGTGTCTATCTAAGTGTGAAATGATTTAAAGATAGTATTGACATTTTAGAATCTTTAATCTACATGGGCAAGCATGATACTTGTGTATACACACACATTTTACATGAACAATTTTATGATCATTCTTAGATGTGTGAGAGTAATGGAAGTGCTTATTGAAAGCATGATTCAAGTAAATTACTCAAATAGGGTTTTTCTATTACTCTAAGTACTAATTCTGATTGAGTAATGTTTTTCCCTTTAATAATCTCGCATGCATAATAGTTTACATTCCATGTGATATTCCATTTATACTTATCTGAATTATTACTCCATCTATCTCTTATTTAAAGTCTCTCATGAAGAATCGAGATCAAATTATCTAATGGTTTCACACTAAAATGAGAAGTATTTGTTTATCAAAATAACCTCATTTTACATTAATTAGAATAGGCGCATTAATTGTGAAAAAAGATAATCATCATTTTTAAACTGACTTTTATTTTGAGAGATCTACATATATATATATATATACATATATATATATATATAACTAAAAAGAGATTAATATTTAAAGAGAAGAAAGAAGAAAAATTAATACAAAGGAATAACCTTCGCAGAGCGAAAAATTGAGAGAAATAGGTGTATTAGTGTGTGTAGTGAATAATATAAATATAAAAACATGGACTTGGAGTCATCTAACTATTTAGGATTTGATGTCCCTTAAATAAATTTGCTTCTTTTCTTTATTAATATTCTGTTTAGTAATCGTGCAGTGGCTCTTCCAATTCCATCTCTTTTCTCCACGTCGCTCCATTTCCCTCAAAATGTTGTTTTGTTGGAGATTGCACATGAAAACAAGCTTGAAAGTGTTAGGTGCTTGGGGAATTGTTTGAAAGTGTTAGGTGCATAAGCTTGAATGTCTCCTAGTACATAAGCATGGTCAACGTTAACAAAGCCTTACGTATGTAAAATAAAATGCAAAATACTCCTAAGGAAGATAAACATTCTATAATTTTACATTGGAGCACTAAGATTGAGATATATCAATATAACAATAGGCAAGACAAATTAATCAAACCTTTTTGTAATTAAACAATTAAGAAACCCAAATTTATAATTACATTCACGTAACCCTAACTCCGTTCGAGAGTCATTTTCAATACTCTTGTCGTTTAATTTATTCACGATTGGACTTGTATGTATGAAAATTAATTATTGAATTATCTAGAGTAAGACAATTTGAGAATGCATAAATTTGCATTGCAAGCAGTAGCGCATACGTAACCGTCGCTAGCTGTGTGTAAAACATTTTGTATGTGATGAGGAATGATTCTGTAAAAAAAAAAAAACTTTTCCCTCATCTATTGGTAACACCCAAGCTGTGCATTGCTAATAAGCACTATTAGTAACGCTTACACATGCATCGCTAAAACCCTTTTTTTGTAGTTTTATACATTTAGCCTTATCATTTTTAATTTTTGTTTTTGGTTGAAACAATCAGGAATTTTTTATCTCTTTCTATTCAATAGGTAAATCAAACATCCAGGCCTTTCAAGGTGATAGGCACCCAATGAGTTTTGAACTAGAAATTTGACGAGGTTAAACACTTATTCTCTTTACTCTTATCACTTTAAATACTATCTCTTGGGAGTAGCCTTCTCTTACTACACCCAAAAAATTATACCAGCTTTTGTCTATGAGAAATGATTCATGGCACGTGTCTTTGTACCCATATATTCAAATGAAATGGAATCTATCATCAAGAGTCTCACCCCATATAAATGCACCATATGAACACAAAGACATTTAACATTTAAATATTATTCTTTGTTACATCTCCTTGTACTTATATAAAGTATTCTTCTTAGACAAAAAGACTCATTTTGGTATTTATACTCTTTGCATCTCTCATATAAATTCAATATTATATTGAAGTAATTATGTGACGGTCTCTTATATAATATTAATTTTTTTATATTTTAAAAAAAAAAAAAATTTCTTATGCTCAAAAAATTTAATATTACGTGAAAAACCGTCACAATGATGTGATATAATGGGCTCATGAGATAATTTCTGATTATATTGCTTCTCTTTGCAACGGGGCTTTGTCATAACTAAATTTCTTTGGCCAGACTTTCATTAAGGATTCATTATTGCTTCCTCAAGTTTTCAGAAGCAAAATAAGGAAAGTCGCCATCCCAAAATTTATAAAGGAAAGAAAAAGAAGATAAACAAATTTTAGAAGTTCTGAACCTGTAATTGCCAATAATAATATAACAAATGATTACATATATTAAAAAAACTATATATAAACAATATCAAGGTTGTGCAAACTGAACGGATCGACGACAGATTGGGCAAGAATTAACGTTCCACAACCATTGGAAGATGCAGTCGCTATGGAACACATGCGAACACGGCATTGCGGTAACCTCCTTCCCCGCCGAGAACTCATCCAGACAAATCGGACATACATCCATTGAATCTTCCTCAACTTGTGGTTCCCCTAGAAAACCCTTCAGCGTTCGTAAAATTGGAACCTGGTCTTCGTCTATGTCCTCCATTGAATCATCTTCGTCTTCAACTTCCACATCATCCATCACTTGTTCGTCAACTTCACTTCCATATTCGTGATATGGATCATCCTCTAATTGATCTTCATCTGTTAACCTACAAACTTCCCTGATCACACCCTCTTTTGTGTAATCAATATTCCTTAACATATAAACATCTACAACGATGACAATCAGGGGCTTTCTCGGGCGAAGCAACGTTTGCGTTGTGAACTGATGAGAGTTACTGAGAAGGTACCTGGAAATGTCTTTTGCCAGAGTTGAAGCAGTGTCTACGAAGAAGAGTTCAGTGGCTGCAACAACACAGCGAGCCAGTGCTTCTATGGAGTCTCGAGACAACAAGCGGTCGAGCGTGAATGCTGAAACATCGTTTTGGTTTGTGAACTCGGTGGTTTCATTAACACCACCGCCATAACCATTCGTGCTCTGAGAAACTCTCTTGATCTCGTTCGTTATTCGGAACAAGAACAGTCCATGAGATTCCAGAGCTCTCTCATTGAATAGTTTTTTATTCAACTTGAACACACGAATTCTTGTATCACTGATTTTTTCTGTAACATCCATCGATCCTCTCTCTTTCTACCTTTCTCTTTCGAATTCTTGATCACAGAACAGAAATATATCTTCCTGTTTTTACAAGGAAAAAAGATATATAGCGTTGCTTACGCGCTTTCCACCGACTCCGACCAGTTTCCTAATCTCTACAACTCCAGAATCCAGATGATCTAAAACACGTATCAAATCCAGATTATCCAAGACACGTTGCAATTCCAACTTCCACTGCAAGTAAGTGGATGAGTGATGACGATTTTGAAGAACCTCTACCAACGACTCAAATGCATTCTTCCGGTTCCGGCTGAGGGGTTGTTTCCTTTTTTTTTTTTTATCTCTCTCATTATTTTATGCTCTCGGTAATATTTATGGGAGAAAATATACAAGAAACAAGTGTTTTTGTGGTGTCCACCAATTTATCAATGACCAATGTTTTATAAAAAAACAATCAATTACGATTTTTCTTTTCCTTTTGTAGGAAACAATGAAAGAGAAATTGTGTCATCAACGTATTGTTATAATTAATTATAATTAAATCTAGTTAAATATTTTTTATAAAAATAATAATATTCAAGATAAATTATACTAATTTTTTTTATATTTCTAAAATTACACTATTTTTTTTTATTTTTTTGATAAATTATAATTACTTTTTTAGTCAATTTTCTTTTAAAAGGATGAAATTATCTTTTTATATTATTTTTTTTGTATTTTTAAAATTTTATCTAATTTTTTTTAAAATAATTTTTTTAAAACTTATGGTGGCGCTTTTCGTGCTCAACCCAAATACTCGCGCACACCCTGAAAGTGCAGTACAAAATTATCCCTCTTCGTCTATTCATCTCTCACGTCATCTCTCACGCCCCTCGTTCTCATTTCTCATTTCTTGCATCTCTCTACAAATCCTCTCTATTGTAATACTTACTCAAATTTGATAAACCTTTATTTCTTGAAATCATAAATCATCCATAAATCTTCAACAAAAAAACCAAATGAAATTAAAATTAAAGAAAGGAAAGAATCCAAAGAGGAATAGTAGTTTACCGGGCATTTGATTGAAATCATGAATGCCAGAAAAGAAAAGATAAGATTTAGATCTTCACTTTGATTTCTTAGTAGTTATCCAAAAATGAATAAAAATAAAGAAAATAAAATTGGGCACTTTACATTGAGTGGAGTGGCACAGAAAAAACACTTTCTTGTTCACTGATTCTTTCATCTTCTTCTACAGTTTCTTCAACTCAAATATTGAGTACAATGTATCTATGTTAATGGAGGGAAGCCACCGTTTAAAAAAATGGGAGTTCTGAGCATAATTTTTTACTGTCTCTCAGTTAAAATTAAAGTGGATCATACATATTAATTTTACTAGGTTCATGTAGAAATGTATTTTTTTCATGAAGAGATTAATATCATGTATTGAGTTACTAAAACCATTAAGAAGTGAATAAAAAATTACCTCCAAATATCACCACTTGAAAATAATAACAAAAGTTTGAAATTTATGAAAAGCTTGTGTCCCACATAAGATAGGTACAAAACTTTTAAAGAATATATATACACTAGAAAAAATGATATTATTTGCGACGCACAATAAGCGTCGCAAAAAGACACTATTAGCGACGTACACCACATGTGTCGCTAAAAAGCAACAAAAAGGCCTTTCCCGCCTGAAAAAAATAGGCATGAATCTTTTGGCGACGGACATGTCTTTATTAGCGACGCAGTTGTGCGTCGCCAAAAGTTAGCGACGCACAGTTGAGGTCGCTAATAATTTGATTAGGAGAACGACGTCGTATTAGGATTTGTTTGTGGCACGCAAGGACTTTTTAGTGACGCTCACTGTGTGTCACTAAAAAGTCCCCCATTTATAACGCAGCCGCGACCCCTGGTTTCTTCTTCTTCTCTCTATTTCGATCCCTAATTTTTTCTCCCTCTCAATCTGTCACTCTCACTCCCCAAGCACGGTTTTGACGGCGGCAGACGACACGTTTGGTGACAGAAACGAACAACCCAATTGGCGACGACGAATTTTCACTCAACACGGTAACTCTCTTTCTTTCTGCCTCTCTGTCTCTCTCTTGATTCACAGTATTTAGTTAGAGCAATGATTCATGGTTTACTTTTTGTATTTTTTACAAATCTTGCATGATTGGCTTAGTTTTTGCTAACGATTAGGTTTATAGACTCGTAGTCATTTGGATACTGTTTTAGTTCTTAATCCTATATTTTCCGTTGGTAGTTATTGTACTGTGTGTTTCATTAGAATCAAAAGTTTTAAACTTTTATTGTATTTAACAGATTTTTTTATTTGATTTTTCTTCCTATTGCATAAGCATTTTGAGGGTGTTAATAGCCAGGTTTCAAAGATTTTTTGCCTGATTTTGTCAAAATGAACATGCTCAAAATGGAATTGATGATAAACTGGGTTCTGTGCACATGATCACATTGGCCCCTTCCGCTAGTATAATGATATAAAATAAGTTGTTGAGATGAAGCAATTGTGAATATGTGAGAATATAGGCGAGGCTATGGAAACCAAACTATGATTCATTGTTTGATTCGTTTTTATTAAACTTGTTAATTTGTTTAATAGATTATAAGGTTTTATTGGTTGAAATGCATGTATTATGTTTCTATGAAATACACCTTTAATTGGAGCATATTTTTTTGTTGTGTTTGTGTGTTTTGAGAGTAGCAATGGGCTGTTATTTGGGAAATTAATTGAGCAGCAATGGGCTGTTATTTGGGGGACTTATTGAGTTGATTTTTAGCCTATTGTTTGGGGCATTTTGAGAGCAAATTTAGTATATTTTGTGTATGTGTTTTCTGAGTTACAAGTGGCTGCTGTTTAGTGTCATTTCAGAGGGTAATTTGGTAGAGTTTAATGAGATGTTTGGTAGTTTTCTAATGAGCTATATTTGGCATTAAAGTCACAATGGTTAGGGGTAATACAAGAATGTAAGACTAGATTAAATTTGTTTGCATGTTTAGGTTTCTTATAAAGTGATATTACAACAACGCACATTATGAAAGACACAAATAGTATCTTCTTACGGTTGGACGATGACTAGGACTAGGATTTTGTCCTGATTGGTGGGCATTATATACTTGTCATTTGATTCTTATGGTGTGACTGTCATTATTACTCAGGTGCTTTACCATTAGCTATAAATCTAGGGTTAAAATATTAATTATTTAAAATTTTTGGGGGATCATGATCACTCCTAGCCCAACCTTAGAGCCACCTCTGCTTATACATTAAAAAGGCCAAAGTATGCAATTAATTCATGAATTTTTGCAGTTTGGACAATGAAAGGACTTCCAATTCTCTTCTCTATTTTGACTGTCATACTTGCCAACTAGGTGAGAATATGCTTTCTTCTCGAATGGAAAGGAAGCTTCCCATTTCTAGGCATTTCTTAAAGGTCATGATGCCTGGTTTCCTTTCAGAACTTGTATGTCCTCTCTCTCTCTCTCTCTCTCTCTCTCTCTCTCTCTTTCTATATCTATATATATATATACGTATGCATATCTGTGTTTTTGCGCGTGTGTGTGTGTGGTCAGTCCAAATTTCTTTTCTCTTCTTAATGTAGCAACATTTCATAGTGACTCAATCACTCTAATATAGTTTTCTGAATTTCAAATTTGCACAATGCATTCCACCGGCTTTCTGTGGACAACTAGGTGAAGTAAAATCGGAAGAAGCAATTCTAACAAGTTGTAAAAGGCCATGGCATGTTAAAATTGGTAAATGTGCCAAAGGATTTATTTACTTCAGAGAAAGTTGGGATAATTTTGCGCAACACCATGGCCTTTGTCTCGGAGATTTTGCAGTATTTGAGCATATAGGAGACATGCATTTTAATGTGTGTGTGTTTGAGTCAAGTGCTTGCGAGAAAGAGTTTCCAGTAGTTGAGTTAGCTCATGAGATAAAAAAGGAACCCCATGTAGCGCATGAGATCAAGGAAGCGACATCTTCTATGACAGAAGGTATTCCACATGCAACACTTCACATTATATTCCTCTTTTATATAAATATTATATGTTGCACCATCTATTACACACACACACAATATATATATATATATATATATATACAAGTGGACTATTTAGAGTGCAGATAGAAGAGTTGAATTCCTTAAACTATTATTAGCTTTCGGACATCCCAAGTGATGCACATTAACTTGGAATCTTCCTCTTCTCCAAAGAAATTATTGAGTTTGAATCTTTGATTTGTTGTGATAAGTTTTAATAAAAAAAGCTACATAAAATTAGAATAATTAATGCTCTCGTTCTGTGTTCTCTAATAAAATAAAAAGGGCAAACTTGTAGTTTTAGCTCAAAATTAATAATAGTTTTTGTGTAAAGACCTTGTTGGGTTTTTCCTCCTCTTCTGCGATCATGGGAGTTGGTGGGGAGAGGTGGAACTATTGATAAAATAGACTTGTACGAACTTACGGCACTCGGTTCGGATCACTGATTTGAAACTTATGCAAGTTTCTGCTCAAAAAAGGCCCATTTTTGGGTTTTGACGGACTAAAACACCAGATATCGGTGTAACTACCATGAAACCTCATCAAACACGTCAAAAATGATAAAATAGACTTGCACGAACTTACGGTACTCGGTTCGGATCATCGGTTTGAAACTTATGCAAGTTTCTGCTCCAAAAGGCCCATTTTCGGGTTTTGACGGACCAAAACACCGGATATCGGTGTAACTACCATGAAACCCCATCACACACATCATAAATGATAAAATAGGCTTACACGAACTTACAACACTCGGTTCGGATCACCAGTTTGAAACTTATGCAAGTTGCTGTTCCAAAAATGCCCATTTTTGGGTTTTGATGGACCAAAACATCGGATATCGGCTTAACTACCATGAAACCCCATCACACACCTCAAAAATGATAAAATAGACTTGCGCGAACTTATGGCACTCGGTTTGGATCACCAGTTTGAAACTTATGCAAGTTTCTACTCCAAAAAGGCCCATTTTCGGGTTTTAACAGACCAAAATGCCGGATATCGGTGTAACTACCATGAAACCCCATCACATAAGTCACAAATGATAAAATAAACTTGCATGAACTTAAGGCACTCAGTTTGGATCACCAGTTTGAAACTTATGCAAGTTTCTGCTCTAAAAAGACCCATTTTTGAGTTTTGACATACCAAAATGCCAGATATTGACCTACTGACCCCGAAACCCCATCAAATACCTCACAAATGATAAAATAGACTTGCACAAACTTACGGCACTCGATTCGGGTCAACGGTTTGAAACTTATGCATGTTTTTGCTCCGGAAATGTGAGTTTTGGGATTCTCACAGACCAAAATATCGGATATCTGCCTAACTATCTCGATACTGCATCACACACCTCACAAATGAAAAAATAGACTACCAAAAACTTAGGGAAATCAGTTCAGATTAGTGGTTTGCAACTTATGCTACTTTATGCCGTTCTTACTATTTATGCATGGAAAAAAATAATATATTCACTTTCATATATATTTAATAAGTGTTCTAATATATATCATTTGATCTTTATTTCAGATTGATCGGGATTATTGCGCCGGGGTCTTTAGGTCTTGCATTGGGACTGACTATTTTTATCTATACCATTTGCGACGAACACAATGTGCGTCGCTAAAAGCTACCATTAGCGACGCACTCTGAGCATCGCTAATAGTAGCTTTTAGCTTCGCACGTTGCGTTCGTGCATAATATTTGCGACGCACAAACCCAATTATTAGCGACGCACTGTGCACGTCGCTAATAGTTACCCTTAGCGACCCAAAGGGATGTGTGCGTTGATAATACTATTAGTTACCTTTAACACAAATCTTATTTATAAAAAAATTACTTTACCAATTAAGTTTAAAGTCTATAAAGATGATTCGTAAAGCCAATGGTTTACCGCAACCAATAACAATATTCCATTTTATCATTTCACAAGAAAGTATCATGAAGTGTTTTGATTTGCTTATACTTTATAATTCTTTCTATTTGTTTCTGCACTATTGAGAGTCACCTTCCCCTCCACTACATCTTTTATGCCTCTTAGCATCTCCATGAGAAATTTTAATGTAATTTTAAAATGAACTCTAACATAAGTGTAAGAAAATCATAAATCTTGATTCTTGTTTGTTTCTTAAATTCCTTCATAAAAAATTTAGATAAAAGAACAAAAAAATAAAAATATTCCAAAATTCTAGTTTAAAAAAAATAATAAGAAATCTTTTGCAATACAAACATCATGGAATGACCTACAAAAATCTTATATATCGATTTGAACAAATTACTACTCTCTTGCACATATTTTGAGACTAAAAGATAAATTTTGAGAGTAAAAGGTAAGACCAATTAGGTATCTTGTTTTTTTAGATTACAATCTGGAAATAATAAGAAAAGGAGCAGAGAGGCTAAAATATGCGTGTGCACACACAAAAAAAAAAAAAAAAAATTCAATGGTCTTACCAATGAAATGAAGCACGTGTACACTCTTGGATGTATGGTACCTTATCTCACCTTTAGGACAAAAAAAAAGTCCAATTGTAAAGTAGCATGAAAAAATTCAATAGTAATGTGTAGGCAAAAAGTTCAGGTAGGAATATGATAGTGGGACCTACACGTCAGAAAGGATCTCAGGGTGGTGTGTTTTAGAAGAAGGTGAAGCATCCCAGACCAGGGAGTCCATAAGAAAGGCTTTTCTCGGTCTTTCTTCTCTAAGTACATACCTTTGTAGAGGCCTTATTTATATAAGATGATCACATGTTGCCCCCATGCACCATAACAGTTTCGCTGAGGTCAAGGATTGGTCTCCACATGTACGTTCAGAAAGTAACAGAATCTTATAGAAGATTCAAGAAAATTCTCTTATAATCTAGAATGGCTAGTTTGTTTCTATCTCTAAATATTATAGCCAAACTAGAGAACCAATCACCTTAGCCACCAATTCACTCAACGTACAGTATCCCATACTATCAAATCTTAGATTGGCTTCCCTTTCCGTCATAGACTTGTAAATCTATCTTTGGCTTGACCTAGTTTGGCCCGAGATCAAATCATTTATTTGGGCTGAAACCAAGTTTTACTCATAATACCAATGTTTGTTATGAATCCCACGTCCACATTTCCCCCCCCTTGTACACACGAATCATTCTTAGAGTTTACGCATACAAATTTAATGGTTATTTCTCTTGCCAAGTCAATAAGCACCTCCCATTTTTTAAGCCATCAATCTAAAAATATTGTAACGTTTCGTAAAATTAAAAAAAAAATAAATAAATAAATAATTGATAATGTTAATTTTTCATGATAATAAACCTTAGAAATATAATAATGAAATGGAAAGAATTTAAACAACGTAATATAGAGTTTGATGATACAGGTGAAATAATTAGACAAGGGTAAAAACTTGAACTGTAGAAATAAAAAAATGACAAATATTGTAATGTTTGTTACGAATCCCATATCCACATTTTTCCCGTAGGCTTCATTCCAACGAAAGGGTTGTTCATTTGAACGAGCACCCAAAAGTCTATGCAACCTTCGTTTTATACTCATTCGAACGAAGGGCACTCGTTCGAATGAAGGGCAATCATTCGAATGAATGCCTTGTTCATTCGAATGACCATATGACAGAACAATTTTAAGTTACGAGCTAAAAAGAAATTTTTCCCAAATCTCGTTTTTCTTCTTCCCTAAACTCTCTCAAGCCAAGGGAGAAAAATTAGGGTTCTTGGGAATTGATGGATTCCATGGAATCCTAAGATACACACATACCTTCTAGTGCAAAGATCCAAGCTTAGGAAGATTTCTCACCGATTAAAAGTTGGGATTTCAAAGATATTTTCAAGAACAAAAGGTAAAATTTGGGGCTTTTCATTTTCTTTTCAAATTTCTTGCATTTCGTTGTAGATCTAGCTTGGTTGAGTGAAATAAATGGTGTGAATCATTTCTTAGGTTTTGGGAGCAAGGATTGAGGCTTGAAATTGGAATCTCTCTCTCTACACACAAATCTACACTTGTTTTTGAGGTAGGGCTTCTAACCTAGGTGAAGGATAAATGTTAAGAACAAAACATGCATATTATGACATTTCTATGGACCATGTTGTATGAAAAGTGTGTAATAAATTTTTTAAATTGCTAGATGAAATTGCAGATGAATGTTACATGTTTAACCCTTGATATATCTTGTCTAGAATGTTAATATATATATTTGATACATGATCCCGGCTTAAAATTCCTTTACTTGAATGCTCAATAATTATTTACTTGTTGTTCATGAACTCGTGTGAAGTTAATATGCATACCAAGTGTTTGATAGAATGTTATAATAATTGTGATGATGTGGTATTGTGAAGTTACATGTTTTGTTGCTTTGTGATGCTTTCACTTGATGTGAATGCCATTTTCCTTTGAATACTCTTGGTTTAGAATGGAAAACTTGGAAAAATTCTCTGTGAGGAATAAGTAGGAAATGAGATTGTTGAAGAATTGAGAAAAAGGAAGAAATAAATAAAAAGATTACGAGTTGAGAAAGGGGAAGAAATGAATGAGGTAATTACGAATTGAGAAACGGAAAGAAATGAATAACTAAATTACAAGTTGAGAAATGGGAAGTTATGGATAGTTACCCAAAGTTTTTATCACTAGGATTATGTTTCCTTTCGGTTATGAATCGTAACCCTGCGTGGGTGGTCGTATGTTTCTATTGGGTTAGTTGCTGGAAAAGCACTTAGGTTCAACCGGGGGGCATTAGGTAGTTTTAAAGGATTACGGAAGAAGTGGAAGTAGAAAGTAGTGCCGTTGGGATAAGCGAAGTAATGATAATCTAATAGCCTCATTTTGTGTCATATTCTTGTGTAAGAATTGAATTATGCTATTATTGTTGGATTGGTATTGTAATTCTATTGGATTATAAAATGAATGTTATTGAATTGAAATGCTTAGTGACACTTGCTTGACACTACACTTGGCACATGCCTACACTTGTCACCGTTTATTCTTCCCTTGTATAGTTACTCTACTGGGGTTGTTGTTTTGACCCCTACCAAATACAGGTAACGGCAAGGAGTTGGCGCCTTGATGACATGGATTAGAAGGACATTGCTTTTGGACTTTTACGTTTATTTTTGGAATCTAACTAAATTCATAACTTCTATTTTAGTCTTTTGTTATTTTTAGGAATGTAAAAGGCCTTATTGGTCTTTATATGTTAATATGAAGGCTCGCAAGCCTCAAAGGAGACTAGTATTCTTTTGACTAGAAATAGAAATCACAGGATGAGTACACTTTTGAAATTTATGTATAAAAACCTTGTTGGGTTATATGTATGGAATGTGAATGAACATTTATGTCATGAAAACATATGCTAATCATAGTGTGGTTTAAGATATACCAAAATTGTTTATTTAGGTTGACCTTGAATTACAAGGTCACCCTCAGGTCTTTGGGGACCGGGGCATGACAAATATTGTCATCGGACCTAATTATCTCAGCAGTAATCTTTATCTACACTAATAATTTGGGCCATAATCATTGAAACAAAATTTTTCTTATTACTAACCCCTGCCAATTTAATGGATCTCATATCTATATTTTATTCTTGTTTTTTCAATTTTTAAGCCTTTATTTCCTTTCCCGTAATTCTAGGCCTGATCTATTTAGGTTGTAATCTTTTATAAGTTATTGATCATCTTTAGCTCAAAAAGAATTTAAAGATCTAAAGCCATTTACCTTGATTCCATCTCTTATCAGAACTAACAATTTAGTTCTTCTCTTACTCTAAGCAACATTAGGGGAATAAATTTTAAATAAATTTTTGAAACTTCTTCTTAGTTTCATTTTCTTCAAATTCTTCATTGTTTCCCCTGGTCTAGATTGTAAGTCATACGGCATCTTATACTTCCTTCTCTTTAAGGTCGACATCATCCATTCATTGTGTATTTTCGTTTGTGGCCCTAATATTCATATCAATAGAGTTATTCTATTCATCCTAATCACCATCTACTAAATATGTGTGTCTATATATATATATATATATATATATATAAAATATTATCTTAGGCATTTCATAGACTAATAATTTTAGGCCCTGATTATTTGGGTCATGGTTAACCCATAGTCATTCTCTGATTCTTTCATTTTTAGAGGCATTGGTTTGCCCCCCTTTATTTTTCATTTTTAGCCATCATTCCTTTTCTTTTATATATATATATAAAGGGGGCATTGGATTACCACCTTTTATTTTTATTTTTTAGCCGTCATTCCTTTTCTTATATATATATATATATATATATGTGTGTGTGTGTGTGTGTATGTATACACATTAGCCATAAATTTTTAAATTTCTTTTTATCTTTTTGAGAATATGTGGCCCTTTTCCTTCGAAACAGTCAAAATGCTTTTCTGGTCCCATTATATAAGAATGAGAAAAAACAACGAGAATTCTAACCTTGCTATCCATTCTTTTATGAATTTTGACTTTTCTCTGGACTTTTCGTCCTTATTTCCACGGGCTAAAAAAACTAAACTTGTTACTCTCTCTCTTTTTTTTGCCGGAAGTAAAACTCCATCATTATCCTTTTTTTATTTTCCTTTTTCTCACGGCTTAGGGTTATTTCTACTTAGGGTTTTTTAATTTTTTTAACCAAAGTATTCTTAAGCTTTCTACCAAAACATGCCTGCCCCAAATAGGGAGCCAGATTTAGGCGACCTTGATATCTTAGGCATTAAATGCATCGCTCTTGCTATTCTTGAAAAGAGTGAATGGAAACGTGCCCGTTACATAGGTATGACAAAGGAAGATTTTTGGGAAAAAAATGGAGGCCTTTTTGAAGGCCACAACACCGGCCTCAACTTCACGATCAATCCTCCCCTACCCCTACTATGCTTTCTCGATTTATCTTGATGTCAAAATAAAAAAAATAAAAAAAAGGTCTTATTATTCCACCTGCTTCTATTACCTATCTTCGAATTGAAAGAGGAGATTATACATATTATTTTACTTATTTTGAAGCTAGCTCCAGGCCAATGAGTGATTGGGATTAGTGGACAGTAGTTATTCTTTGCGATCCCTCTTTCGAGCCAATCTTCAAAAAAGGCCAACATTTATAGTATAAAAGTGTGTGCTCCCCTATGTAACCGCAAAGATTGCAGGAACTTATATACTCTCTTTTCGTGGGAGAGCAACTCCACCCCATACATTTTCCATAACTTGGGGAGAGTTCACACCTACGCTTGAAGATATTTTTGTCCTTCACTTTCCCCTTTTGGCTCGACAGATTTTACTACTCTAAAGATATCAAAAGGCGACAAAGCTATTATCATTTATCTTCAAAAGTGCCTTACGTGATGTTCTTCTACTTTGACGAAGGCAATGGAGGTAAGAAAGCATCTTTCGCTAATTAATTGCAATTATTTTATAAGGATATTGCGCCAAAAGGTCTTAAGGGAAAGGAAAAGGAAAGGTGTGATCGAGAAGAAATTGATGGGGATGAGATTCATAACCCTCGTTGTCTTGTTGGCTTCCTTGTATGTTGGCTTTCTAGGTATATTATCCCGATGCCCCCAAAAGACGGAATTAACTCTAGCGTTTTTCCTCTTGTGGTAAAATTATCTCAAGGTATGATTTTTCCTTAGGCCCTTTCTTGTTAGGATCATTATATCATAGATTGGATATATACTATGACGATACTTTTAGATCGTTAGAACGTTATGATGTTTCCAACTATGCTTCTGTCATGTTTATTCAACTCTTTATTTTTGAAAGGTTTCCTAACTATGCTCCTAAACCAGAAAGACTACCCTCGTATTCCCTCAATCTGAATGATGAAGAGGGAAATGAAGTTTAAAGAAACTCATGGTCATTATTGATAAAGAATTATTTTTCGGCCTTATGCTAAAAGAGTGGGTGGGGAAATTGACCTAGGTCTGTATAACAAACCTCCAAAGGACTTTGACCGTTCTAGTCAGCAACCTTCCCTACAGGGTTAAGCTTGGGCTACGATATATTTTCCATGCTTCCTTCTTATACTACTAAAGTATTGAATGATAGATGCCTCTATAGTCCCCAACGTGTGGCTCGTCAATTTGGTTTGGACCAGAAAGTTCCTTCGTGTGATATGTCCAAAATTAAATTTGTTAAATTCTTTGAATGGTTCAAGCTTTTGTATTTTAAAAATCATTGTGCAAGAAATGGGATGCTTATCGTGGCTACAAATATCGATTTCCTTTTTTGGAAGAAAAATCTACATCTGTTTTGGGACTTTCCTCAAGGGAAACAAGAAACAGTAACTATTGAGAAGATTTTTAAAAGTGGTAGTTCTCTTTGGTTCGCTTCTCCTCGAAAAGGAAAAGAACGTGAAAGAGGAGGTTTCGGTTTAAAGGCCTGTTTGGCATGTAAAAATATTTCTTCTGATAGCAAGACCAAAGTGAATCCTCCCACCTCAAAGAAAAGGAAGGCCATTCATAAAGGGAACAAAGTCTTTATCCAGGCCGTTGTGGAGGTAGTATTATTATATCATTATTATTGTTTGTTTCTCCTCGAAAAAGAGAAGAGCGTGAAAGATGAGGTTTTGGTTTGAAGGCCTATTTGGCATGTAAAAATGTCTCTTCTGATAGCGAGACCAAAGTGAATCCTCCCGCCTCAAAGAAAAGGAAGTCCATTTATAAAGGGAACAAAGTTCTTATCTAGACCGTTGTGGAGGTAGTATTATTATATCATTATTATTTCATTGTGCCTTTGCTTTGGAAGGATAAGGACAACTATTTTAAAGAAATTTTGGGTATTAACAAAAATCTTGACGTAGTAAGTCAAGATTTAGAAAATTTTAATCTTGATGTAAAGGCCTCTCTTTTAGAGGAGTTTTCAACGGTTCCAAAGAAGCATGGAAAAGGAAAGGAATTAAAAGCCTTGAACAATAGCAGCATTCACAATGATGTTAGCATATATGTTTCAAGTTCTTTTCAAAGCTTACCAAGGCATTCTTCTGATTATGATTCTTCAACCGTTGCTAGAGATAGTATGTTTACACTGTTATTATTTGTTTATATATATATATATATATATTTCTATGTTTTTTATCATCGTCAATAATATATTTTTTAAAGGAAAAGAGGAAAAGGGCTTGAATGTGCAGAGCTAAACATTAATCTATCTGATGATCTTGGCAGAGATTGGGCTGAAAAAATGACCTCAAAATCTCTAAGGTGCAGGCCGAAAGAATTGATAATCGGGTTGATCAATTATCAGCAAGTATTAGAAATGATGATCTCAAGAAATTTGGTGAAGATCGTCTTGAGGAATCCAATTCCAACATTAGGACTTAAAGTTCTACTAATAATCAAAATAACAAAAAAATTGATACTGAGCAAGCCAAGGAGTCTGGGTCTAATGATGAAGCCACACCTTTTGGTAAAACATCCAATGTCGACCGAGCTAACAAGTCCGAGGCATCTGATGATCAGACCATTGGTTCAAGTGACGGGAGAAATAGGGGATCGAATGTTTCTTTTCCAACTATTCTTCAAATGACATTAGTTCATCTACTTGAAGTGGTTTCAAATCAACTTCTAATTCTTCATCAAACAATTCTTTGGGCAATGTTGTTCAAGAAGGTAGAACCTAACATAAAGATGATCTTAGGAACGTTGTGAATGTTAAGTATGCTCATAGTAAATCTTCTTATGAAAGAGGTATTTCAAATAGTTCATTTCTTTTGGTAAGCTCATTGTTGTTGTCGTTTTTTTTTTTTACTTTGGCTCTTTCTTTTCTTTCACATTTTTAGATTCCTATAAAACAAGGCATTATCTAGAGATAGTGACACTCAAAGATTCAAAGAATGGGACTAAAGAGGATAATCGAGTAGAGTTGAGAGAGGAAACTATGTAAAATAATATTGACCAAGAATTATGTGCCCCAAATGTAAAGAATCTTAACGGTACAGTTCTAACTAACAATCCTTTACTTCATGGGCAAAAACTTTTACAAGTTTATCATTGTCATTCTAATATGGGTAATAAAGCAGGAGTTGAACTGGTGTTTTTGGTTGATAAAAATAGGGGAAACCTTAGCTCAAGACGAGAGATCTAAAGAGATCTTCACCACTCATCCTGTTGATCTTGTGGCTAGTGTTTAATTTGCACAGCCTTTGAACCAAGCGATACAAAGTTCTCAAGCAAATAGTTGAAGGCATCTAAGAGTATTGTGGTATGGAGATAACATTGGTGAGAAATTTATGCCTTTTTTGGAAAAAGTTTGTACTCGATATCCCCTAACCTTTAAGCATTTTTATCAATGTAAGCTTCTTGAGCTAAGGACACTCATGTTAGAGATTTTGGGTCGTAGAATCAAGAAATTAAAGGAAAGAACCATTCTAGTTTCTTGAACTCCAAAACTATAAGGTTTGATTAATTCAATTTCAGATTTTAAAAACAATGGTTTGCAAGTGGATTGGCTTGAAAATCACTTGAAATTGTTAATACCTTGTGGGATGTATTCAATTTATCTTTATCAACACAAGCTTTTGAGAAAGATCCTTTTGCAAGCTCATGCTCATTTAACGCAGATCGAGGCCAAAGACTAGAAAATAGTTCATCTTTACGATGAGAAGGAGAAATATTTCCCTACAGGGATTGCTGTTACTTTAAAGGGCGCTACGAGCTTGTCTAAAACTTTTGCTTGGAATTTTAGGTTTTGATATTATGATGTTTTATTTCCTTGAACTAAAAATGATATTGTTATTTGTTAGGCAAAAGAAAATGTTTCATAAGTCAATGTACCCTTCAAGGAGTTGAATGCACGGGGCTGGTCTATCTATAAGGCCTTCTGACCTCTCTCCTTAACAATTGGGTTTTTAAGAAGCTGAATGGACTGGGCCTCCATTTTCAACATGGTATTAGAGCCAGGTTAGAGATCCAACCTTGAGCTAGATGCATAGGGCCGCTCATCTGGCTTCCCTCTGTGGGCAATGTAATCCAGGGGGCGTGTTGGATTGTCCCACATCGCTCGTCTCTAGCTCCTCTGGTCTATCTATAAGGCCTTCTGACCCCTTTCCTTAATGCCATGGTTTTAAGGAGCTGCATGGGCTGGGCCTTCGTTTCAACATGGTATCAGAGCCAGACCAGAGCCTAACCTTAGGCTAGATGCACGAGGCCGCTCACCTGGCCTCCCTCCGTGGGCAATGTGATCTAGGGGGCGTGTTGGATTGTCCAACATCACCCGTCTCTAGCTCCTTTAGTCTATCTATATGGTTGGCTGCCCCTTTCCTTAACACTTGGATTTTAAGAAGCTGAATGGGCTGGGCCTCCAATTTTTAACATGGTATTAGAGCCAGGTTGGGCTTTTCCCACAGCCAATCCTGTTGGGATTTGTCGCAACCAGTCTTGTAGGCCGCTGAGGTCAAAGGGGTGTGTTGGACTGTCCTCAGCGACGCAACATAATCCCACATTGCCCTTGCACATCCCACCTGCCCACTATATAAGGGCCCTCTCTCCCTCTCCTTAACATTTAGGTTTTAAGGAGCTGAATGGGCTGAGCCTCTAATTTTCAACAAATACAATGTCTTCTATTTGAGACAAGACTTGTATAGCTTTTATTATTTTACTTTGTTAATTAATCTTTTTGTTAGTTTTATGTTGGTTTATTTCTTTTATGCTTTGCATCAAACAATAAACTCGAATGTTAGGATTGTACGAATATCAATTTCCATTAATCATGTAAAATCTCTATACTCTCAAAGTCCATTAATCATATAAAATCTCTATAACTTAATATGAAAAATTAAGAAATAACTTTTTCACTATTTGATGAAAAATAAAAAACTTTTAATAATTTTATAGGGACAAACAAACTCCTAAAAGCAATATAGTTTTATCCATTTAGAATTGATTGGTCCAGTGCTCTTTCTAGTTTGTAGTTCTTTAAGCCAACAATAACCACTTTCATAAGCAACCTGCACCACAAAGGGACCTTCTCATTTCAGCTTGAACTTAGGAACTAACCTTCCTCTCATCACCTGATCCACCACCTTTTAAACGAGATCACCCTCTTTAAAGGTCGTTGGCCTAACCTTGCAATTGTAAGCTTTAGCCATCCTATGATGATATTGACTTACATTAAGCTTTGCCTTGTCTCTTCTTTCATCAAGTGTTTCTAATGAATAGATCCTATGAGCAGGTGAGAATTCAATTAGCAAAGCAATTCGAGTTGTAGGTATCAAGACTTTTAAGGTTATAACAGCTTATTCTCCTTAAACTAAGGAAAATGAGGTAGCCTGAGTGGACTGCCAACTAAAAGTTTGATAGGCCCAGAGTCCTAGAGGTAACTACTCAACCCAGGTTTGAGCCGAGTCATACAACACTCTACCCAGCATTTTTATTAGGGTTTTGTTTGTGACCTCTACTTGCTCGTTCCCTTTTGGATAATACAAGGTAGACTTGTGATGGTCAACTTTATAGTTCATGAAGAATTGTTTAACACATGTTTGTTCACAAACAAAGTGCCATTTTCATAAAGAAACACTTTTGGAATTCCAAATTGGTAAATGATACCTTATTTAATAAAATTAGCCACCACTAGACCTATTGCATTTTTCAGAGCAATGGCCACCACCCATTTTGTAAACATTTCAATTGCCACCAAAATTTATCTATAGCCTCTTACCGCTAGGTTAATAGGGCCAATCAAATATTATCCGCAAGTATGGAAAGGCTATAGTACCTCAATGGAGTGCAGATTTACTATCGGTGAGTGGATCAAGTCTCCATACAACTGGCATGACTTACACATCTTAACACAATTATTTGCAGCAGTTTCTATTGTAGGCCAGTAGTAGCCTAACCAGAGTAATTGTTGAAACAACTTTGTTCCTCTTTGATGTTCTCTTTGGTGTAGTTGGTAGAAGACCTCAAGGCTTTCATCTTCCCCTATACATTTGAGCGGCCTATTCTCAAAGCTCCGTTTGTATAATTCTTGGTTATAGATAAAAAAAATTTGAAGCCCTTTTCTTCATTATGACAGTATCTTTTTTGTTAATTGGGAGAGTTCCTTCTTTTAGGTAATCAAGATAAGGTTGTCGCCAATCTTGTATTGGCTCGAAAAAGTTACATTCCTTAATTTGAGGGGCTTCTTAGTAGATTAGACATTGTAATTGAAGTCTAAAAGCTTCTTTTGCCATTTCTAACCAATAAAACCTTTGGCTTTGTAGTCTTTCATATAGGCTCACATCTTTTTTCCCACACGTTTTTTCATGGAATTCTTGCAACCTTTTCTCTACTTCCATCTTTCCAAGGCACCTAGAAAGTATTCCTCTTGAGCTTGAAAGTATAAGTCAACATTATATACGAAAAAACTTTTCAACTTTGTTATTAAAAGATCCCCTTGATTTTGTAAAAGTTGCAACCAATTGGATTTTTGCCAGTCTATAGGTAGTTCAATTTTTTGATTGAGACTAATGGTTTCATTTCTTTTTTCAATCCTAACTTCTACATTCACTCCCTGAATCTCTATTTTTGAAGCAAGAGTTGCTAAGCCATCAAGATGACGGTTAAAAGGCCTTGGAGCATGTTCGATGTTAACTTTCTAAAACTTCTCCATCCATCATTGTAATGTAGTTCGATAAGAAGCTAAGGCTGGCTCCTTAATAGAAAATTCTCCTTTCTCCTGTTTGGGGAGTAAATTCGAGTCCCTTTTTAAGTTATTCCCAAATTATATGCAGTTATTAAACCTAAAATCAAATCTTCATATTCTGCTTCATTATTGGAGCATGAAAAATCAAGTTAGTAGGATAAATTAAAGATTTCTCCTTGTTCTGATGTAAGCACTATTCTTGCTCCTCCTCCTCATGTTGTTGTTGATCCATCAAAACTTAGAGTTCATGTTCCTTGTAAATATTTAACCATAACAGCTTGAAGATCATCGTCCAGTAGTTCTTCATTGATTGGCTCAAGCTCTTGTATAGAGAGTTAAGCAAGTAGGTCAGCCAAAGTTTTGCTTTTGATTGCTTTTGGGGTTAGACATTCAATTTTAAACTAGGCCAACAATAACAGCCATTTGGTAGTCTTTCCTCATAAAAGAGGGTGGGTTAGCAAGTATCGAATTGAATTGCATTTTGCTATGACTTGACAACATGTGCTAATAGATAATGTCAAAACTTTTACGCAACAAATGTTAGAGCCAAACAATGCATTTCAATGACATAATATTATGTCTCATGGCCCCACACAATTCTACTAATGTAGTATATAGGTTTTTTAGAACCATCATGTTCTTGAGCCAAAAAAGCCCCTATCGACTTGGGGGTGGATGTCAAATATGGAATCAAAGTTCTTCCCAAAGTAGGTATGGGTGCCACCACCGAAAAAAAAAGGAAAAACATGTGTCATCTCTTTTCGTGGATTTAGAAGGATTCTGGTTGTCTCCTTCCCTTAAGGTGGGAAGGAACGCCTCTGATGGAAGATAAAGAAGTTGAGGAGTTGTCAGCTTGTTTTTTAGCAAGAAACAAGCAAACCCGTTATAGCAAAAAATAATCAAAAGAAAACTGAAAATGAATGAAATAATTGAAATTTATATTGCCTTGTCTCCTAATTACATTCTAAAGATTCCTTGACATAGATCAAATAAATAAAGTACTGAAATAAAAAGTGAAAACCAAAGAAAACATGGATTCGGGGGCTAAAATACGGAGTGGGAAGGTGTTAAGCACCCACCCCGCCCAATCCGAATGGATCGGCCTCGAATATTCACTTGCAAGGCTATTTTGTCATAAGAAAACTGAAAAGAGAAATGTGAATCTATAAAAGATAAATAATAAAAGATCTAATGTAAAGAAATAAGACAAAAAAACAAAAAAAAAAACAAAAAAATAGATCTAACTCGAGCTCGAAGGCTTCCTGCATATCCGTTCAGAAAACGGAATCAAAGTTACATAGTTCTCCGATTTACCCTCTTTTATTAAGAGTGATAAAAGATGCAAGATCAACCAGATCTAAAGAAAAAAGAAATTGTTAAGGGTTTAAGAGCGTACCTTATTCAGTCATGGTAGTCGTGCAGCACTTTGGCTAAGAAAGTTTGAATCGGAGACTTTAATCAGGCAGATCTCTTAATCGGGCAGATTTCTGACTTGTTCTTTAGTTTAGAAAGTGTCACTTCAGCTGGTTTTGCAAAGGGAGGCTGTTACTTCAATAGGACTTTGGCCTCTAGAAAGGGAAGGTTCTTGTAAAGAGAACCCTAGAATTAACCTAACAGCGCAAGGCTATGAAAATCGTCTTCCCTTTGTATATTTCGTGTCCCTAAAACTGATGGCCTAGGGGCTCTATTTATAGGAAAATATATAGATTTGATCCAAGGGTCTAAGACAAAACCCTAAAATGGAAGGCTAGGATCATGTCTTGAGTGATAATTATCTAATTAAATAAGACTGATTATCTTAACTAAATGAATTAATAAATAATTATGACAATGCATGAACCAATAGAATTGGTGTCTACATGCAAGAGCTAATAAGATAAAAGAGAAATTAAATTTAAATGGAAAATAAATTCTAAGATAAAAGAGAAATTGAATTTAAATGGAAAATAAATTCTAAAATAAAAATGTCTAGGTTCAATGTATCTTCATTTAAGGAAATATCAAACAACTAGATCTATGGAAACTCTAAAAGTGGAAAGTCCTAATTAAGCCTAAATAGACTACTATCACTCAAGATTACCAAATGCTTCCAATTCGGTGGAGAATCTCTAGATTGCCACAAGACATGCGAAAAGACCAAATTACCCCAAATTCGTCACCAAAGGGCTAAAATTACCAATTTACCCCCATGTGGGTGAAATGATATAGAAATTACGAAAATGGCCTTCAAGTAACTAGGAAGTCTACTGAGGGTAGGATTGTGCAAAATTATCAAAATGCCTTTAGTGGGCAAAAAGCTACCGAAATTACTAAAATGCCCTCCAATGGGGAGGAGAGTTCTAACGGGAGTGGGACTTTATCAAGAAAAGTCTTACTTGGACTAGGACTCTAGTATGAGAGTCCTACCGGAAGTGGGACTATATTGAGAAGAGTCCTACTTAGACTAGGACCTTGGCAAGAGAGTCCTAACGGGAGTAGGACTCTATTAGGAAGAATCCTATTTGGACTGGGACTCTGGCAAGAAAGTCCTAACGAGAGTAGACTCTATCAAGAAGAGTCCGACTTGGACTGGAACTTTGGCAAGAGAGTCCTACCGAGTGTGGGACTCTATTAGGAAGAGTCCTAATTAGACTAGGACTCTGACAAGAGAGTCCTAACTAGAGTGGGACTCTATCGGGAAGAGTTTCACTTGGACTGGGACTCTGACAAGAGAGTCCTAATGAGAATAGGACTCTGTCGGGAGGAGTCCTAATGGAACTAGGACTCTAATAAGAAAGTCCTAACCAGAGTGGGACTTTATCGAGAAGAGTCCTACTTCAATTGGGACTTTGAAAAAAGAGTCCTAACGGGAATATGACTCTATCAAGAGGAGTCCTAATAGAATTGGGACTCTGGCAAGAGAGCCCTAGTGGGAATAAGACTTTGTCAGGAGGAATCCTAACAGAATTGGGACTCTGGCAGGAAAGTCCTAACGGGAGTAGGACTCTGTCAAGAAGAGTCCAAATAGAATTTGGACTTTGGCAAGAGAGTCTTAGCAGAAGTAGGACTCTATTAGGAGGAGTCCTAATAGAAAGCGGATTTATTGGTATAACTACCAAATTACTACCACTTAATCAAAGGTCACAAAATGAAGTGTTTACAGTAGGTGTGGTCAAGGTTTGAGGAGAAGTTTGGATTTTTTTGTTCTTACAAAGGCTTCATGGTGTCCTACTTTCCAATCCAAAGGAGATTTCACTTTCAAAAGGTTGGTAAGGGGTTGGGTTATTTCTGCCAAAGCCGAGATGAATAGCCTTAGGTATAAGACTTTTCCCATAAAGCTTTTTAGTTATTTTTTAGTAGATGGGGGAGGCATATTTTGTATCAAAGAAATTTTGTCCAAATCTACTTCTCTTCCAAGGCGATGTATTATATATCCCAAAAGTTTCCCAAAAGTTAACCCAAAGGCACATTTTATGGGATTGAACCGAAGGCTATATTTCTTACATTCGTCGAAAATTATTTTCAAGTTTTCATAATGGTCTTCTAAAGCCGTAGACTTAGCCATCATGTCGTCTACATAAAATTCAAGGTTTTTTACAAAATATCATGAAAGATGAAATTCATTTCTCATTGATAAGTTGCATCTATATTTTTCAATCTAAATGACATAACAGTGTAATAGAAATTTCCCAAAGGAGTTCGAAAATCTGTTTTGTTTACATCATGCTATGCCATCTTTATTTGGTTGTATTCACTAAAACCATCCATGAATGAAAACATTTGGTTTCCTGCCAGAACATTAAATAAGTCTCTTCGAAAATGGGAAGTCATCTTTAAGACAAGATTTGTTTAATCTCTAAAATCAAGAAAACTCGAACTTACCTTGTTCTTTTTCTTATTGGGACAATACTAGAGAACCAAACTGGGTGTTGAGTTGGTTTAATAAAACCAACTTCAAAGAGTTTTTCAATTTTAGCTTTGATTTACAACTCGAGTTCAAGGCAGAAAGTTCAAAGTGCTTGTTTTATTGAGGTAGTAGCTATTGAGACATTGAGCACATGGGTTGTTACTTTTTTGTTGAGCCTTGACATTTCTCCATATGACTAGGAAAAAATATCTTGTAATTCCTTTAAAAGGAGTATCATCTTAGACTTTAGCTCTTTAGTTAGGTCATTGTCTATGTAAATTGGTTTTAGTTAGATCTATTTCTTGGAGTTCTTGCTTCTAAGAACAGGGTCCATCTTGGAAACATTCGGGTGCCTCTTCTGGCTCTTAGATGAACTCAAGTACGTCTTTCACTATACTACATTCAGTTTGTAGAGTTAAGCTCAGGAGTGGAGTCCAACCTCGAACACTGTTATAAATAGTATGTAATGGTTTCATCAGCATTTTTTATATTCTTAACTACAAGAAAGTCACCCTCATTTTTCTGTTTAGCTACCTATGTTGGTGGCAAGAACTTATCTTGTTTTACATCTTGCCATTTGGGAGTTGGGGTGGGATAAATTATGGAAACAATAGCTTTTTCATCTTCAAAAAATTTTGTAGTATATTGCATCTGAGAAAGCTGCTTCAGTTTATGCAAATGGTCGTACCGAGCCAAAGATGGTGATAACCTTGTTGTTGAGCAGTCCCTTAGCACACTGATAATATGTAGACGAGATGAAAGTGAAATGATGCATCCACAATCTTCCAAGCAATGTGTGATAAGTGGTGTTGGCTTCGATCACATAAAACTTGGTATGGTATCTGATGGGACCAACCCTCAAGTCCAAGGTAACGTAGCCCAAAGTTTGTTGCCTCTAGGAGCTAAAGTTAGTAATTGAAATGGTTTGCTTAACCAAACTTGCTTATTCGAACTCGATCGTCTTGAAAATTTTTAAAGGAAGGATATTTATAGATGTTCCCCTGTCAAAAAAAAAACTCTTTAAATTCAAACCCCATTAAGAGAGACAGGGACATATAAAGGTATGTTGTGTGGAAAAATAAGTTGGATATCTGCATCAGTAAAAGTGATTGTTGTAAAAGCATTTTTGAAGATTCAATGCAAAAAACCATCCTCCAACATACACTTTTCCTTGTTTACTTTAGTTGTAGTGAGGATTGTTTTGACAAGTTGGACTCTAGTGGTCGGCCTAATGCCAAGCTGGTCAAAGAAAATCTTGGATTTAGGGGAAGCGAAAAAAATTTTGGCCTGATAATCTCCTACCTATATTTCAAGGGATTGGGTCAATTATTTTAATGTTTCATCTTGATCAACCACCATAATTTCATCACCTTCATCATGTGCCAAAACCATTATAACATTTTTCACTTTATCTTGATTTTAAGGTTGTTGGTTATCTTTAACTTCTATATTAGGTTGAAGTTTCAACTTATTAGATTCAATTTTCTCTCTAAAAATGTGACGTAGTGACCAACAATCCTTAAGGTTATGCCAAACGGCCTAGTGGTAGGCATAAAAGTTGTGTTTCTCCTAGTCTTTCTTAGTTGGTTGCTGACTTAGAGTCTGGAACTCAATTACTTTATCATCTATCCATTTTTGAAGCACTACTTTACTTGCATAATATCACATGGAAACTCCATAGGAGGTGGGTTTCTAGGGCGCTAATCAGAGGCTTAGGGTACGGCTACTTCTTCTTCCACAAATGCAACCAATTGGTCTCGGTGATATGACTGTGGTGTAACTGTCATAATTACGGTAGAATGCCTTATTTCTCCCATTGCTTTGGATATTTTGGCTACCTTGTCCATGAGTTTGGAGAAGTTTTCTATTTCAACAGTGACAAAATGGACCTGATATTCTTTGCTCATCCCTCAAATGCAAAGTTTAACAAGTGTTTCCTTTGTAATGGCTTCATAACAGTCTAAAGAATAGTCCTGAAACCTTTTAAATTAACTAATGAGAAGCTCATGTGTTCTTTAAGTGAGTTTAGTGAGGGATATCTTGGTTACTTTTTCCTACACATGGAAGAACTTAGCATGAAACTTTTGTACTAAATCCTCCTAATTATGAATGGAACCCTCTAGTAATATGTGATACCAAATGTATGATCTACTTGTGAGAGACTTAGAGAATTCTCGAATGAGAAGTTTATGATATGAGGCATAGTTATTAAGGCTCTCAATGAATCGGTGAACATGTTCAAAATAACTCCCTCATTTTCCATTAAAACGAATAAAGCGATGAGCAGCATATTCTTTAAGGTATGGTAGAAAGACAATTTCTCTACGTAAAAGGATGGTAAATGCTAGGTTTGTTAGGTTTTGTTTTTCCTAATATAATAGAGCTTGGACATACTTCTAAACATCATCAATAGTTAAAAGGTTTGAGGAGAAGGATGAGTAATAAGTTGTATTAGTGGTGTTGGTAGAGTTTTTTGATGCATAGGGATTACCACATAGATTGGGGGGTAGCAGGATTGGGTTGGCAGTGGTTATTTGGTTCATTGATCGAAAAGGTTCTGAGTAGAAATGAAAGATTAGTAATTGGTGTTAAAGGAAGAGCACTTAGGGTTATGCCTGAGTTTTTGTGAGAATGAATTTGAAATTATGGTAAAGTACTAGTATGATTTTGTTGAAGGATGGTCTCAAGGATCAACTGTTGAGTTCTTTGAATTTGTTCCCAATTTTGTTGCATTTGAGCCATAATCCATGCCAATTTGTCCAATTGATGAGAATGTAAAGTGTAACATTTTTCTCCCTTTATGTTTAGTCTTTTATACTTATTTGGTGCCTAAATGTACTCATTATTCCTATATTTTGATTTAGGATGCAAATGGAGGCTCTAAGTGCAAAACGAAGCTAATTGGGCTATTCTGGATAGTTCAACATCGCCTCGTAATCTAGGCATAACTCTCTCATCCAAGCTCCGATTGAGCTAATTCAAGATGGTATAGAAAGCCAAGAAACATTTTTACAACTTTCATGTTTTACATTTTGAGCAATTCTAGTTACATCAAGGTCGAAATTGGGCTTGAAGTTTCTACACCTGCACTACTAATGTTCTGGAGCATTTTTTTCAGCCTGCAATTCTAATGCGTGTGTTTACGCGGTTTATTTTTGGAAATTCCAGATCTAGTGCACGAAAATTTCAGCTAAAAACACCACTTTCCTAGTTATATTATGACTTTATTTTATTTTTAATATTTTTCTTAATTAGTCAGATTTGAATATTATTATTTTAGGATAATATTTAGAATATCTTTAGGAGTTTGATTAGGCTTCAAACACTGAATTAATGTGTAAAATGGGGAGAAAAGATCAGACCACACACACACATGCCCCTCTCTCTCTCTCTCCCCTCTTCTCTAATTTTCTTCTTCAAGTTTTCATGGCCCTGCGTGACTAAACTTTTATAATTAGTCGAAGGAAACGGAAGCCTTGGAATCAATAAAACTGTGAGATCTAATTTTTTTTTATTGTTCAATTTATGCTTTGAGTATCAGATGTTCTTCTATACTTATTTTCATGATTGTCTCATTTAATTATTAGGAGGTCTACTAGTTTATTATTTGTTGCAATCTACTGCTAGATTAGATATCAAATCCGTAATTGTTTGATCCCTTTAATTTGTGAAGCAACTAAGATTTAATGATTTGTTGCGTCAAAAAATTATTAGATCTTAGGAAGAACGCTCGACTAAATCAAATACAATCCTTTTGTGCTTATGTTGTTTAGCTTTATCGATCTTCCTAATTCTTAAGGCTACTACTAGATTAAACCTTTAGTGCTTGTCTTGGATTTTTTAGTAGTTGGAGTTAATTAGATCGCTTGTTTTTAATTAAATGCGACTAAGGAGAGATAGGAAAATAGTTCCAACGGTGAATATTCAAAGTGTGAATTGATATATACTTGCATCGATGATCAGTTGTAAAATTCTAATGGTGGATGTTGACTTAGACCAAGGTTTGTTCTTTTGATTGATTTCGATACTTTAATTTGAATTGTTCCTTTGTTGTTTTTCTTAAATTTTTTTTCGTTATACTCAAACCCCCCCTATTTTTGTTCACATAGCATAAAACTAGGCTAGATACTCTCTGTGGGAACGATCCTTACTCGCACTACTACATATATTTTTAAGAGTATAGGTTTTATTTTTTGATTGATTGGGACAGCACACCAAATTTTGGTGTCGTTGCTGGGGAGTTTTTCTAGTTAATTTTTGTGCTTCTTGTGATCCTTATTTCGTTCTTGTTTTTTTAAAAAAAAAAAAAAAGAAGAAGAAGAAGAAATCAGTTGATCCATTGCAAACCCCCTATTGATAACCATTGTTTTCCAATGTAGAGTTCAACAAATTCTCTCACAGCTTGCACCCCTATATACACCATCGATATAATCGCTATTGCCAGTACGTACTTGTATTGTTCGTACTCATTGAAATCAAATTCCTCCATGATTCACTTTCTAGGATTGTAGTTTTAGTTGTCTAGTATTAGTAATATTATTATGTTTCCTATTCCAATTAAAACATTACCTAATATTAGACTAAATCTATTAAATATTTTATTCCTATTCAAATTGCAAAGTCATAGTATTAGTAAATCTATTCCTAATATATCAAGTCATCTAGTATTAGTAATCTATTTACATTTTATTATTAATATTACAATATTAGTTACTTAGTATTAGTAATATTACAATATAAACAACACTTTTTTATTTTTTATTTTTTATTTTTAATTTTTGGTTGTTTAATTTTTTATAATGAGTTAAAATTGTTTTTCTTATTTTATTTTTATTTTTTATTTTATTTTATTTTATATTTTCTTTTCTTTTCTTTTCTTTTCTTTTTTATTTTATTTTATTTTCATTACTCTAGATTTTTCCTGATTTGTTTTTCATGATTTATTAGAGTTTCCTTGATTGTTTATGACTGCAACTCGATCTTCTAATCAAGGTGATTTGCAGTGCGATCTAGAAATAGAGAGAACTTTGCACAAGTTAATGATGGAAGCTTGGAGAAATTTTGAAGAGAACGATCTAGCTCTTGATTCCCCATTTGCTAGCGATTCTGATTTAGAAGAGGAGAAAGTCATGACTGGAGATCGAACTTTGAAAGAGCTTGCCGCCCCTGATTTGAATCAACAACCCTTATGTATAACGTTCCCTACTTTAGATGGTATTACTACTTTTGAATTAAAATCTAGACTAATACATCTCTTGCCCACTTTCATGGCCTTGCAGGTGAAGATCCTCACAAGCATCTAAAGGAGTTTCATGGAGTATGCATGAGTATGAGACCCACGGGGGTGACTGAAGAGCAAATTAAATTAAGAGTCTTTCTGTTTTCTTTGAAGGATTCGGTTAAGGATTGACTTTATTACCTACCCTCCGGAAGTATTACCACATAGAATGAGATGAAGAGGTTGTTTTTGGAGAAATATTTCCCAGCTTCCAGGGCAGCCAACATTCGAAAATAAGTTTGTGGTGTAAGGCAGCACAACGGAGAGTCCCTACACGAATACTAGGAACGTTTCAAGAAATTATGTGCAAGCTACCCCCATCATCAAATTAGTGAGCAGCTTCTTATCCAGTATTTCTATGAGGGCCTTCTACCCACTAATAGGAGCATGATTGATGCTGTTAGTGGAAGAGCTTTGGTGGATAAAACTCCTGAGGCTGCGAGAAACTTGATTGCAAATATGACGGCCAATTCTTAACAATTTGGCACTAGGCTTGACCCTCCATATAAGCATGTTAATGAGGTAAATATTTCCTTCCTTGAACAATAAATTGCGAGTCTAACTTCTCTTGTTCGTCAAATGGCTATAGGTAATATGCAAACGGAGAAGGCTTGTGGGATTTGTTCAGTAGTAGGGCATCCAACCGATATGTGCCCAACTCTTTAAAAGGAGCCCATTGAGCAAGTGAATGCGGCGGGTGGTTTTCCTGGACAACCGCAAAGGAAGTATGATCCCTATTCGAGCATGTATAACCCGGGATGGAGGGATCACCCCAATCTTAGTTATGGGAATCCACAAGTAAATTAACCCGCGACTCAAAACCGCCTAAATTGCCAGCAATATAAGCAGCCATACCCTCCTAGACAACAAGTGGGCCAAACTTCTAATTCTGGTTTTTCTTTAGAAGATATTGTTAAGTCTCTTGCCACTAATATTTTGCAATTTCAACAAGAGATGAAACATTTTCAACAAGAGGCGAGGGCCAGTATTCAAAGTTTGGACAATCAAATGGGCCAGATGGCAACCACAATTAGTTGGCTAGAGGCGCAAAGTTCAGGAAAATTACCCTCTCAAACAGTAGTAAATCCAAGAGAAAATTCAAGTGCAATCATTTTGAGAAGTGGTAAAGAGGTTGAGATTCTAGTAAAGGCTACCCCTGCATCGTCGAAGCAAGAAAATGAGAAAAACGTCATTACAGACAGGAACGTTCCCAATGACGATAACGTACCAAAGCGTAAGATTTTACCTTTTTCTGATTATAAACCAGTACCTTATTTTCCTTAGGCTTTAACAGAATCTAGAAAAGATGAGCAAAATAAAGATTTATATGAGACATTTCGTAGATGCGAGGTAAATATTCCACTTTTAAATGCTATTAAACAAGTACCTCGTTATGCTAAATTCCTAAAAGAACTGTGTTTAATTAAGAAGAAACAGAACCTTAAAGGATGTGAGAAGATGAGAGTAGGGGAGAATGTTTCTACAATTATTCAAAGAAAATTCCCTGCGAAGTGCAAAGATACAAATATGTTTACTATCCATTGTACGATAGCTAACACTAGATTGGAGAAGGCCATGATAGATTTAAGAGCCTCTATCAATGTCATGCCATATTCTATATATGCTTCTTTGAAACTTGGACCTTTGAATAAAACTGATGTTGTGATTCAATTGGCTGAGAGATCTAATGCCTATCTTAAGGGTGTAGTTGAGGATGTTCTTGTGCAAGTTAATGATTTAGTTTTTCCTTCTGATTTCTATGTGCTTGATATGGAGAATGGTGATCAAACTACTCCTATTTTGTTAGGAAGAGCATTCTTAAAGACATCCAAGACTAAGATAGATGTTCATAGTGGCATACTTACCATGGAATTTGATGGTGAAATTGTTAAGTTTAATATTTATGATGTTATGAAATATCCTGATGATGATAATCCTGTTTATTCTATTGATGTGATTGATTCTTTAGAACAGAAAGTTTTTGAACTTGATGGAAAAGATAGATTGGAAGTTGCCATTAGTAAGCATCTTGAGAAAGCTCACTACAAAAAATAGGTGTTTTTGTGACACACATTATTTGCGACGCCTCGTTAAGTGTCGGTAATATTGTTCTTTTGCGATGCACACAACGTGTGTCGCACAAAAAGTAACAAAAATGGGTTTCCCGCGTAGAAAAATAGGCTGGAACCTATTAGCGACGCTCTTTTATCCATTAGCGACGCACATGAGCGTCACTAATAGTTAAATCGTTTAGCGACGCACATGTGCGCGTCGCTGATAATCAGTGTGTGTGAAACAATGTCGTCTCGCTAAACGTTAGCGACGCACATTATGCGTCGCTAATAAGTCCTCTCATAAACTAAACCGTCGCTCCCTCTCTGGGCCGCACGCTATTCTCTCCCCCCCCCCTCTCTCTCTCTCACTCGCTCGCTCTCTCGCTGATTTGATACTGTTTTTCGAGTTGCCGTGAAGAATTGATCGATCTCGTTAAGAATTGATATAACAAGGTTCATTTTATTTAAGTTTTTTGGATTGTGGATTGTGAGTTGGAAATGAACTCCATTTGATTTAAGATTGAGCATGTGATAGCTTTTATATGATTCTTATTGTCATATTCTGTGATTTTTTCATTCAAATATTGAAAGATTCTTATTTTTTAGATTGTGTTTTGTGAATTGGAAATCAAACCCCTTTGTGTTGATTAAGCATGTGATTCTTCTTCGATCTTATATTCTTTTTGTTGTGAACTCGTTAGAAAATTATTATTTTTCCAATAAGTGGACTATAATTTTTGTGTCAAATTGTGTTATGTGAGTTGCATGTGTGATGGTTAAAAAATACATCACTTATGTTTGCATCCATGGCAATACATAATTCCTTGAAAAAATTAGGCATGATGCCCCAATCTTCCATTGCCTTTTTTAGCTAAAGATTACAAGCTATAGCTAATCATTTTGTTTTGGCCATCTTTCACTTCACAGGTTGCTACCGTGAACCATGGATTTATATGGACATTTTGTATGTCTTCATATGTGTATTTGAATTTGATTGACTAATTTAACTGTTTATTTGAATTTTTGTTTCCAACTCCTACCATTAATTTTTTAGCATGGCTTTTTAAGAACATATAGGTGTGCCAATAAAGACTGGTGGTCTAGTCCATTTAAGTCCAATCTTGTTGCAATTACCGTTTCGAAGTAGATTGATTTTATTTGATTTTTGATCGAAAACAAGGTTGGTTTTCTTATCTCTCATCTAATTCTTGATTCTTGATCTGATTTTGTTCATGACATGTAGATTCGGTGGGTAAAAATTTAGATTTTTTTGCTCAATATGTTTGGATTTGAATTTTCATATTAAACCTAATTTTTTTCTCCTCTATTCGCTCTAATTTTTCTCCCCTCAAATCCCTGTTGTTTCGTCATTTCCATGTTTTTTGACATATTGATAGTATGAAGATTGTTTGAGATTATATTGAGGCTGTCATTTTCATGTTTTGTGACATATTGATCGGATGTTTTAACTATTAAATGACTTAAAAATTAGAAATTGCTTGACCATCTAGATCCTATCCATATTCCTAGTTTGAATTTTAATTTGAATTTTGATCATCAACATTACCCTATAATGGTAGCTCGTTATGGATAAGATCAGGATTGTTTGGACAATGAAAGGACTTCCAATTCTCTTCTCTGTTTTGATTGTCATACTTGCCAACTAGGTGAGAATATGTCTTCTTCTCGAATGGAAATGAAGCTTCCATTTCCAGGCATTTCTTCAAGGTCATGATGCCTAGTTTCCTTACAGAACTTGTATGTCCTCTCTCTCTCTATATATATATATATATGTATGTATATTTGTGTTTGTGTGTGTGTGTGTGTGTGGTCAGTCCAAGTGTCTTTTCCCTTCTTAATGTAGCAACATTTCATAGTGACTCAATCACTCTAATATAGTTTTCTAAATTTCAAATTTGCACAGTGCATTCCACCGACTTTCTGTGGACAACTAGGTGAAGTAAAATCGAAAGAAGCAATTCTAACAAGTTGTAAAGGGCTATGGCATGTTAAAATTGGTAAATGTGACAAAGGATTTATTTACTTCCGAGAAGGTTGGGATAATTTTGTGCAACACCATGGCCTCTATCTTGGAGATTTTGCAATATTTGAGTATATAGGAGACATGCATTTTAATGTGTGTGTGTTTGATTCAAGTGCTTGCGAGAAAGAGTTTCCACTAAAGTTAGCTCGTGAGATAAAAAGGGAACCCCATGTAGCGCCTGAGATAAAGAGGGAACCCCACGTAGCGTATGAGATAAAGAAGGAACCCCGCGGAGTAAATATCCATGAAAATGTCAAGCACATTAAGAGTAAGTTCTATTCTATTCGAATGTAGTCAAATGTCTCATCCATTTTCCATAAGTGCTTATGTTTTTTATCTCCTTTAATGTTTTTGATAATTGCAAATAATATATCTCTTGTTTTAGCTTGTATCTATTTTTGGTTTCAACGTCATAATAGATTTTCCTGCCTTCTAGACCACTAGTGTCAATGAGTATTTTTGATGATATCGTTCGAAATTACTTAACAAATGTTAAATTTGTCCTTAACTTTTGACCAAAAAATCACGAATAATTTTGTTTTTCTTCAATTTTTTGTTCAACGATGCTCACAACAATAGTATAAGAGGTGCAAAGGAGGCTACTATTTACAATTCTCATGGGTTCCAAGGGAGATTAGTGTAGTTTTAGTTTTTTTTTCCTCTATAAACCAATGAAAATGGAAATTACATATTCCCCAGTCTTCTTATCCTTGATTATGAGAGTTTTTCCATGAAACTTCTTCAAAAAAGACTGTTCTTGTAGAAATTAAGTTATAAATGAGGATTGCTTAGAGAACCTAGATGCTTTATTAGATATATAGGTTGCCCCCAAAATGCCAGATATCGGCCTACCGACCTCGACACCCCATCACACACCTCAAAAATGATAAAATAGACTTACACAACTTACGGCACTCGGTTCGGATGCCTGGTTTGAAACTTTTGCGAGTTTCAGCTCCAAAAAGGCCCATTTTGGGGTTTTGACAGACCAAAATCCCAGATATCGTCCTACCGACCCTGAAACCCCATCACCCACCTCCCAAATGATAAAATAGACTTGCACGAACTTACGCTACTCGGTTCGGATGCCCGGTGATGAGTGCGCAAAAGTGCACTCTAAATACCCTATTATCGGAATAAAATGCTAAAATGTGACCCTATTATGAGAGCATAGCGTTTAATATTTTTAGTTCTTTCATATTTAGTTTTATGATATATTTTCTGTTTAAGTGAGCTAATTAATATATTTATTGAATTAGGGAAGCATTGAAGGTCAAAGAAGAGATATGGTGTATATTGTGCAATTTTCAGCTTTTAGGCAGATTCGATCCATTGAGCTTCAACTAAGATTTGGATGGCGTTATATTTTCAGAATGAGAAAGTGGTATTCATGAAGTTTTTAGAGGACATCTTGGGATTTTTAGAAAGTTCTGGTTTGCAAAAATCGGAGGTCGTTTGGGCCTCCAAATGTTATTTCAAAGACAGGCCTAGAAAGCTGCTCCGAACCTGTCCGATCAGCCAACTTCAAAGGGTCATAACTTGAGCTTCCGAAGTCCAAATCAGGTTATTTTTAAGCCTAAAATTATCTACTCATCCAGGGCTACAACTTCCATGAATAACCCGAATCAAAATTCAGTCGTTATCTAATAGAAAAAGGAGCTTAAATGTGTCGGTTGCTGGCTGTGCGCGGGAGAGAGAAATGAGCAGGCTGATTCAAGTTAAAAAATAGAAAGAAGGAAAAAAAGAAAGAAAAATGAAGAAAAGTCAAAAGTGGGCTGAACTGGCAATGAAATAAGAAAACCAAGGAAAATAAGAAAAGAGAAATGGGCTGGGGAGCAGGACGGCTGACCAAGAAAATAAAGAAGAGAGAAAAAGACAAAGTGAAGCTTGCGTGGGGTCCAGGTTTGTAGCAAGCAATGTTTTCAAAACCGGACCGGACCGGATGCTTCAACCGGTTGAACCGTCGACCGGTCCAAGGAACGGTCCGGTCGAACCCACAAACCCGTTCCAAACTCAAAACCGTGCTAAAAATGGCAAACCGGCAGAATCGGGCTGTTCGACCGATGAACCGTTCAATCCGTCATTGGGTCACCGGTTCACCGCTATATATAAAAAAAAAACCAACGTAAATCAACCCCCTCATTTCTCTTCTCACTCAGTCATTTCTCTTTCTCTGTTTCTCACTTCATCACTTGATCGGTTGATCCAGAACTCGGCGCGACGGCAACTCGCACCGCAAGGCGACAATGACCATCGACTCGTCGGCATCATTCGTCCTTTCTTCTTCGTCCGTTCATCGATCGGTTGAAATCTAAAGGTAAATCGGTAAACCCTCCCTCATTTCTTACTCAGTCATTTCTCTTTCTCACTTCATCACTTGATTGATTGATCCAGAACTCGGCGCGACGGCGACTCATACCGCACGGCGACAATAACCGTCGACTCGTCGGCATCGTTCGTCCTTCCTCCTTCGTCCATTCATCAATCAGTTTTTAGCCCAAACCAGACCTTCCTCCTTCATCCATTCGTCGATCGATTGAAATCTAAAGGTATTTGTATTTCCCCTGTCTAGTTTCAAGACCTACTTTTCTTTTCCAATTTTCCTTTCCTTTTATTTAATTTTATTTTATGGTTTGGTTGATTCAACCTCTGATCTGTGTGTAAATTGTAAAACTATCTCACTTCTACAGAAAAAAAAAAAAAATAATTCGAACTTTGTTTTTTTTTTTTGAATAGAATTTCATTTCTGTCATAGCAATATCTACCTTTGTTAATAAATATCTCATATTTTTCTGATCTTATAGCAATGTTTTATCTATAATCTCGGTATGTCTCTGCCGTTCTTTCGTTTCTGTCATAGCAATCTCTACCTAATTTGTGATTTGTTACAATGTTTCTAGGGTTTCTTTGTTATCTACAATTTTTTTTTCCTTTTTTTTTTTGTTGGGAAGTAATAGGCTTGGTGGAATTTTGGCTGAATTTTGTACTGTAATTTTGGCTGAATTTTGTAGCTGAATTTTGTATTGTAATTTTGGCTGCAAATTTTTTTTTTTTTTTGGTATATTTAAAATCTCAAATTTCATGCTTTTGCAATTTCAAAATCTCGAAATTTTTTGCTAAATTTTGTCTTGAGTTGAGTTGGTCCTATTTTGGCTGCAATTTTTTTTTTTTGTTGGTATATTTAGAATCTCAAATTTCATGCAATTTTTTGACTGAGTTTTGGCTAAGTTGAGTTAGTCTTTGGTTGAATTTATTTTAAATATAGAACCACATATTTTATCACTTGTTTTGTAGCTTGCTTATAATGTCTTCATCTGCTCAAAATTCAACTGCCAATTCTTCACAATCCGCAAGGGGAAAATCTGATATTGCATGGGGACATATAAGTGAAGGATATGCCCCTGATGGGAAAAAGACTTATACATGCTTATATTGCACAAAGACCATTAAAGGTGGAGGAATTAATAGGATGAAGCAACACTTAGCTGGGGTAAAAAGAGAAATTGGGCCATGTAAAAAGGTCCCTGCAGATGTTAAATTTCAAATGGAGCAATCTTTAAAATCTATTTCTAATAAGAGAAAACAAGGGGAAGAAGTGCATGATTTCCAAAATTCATTTGGCCCTAGTCTTTCACAATTTGAATGTGATATAGATGAAGATGTGGAGGTTGAAGAAATACCTCAACCTAGGAATAGGAGGATTTTAATCAATGAATGTGGTGGTAGTGGGAATAGAAGTAATGTAGGAGTTTCACAAAATGGGAAGGGGAAGACACATGTTAATGATTATTTTGCTCCAAGGACTACTCTAGGTTCCCAACCGACTATTAAGAGTGCTCTTGCAAGTAAAGAAGCTATGTAGAGGGCACACATGTCTATTGCTAGATGGGTGTACGACACTTGCATTCCACTGAATGCTTTAAATTATGTATACTTCCAGTCTATGTTTGATGCCACAATTTCAATTGGTCCAGGCTTTAAGGTTCCAACTTATCATGATATTCGGGTTAACTTGTTGAGGGATTCTAAGAAAGAAATGCAACTATTTGTTGACTCTATGAGGAGTATTTGGGAAACTACTGGATGTTCTATTATGGGTGATGGTTGGACTGATGGTAGACATCGGACATTGATTAACTTTCTTGTCTATTGTCCTAGGGGAACCATATTTATAAAATCTGTTGATGCTTCAGATGTTGTGAAGGATGCCTCTCTCTTATTTAAATTGTTTCAAGAAGTGATTGAGTGGATGGGGGTGAGTAACATTGTTCACATGGTGACAGATAATGGATCAACTTATGTTGCTGCAGGGAGGATGGTGAATGAGAATTATCCAACTATCAATTGGTCTCCTTGTGCGGCACATTGTTTAAATTTGATTTTTAGCGATCTTGCAAAGTTAAAGCATATTGTTGAACTTGCAAAGAAGGTATCCAAGATAACAAAGTTTATTTACAATCATGTATACTTGTTGGCTTTGTTGAGGAAAAAAAAGAATTGGACAAAAATTATTCGCCTAGGAGCAACTCGTTTTGCCACCACATTCATTGCTTTGCATAGCCTTTATAACCACATGCATGACTTGAAGGCTTTGGTAACTAGTAGAGATTTTGTTGATTCAAGATATGCAAAAGATAGGAAAGGCAAAGAAGTTATTGATATTATTCTAAATGGTAAATTTTGGAATGATTGCTTGATCATTGTGAAAATTGTGGAACCACTCATGAGGCTTTTGCGTATTGTTGATGGGGATATTAAGCCGTCAATGGGATATGTCTGCGAGGGTATGTATAGGGAACGTTTGGGAATTAAGAAGTTGTTCGTGCATAAAAAGAGATGTTACAAGCCTTATACAAAAATACTCAAAGAACGATGGGATAGGCAATTACGTCAAAATATCCATGCAACTGCTTATTGGTTGAATCCGGCTTTCCAATATGATCAAGCAACATTTTGCAACAAACCCGAGGTGATGGCAGGTTTTCTTGATGTCATAGATTCCAAAGCCACTTGTAGCAAGAAAAAGTTGTTGAATGAGAGTAGATTGTTTCGGGATCGTTTGGAGAGTTTTGGAAAAGATCTTGCTCTTTCTAATTGCAAGAAAACCCAACCCGATAAGTTTATTAAATTATTAATGTATTTTTATTTTTTAATAATGGTAATCTTAATATATTCATTTCTTATGTTCTTACTTTTTTTTTTATTTTTTCAATTTTCATGCAACTAAGATGAATGGTGGAGAATGTTCGGTCATAGTGCTCCAAATTTGCAAAAATTAGCAATAAGAATCCTTGGGCAAACAAGTAGCTCTTCTAGTTGTGAACGAAATTGGAGTGTCTTTGAACGTATTCATACAAAGAAAAGAAATAGGTTGGAGCATCAAAGGCTTAATGATCTTGTATATATTCATTATAATTTGCGGTTGAAAAATAGGTAAATGATTCTTATGTATTTCTAAATATATGTTTTTTTATTTGATTATTCATTAGAGAATTATTAACTATATTTTTAATTATTTATTTTAGGCATTTTTATAAGAAGAAAAATGATGATCCAATTGACATTGAATGTATTGACAAAACTAAATTTTGGATCGTTGAGGAAGAGGATGATGGTACATTACTTGATTATGATGAGTTGAAAAAAATGCTCTACGATGAAAGTTCAATCCCAAGAAGTAAAAAAACAACGCCGTCACCCAAGAGAAGGTTAGTAACTTACTATTAAAATTTTCTTTGTATTAAGATTCAAGAATCAACATATATAATAAAATCACTTATTTCATTTTTTACTATTTTAGATGATGATGATGATGATGATGATAATGATGGTGATGATGGTGATGTGGTTGTGGGGATTGATGAAGATCTCAATTTTGAAACATTTGGTGGATTTGAAGGTGATGGCAACAATGATGAAGGGCCTAGTAACAATGGAGAGAATGTCAATGATGAAGATGATTGGTTAAGTAGAGGCTTTTGAAAAGATTTAAGCAAAAACTAAAAGACAATGATGTTTGAGGACTGTTGTTTTATTTTATTTTGAGAACTATCAACTATGTTATGTGTTAAATTTATTTTGGATTGTATTTAAAATTTTAAATCCTTGAAATTTGAACTTTAAAACTCCAGTATTATATATTTGTATCATGTGATATTTTATTTTATTTTATGCATGATTATTAGTGTTTGTATCTTTTTTTTTCATGTAGTTGAAGACTAAATTATTGGATTATGCTTGGATTGGATGTTAAAATGATTTTTGTTATGGTCTTTTGCTATTATGGAAGAATGGAAATGAAGTTTCAACTTTCAACATTGTAATAAAGTATGTCTACTATACTTTTTTTATTTTTTTTCTTAAAGTTTTATATATTAAGAAAATTCATATTTTGTAAAAAGTTTTTATATAATTTTTAGTAATTTTTGTATAATTTTTAAAATTTAAAATATTAATAATATGTATTATTAAATTTATTAATTACATAATTATGACATCACGGTTTGATTCCGGTTGACCCGACGGTTGAATCGGTAACCCGTAACCCGGAAAGTTTTCCAGTTCGATGAACGGGCTGCGTCTGAGAACATTGGTAGCAAAACAATAAAAAATGAAAAGAAATAAAGAGAAGCTGGGCTTGGACATGCAGCTGGGGTCAAAAATAAAAGAAAGAGGAAGGCTCGTGAGGCGCTTGGGCAAAGGGCGCAGGGTGCAGTGCAGTGGGGCCCATGGCGGCTTGGAAGAAGGTCCTGGGGCTGAATATAAAAAGGAAAAAAAAAAACCTAAATAGAAAGGAGGGCATGCGGCTGAACTAGGATAAAAAATACAAAGAACTACAGGAGCGACGCGCAGCAGTTCTGGCCCAGGAAAACAGAGCCGCAGCATCATGCTTCATGTTTATTTTTTTTTAAGATTTATGTTATTCGTCCTATGTATAGGTAACTAAATTTTTAAATAGGGTTAGAGATGAACTTGCGCCATGAACGATTATTTTTAATTTATTTTTGATTCATGTACGTGATTTTTATTTATTAAAATTCTTTGGTTGTCATTCTCAATTTATTGTTGGATTTTATTCTCCGAATTATTAAAGGGTTTAGTCCGTTTATAGATTCAGTCATGCTTTTTTTATTGAGTGGATTAATGTTTTGATTATGTTTTGATTAATTGATTATTTATATTGATTTAATTCTTTGCTATAAAATTGCTCGCTGGGTATATTATCATCGTTGGGTTCTTTCAATATGGATAACAATTTGTGGGATTTAAAAGTGTTGAATGATTTTTCAAAGGGTTACATTTTGTTTAATTTTGGTTCATAATTCTATATCTTCCGATTGAGATTTTTTGAATTAAATTCTCAATTGAATTATCAGTGAATTAAAAACAATTAAAATACCGGATATGTGCAAGGGATTCCCGACACTCTACTGTTAGTTAATTTGAGTATTTTCTTCCATTAATCACACTGTTTAAATTTTAATTTTCATTTTTAAATCACTTTTTATATTTTTATTTTTTCGTGAAGCGTTTAATATTTTTCTTTAGTTTCAGAAATTTTTTATATTATTCTTTTAATTTTGTCTTCCTGTGGAATCGACACCCCAAAGCTACACTACAACTACCGCGTTATTCTTTGGGCGTAATCACCCGGTTTGAAAGTTTTGCAAGTTTCTACTCTAAAAAGGCCCATTTTGGAGTTTTGAAGGACCAAAATACTGGATACCGGCCTACCAACCCCCAAACCCAATCACACACCTCCCAAATGATAAAATAAACTTTCATGAACTTACGTCACTCGATTCGGATGCCCGGTCTGAAACTTTTGTAAGTTTTTGCTCCAAAAAAGCCCATTTTGCAGTTTTGACAGACCAAATCACCGGATATCGGCCTACCGACACCCAAACCCCATCACACACCTCAGAAATGATAAAATAGACTTACATGAACTTACGGCACTCGGTTCGGATGCCCGGTCTGAAACTTTTGCAAGTTTTTACTCCAAAAAGGCTCATTTTGGGGTTTTGATGGACCAAAACACCGAATATCGGCCTACCTACCACGAACCCCCATCACACACCTCAGAAATGATAAAATAGACTTGCACGAACTTACAACACTCGGTTTGAACCACCGGTTTGAAACTTATACAAGTTTCTGCTCTAAAAAGGCCTATTTTCGAGTTTTGAAGGACCAAAACACCGGATATCGGCCTAACTATCACGAAACCCTATAACACACCTCACAAATGATAAAATAGACTTGCTCGAACTTATGGCACTCAATTCGGATCACCAGTTTGAAACTTATGCAAGTTTCTGCTCTAAAAAGACCTATTTTCGGGTTTTGGTAGACCAAAATGCCGGATATCGGCCTACCAACCCCGAAATCCCATCACACACTCACAAATGATAAAATAGATTTGCACGAACTTACGGCACTCGATTCGGATCAACAGTTTGAAACTTATGCAAGTTTTTGCTCCAAAAAAGCAGGTTTTGGGGTTTTGACGGATCAAAATACCGAATATTAGCCTAACTATCTCGAAACCCTATCACACACCTCACAAATGACAAAATAGACTACCAAAAACTTAGGACAATTAGTTTGGGTTAGTGGTTTGTAACTTATACTACTTTATGCCGTTCTTATTATTTATGCATGGAAAAAAAATAATATATTCACTTTCATATATATTTAATAAGTGTTCTAATATATATCATTTGATCTTTATTTCAGATTGATAGGAATTATTGTGCCGGGGTCTTTAGGTCTTGCATCGAGACTAACTATTTTTATTTTTTTTATTTTTTTTTCATCGACATCTGTAGTTACATTTTTTGAGACAATTTTTTATTTTTGTATTTATTGTTAAATTGTACTTTTACAAATGTAAGTAATTAATTAGTATAATATATATATAAACGTATTTTTAGTTTTCAATATATATTCATTTCAGAATGTTTGAATTTTACTGTATATCAAGATGATTGATATAGGTTTAAACAGGAATAAAACAACAAATAAAAAAAATAATATAGGGAAAAAAAATAAAACTTTTAGCGACACACAAAATGCGTCGCTAAAAGCTAAGAAATCAATTTATAGCGACACTTCAAATTCGTTGCTAAAGATTGGCTACACAATATTAGCGACGCACAACAAGGGTCGCTAAAGGTTGGATAAATATACCATTTGCGAGGCACGTTGTGCGTCACGAAAGGCCATAATTAGCGAT